>JAPDVR010000015.1:22690251-25090251 GCA_026230005.1 Gila orcuttii
CGTGGCGGGACAGTGAAATACTACGGGGTTACAGCAAGCTTTCTCATCTGAAAACTGGCATGGAAACTGCAGACTTCTCCAGAAAGCTCAGTTACAAGGGAACAGTTTTGCACTTGTTTGAATGCATGAATACATACAAGTGTTTTATTGTTTTAGGAGATTTCATTGTGGAACAGTGTACAATGCGGCCTATTCTGAAGTTATGCAGAAGTGAGATAGATAGATAGATAGATAGATAGATAGATAGATAGATAGATAGATAGACAGACAGACAGACAGACAGACAGACAGATAGACAGATAGATAGATAGATAGATAGATAGATAGATAGATAGATAGATAGATAGATAGATAGATAGATAGATAGATAGATAGATAGATAGATAGATAGATAGATAGATAGATAGATAGATAGATATAATTATCTTGGTCTGGTTTTTTACACCCTCTGGAAATTTCAAGTAGGCAATTAAAACATTACTTATAAAAGCCTGCAGGGCACTGCACGCCATTCGAATGAAATAGTTAGAAATAAACATTCCAATCAGAATTTGGACAGATTAGATAAATAGATAACAGAACAGATTTTTGATAGTGTCATACTGCCTATTGCCTTATGTGTACTACACTCACCCCCCTAAACCTCACTCCCATCCGGGTCACTGCACAAATGTAACCCCTCGAGTCCTATACTCGCCCCACTCTGTACAAGCCTTGAACCCAGGTTGCAGACATGGGAGGCGGGCGAGCTAACAAGGACGCTTAAGACAGCAGCCTCTTAGTGCGCTTCTTGAGGCCAGAATGCAGCATTGGAAAAAACTAACCAAAGAGCCAAGTCATCTCCAATGTTATCTGAGACTAAACAGAGACTCTCGTCTCAGTCAGGAATATAACACACAGACATTTCTAAGTACAGACTTAGTGACCACCAGCTGGCCATAGAAAGAGGGTGACATAAGAAGGTTACTTAGAAGAGTGAATTTGTAATAAATATAGATCAGGAGCAGTTGAGACTGTGGCATATACTCCCTCCTCCTTCATCCTTATGAGACTCACTGTACCGAAATACAGTAGATTATTCCTGAGTTCCAGTCACTCCATGAAAATTATGAATTAAAAATGTTATTCGGTGAAGGAACTACTTCCTCTTTAGTAGCACATCATATTTATAAATGCTACAAACTTAGAGGTACCGAGTGAACACATCTGCATTGTAGGCCTACTATTAATGTTTTTTTGTTTGTTTGTTTGTTTTTGTTTTTCTTTGTGCAATGCGTTGGCAATATGTAACCTACCTACGTAGGTGTCATGCCAGTAAAGCAATATGAATTGTATTGAAGATAAAAATGAAAGAATGAAAGAAAAAATGAAGCAATGAATAAAAAAAACGAGAGGTGGCTTAACAAAGCTTCTTCACGTACGTTAATCGTTTCTGTGGGTGTGAAGTGAACTATTAAAATAGTATTTACAAAGATAATGTGAGCTGGAAAAAAATAAATGCTGATTGGTCCACAGTAGCTGCATGATTCTGCCTTGATTCTGATTGGCTGAGAGTGAGATGGTCTCACCTTATACTGGGTTACTTGAGTTCAGTGACATACAACAAACGTGTGCGTGGCTGTGCTTTTTACGAGCTGCCCTGTTTATGGAAGGATTTTCTTGGCAGAAACACGCGTCTCTTCCTGTCACTAGAGCCTGGCGCACATATAATAGAGTTAGATTATTGCCGAGCTGAATTTGATCTCATCAGTTCTCAGTCTGTTGGGCAGCATTTGCCTTCTCATAGTAAATTCTGCTGAACTTGGACATTCTCGTGCAGTTGCCATGGGCCGTCCTCAGATCGGACACCTACTGGCGAGGTCACCGTTAAAAACCCTCAGACCTGCTCATAAAACAGCAGGCTGCCACATGTGTAGCACATCTGGGCAACGCGAGGAGCCGCTGAGTCTAAAATTAAAATTAAAATTTAAATCAGCGACAGCATCAGGTGTCATGCCAATTAACGTTCTGTTTGAGCAGAACGTATATATATATATATATATCAGGGATGGAAATTAACTTTGTCCACCGGCCACTGTGGCTGGTGGATTTCAAAATCTACCAGCCACTCAATGTTTTTACTAGCCACTTTCTTGTTTTTACCCGACAATGTGTAACTGCATGTGAAAAATAATACTACAAGATCTACAATAATTAAGCAGTTTAATTAATCTCAAGTCTCAATGAAATACTGACATTTTCTCTTTCTCTCTTATACCATGAACTGATATACATTTCATTAAATGAGTAGGGCAGATTAAACAAAAAACTGAACCGATGCTGAAACGCACTCTATGCTGGAGGTTCTCTCTGCGAGAGTATGCCTGTTCTGTCATATTTACATCATGCACTCGCGGCTAGCTCTCCTTTGGGACGGCAATAACCGCCTCTCGCGCTCAAGCCTCAACGGAAGAAGCGTGCGGGTAGATGTTCACACGGCTAGCTCTTTGAGACGCAAGAGAGCTACCCCGCCCTGAAAATACACCATGCGCTCGCGGCTAGCTCTCCCTTTGGACGGCACACTGCCTCTCGCGCTCCCACGTTTTCTTCCCTCGTCGAGTCTCGACGGAAGAAGCGCGCGTGTGTTGAAGGTGTGCCTCCTCTAAAAGTGTCTGCCGTCCGGGCGAAACAGTATGCTATTTTTATTTACCCGCCACGGTGGCCGGTAGGTGAAGCGAGTTTACCCGCCACAACACAAAATCATCCGCATTTGGCTGGTGGCGGGTGCTAATTTCCATCCCTGATATATATATATATATATATATATGAGTAGTAGTAGTTTTCCCTGCATCTTTGATAAATTAATCAACTTTATGTACTAGTGTATATAATAATAGTCATGTAACATCGAGCTTAAGCTGAACAAAGCCTATTGTATTTTCAGCAATTCACCCAGATTCAGGCAGGAGATGTTCTGACTGTGATTTCGATATGTAGCCACCCACACGTTCTCATTTCAGAAAATGCAGAAAAGAATTGGACTTTCCCCATTTCTGTTAAAAACAAGCTGTGGGTTATCACATAGGCCTAGTCATTTTTTCATTTAATTTCCCCTCTCTCTGTAGTAACAATATTATTCCAAAACAATATCAACATGTAGGCTATTGATAATATTATTAATAATACATCTAACATTATTATTTTTAAATACATTTTTTTTTTATAATTACACAGCTCTTGCTTGAAACTCTATCTATATAGTGCAGGCTGATAGGTCTTTAACTTACTTGGTAGCAATCATGTCATTATCTTGCACAGCTGATTGGTTGCTGTTGCTTCAGTGGCCAATGAGCTTGCTGCTCAAAGATTCAAATACTTAGCATTGTTTGCTGTAATGAGCCTGCAGCACGTTTTCAGAACCCTCCCTCTTCCCCAGCTCCACATATATAGCCTAGATCTGCTACGGGGGTTAGTTACATGTGCATGTACGTGTGATCTATTCCCACCCGATCTCACGGCAATTCGTATGTATTTTACGAGGTGGCTAATTCGTACGAATTCATACGACCTCACTTGTACGAATTCGGACGATTTTTGCTAAATCGTACATATTTTACGAGTTGCCCAATTCGTATGAATTCGTCTGAATTACCTACCCCTGACCCCTAAACCTATACCCATCACTGGAGTTTAGACAAATCGTATGAATTCATACGAGTGAGAACGTAAGAATTCATACGAATTAGCCACTTCATACTCACTCGTACAAATTGGTCGTGAGATTGCGTTGTCTATTCCACCAAGACCAGATACATTAACAATCTCTATTAGGCTACCATACCAATCTCAGAGTTGTCATGACAGAATAACTATTATGATATAATAGTCATTGTTTCAAATAATTTTGTATTTGATATTGATTTGATTTCATGGGTAATGGATGTAATTGTTCAGACTGATATTTTATTTATTTATTAGTAATTGATGCAATTCAAGTTTTTGACATGAAGCAAAATATGCCCCCATAAAGGTCCATTCTAGGGTGTAAATATTGCCCCATTCATACCAAATTTCTGACTCTTGTTTCATTATTTGCATGACCCACTTATCTTTTCACTATTTTTAATCTGATGTTCTTTTCAAGGTAAGGCATAATACCAGTAATTAGGAAACATAATTTGGTGACACATAATGGTTATTCAGTAGGCCTATCCTTGCACAGCCTCAGACCACCCACAGTCTGTTAGTCAATAGTCTGGATATCTCAAAACCTAACTGCACAGCTAGTGTCTATGGGTGAATTTGGGTCAGTGCCTTTGGTTGGTGTGCATGAGTACCCCTTTACCATAGACTGCAAGTGATTGCAGAGTGAACTATTGCGGTAGTTGTGCGTCATCTGCTGGACAATACATGCAACTCATTTAATATTCTCAATTTTATATTGTAACAAGTTACGGTGTCATTAGTAATACATCTTTGTTTACACAATGTGTTTAAAAAATTCTACAGTACACAACATGTATTCACCATAAATAATTATTGTTTTTATTATTAAGTTTTTATTATTATTTTATTTTTATTATTATTTATTATTTATATTATATTTTATTAAGAAAACCTAAAATATGCAAGATGGCATTAAAATTACAACAATTTTACTTAACATTATAACAGGGGCTTAGGCACAAAAATAAATAATCACTTCAATTGAATGTTTGGACATGCGATGACGTCATTTCAGTGCGACAGAAGCCACTGTGGATGGCGCCATCCTCCTCACAACGTGATCTTGGTGTTTAGACTAGAGGCGACTGCAAACTGTTTTCATCTCACCCGGCATTGACATATTTGCGGAAGGTACGTCAACAAGATCTTGGCTATAGGGGATGTTTTGGGTTTCATAACTCCTCCAGCTAAAGTAATTCGTGATGTTAAATACTTCACTTTGGTCCGTTGGCCGACATGCGTTAAAGTAGAGTATATTAGCTAACTTACCGAGCTACATACTGGACGTTTCTCTGCTTTTGTTCGTGTGTGGATATTTCATATTACTGGGATGAAATCATATTCTAAAAGACTGATCATAATTCGCTTCATTTAGGCGTTATTTTTGCTAATGACAGTTGACAGATTTGCCAGTATGATTATAAGAATGATTGACATGATTAACTTACATATAACCTCGTTAATCACATGTTGTTATTTTGTTATCGCAACGATGCATACACTCGAACCATTCTTCATTTCAAAGATCAGGTACTGTTTACAGTTTAAGGAGTTAATACATCAACAGGCCGAGAAGAAGCTCTAAAACGATCATAATTATGCTGGTACAGAATGAATTCATAATGCAGATATATCCACATGCACGTGGACATGCACCATTCCAGATCTGTTGTGTTATTGACCTGATCTTGATGGTTCAAGGTAGATGATAACTGTGTATAATGCAATATGTTTTGGATGAGCAAAGAGGTGTCTATTTCATGTTTAAATTATATTCAGTCCACGTGTAATCTGTCATTTAAATCTTGACATGGCATCAGGGATTTGACTTAAATCTATTCAGATTGTGTGGGTGTGTTTTAAGAGCACACATAGAGAATGTATTGACTGTTTGTGTTGTCAGACCTTTTCACTGAGAGTAATTATAGATCGATATATCAGCCACAGTTTTAATTATTTGATTTGAATTATTTGATTATCAGCATAGGATGGTAACCATGTCCATTTGGTCATTGAACAGTATGTTTGTTGTTCCTTTTCTGTCAGTTTGAAAATCTACCGATAGTCTTTTGAGTGATATTAAACATTTAGTTAGATTTTTTTTTGTAATGTATTATAGAATATTGTGCATAAAATGTGTTAAATAAGTACATTTAATATCAGCAATTTTTGTGAATATTATTTAGACTACCTTTCAAACATTTGGGGTCTGTGAATTTTGTTACATATTTTTATTAAAGAAGTGTCTTATGTTTAGCAAGGCTACATTTATGTATAAATAAAGTAAAAATACAGTAAAAACAGTATTATTGTGAAATATTTTATGATCGAAAATAACCGTTTTATATTTCAATATATTTTAAAATGTAATCTATTCTTGTGATTGCAAAGCTGAATTTTTAGCATCATTCCTCCAGTCTTTAGTGTCACATGATCCTTCAGAAATCATACTAATAATATGCTGATTTGCTGCTCAAGAAATTTCTTTTTCTTCTTCATCATCATCTTCATCTTATTATTAATGTTGAAATGGTTGTCCTGCTTAATATTTTTGTGGAATCCATGATGTATGTTTTCAGGATTTTTTGATTGATAGAAAGTCAAAAGAACAGCATTTATTTTAAATAGAAATGTTTTATTATAAATTTTATTATTACTGTCACTTTTGATCAATTTCATGCATTCTTTCTGATTGAAAGTATTTTTTTCAAAGCTGTAGCCTATATATTATGCATATAATATTTTTTTTTATAATTAATTTTGTGTTTCATATGTTCCTTGCAAAGCATTTTATTTATTCAGAACACCGTCAATGGAGAGGCATGTTGTCCCCCAGAATAGTATAGTTATGGCGCCCTCCAGCAAGGCCTGGGGCCTGTTTCAGAAAGGAGGTTAAGTGAAAACTATGAGTATGTTAACCCTGAAATGAGGCAAACTCTGGGTTCCCTTTCGAGAGGTCTCTCCTATTGCGTAAGTAGCTTACGCTATGGGAAAACTCCTTTTCTCGAGAATATTGAAGTCTTTATGTAAAACGCATTGCAGCTTCACAGCTGACAGCAATGAACGAAGGAGCTCGGTCATTGGCTGTGCTGCGGCAACTTGCTCGAACCAATGACGGGGCGACTCTGAATGCGCGACCAATGAGCGCGCTTCGCGCCCGCGCGCGTCAGCGCCCGCCAAAATGGGCGTGGCCAAGAGCTATATACTGGGTGCCCCGTCATGAGAGTTCTTTAGATTTAATCTCCTTCAGCGAACACCTTCTTCGCTGGATCCTCCGGATTATTGAAGTTTCCCAGCCGTCGAAAAGCATACCAGCGGGATTGCTACGAGGACGTCGGCATCTTCAGCCGCCTTCGAACGCCATCCTACTGAGCCATCCGGCGTGCTACTCACGCAAGTATTTTACATCTGTTCGCCCCGCGACACTTGTAAAAGAGCAATTTTCTGAGGCGTGGTTTCAAATGCCTTCCTGCGCGTCGTGCAGAGACCTTCTCCCGGACAGGGATCGTCACATCATCTGCGCTCGCTGCCTGGGCCGGGACCATGCAGAAGCTGCTTTGACCAAGGGCGAATGCCCGGAATGTGATGACCTGGGTCTCTCCACACTATGGGCTCGCCTCGCCGCTTTCGCCTCGCCGCTTTTTTTTTTTTTTTTTTTTTTTTACGCGCCCATTCACTCAGCTGCTCAGCGCGCGCCCACGCCTCTGAGAGCTACGAGCTCAGGCGATTCGCTGGCCGGGTCCCTACATCACAGCGGCCCGCCCCTAGCCTGTATTCAGCCCATATCTGTACGAAAAAAGATGGCGATGTCCGCCCCATCCTAGATCTCAGACACCTGAACAAAGCACTAATGATTCGCTCGTTCAGAATGTTAACAACCAAGCATATCCTCGCGCAAGTACGCCCAGGAGATTGGTTTCTCTCAGTGGATCTGAAAGATGCTTACTTTCACATTCCGATAGCGCCTTATCACAGGCCGTTTCTGAGATTCGCTTTCGACGGACAGTCATACCAGTACACAGTACTTCCGTTCGGCCTGTCCCTGGCTCCCCGTACATTCTGAATACTGAATTATCTCGATGATTGGCTGGTTCTAGCTCAATCAGAAAGTCAGTTAATAACACACAGATCTTGGATTATCAGCCATTTAGAATGCCTGGGTCTAAGAATCAATTTTGCAAAAAGCATACTATCTCCCAGCCAGAGGATTTCTTTCCTGGGAATAGTTCTAGACTCGATGCAAATGACAGAGTGTCTCTCATCAGAGCGCGCGCTCACCATCCGGCGCCTTGCAACATCATTCAGGGCGGGCGCGCGCTCCCCCGTCAAGCGGTTTCAGAGGATGCTCGGTCTCATGGCCTCAGCATCGGCCGTAGTCCAGCTAGGATTGTTGCATATGCGCCCTCTCCAACGCTGGCTCAAGAACCGCGTCCCTACTCACGCGTGGCGTTCGGGCCACTTTTTAATCAGAGCGAACCACGGCTGTATAAAAGCCCTGACGCACTGGAAAGCCGCCGACTGCAGACCTGCCAACCTGTACGCATTTTGCGTAGCGGGTACGCATTTTGACCTCAAATTACGGTGGTACGATTTGTCACTCTAAACTACGCAAAAACCTGGTGACGCCTCTGTCCACGCGCAGTCCTCAAATCAAGCAACAGCAAAAGAAGTGGAGTTCGACCAATCATAGCGCTGGGTTCATTCCCTAAATAGCAAGCGGGGATGATTGACAGATGCGTAAGGCCTATCATTAAAAAGAGACTGAAAATCGGCAGCAATAAAGAATCCCGCTCGATCCTCTTCCACTCCCGCGGCCCGAAGTCTGACTGAGTTCATAAGCAAGGACAGTACAGTCGTCACAGCACTTCTGACTCCTGAAGGTAAACGGGCTGGGATGGATGTGTAAAGTTGAAATATTGTTTTTAGTTAACTTAATCTGGATTCGATGATCATACGAGAGTGATCGCATGCATGGATTATCTTAAAATACTCCGTCATTCATGGTCACTCAGATAAGAGCAAAACATCATTCAGCCATGCAAATTATAAAATGCGTAAGTATTGATGAACAATAAATCTAAATAAAATTAAAATCGCTATGGCTTAGTGATTAGGAAAGTTCTGTGATTTGTGGATTACTGATAAGCACGAGTCTGGAGAAACAGGCGTTTATTTATTCATTCTGTGTTGAGAAACGTAGTCTGCATGTGTTACGTTATTGAGTTAATAATAACTAAAGTACCTAAGTATGTTACATAATAATTTTGTATGAAAACTAGCGCATTAGTTACTTATGGATTAAAAAGTACCGTTGTATCAGTGCTGCGCGAGCTCTCTCTCCCAAACACAGACCACGCGCACAGAGAGAGAAGATAATTGTAAATTGACGGGCTAAGTTTAAATTTTGTTTTTGGTTGTTTTTTTCTGTCAAAATGTCAGAAAGCATTTTGTATTATCCATCCGTGTTTTTAAAATTTGTTAAAAGACAGACGTTTTACTGTTAACACAGCCCCATATTTCGGATTCATCTACTTGATATTCTTTTTAGAATAAGTGGTTCGTTTTGCTATTATTGGACTCCTGTCTATTCATTGTCAACTATTTGCTAACGTTTATTCAGCTAATGCGTGTCCTGTGTGTCTTGTCTCAAAAAAAGACAATGAATGGGCTCTCAACCCGTTGACAATTCAGTGGTTATGGAAAACCTTTGGCAAAGCGGAGATCGACCTCTTCGCCTCCAAGGAGAACGTGCACTGCTCTCTTTTCTTCACGAAAAGCACGGACGCGCTCGCCCAGAGCTGGCCGAGCCGCCCCTTATATGCCTTTCCCCCGATCGCGATGCTGCCACAGGTCATCAGTCGGGTCTGAGAGGAGAAAAACGCAGTGCTGCTGATAGCCCCACTCTGGAAGAACCAAACATGGTTTCCAGATCTGATGCAAATGCAATCTGCACCACGGCCGATTCCACTGAGGCCAGACCTCCTCAGTCAGGCGAGCGGGATGATATTTCATCCCCGCCCCTATCTGTGGGCCCTTCATGCATGGCCCCTCAACGGGTTCCCAGGAACCTCACGAGCGGAGCACTAAATACCATCGCTGAGGCGCGGGCGCCCTCCACGAGACGCTTATATGCCCAGAAATGGAAAGTGTTCAGTGACTGGTGTAATGCCAAGGGCCTGAACCCTGAAACATGCGAGATTACGAACGTACTCTCTTTTCTACAAGGGCTTCTGGAGGCGGGCCGCACCCCCTCCACGCTCAAAGTATATGTGGCGGCCATCACAGCGTCACACGACCCTGTAATGGAACGTCCATTGGGAAGAAACGACCTAATTATTCGTTTCCTAAGGGGCGCTAGGAGGATGAACCCTTCACTCCCCCCCCCTCAGTGCCGATCTGGGACCTAGCTACTGTCCTAGACGCTCTTAAAGGGCCCCCGTTCGAACCACTCCGAACCGTTCACCTTAAACAGCTCTCGCTCAAGACTGCGCTCTTGCTGGCACTCGCCTCGGTCAAGAGAGTGGGCGACCTGCACGCGCTTTCGACAAGCGCTGCCTGCCTAGAATTCGGACCTAACGACTGCAGGGTCGTCCTTAGACCGAAACATGGGTATATTCCTAAAGTGCTCACCACTCCCTTCAGAGCACAGGTTATCTCCCTAACTGCGCTATCGTCTCAAGCAGACGAACACGACACTAATCTACTCTGCCCCATTAGGGCTCTCAGAGTGTATTTGGAGCGTTCTGCCCTATTCAGACAGACAGAACAACTGTTTGTATGCTTTGGCGGCCGTACGAAAGGTTCCGCCGTTTCAAAGCAGAGAATCTCTCACTGGATAGTTGAAGCTATAGCGCTGGCTTATGAAGCTAAGGGGCTTCAATGCCCCTGGGGAGTCAAAGCACACTCCACCAGGAGTGTGGCTTCTTCCTGGGCATGGTCGAGCGGGATACCGATTGAGGATATTTGTGCGCCGGCAGGCTGGGCCTCACCGTCCACATTTATCAGGTTCTACAACCTACAGGTCCCGACATTGCATTCCAATGTACTATCAGCATGATGCTAGTTAAACTACGAGTTCGTATCTAGATTATGTATGTGCTTGTGTCACACTGAGCGCCTTCTAGCCGCTCTGTATTTTTTCCCACATATAAAGCTCGCCTCTGCCGGCTAGTTGGATGATAACTTTGCTTTTCAGCTCAGGCACCTGCCTCTGGCTATCATAAGGCGAAGTTCAGCACGCACGTCGTTTTGCATGGTGTTCCCATAGCGTAAGCTACTTACGCAATAGGAGAGACCTCTCGAAAGGGAACGACTCGGTTACTGACGTAACCTCGGTTCCCTGAGAGGAGGGAACGAGTATTGCGTAAGCTGCCGTGCTTGTGCTTGGTTAGTTCGCTTCAGTCGTTTTAACCTAAAGAACTCTCATGACGGGGCACCCAGTATATAGCTCTTGGCCACGCCCATCTTGGCGGGGTCTGACGCGCGCGGGCGCGAAGCGCGCTCATTGGTCGCGCATTCAGAGTCGCCCCGTCATTGGTTCGAGCAAGTTGCCGCAGCACAGCCAATGACCGAGCTCCTTCGTTCATTGCTGTCAGCTGTGCAGCTGCAATGCGTTTTACATAAAGACTTCAATATTCTCGAGAAAAGGAGTTTTCCCATAGCGTAAGCTACTTACGCAATACTCGTTCCCTCCTCTCAGGGAACCGAGGTTACGTTAGTAACCGAGTCGTTTTCCATTTCAGAATGGGAGGTATGTCAAACCAGAGAAAGCAGAGTAAGTCAAGCCCGTTTCTGAAAGAGAGGTAACTTATAGTCAGAGTCAGTTACCATAGTAACTTACTCTCTGAACCTAACCTGGTCGGGGAGCAGGTTTTCTTCGGTAAACCCGGAGTTTTTCTTTTAGTAAATGCATTTTGATTTAATAATCTTTAGATATTTTGACTGGAAACAAGTAAGAAAAGCATTTTTGCAGTGCAGTACATACATTAATTGCACATTTTTCTATATAACATCGGAGATGCAGAGCACATTAGTAAAGCTGCTGTATCAGAGCGGGAAGGAAAATGTGCCTCGCTCTCACGCTCTTTCTGAGAGTTTTTGTGTTGTTTCCTGCACACAAACTCATGAGATCCATCAAAGAGAAGTTTCACAGGATTGCAGGACAGTGCTGTAGAAGTTTAAATGAGGCTAATCTGATAAATGACGTTCATTTGATAACATCTTGCTGTGACCTCTGAAAGTAACCTAATAATTAGATTTTCCTTTAGGATTTCCAATGTGGTTGGATGCATTGATGACATGTATATTCCCATCATCGCACCTTCCGAAAATAAAACAGATTACTGTATGGAATGGAAGGATAGATGGAAGGATAGTCTGAGATATATGCCGTAACCACCACAGCTGTTAAATACACACACAATTATTCACAATTTATTTGGTCTTCTTTATTTCCTACAAATACAAAAGCAACAGTTAATCTTTTTCCTGGTGGATTTTAATATTCCTCCAATATTGTGTATCTCCTCTTCATCTATCAGTGATGGTGCAGGTCCAGCCTCTGTTGGCCCAGAAGTCAAATGTTAATTTCATCAGCCTAATTAAAAAATGTACCGGGTTGGATTAGAGAACATTTAATTATGTGAAAAGAGCATTATACTATGTGGAAACAGCTGCTGCGCATTGTAATAGACACTGAACTATATATATTTAATTTGTCAAATATTTGTAAAGTCATGTAGCCTACAGCCATTAACCTTTTATGCTTAAAGATTTAACTGATTGAATTATGAATCTATTGTTCATTTTTAGTTGCTGCCACAATTTTTTTTGTTTGTTTTTTTCCTGTGGGATACCATGAAAATGAGCATTAGGACAATAACTTACCTTTCTGTCAGTTTTCACCTGATAATATTACAGTGATTGAGAATTATACTTGTGTATTGACTCGGAAGTATATGGACGTCTTTTTGTCGGGTGCTGTTGCCATGGTGAATCGTAATTTCAGAGCTCCATTGATCATGGCTTTTCATAGTCGTGGTGCACGCGCTTAACTCAGAGTCAACCTACTACTCAGAGTAGATTAAACTAACTCAATTCAGCTGTTCTGAAACCGAAAACTTTCCCATCTCAGGGTAAATCAACTTTTAACGAAGTTTTAACTCAGAGTTGGTTGACCCTCCTTATTGAAACAGGCCCCTGATTTGTCTCTTGTGTTGTGGTGTGGCTTTGTTATGTTTGACATGTATAGGCTACTTCAGATCACAGCTTACATGTCATGTCTTAAAGGCTAGTGAAAAATGTCACTATACCTCAAATACATAAGACATTCTGCTCAAGATTATTTGACCTTTTTTTGTTGTTGTTGGAGTAAACAATCGTTTCCTGTGCTCTTCCCAGATCTGAACCTGCATGTAATAGTTTGCATTGTTTATTACCTGATCTAACAATGAGTATATAAAATACAGGGAAGCAGACAGATTAATAAATTGGCTGCTTGCACAGACTTTTTTTCTTTCTTTTATTTGAAATCAGATGTGATTAGATGTAGTTGAGTCCTTACACACAAGATTGCCTGGAACGAACACATCGCAGCTGGCAACCTTCCGCATGAAACACCTTTAAACACGTTTGCAGTGTAGTTGCACTTATCGCTCTAATAAACTATGAGATTGTATTTCAAGCATTGATGCTTACAACTATATGACTTACAAAATGCTTTTGAGTTCATAATTAAAAATGCGCAGCATCTGTGCTGTGTTTACCAGTTATTAAAAATAAAAATGGGACTCATTTCTATCACAGCATGGATGTCATTTGAGTGGCTACTTTCTGTTTGTCCATGAGATGGGAAAGCTTTAAAGCCATCTGCTCTACTTTGGCATTATTTAGGACAGTGCATGAAAATCATTGTAGGTTTTTTTGCTTTGCAACAATAGGGGGCAGAGTTGTACAGCAAAGTTTTTCCAACTTGATGTTATTTAATTTTCTTCGGCTAGAATAAAATAAAACAAGCCTGGGTTCATTATGCAGATTTCACTATAGCAGTAAGAATGGCTCAAGGTCAAGACTTTAGGAACAGTTGACATTGTTGTAACTTCCCTGAGCAGGTAAACTGCCCAATGTTCAGAAAACTCCTCCAGGTCCTGAAAATTCTTCCTTTTTCCAGCATCTTTTGCATATATATATTTTTTTTTTTATATAATTTTTTTCATTTAGTACTGCCCTTTGGAAGCAACAGCAGATACATAGACTAGCCTACATGTTTCCCGGAAGAAAAATTAAGTACAATTTACATTGATCTTCAAATTCAAAAAGTTTTCACCCCCCTGGCACTTAATGCATCGTGTTTCCTTCTTGAGCCCAATGTTCAGAAAACTCCTCCAGGTCCTGAAAATTCTTCCTTTTTCCAGCATCTTTTGCATATATATATATTTTTTTTATATAATTTTTTTCATTTAGTACTGTAAAAATTAAGTACAATTTACATTGATCTTCAAATTCAAAAAGTTTTCACCCCCCTGGCACTTAATGCATCGTGTTTCCTTCTTGAGCCCAATGTTCAGAAAACTCCTCCAGGTCCTGAAAATTCTTCCTTTTTCCAGCATCTTTTGCATATATATATATTTTTTTTATATAATTTTTTTCATTTAGTACTGCCCTTTGGAAGCAACAGCAGATACATAGACTAGCCTACATGTTTCCCGGAAGAAAAATTAAGTACAATTTACATTGATCTTCAAATTCAAAAAGTTTTCACCCCCCTGGCACTTAATGCATCGTGTTTCCTTCTTGAGCATCAGTTAATAATGTTTTTTAATAGTTGTGTTTGAGTCCCTGAAGGATTTTTTTTTCTGAAGAACATTGGGCCGTTTAAATGTGCAGGACAAACAAGGGACTTAAGAACAACCATCACAAAACAAAAAAAGGATCTTTCAGATAACGAGACACAGTATTAAGAATCATATATAAACTTTTGAACGGGACATTTCTATAAATTCAGCTATTTTTTTGTCTTGTGGACCATATGTAAACATCTTTTATCTAAAATATCTTATTCAGGACAGTACTAAAACAAAATCAAAAGCATTTTGTATGATCCCTCTTATTTTGTTAAAATTATTCACATTTTTACAGATTCTGCAAGGGGTTCACAAACTTTCAAGCAGTACTGTGTGTATATATATTAATGTGTGGTCGCGAGTAAACTCTGCTATTATTCTAATCTAAACATTTCATAAAAGAAAAGGACCCTGGTGGGTAGCATTGTTTACTTAGATTTTTCAAGAATCCAGTCTAATAAGATGATAAATGAGCCCTATCGTGTGCTCTGTTTGTGTTTGCAGCTTTACCTAATGGACGTCCAGAGCGGCAGCTCGGTGGTGCTGCAGGTTTTGACCCAGGCCACCAGTCAGGACACAGCTGTGCTCAAGCCTGCAGAGGAGCAG
The DNA here is from genome assembly GCA_026230005.1 of Gila orcuttii. Lineage (NCBI taxonomy): Eukaryota > Metazoa > Chordata > Actinopteri > Cypriniformes > Leuciscidae > Gila > Gila orcuttii. The sequence goes on from JAPDVR010000015.1 coordinate 22,705,404, forward strand.
CTTCGCCAATGGGAGACCCAGCCTGGCTTCTACTCAGTGCTGCTGGTGAGAATCTGCTCAGTTTAGGGGCACGTCGGCACGATACAACAAAATAACTTTCAGAATATACACTGCGAAAAAAGTGTGTTGGATTTTTTAGATGATTTAATTATGTACATCAGTCCAACATGAGTCAATAAAATTAACCAAACATTATTTTTTTTAATTAATTTCAACATCACGGAAAGAGGTCATTTTAAAGTGACTCAATAAAGTAGTATCAAAGTGATTTTATATAATTCCCTGACAGGATTAATTCATTCAATATCATATATTTTCGTGTTAAATGACTGATTTATAAGATTGTACTAGCTAGTTAACAATAGCACATATTAGCATGCTAAGTGCTAAGCATTAAACACTCCTTGAGAAAAGTAGTAATGACGTGCTGTATTCCACAGCCGAAGCAAATGCTCCACTCTTCTCCACAGTGAAAAACAACATTTTGTAATAAAAACAATGTAATATAAATGGTCTAATGTAAACGTTGCTAACAATTCCAATACAATTGAACATAAACACTATAATGTCTCCCCCTTTTCTCATCTTGCTCAAAAACGCATAAAATAACACTTCATTTCAACGTTTTAATCTCCTCAATAAGTCCCAAGCAAATCATTCTGGGAGCTACAGTTTCAGCAGAAATAAATTTCCGATGGTTCACATTCACCCTAAATAATTGAATCTAGTAGATTGCACATTTTAGAGAATTATATCAATCGAAAGCAAAGAAATCAAGTTTAGAAGAGAGACGCAATTCTGTTGAGTAGATCGCAAATAATAAGATTGAGTAGATACAATATGTTTTCCTATTTTTTTAACAAGTAATTCAATGTTTTATGAGGCTTTTTCCTTCTTATTTCTGTGATGCATTTGAACTGGGGCTGGTGGTATGCCCAAAATCTAATTTCTTGGTCATTCTAAATCAAGCAAAGCTTCTTTGCACATTAATTAAAACTGATGTGCTGCTACAGATCTATGTATATTGACTGTTTGACATTGATTTCAAATGTGGCTTATCCAGTCAGATTTATAATGATTTACTTTGAACCTTTTTTCAAATTCCAGTGTTGCATGATGTGAAAATGATTTTGTATTGATGCCAGACATGTCATTTGTTTGTTTTGAATAACCTTACCTGTTGGTTTGTCCCAAATTCCAAATAATAAATAAATAAATAATTTTTAAAGTCAATAAATTGTTTATGATATTGGTCATATTGCCCACTAGGGATGCACCGATATGAACATTTTGGCCGATACCGATAATTCTTTACATTTGAAAGCCGATAACCGATATATTGGCCGATAAATCTAAATAAAAAAAATTATATACTTTGATAGCCTGTATAACAAAATGCTCACCATTAAAAGCCTTGTCTCAAACACTTTTAACATAAATCAAACATATACAATACAGTATAGCCTAGTTTTAACCAGTGTAAGATTCCTTAACTTTTAAAATTAATTTTACACTCATATGGACAACTTTCTTTATTAAAAAATGGTAACACTTTATAATAAGGTTTAATTTTGTTAGCATTAGTTAGCATGAACCAACAATTTTATAAAACATTTTTAAGAAAGTTGTATCTGTTAACATTAGTCAATGCACTGTGAACTAACATGAACACACATATTTTATTAACTAACAATAACACAGGCTATTGCTCTCTGTTAGTTAATGCATTAACAAATGAGACCTTATTGTAAAGTGTTATCAAAAAATCTATTGCCTAACAAAAAATAAAATTTTTGCAAACAAGTCATTGGATAACATTGGGCTGCATATAAAGAAACAAAATGCATGTGGCATTGATCAATAAAATGGAATCGCCTCCGCACGGACAATAAGAAAAATATATTTTAATCAAACAATATCGTTGATGAAAATAATACGAGAACAAAATAATGTTAGATATTAATTATATGAGAACAAAATAATGTTAGTTATTAATTATAAAGCAATGTTTTTGAAAAAATAAACATTTTTAATATTACATTGATAGTAAACATCTTTAACAGCTTAGTTACTGTTTCAAATGACATTGCTGTGTGAGCGCGCGCGGTGAAGCTGAAGAGAACGAACGTTAAAATCAACTCGACGGTTGCTGAAGAATGCAAACCCAAAGAATTTACAAATGTATTACAATAGTGAATACAATTATAATTGTATGACAGTCCCAATTATAGCTTTTAATGTTTTGCATTGTTGTTTAATCTGCGCGCGCTGGAGCTGAAGAGAACGAGCACCGGGAAACTGAAGAACTTTTCTAGCATGTTGGTTAAATCCACGAAACGCATCATATGTGAGATTAATCAGATATTTATATTACTTCAACTTTATATTACGACTTATCTGCGCAAAATGACGTGAATGCACAATCGAACTTGTGCTGGTCATAATGTGTAATATCCCTGTTCTGGACGCGCTATTCCCACAACAACGCGCTGAAACGGCAACTAAACAGAGAATTCACAACGTTTTATTACAATAGTGTTCTCATTATAATGGCATCTATGACAGTCTCAATTATAGTTATAAATGTGCATTGCTGTTTGAGCTGCGCACGCTAAAGATAAAGATGATCACCGGTACAATGAAGCGCTACTGCATCGTTCATTAACTCAACCAAACGCATCCTGTATTAGATTAATCAGATATATATACACAAATTAAACATTATAACTTACAATGGCACAGAATGCTGCGAATGCTCAAGAGAACTTTACTGTGCTTGTCATGAAGGCTTAACTCCATAGACGCGCTCTTTCCGCCTCAACGCGCTCGACGCACTGAAACACTGGCGAACAAGAATTCACAACATTCTTTTGCAGGCGTGTTTTTATTATAATGTTATGAAGCATATGTGACAGATTTGTGCTGCACATGTTGCACTGAACTGTATCTTCCTTTTCGAAGTGAATCCAATCATTCAGAACCATCATGGCGAACAGCGCGCGTCTCTCAACTGAAGTAAATAATTTATTATCTATCGGCTTTGATATATCGGCCAAATTTTCTTATCGGACCGATAACGATAACATCGAAAAAGACCATTTATCGGCTGATATCGATATGTGGTCGATATATCGTGCATCCCTATTGCCCACCCCTAAAGCTAGACTCCACCTTCTGTTTTAACCTGCCTCATGTTTCACTAAGGGTAGAATAATGTGGCCATTCCTATTGTGCAGTAACTTTTTGAATATATGTGTGTGTGTAAATATATTAGTACTGTCACGATTCCTCGATTAAATGAGAGTACTTGATTTTAAAAAGTCCTTGATTGCAATTTACCTGTGTTGAGTAACCGGCAAAATACCAGAAGTGGCGCATTTCACGGATAAGAATCCATGAACCGCATTATCAAACTGTTGTCTAAGGCTGCACGATGTACTAAAACCATGTGAATTCACAAAGGCTGCGATTCAATTAAATAAATATATGCCCTGCGGGTTTTAAAATATAAGCGCTTTATTTACATGTGTGTAGGTTACGCGCGTCTCAGAGCAGCTCCATTCACAGTAAATGCTGCTCCACATGAACTGTTATTATTTACATGCGTGGAGCGTCTCAAACTCAATCTCTGCATATGCTGTGAGTTTAGGTTTCTTACAACGCTCCTCTGTGAACGCAATGTGTGCCATTTCATTTACACAAATTTGTAAGGTAAATCATTTATAAACCTACACCAACAGAGGAGAATACATCAATATGTTTCTTAATATGCAAACTGTTTATTGCATTTTTAAAATAAAAGCTTAAACCCTCGCTCTGTGTTTGCATGTTTTGATGTCCACATATTCTTGTTCAAGAAATTTACATCGTAAAGAAGTGGCCAAATATTAAAGATTAAGTGAACATTTAAACTAAATGTTGTATGGCTAATATTAAATGAGGATTTAATCTGCTGTAAAGTGTAACACCAGGCTGCTGGCGCCCTCTGCAGGCATTTTTTATAATACAATGTACACAAGTTGATTATTTATGTTATGTTTTTATTACCACAAAAAAAATCTGATTAATCGTCAAAATACAGATTACTCAATTACCAAAATTATCGTTAGTGACAGGCCTAATATATATGTTGTCTCAGGTACTTAAACTTGCCTGACCGTACTAACTATTGCCTAACTTAACATTAACATCAGTTATTTTAGTTTTTTAAAGCGTCTTTTAAAATTTTTGTTCTGCAGATTTCAGTGATTTAATCACACAGGTTGGGAAAATAAGGATGCAAACTAAAGAATACCACAGAACATCACATAATTTGTAAAATATATTAATACTACTTACTGATGTTTGTTGTTTTCCTGCCAAAATATGTCATTAGTGTACTAGATTTTGCCAATTAAAAGGATATTGAAAAATATGAATTATACTCAAATATTAAAAACTATTTAAAAAGAAATGATTACAGTAAAGAATAAATAAAAAAAAAAACAATGAATATCTCTTAGTAAATTCTTTTATTATTAAAAGTAAAAATTTACTTCTTTGTTTTAACTTTAATATGAAAAGAAAACTACCAAACTACCTTAAATATAAATTAAAGTTTAATATTTTATCCTATATGATAAGACACGAAAATAAATCGCGTTGTAGAAAGTTTTTTTTTTGTGAAGTCTTGGTCGTTGGGCCGTGACATTGAGGAAGATTTTGTTGGTGTCTGTTCTGTGCTCTGAGTCTGCACTGAGGGGTGATGGTGATCCACCTGATCTATGGGCCGACATCCACACCAGATGGCCATTAGCTGCTATGACTCATTTTGCATTTCATGCCATGCCACTGTTTTATTTATGAGCACTTTTAAGAAATGTAACTTTTTAAAGCAATCAAGTATGCAACAGTTCTTAAGGGATGTCATGGGCTGCCAGTGATGACAAACCAAACAACGGTGTTCTAAGTGGTCCGGGAGGGCATTGATTCTGCATACTGATCCCAAATAATTTTCATAATAATATGCAGTTATTGCAATTTATTTTTTTTGCACTGGCACGTGGGCTAATTTATTTAAAATGTGCTATTAATATTTTACACTTCATACTGGTTGTAGATGAATTAGTAATGACCTTTGAGCTGCACAGAGGTTAAAGGCTTCTGAATGCAGGGGGTATAATTCTGTTACATGTCATGGCCTATCTCCTTACAAACAGCCTGAGTTGTTGTTCTTACCTTTAGAGGTGAACACGTCCAGTTTTATGTAAATATGGCCACATTTCAGATGCTGAACAAAGGCAGATTTAAACCATTTTGTTGTGTCGACAGTGGAGACCGTGCTATCCTGTAGAATTGGCTGGAGCAGCAGAAGGGTGATTCAGGACTGAGGTCTATACCAGTAAATTAAATTTCACCATTCTTGATATGATAATCACCATTCACGTTTCTCGTTTAAAGTTACCATGAAATCAAAATTAGCTACGGTTTCCATCCACCTATTTTTATGTACATTTTGGGGTATTGTGTAAAAAAAATACAATACAATATACAATAACTTGCATATAATCTTCACTGTATAAATGAAATAAAGATGAATCATTATTAAAGTTACAAAAGCTATTCAGTCAAGAGCTGTAATTTCCTTGTTTTTTGTTGTTTGATTAACATTAAAAACGCAGACAGCAGGAATATTAGGCAGCTGTCACTTTAAGACATAATGCAATGATCCAGATAGTGATACACATGTTTTGTCTTTCTTGGCTGTTTACGTTAACTTAAGCTATAACCTACTATGTTTGCTAGGATACTCCCCAAGACGGGCATGTTGACAATTTTTGTGTGAATTTGTCCTTTCAAGCGCAAGACTTGAAAGAGAACTCAATATTTGCTCACTGTCTGACACGCGGATGACACAAACAAACAAATCTTTCTAAAGCGCACCAGAGTTCTCTTTCACATCTTGCGCTTGAATGTTTAAATTGGCAAGGCTTAAATGAGTTTACTTTAAACACAGAAAGCAATTGCTGTACTGTTTAGAAAGTGTACTGTTTAGGTCTCACGTGCTATCAACACCCGGGTGATGACGGTATAAATGACTGGTAATATTAGCATACGGCACTCGCATCGAACTAAGTTTGGAGGAAGCCAGAATTCATATCAAACGACAGAAACATACATTAGCCTAATTATTTTTACACAAACCATATTATAGATGCAAATGCATTGTCAGATTTTTAGCCAACTGCGGTGCAAGTGCATGCTGATCCATGGGTGGAGAATGGTAGGATTCGTGTTTTATTTCACCGAGAACCTTTACACCCCTAGTTATTGTGATATCAATGCTAAGCTAGCAGGCTAAGCTGATAGTTTGCTAATTGAAAACACAAAGAAAGAGAAATGTTTAATTTGAACGGTAACGTTCACTAATTTTATGTGATAAATAATGCAAAAGACATGGGCATATTTTTGTGATTAAGAATAAATGTGTTGTAAAGTGATTTTCTATCATTTCCAATCATAAACTGAATAAAGTATGAATAAAACGGTACCCTTAAAAACTATCCAAATGGAAAAAGGATCTTGCACAACATGATATTGTTACTTACACTTACTTTTTTCTGCTATGTCCAAAAATATATGGTGAAATATATCTTGTGGAATTAGGTCAACCAGAATAAAAGAGAATTTTTTTTTCTAGGATTACGATTTAAAATTTTCAGTGCTTCTTTGACCCATTGGTGGTGCTAGAGGGTTTGAAAGACCAACTCTAAAACTGTAATAATTCATCCTGCATTGATCATTAGGCCGTCTTCATTTCTTAATTGAGCGGGCAGTTATGAATTTGTGGGTGCAAACTGAGAGTAAAGATTGCAAAATAGTAGGCACTGTTTATCAGACTTTGGGGAAAAAAAAACAAAAAATCTTCTACATGGCCTAAGGGCAGCTTCATACTTTTGACGTCCCTATTCAGGCCCCCAAAAAAAAAAAAATCTTCAGGATTTGCAGAAATCTGCTCTTGTGCCGTGCTCAATCGTCTCTCTCTCTTTCAGAGAATGAGGTGTCTGTGGACCCTTAGGCGCGGCCTGTACAACCACTCTCGTCCCCTGAGGGGGGCTCAGTATTACCCCTTTTGTCATACACCGCTGGCTATGGTTGTGTAGATGTCCTCTCAAATCCTTTAAGCCCTCAAACTTGGCACAGACTTCTTCGTTAGTGAGGTTTAGCATGAAATAGGATTGCAAAGGAACGGAACCCAATCCTACGTATCGTATCAGCAGAGTTTTTCCTTCAACGATTTCTGCAGGCGTCAACTTCGACTGCAGTGCTATAAGAATGTCTGTCACGTCCCATCAGCCTCTCTTATCTGTTTGTATTTGAGCCAACCTGCTGTCACTCGGTCTGTCACCCAAAGAAGTCAGCCTCATTTGTATGGATTCGCGTTTAGCTTATTTGTCTACCCAAATGATGCTTTCAGTGACCTTGAGGTGAATTACTCTGAGGCGGCGAGTCAATGTTTCAGAGTCATGTTTATTTGTCAGCTGTCTATTGATATGATATTCACCTGTCACATTTGGAAAGCAATAAGCATTATTTTGCGTCACAGTGTCATGTAATTCGGCGCTTGTTTTTTTTGAATGCAACAGACTTCTTCCTCACGGTTATCCTCTGTGAATTATTGCCCTGTGCTCATCGTCTTATGGACTTTAATCTGGCAGAGTGGAATGAGGCCCGGTCCCTGAGCAGTCGAGCGTTGGGGCTTTGGGTTATGGTGGCCCTGCGTCAGAGCCTGGCGGAGCTGCTCCCTCTTGAACGCAGCTGCTACTACATATTTATCAATGAGAATTAGCTCTCCGTGGCCTGCTTCTCGCTCCCCGCGGCTCTTATTCCGGACATGGCATGCTGGATTAAATCCCGAAACTCACTCCACAGTGGAATAGCCTTTAATTATTCAGTGTTGGACTTTAGCCTCACTAACCTAACTTGCCTCACCTCACCTCAGGAAATGCTTGAATACACAGTTTTTTCACATTGTCGTGTTTTTTTTTAAAGGTAAAGCGTGTATTTTATGCATCACTAGAGGCACCAAATGAAAGTGCAACAAATTTATGACTTTGACATTGACATAATCATATGTTACATATAATCATATATTGATATATTGTGCATTTTGTTTCTCATGATAATCTGTTGATAATTTAATAATTTGTACTTGCACTGCCAACATATTAGCACCAATGTATTTTTATATTTACTAGAAATATTTATATTGTTTCTTTGCCAAATTGCTTATTACATGTATGTGTGTGTGTGTTTTGGGGCCAGTTTTTTTTTTTTTTTTTTTGGAAAGAAATTAACACTTTTAATCAGCAAGGATGCATTCACTTGATGAAAGATGATTTGATTTCAAATGAATGCAGCCTTGGTGTTAGCATAAATGACTTGCCCCAAATGTTAGAATGATTTTGGCCTGATGTCATAAAGCAAGTTACAGAATAAAGCATGACAATTCAAACTTCACTTCACCCCAAAGTTTTTTTTTTTTTTTTATTGTTTTTGGGTTTATAGGTCTAATATCTCTTTCTCTTTGATTTTGCTCAGAACATCTTCAATAATCACTTGCTGGACGTCAATGTGAGATGGCTAGCTGTCCTTTATTTCAAGAACGGTATTGATCGCTACTGGAGAAGAGTCGCACCCCAGTAAGTACATCTGATTCTTCATCACCATTTCTAGACTTTTCTATCAAGGCTGTTACTTTAACTGAGAGTTGAGCGTTATGTTATTTTCAGAGATGTCTTCATCGCCCACATAGAACTAGGGCTGCACGATTTGGGGAAAATGTCATTTTGCCATTATTGAGGTCAGATATGCGATTGCGATACAATAAACAAATGGTTTCATGAATCAACTTGCTTGGATCTCAAGGAAAATGCACACACAGATTAGAGATAATGCTGAAATGTGTATTTCTCAACTCAAACTAGCAACAACAACTAAATGCACTGTTTTCAAATTAAAATAATATTTTTTACAAAATTAAATGATGACATCTTTGTATTTCTGCAAACTTGTTATTGTCTCAATTGTACAATAGTATAAAATAAATAGAACAATAAATAAGAACATTTGTATGCTCATGAGAATAAGATATTTAGAACATTCTATCTAGACAAGTAGGGACATTTAAGCAGGATGTAACATATGCTTTGTCTAAACTCAGTCTGTCGATCATTTTTGGTGTTGTGATTGTCAAAAGATTTGGTAACTAAACAGAATTTTGTTAAGTTTAGTGACAACATGTTACAATGTTTACATGGTACAATGACTTGTTGGATACTGTTTTTATTATTGCTTGACACAAATTTAACGATTTCAATTCAAATCTTGTGATTTGATTCCTATCTTGATTCAATATCGATACATTTGGATAAATATTAGGTTAGCGTAACAGTAGATACATGTTAATTTTTCTCAAGGAAAAAAATATCTCGCCTAATGCTGTAAACATACAGAGAGCACTGTTAGCTGGTATTATTATTAAAGGTTAAAAATAACAACTCAAATTAAATGTGTTTATTTTAGAGATGCACCGATTACAATTTTCCAGGCCGATTCCGATTTTTCATGAGTTTGGCCTGCCGATACCGATTTTAGCCGATTCCGATTTCATTTTTTCTAACCACTTTACAGCAAACACAAATATTTATTTTCTATCTTTTCTTTAATAGAACATTTTACATAGAACATAGAGCATCTTTTGAACAAATAAAATAAAATAGAACTATATAAATTATTACTCCTTGTGTGGGAAATTCACACATATCTAAGTGCAGTGTTATGGTATGGAAGAACCATTTTCACTTCCAATATTCAACTAAAAGAATTTTGATATATTTACTTATTTAGGAATCTAAACTACTGTATGAAAACAGGTAATGGCAATAAAATAATATATACATTGCAAATAAAAATAAAATAAATATAGCCTTGCAGTATAAAGATATTTCTCAAAACACACACAGGCCTATTCCAATCACTTGTAAATCAATGGCAAGTTCTATTTAGCAAACAGTTCTTCTCTCATCTGCCACATGTCCAGCCAGCTAAACAAGAGCTAAGCTGGGGCAAGTGGAGCAAGTGCAGGGAAATGATTGGGAAATAATAAAAATAATTTATTTTCTGACATAGCCTCCTCCAGTTCTTGTTAAAATACACCAGACATGCAAATTCTGTGCTTTTTGGGCACTTTTTGGGTGAAATCATATTTATTTAGTCCAGTGACGTGCGGTGATGTCTTAAAGAGGCTAGGCACTGAGTTATGAAAGCCAGATTACCTGATTTATTGTTTAGGCTAATAATACGTAATAACAGTAAACGCAGATACGCAGCATAACAAGAATTGTACAAATCAGAATGTATACCGTGTACTCTATATCTCTCTCTCTCTCTCTCTCTCTCTCTCTCTCTCTCTCTCTCTCTCTCTCTCTCTCTCACTCTCTCACTCACTCACTCACTCACTCACTCACTCACTCACTCACTCACTCACTCACTCACTCACTCACTCACTCACACACACACACACACACACACACACACACACACACACACACACACACACACACACACACACACACACACACACACACACACACACACACACGTGCAAGCGCGGCACACGCACACACCGGTAGTTAATGTCCACTCCAGCATCAATAAAACCATTCTTAATCCTTAATTTTTGCACAGCGGCCAATTATGTCTGTCGGCAAAAGTAAAATCACACACTGCTCAATTGAATATGAAGGCAAATGGCTTGCATTAATTCAACCACATTTATCAATTCAATATTAAGCCCAAAATAGTTTTTGACTCACCAATCGGTAGATTATTTGTAGCCTACATAAAATCCATCCGCCGCTCTTTCCTCGTAAAGACGTCGATCACAACTTTGTAAAACTCGTCTTTACGGCCTTCAGTTGCTGCACTAGTCTATCTAAGGCTGGCGTAGACCTCCCTCTTGCTATTAACTCAGATTTTGAATTAAAATCGAGCTTGAAAAAATTTCTTAACTCTGTGATCACGGCCGGTGCTGTCATTTTGACTGAATTTGATTAGGCATAGGCTAGCTGTGGTGTAATGACGTTAGCTACGCAAATGTGTCCAGTAATATCTCGATTTTAATTGGTCCATGTCTGATATGTAACGTAGATGGGTACGGGCATAGCATATTTACGTCCAAAGGCACAGCAGAGTTGTGCTTTTTGCCGTACATGTTAAAGAATACAGGATCGAAGTGCGTATGCGCAACATGGGTTTTTCGCTTGTCGTCTGCAATGAATGGACCATAAAAGCACTGCTTATTCTACCATTTGTTTGTTATTTGATTATGCGTAACTGCTACATTTGTCATCGTAACGTCTAAACAATTGGAATAACACCCATATTGCATATATAAATCACAAGAATAAACAGTAAAAATACAAATACAAGTTTATTATTTAATAAACATTTTTATTTTTGAATTTTGGCAGGGTAGGCAGTGCCTAGTTAGTTTGCCTACCCAGACCGCACGTCACTGATTTTGTCCAACAAAAGTGTGCTTTCACTTTAATTGAGCGCGAGCAGCGCAGCAAAAATAGACTCTGCGCCAAAACCCCGCTTCACTGCTGCTCACGCGACGCTCCTGCTCGACGCTCACGTATGAGGCCTAGGGGCACCTCATACTCACGCGCTGATCCTGCTCTTGGTGTGAATGCACTCATTGATTAACATGCACGCCGGAAAAAAAACCCCGCGCTGTTCACGCTTGCGGTGTGAAACGGCCGTAATTCACGAGGTTTCCTACATGTGCGTTCAGTGTGCACGTGTGATGCTGATGTTGCGCGATGTTAATCATGCGGCGCCCGAGTGCATTTGACGGGCAAAAAATCGGAATATATCAGACTGAAAATCACGTGAAAATCGGCCGATTCCGATCACCATCCGATCAATCGGTGCATCTCTAGTTTATTTTACTAGGCTATAATAACAACATTACAATATTTGCGCATATTTAGCAAAATACTCCTCTCTCTATATAATTTGTCTAGCCAACTAACGTGCTATCAAATGGCTTTCCTGAGGTTATGTGACATATTGTTCTCAAGCTGTTTTATTGACCTCTTTCAGCGTTAAAAAAACCCCCACTGATTGATCGACATTATGTATGAGGCATAAACATTTGGGTAAGTTGTACTGTATCTTTCAACACACCTATTGTTCATTCGTGTTTATTTACTATTAACTAGTAGTAAAGAGTAGGCTAAGATATGTTCGGTTCACGACAATGATCTGTCACGTTACATTTACAAGCACCAACGCTATTGTTTGAATTTCGTTAAAAAATTGACAGAATCTGAGAGCATTAGAGAATTAGTTTCATATCAAAAGTAACCTACTCTGTCTAGTCATCGGTGTCAGGGTCCTCTTTGCTTCGCGATTTTTCTCTGCGTGAGAAAATGAATGTGTGGCGGGACAGCGCGTGAAAAGTGTCAGTTGCGTCAGTCTCATGCTGAATGAGTGAGAGTTAGCAGCCCTAAACTGAAACTGACTGGTCTTCTTTTTATTAGCGGTGTAGAGAATGGGTTGTCATGTTCACACATGCATTTATTTATTAACTAATTTAGTGATAGCTAGAATTGCAATGATTAAAATCCAGGTTCCATTCAAAATGTGGTAGTGGTGATTAAGCCTTCATACTAGTCATATTCATTTTGCAGAACAGCATTTTGTCCTGATGTCGTATGTTTTGGTTCTTATTTGAAATTTTGGTCTTCCTTTATTCTGAAGCAATATTTTCATCAGTGATTTATCAGCTTTTACATTCTTAAATCTGCATTTTTAAAAAAAATATTTATCCAAGAGTGTTATTTACCTTTATAAAGGCCAATTTTTTTAACCTTATTAAATGTATGCTAATGTCAAATTCTTACATTTGATTAAATTTGATAAATTCAGTTATAATAACAAGACACTAGGGTCGTTACCAATCGAATGAAATAATTTACACTGCAAAATTATAACTGCAATGAATAATGTTATGAAATGAATGTAACATTTTTGAATATACAAATAAGAAATGTTGGAAAAAAATACAATGATACTTTTAAACATGAATCTAAACTGCCAATAGGTGGCGGCAAGTCACTTAATGAGAGTCATTGAATCATTCATCCAACTTATTCATTCAAAATGCTGAATCATTCAGTAACAAAACACAGCTGAGTGTTGCTTTGAGAATGTGCAATAGTTCTGCTGTGATCTTTGTTTGGAACTATTTTCATTGGTGAAATGGAACAAGAACAGTCAATATTGTGTCTAAAATATAAGTACTCCATGTAAAAATCCATGTAATCTGCAATCATTATGATTCTATTTGGAAAAACAGCTCCCTAGGTTGTTATGTTATTTAACTAAATGTTGTAAATAAAACAAAATATTTCAAATTCTTACCTTAGTATGTTTCTTCTGTGAGTTTCTTTATGTGTGTTGTTACGCTCATTTGTTTTGATTTCTCCACAAGATCCTCTCTCAAAGAGACAGGCAGCGTGAGCCTCAACAGTGTGACCTTGTTACCAGAAATACACTATCCATTATCAAACAACATTTACACTGAATGCAGTAAAATCTGAATCATTCTCGTGTTTAGATGTTTCCCTAGTTATTTTTTTGTCACTGAAGATTTAATGTCTACTTGTCTGGTCGGGCAAGTAAAATTCTCTTTCACTTGCCCCTTCAAATAATACACTTGTCCCGGATAAGTGGACAAGCATTAATGTCGAGCCCTGATTTCAATAATAGTAACGTTATTAGGTCCATAGACAACTATAAACAAACAAATAAAAAACAATGAAAAATTTGCAATATTGAATTAATTGTGCTTTCACTGAGGTTGAGTTACCACCTGAGGAGCATAAATCCTTTTTGTGTGTGTTTGTATGAGTGAGTGAGTGAAGAACGATGCTCAGGGCTTACATCGACTGTGTTGACGTGAATACTCACCAAGACAGACATTTTTACACATTTCTGTGAGCATTTGACCATTTAGGCGCCCAACCAAAGACAAAAAAGTCTATTATGCTTGTCCTATTCCTCTTGGTGCACGTGCACAGAAAAGATCCTGTCAGTAGGGGATTCAGTTCTCTTTCGTGGCTTTTTGGGCTTTTAATATTTATTTTTAATATCAAGCCCATCATGCTCTTTACTTTACATTTATAGGATTTATAGGTCTGCAAAAGCGAAAGTACCCTGTGAAATGTTTGGAAATGTCTTTTGGTACAGCAGAGCACTCGTTTCAATAAAAGGATATGATTCAGTTTGTCAGTTAAAATTTTCGCTGATGTTCTAACAATTTTTCTTTTCGCGGTTACCACAAACAAGCTGCTTGAATCTCTGCTTGAGAGTGCAGGAGCTCTAGGTTACCATAGATATGTAAGTGTTTTTTTCGCCGATTCCTGTTGTGACATTTGCGAACAGCACTGAACACAATTTGGCCGGTACAACTTGTAATATACCGTATATTATTATTCTAAACTTTTCATTAACTTTGGTATGCTGTACATCAAAGGAACTTTAATTGACTGCTTTTTCTGCAGAAAGCTGATCTCTAGGAGGGATGTACTCGAGTACTCCAATATGACAGTGACGATCGTTCATGAAAACGATGATCGCCATAACTAAAAAAATAAATAATTTTTTTCTGATTGTTATTGCGACATTTTGGGTGGTTCCAAATTGGTTGATGTCTGATTGGTTGCTTGCTGCCAATAAGGTCCTTTTTTGTTGAGCATTCAACTGGAGAGCAGAGTCATCTAAAAGTAGAAATAGCAAAGGGTCTTGGGGTATATCCAGATGCAGAATATCCGAAAGAACAGTACTTACAAAAGTCCAAAAAGGAACCACTGTTGGGCATTCCCAAAACATGTGCAAATAAGAACCGACTGTAGATGTGTTGCATAGATGACGATATGGATCAGATCTAACCTTCATCTTATACAATACACTAGGAGTGATTTAAGCCCTATTTATACTTTTATAATGAATCATCTGGTGAGCCAGGTTCTTAGAAGCAGTGAAACATCTAGCCCATACCACATCCCAGTCAGGCTTGGTTAAACTATCCCTTTCCCAGGAGTGGACAGCTGGAATATACGTATATTGTAATAAAATAATTGAATTTATAGATCTTAGAGACTAAGCCACTAGAGGGAGTATTAGGGTCCAGCCACTCCCACAATGGATGTGGTAGTATGCTAGTGGTCCAAGGAACGCCATAGGCTTTCAGGGCTGACCTTAGTCTTAAATATAAGAAAAAAGAAAATCCAGGTAAAGAAAACTCTGAGCTTAATTCCTGAAACGATTTGATGCCTTTTTTACATAAAATGTCATTCAAGGAATGAATACCGGAATCAGACCAGGCTCTAAAGACAAAAGGTTTGTTACCAGAACGCAGACACGTATTGTGCCACAATGGAGTTATTTTGGTGTATAAGAAGGGGCCTCCCATATTTCTCTCAACCCATTTCCATACCTCAAGGAAGTACTCAACGATTGGTCCATAATTTTTCTTAGAGCATTTAGAAACACCTGAAAAGGGTAGATCCTGTAGTCGAACCGGATGGGTAATATTCACTTCTAAATCTTGCCATGGAACCCGAGAATCAGGATTAACCCAGGTTTGGATTGATCTAGTTTGGAAGGCTACATTATATATCTTAAAATCAGGGAATGAAAGACCTCCATCAAGTTTCTTACACTGCATCGCCTTAAGTCGGATTCGGGGGTTTTTCTTGGTCCAGATAAATCTAGAAATAGCTGTGTTGAGTTCTTTGAAAAAATATTCGGGTGGCGCAAGTGGTAACATGGAGAACAGAAAGTATAACCCTTGGAAGTATATTCATTTTAATAGTAGAAATTCTTCCATGAAGGGCTAAACATAAGGGGGACCACCTATCTAAATCTTCCTTGATCTTATTCAGGAGTGTTTGATAATTAGATTTTGGAATAAGATGAATTGGAGGGGATATAGTGATGCCCAAATATGTAAACTGTTTAACTATGGGGATCAAGGGAGTTAAGCTACTGGATTCCTGTCTTGCTGTGTCATTAAGGGACATTAATGCTGATTTATTCCAATTAATTTTGCAACCTGACAGAGTACCAAATATACTAAAAAGATTTAAACATTCAGGAACAGACTCAGAAATATTGGAAACATAGAGTAAAATATCGTCCGCATAAAGAGAGATTTTAGTCCAGGGGCAGTTTCAATTCTTCAAATGACATGGGACAGTTTAATATCTCCTGATGATGTTCGTCAATTTTAGGAAGATGAAACTGTTGAAGAAAATATGTACATTGCTGATAACTTGAAGAATTCGAAGTGTATAGTTGTTCATAATAGGTTTTAAAGGTCTGATTTATATCTTCAGGTTGGGTGAATAAAGTGTCTTCATTCTTTATAGCATGTATGTTTGCTCTAGATTCCATCTGCTTGATTCATAGTGCTAATAATTTACTTGGTCTCTCACCGTTGAAATAATAAGATTGCCTTGTTCGATGCATAATGGATTCAGCTCTGTGTGAAAGTAATCCTTTTAGCTCATATTTAATTGCACCTAGTTCTCCCTCCTTCCGTTTACAATAGGTCTTTTTAAGGTCCTGTTCCAGCGCCTGAATTTGTCTCTCCAACTCATTTATGCGACTATTTCTAGATTTCTGACAAAAAGAAGAGAAAGAAATGCATTTCCCTCTAAAAAAGCATTTTGTTACCTCCCAGAAGGATTGTGGATTATTTGAAGAACCACTGTTCAAATTAATAAACTCTACTAAGGAGGTACGCAGTTGCAATATACATTTTTGGTCGTGGAGTAAGGATGTGTTAAATCTCCAACGTTTACGTCCAGAGGGAGCAGAAAATGGGAGAAGACATAAAGTTACCGGGGAATGGTCTGAAAGAAGAAGGGGTAATATATCAGCGTTTTCAATAAATGGAATATAAGCAGGTGATACAAGCAGATAATGAATGCGTGAGTATGATTTGTGGCGAGCTGAAAAGAATGTATAGTCTTTAGCGCTATCATTCCTTAATCGCCATATATCGCACACATTGACCTGTTTTATAAAATCATTAAACAGATTTGAAGAGGTTAAATCAGCGTGAGATATTTGAGACCTATCAAGTAGGGGATTATGCACAGCATTTAAGTCACCGCCTATCACAAGATAGTAGTCACTAAAACTTAGTATTATACGAACAAGCTGTTGATATAACGCACTATCATGTTCATTAGGGGCATAAACTGAAACAAAAGCCCATTTAATATTGGACCATGTACCGAGTATACAGGTAATGCGACCGTCTGCATCACTCTTTTAACAATGTATGGAAAAGGCAAGGTCGTCGAGCTACTAATATCAGAACCCCCTTAATTTTCATAGCAGATGAAGAAAAAGAAACTTATTTATAGTGCCTATTCTGAAAACGATGTACGTCACAGGCTTTCAGATGAGACTCCTGTATTAATACAACAGATGCTTGCTTAGTTCTTAAAGGATTAGTTCACCTCAAAATGAAAAATTTCTAATAATTTACTCACCCCAATGCCATCCAAGATATCCATGTCTTTTCCTCAGTGGAAGAGAAATTAAGTTTTTTGAGGAAAACATTTCTGGATTTTTCCAGAATTTTTCCGATCGCAGCTGAGGAAGAGGGTCTTATCTAGCGAAACGATAGGACATTTTCAAAAAAAATAAATCTATATATACTTTTTAACTACAATTGTTCGGATTGAGCTGATCTGCAACGCGCCGGGAACTACGTCATCACGTTGAAAGGTCAGGCTCGATGTCGCCGGCGGAAGTACCGCCCCACTGTTTACAAAGCGACCGTGCGAAGGAGGATAGTTCAAATTGTATTGGTCTCTTTGTAAACAGTGGGGTGGTACTTCCGCCGGCGACATCGAGTCTGACCTTTCAACGTGATGACATAGTTCCCGGCGCGTTGCAGATCAGCTCAATCCGAACAATTGTAGTTAAAACGTATATATATATATTTTATTTTTGAAAATGACCTATCATTTCGCTAGATAAGACCCTCTTTTTTCATTTTCAAATTTTCATTTTGAGGTGAACTAATCCTTTAAATAATCCAAGCATTTAATTCTCTTAATGGTTCCATTTAAACCATTAACATTCCAAGATACTACATTAAGAGCCATAAATTAGTCATATTTTCTTATTTTGATAGACATATTTGCATGTCATAGTTTTATTTGTCAATTCTAATTTTCGCTACAGCGTTTTATAAAAAAATAAAACGAACACGCCCGTCCCTACACAAGCCCCGCCCCACGAGTACTCATACTTGTTTTTGAGATCAATCAGTGCTCGAAATTAAAAATTGACAAAAATGCCCATCCCTAATCTCTAGTGAAGTCTAATTTTTTTATCGATCATTTGTTGGTAAAGTGTGAGAGACCTGGCGAGCCACATGATTTCTGTCAAAGAGCCAGGTGTGGCTCGCAACCAACTGCTGTTCTAGCCTATAACTTGATCTGTTGGCAGAGGACTGCATTCAAATTTTCCGATTGGCTAACATCCGCGGGCATTGTTCGGATTCTTTTTTGGTGTGTGTTTACAGAGCCTGGGGTGATGTGCTGTAGAATGTGTTGTTTCTTAGGACTCCTATTTCAGCGATTTCTGTCAGATAGTAAGAACGTTGTGTATGTTCACTGCTTGCAGCATTTGTAAAAGTTAAATTTGTATGGTATTATTAATCTGTTATGAATTAAGTAGGGCTCGTTATTGCCACCTACCTCACGATATTATAGACCTCATGATACAACAATATTATTGTAAGTATTATACACAAATGCATAACGATCAATGCATTGCAATTGTAATTGGATCATAATTGAAACGTGAGAGAGCGTAAATGTGAGAGAACTGTTTCAGTCTCATACTATTCGTTCCAATTATTGGAAATTATATGCTTGAATGCATTAAAAAACTTACATTTTTGATTGTATGAGACAGCACAGTCCCAGTATCAAGAGTCCAGCATAACTCAAGCTCTTTAAAACCTCTGTGTGTGGTTGCTCTGTCGTGTTGTCCTCCGGCCTTCAGAGGTGACAGACCAGCTGATTCAGATAGACTCTTACTTTAGATGTTCACTGGAGGCCACAGGTGACAGAAGCACTAATCAATTTTAGGCTGTTGCCCTGCTGTAATTCCCTAACTCTTCAGTCAGATTCTGGTTAGTGAGTGAGCCGCTGGAGATTTCTACTCAGCTGTACAAAAGTGCTCAGTCCTCAAAGATGCTGTAGGTTTAAAGGGTGGGATTTATTTTCTCTCTGACATCTTAGAACAATCTGTACGGGTGTTTTAATGCTATTGTCGCTGCACTGAATTTTACATGGAAAAACATGAGTTCATAAAATATTTAAGTTTTTTATTGCAAGTTTAGGGTCTTTAAGATTTTTGCATGTTTTTGAGAAGTGTCTTATGCTCACC
The DNA here is from genome assembly GCA_026230005.1 of Gila orcuttii. Lineage (NCBI taxonomy): Eukaryota > Metazoa > Chordata > Actinopteri > Cypriniformes > Leuciscidae > Gila > Gila orcuttii. The sequence goes on from JAPDVR010000015.1 coordinate 22,724,937, forward strand.
AAGGTTACATTTATTTGATTAAATATTACAGTAAAAACAGTACAATTGTGAAAATGTAATTTATTCCTGTGATCCAGTTGAATTTTCAGCATGATTACTCCGGTCTTCAGTGTCACATGATCCTTCAGAAATCATTCTAAGTCAAAAAGAACAGCATTTAATTGAAATGAAAATATTTGATAACATTTCAAATGTTAATGTAATTATTTAATGAATCTTTGATGAGTAAAGGCCAGATTTACTAAACAGGGCACATTAGTATGAGAGTGCAATTCCAAAAAAGCGCAGGTGGGAGTAGAAAGATATGCGGGTGATTTACTGACAACACTCAAATTAAAGAACACCGACGCTGCCGGATAATTTCCAAAGTGACCAACGCAATCTACGAAGAGCAGTGCGTATTAGCATCTGGTTTACGACATGCTTTTTTTGGGCGGTAAACAATGGCGCAAATACCATTTGACTAATGCAAACTTTAGTAAATAACCTTGCACGATTAATTTAAATACTTTCCTCCCGTAAATTTTGCTTGAAAGGGAAAGTCTTACAAATACATGTGCAATAAGGTCAGCCGCAAAAATAACCCTGTCCATGCCTTTTCAACTCTAATTTTTCACTGCGTGTCTTTAGTGAATCCTGACAGTAGATTTTTAACACCAAAAGAGGGTTTGCTCTGGCGCAAGCTGTTAGTAAATCTTGCCCTAAAAATATTATTATTATTTTTTTTTTAAATTGATCATGATATCAGTTGTTCTAAAGTTTGCAAGTTATTTTTGTGAAGCATTTTGCTTGAAAAGACTGCTTGGGCTATCTTCATTAAAAATAAATGTCACTTGTATTGATATTTTGTATCAAATGCGATGACATTGACATTCATACATTTTTAAAAGTGGCAGAAGTTGTCCAAATACTTTTTGGGACCACTGTTTTGCTTTATTTCAGAGACACTAGATTCAGTATCGACAACTTCCTTTCTACCTCTCACACTCTGTGCTTCTCTCTTTTTATTCAGTGCTCTCTCAGAAGAAGAGAAGTCATCCCTCCGTGCAGGTCTCATCACTAATTTTAATGAGCCGGTCAACCAGGTTAGTGTGCACATACGGTTACACACACACAAACACACACACGCACACACACCACATGAAGAGAAATGCAGTTCATTCCCTGACCATATGCTCTACCTGTCCTGTTTATGATCAGTCGACCATTAAAATGAACTACCAGACATGATTGAGTACCATTAAACTCTTCTGTTTAGTGGAGAGTCTGATCTGTGATTCTAGTGAAAGATCAATGGGCTTGGAGTCAAAAAGCACTTAAAGTCTGTGCTGTAATGTGTTATTGAGCAATGCTGGAGACATTGATTTTTTTGGGGGCTGTTTTATATATTGCATTAATTCAACCCTAGATTTTCAATAAAGCCTGAATCATTATAAGAAAAGTCATTATAATAAATAGGAGTGACATACATGGATTTGGATCAACATCTGCTCTTATTGTAATATCTTTGCCAATTTCATATTTAGAGGCAGTTTTAACTAATAACTCGTGTGATAATGTAAGTAAAGGAGAATGTAACGTTTTGATTATTTGTTGATGTTGATTTTGAAGGAATGTGGAGGATAACTCAGTCAATTATATTGACAAGTTAAAAATACAGAAACGTATCTTTTAAACACACATTTATCATCATATGTTTCTCATTTGCTACATATTTTTTACTGCATTTATTTCTGTATTGTGCAGGGTTTTTTGATGGGTTGGTATTGAACACTTTTTAGTTTATTACTGGCTAATGACTGTGCTCAATTCTTGTTGTGGAGTAACGTCACATGCACATTCAAATTAATTGTAGGCTTAAAAGTGCTTTCTTATTATAGATCATGGCTGACACTGCACAAATATCTTGAGAATATCTAGATATAGTACACAAACACTGCCTTGTTATTTCCAAATTGGATGACGAAGTGGAAACAAAATGCGAAAATACAAATGTAAATACATTCATTTGAAGCATGTTTCCACCAGGGAATAAAAACTAAAAAATGGTAATTGTGACTTTTTAATATCTCTTTTCAATTCTGACTTACTATTTCCTCGCTATTGCCAGTTTGCAAGCGATTCTTACTTTTTTCTCAGAATTGTGAGTTTATATCTCACAATTATTTTATATCTCACTTTTTTTCCTACCAATTACGAGTTTGTTCAACAACTCTGAATTAAGTTGCAATTCTGACTTATTTGCTCACTATTGCGAGTTTATATCTAGCAATTCTTACATTTTTCTCAGAATTGTGAGATATACGTACAGGGATGCAAACAGCGCGCTTTTCGGTGCCTCGCGCTTTTTTCACGTCAGTTTGGGTGACTTGGGTCTGAGACTGAGAGGGTCTTATTATAATTTCACAAAGTCATCTGAAGCCATTCCATAGCTTAATGTGAGGGACAGAAGTCTATTTACATCATTAAGTTAAAGTTTACGGAAACTCGTTTTCCCTCCTCTGCGGCTGTCAATCATTCTCCATTCAGTATTCAAACAGCGCGCGCGCCTCGTCCGGTTACAGCAGGATGCACGGTAAAACTCTCTCCAATATGATATATTCACATTATAGTGCTTGATCTGTAGATAAAAGGCTGTGAATTTGCATAAAATTACTTTATTTTGTGTATTTGTATATTATGTTTGTTGCTGTTTTTAAACGACTCGCTACCGTGCCTGTTAGCACAAGGACTATTAATCGGCATCAAACGCACAATAACTGGAATTTAAAACTGTGAAGAAACAAATAATCAATAAACTGTTGGACAGATATACACTAGGATTTGTGCGCTCGACATTTCTTCGCTTTGTGCCGTGAACTTTTAAATGCGCACTTGTGCAGCGCAGCGCAGCACACTGTGACTCCATGTTGCTTTGAGCACATCATTCTGCACCCGCGATGCGCATACGCGCTTTGTGCGCTCTGTTTTGAAGCGTTCATTCTTTCTTTCTTTCTTTCTTTCTTTCTTTCTTTCTTTCTTTCTTTCTTTCTTTCTTTCTTTCTTTCTTTCTTTCTTTCTTTCTTTCTTTCTTTCTTTCTTTCTTTATTATTTATCTCAAACAATCAACATAGATGCACAATAAACAAAACAATAGTAAAATAAAACAAAATAAAACACTACCACCAAAAAAAAAAGCGTTCATGGTTTTGAGCACTGAAAGATTATTAAAAGCCTATATTTTTTTTATACCTATCCTGCACAATACATTTAAAATAAGTATAATTTAATTGTATATTATTTCTGTGTAGTGTAGTGTAGGCTATATAAATATTCTATAATATAATAATATATAATATATTCTGAATTCTTGACATTCATGTATAAATATAAAATTGTGAAATGTATGATTGAATTTTATAAGAGTACTAATAGTAATTTGTTTTTATTAACATGTTTAGTTTTTATTAAATTACTGTGCAGATTTTTTCAAGAATTACTTTTTGCTGCTGATTTATACACTCATTAAGTTTAATAAAAATACATAATACATTTATGTAATATTTAAAGGTGTTAACTGTAATCTTACACTGCAAAATGATAACTTACAAAGGATAAAATTCATCACAATTATGGATATTTGCCGCGGGGCGAGGGCTTCGATAACCTCTCTCTTTTTTGACCATACATGTGTTTGCATCCCTGGATATAAACCTCTAACTTTTTTCTCGCAATTGCAAGTTTATATTTCGCAATTCTGAGAAAATGGTCAGCTTATGTTTCTGACTTTTTTTCTTGCAAGATTTTTGCGAGACTTTGCGAGATTATATCCCACAATTCTGAGAATTGTGAAAATTGCAATAATGATGTTTTTTCATACATTCATTCATTTATTTTATCTGTTTTTTATTCGGTAGCTGAACTTGGTAGTTGGACACACCAGTATCAACACTAAGGTCTTGGGTTGTTTTGTGATTGTTGCGGGCAAAAATCCTTGAATATGCGGCCCGTTTTCTTAAAAAATGCGATGGAATATGCGGGATATTTATGCAATTTTATGCTATGAAATTGCAGGAACTTGCAAAAACTGCTGTTTGATGAAAAAGAGAAAAAAAAGTGATTCCCCAACACCCTGTTCTCACTAGGCTACTACCTTAATGTTAGGAGTCATTTCTTATTACTTCCTATGATAAGCAAGCATACTACATCACAGAAAGTGCTGGAATATTTCAGTTCTCATCTTGTTTTATTTCAGACTTAAATAAAAACATCAAACTTACAAAACATTGAGTCAAACAAGTTCTGTAGCTTTACAAAAGGAATATGCTACAACTTATGTAAAAATGAATAAATAAAATATAAAAAAATAAAGTGTGCTCCTGTTTTACAGCTTTTCGATGATGTTCACGTTGCGTAATTACACCGCTTCATAACGTTCCCATGGCAACAGGGGGAAATGGCTGCTCTTGTGTGAAGCAAATGCAACATTTTTCAACTTTCTGCTAAGATATATGTGACTTTTTTGCAACGAAAATGCGGGGATTATGAAATCATGCAAGCCCCGCATATTTTGCGTGGAAATCGGCAATTTATGCGGTGTATTTGAAAAAATGTGGCCCCCGCATAAATATGCGGACTTTGGCTGATTATGCACTAAATCATGCGATCGCATGATCACGTTTTTCTGGAGGGACTGAATTACCAGGAAACACGCATAATAGTGAAATGTATACATTAAATGCATTGTAAGTTACTTTGAAAAAAAGTGTATGCTAAATGCATATTTGTAAAGGAGAATTTATTTTGATATGTACAGAGTGTGCCACTAATTTTTCCTATTATTACAAAACAGATCACTATAATGGAACATTTTGGGACTTTGGTCTAATTTGCAAGTATAATCTTGGTTAGAACATTGCTGTGTAATTTGCATTGAGTGTGAGATAATCAGAACAGATTACTGTTTTGCCAAAAACATACACAAAACAAAATATGCACACAAAAACAATTGTGCACCACACACACACAGTTTTATTTTCATAGTTTCTGCCACAAAAACCATTGGTTACCCTTCTCATCCAGAATTCAGTATTTTTGGCCTACAAATCATTCTTTAATATAAATATATGTTAATGGAACATCATTATTAATTAGATTCATGACAATTTAGGACATTGAGGTGGATGCACCACTTCCAGTTATCAGTGGGTGATGAATGTTTTTTCTTTTTCTTTTTTTCAGTGAACAATTCTAAAATGTGTACATTTTACCTGACCCCCCTCAGTAGTGAATATTTGGTTACATGTAAATATGGTGTAAGAATTAGAAGTCGTCTCCTTCATTTCAGCCATCATTTCAAAGTTTGATTGCTTAAATTGCTGCTTTAATGGTGGTAACACTTCTGCATTTAGGGATATTAGATTAATTAATTTAATTAAAACGGTTCATTTAAATCTCATAACCGTTTAAGACCTGTTTGAAAGGCCTAAATGCCCACATGATGTGAGGACTGTTACTTCAGTAGTTATTAATTGCACATTTAAAAGAATATTGATATATTCACACAGGCAGCTGTGATTGAAATCTGCTACTGGACGTGTCCTTGAAATCCCCTTAAAGTTGCTTTTGTATTGCAGATCGCCACCCAGATAGCAGTGCTGATCGCTAAAGTGGCACGCCTGGACTGTCCTCGGCAGTGGCCCGAGCTGATCCCTATTCTGCTGGAGTCTGTGAAGATTCAGGACAGTCTTCAGCAGCACAGAGCCCTGCTCACATTCTATCACGTCACCAAGACTCTGGCCTCCAAACGCCTCGCGACCGATAGGAGACTCTTCCAGGATGTGAGTAGAGCCCTCATGCTTCATCTGTGTTATTTTCTGCTCAACCTTTTTTCTTAGAATTATACATGCTGGTCGAGGTTGTTATGTGTCGCTTTTTTCTTTTTTGTGTGTGTAATTTTCAGAGAAATATTGATTATTTTTTAAATGAGTTTATTATTAAAGAAGAAAGAGACCACGGAGTGATGCAAGAGAAATGAAACTAGTACTATGTAGGTAATTGGTTGCCTTGGACAATGGTCAAATGCGATTGACAAAGCAAAATAAAGTATTTCTTAGAGCGCTGTGGAAATTTTTAAATGCAACCCAAAAAGGAAATTAATTTATTTATTGTTAAAGCATCATGGAAATTCCCAAAGTTAAAATATTACTCCAACACCAGCTCTATTAATGTGCTTTTAAGTTAAATTAAATTCTCGTCCAGTAATCACAACTGGAAAAGTTAATGAAAATTCATTTGTTAAAATGTTTGTGAAGCCTGTTACTATTATGGTTCCTAAATTAATGTTGTTATAAAAAGGGTCCTGTTATACCCTTTTTTTTTTTTTTTTTTTTAAATTCTTGATTCTGTTTTTGGGGTCTACTAGAATAGGTTTTCATGGTTAAATGTTCAAAAATCACATTATTTTTCACATATATTGCATTATTGCAGCATGTCTGTCAGTAACGCTCTGTTTAGTTTTGGTCTCTAAGATCCTCCTTCTGAAATGTGCAATGTGCTCTGATTGGTCGGCTGGACCAGTGTGTTGTGATTGGTCAACTGCTTCGAACGTGTTGTGGAAATGTCATGTCCGTTACCATAACCGTGAGTTTCAACACACTATGAACGCAACTCAACCAGGCCTCAGCATTTTTTTTGCTCATGGCTTTGGTGGGAGTAATTATAAATAAGGAATTTTGTGATGTGTGTGTTCTCGGAAAAAAATCTCAAGACTACGACATTTCAGGGAGTTCATGAACCATAGAATAACTCTCTTTGGAGTGGACTTTGTGTTTTGTAACTTTGCAGATATTTTTCATGCTCAAACAACAACATTACACACTAAAGAAATATACATTCAAAATTATTATTATCATTATTCACATTAGTAATAATTTGTTTGTTTACTATTGTAGGGATGCACCAATATGAACATTTTGTCCGATACCTATAAACGATAATTCTTTATATTTGGAAGCCGATAACCGATATATTGGCAGATAAATCTAAATGCAAATTTTTATATAATTTTTGAGAGCCTGATTATATTACATCCGCTAGGGGTAAGACGCAATAAATTAAAATAAAAGTACGACAGGCTTCCAGCAGGCCATCAGATCAAAAGAACCGAATGGCGAATACCAAAGAAGGCGAATACAATAAATTATAATATCAATTTATTGTGAATCACAAAAGGATTAAATCAAATATAACAATAAATTAGTAAAAAAAAAACAAAAAAACAATAAAATGTACAATAATTTAGTTAGGATTCGTTAGAAGGACCAATGGCCCGAACAAAAATTATATAACAATAAAGTAGAATTCATTAACAAAAATGAATAGAGAAATAAATCAATAGAGTGGTATTCTCGTCAGAGAGACCCTAGGGCCCAAAATGACAAACAAAACCCAATCTAATCAATCTAATGTTATCAAATCAGCGATGATCTGAAACTCAAAGAAAACATCAAAAAGCATTCACCGATTTTATAAAGACACAAGGAAAAATGCACATAACGTAACAATTACAAAACCAAAAATCTCCCCAGTAAAAGCCATGTCCCAAGCACACAATTAAAATGTTCTCATTATAATTTTATGTAGCCAATATGACAGACTTGCATGTTGTACTTAACTGTATTTTCAATCAGTGATTTCAATCATATTTCAAGCAATTCAAAATCATGGCGAAAAGTGCGCAACTGAAGTGTCTCAGCTGAAAGAAATAAACAATTATTTATCAGCTTTAATATATCAGCCAAATTTTCGAATCGGGCCGATAACAATATATTTAAAAATGAACATATATCGGCCGATACCGATATGGTGGCCGATATGTTGTGCATCCCTATACTATTGTTTTAATGTATGCTTTTAATGCATGCATTCAGGTAATAAACAAAGAATAATAATTACAAAATTATTAATAAAAAAAAAAAAAAACTTTGACACCATTATGTGTACATGTCCAATTAAAGACGAAAACAGGTGGCACTTAGTATTCCATGTTTTGCGGTGTTTTGTTGGGCATGACACCCGGATGTTATGCTGGTTTTATTCCAAAGAGCTTTCTGCTCTCTTATTATTTTCCTCTCCATTTTCCACCTTATTTTATTAGAGAGCGTCTTAGCAACTTTCAGTGACATGGATTATAATTCGTCATTTTACCCGCTCTACAAGCACCTGCCTCTAGAAGGCACTGTTAAGTTACACACATGCTCACCCTCTTCCCCAGTTCACTGAGCCTCACAGGAGATGTATGAGCACTCCTATGTGAAATATCAGCAGATGTTTTGACTTCAAGCTGCATCACATTTTTTCCCTCTCTTCTACATTTTACTGGCGTTCTGACTGGCCGCTAGAATTGCGGAGATAAGACACCTGTTCCATACCAAGTTGCAGGGAGACTCGTAATTCTGACAAGTGATTTATCACTGGCATTTGTTCATGTTAATGCAGGTCCCTTTTTCTTCACTAAGAAATACTTTTCATTTGACCCCTGCAAACACTTTTCTTTATGTCACAACCAGTTGACAGTGAAGAGCTTCTTTAGAAGTGATTCCCAACCAGGAAATGATTTTGCTTTTGCTTTTTTAAACATGTAAAGCAGAACTCACAACTTAATTAGGTCTTGTTTATAAATAATTTCACTATTAATTCTTTCGCTAGGACATTTCTGCATGACTTCCCCCTGAACTCTTAAAAGCTCATGCACTTCATTAAAGAAAGAAACTACTTGGAAAGTCTTTCTTCTACAGTATCTTTAATTTGAAGTCAATTAGGCTATTGTAATATTTGCTACTTTATTATAATGAAGAACACTGCTGAATAATATACTAAATGGCTGCCTGGGTACAAGACCAAACAGTTCGGAAAAAATAGCTTAAAAATTGAAATGGCTAATAAGGCCCGGCTGTCATTTTTTGGGGGTCTTCCAGTCCTATTTATCATTTTATGTTGAACAAAATTAATGCAAAAATTCTGCTGCAAAATTTCATGAAACATAATTATTTTAAGAGAGCGTTCCTCCAAAAATGGCTGTATTTTGAGAAATGTCTCCATATAAATGGAAAAACTTTGAATTTCTGAATTTCTTCTGTGGAACATAAAATAACATATTGTTGAAAAATGTTGGCAACCAAACAGTTTTTGAGATTCTTTTATTTTTATTTTTTGGTGAACTATCCCTTTAAGTGCAAAGCCATACAGGTTTGAATGGACATAATAATGAGTAAATGATCACAGAATTTGTATTTTTACGCGAGTGTCACTTTAAGGCTGCTGTTTGAGATGCTGTTTGGACTTTAGAGGACAGGTTACTTTTCATATAGACTCATAAAGCACTGTCCATGGCTCACTGTAATAAAGAAAGATTAATGACTAGTGGGTGTGAGCAGGCTAACAAGACAGAATTGTCCATATGGGAACTATAGTCATCAGCCATAGTCGTAAACGGATCTGATTTTATTGTGTAGGCATAAGGCTCACCGCCAGCGTCATATTAGCCTTGAAGTTTTTAGAGAGGAAATCCGTGACTCACTAATTCAAAGTGTGCTTCAGCACATTAGTGGAGCCACACATTATGTGGCATATATGAATGCGCCTTGACATGATGTGTCCTTAGGTGTGACTGATGTGACAAGCACTTGGATGAGAGGAGCTTGTGTCACATGGGATCTTCTGTAATTTTTGATGATCAGCAAGTAGGTTACATGCACAGTTATAACATGGTCTCAAATAATTTAAAGGGGTCATGAACTGTATTTTTTTTATTATAATGTTCTTTGATGTCCACTTTATAATGTCATCAAGTTTTTTCCATCAAAAAACATCCTAATTTAGAAGTAATAGGCTATTTTCTATCCTGCTTTTGGTCCTCTCTTTGTAACACTCAGTTTTGAAAGGCATGCCGGATTCAAGACTTGGAAGTAAATGACCACTGCTGTGATTGGGTGACAGTTTTGCATAAAATAATTTTCAATATCCCCGTGACCCATCATTACACACGTGGAATTGTTTTAAAAACTTCTGATGTTGAAAAAACGGCAACGAAAAAATGGAAATTCAGCCATAAGCATTTGTGCCAGAATCTGATCCTGATTTAGAAGACAACAAACCTACACTTCAAATCCCAAGGGCACTCCAGCGTGGTAATCAATCATCTTTATTTATATGTATTCCTTATCCCCCTCATGGATTTGTGAGGAAGTTATTGCATTATATTAGTGTTTAAAACAAAGACGCTACTGAAGGGTGTTTATTTCATTGAAACATTTGGCAACTGTGAAACATAAGCCGCTTTTCCTCCGTCGGGCTGGACGGTTCTAAGAACGGTAAGGAGCCTGGTACGACAAGGGACAATTATAACTAGTTCCCGGCCCGGAATTCTCAGCATGGTCATGCTAACCGTGCTGAACCGTGCTGGTAGAATGCGTGAAGTAACGTTGCCACTCAGGATTGGTTGTTGTCAGTCCCACAGTGGAAAACAAAACCATATGTGTACAGGCTGGGCCATATCGGTATGGAATGGAACGGTTTATCGTTTTTTTTTTTTTTTTGCTGGAGTAATCCTGTGTTTGCGTATCTCTCATATTCACTTACCTTCTATTACATGAGCGACTAGGCTGGTGGGGCTAAAGAGGCAATGATGTAGAAGACAGCGTTGATCCTTCTGTTGATCCTTTCGTTCGCACTGACGTCATACTGAGAGAAAATCGTTTTGGTAGCTTGGTTTCAATGAAAGCTGTTTATGGACTAACAAAGAAGTTTTGAGTTCTGAAACTTACAAGATATTTTAATGACTACTCGTATGTCAAAAGATCAAGGAAAATTTGATTTCTCAATTCATGACCCCTTTAAAAATGGTTTTCAGAGTTTACTTTAAATATAAATTATATTGCTTGTTAACAATACAAGTTGTTAGGTCAATTAGGAGAAATGTTTTCTCTCAATTTCATGACATTGTTTGGATAAAAAGAGTATTTTCAGCAGCGCTTCAACTCAATGACAGTTGCTGTTTTGATGTCCAGGCCACACACTTGTGCAAACTCTGTTTTTAAAAATGTTTGTCTCTGTTTTGAATGAGCATTTATAGAAAGAAAGCATGTCTAAAGTTGTACAGTGTGGAGCTGACAGCGGTTGATATAATTGGTCTCTGAGTGCAAGGATGATATAAAAGAATAGCTGTGATAAAGCAGAGCAAAAAGTTGCAAAATGAAAAGCAATATATTTTCATAGTTCATAGTGATTTGTTTTTATGGTTGTTGCTTTTTTTGTTTGTTTTTCTTTGGTTTTTAGCCATTATCGCAAAACAAACAGGGCATAGACAGGGATCAGGCTTGACTGTAAGTTATACTGTATTTTTCATTAATCCGCAATATATATTTCTATATTTATCAGTGTATCAAAGCAAATGAAATCTATATTATCAAATGGCTTGTATTTTGAATTAAATCAAGCAAAAACTTCTTGCACTTTTGCACTTGATGTGAACAAGCCTTAAAAGTGAGTCAGTGTTTTAAAGTAGTTTACAGGTACAATGATATCATATGACATATTTTTGTTATGCTTCCCATCTGGTAAGAGATATGCCATAGTAAATCCCAGAGCACTTATCCGTAGACGTTGTGGCTCCTGATCCCCACAGCATCGTTTAATATTCAACAAGTGTTCACTTGCTTTTAGAGGCTCCTGGAGCTCAGTATAATTCTCCAGTGGTTGTATTGTAATGAGACATGCCAGGTGCTTTGCTGTTGATAACTCCCAAGTTTGGAGGCCCAATATACCTTAAAGCTCCAGAACTGATATTTCTTATTTAGGCTAGGCACCGAACACCTGTCATATGCATGTTTAATTGTGTGCACATGTGACAATATTCATCTGGAGGTGGGGATTGTATGTAAACTGCAGCTGTATTCTGTATTCCTCAATATTTGGCAACTTGGGAGCAATGTTGCTTGTAATCTTTCTTCTAGCTAATGAAACGGGACAGAACAAGCATTTGTTAAACACTGAAAAGTTTTGCCTCTGTGTTTTGTCAGGAATTAGCACAAATATTTCCTCCTGTCTTTGTTGAAAAGTTTATTTTGTTTCTTCAATTGACTGTGGTCCAAATAAATTAAGGATTTTGTGAAAGTTAGCTTGGATATAAAGATGATGGATTGGCTTTGCTCACCACACCAATGTCAGAAATTTGTTTCAGGTAGTTTTGAGTCACTTTGTGGATTTATTTGCTAATAAACTTTAAGAAGTGAAATCTGCCTTTTTGCTGTAAAGCTACACATAGTATGAAATTGTTTTTGAAAAATGGTTCTGTTTTTTTCCTTCAACTTCTCTTAAAGGCTTTGAGCCATTTTTCTGTCTTTTATCTGATGTTGTAAATTGCGTTTATTGAGTGTTAGAGTGAATTCACAACCTAGTGTAAGGAACTCAGCTTCGGGTTCCCCGTATCACCCGAATCACCCGAATCACCCGAGACCGTGTTTGCGGCAGGATGGAAAACCAAGAGAGGGCGGTCACTGTTGCCTGTCTCTGATATAGTCTGAAAAAGAACCACCCCTAAGGTTTGAATGGACCTATGAGTAAGGGGACATGTCCAAGAGGGGAAGCGGCTCTTAGTTGATTTATGGTCTTTGTCCCCAGCGTGCTTAGACTGTTCATTCAAGCTCAAATAGACATAACAAATTCAAATTGCATTCTAAGAGAAGGTGATGCACATCAAAGTATTTGTCATTAAATGAGGATTAATTAGGTAGGAAGAATGATACAGGTGAAGTTATATTGACCGTTGGGTGGTTGTGCAACCACATACACCCCAATCAAACATACCATGTTGTTATACCTAATAGTACATGAGACAGTCAATCATCACGGTTACTGTGAGGCATGTTCCTTCATGAATCAGAGTAATACCGCAAAGTTTATTTAATTAAAGATTGTCTCTCTCTCTTGAGCATGTGGCGCATGTGGCCACATTCCTTTGAGGTCGTAAAAGTCTGTTATCAGTCTTAAAGTGTTCTGTAACCGGACACCCGGCTGACAAAGTAACTTCATTTGTGAGGTTAGTTTTGGGGGAGAGTTTCATAGACCTTTATATTGATTAAATATAGTGAATATGAATAATTAGTGTGTGTCTGACTGGTCCAGACCGTACACTAGGTAAGGAATAGGAGAGATAAAATAAATCGTCATCAATGGGAGAAATCATACAAACCTTGAGCACCGTTGAAACTGTGAGGTACGCTTCCAGTATTTTATGTTAGACAAATTCTTGATGTGCAGAGGCCAAAAGTGGTGTTCGGTTTTATCAGGCATTATTCACGGTAGTATTCGGGTAAATAATAGCCTACAACAGAAATTGAATAATCAAATAAAACAACAGTCTGCATGAATTAAATATACAATGAGTCTTATTAAAGCTACTGAAGTTATTCATTTAAGAGGAGTAAGAGATTGTTTGATTAACATTAATGGCAGCAGGTATATTAGGCTGCTGTCACTTTAAAGCTCCAGTAGGTCACTTTTGTAAACAAATATTTGTTAAAACTGTCATTATGTCTTGACAGTAGAATATGAGACAGATAATCTGTGAAAAAATCAAGCTCCTCTGGCTCCTCCCAGTGGTCCTATTGCCATTTGCAGAAATACACCGCTCCCGGTCAGAAACAACCAATCAGAGCCAGGAGGAATGTCTTAGCAGTGTCAATCACGCTCGTGTACGCGCTGATCACCCCTCTCTTGCACAGCGCGAGCGCGTACCGTCGTTCGTGACTCTCCTGTTCGAACTCGTTCATCCAAATGAACGAATCTTTTTTCGAGTCATTTCGTTCATTCAACGAACAAAATGACTCGCAAAAAAGATTCGTTCATTTCGAACGAGTCTTTTCCGGAGTCATTTCGTTCATTCAACGAACGAAATTATTCGAAAAAAGATTTGTTCATTTTGATGAACGAGTTCAAACAGGAGAGTCACGAACGTGCATCACAGAACAGAGCAAGGCGAGCATTTGTGCTTATAAAACTTAAAGTTTTTTATTTATTTTTGAAATGACCGATCGTTTCGCTAGATAAGACCCTTATTCATCGTTTGGTATCGTTTAAAGCCCTTTGAAGCTGCACTGAAACAGTCATTTGGTCCTTGAACTGTTTTTGTCCCATTGAAGTACATTATATGGAGAAAAAACCCTGGAATGTTTTCATCAAAAACCTTAATTTCTTTTCGATTGAAGAAAGAAAGACATGGACATCTTGGATGACATGGGGGTGAGTAAATTATCAGCAAGTTTTTTTAAAAGTGAACTAATCCGTTAACGTTAGCTATTTATAACTTAAAGAGTGCAACGTTATAAAGTTACATGTATTGCAAAATACATAATGATTTGAGGACCAAGTTTGTAGTCAAAGTATTGGCAGGCCATAGTCAATGTAAAGGATATTGTTGATGTTTCGTCCCTATTAGTGAATGTTCCATAACTGTTTATAATCCGCCGTATTCGGTGGTCCTGCTTACTAGCCTGCGCGTTCACGGCAGGCTCCGCTGTGGGGGAGGAGCTGTGGAGGGAGGGCTGTAGCAGCAGAGAGCAAGGGGGTTGGACCTGGAAGTTGTGCTTGTTCAAATTTTCAGGCTAAGTCAACATTTTCTCAAAACTCCCTACTGCAACTTTAAGACCTAACACATGGATCCAATATACTGATACACATCTGATTTTCTCCCAATTGTTTACGTTAACTTACGACATAACCAACTGTTTATGTGAATATTTTCCAAGACAGGCATTTTGACATTTTTCTGTGTATTTGACCATTTAGGTCAAGAAAGTTGTAATGGGAACAGGGTGAGTTGAGAGTACTATTTTATGGTTTAATTATGTGCTTTTAATAACTCTTTTTAATATCAAGCACATCTTGCAGTTTAGCAAGAGTAAACTACAATCACGTTAACTGATATGGACTCTAAGTAAGGATAAGTATTTATCTTATTGGAAGCACTTCTCCTATATTTTGTCATATTAGTGATATTCTGCTGCTTAAGTGCCATTAAAACAAACACTGTAACTATTTTCTTTGCGCAGATATAACAATTAGGGAGCTTCCAAAATTTGGGAGCTGTGACATCACTTTCCACCCCATGTATTTTAAATCATTCCAAACTGGTGCCATTCATTTGTTGCTCAATTTATACAAGTTTGTGCCATTTAATGAAACTGGATGGGATCTTAAGCTAGCTCGCTGCTAGCCTCTTCGAAATTGCCTACCATACCTTTAATCTGCTGAATGATTGAAACATTTCAAGACTCACACCTTGCTGTTAATCCCAAACAGTGGCTATATGCAGCCATCATGGACATTCGTATTGCTTATTTTAATTCTTGGCACTTATTTTTTTATGTTGGTATTTTTAAAATTTGTATTTTATGAGAAAATGTTTGAATAAAACGTTGAAAGATGAATGGCAGAAGTTACGGGAGGTTAACTAAAGGATTCATCGACTGGCCAGAAAATAATTAGAGTAATCTTAGAAATAAGGGTGTCACGATTTCGATTTTAAATCGAAATCGATCGAAATTAATTCACAATCTCAAAAATCGAAATAAAAAATGGAATCGTCGATGCTGCCACGCCCCCATGTCGAGCCCGTGATGGAAAGTTTGGATCGTTTTACTGACTCTATTGTTCAATCTCGTTCATCAAAATGAACTTATCTTTTTTCTAGTCATTTCAGGGGCTTTAAATGTTATACTTTTAACAGGCAAATTCCCCGAACACATCCACCTACGCAATCTTGATCATATTCTGAATTAAGAAATCATTATAATGCAGTCAAAAATAATTTACAGGGAACATTAATAATTACTTGACCTTCCGAGTCTTTTGTTCATTTGTCGCGTGACAGAGGACGACACAGTTTTGTTCATGAACGACTCATTACGGCGCGGAAAAAAAAACACACGTGTTGAAAGGCTGTGAGTGAGTCCTCAAACTCGGATAGTGAGGGGGCCCGAGGATAGTGACGGGACGTGGATATATCCACGTCTATAGACGTGCACTCCCAACGCAATAGAGTGCGGCGCGGGACTAGATTTAATGGCCGAGTGCGAGCGCGGGCGGTAATGCACTCACTCTGTGTGTGCGGGAGAATAAAACGATTCGCGGGACTCCCGCAAACTAGAAATATCTATGAATAAAACATATAAAAACTAATACATTTTTATTTATCTGTTGCAGAAAAGCAACAAGAACAACTAAAACAAAATAGAAACGATTTACAGGCCAGAGTTTCTATTTATAACATGTTTGCAGCGTTGAGCGATTTAGCCAATCACAGACATATGTGTTGATTTCTTGAACGCAATGGCCAATCAGAAGCATTTAAGATAGACTCTCCTCACCGCTCAAAACAGACTTTTTGTTCAGTGCTGAATTCTGTAAGCTGGCAAATCCTCTAATTATAACAAACAAAGTGTAGGCTATATATAATGAAAGATTTATTGTGCAGTCAGCTTCATTGATAATAACAGAGATGTGTGAGATTGCGATGAACTGATGTCAGCTTTTTAGGAGCAACAGCAAACTGTGCTTAAAAAAAAAAGAAGTAAAAATCGAGAATCGAATCGAACCGTGACCTTAGAATCGAAAATGTAATCGAATCGAGGATTTGGAGAATCGTGACACCCCTACTTAGAAATAATCAATAGATAAATCGACTAGGCTAGTGGTAAAAATAATCGATAGATTAATCGATCATCAAAATAATCGGGAGTTACAGCCCTAGTTCTAATCATCAAATGGCACCAGAAGCAGACCACTGTTGAACTTAACATTTACCATGGAGTATATCCATTCAAGTCAGACCAACAATTAAAAAAAAACTTCCCTGACCTCAATTTTGGGCGAGGGCAACTGACACCGAACAGCTCCTCGTCCTCACTGCTAGTCTTCAATTGTGATTATTTTCTCTGTCAGTTTCAGAAGTTGATGTCAATGCTGCCACACACATTTGTTGGGAAAACTCTTGACTGTAAATCCACAGTGTAGGTGAAATGTTCAAGTTTCCATTTAGAGGCTACACTTAGTTTTAAAGTTTACTTATTATACTGTGCTAAATTAGTTTGCAGAGGCAGGAAATAATTAGTTTGTGCTGATCCCTCCATCTGATCTGTAGCATGACATGAACTACTGTTTCTGTTAATGGTCATTTCAGTGTTCTCAATGTGCTCTGTAATGATTTGATTATGCAGAACTCTTCTAAAAACAATACATGTTATGTTATATATTAAAAGATTAGAATAAAATGTTTCCATGGTAATTTGGTAACTGCTGTGCATTAAACACATGGTATGCTTCTCATAATATCTCTAATGTGAACATATGCGCTCTCAGATGATTACGTCTGTACCTTCACTCTGTTTTTTTGGTAATTGCTGATCATTTCAGCTGTTGCTAGGCTGTCTTGTCAATATAAATGCACAAATAACAACAAAAAAACCCTCACGCTATTGGAGAGTTTGAAAAAAAAATATTTTCACGGTCTACACATCATTTGCTCTTATGATAACTATCATTTGCCACCTGGTCTTTCCAACAGTTGATACATTTGCAAATGGCAAATAACTATGTTGAGCCTTTTGGTAAACAGCATTTGCAGTGTAGATCAAAATTTGAATACTAATTGTGCAGAAAAAAGTGTTGTCTTTGGATGCACAAATTGGAAACCTTTGGCATATTCTACAGATGGTCTTTGATCTCTAAAATGAGGATGTTGACATCTTTCAGAGCAAGAACATTTGCATTTTGCAATATATCAAATAGCAGTCTACTGATTGAGGTAGAAGAGCTATGCGCTTCTGTTGCATTTGAAAATATGGATAATAAATGAGTGTCGTGTGATGGACTTCTAAAATAATTCGGCAAAGGCAAAATAAATCTCTTAGAGATTTATTTTATAGTGTTCCAGTTCCATGTGAGGTTTATACTTGTAAAATATTTAAATACTTGAATATGTAATTTAAATATAATTAGATTTTATTTAATAAAATGAATTATTAATAATAATGTAAGTTTATTTAATTCAATTATTTATTAAAAAATTTGTATATTTACATGAGTGATTATTATCATTTATTATTAAGATTAATGAATGCAAAAGAGACCTCCTGAACTTTATTTGCTGGTGATCTCATATTTTATTTGATTTATTTATTTATTTATCAATGTCCTTTTTTTGGAAGGAGACACCAGATCCTTTAGCAGTGCCCCTGCAATATACGCAGTTGTCTCCAATGCAATGTGCAAAACCAGATGGGAATTTGTTATGCATGTAATTCCCAAGGTCACTTTTCAATGCATAGAAATCCTTTTTTATTGTCCTGTCCATTGTAGACAATTTATATTACCTGCGTTCACCAACTATCCGTTTACAAGATGTTCTGCCTGTACCGACGTGTCAAGTGTGTGTTTGTGTCTTCTGTAACACTATGGCTTTTGCAGTGGTGTAAATGATGTGCCACATGTGCAAGACCAAAGTATGTCCAGGGAAATACATACGGTGTTCACAAGCTCATGTGTTAGGGGATCACTGACAGCAGATTAATATGATCCTGTTGAATTGGATTTGACAGAGGAAACAGTTCTTTGACCTTAATCGAAATACATTGATTGCTTCTAAGAAAGTGTGTGATAAGAATATAGATGTTGTTTTTATGTGAAGTATAGCTAAATAAATATTGATGTTGCTGCCTCTTTGTAATCTTACTAGTGGAAACGTACAGATCAAGCAGTATAAACACTAATGCAACACCTTTGAGTTCTGATGTAATATGTAGAAATGCACTTTCCATGTGCAGCCTAAAAGTTAACCATCACTTAATCACTCTACTTTTTGATTCTTCCAGATTGTTCCTACAAAGTGGAGACTAAGATTTATTTTCCCAGAGCATTGTGGGCATCATTTATGCTGTAAATTGTCATGTCCACATCCTATATAAAATGTAAATATCGATTTCTTGATTTTAACCGATTCTAACTTTGAACTGATATAGATTCTTAAATCCCAAGAACCGATCTTTTAGTCTGTGCTGTTTTCAGTTAATTAATGATCAAATGTTTGTAGTGTGCTTCCCATTCTATAAATCGCAGTAAACTTTGTGCTTTGTTACTTTTTATATGAAACAAAGTCTCAGCTTTCAAATTTTGTCAATTGTATTATAAAAATTCAATCATTAAATACAGTTTTGGAGCTCTTTAGTGTGGCCCGAGAGATTGCTGTTGCTGCCTCATATCAAGCTAAGCGGCACGTAAATGGGTCATCTCTTCATCTTTACTACTAGTTATAGCACGAAATAAACATGAATGAAAATCAGAAGGTATGTTGAAAGATAGAACATAGCGAAATCTGTAACGTCTGTCATGTAATTTCACATGGTTACATTTACCTCAGAAAAGGCATTCCATGACCATAGCGCTATAGTTAACATTGGAAATTAACTCCTGAGAGGAACATTTCCCTAAATATATGCACTATATTTCATATTTATTATATTTTTTACTTAATGTTCTTCAGTATTTAATGAATGTTTGAATAAATCCGCCATGAAAATAGCCACCATTTATTTATCACTGTTATATTTATTATACATAATTATTTCATTTAAAAGTTATTATTTTAACATTTATTATAAAAAAAACGTCTTTGTGTTATTTAAGTGTGTGTATACAAATCAGTTAATTTTTACCTTTAATATTATAGTAATGTACCAACTGACAGGGTTCCCTGTATAGTTTACAGCATTTGAGAGATTTTTTCACTTGAGAAAATTTGCAACGTACTGTAGCTGATATATATCCAAGTGAATCGATATCGAATCAAAATCAGAATTGAATCAAATCTCAAGCTTGTGAATCGAAATTGTGAAATTTGTGTCAATACCCAGCCCTACCTTTCATCAATAGAAAGTTCAAAAGAACAGCATTTCAACAGCATAAATATCTTTGTCACTTTTGATTAAATTAATGGGTCCTGAATTGCTGAATAAGTGTTAATTAAAAAAAATTAAATCTTACCAACCCTTTTTTTGAACTATTGAATGGTAGACTATGGCCCTATCCCAAATGGTACACTTCATGTGAACTCGTGGTCTTGTCGACTTACAATGGCCGCTATGCGCGTGTGTCCATTAAGTCCGCAAAACCGTAGGGCAGGGGTGCCCAATCCTGCTCATGGAGGGCCACTGTCCTGCAGAGTTTAGCTTCAACCCCAAATTAACATACCTGAACCAGCTAATCAAGGTCTTACTAGAAGGGATGTAACGATTCACTCAACTCACGATGCCATATGATTCACAATACCGATTTCGCCGCAGGTGGGGTTGCAAATCCACCGGTCACTGTGGTTTGCCTTTTTACATGCAGACGGAAGTGATTGGAGCTTCTCATTGTGGTGATTATTAGTCTTTGGGGAGTCAAATTGCCGCTTCACCTCCGAATTGAATAGTCAACGTCAACATTCCGCTTGCTGTTGCCATGCTACTACATGCGAGCGAAGCAGAGCGAGTGTTTTCAATTAATTCCTATGGAAGTTGAGCTTCCACTAGGAATGAACTGAAAACGCTCGCTCTGCTTCGCACCAGTGTGCACTCACCGCCCATAACTGTTCCATAATCGTTACATCCCTACTTACTAGGCATACTAGAAACTTCCAGGCAGTTGTGTTGAGGCAAGTTGGAGCTAAACTCTGCAAGACAGTGGCCCTCCAGGACCAAGTTTGGCATCCCATTTGTTATTTATGGTTTCAGAAGGGTACTTGCGAGCTCCCCCTTTGTTGCCGATATGCTCCCTTAAAACTCAGATTCCACCCGACAGTCAAAGCGGCATTATGTCATGAAAGTGGACTTCGTGGAAGATCAAGAGGGCTTAGGGTTCCATTTGGTACAGGGACTGTGTCCTTAAAGGTTAGTTCACCCAAAAATTAAAAAGTCATACAGGTTTGTAATAGGCTTGCTGCGATAGTCTGTTACCGGTGTTCACTTGCCCACTGCGACACCGGCCCATTATTTTAATAGTAATAAAAATATTTTTTTCAGTAAGAGAGCAGACACTACAATTAAAAGTTAAATGCGTCTGCTCAATTCAGCGTGAGCCGAACGAGAGTCGCAGCATAGATCAGCAGCAGGAGTCAGATTTAATTTATTACATGATGAGAGTGAGGCAGGCTGACTGAGAAGACGATGGCAGAAGATTCGGTTTCAAAGCGAAGTAGTTCTGTGTTTGATATAAGCGAGTTTATCATTGTACTGTTTTGTTGTTGTGTTTTTCATTAAGAATAATAATGAACCCACCATTCAAGCAATTGTTGCACCCGAATTGCCGCTAATTTGAAAGTGAAAATAAAATGCACACTGCCCCACGGACATTCATAAGTGATTTAAAAGCGAGGTGAAAAAAAAGGGAAAAACAGGTTGTGACACGTCGATTAACTGGTGGGAAAATTTCCTCACTGTCACATCCCCAGTTTTGAATGACATGAAGGTTACTAAATGATGACAGAATTTTTATTATTGGTTGTATATATATTAATAGCTAGATAGAAAATGTCATTCACACGTATTTATACCTGGTATAAGAGGGTTGCCAAGCTCATTCCCCCCACCATCCCCCACCTCTTTTCACTGACCATTTGTTGAAAAAGAAAAACATATTTTCACACCAATTTTTTTCACCCTGTTCGTGTAAAGTGCTTCCTTTTGTCACACCTTTTAATGCTTATAACACTATGCATCTTTTTTTTGTGCATCCGACTTTTTGTAAGATGTACCGAAACGGGTTATACATTTTCACTTTTTATAAGTCTCTCATGGGGATTCAGCCAAGAACGTTGCCATAGTGATAAGAAGGCCAAGCCCCAGTCATTGTAGATGTGTGCCTGTTCTAGCTATAGACTGCAAATTGCTTTCTTTACAACCACACTGTGACATACTCCTTTTATAATATTTTAGTAGAATATGATGCTTTTCTCCATGAAGTGCATTATAATTAAATTTTTTCCAATTACAGCTGCCTTAGTGATTTAATTGTACTTTCTTTCAAGTAGTCATCATTATGTTGTTTCCTCCCTTGAAAATGCCATTTATCATTATACACAAAGTCATTTATTATGCAACTCATATATGTAATTAATGCTAATCATCATCTGCTATGCAAAACAGAAAACAGATTGAGTTTTTGTTCATGTCAGGCAGCTCCTCTGAAGTGCTCTTCAAGAAAAGCATCCTGTGCCGCAGTCTTTGATGAAATGCTAGCGTCCTCTCTGGTGGTTTGAGAATATCTTTAAATGAACCATGGAAGATATAACTGCTGACGTCTCACTGTCCTTAAGCTATGAAGAAAACATTTTTTTCTCTGTGCGCTAGATTATTTTGTAATGTGAACTGTATGAATCACAGTTTTCTTCATAGTGTGTTGGTTGTTTGGTTGGCCAGTTTTTTGTGTTTGTCATTCTTAGACGTTTCTATGTTGGCTTTCCCCATAATGGAGATTTATGTTGATGCTGTAATGCAATTAATAAATGAAATAAATTAGGCTTTAAAATAATATCTGCCCTTAAGAAATATTTGGGTGATCTCATTCATTTATTATTGCAAAATAAACCCATTCAGGTTTGTAGACGATCACCTTGTCAGGATTTGTTTTGAATTAACGTGCGGCTGAATGCATGTTATTCTGCTAATTACACAGCTGCTTACCAAATGAATAAATAGGCTACACGGGAATTAAATAATTCAATAATTTGAGCTGAAATAATTCAATTATTTTCATTTTACTGAATTTAAAAAATACAAGCCAATAAAATAAACAGAAACTAAAAACACACTAAAATCGACAGAATTGATATTAAATATCAATATATTATTCTTTATTCAAATCTATGCAGCAGAATCAGATTTAACAGATTTATTTATTGACCAATTATCCAAATAATGTCTAGTCCTACAAAGCTATTATTATCGGAGTATGTGAGCAGAGCGTAGCGTTTTTCTCTTTCGGCCAAAAAACGAAAATGATAATTTTCGGCGGCTGAAATTTCGATACGTCCCCACTCTTTAGTGCACTAAAGTAAAGTTAGCGTAATGGGCACTTCAAATCAAAGATTCACTGAAGCGCCTCAGACTTTTAGCATCTGCCAAATATTTAGATCAAATCGTAGCTCTGTCCTATGCGAACACCCCCTAAGAAATGGTTACAAAATGCTAATTTTGTCCCTCTGTTATTGTGCTTGTTTTTTTTTTAGCTGGCATCAAGCATCTATAGCTTTGCCTGCTCTCTGTGGAATCATCACACGGACACATTCCTACAGCAGATCTACGCTGGAGACCAACAAAATGCTCTTAGCTCCCTGGAGCGTTCTCTGCTCTCTCTGAAAGGTACACACACACACACACACACACACACGTACACACACACACACGTACACGCACACCACGCGCACACACACACACTCTTAGAAAATTTCCCAGCCTCCGACTGCAGATTACAGACTTAAGCAGACTATACATGTTAGCACAGACACTGGTTGAGTTAATGTTGCAAACCACTTACTGCTCTCGCTGGATCTTTTTAGTAGCTTTAAGCCCTCCGCCATCAAACATGAACACAACATGCTACATGAGTTAGGCTTAAAATCTGAAACGGTACTGATAATTTTAATTACTGGCCTTGCCTTTTCAGGCAAACTCAACAGCAGTTGGGTTAGTTTATAATAGTTTATTGCCGTTAGTTTAGTAGTTTATATTATAGTTTATCAATTATGTCATTAATTACTAACCCTCATGTCGTGCCAAACCTGTAAGACTTTCGTTCATTTTCGGAACACACATGAAGATCTTTTTGATGAAATCTGAGAGCTTTCTGTCCCTCCATTGACTGCTACGCAACTACCACTTTGACATTAATGTTCATTAAGAGATCATAAAACTAACCCATATGAATTGTGCGGTTTAGTCCAAGTTTTCAGAAGAGACTTGTTTGCTTTATATGATGAACAGATCTAGTTTAGGCTTTTATTCACATATAAACATTGATCAGCGAACATAAACAGAAGCTCAACCGAACCTGCTTGACGTGCGAGAACAAACCTCATTGGAGATTGCGGAAGCTCAGACGTGCTGCATAACACGAGAATGAACCTCATTGGTTCTTGAAGAAGCTCAAATGTGCTGCGTAACACATGAGAATAAACCTCATTGGTTGTTGCTGAAGCTCAAGCTTGCTGTGTAACAGAAGAATGAACCTCATTGGTTCTCGCATGTCAAGTGAACATGCTTGAGCTTCCATTTAACACAATGTGAGTTGATGGATGTTAATATGTGAATAAAAGCCTAAATTAAATCTGTTCATCACATAAAGCGATCGAGTCTCTTCAGAAAATGTGGACTTAACTGCTCAATTCATATGGATTAGTTTTACGATCTCTTTATGAACTTTTTGAAGCATCAAATTGGTTGTTGCGTAGCTGTCAATGAAGGGACAGAAAGCTCTCAGATTTTATCAAAAAAATCTTCATGAATGAAAGTCTTACGGGGTTGGTACGACATGAGGGTTAGTAAATAATGAAAGAATTTAAATTTTTTCACTATCCGTTTAATGGATAATAAAAATAGTTTTTGTGAGAAAATAGAAGCATGTTGCACCCAAACGTAGGAGAATGCCTCTAAACGTGTTTAACGAATCAATATACTACCATTCCTTTTCTAAATTTAACATTTTTCAATTTTATAATAAATATGGCTATAAATTTAATTAATAATAATGCCAAGAAGTCTTTTTTTATTACTTTTTGTTACTTGACTTGAATAATTACTTTATTTATATTTATACTTTTATCATTATAAGAATAGCTTTTATGGCTATTAACTGAGAGAATACATGGATTACTTGTACTTTTAAAGCGTCACTCTGCAGGAATATTTTTAATGTGTTAGTGAAGGCAAAAGATGTTTTAAAATGAAGACATCGAAAGAAATGGTAAGCAGTTTTAAAACCTGTGATATTCACTTTCCCATAACCATTCATGTATATTCTAGTAAAAGTGAGTGTAATAAGTTAACTATTATATTTATTGAGCAGTAGACTAAGCATATATGGTTATATTAAGGCTTTTTCTTCTGCCTCATTCAGCGTACATGGTAATATTACTCAGTACTAGTAATTTAATTGGTAAATAAAATCTTTAAGATCTAATGGTTTTGTATGGATTGTTTTGTTCCTCTTGCAGTTCTTCGGAAGATTACGGTGCATGGATTCATTGAGCCACATAACAACATGGAAATCATGGTGAGCTCTTGAGTATTACAAAAAATACATGAAGGTGTATCATAATTCATATATGGGCCATTCTAAAGAATTGGTGCAAACTGCTGTCCCACAACCAAAAAAACCCTTTTAAAAAACATTTAAGTATTCAAATCTTAGATGTTTACTAAGATCTTTCTATTATCTGTTGAAACCCACAATAATATTTAAAGTATCAGTACGCTTAATATATATAAAATCATAATTTATTGGGTACTTTCAATTGGGAGGTGGCTGTCCCGAACCCTAAATTTCAACTTATGAAAAAGATATTGAAATAATTTTTGCATTTTATTCCATATAAAATGTTTTTTTTAAGTGAAGTTAAAAAAAAAAGGTTTTATATTTTCTTTGTAAATCATGAAATTTAATGTAAAAATGTTTACTACCAAAACAGTATATGTTTTCGTCCATTGGCTGAGACTGATTTTAACTACACCACTACATTTTTGATCAGGAAATATTTCTGTCCCTCTTTCTCATAGCCACATGGTGAATAGGTAGGGCCCATTATTTTCCATAATGCTAATCCATAAGATTAGTTTTTATGGTTGTACAACTGTTCAGAACTGTGCTAGGTAACAATGTGCTGATTAGCATCTTTGTGCTAGGCTAAAAAGCATCTAAAATTGTCACTACCGAAACGTGGTGAAGTTTGAGCTGTGACATCATTGTTTTGGTAGTGACAAATAGGAACACATAATCCTTTATTTGGGTGAAATAAACACAATTTTATTACAGTTATGCAAATCACTAGTATTTTAGTATGTTTTAGTAGTGTTTTAGTATGCAAGTTAAAATTCTGCAATGTGATGTGGTCATTACTGTCACTACCGAAACATGGGATGTTCTGTCAAAAATAAAGTAAATTGAATTTTCAACTAAGATGTTATGATAGTTTTATGTATATTCAAACAAATGAATCCTTAACTTTAAAATTAGTATGATTGACTTTATGCCTTTTACAAAAAGAATGGATTCAAAATCCAACAAACCTCATAAATTACAATTGAAATAATGTTAAAATTGTAATTGTTATTGATTTACCTGTGAAAGTTTATAAATAAATTTGTATAAAATAGAAAAATATATTTACAAGGTAGATGTAAACAAAATCTTAACAGGTCAATATAATCCTCCTTATTAAATTATATATTATTGTGTTTCGGTAGTGACAAATTTGAGGAGAGAACAAATATTCCAAAACTTTCTGAAAATACAATATGAGAATTAACTGCACAATTAGAAATGTGTACCTTGGATATTATACAATTTGCATACATACAAAATTTGTGGGAAAAAAACAAAATTTTTTTCAAGATGTTTCCAACTCTGACGTTGAACCAATTCTGTAGAATGGCCCATATAATAGCAAAGACATACAGAATGTCATTTGCACATTCTGCATTTCAGTATTGTGGAAACAGTAGTTGTTTGCAAGTAAAATCAACCTGAGGGTTATGATGTTGGTATTCTGACATTAAAAATAAATCATTGCTCATAAATGAGATGCTTATTCTCATGTGGAAGATAGAGGTTGAGAAAAAAAAAGGTCAGTGTGAATATTTAATGCATTGCATATATCCTGAGGTAGTTGTGCATAAAACGTTAGAAAATCCATCCTTTAAACTCTACATTTTCTGCCTTGCTTTGACACGTAAGAAATAATAGTGATTTATTTGTTCACTTTGTTGTATTTAAATGGATTAAATGAGAGTTTTGTCTCTATGTAATCTGGATGCGAGAAGAATTCTTTGGCACAAAGCACATCCTGAAATGCAGTTAGCCTCTGCAGGAAGTCCGTATGGTGCCTTCATCTCTTAATGCATCTGTGGGAGTTGGCTTATCAGAGAAAATATTCAAATTACATTGTTATGATCCTTCCTAAACCTTAATGAGTCTTTGAAAAAAAAGAAAAAAGAAATTGCCAGGAAACAATGAGTCGAAGAAAAAGTTTTGTAGCTTTGTTGAAAATATTTGATGTAATAAATGTTACACTGAGATTTAAAATGTTTTTGTTTCAAAGGACAGTTAGGATTACTTCATAATACACAAACTGTCTATATATAGTATATGAGGGTATTTCTGTATTGTAGGACTGGTTGATGCATATCGAATATTCACAGTATATTCAAAATGAATATGTCGTCTCAATTTCTTCCCTTTCTGCTTTAAAGAAGACCCCAAGTTTTCTTTTTATTAAACCCCTGATCCTGCAGTCCATTTGTTAGACTGTAAGGACGACTACATCTTTGGAGCCTATGCAACTGACATTTTGAATTTGAGCTTATTAGTTACGGTAAAGGAAAAGATGATGGCACCATTATTGATCCCTTCTGGAGGTAAGACAACTCAAAAGAGAATATTTTCATTGAGCTGCTGCCTCTGGCTATCAATCAGCCACCAAAGCTAAAGAGAAACCGTGTTCTCCCGGTAGGACAGTAGCTCTCTTGTCTCTCTGGAGTCTTTTGGACTTTAATGTCGTCTTTCAGCTCAAAGCCAGAGAGTCTCTGTGTCATAAAATATCCAGCTTCTTCCCAATCCTCTTCATGCTCGTTGCTTCATCCCTATCAAACACAGAGCATCTTCAGTCTACCTTTGACTGATGCCCAGTGTCCGAAGTGGACTTCACAGGGTGTTCAGCCACCAGTGATATTCTCATCATAGGGAGTTTATATGTTAGCCTCAGCAAATGGCATAAGAAACAAGTGAACATCAGTTTATTACATAAAAGGCAGTCGAGAAGGAAATATCGCTTTCGCCAATCGCCACAGATATGGCCCGCCGCAGATGAGTAGCTGAGTATCTCTTCAGCAAGCCGACGTGCAAACTGAGGCAAATTAAACTGAAGGTTCATCTTAATTAAAAGGAAACAGACTAAATGATCTTACCAGTGCTGATGCCGCTCTCTCTCCTATTGCGGTCTTTGATCTTGAAATTAGCTGATGATTAATGAAATACAGCTCATAACTGTTGCTTTCACTGACGTGAACTCAAAATTCAATTCAAATTCAATTTTTGCATATAGCCTGGGAATTGAAGCTCGGAGTAATATTTGTTTTGCGGAAACACATTTGTGTAGCTATCAATCAATAAAAATGCATGAAGTGACCAGGTTAAAATAGGACCAATGACACATTAAAGTGTAACCAAAAATGTATGTATTTTTTTTTAACTAATGATTACTTATATCTAAAAGTAAATCAAGTAATTGTATTATATATTTATATATCATTTTATTTTATTCCTTTTTTTTTCTTTATTTAAATTTGATAAAACCTAATGGTTATTTATACATAAAAAATAAATGCTTCAGGCATATAGCTACTGTTTATATTAATGTATTCTTTATTTTTAAAATTTTGATAAATATATTGATGTCTTTTATACATTTATATGAAGTATGATCTTTTATTGTATATTGCTTTTTTATTTATACTTTTATATTTACAAAAGATCAATTTCTATATTATGGCTTCATACCTGAATGCTCTCTGTTTTTGATGTTACATGGCGTTGCAGATTAGTGTTTTTTTTTTGTCATACTGCTTCTTTGTGTGTGTACTGCAGCTTAAGGCATAGAGGAAGTGAATGTACATTAATATGCACACAGTTGCTTTTTCACTTCATTTATACCTCTAAAGAGACAGTCAGTTATCCCATTATTTATAGTGCTAGGAGCAAATTAACTGCTGTAATTTACTGTTTGTGGTGCAGAAATTTCCATCTGCCAGCAGTGTGTTACTTTTGTCCTGTTGATCAAACTGGTTCCATTTATTTAACGACCGTTCTAGGATTGTATCCCGGCACGGCAGGCACTCTCTAAATCTCTCCTCCGACACCCCAAGTAAACAGCCTGTCCTTCCCCATCCTGAGTTAAGATTGCCTGGGGCTTCCTGCCAAATCTGCCTTCAACATGAAAACCTAGATGTTGTCAGCGGCATGATTTCAAAGTCGCTAACCACACCTGATACCGATGTTTCATTTGCTATCTGTGTCTCCTTCCCTAGGGCTTCCTCAATGCAGTGTTCGAGAGGCTAAAGCAGTTTCTAGAATGCTGTGAGTATTACATGGTTTTTTGTTTTCTAATTCCAATAGTGTAGCACCATTTTTAGGAGTTTTTTTCTATGGTGTTTTCTAAAGTGTTTTCTCTTGTTTCAAATACATTTGTCATTCAGTTTCTTCCATATTTTTCCATCGACATAGGAATTTATGATTTATAATAGTCCTTTGTGATCGTTGCTTGTCAGACTGTACGAACATGATCCCTGCTGTAAGCTGTCAACACTGTAGGATCTCAGTTGTCATTAATGTCAACTCGCTCTGTGTTTTACATCATCAATCTGTGACAAGTTCAGTGACTGTGAGCTGCATTTTCATGCAGGATAAAAAATTGTGGCTAGCAAACAAAAACAGTCTCTAGTGTTAATTTTCATCATGGCTTTTCTTAAAAAAGAGAACACTTGGGAAAATGTGTGGAGTAAGTGCTGGTTTGTTGTCTCAAGTCATTAATTGTGTTCTGCGCTCCTATTGGTTTTTGATTTGACGGTTGTCGTAGGAGAAGCCACACTGCAGGACTGTGCGTCAAATCTTCTGGCAATGGCAGAATTTGGCGGAGATAAAATTTGATCGCATTGGTCATTAATCGGCTGTCGGCGAACATGTCAAACTAGCGAAATATTGTGAAAAATTATTACAATTTAAAATAGCAGTTTTCTCTTTTAGTATATTTTAAAATGTAATTTATTCCTGTGATGGTAAAGCTGAATTTTCAGCATAATTACTCCGGTCTTCAGTGTCACATGATCCTTCAGAAATCATTCTAATATGCTGATATACTGCTCAAGAAACATTCCTTATTATCAATAATAAAATAATCTTTTATAAAAAATATAATTTTAAATGGTCACTTTTGATCTATTTTACACATCCTTGCTGAATATTTTACTCCATGTATACTATCAAGTTTTTTATTAGGCTACTTTGACAGGAGTAATCGCATGTAAAGATACTTGATTTTAAATATATTCAGTACTATTCATTTCTTTGTGTAAAACTTTACAAATGACTGAGAACACCTTAAAAGACTTTCCCCCACAATTTACTGTTAGACTTGTTTTTATCCAATTAAATTTTATTCAAAGCTATTCCCATTTGGAAAGTAAAGTGGTGTGATATAGTGGAATTGGATTTAGAGGAACAACCATTTAGGAGAAATGAACGTTTGATTTTGCTTGTAGGAGTTTTTAATCCTCAGCCCATCCAGAGATAACAGCGACATATTGGGTTACAGAGGTCATTATCTGTTATTGAGTGAAGCAAACACATCGTTCCTGTTCAGTTTTGACTGTCAATTTAAGTCAAAACCCCATCTACAGTTTTTTTTAATCATTATTAGGCCTAAATTTATGGCAGGCTGTGCATTTTGAAATTGTACAGGTTCGTTGTGCTTCAACATTATCTTTTCTGCAGTTTAATCCAAAATAATTTAAGTAAAAAGGGTTTGTATGAAAAGAACTTTTAGATATTTCTGATTGAGATGACAAGGTTAATTCTGATGGACTGCAGTTCTTTATTGCAAGATTATAGAGTGCATAGTCAAAGGCCAAACTAATTTATTTTTGAAAGATCACTACTTCAAAGGCTCCAACTAAATTTCTGCTGAAGCAGAAGACAATAATGCCAAATCTGCATGGTTTCACCTGGAGACACTGTGCCTGCTTTTCCCAGGCTCGTCGTTGCACGAGTTATATGTCATCAGATGAGACAGAAGCAAGCTGTTATCTACTGGTGATATCACAGGCAATATGTTCTCCTGGCTGGGCCGCAGGTCAGGTTTCATTCGGCCTGTTGGTATTTCGGCGTGAATGAGAAACTTAGCTTATGAGCAAACAGAATGTGAAATATCAACTCTGGGCCAGATAAGGTCCTCCAAATAATCCAGGCTTTTTGGGGTCTATTCATTTCTTCATTTCTCTCCGCACTGAGAAATAGATGCCCAATCCCCTTGAAAGGTTACCCTGCTCTATCACGCTGTCCTGAGTGTTGACTTGCAAGGAAACAGATTAGTCTCTGCTGTTTGGCTGCTGAGAGGAGCTGCTTTTTTGGTTTTCAAATTTTTTGGCTTTCGTTTGACTATGGATTGTTTCCGCCACATAAAAAAAAAAATTACAATTCCGATTTTTTTCTCAGAATTGCGAGAACTTGATAACTCACAATTGCGAGCTTATAATCACAATTCTGAGAAAAGAAATTCTGAATTGCGAGATACAAACTCTTAATTGTGAGAAAAAAGTTTCACAGGCAGGGTTTAGATTAAGCCAGGATTAGGCCTTAGCTCAGTTAGGGCATTTAGATAGCTTTTATAAACATGCCACAAAAAGTAAACATTACTGGTGTGCATCTTGAGATAAAACAATGGCACTGACATATTTGAAGATTCTTTATTCTTAAGGTAAGTTTCTTTCAGTAAGATAAGTTTCTTTCAGTTAAAACTGCTCAAACATGCATTTTAGTGTGGGACCATCTTAAACTTTGTCTGTGAAACCGGGGGTTTAACTCAAGCTATAAAGTCTGAATTGCAAGATGTAAACTCGTAATTCTAAGAAACAAGTCAGTTGTTAGATAAGTTACAATTACCTTTTAGAATTTTTATTCTGTGACAGAAACAAGCTTCCATAGATTTAGACATTATGATCGATCACAGTATATTCGTACTATGTGTAAAATGCGTTTGATGGCACAATTCACCTTAACATGAAAATTTTTACACATTTGCCCGTCCTCGTGTTGTTAGAAAAACCTCAGTGATTTACTTTCTTCTGTGCAACACAAAAAGGATTTTTGGCACCTCTTTTCCTTATAATGAAGGTGAATAAAAACTGAGAATGTCAAGCTTCAAAATGACAAAACAGCAGTATAAAAATATCGGTCCCACTTTATATTAAGTGGCTTTAAGTACTATGTACATACATCGAAAAATAAGTACAATGTACTTATTGTGTTCAGGTTGTATTGTAAAACACTTTTGCTGCTATTGAGATGTGATAATGGTAAGGTTAGGGACAGGTGTGGTGGTATGGATAGGTTTAAGGGTAGGTTAAGGTGTAAGGGAAGGGTCAACTATGTAATTACAAATGTAATTACATTAATTAATTACAGCTGTAATTACAAGCTGGTATTTTCAAAATATAAGTACAATGTAAAAACATGTATGTACACAATAAGTCCATTGTATCAAATTATTAATTTCAATGTAAGTACATAGTACTTAAAGCCACTTAATATAAAGTGGGACCAAAATATCATAACAAGTAGTCCAGACACCTTGTGCGTTTAGTCTGTGAAGCAAACTGGTCTATATTCCCAGATAATCTTCTCCTCAAGTGAGCAAATCATTTCTGAACAGATAATTTAGATAAGGTTTGAACTATCATAAATGTGCTAAGAAGAGATAGATTAGATTTTCAGTGGATAACATCTTGAATTTCGGTCTGTTCCTTATACAGTTGGTACTGCACACATATGGGCACCTTTTATGATTTTTTTTAATAGTGCTTTTTGTCATAGAAGTTTTAAAACAACATGAAGATGATTAAATAATGATAACATTTTCATTTTTGTATGGAACTATTCCTTATACAAGGAAACTTTAGCATATGTTTTCAGCCTTTCCATCTACTTTTTCAGGCCTGCAAGTTGGACCAGGCAGTCTTTGCAGAGAAAAGCTTGAGAAGACCATCATTTTGTTCACCAAAGTTGTAAGTCTAAAAGTTCAGTCAATTAAGAGGGAAACTTTTACTTGAGATGTTGTGGGCCATGCTGAACTCTTGAACTGTGGTTTAACTTCATGTCTAATGCTCTCTGCTAGTTGCTGGACTTCCTGGAATATCACCCGTGGCCTTTCATCCCCCTTATTCAGCGATCGCTGGAGTTCGCGGTCAGCTACGTGTTCACCGAGGCTGGCGAGGGAGTTGTTTTTGAGCGTTTTATTGTACAGTGCATGAACCTCATCAAGATGATTGTTAAAAACGATGCCTACAAACCTGCCAAGAACATTGAAGGTAGGAAGCCCATCAGCAGCCTGATAATAACTTTGGCAGGGCGAGACTCCATTTTAAATTTCTAGCTTATTCGAAATAGGAAATGGATAACAGGGTTTTAACACATCAAGGGCATTTCAGAGTTGGTAGAGGGCAAAAGCGAACCAATGAGATGTTTCATAATGAAATCTGGCTGTTCAGTCATGACTAAGGTTCCCTAGATGGAGATTGAAGTAAACTAATATAAAAATGCCTCTCGTCTCATTGTTTTATTGCCTTACTAATGGACCCTAGGAGCACATGAGACATTTTAATGAATGTTCGAATATCTTGAACATTACTATATGGATAATTGTATATTGAAGTGATGTTGCAATATGCATTCCAGACAGTAAACCAGAGAGCCTGGAGGCACATAAAATTAAGACTTCATTCTTTACACACCAAACGTTGACGGAGATCGGCAGGAGACTGGTATCCAAATACTTTCTGCTGACAGAGGAAGAGCTAACCATGTGGGAAGAAGACCCAGAGAGTTTTGGTAAATGTGAATTATGAGCTCAATAACATATCTAAAGCTGTGAAACTTTTTGTATTTCTGGGCTGTTTGCCATTTAATCAGAGAGAGATGGTAGAGATGGGGAGAAGAAATGAGACATGAGAGAGAATCTATCTGGAATCCCAAATGAGGGCCACAGCTTTATATGTCTGCAGTATGTGCGTTAACTGCTAGGTCACATCATGACCAAAAAAACATTTTTTTTGTAATATTTTGCGATGGAACTTAACGAACAGTGCTGTGTTCTGGGCTGAATGCGCTCGTTGTGTGTGCGTACATATGATGGTATTTTCACCAGCTGAGAACTTGTGAAGAGTTTTTATAAAATGTGTAAAGGAGTCAAATCAGTGGCAACAATTCCTCCGTTGCACACAAACAAAGATCTGCTGCAAGGTGACGTGTTTCTGATGCCTTTACTGAACTGTAATGGGCAACCTAGCTCCTATGATGAGAAAAAATGGGTATGCTTCAGCATTCTGTCCTTTTTAGGGTGATTTAGATGTCTTTGGTTCGTGTTGCGTTCATATTCCATTCGAACCGCACCAGAGTTCGTTTGGAAGCGGACTAAGACCCATCCTTTCAGCGATCTCGTTCTGCTTGTTTGGCGGCACCAGGACTCGGGTGGCAGCATTCACACTTATTCAAATGAACTGCATTCACAGAGCAGTTTCACCAGAGTTCGGGATAGTTCACCCAAAAATGTAAATTCTGTCATCATTTGCTCACCCTTAAGTTGTTCCAAACCTGTATGAGCTGCTTCTGTTGAACACAAAAGAAGATATTTTGAAAACCGTCTGTAACCAGACATATTAAAGTATTTTATTAAGACATAACTATTTTTTTTTCTACTATGGAAGTCAATGGCTACCGTCAACTGTCTCTACCGACATTTTTCAAAATATCTTCTTTTGTGTTTAACAGAAGAAAGAAACGCATACAAGTTTGGAACACCTTGAGGGTGAGTAAATGACAGTATTTTAATTTTGAAGTGAGCTATCCCTTTAATTTACACAAATGCTAAAAGAATCGCCATTCTAAAAACCCATAGGGCATTCTTTTCTGAGTTTTAGGGCTTCAAACTGAACCACACTGTTGCAGGTGTTCATTAATGATGACCATATATGGCTCAACCTGAATTGATGAATCACTGAGGTGAAACTGGCTATGGCAACAGATGTAATACCCATGAACTTGAAGTCATGAAGCTGCCCTTTTTTGTCAGTTATCCGAGCCCTCCATTGTGTCATGTCCAGAGATGCTGAACCGTACCTGCTGCATTAATTTAACACATGTAATTCATTTCAAGGAAATGGCCTTCACAAAGTACAGTTGGCTGTAATTTAAAATCTCTTGGTATACTTTGCTGGTGTCATTTTCTAATGTATATTGCTGTGGTCCAGTGATTTGTTTCTGGCATAGGCAATGCCAGTCGTTGAATCGTCCAAGGGTCCGGGTGTCAAGGCAGCGTAATTGCGATTAATTCAGTGACTCAGCAGCAGATGAAATTGTTCTGGCCTGTTGATGACCAACCCTTAGGAACATAAGGTAACTAGAGATGATAGAGAAGGTGACATTATCACTTTAATGACCTGCTCTTTGATTGGATCATGGGAGGAGAGAATCCTGCCACATTCATGGTGTGGAACCAGGATATGATTTCTCTTAAAGGCTACCTGATTGATAGAAAAAAATGTTCTTTCATAAGTTGTGAAGGTTGAAAGTGTAGTTCACCAAAACAACGAAAATTCTCTTATTTACTCACCTTTGTGTTATTCAAAACTGTAACAGTTTTTGAAGAATATCCAGGCTACTCTTTTCAATATAATAAAAATGTATGTGGACCGGGAATGTCAAGCTCTAAAATGACAAGGAATCACCATAATAGAATCATAAAAATGGTCTCATTGAAATTCAGCTCACTAACTCAATGGTCCAGTCAAAATGGTTAACAGCCTTTGGAGCGGAAGATTGTCAGTGAATGATGACTAAAATTTTGCTCTGTTTGTCACAAAGCTATCATAGGGCTTTAAATGACTAGGAATATTGTGCTCAAGTAGGATGATTTTGCTTTTTGAAGCTTGACAGCCTCAGTCCTCCTTCAGTCCTATTATATTGAATAGAGTTGACAGGACATTCTTCAACAAAGTCATAGGGGTTTGTAATGACATGAAGATGAATAACTGGCTGAATTTTTTTTTTTGGGTGAAATATCCCTTTAAAGTGCATGATATATGTTGTGACAAGTTGTGTTTAATGTTATTTCTTTTTTCAGCTGTGGAAGAGACAGGTGGTGACTCCTGGAAGTATAGTTTGCGGGTAAGTGATCTCTCTCTATAAAATTTAGTTTGACTGATTTCATAACTATCATCATTTCTAAAACTGCTTTTTGCATATGCAACATTTCCATTTGCCTGTCTTTTGGTGTACTACCTTACATAAATATGTATTCCAAGGTCAATGGAAGTGTCAGTAAATGCAAAGCGACCGAGTTAAAAGGAATCAGGGGTCTGTCTCATTTCTATGGAATTTACATAGGGGGGCCGTGACTCTTCAGGGTCATTTGTTACTGCCCTCATGCGACTTGATTTGCATTACATCTGGCTGCCTACTTAATGCGGCTTTTATGTCCTGGCTTTAAAATGACATTGGCTGACTAAACTTACAACCTTATGAGAGAGTAGTGTTTTACATCGCATTTGTCATTTACTCGCTGAAAGACACCGCTGTGGAATCACTTCACCTTCAGGTAATTTCGAAAGGGAATGTCTTAATTATGCATTAGCTTAAATGTTTCTTGTCGTCTGAATGCAAATATTTATATATATATATATATATATATATATATATATATATATATATATATAAGCAATATGACTGTTGCACATCAGTCTAGCAGTGGATCTTAACTCGGTGGTTACAACTCAAAAATGTGCCACATGTCTGTGATGATTGTGTTGTAGATAGAAAAAAACAGTGCTTAATTCAAATAATTAATTGTAACTAAAAATAAAATTGTGTGTTAAGATAGCGAAGGTGTCGCTTATTATAATGGGTTATATTGTCTTTTGTTGCGCCGCTCGTGTCCAGTGCAGCTAAAATCTAAAATCTAAAATGAAGTATTTTCTCTGTGATCATCCATATCCAGTCCAGGTACCTGCCCTTATTGATTTTGTCCTGAACCGTATTGATTATGTCAGATTTCCTGAAGGCATAGAACATATGATATGACATGTGTGGCGAATGTTGAGCTTGGCACACTTTGCAAAGGTGTGATATTTGACCTCCTTGTTTCCACTGGGAGGTCAGTGTCCCTGCCTGTAATATTAGATGCTGAAGGCCACTGAGTCAGGTTTCGCACCCTGACCACTTCTTCATTGCACACTATTGATTGTGTTGGCAAGAATGATGGATACCACAGAAAACCAGATGGTTTGCCTTCCATGTGTTTGTGGGTAAATGTTTGTGTTGAAATGTTGTTCCTGCATTGAATGCTCCCTTATATTTTGTTTATTTTTGTTTCACTCCATATCTTTACAGCCGTGCACGGAAGTGCTTTTCTTGGACATTTTCCACAACTACAGTCAAACTTTGACACCAGTACTATTGGAGATGGTGCAGAATCTTCAAGGTTGGTTTTATTTGATGTGTTGACGAATATTACATCAACTCCATCTAGGGTTGGAAAATTGTAGCGAAATTATGAATCAAGTTGATTCTTTCAGTACTTTAAGAGTAATTGGACATAACTGTTTACTTAAATATAAGACTATTAACAAAACAATGCCAGTTTTATTTATTTGTTTTAATGATTTAATTGGATTTATTTGATTTGATGTTCAAGATAACTGATTCACTTAGTGAGTCATCAGCCTGATTTAAACCAATAATAATGAGTTTGAGACTGGTTTTACAATCTTTTTTAAGTTTATTAAATATTTTTGAGATTGAGTATTTCAAAAGAAGTTCATAAGAGTCATTCGACAATCTGACTAAAGAGTGAGTATTTTAGTGCTCTTTTGCCTCTGGGTCAGTTTATGAATGTAGATTTGACACAATCAAGCCTATTGAAAAGATTAATTATAAGATAGATTAATTATAAAAAAAGATCAATTCTGATTGATTTCCAACCCTAACTAAATCTCTGCTAGACAAACAGCTTTTTGGTTTGTTTCCCAACCTTGCCAAGCTGGCTATTCTGTTCTTTTTTTTAAAGATGTGGCTTTGGAAACCTAAACAAGCTCAATACACCTATGATTTGGTTTTACCTATTTTAAGTTTTTTTTTTTCCAGCAGGGATAGATTCATTACATTTATTAACAGAGAATAGTGAGCATTTTCATTCATGACTCCTGGCATTCACGGACACTGTGAATAAATTAGACCAGTCAAAGCTTTGAATGTGATGATTAAAGAATCGCTGATCAAACGAAACTCACTGGTTAAATGAGCTGTCATTATGTTGTGATAATGAAAGAAATGTCACATCTGGAGCAGGAGTAGTTGAGAACATGGTGAAAAAGGATTCTTTTATA
This sequence comes from Gila orcuttii, assembly GCA_026230005.1. Classification (NCBI taxonomy): domain Eukaryota; kingdom Metazoa; phylum Chordata; class Actinopteri; order Cypriniformes; family Leuciscidae; genus Gila; species Gila orcuttii. The sequence goes on from JAPDVR010000015.1 coordinate 22,763,429, forward strand.
AACTGTAGGTGATTTATCACCAGTTAACACTGCAGGTCCCTTTTTATCTATAGTAATTAACATGTTCGCTTACATGAAATATTTTGAAAAGCCGTTCATGTGTGCTACAAGAGTAGGCACTGAAAATGTGTTTGAATGAAACACGGTTTTTACAAAACCTCTTTTTGAAGTGTTTCAGCATGGAAGTACTCTCATTTCTAGCTTCCTGCTGACATTAGCTTAGAGAGGCTGGGTTGACACCAACTGACACATGCCATGCCATGCCATCAGTTCTTCAAAGCTTTTTTTGTTTCCAAATGAGGGAACTTTTTTTGTGAGGGAAAAACTGACAAAGTCACCTGGGGTTCTACTTTAAATGTGGACTTTTTGATTATAGCCCTGCAGGGCAAATGTCACCTTTATAAAGCACACCCTGCTAAGCTGAAGCGGGTCCACCGCTAGTGCTCCTCTTAAAGCAGCGTGTAGCAATTAAGCTGGCACTTTCAGACAAATACAAGGACCATCTGACAAGCGTTACGCTCTCATTGCTTTTGATCTGCTTCCCTAATTAATTAGTGAATGACTCAAATGAGCTTTGTGTGTAAATTAGTTGATTAAAATTTACTATCATGATTAAATTAGGATGATGTGCTAACTGCTAAATGGTATTCTTATGGACATTCATATAAGAATCTTTGAGTGTTTTGGAATGGAATTTAGGTTTGGCACATTTTTATCATTATTACATTTCCATGTTTTATTAAATTGAAAGAGATGACAAATTGTTTTTTTTTGCACATCATGTATATCATTTTAGTGTGAAGTCATTATAAAAACACACATTCCGATGATGGTTCTCATAATGACCCCTCAGTTAATTTCCTAGTCGTGTCATTGTTTTTCTATTGCGCATTTTCTGTGTTCTAATTATACATGGACAATGAGCGTCGCCCCCTCATTGTCGCTTTGGGATGGCTAATTGTGATTGGCTTAGGGAAATGGGATGAAAGTTTTAGTTGTTTATTTTATTACATGCTTTGCTGCTTTTACTACTGCTTGCAAAGTGGTTAAGTCACAATTATTACAGATGTGTAAAGTCCTAGATGTTTCCAACAGGCCTAAAGCACATTTCGAGGGGGGAAAATATCACAATACTTGCTTTCTCTCTCTCAGGCCCCAGTAATGTTGAGGACCCAGTGCAGATGCTCATGAAGGATGCAGGTACCATCATGCATTACTTACCCTTATACACAACCATCACATCTGAGACTTAAAATAGGGCAGTCAAAAAGTATTTTAAAAATATAAATAGCAAAAAAGAGACGGTTTGGTGTAAAATGAAGAATAAATATTTTAAATATTTAATATTTCTGCTCTAGATTCTGCACTATTATTAAATTAGTATTATATACACATGTACTGTATATATGCTGTATTATTATATATTATTCTGCTACCTCTTTACATGAAGGTCAGTCTTAGTCAAGTCAAGTTAAAGACCTATATTTCTTTTTTCTGGTTAGCACATATATGGGTCAATGACAAATAAGATTTTCAAGATGAAAAAAATATATATTTTAAGCAAAACAGTTTTAAAATGCATTTTTATGTCCAAAAAAATTTATGGTGTTGATTCATATTGGTTTTACAGCGTTTTAGGCAGCATTAATTCATTATAAAACAAGATTTCTGATTTTACCACCCAGAAAATGTCAGGTGGTGCGACTATATATTCATTTAAAATAATATACATTTAATGTACTTAGCACTGCTGAGACTTGTACATATGAATCATTGTAGTGTCTAAAATGCATATAACATAGTAAATTCCCTTTCTATTTCTTTATTTATTGCCCTTTTATTCAAAATCATATAAACGGCTGCTTTTCTGTGTGTTTAAACACCCATTTTTCCATAAGGAGTTTTTATGTTTTGTTTTTAACTGTAAAAAGGATTTGTATACGTTAGATAAAGGTTTACAGTTATATTTCTTACTTCATTTTGCAATTGCAGTGGGAATTGATACAATTAAATGTAAATTTGCTGGTTGCACCACCTGACCATGACCGGTCACACCACCTGACGTTGTGATCAATAATGATTTATATTCACAAAATAATAAAAAAAGATAAAAAATAAATCAATGAATTTTATTTGGGTTTCAATTGGCTTTTTTATTTTAATCCTCTGACCAATTTATACTGTATCTCAATCATATAATTACATTTCATTAACAAGAAAGAGCAAAACAATACTGCATATTATGATAACATTTGATCATTGCTTCTTTAAAAATATAACTTTGAAACCTCAAGGAACACATTTAATAAATGAGAACATATTTTATATTGAACAGTGAATTAGTGCAAATATTGGGCCCAGAAACATTAAGGGCAGAATTCAATCTACTGCTCATGCAATTAGATTCAGTAGTATCAGTAAGTCAAGATAAAAAAAAAAAAAAAAAAACATTTGATCATTGCTTCTATAAATCTATAAATTTAAAACATCTCCGGGAACACATTTAAAAAACGAGAACATCTTTTATAAAATGTCAAATCATGAAACGGTGAATTAGTGCAAATATTAGGCCCAGAAACATTAAGCACAGAATTCAATCTGTTCAATAGATTCAGTAGTAACAGTAAGTCAAGATAAAAAAATAAATAATAAAATAAAAAAAAGAATTACAGAGTTGTGGGTGATTAAGATGTAAACAAGCTTACTAATGACAATGTACAACATACCTATCTCTATAAAAGATCCATGGTTCCAGACCCCTGCTATTTTAATTAAATTAAAATATATGGGACATACAGGTGAAACTCAGAAAATTAGAGTATCGTGCAAAATTTCATTTATTTCAGTAATTCAAGTTAAAAGGTGAAACTAATATATTATATAGACTCATTACATGCGAAGTGAGATATTTCAAGCTATGAAGACCTTTTCACAATATTCTAATTTTGAATTTGGGGTTTTCTATAAGCTATAAGCCATAATTATCAAAATTATAACAAATAAAGGCTTGAAATATCTCACTTTGTATGTAATGAGTCTATATAATATATTAGTTTCACATTTTAACCTGAATTACTGAAATAAATTAACTTTTGCACAATATTCACATTTTTTGAGTTTCACCTGTACTATATCATTTGTAAAATAAATTATTTTAGTTTAAATATTTAATAGAATGGGTCATGGTTTGTTAATCATTCAAATTCATGACTAATAACTATGATATTCTGTAATGCTGTATGACACTGCTATTAAGTATGTATTATTAACATGTAATAACTGTAATTACCACAAAAAAATAACAGAACACCATATTAACTTAAGTTGTAATGTATCTAGATAAACATAATGAACTCAATACCTTGCTTTTGTTTTGGCAAGGTACTCTGCCATTGCAACTGGATCACTTTTTAAACAAGCTTTATGTCATGCTGTTTTCTCCTTGCTTGATAATGGCATCTACAAAAACAAATTAAAATAGATTAATTTAAAGATGCAATTGTTTTAGTATCAATGTTGATTATACAGTCCTATACTCTTGAAGAATAGGACTTTAAGATGGACAAGACAATGTGCTCTTTAAATTAGGGATGCACGATATATCGACCACATATCGATATCGGCCGATAAATGGTCTTTTTTGATGTTATCGTTATCGATCCGATAAGAAAATTTGGCCGATATATCAAAGCCGATAGATAATAGATTATTTACTTCAGTTGAGAGACGCGCGCTGTTCGCCTTGATGGTTCTGAATGATTGGATTCACTTCGAAAAGGAAGATACAGTTCAGTGCAACATGTGCAGCACAAATCTGTCACATATGCTTCATAACATTATAATAAAAACACGCCCGTAAAAGAATGTTGTGAATTCTTGTTCGCCCACGTGTTTCAGTGCGTCGAGCGCGTTGAGGCGGAAAGAGCGCGTCTATGGAGTTAAGCCTTCATGACAAGCACAGTAAAGTTCTCTTGAGCATTCGCAGCCTTCTGTGTCATTGTAAGTTATAATATGTTTAATTTGTGTATATATATCTGATTAATCTAATATAGGATGCGTTTGGTTGAGTTAATGAACGATGCAGTAACGCTTCATTGTACCGGTGATCATCTTTATCTTTAGCCTGCGCAGCTCAAACAGCAATGCACATTTATAACTATAATTGGGACTGTTATAGATGCCATTATAATGAGAACACTATTGTAATAAAACGTTGTGAATTCTCTGTTTAGTTGCCGTTTCAGCGCGTTGTTGTGGGAATAGCGCGTCCAGAACAGGGATATTACACATTATGACCAGCACAAGTTCGATTGTGCATTCACGTCATTTTGCGCAGATAAGTCGTCATATAAAGTTGATGTAATATAAATATCTGATTAATCTCACATATGATGCGTTTCGTGGATTTAACCAAAAAAGTTCTAGAAAAGTTCTTCAGTTTCCCGGTGCTCGTTCTCTTCAGCTCCAGCGCGCGCAGATTAAACAACAATGCAAAACATTAAAAGCTATGATTGGGACTGTCATACAATTATAATTGTATTCACTATTGTAATACATTTGTAAATTATTTGGGTTTGCATTCTTCAGCAACCGTCGAGTTGATTTTAACGTTCGTTCTCTTCAGCTTCAGCGCGCGCGCTCACACAGCAATGTCATTTGAAACAGTCACTAAGCTGTTAAAGATGTTTACTATCAATGTAATATTAAAAATGTTTATTTTTTCAAAAACATTGCGTTATTATTAATAACTAACATTATTTTGTTCTCGTATAATTAATAACTAACATTATTTTGTTTTCGTATTATTTTCATCAACGATATGGTTTGATTAAAATATATTTTTCTTATTGTCTGTGCGGAGGCGATTCCATTTTATTGATCAATGCCACATGCATTTTGTTTCTTTATGTGCAGCCCAATGTTATCCAATGACTTGTTTGCATTATTTATGTATTTTATTTTTTGTTAGGCAATAGATTTTTTGATAACACTTTACAATAAGGTCTAATTTGTTAATGCATTAACTAACAGAGAGCAATAGCCTGTGTTATTGTTAGTTAATAAAATATGTTCATGTTAGTTCACAGTGCATTGACTAATGTTAACAGATACAACTTTCTTAAAAATGTTTTATAAAATTGTTGGTTCATGCTAACTAATGCTAACAAAATTAAACCTTATTATAAAGTGTTACCATTTTTTAATAAAGAAAGTTAAAATTAATTTTAAAAGTTAAGGAATCTTACACTGGTTCAAACTAGGCTATACTGTATTGTATATGTTTGATTTATGTTAAAAGTGTTTGAGACAAGGCTTTTAATGGTGAGCATTTTGTTATACAGGCTATCAAAGTATATAATTTTTTTTATTTAGATTTATCGGCCAATATATCGGTTATCGGCTTTCAAATGTAAAGAATTATCGGTTATCGGTATCGGCCAAAATGTTCATATCGGTGCATCCCTACTTTAAATCTTTGTCACCATAAAAAAAAAAAAAAAAAAAAAAATATATATATATACTTATGTAGATTGCACCTTTAAACAACTTAAAAGCTTTATATATTTATTAAAATGTATTTAATATATTCAAAAACATGAATTAACATGACTTTTTTTAGTTGGTTTAACTGTAACTCTGGTCGCGACACCTGACATATTGGTCGCACCACCTGACATTTCAAACTCAATTCGAATCTAACAGGCATTAACTTGGACACCTATACAAATGTTTGACCATGTGCTCAAGGTTATAAATACATTTTTAAAATCAAATACACATTTTTATAATAACAACACATATTCAAAGTTTTCCAGGGGTCATACCACCTGACATGATAAGTTGAATCAACCTCATCATTACTCAAAAATGTCAAATTATCTAATATTTATGGGAGGGTGACTAACCTTGTTACTGCATCAAAGGGGTCCTCTGGAGTCTTCTGTGTGATGTCATATGCTGTCACATGGTTTTCTTAAAGGAACCTTGCATAAAAGTGCATTTTTATGTTGGTCGCCCTCCCTGACATTAGTAGAAGTAAATATTTCGGACAAAAGTTCTTTAAGTAATAGAATAGTTTTGAAATAGGACCAATACACTATTTACCCTCATTTATGAGGAATTGAACATAAAATCATGCCAAAATATTTGATTAAGAATTTTATTGAGAAAATTAACATTTATATCTCAGTTTTGTTTTGTGCTTATACGTTCGGACGGTCGCACCACCTGACATTTGTGGTCTTTCAAACACCAAAACTCAAAAAATCTATTGAATTTCAATAAAATGAAAAGGGTTTCTAATAAAGGAGATATTGTAGATCCATTTGATATATGACATGTAGTGATCGACCGATATTGATTTTTTATAACCGATACCGATACAGATTATTTGCATGTTTATGTGCCCGATAACCGATATGCAGAACCGATATTTATTTACTGTTATACTACTTATACTTCTGACACAATTATTACAACACAAATGGACTGAAAAAAAAAATATTTTATTTATAACAATCACTCCCTCCTTGCATACAAAAAAAATACTTCATATTTATACACAATTTTTTGCCATGCTTGCATTCATTTGGCATTCTTTGCAAACTGCCACCCCTGCATTGACTGAGTGAAGTAAGTCCATACTTCACTTTGTTTTTTCTTCCTTTCAGTCATCTTAAAAAACAAAACAAAAGTGTTGAAAGTTAGCAGTCTTTCATGTTAAATTAAATCTTAAAATTACAATAAAAACATTTATATTATTACATTATCTATTTTATATCTAAATTATACAAATAATTTATAAGCATCAGCAGCAATATTAACAATAGGCAAAATAAATGTTAAAAGTCTACTGTTTTTATATGGAACCAAAAAAATATTTGACAGGGGAGTCATATCACATTTGCAGAAATGTAATTCATTTGAAACAGTTTTAGAAGGTTCATGTGCCATTTAATAGGTTTAAACTAAGAGTGAGGAATAGTTCACTGAATAATATCAGCTGGAATATAACATTGTCAAGAAAGTAACAAACAAAACAGCATATACATCATTGCATTTTCCAACTAGTATGTTGACAAAGTGCTGTTTATCTATGCATTTACACAGAAATATAACTTGGGCTACTCAACCGCGATCGCGCATTTACACAAAACTATAACTTAGGCTACTCTCAACCGCGATCGCGCGTGCAGATAATAAATAAATAAATAATTTCCACAAAGCGGTATATTTAGATGTGTATTAGCGAAATAATTGCTATGTAGTAAATGATAATATAATCTAGGGTGTTTAAACAAGATAATCTTGTCAAAAGTTTCATTCAGTGGCCGTGCTTGAGCATTCCTGATCATCAACCCAGTGAGTGCTCAGCAATATGATCGCACTTTTTTTCGAGACTAATGGTGAGCAAATACAACACATAGAGAATTAAATTCAGCATGCACTCATTCATGTCTGTTTTATTTAATTCATGTAAAGTTACGTTTTTATTGGAGCAGGGCATGACGGATTACTCCATGAGTTCGTCTCAATTTTTTTGAACCAAGCTGCATAAATAAACTATATCAGGCATTTATGTCTCAAATCTCATTTCTGCATGTCTGTTATGTTAAATAAAGTTGAAAAATTAAAGCAAAGCAAGTAAAACATATACTTTACCTGTGCACAGAGTTGTTGTTGACTAATCTCCTCAGACGCCTGCTGCAAAGGCAGAATTCTCAAAACGGCCACAAGATGGCGCCGTTTATCGGCGAATCCGATATTACAAAACCGATACCCGATTATGTGAAAATGCTTAAATATCGGAAAAAATATCGGTAAACCGATACATCGGTCGATCACTAATGACATGTATTTATTCAAATTCTTTTTAGGAAAATAATGAATTTGGACAGAAAAAATACATGTCATGTCATTGACCCATATATATATATACAGGTCCTTCTCAAAAAATTAGCATATTGTGATAAAGTTCATTATTTTCCATAATGTAATGATAAAAATTTAACTTTCATATATTTTAGATTCATTGCACACCAACTGAAATATTTCAGGTCTTTTATTGTTTTAATACTGATGATTTTGGCATACAGCTCATGAAAACCCAAAATTCCTGTCTCAAAAAATTAGCATATTTCATCCGACCAATAAAAGAAGTGTTTTTAATACAAAAAAAAAAGTCAACCTTCAAGTAATTATGTTCAGTTATGCACTCAATAGTCAATACTTGGTCGGGAATCCTTTTGCAGAAATGACTGCTTCAATGCGGCGTGGCATGGAGGCAATCAGCCTGTGGCACTGCTGAGGTGTTATGGAGGTCCAGGATGCTTCGATAGCGGCCTTAAGCTCATCCAGAGTGTTGGGTCTTGCGTCTCTCAACTTTCTCTTCACAATATCCAACAGGTTCTCTATGGGGTTCAGGTCAGGAGAGTTGGCAGGCCAATTGAGCACAGTAATACCATGGTCAGTAAACCATTTACCAGTGGTTTTGGCACTGTGAGCAGGTGCCAGGTCGTGCTGAAAAATGAAATCAGATGGAAGCATGAAGTGCTCCAAAATCTCCTGATAGCTAGCTGCATTGACCCTGCCCTTGATAAAACACAGTGCACCAACACCAGCAGCTGACATGGCACCCCAGACCATCACTGACTGTGGGTACTTGACACTGGACTTCAGGCATTTTGGCATTTCCTTCTCCCCAGTCTTCCTCCAGACTCTAGCACCTTGATTTCCGAATGACATGCAAAACTGAGCAACAGTCCAGTGCTGCTTCTCTGTAGCCCAGGTCAGGCGCTTCTGCCGCTGTTTCTGGTTCAAAAGTGGCTTGACCTGGGGAATGCGGCACCTGTAGCCCATTTCCTGCACACGCCTGTGCACGGTGGCTCTGGATGTTTCTACTCCAGACTCAGTCCACTGCTTCCGCAGGTCCCCCAAGGTCTGGAATCGGTCCTTCTCCACAATCTTCCTCAGGGTCCGGTCACCTCTTCTCGTTGTGCAGCGTTTTTTGCCACACTTTTTCCTTCCCACAGACTTCCCACTGAGGCGCCTTGATACAGCACTCTGGGAACAGCCTATTTGTTCAGAAATTTCTTTCTGTCTTACCCTCTTGCTTGAGGGTGTCAATGATGGCCTTCTGGACAGCAGTCAGGTCGGCAGTCTTACCCATGATTGGGGTTTTGAGTAATGAAACAGGCTGGGAGTTTTTAAAAGCCTCAGGAATCTTTTGCAGGTGTTTAGAGTTAATTAGTTGATTCCGATGATTAGGTTAATAGCTCGTTTAGAGAACCTTTTCATGATATGCTAATTTTTTGAGATAGGAATTTTGGGTTTTCATGAGCTGTATGCCAAAATCATCAGTATTAAAACAATAAAAGACCTGAAATATTTCAGTTGGTGTGCAATGAATCTAAAATATATGAAAGTTTAATTTTTATCATTACATTATGGAAAATAATGAACTTTATCACAATATGCTAATTTTTTGAGAAGGACCTGTATATATAGATAGATAGATAGATAGATAGATAGATAGATAGATAGATAGATAGATAGATAGATAGATAGATAGATAGATAGATAGATAGATAGATAGATTGATAAGATTATTAACACTTTTATTTTTTTTAAACTATATAACTAATCAAATATATGCAAAACTGACACAGACTGTGTACACCTTTGTAACTTTTAAATTAAATGTTATCTTGTGCAAAAATCAATTGTTTCTCTTTGCAGTGTACAACGCCGTTGGGTTAGCCGCTTATGAATTGTTTGACAATGTGGATTTTGATCAGTGGTTCAAGAACCAACTCCTAGGGGAGCTACAAGTCAGCCATAACAGGTATGATCTAATAAACATCATTAATTATCTCCTAAAAGCCATTTATACATTTATAAACCTTCGTAAAGAACACTTGATAATGTAATGTCTGTGCAGTATGACATTTCACATCAATAAACTAAACTAATCTTAAGCACTGTTTTCTGTAGATGAATTGATATTCACTTCTATTATTCCAGGAAGTGATGTCACTCCACAGGTGCATTCATAGAAGCGCCTGTGTGCAGTGATGGGGTCTAACCCTCCTACAGATAAAAGACTAAAGCTTTCTCTCAGAAGTTTTTTTATTTTTTATTGCATTACTCCTCTGTGAGCTCAGATTGGCAATTTATCAAAAAGAATGTGGGATGAATCCCAGCACCTTCAAGTTTCTTTCTTTTTTCCTATGATTGTTTCTGGAAATCTACGTTGGTTACATAAAGGTGTACACATTTTAATAGCTCTATTTTTGGGGGTGATTTTCGGCCTCAGGAGTTTAAAATTGTGCATGATAATATCAAATGCTGAATGCGGACAACCCCTGGAAAGAGCTGATATCTTTCACTTTTTCTGAAGTCTTAAGAACAGCACAAAGATATCAAGATTAAGATTAAACCTCTCAGACGGGAGCCTGGATAATCTTTACACTGCGCCTCAATGACATTTACTGCCTCCTTACAATGGCAGTATTATATCAGCTGTAGTTGACGGATTGGTTAAATAATGTTCTTCTGGGAGACTCCAGCGGTGGACTTGATGAGGTCAAGAGAGTTGGGAAGATGTGTAGTATCAGATATGTAAAATAAATGTCCTGGAGAGAAAGGTGTTGAAATATTCATTGAAGGCCACGGGGGTTAAGGAAAGAAACTCTTGATAAAAAGAAAAGGGATTTGGACAGGTTGCTTCGAAAAATGGAGCATGAGTATGTTCAGAAGTGCTGGGGAAAATGACTTGACAAACTGCTCTTAATTTACAGTAGTTAAACTAGTCAAACTACCCCTTCAAAGTAGTTAGATACACTACAAGATTTTCTACATTTAACAATACCTCCTCTATGGATCTAAAACCAATAATTCATTCCTATATGAATAGCAAATGGCAAACAGAGTAGGATCTGTATAAAACTCCATGAAATCAGCCCCCTAATGTTGGGAGAAGAAGCTTCTGTTAATTTTCAAACTGATCGGACCAGATTGTTTGATAACACTTTAGTTTAGGGTCCGATTCTCACTATTAACTAGTTTCTTATTAGCATGCATATTACTAGGATATTGGCTGTTTATTAGTGCTTATAAACAGTGTTGGGGGTAACTCATTACAAGTAACTTGAGTTTCGTAATAAGATTACTTTTTCAAGTAACTAGTAAAGTAACAAAATATCTGAGTTACTTTTTCAAATAACTAACGCAAGTTACATTGTTTTCCAATTTATTGACTGACAGCTCTCTTGTCCCCGTGTTGAGACAATTCGAAGTGCAGAGGCGTTGTGTGTAAACATGATGGTTATTGTAGTTCTAGACTAAACTTGAGTGTGCATTTACTTATCTCACTTGCACAAAGATAAATAAAATCAGTGAATTGCAGAATCTTAATACTATGCAAACATCCAATAACTAAATGAAACATTAAATAAAACATTCATTTTTATGCATTTAATCTCACTTTATTGACCAATGTACTTGCTTCTGACCTTCGATGTTTCAGTTAAACCATGAGCAAAAATGACTATAGATTTTTTTGTTCCCTATCGGTCAGTCACTACAACGTAGGTCTGACTGACCAATAGGAATTTCGCTAGAGAGGCCAATCTACTTCGAGTGAAACTAAAACAAGCCTATACACACTGGCGTGCAATCATTTGCATCAACTGCGCGGCCTCGCATCACGGGTATATAATGAGCAGCTGTTGCAGTTGCACTTCAGCTTTTTGCTTCTGTAGCATCTGGACCAATCAGACACGCACTAATTATTCCTTATATTTAATGAATAATCCAGCAAACTCACCCTCCCAACAAAAGTCTTTGAAACTTCCCCCAAAACTAAAATAATTGGAAAATAATTAACTTTATCACAATATGCAAATTTTTTGAGAAGGACAGGTCCTTCTCAAAAAATTAGCATATTGTGATAAAGTTCATTATTTTCCATAATGTAATGATAAAAATTAAACTTTCATTTATTTTAGATTCATTGCACACCAACTGAAATATTTCAGGTCTTTTATTGTTTTAATACTGATGATTTTGGCATACAGCTCATGAAAACCCAAAATTCCTGTCTCAAAAAATTAAAAGGGTCTCTAAACAAGCTATTAACCTAATCATCTGAATCAACTAATTAATTCTAAACACCTGCAAAAGATTCCTGAGGCTTTTAAAAACTCCTAGCCTGTTTCATTACTCAAAACCGCAATCATGGGTAAGAATGCCGACCTGACTGCTGTCCAGAAGGCCATCATTGACACCCTCAAGCAAGAGGGTAAGACAGAAAGAAATTTCTGAACAAATAGCCTGTTCCCAGAGTGCTGTATCAAGGCACCTCAGTGGGAAGTCTGTGGGAAGGAAAAAGTGTGGCAAAAAAACGCTGCACAACGAGAAGAGGTGACCGGACCCTGAGGAAGATTGTGGAGAAGGACCGATTCCAGACCTTGGGGGACCTGCGGAAGCAGTGGACTGAGTCTGGAGTAGAAACATCCAGAGCCACCGTGCACAGGCGTGTGCAGGAAATGGGCTACAGGTGCCGCATTCCCCAGGTCAAGCCACTTTTGAACCAGGAACAGCGGCAGAAGCGCCTGACCTGGGCTACAGAGAAGCAGCACTTGACTGTTGCTCAGTTTTGCATGTCATTCGGAAATCAAGGTGCCAGAGTCTGGAGGAAGACTGGGGAGAAGGAAATGCCAAAATGCCTGAAGTCCAGTGTCAAGTACCCACAGTCAGTGATGGTCTGGGATGCCATGTCAGCTGCTGGTGTTGGTGCACTGTGTTTTATCAAGGGCAAGGTCAATGCAGCTAGCTATCAGGAGATTTTGGAGCACTTCATGCTTCCATCTGCTGAAAAGCTTTATGGAGATGAAGATTTCATTTTTCAGCACGACCTGGCACCTGCTCACACTGCCAAAACCACTGGTAAATGGTTTACTGACTATGGTATTACTGTGCTCAATTGGCCTGCTAACTCTCCTGACCTGAACCCCATAGAGAATCTGTGGGATATTGTGAAGAGAAAGTTGAGACACAAGACCCAACACTCTGGATGAGCTTAAGGCCGCTATCGAAACATCCTGGGCCTCCATAACACCTCAGCAGTGCCACAGGCTGATTGCCTCCATGCCACGCCGCATTGAAGCAGTCATTTCTGAAGGTTGACTTTTTTTTTTGTATTAAAAACACTTCTTTTATTGGTCGGATGAAATATGCTAATTTTTTGAGACAGGAATTATGGGTTTTCATGAGCTGTATGCCAAAATCATCAGTATTAAAACAATAAAAGACCTGAAATATTTTAGTTGGTGTGCAATGAATCTAAAATATATGAAAGTTTAATTTTTATCATTACATTATGGAAAATAATTAACTTTATCACAACATGCTAATTTTTTGAGAAGGACCTGTATATATATATAACCACTTGAGAAGTGTATAAACATGTATCTAATTTTCCCATCTCATGATTTTCCTTTTATGTTGTTTGGCCTGTTTTCTTGTAAACTCTAATGGGTTAATGTTTCTAACTTTGCATACTATGGTTAACCAAAATCATGTGTGTGGTGTGTTTGGTCTCTATAAACTCCAATCTTCGTTCCCCATTTGTTAATTTACATTACATTGTGCTAACTTTGTGACGCATGGGTATTATAAGAATCTTGAAGATTCTTTTTCTTAAACACCCAATGAAATTACAGATCCAAATGCCCTACTAGAACACAAAGGGTCGTAAAATCTCCCTCCAAAGGGTCAATTTCTTACTCCTAAGGCCAAGGCACTGAAGGACCTGCACGAGGGTGGTCATGATCCACAAGTTCTCCAAAAACTTCGTGCTGCAACGGACCTCGCGCTTCGTGCGACGAAGGTCACCGTGTGGTCAGTGGGTCGTGTGATGTCCACCTTGGTGGTCCAGGAACGCCATCTCTGGCTGTGTCTGGCCGACATGAGGGAGACAGACAAGCTCCGGTTCCTTAATTCCCCCGTGTCCCAGACCAGCCTCTTCGGCGACGCGGTCGAGAACTTCGCCCAGCAGTTCTCGGCTGTACAAAAACAGATAGAGACTATCAAACACATTCTGTCGTGGCGGTCAGCTGCTGCCTCTACCCCACCGCCCGCTCGTCACCAGGGGTGTCCTGCTGGTGGGTTACGACCAATCTTGGACCTGCAAGTTTTGAATCGGAGCCTCCACAAGCTACCGTTCAAAATGCTCACGCAGAGACGCATTTGACGAATGCATCCGTCCACGAGATTGGTTTGCAGTGGTCGACCTGAAGGACGCGTACTTTCATGTTTCACAGGCCGTTCACACAGGCCGTTCCTGCGCTTTGCGTTCGGGGTCGAGCTTATCAGTACAAAGTCCTACCCTTCAGGCTGTCCCTGTCCCCCCATGTCTTCACGAAAGTCACGGAGGGGGCCCTTGTTCCCATGAGAGAGCAGGGCGTTCGCATCCTCAACTATCTCGACGACTGGCTCATACTAGCACACTCTCGAGATCAGCTATGCAAACACAGGGACCTCGTGCTCAGGCACCTCAGCCAGTTGTGTCTTCAGGTCAACTGGGAAAAGAGCAAACTCTCCCATGTGCAGAGGATCTCTTTTCTCGGTATGGAGTTGGATTCCAGTTGGAGGAGCAGGTTCTTCTGGTGGCTCCATATTGGCCCACCCGGACTTGGTTCCCAGAACTCATGCTCCTTGTGACAGTCCCTCCCTGGCCCATTCCTCTGAGGAAGGATCTTCTGACTCCGAGACGGGGCACCCTATGGCACCCGCGTCCAAACCTCTGGACACTCCATTTCTGATCCCTCAACTGGACGGGGAGGTTCTAGATGACTTACCCCCAGAGGTACTTAACACCATCACTTCAGCACGGGCGCCGTCCACGAGACGTGTATACCAGGGATGGAAATTAGCACCCGCCACCAGCCAAATGCGAGTGAATTTGTGTTGTGGCGGGCAAACTCGCTTCACCTACCGGCCACCGTGGCGGGGAAATAAAAATAGCATACTGTTTAGAGGAGGCACACCTTCAACACCCGCGCGCTTCTTCCGTCGAGGCTCGACGAGGGAAGAAAAGGTGGGGGTTTTGCCGTCCAAAGGGAGAGCCAGCCGCGAGCGCATGGTGTATTTTTAGGGCGGGGTAGCTCTCTTGTGTTGTAAAGAGCTAGCCGCGCGAACATCTACCCGCGCGCTTCTTCCGTCGAGGCTTGAGCGCGAGAGGCGGTTTGCCGTCCAAAGGGAGAGTTAGCCGCGAACGCATGATGTAAATATGACAGAACAGGCATACTCTCGCAGAGAGAGCAACCTCCAGCATAGAGTGCGGTTCAGCATCGGTGCAGTTTTTTGTTAAATCTGCCCTACTCATTTAATGAAATGTATATCAGTTCATGGTTTGTGTGTGTATAAGAGAGAAAGAGAAAATGTCAGTATTTAATTGAGACTTGAGATTAAATAAACTGCTTAAGTATTGTAGATCTTGTAGTATTAATTTTCACATGCAGTTACACATTGTCGGTTAAAAACAAGAAAGTGGCTGGTAAAAACATTGAGTGGCTGGTAGATTTTGAAATCCACCAGCCACAGTAGCCGGTGGACAAAAAAGTCAATTTCCATCCCTGGTGTATACGCCCTGAAGTGGAACCTGTTCGTCGAAAAGGAGTTCTTCTCGCTGAGAAGACCCCCGAAGATGTTCAATAAGGTCTGTGCTTTCCTTCTTGCAGCAAGGGTTGGAGCGAAGGCTGTCTCCCTCCACCCTCAAAGTACATGCTGCAGCTATTTCAGCATATCACGACCACATAGATGGCAAAACAGTTGGAACAGCACGACCTGGTCGTCAGGTTTCTTAGGGGGGCGAGACGATTAAATCCTCCTCTACCCCCCTCCATACCCTCTTGGGACCTTTCCCTGGTGCTTCGAGCACTTCAGGATGCTCCCTTTGAGCCTTTGCAATCAGTAGACTTAAAGCTTCTTTCCATGAAGACTTTGTTGCTGGTTGCACTGGCCTCTGTCAAGAGGGTAGGGGACCTGCACGCATTTTCGGTCGACGAATGATGCCTAGAGTTTGGGCCGGGTGACAACCATGTACAGTGGTTACTCAACCAGAATAATACTTTTACCGCCGCCGCTCCCGCGGCGGTAAAATTCGGATCTGTATTTGCTGCCTTTTACCGCTAAGAGGCGCTACAATCACAGACTTTGAAAGGTGTCCGTTTATTCTCTCTATTGCGTAATCTAACGCCGCGCCGCGGCTCATTCAGAGCGATTGAAAGCTGGTAACAGATGAATTCAAGTGAAACATAAACAAATTCATAATCACAACACTGAAATTAAATTGAATAAATAGTGAAAACATTAGCTTCAACAGAAATATATTAGGCTATCAATGAGGCTCTGGAAGAGCATAAGACAAAATCTAATAGCGTTCAGATGGTAGCTCAGTGGTTAACGCAACAACATGAATGTCACAGCGCTTCAAGCGATCCGAGATCAAATCTCAAAGTAGCCAACATTCTGTTGGCCGACTTCATTTATGTTTTACCGTTCTTGATGCTTAAATAGGTAGGCTAACTGTTTATTAGCGAGTTCATTAACTGTTTATTTATTTAATGTCAAGCGTTTGTTTAATTATCAATGCCACATTAACGTAAATTTGCTACATTCCACGTAGAGCCGCTGCACGACAAAACTGATGAGGGAAATGAAAATAAATAAAAAAAAGAAAGCTGATCGCGTCAGAAAATGAAAATAATGATGCTTGTCTTTAATCTGCTAAATTATTGTTTTGTGAATCATTCACGAAATTGAGTTGACTGACAGTGATACCTGGCCATAGCAATGGGAGAAATTTTTCAAAACAGATCCATATTGAACAAATCAGAAAAGACTGATTAAGTTGACTTGACAGACTAACTAAATAGTATTAGGCCTACTTTCAATATAAAAACAAATGAAAATGTAAAAGAACACTAAAATTAATTAAGTTTGAAACCCATCGGAAATTTTTAAGGTTTAAATAAAGTGTCGGGAGAGTTTATTTGTTTAAAACAGGGTTGCATTAAGTTTAGAGTTTATTTCCTTTGCGATGCAAAATAAGAAACACAGAATCTTATTCTTGCAACATTTTAAATTTGTATTGCCAAAGAAATTTCAGCCAAATTAAACAATTAAAACAGTACAAAACGAAAATAGTCCAAAGCCACATAAATTAAGAACATGCGTTTTTCTTTGCCTCTCTCTCGCGCTTGATCTCTTTTTAGCAAGTTTATTTTGTCTCCCTCCCTCCCTCCAAAAAAAAACTGTAACAAATTATTTAGCCTTTGTTGCTTCAAAGACAAAGCATGCCTTGTTGAATTCACTTTACAATAAAACGAGGTTGATCGCGAATTAAAGAGCTCTGTATCTGCTGTGGCATGAACGCGTTTCGTCGACAGTTCATGTTTAGATAATGCCAGATTGTTAACAAACATACACACTGCTCAAACATTCTAAAACTCTAGAAAAACCAGTTGAAACAACTGGATTGAACACTTTAATTGAAATTTTGTGTGAAAAAACTTTAAATACAAATATACAATATTTATAATTTAATAAGATATAGGCTAGGGCCTACATTTGGACACACCGAGAGATTTATCCTTAAAAGAATTTAGCCTTTGCCTGCTCATCAGGCTGGCTATCTGACATCTCCATATGAAAGACGAACATTAACACCTATTGTGCACGCACGATAAAGCCACTGTCCCTCCAACCCCCCCACAGGCTCTCTGAGTCTGACTTACACACACACACACACACACACACACACACACATACACCCCACAGGCTCTCTGAGTCTGAGACTGACTTAAAACAAAAAGAAGTCGCAATTCACACTTAAGCATTACAGTTAAGCATTAGACTAATAAAGTGTTGATAATGAATGAATTACATAATGTAAGCTACATGTAGTGATATTTCTGTCATGAAACTTTATTACTAAATATTTAATTTCAATAATTCATTCAATTTCAATAAGTTGTTCTTTTTTATTCAAATAAACCTCGAACCACAGTGCTTCGTTGTGCTGCTGTTAAACTAGGCCTAAATAACATTTATAGAATAATTATGAACTTAAATGAAACAATATTGCAACATTTCGACAAATAAATTATTGATAAATAAATTATAAATACTGCTTTAGTAATTACGATTGGTATTATTATACAGATGTAAAGTCATTCTGTTGGATACTATTTGTTCCAGTGTAAAATGGAAATGCTTGGCAATTTTATTTTATAAATATAAGCAAAAACTATATGGTGTAACAGAGTTTTAGAACTAGACAAATCTCTCTGCATTAATAATAGGATATAAAATGCATTAATAGGCTAATATAACATTTACAAAAGCCCCAAATTTGTTCGGGGTTTGAACCCGTGTCATCTAAATGATCGAACCGTAAGTTCTACCACTCGGCCATGAATTTAACTCTTTGTGATATGACCAAACGTTTGTTTCTCCAGTGTGTTCGTTCACATGAGCGAGAAAACGTTTTAATCGTTAGCATATTGTAGACCTTTTACAGTTTTAAAAGATGATATATTATCTGTATAACCAAAAATTACGGAGTAGGCTAGCCTTTCAAGTTCTTTTAGCTGTTATGAGAAAAAATAAATTCAAGTGAAAGGGCCGCCGCGTTTATCGAACTCTAGTTCAACATGCCAGAATAAAACCCAATTTTAGAACAATGCGTAGCGCCACTCGGTGTGCCAAAACACTTAATTATTAACATCAATATTTCGTTCAAAAACATCTCAAAACGCTTTGTGACATTTTGAAAAGCCGTGAATGTATTAAGGCCACTGGAACCAGGATCGTAGGCTAACAGAAACGCGCTGCATGTTATCTCTCAATACAGGAGCAGAAGCGCCGGTTCATATTGTAGGCTATTGTTTGTTGTTTAAACGTGCGTGTTGCATATTTTTAAAAATATACAATATATTTGATATGGTGTATTGGTGAATTAGGCTATAGCATTGATTACTGTGGAGGGGGAAATCCCCCACCAGCAAATCGCACCATGTTACACAACCATGTTTTTAAAAACTCTTTCTGTAGCCTATATGGAACCCCATGAAGTTTTTTTTATATTTTTTTAACAGAACTGCTTTTGAAATTACGATTGGAATTATTATACAGATTGATATAAATTCAGTCAATCTGTTGGATAATATTTGTTCCTTTGTGTAAAATGGAAATGCATGGAAATTGTATTTTATAAATAGCCCGTGTTTATTCGGGATTTGAACCCGTGTCATCTAAATTATAGAAACCACTTAAGTTCTACCACTCGACCACGACTTTTCTCACTGAGAATTGCCCAGAACTTCGGTTGTTCATCAGTCAGTGTGCGCGCACACGAGAGAAGCGCTCTTTCAATCTTCTCATTCCTCAATAGTTTAGCGTTATTGCACCTAATTTATTTCCACTGACTGCGAGAGAGGCCTATTTTAACTTTTGATTCATAAAATGTTCTGCTCTAAAAGTTTGTTATATTCAGTTTAAATGTAGGCGTACTTTTACTTAATTAAGTTTTGCTTTCGTTAAATTTAACTGAATCTGTTGTAGGCTAAATTATTTTTATTTTTATAATTTTTTGTTCTAAAAGTTTGTTCTATTCTGTTTCGTTTGTTTATTTTTATTTTATTTTTTACATATTCAATCAGTCTCATTCTTGTTTTTTTTACAAGACCTTGTGCTGTGTTTTTTAATAAACAGATACAGAGATATATAGCCTAATAGTTCGTACAAATAAACGTCTATTTGTATAGGCTACTACTATGTATACTATAAATTGTATGATCGTTTGTTTAAATAACATTAACAAAATTGTCTGTCTTTAATTAATAATACAATTATTACTTTAACATGCAGTTTCAGCTTCACCAAATCTTTGTTTGTTTCATTATTATAGCCTACAGAAAATGCAAATAGCTCTTGTTTTAATTTTTCATGTTTGTTGCTTATTTGGAAATTGCCATAGTTGTAGTATTGCATCCTTACTGTTAATTGACATTAGCCCCGCACTTACGTTTCAAAATGCGGCAATTGCGGCTCTTTTGCTAAATGTCCCTTTGCGCCACCTGGCGGCCATTTCGCGAACGTCTTTGAAATGCGACTAGTTTATTTTTGCCGCGGTGGTAATAGGCATTCTGGTTGGCTACCTACTGTAGTATTAAGTCCCCGGCCTGGCTATGTGCCCAAGGTTCCTACCACTCCCTTCAGGGACCAGGTAGTGAACCTACAAGCGCTGCCCTTGGAGGCAGACCCAGCCCTCATTTTGCTCTTTCCCGTTCGCGCTCTGCGTTTGTACGTGGACAGAACTCAAAGTCTCAGGACCTCAGACCAGCTCTTTGTCTGTTACAGAGGCCAGCAGAAGGGGGAAAGGCTGTCTCCAAGCAGAGGTTGGCCCACTGGATAGTAGATGCCATTGGTTTGGCTTATCAAGCTCAAGGCGTGCCCTGCCCGCTCAGGTTGCATGCACACTAGAGAGCTGTAGAGCTCGGCTGTAGCTGCGGGCTGGGCGACACCTAACACGTTCGCTAGATATTATAGCCTACATGTAGAGCCGGTCTCCTCCCGTGTTCTCACCCTAAACGGATAGAAGCACCGAGAGGCCCGGCTCTGTCGGCTTGCTGCATCCTACTGTGCACCCTTATTTCTCCAGAGTGAAAAACCTGTCCTCCAACACCCTCGGCCCGGACATGGCGGAGCGTCCAGTGCCTGGCCTTTATCCGCTGAATCCTTGAGAACCGGATCTGGCCTGGATTCCATATGTGTGACCCTACTGGGATCCCATATGTGTATATTCTCCACGGCTGCTCCTAAGTCGGAAGCCCGTGTCTTTCCCTTGGGCTAAGTCACCCATTATTCTTATGCAGTACAACCTTCGGGTTAGTCCATATGTATTTTCCACATAACTCTTTGAAGAAGTGGCTTCCGCAGCGTTCTCCTTCCTAAACAGAAAGGACACGCTTTCCCAGTGTTTTCCAATATCTCACTGTATGGGTTATCATGGAACAACAGTGACAGATACACTCTGTGTAAGCCTCCTCCTATCGTCCTTCCAGGCAAGAAGGTGTAGAGGCTTGCACGGGGCGCTGGATGGGGTTCAGCGGCTGTGGCTCTTTGGTAGGGATTCCTATTGGTCAGTCAGACCTACGTTGTAGTGACTGACCGATAGGGAACGTCTCGGTTACATATGGTAACCCTCGTTCCCTGAGGGAGGGAATGGAGACGTAGGTCCCGTCGCCACATCTGCTGCCACCCGCCGGGCCGGCCAGCTTATCAGGTTGGCTCCTCAGCAAAAAACTGAAAAAAACTGAGGCTGCACAGCTGATGCAAATGATTGGCCTCTCTAGCGATATTCCTATTGGTCAGTCAGACCTACGTCTCTGTTCCCTCCCTCAGGGAACGAGGGTTACCATGTGTAACCGAGACGTTTTTATTGGTAAATTAAGTGTTAAACTTTTTTTCTCCTGCATCCTATTCTTCTGTTATCCAGAATGGCAGCACAGCTGAAAGGTTTGTTTGAGCTGTGCCCTCTACTGTACACATGTACATTTGCATTTCCTTCAGCCTGAGGCTTATTTCACTTTTGGTGTGAAAGGGTCTTTACATTTGCGCAAAAATATAACTTTTTTTGTTATAAAAAAACAAAAACAAATCCAGCCCAGGCGAAAAAAAGTAACCAAGTAACGCAATTAGTTACTTTTTACCAACATGTTTTTTTTTTTGTCAAAACCCTTTATCCCTGAAGCAAGTTTTATTAGATTGAGCTGGTTTTAACCGTGTAAACCATTTTTACTCCATTAACACTCTTGAAGAAATCTTTTAACCAAATAGTTTTTAGCAAAAATAGATTATAAAAACCTGATTTAGTTTTACCATAAATCTTCTCACCATGAAAATAGCCAGAGAAGCTGGCATGGTGTTAAACAAACTTAAAAATTTTCTACATTTACTATAATCTTGTTTTTTAGCAGTTTGTCATGTAGAAAAAAAAATTGTTAAACTTTAAAAAGATGTGTCTTTCAGGATTGTATCTCTGATCATATCATACATTTGGCCAATCATTGTAATAAATATTTTAATATATTGCATTGAAAAGCAAGATGTCAAATCCTGCAAAGACTCAAATGGACCATTAAATAATTTTTTATAAAACCTAACAAATAAAACTGGTTCAACTGGCTGAATAAACAGATTTATTAGAATGAATTGCTCTCCTAAAATGCCCACTTTCCGTCAATTCACTGTATACTCATACAAAATATAGTGACGTAGTGGCCGCAGCGATTCGTTTTTAGAAAAGTAGCTCATTACTTGAGGATAAGTTTGTGCTGCTAAGAAATGTAGTTTGTTTTTTACTTTTTGTTATTTACTCCCCAACACTGCTGTGCAATGTCTGATGTCGTTTTTATGTTTTGGTGACAGTTCTGTGGGAGGACAGATACAAAATTAAAAGAGAGGTAATAAAGATTGTGACTCTACACAAAGCATCATTTTTTTTTCATCATTTGCCTGAAGGGTAGGAGAGAGAGAGAAGAGAAACAGACCTCTGTTGTGGAAGATCTCATTATGATCGCATTTGAAACCATGACTGCCAGTTTCTCCTTCCATTTTGCTTTTGTACGTCTGTTTCTTTCTCCTATTGAGTAAGGAGAGTGGGATTTAAACTTAATTTTCATATTTATAACATTGATGTTGATATTTAAAGACTCCATGAAATTAAAATTTAGGTTTTGTGGCTTTTAGATGTTTTGAGGTCATCTACACCACCGTTTAAAAGTTTGCAGTCAGTAAAAAAAAATGTATTGAAAGAAATCAAGGTTTTATTCAGCAAGGATGCATTAAAATGATCAAAGGTAAATATATAGATATTTATAATCTTACCAAAGTTTTCTATAATTCTTTTGAACTTTCTATTCATCAAATAATCCTGAAAAAGTGACCGTTGGCACAAAACTATTACGCAGCACAGCTGTTTTCAACATTGATAATGATAAGAAATGTTTCTTTAGCACCAAATCAGCATATTAGAATGATTTCTGAAGGATCGTGTGACACTGAAGACTGGAGTAATGATGCCGAAACATTCAGCTTTGCCATCACAGGACTACATTACCTTTTAATATGTAATTGTAATATTTCACAATATTACTGTTTATTCTGTATTTGTGATCAAATAAATGCAGCCTTGGTAAGCATAAGAACTTCAAAATCATTAAAATATTAGAGATTCCAAACTTTTGAACAGTGGTGTAAATGCAAGCATCTCTATAAATGGTAGCAAAAGTACATTTTAGCAGATATACCCATTTTTTCCTGTAAAATGAAACAAAAATATTGATGACTCATTCTGCACTACATCAATTTGTGTAATTAATTCTTCAAATGGTCCTGACCAAACTTAGTTTCAATACAAAATACTTCAAAAAATGCCAGAAAACTTCACTTTTTAAGCGATTTCATGGGTCTTTAAGGAAAGAGAGAGACAAAGTCATGCATTTCCAAATTACACATTTGTTTGGAACCATCCACGTGTATGTAAACATGCCCGAGAGTATGCTACAGACGATGTATGTGCAAATATGTGCATGTCCGTGGACTTTTGTGTGGCTCCAGAGGGGGATCAGTCAACCAATCGAATGTGTGTTTTCGTGGGCATTGAGGCGGTCTCTTGACAGAGCAAGCAAATGTACGCTTGCCACTCTTTAATCAGGCCCATTTGTCACTGTCATGATGAGACAGTATGCCTGAGAAAGCCTCCGAGGGATTTTCAGAGAGACATATGAGTAACCCTGGTGCTGACATCTGCCATCTGTGCCTTGAGCTTTGGGATTTGACAAGTTTATATTCAGCAGGAAGTTACCAATATGCATTATACCTTGGTAATTTGTCCCCATTTCATGTTATGAGAAACACCTTCAAATTCCTTGACCTTGTGCATTTTCATTTCTCCTGACTGGCAGCCCTCCAGACCCTCCCATTGATTCATCACTTCATTTGACCTACCGTGTCACAAAGTCAAGACTCTTGCACTTTGTCTTGGCAGACAGATTATCTAAGCGCTAATCTTGTGCCTCTGGGGTCAAAATGGGCAGCTACGCAGGACAGGTGTTGCTAAAGTCTGGATCGATTGGCTGGAGAAGCCTGTTGCATTAGTCTTCACCATTTACAAAAACTCTGTCATGTTCTTTCTCTGTCTTTAGCAGGACATGGTGAACTATTATCTCCCATAGATGGATTATGGCCTGGGACATTGGGGACAGTGCACTGGGCTGCTGAGAGGCCTGACACCTGAATAAAAGACACTGGAGTACATATAAATAGACATATGTGCCAGTATTTTTAAAAATACAATTAATGCATTTAAAAATCAAAGATGCATCGTAAATAACAAAATTCTATTTTGTAATTTGTAAAATTAGTGCATTAAGTGTGGAAGGGCTGGGTATCGATGAAGATTTATGGATTCATACCCGTTCATATTCACAAACTCTTATATTTAGATTTTGATTCCATATGAGTCGATTCGTATTAATGTGTGTATATAGTTATATTGGATTTGCTTGCAAATGTATGAAATTCTGTCTCTGCTAATGTTGTATATTTATACAAGGCAGTCTTTCATACTGATTCAAATGGCAACCTGTCTTTTTTAAATAATTAGACTACACTGATTGTGCTGTATTTGTTTGATACATTAACACGAAAAGGCTCAAATTGTGAGAGTCATTTGTTTGTGAATTGGACTACTCAGGTCATGCTGTATATTTTTGATTCACTAATCTGAATTGGCTCATACTGTAAGAGTATGCCTGTAAATTAGACTACACTGGTCACCTTGTATGTTTTTAATTCACTAACACAAACAGGTTCATAAGAGTAATTTTTTTGGTAATTCAGGATACACTGGTTGTATTGTATGTTTGTTTTTGCATACAGCTCTTGTGAACCTAAAAGAGAGATTTCTTGCCATTTTTTCGCAAACTAAAATCCGTCTTTGCTACCTCCAGTCTAAGAGTTCTTGGAGGCAGGCGTCCTTCCTTTGTCCTAGCTGGGTCGTGTCCTTTGGTGCACTGGAGAATCAGGCCAGTGCTCAGCGACCCTCGCCACATGCCAGACTCTATCGCGTTTCAAATACATTGCAGCAGCCACACTGCAGGCGTGCTCTGAGAGCAGCAGCATGTGTGATGATGATGGTCAACGTGCGATACGGAGCAGCATGAAATGACCTTTTCATCTCAGAGCTTCAGTGTGGCAGCTGTGGTGCCAGTTTAGCTTTGGGGGACTAAACTGTGTTGAGTGTTAAGTCACAGATGTTACCTCATCCCAAACACACACTCTAAGGGTTATGATTTGACCCATTACTTATGTTTGTTATGCAGTGTGATAAATTTACATAGCCACCAAAATACACCAGTTCCAGTTGGATTGTTAGTAGGGAATTAAAGTTTATAGAGGCATGTCTGCAATGAAAAAAAAAATTCACTCAGTAATTGTTAGCATGTTTCACAAGTAATTACAAAGAAATGGCTAGTAAAACTTACTCCAATAATCTTTTTTTGTTCAAAACTTTGAAAAATATTTTTTTACAGTGTGTGAAATGTTCAGTGCTTATTTCTTTGGGGTAAAATGGAAATGTCTTCAGAATCATTTATTTAGTCTAAAATTGTCTATTTTTAACTTATGGACAGGCAGATTCTGCTACTTCAGTACTGGCCCCTAAACAGCATGTAAAAACAAAATGAACGTAAATTGGTTACCGTACTTGTCAGTTAGTTTGATCTCTTCCCATCTTGAAATTTCTGGCCAAAATAAGCTTCAGACTTGATCAGACTTTATGCTGCAAGTCAGAAGTCTGGCTCTGCGGCCCCATCTTGTTTAGGTGAGTGTCTATTAGCCAGAATTAGATGCATGCTTGACCAAACTATGCTGATAGGCAAAAGTCTGTCTTCATGAAATAAAAATAAGTTTATTTTATATAGCTCCTTTCTACAAACTCAAAGTTGTTTTAGAATAGTAAGACCAATAGTGAGACCATAGGGGGCTTTGAATGTGATGAGAAGTACATTGTATTGAATACGGAAACGAATGGGTAGCCAATGTAATCTGTGTAAAACAGGAGTAATGTGGGAGGATTTCTTGGAATGTGTGAGGCCTCTGGCTGCGACGTTCTGAATTATTGGAGCTTATTTAGTGTTGTAGCGGCTATGCCAAAAAAGAGAGCATTACAGTAGTCTAAGCGGAAAGTAATAAAAACTAGTGTCTCAGCATCATTGATATTTAAGAAAGGATGTAAATGAGCAATATTCCAGAGGTTGAAAAAGGCAGATTTGGTCAGATGAGATATGAGGATAGAAAGAGAGGGAAGAATCGAAAATTATTACCTAGGTTTTTAACAGTGGTGGAAGGTTGAATAAGAAATCAACAATATCAATATTGTCAACACAGAGACGGGATGTAAATTGAGGATGACCAACCAGTAGATTTGTTTTATCAATGTTTAGTTTGAGAAAATTACTGGCTGAAATTGAGTTGTGGGGAAAGGAGTAGTGCGTTGGAAACTAATCTAGAGCTGGGTGTCATCTGGATAGCAATGAAAGTTAAAGCCATGATGATGGATAATGTGACCTAAGGGAAGCATTTAGATGATGAAGAGTAAAGGTCCAAGAACAGAACCTTGTGGAACACCATGTGAGACAGGGGCAGTAGTGGACTTGGAGAGTGGTGGCCTGATGGAGAGAAATGTAATGCGGACTGTCAGACAAGTAGGAAATGATTCACGACAGGACAGTTCCAGAAATACAAAGAGCAGAGAGTTGTGAGATGAGAATACTGTGAGAGATAGTGTCAATTACAGAGATATCAATAGATATTCCAATTGTCAAATTTGTGCAAGTGGATGTGTTTTGTTGTTTAAACACCTTTATAACGATCGCGTTAGTTGAGCTGTATGCGCGATGGGCGGCGCCATGTTAGCTTGTGCCACAGTTCAGAGAATCGGATCTGTTGGATTTACAACACGTCAATTTCTCCACTTCTCACGAAATACGTGAAAGTAAGTGGCCGGTGAACTGGGAGAAGAATAGGGTAAAATGTAAAGCTACTTACACATGTGTAATCTTATTATAATGGAAAGGATTATTAGTGCCGCTTCCATAGACATCAGTGTGTATTTTACAAACTCAAAATCATTGTTTTGCTAGTACTTCTGTGTATTTAAATGTCTGAAAACTAAAATAAACATTATGTGGTTGAAAACACCCAATAGTTGTGATATATGACAGCACTGAGTGCGCCCGTCTCTGGCTCAGCGCCAGCCAACGTGCGAAAGCACGTTTGAATTTAGCAGTTGATCACGTGATGCACTGACCGTTGTAATCACACCGGTGTGATCATACGCTCCAGGGACCAGCCAAGCCAAGACTGATCACACCGGTGTGATCGTACGTACGAAAGGGTTAAGTAAAGCAGTAGGGGCTGGGCCGAGATGATGGGAATAAGAGTTTGATGTCTTGATTAGCTCTGAGATACAGTCTGGGGTGGGAGGATCAAAGTTAGTGAAAGTGCCAGGAGTGAAGGCCGAGAGGAGTTCATCTGGTTATACCATTTATTTTATCTTAGAAGAATGACTCTCAGACCTCAGCTGAGTAACTCATGTCAGGTGCAGGTAGGTGGTAAGTTTACTGACAGTGTTTAGGGTAGAGAGGAAGCGTTACTAACAAGGGTAGAGTAGTAGCTAGAGCATGCAGTATTTAACGCAGATTTGTATTATAGCTCAATATGGTCTTACTAAGCAGTAAAATGCACATTTACTGGTTTTCCTGTAGAGGTGTACAAGGTGACGGCCAAGCTGCGAAGTGTAGCTAGGAGTAAACCAGAGAGACGTGTGCGTAGAATGCATAAGTCTACTTTTAAGGGGCGCGTGAGTATCAAGGGCAGTGGAAATGGACGTATTATATTTGGCAAGGATATCAATAGAGCTAGTAATGGCAGAAAGGTGAGTTTGTACAAATGTGGAAAACCATTACCGGAAAATCCAGTGATGGATTCACAGAGATGAGGTTATGGTAAGTTATGACGGATGGAATGCATTTTGGTTAGACAGCATTTTATTGTCTGAGCGGGTGATTCTTAACAAGAATACATAGCAGATTGGACTAGATTTTATTCTGATAGTAAAAGTCCGGGGTGTCTGATTGCTCAACTAAATTTTTGCCATGGATATTTAGTTATAAATATCAGGTCTTTGTATGCTTTCAAACTGAATACTGCATGCACATTAGCAAAAGAGTGACAGTGAAATTGTTTTGGGTTCCTTTGTTTCTCTTTGTGTTTGCTTCATTTTAATGGTTTGTTGCTCATTGGAGGTGTGTAATTGAAGAAGTGTTGCTTTGTGTATGTGTAAGAGACACAGCATGGCAGAGGATTTGTTTGATCCATCCGTGTTTTTTAAATTCGTTAAATGACGGACGTTTTACTGTCAACACAGCCCTCAGTATATGTCGGATTCGTCTAACTTATTGTCTACTTGATATTCTCTTTAGAATAAGTGGTTCGTTTTGCTATTATTGGACTCCTGTCTATTCATTGTCAACTATTTTCTATAAATATGTTTGTATTGGCTAACGTTTATTCAGCTAATGCGTGTCCTGTTTAAAATGTACAAATGCAAAGACACCACGTCTCAAATAAAAGCCTTTTTTTTCCCTGTGAGATTTAGTATCATATTTAGATATTGGAATAATAAATTATGTAGCCTATCTTACATGTACAACGTTCCGATGTTAGTGATTTTTTTATTTACTGTTTTCTAGGGGTTTCTTAATTTTAGACTATTGACCAGCACACATTATATACAATGCAATATTAATAATGAATAATTTTTTTACACCCCCCCCCCCCCCCCATCCCATAGTACTCAAAAAATAATGTCAAGGTTGGCAGGTCTGCTCTTTTGAAATTGTAAATGTGGTTTGTCCTGTTGGTTTAAGATATAACTGACCGTGTTTATATTAATTTCGCGTCAAAAGCATTTTGAGATGCAAGTACATTTAACCAATGAGTCACTCACAGCCGCATGCACGAGCACTCTTCACAAAGCGCGTGTAAGTATTTTAAAATGAAAGCAGCTTTCTCAGTGATTTTCATACTTTTAATATATAAGCCAACTGCATTCCAAAATACATAAATAATGCCTTTGTGGAGCATTTGTAAGGAAAATTCCGCGACTGTCCCTGTAATTCGCTTAAACCCCGAACTTTATGAAAGCTTATTTTTCGGAAGGTTCGAGCGGTGTCGTGTGTGTGTGTGTGTGTGTGTGTGTGTGTGTGTGAGAGAGAGAGAGAGAGAGAGAGAGAGAGAGAGAGAGAGAGAGAGAGAGAAGAAGCAAGCAGAATACGGTTGTTTCTAAAGCATGTGCAGCGTCATCACGCATCTGTGTTTAAAAACTAAGCTCAGACTGGATTCTGAAATTCTCTGAATCGATCCAGAATTGTTGGAGAGAGAATAAATAACACAATATGACATACATAAAAAATAAATGCCAGACTGTATGCCAGACCTATGCGTAGCGTGCCAAGTTGATGCTTGATCTGCAGACTGCTTTTCTCTCGCGTGTCACGTGACTAGTGTAATCGCAGCTTTTGCGGTTACAAAATCGCATTTCATCATATTGCGATATTATCGCAAATGCAATTAATCGTTCAGCCCTAATGGTGATTCATTAAACACTTTTAGACACTACCTCAGGCATGCATACAAACTTTATGATGCATATTACCAAACAAACAACACAATCAGCTTCCTACTACTGGGGATTTTCTTCTGGATGTGTGTGTATAATTTGTGTCCTATAGGAATTATTTCTTTTGCAACACAAAGGTCTGAATTGGGTTCATTTTTCATGTTGTCAAGCTGTCATTTCAATGTAATCGAATACATACATTAAATTTAGTAGAATTATACACACACACATAGATATATATACACACACTGCCTTTAAAAAGTTTGAGATCGGTACTTTTTTTAATGTTTTTAAAAGAAGTCTCTTATGCTCACCAAGGCTGTATTTATTTGATTAAAAAAGCAACAACAAAAAACATTGATATTGTTAAATATTATGACAATTTAAATGAACGGTTTTCCATTTGAATATATTTTAATGTTTTTTTTTTTAAATGTTGTTTTTTATTCCTGTGATGCAGAACTGAATTTTCAGCATCATTTCTCCAGTCTTCAGTGTCACATGATCCTTCAGAAATCATTCAAATATGCTGATTTGATGCTCAAAAAGCTATTATTCTTCTTATTATTATTATCAATGTTAAAAACAGTTGTAGACATTTTTTTCAGGATTCTTTGATGAATAGAAAGTCCTATTTCATTTATTTGAAATATAATCTTTTGAAACATTATAAATGTCTTTACTGTAACTTTTGATCCATTAATGCATCCTTGCTGAATAAAAGTATTGATTTATCCCCCCCCCCCCAAATAAAATTATTCCTCACCCCAAACTTTTGAACGGTAGTGTATAATGTTACAAAAGCTTTCTAATCCAGATAAATGCTGTTCTTTTGAACTTTCTATTTATCAAAGAATCCTGATTTTTTTTTTACATAACTGTTTTCAACATTTATTAAAATAATATTAATAATAAATGTTTCTTGAGCAGCAAATCCGCATATTAGAGTGATTTCTGAAGGATCATTTGACACTGAAGACTGGAGTAATGATGCTGAAAATTCAGCTTTGCATCACAGAAATAAATTACATTTGAAAATATATTCAAATAGAAAAGTTATTTTAAATTGTCCAAAACGCCTTTACCAATATTACTATTTTTTGTGTATTTTTAATCAAATAAATTCAAAGCATAAGAGCATTATGTTTTAAAACATAAAAAATCTTACCAATCCCAAACTTTTGAACGCCAGTGTATGTATGCGTGTTTGTGTATATGATATATATATATATATATATATATATTGTATATGTGTTTGTAAATGTGTAAATTATATTACATAAAAATTGTATACATTTTAATATATATTTTTAATAATTTAGAGAGATTGTTTAAATGCCCGGCCTAACTTTAAGGACATTTGTGTCTATGGCTTATTTTTTGTACCTCATGCTAATTATGTGATCAACCCCTCTCGTCCTTTCCTGTATCCATTTACTTCATAACCTTGTTGCCAAACTCCATATTAAATACCTATTAAAAATGAATTAAAATGATTTAAAAGGAAAATGAGGTCTCTCTGGAGACTCCTTACACTAAGTGTACAAGAAGGTAAAGTGCCTTCGGCAGCAGGCCTGTTTACCTTTATTTGCATGTGTATATGCTCCGTTGTTTGCCGTTGAGAGTAATCATTGGTTACATGTCATTTAGCAGATGCTTTGTAGAGCAAACACAATGTTTACCTTAGAGTGGACTCATTATAACTCGCAGCTTGGCTAATATATTTGCTCTCTGTGGAGTGACCTTTATATTTAATGTAATGAGGTGCTGGTGATATTAGTATTGGTGGTTTTGGGTGCGATGCTGAAGTTTTTATCACCATTGGCTCTATTTACTCTGTCGCTCACTGGCAAGCAGACGAAAGCAGCTTAAACCCCTGGCACGCTCGCTCACTTTTTATCAACGCCACTGGCACCGCAGCCTGTTTCTCTAGAGATATTTTCTTCAAAAAAAGCCTTGAAATGATACCTCTTTTATTGTCTCTAGTGAGCTGAGAGAACCCCAGGGCTCAGAGTCATGCCTGCTTTGCTTTTGGGAACCAATCCTGCAAAAACAATTACAAATTTTGACTAGTTTTTGCTCGAGAATGCGGATTCTTTACAAAAGCAAACACCTCTGCCCCTTTTATTACTCTTATTACTAGAGGTGCACCGATTGATCGGCTGGTGACCGGAATTGGCCGATTTTCACGTGATCGTCCATGACCAGCGACCAGCCGGGGTTCGGCGCAGAGTCTATTTTTGTTGCACTGCTCACGCTCAATTAAAGTGAAAGCACTCTTTTGATGGACAAAATAAATATGATTTCACACAAAAAGTGCCCAAAATGCACAGAATTTGCATGTCTGGTGTGTTTTAACAAGAACTGGAGTAGGCTATGTCAGAAAAGAAAATGAATTTTTTTAGTTGGATATTGAATGTGAAAAGAAGGAAATGGTTCTTCCATATCACTGCACTTTACAGTGCCTAGCATAAGTGAACACACCCATGCTAAAGTTGACTAAAAAGAGGAATAAAAATCATCTTTTGGAAATTGATCTTAATACCTTCATTTAAAAAATGAGGAAAAATCCAACCTTTAAGGACACCAATTTTCTTTGTGAATGAATAATGTATCCTAAATAAATAAATGTTCTTCCTTAAAATACAGGGTGCATAAGTCAGGACACCCCTAATAGCGCTTTTCCACTGCATGGTACAGTACGGTTCGGTTCGGTACGGCACGCTTTGGCGCTTTTCCACTGCATGGTACGGTACGGCTCGGCTCGGTACGGCTCACTTGTGCCGCTTTTCCACTGCATGGTACGGTACGGTTTGGTTCGGTACGGCACGCTTTGGCGCTTTTCCACTGCATGGTACGGTACGGCTCGGCTCGGTACGGCTCACTTGTGCCGCTTTTCCACTGCATGGTACGGTACGGTACGGCTCGCTTCGGCTCGCTTTAAATGGTACCACCTCTGTTGAGGTTCCAAGCGTACCGTACCGATACTAAAATGTGACGTGGAAGCAATGTAGATCACTGATTGGTCAGACAGACAGAATCGTCACTACCAGCGTCATTGTATTTGCGAGACATCAAACCCGCCAGATTTAAATAGCCAGTAACAGCCACCGCTGTAGCACCTGTTTTAAAACTACTTGCTTGACTTGCTTGAAGAAAAAAAAATTTCCAAAAAAGAAATGGCTGAATTGTGGTCAGTGGACGAGAAGCGCAGACGTTCCTCTTGTTGGTTGCAGAGGAGCGGATAAATTATAACGCTCAGTCATAATCCCACCCACTTTGAAGTGGTACTAACTGCAGTGGAAAAGCAACCAAGCTAAAGCGAACCGAGCCGTGCCGCGGCGCACCGAGTCGTAGCACGCAGTGGAAAAGCGAAGCGAGCCGAACCGTGCCGCGCCGAGCCGAACCGTACTGAGCCGTACCGAGCCGTACCATGCAGTGGAAAAGCGTCATATGTTAAATTCCCATAGAGGCAGGCAGATTTTTATTTTTAAAGGCCAGTTGTTTCATGGATCCAGGATACTATGCATCCTGATAAAGTTCCCTTTGCCTTTGGAATTAAAAAAGCCCCACATCATCACATACCCTTTACCATACCTAGAGATTGGCATGGAGTACTTTCCATAAGATCATCTCTCAATGCAAATCAAACCAGCTATTAGGCTAACTGAAATAAAACCATGCCAATCTCTAGGTATTGTGAAGGGTATGTGATGATGTGGGGCTATTTTAATTTCAAAGGCCAAGGGAACTTTATCAGGATGCATAGTATCCTGGATCCATGAAACAACTGGCCTTTAAAAATAAAAATCTGCCTGCCTCTATGGGAATTTAACATAGGGGTGCCCTGACTTATGCACACTGTATTTTAAGGAAGAACATTTATTTATTTACGATACATTATTCATTCACAAAGAAAATTGGTGTCCTTAAAGGTTGGATTTTTCCTCATTTTTTAAATTAAGGCATTAAGATCAATTTCCAAAAGATGATTTTTTTTATTCCTCTTTTTAGGCAACTTTAGCATGGTTGTGTTCACTTATGCTATCCACTATAGATGTGTGTGAATTTCCCACACCAGGAGTAATTTATATAGTTCTATTTTATAGCGATTACTGTTCAAAAAATATTCTATGTAAAATGTTCTGCTGAAGAAAAGAGAAAATAAATATTTGTGTGTTCTGTAAAGTGGTTCGAAAAAATGAAATCGGAATCGGCTAAAATCTGTATCGGCAGGTCAAACTCAATGAAAAATCGGAAATCGGGATCGGCCTAGAAAATTGTAATCGGTGCATCTCTACTTATTACTGCTTAAGTAATATTTTGAATATCCTCTGTATATATTTTTAACATCTATAATATTTATGGACACACATCCATAAGAAAGTTATTCTGAGACCTAAAAGATAACAGCCAGCTGTAAGATGTCTAGCATGCATTTTGGAGTGAGGAGGAGAGTGAGAATTATTGACAAACATAAATCGATGTGCAGATGTGTAAAAGCGACAAACTAATATGTAAAAGTTATTAACCTACACTTTGCAATTCATCCTTCAGTCATAAGTCGCATTTTGTCGAGCACTTTGATTAAAGTGTTAGTAGACCGAGAGAGCAGAACAAAATAGCAATACAAAATTTACAGTATGTTCCAAATATTATCAAGTGCACATGTATGTTCCACTAGCTGTATGTAAGCCTGGAAGCTTATGCTGCTATTTTGAACCAATAATCGGAACAAAAGGCAGTTGAAAGATAACGTGTATAATTCAAATATTTATCTGACTCCAATATAATTAATCCGACTCCATTAAAGTTGTTTTTATTCTTTAACCTCTTATTCTTTAAAGGTAAAAGTCTTTCGTAGAACTGATAGGAAAACGTAGGATTTAACCTGAACGTTTGGATAATGAAAATTATAATCACTTTAGCTTTCAACATAATCAGTGATAAAAGGTAAGATTCTCAAAGCCCTTAAAGCAGGCAAAGTTATTTGTTAAGTTACATATTTAAGTATACAGACAGTAGAATGGAACAACATACTGTATAGAAAACTTAGTTGTAACAAATAATGCACTGTTATGCAGACGAGGCCGTAAAAACCTTTCTCCTAGTATGAGGTGTGCACTGGTGTGTGGGAGTGGCAGGGTTAAAGCCTTTCTCCAAGAACAACAGTTACCTTTCCTTCCTCTACCCTGAGCAAAGCATTGTTAAACATGAGTGGAATACCAACACCGAAACTGAGTGACAGGAAACTAAAAGATGAGGTAAATGGGTGGTGATCAAGAGGGGGAGAAGAGCGTAAACATATTCTCCTGAATGCATGTTTAAGCAATAGAGGGAATGCGCATGACGTCACAGTAAGCGGAAGTCGCTGCTGTTCCGCTCACTGAGTGGCAGAAAGACTGAGCGGCAGCATTGGTTTTCAGTGTGAATGCTGCGGAAAAACACACAGAACGCGTCTAAAACGGGAAAGAGCTTTGAGACTGACTGTACTACTAGATTTGACAAGAAATATGAGGTATATTTTTACAGACTACCTAAACAGAGAAGCAAATAGATCGTTGCAATTCATAGAAACAACTGGACTCCAGGCAGCGAAAGGTGGATTTGCAGTTATCATTTTTGTGTCAAAAACATTTTACGAACGTTAATTTGATTATGTTCATCCTCTGTTATTATGGGACATTGTGTCAATGTTTTATAAAAGATCATTCTACAAACTTTTACCTCAACAACATCCTGAAAATGTTACATATAAAATGTTCTTGCTTTGTTAACACGTCACATTACAAGAACGTTTTATAAAAAACACTCCGTCATCTCAGGCCTCAATGATATCCTTAAAACATTTTGCGAACGTTGATATGATAATGTTTGCAATCATTTGTGTGTCAATATGCTGAATTTAGTGGTAAAATCATTCTCTATATATTGTATTGTTATATATTGCAGTGACAACTCATCAATCAAATATTTACCACTGTATATTCTGTATAATTTGACATTTTTAAATAAACACTGACAAAAAACTATACAAGTTTTAAGTCTAGACGATATGATGATATATATAACATTGATATAAGTGATCACCTGGATTTAGACCTGCCTATATTGTATTTATATAAAGCGTTCACAGGCAAATTTGCTGTATGTATTTCCCCGGTGTCGAAATCAGGCACATATAAATGTCAGGAAACACGATTTCTGGCTGCATGTCAATATCCATGGATCACTGGATCTTTAGTAAGTTGTAAGGAACACTATATTGAGTCCAATCTTTAGTTTAAACTGATAATCGTTTGTTTTACTTGCGTTTTCGCAGTTTCCCCTATTAAATCCAGTCACGCAGCTGCTCTTCTGCCACTCAGTCCGGCTGAGGGGGCGTGTTCCGGCGGGAAAGTGACGTTAATGCATTCCCTCTATAGTACCTAGATTGTATAATAGGATACTTTAATAGCTCTTTTAAGTTCACCACCATTCATTTCAGTTTATAAGCTGTCAGATAAGACCAAACATGACATAGTTACATGTTAGAACACACTAGTAAACTGTAAACAGTTGGAAGCATATGTCCTGTGAAGCAAATGGTAGATGTGTCACTCCAGACAGAACCATCCTGTGCCTGGAGTGTCCCAACAGTCCTCAATCAGCATTAGCGTACTGTGATGATGAAAGCCATTGTGCCACGTTTAATTCACATGTATACCTTAAAAGGGATTTCTGAAGTACTATGGCAGTAAAGAGTTCTGCCCATATTTCCTCAGCCCTACATGTACGTACAGGGGCGTAGCCATCATTTCAAAAGTGAGGGGGACAGAATGTCAAGTGTAATACCATTTTTTTTTTCAGACTTTTGTTGACAGGTTAATTGGCTTAATATGCTATTTATTTTTAAAGCAAAAAAACAGAAAGAAAGAAATGCAGATGTTCAGTACTTTATATTGCACATGCAGGGTTTTTCCTGGCTTAAAACGAGGCGGAGGTGGTAAAATCCTGATCATGTAGCCTATTTTAATTAGATAATAACATTTTTATTTTTCGTAGACCATTCATTTAGCCTACTGTGTTTCCCACAGTATTTTTGAAGGTGGATCTTGGTACTTCTAGGGGGGTCCGGGGTCATGCCCCCCCCCCGGAAGAAAATTTTGTTTTAAAGATAAATTCATTAATCTGGTGCACTTTGAGTCCCCCGAATCCACTGTTAAAAATAAATAATCCACCCGTCAACCGCCCAAACATATGATATTCTCTGATTTAGATATCTGATCATCGCATTACAATTATTCAAATGATAAGTGTTACTGTTAAGCAGGATAATATGGTTAAATATCAAACTGAAGTAGGCTGATTTAAAAATAACATTTACTTAAAATAAAAGTTCTTCTTTTGGCAAAATAACATTTCCTTAATAGCCTAAAGTTCGTCTTACTAAACTAAAACTTTCCAATTGAAAACCTTCAAACGTCAAGCTTTTAAAAATACTTCAAACTTTCTAGTTAGGCTTTTTCAAGAGAACTTAAAGTTTGTCTATAAACTTTTTTTTATCTAATTGTAAAGTGTTACCGAATTATGGTAAACATCATAGTCTACACATGTTATTGCCTGATTCAAGCAGATCGTTGCTGTTAATGCATGAACATACAAATTCAGCATTAACAATCACCATGTTTATTCTAATTTGAAGGGCTTTGATAACATATCTGTGAAAATAAAAGACATTACGAATAAAAAAAGATTGAAAATAGTGCACGTTTGTGCGGGTATAGTGAATATTTTCAATTTACAACAAAACTTGTTAAAAAGTGCGGGGGACGAATTTACATTTTATAAAAAGTGGGGGGGACACGTCCCCCCTGTCCCCCGCGTAATCTACGCCCATGTGTATGTACTTCCACAAGTACGTAAACGATCTTGTTTGGAAAGTGATTTGCATATCAGTGTGACTAATAAATAAATCATTTAAAAATAAAAAAAATAATAATTCTGAAAAATTAAACATTGATTAGGCTATTGAGTGGGCAGAAATATTAAGGTGCCCATGGCTGCACTGCTGTATACCTTTTGTAACTCTTGAATACATTTCCCAATGCACTTTAATTGTTTAATCTCACCACATAGAGAGATCTGTAGGCATTCTGTAGGAGGAGTGCATTCAATCACTTGTGAGCATGATTTTAAAATAATTTGCACTTTAATAAAGCAGAATGATAGGAATATTTCGAACATTTAGGATTAGTATATATTTTTTGTATTATAAATGAGCCCCCAGTGTTTTATTTTGTACTTGTGCCAGGTTTTCTTTCTTTCCTTCCTTTTTTTTCTGAACATAAAGTCACTGCAAAGAAAGTTTTTGCCTTTTGAATACCAACCTCATGTAATTTTTCCTCCTGGGAACAGAAACCTTTAAGTTTTTCTTAATTCATGGAAATGAGAAACTGTTTTAGGTGTGCTGAATACAGGATTTGAAGAGTAAAAGACCATTTCAGGACATTATCTCCCTATTGTGTCTTACACCTGCAATTCAGAACCTTACCTTCTCAGATAAAATAAGCTTTTTAAGAGATGTTAAGCCATTAACAGCACAATGCACAGGGAATGCTGATTTGGCTCATTTTGCTTTTTAGGTACAAGTTGATCAGAAGGCGGGTGATCTGGCTGATTGGACAATGGATCTCGGTCAAGTTCAAGCCGAATCTGCGTCCCCTGCTCTACGAGGTCATCCTCAGTCTCATGCAGGACCCCGAT
This sequence comes from Gila orcuttii, assembly GCA_026230005.1. Taxonomy (NCBI): domain Eukaryota; kingdom Metazoa; phylum Chordata; class Actinopteri; order Cypriniformes; family Leuciscidae; genus Gila; species Gila orcuttii. Next base: position 22,801,989 of record JAPDVR010000015.1, read on the forward strand.
CTTGTGGTATGTGAAGCTTACAGGATGTCCAGGTTTCTTAAAGGGATATTTCAGCCAAAAACTAATAATCTGTCATTATTTACTCACCCTCATTACAATTAATGTTGGCTGATGCTTTCAAGCTTCAAAAAGGACACAAGCACCATAAAAGTATTATGTTATTCATTGTAAAACTGTTTTAGCGGTCCTTGCCACGTTGATGAGAGAGGTAGCAAAGTCTGGTTAATGAATGACATTCTTTTCAGAAACAAAAGCCCACAAAACTGGTCTAAGCTTTAGTTCCCATTGTAATTGCACATTTTTTTTAATCAGTTGTTGTTCTTTTTAAATATTTCTATTTTTTTTTATTGTTTTAGTTTTTATTTAATTTTAGAGCTTTAACTTATACTTATTTCAGTCAGTTGCCAAGGCCACTTTTCTATTTTTCATATTTCTAATTTTTATATTTTATTTAATTTTATTTCAGCTTTATTTAAATTTAAGAAAAAAAAGTTTTTAGTTTTAGTTAACGATAATAACCCTGATGTGATGATGTGCACGAGAGCAATTATGAATTCCCAATGAGCATTACCAATTATGGACTTGCTTTCTTTGCATTGAAAGTCTGGACAAATCGCCCATTGGTTCTAATCAATTTTGTCTTCCCCAATTAGGGATGCGTGAGGACTCTGATTACCCTCGTTGTGTCTCGGTAAATAATGAGAGGCCATCATTAGATGCCAACTTATGAACGGTAGCATTAATCAGCATCACCAGTGGCTAATCACTAATACGACTGCGTGACCAAAGGCACTCTCCAGCCTGCAGCTTAGCCACGTTTAATTCAAAATCAATTTCATGTGCAGTTTGTGCACTGCGAGCACCTTTTTTCAGTCCAACACTTTTCCCAGCTTACAGTCATTTTGTATTCATTTGCTGTTCAATAGCCTGAGATTTCTGATCGGATTTTCAGATATGTAGGTTTATGCAGTTAAATGCATTGACAGAATTGACTGCCTGCATTTCTAGTTTTTATTTTTTAAACATTTTTTCTAGATAGGTTGGGTCAGGGCAATTAGCTTATTTTAGAGGTGTTTCGTTAAGATGGGTTAATTTAGAGACTACATTTTTCAAAAGAGTTTATCCTGCTGACGGCATTAGCATGCTGTGCTTCATTGTGCTACCAGTGACTTGTTAGTGTGGTACAATTTCCCACCATTAAAGCACAGCTTCTATACTCATCGGAGCAGCGCTGTTGTAACATTCAGACAGTTACTGTTTGACTTTAAATAACTAGCTGTGAGCAATGTTCCCATTATTTTACATAATCAATTTTTGTGGAGACTGTAGTAGACTAAATATCAATAATCTTTTATTGCGCAAGACTATTCATTTGTTGAATATCCTACAGTTATTGTATTGAAGAGCTGTGTAGTCTGCACAGTTTCTTAATCGTTGGTATTTTTACTCAACTTATTGAAGTCTTTGCCGTTGCGATTCCCTGAAACTTTTAAGCTGCTTGAAAATATGTCGTTTAGAACATCCATAATATTATCTTTTGAAGTTTTTAAGTATATGGTAAAATATATATTTATATGCTAGCAACTAGATGTCAACTATGGCTATTGGAGTTCATCATATGCATACAGATGTTTGTGAAAATCCTGTCTCGGTGGGATTATCAGAGTCTGAAAATAGAATGAAGGCTTTATCAGCTGGCAGAGTGGACACGTTCAGTTGGTGATGGAGAGGGAGGGAAATTATCACAGAAGTGTTTTTGGGATTTCTTCAAACATTCAAGGCGAAGGACGATCCACAAATCATTTTCATTTCCATCAACCTGATTGGAATTTTGATTGCTGTCGCTGGCTACGAAATGATGCATTTTTAAAATGGGGATGGTAACATAAAATCATCCAAGCATTTTATCTAGGTTTAACTCATACTTGTTGTCCATTCCCGGCTTGATTACATTTACATTTAAGGCATTGATTACGGCACAGTTTGCACCTCTGTCGTCATCATACTGGTGGTGAATGTTATTGCTGTGCAGCGCTTAGCATGAAAATGAATATGTACTAGGGGAGGACAGTAATCTTATATTTCTGTATGAACAGTTTTATATCATGGTAACTGCATAAATCACAATGTACTTATTTTTGCAAGAAATTAAATGGGGTATACTGGGGTCCAAAAGTCTAAGACTACTAGTGAGAATGCTGCTTTATTTATTTGAAATTTTATTGACACAATTTAAATAAAATAACAAATTTAATATAAATTTCTTTAGATTTGTTATGTAATTTTGTTTATTTATAGCAGTGTTATTTAAGTTATTTTAGTTTTATTATAGTTTTGTTATTATTTTGAATTAGCTTTTATTTTTATATTTTCAGTTTTCGCGTTAATTTTAGTTTAATGTTTAGTAATTTTTATGTCTTTTTTTAAATATATTGCTATTCAGTTTTATTTATATTTTTGTGTTTCCAGTTTTAGTTTATTGCCAAGGCAACATTTCTAATTTTCATTTAGTTCACTTTAACTAATATTTATATTTTATTTTACTTGAGCTTTATTTCAATGAACATAAATGTTTTTAATAGATGTAGTATTAGTTAGCGATAATAACCCTGATTTAAACTGTAGGTTTAAATTACATTTTAAATTCTAGATCATTGGTGGGGATTCCATTGTATATACAAATAAGTAAAGCCTAATACATTAAGTTATACATATTTTTAATGCATAATGTATAATCTTTGTGCAATGTGCATTGCATTGTTCAAGCATCTCATAATAATAGTTTTGTTTTACTTATTTGGGACACGTCCTATTCCGTATTTCTATATTCCATATTTCTTCATTACTTTCAAATAGCATGTAAACAGGGTAACGCACTCCTGCTCATTGATAATCCATGTGGATATTTCTAGCATCACGCTGTTTACGCCGTCATACTGCCCAATCCTAACATGTACTTATTTATTCATTGATATGTTCCTTGTATTTATGGAAGTCGGTGTAGTGTGTACCAAGGCCGTTGAGCGGCCCGCTCTCTCTTGTCATATCGCCTCCACAGGCTCAGTAGAACCAGTTTAAATATTTAAATTGTGGAGATGACAGACCATTAGCATGCTGTTCAAATGTATGAGAGCTCCCGGCCGAGCGCGCTCGCTTGGGTGTTTGTGTATGTATTTACGTGCGTGCCACAGGAAATTGAAGTCAGAGACCACGGGAACGAGGCAAACCATGGGCTCACCAAACACCATTAACTCTCTTTCAGCTGTGCAGCTGCTAGGTACGTGTGACAGGGAATCCAAATAAAGTGTACTAGTTTGTTATTAGCTTATAAAACCAAGTAAAAACCCAGCTCCATTTCACTCAGCGAACCCGTCCAGAGAGGGAATGGCAAACAAACAAATATTATTGAACGATGGAAAATGGGACAAACTGGGAATGCTGAATGCCGGTAATATATTCATTTAATGTATTTCACATTTCATCCTAAACATGTCAGGCATAGAAATGTTGTCCCGTCTCAGGGGTGAGTCTCAAATGGCAACAGAGTAATCTGGATGTAAAAACATTTATAGCCTTTCATCAGTACTAGGTCTTATTTTTTAGGGGGTCTCGAGATGGTTTTAACAGCACCTAAGCGTAAATTTTTGGTTTCTTTCTTTGGGAGCAGTTTTATTGTAGCATTAAAGGGATAGTCCACCCAAAAATTTAAACTTTGTAAAGAAAACGACATGCTTATAGACTGAACATGTAATACACCTGTTTTCAAAAGTTTGGTTTTTTAGGCCCCCAAAATGGAGTTATCGTGTAAATGAACGGCTAAAATACATAAAACATTTTTCGTTTTTAGTTGAAAACGATTTTGTGTTAACGACCCCCTAATCCACATCACATTCACACTTTATTTTAGCAAGCCAAATAATTAGATTCCATAGAATAATAATAATTACATAATATTAATAATAATAATAATAATTAAAATATTTTATTAATAATAATAATAATTATTATTATTATTATCCCTAAGACAGTAATATATTGCTATTGTGATTAAACTGCACTGTAAAGTAAACGAAAAATCAATATTCTAGAATTAATATATTAATTATTTGTACTTTACACTACAGTAGTACATATTACAATACTATCTTGAATTCTTTACTTGCAAAAGCTCTTAATTTGGTGTGAAACTGTTTCAAGTACAGTTTACAAATGCATCTCATTACAGACAGTAAAATGCTATAATCATGCATCCACTAAAATGCTTATTATATGAAGATGAAAATAAAGCTTAAGTGGCACACTTTGCATTCCCAAATATGTGTTAAACACTTTATTCTCCATATTTTTTGGGAAAATCACCAGTAGACTTGCTGCGATAGTCTGTGTTCCCAGTCTTACCGGTGTTCAGCCGCAACACCGGTTACATCACTTGCCCACCACGGCTCCACCCCCCACTGTTGTTTTGATTTTTTTATTGTAATAAACATCATTTAGTTCAGTTAGAGAACAGACACTACAATTAAAAACTGAATGTGGCTGCTCATTGCAGCGTGAGCCGAACAAGACGATGGCGGAAGATTTTTTTTCAAAGCGAAATGTAAAAGTGCCTATTTAAGCGAGTTTGACATTGTACTGCTTTGTCGTTGTGTTTTTCATTAAGAATAATACCATGGACCCACCATTCAAGCAATTGCCACACCCGAATTGGCGCTAATTCAAAAGCGAAAGTAAAATGCGCACAGGCATTCATAACAGTGAATGACGAATTAGCGATTTAAAAGCGAGGTGCAAAAATGTTCTCACCGTCACATACCTAATCACCAGGTATGTTCTTGCCTATTTTTTGACAAAATCTTTTTAAAGCCAAAATTATATTTAGCGTTCCATTTATTGACAACCATAATTATTCACTACGCTATCTAGATAGTTAGCTTGCTGACAATTCTGGAATTTTGGCCTAAAAAAAGTTGTTTTCACTGTGTATAAAACAAACAATATGCTTCAAATGAATATTCATATTAAGTAATTATGCACAATTTTAACAACAAGACAAGGCAAATGTAGCTGTTGTTGGGAAAGACTAATAAAGAATACCAGTTTCAGCAGAAATCGTTCTCCCCTCCGCCATGTTTAAAGTTTATGGCCCACTTAACTCGGGAACTTGGGTATCAAAATTACCCCCAAGCTTCCCAGTGGTCAATATGTCTTGAGAGGGAAATTTTTATAGCTAGGAAACTCGTATTTACGATAATACCTATAGCACGTGAAAGCAGCATAAGCCGCACTGAAAACGCTTGGAAAAAAAAAAACAGATCATGAGCTGCCTGTCTGTAAGACACAGAATTTTCTTTTTTTCGGTGAGCAAAGCCTTAAAATGTAACCTTTATCTACAGTTCATTTTCTTATCTGTATAACTTCAACATTTTAAAAAGGTTAATGTTCACTTTTATTGAGCCAGCAATCAGACGGGCACTAAACGGATAGTTTACTTTCTGTGCACATTAACAGACTCTACCTTCGTGCTGTTCCACAAACGCTCGTCGTCTGAGCATGGTGAGCCGTCAGCGCTCTAGAGGTGCTGTCATGTCAGTGTGCAGACTCGCAGTTTGAGTCGACTTGACAGTTGCCTCGGGCCTGAAGGCTTCGGGGAAAGACGAACTTACTCTTACACAGCTCCAACATATCAACAACTCTGGAGAGTTTACCCTCCTGCTTATAAAACAACCCATTGGTCATTTCATGGGTTCAATTATGGCTCGTTTCCACTGAGCAGTACGGTACGGTACAGTTTGGTACGGTACGCAATTATTTGCGTTTCCACTGTCAAAAGTTGTGAATGGTACCAAAAAGCCGAACCGTACCGTACCACTTTTTGGGTACCCTTCCGTTGGGGTACCTAGCACAGTGGTACGGTACTAAAAGGTGGAGCTAGACTCACTGCAGAACGTTGATTGGTTGATAGAGTATCGTCAGTTGCGTGTGCTACAAGGGCATTAGAAGCGCCATTTTTTAATATACAGTTGAAATATAATACTACTGTTATTGTGTCACGAAATGTAGTTTTAAGAGTTTTTCAGGCGAGAATATAGTTTTTTAAAGCTCAAATCTGTGGTTTATTTATTATAGATTTATGATAATTTGACTGAGATCCATTCTAAGCAATCACCGGGCGCTCGGCGCTCATGTAGGCTACCCCGCCTGGAACAGCCTTTCCTCGGCTAGTCGTTCTGATGTTTGCCGCTGACTCTGACGTCTCTGTAGTGGTTAAACATGAGATATAATTCGTCTTGAATAGACCTAACAGGCGATCTTTGGTCCCGGAATCTATAATTCGTTCCCTGGCCAATAGTTTTGGCAGAAGGCTAAGTGAAGTTTCATATATTTGAGCGCTGAATTTGTATATTTGACTGAATTGTTTGCTTTATGTTATTAAAGCTTTACTGTATAGCTTTTTGTACCTTTTACTTATACTTTTATAATGGCTATTATTGATCAAACTGAAATTTAACAAAAAGACATAGGGTTGAGTTTTGTCATTTTTTATTTTATTACAAGATCATCTGTAATGTTGTTTATTACAACATTTGTACCAATGCACATATTGCCTGGAATATGTTTAATATTTTTAAATTTAAACGAAAAGAGGCAGGGTTGTGTTTTATATTTAGTTTTGTTATAAATATAGGCTACCGTATACATGCAGTGAATATAGCCTAATCAATAGGCTATGCGTTGCCTAAACCACATTTGTGTGCTTATAATGTTTAAAATGTATTTAAATGAAATCGAAAAGAAGCAGAGTGGTGTTTTATAACATATTTCGTTTTATTGTTGCCTAAAATGTACATACAGAGATAATAGAGCGAGCTGAGTGGTGCTTTCAAGAACGCGCTGTTCCATTAGCAGAATTACTGGACTCGCGTCCTCGGGAGTCATTCTCCTTAGTCGGACTTTGCGTAGGCTACTTGGTATTGAGAAACGCCGGCGCTTGTTTCTTGTGACAAACATCCCGTGAAGCAAGAACAAGATCTGCTGTATGTCATCCATTGTTGTTTACTATGTCGCTTTCTTCTTCGCGCGAAAATGACGTCGATCGCTTCTTTCCGGCAAACATCACGCCTATCAAGTAAGGGTACTGTTGGCGGTGGAAACGCTAGCCGGATCATGGTTTACCGACCCGAACCGTACTGTACTGTACCGTACCGTACCGCTCAGTGGAAACAAGCCATTAAAGCTCCACAAGCCTTAGAAATTCATTATAGGCCAGTCATCCACCATTCAAATAATGATATGTTGTGGTCTGTGGTGTTTTAATTTCAGTGCAAGAAGTTAGGGTTGGGCGATGTCTACCAATTTGGTATCAGACGATGTCTACAGTGAAACATCGCAATGGACGATGATATCGGGAGGGGAGGGGGGTAACATTCTCATTTTCCACTAGATATTTTCCTCTATATCTCATCAGCAATTTCGATTTCGGCAAAATCTGCAGCAGCTGAGCACTAAGGAGCGAATGTACAGTGACGTGACAACTGCCAGATTCAAACTGTGCTTTCGCGCTATGGCTGGCGCTGAGCCAAAGACGGACGCGCTCAGTCCTTATCATAGGCTATATCACAACTGTTCAGTGTTTTTAACCACATAATGTTTATTTTAGGTTTCAGACATTTAAATACATATAATTTATAGCAAAACAATACATTTATAATTTGTAAAATACACAATGGTGTCTATGGAAGCAGCAATAAACCATTTAAATATATTTGCCGACGGTTTTTATTCATATCAGACACACAGTGTAAATAACTATAAAGTCAACTCTATTTTTCTCCCAGTTCACCGGCCACTTTCATGTACTTCGGGAGAAACTGATGAATTCACGCGCTGTAATAAATCCAACAGACAGGAATCTCTGAACTGCGGCCCAAACAAACATGACAGCGCCCATCTCACGTTACAGATCAAGATCATTTATAAAAGTCTTTTTAAACAACAAAACAAACTCACTTACACATATTTGAGAATCGGAATAGAAGATAGTTGATGGTAAGCAAGCATGATAAGCAAGTTTGTTAATATTTATAAATAAAAGCGCTTCATCTTTCATACAGCGCTGTTTTGGCTGTGGTGAATCACGTACCAAGCATGAAAGCGTCACCATGGAAACGTGGGGGGTGGGGATCGCGATGCCGGCTAAACATCGTGATGTCGGTCAGCCATCATCGTCCATCGGCACAACCCTACAAGAAGTTGCAGATTTGAACTTTGTGCGGCAAATTTTTTTAACAACCAATTAAAATGGCATTTGTTTGTCAAAATGTATGTTTACCAAGAACATTTTATTTGTGTCCTATTCAAGGGGTTTTGGTTAAGCACAGCTTTCAAGGACTGAGATTATAGTGAGAAATAATAAATCTTAAATAATAGATTTGAAAATTGGATGAATTTTCAAATGCCTTGGCCTTTTTATATTATGTAGGAATAGTTGAAATTGTTTCTCCAAAATGGTCTTGTCCAGTATATAATCTGAATGGTGTTGAAATAATTTTTTTGTCAGATGCTGACACATTTGATTTGAATAGATAATTGATATTAAATTAAAACATTTCACAAAATTGCTGTTTTTTACTGCATTTTTCATCAAATAAATATAGCTTTGGTGAGAATAAGAGACTTCTTTCACAAGCATGACAATTTTTTAAACTTTTGACCATGTGTATATATTTATAGCTAACATTAAATATTTTTATATTGTAATACTTTGTTGTTTCTACATTATTTTGAGTTTCAATGTCAAAGACAGTATATTTTACATTTTTTTAAGGGAATCTTTTTTTTCTAAGCACAGTGAATGAAGGTCAGTATCATTTCTGCCCTGCAAAAAAGATTTTTTATCGTTTTTGTTGTTTTTGACCAATGTAACCTTGTAAACAGTGCTTTAAGATTTTCAGTTAGGTCTTACAGATAAATATACAGAAATGTAATTGTCAAACACTGCACAGTCTTCCTAAGTCAAAGTCAGTTATTTTCTCTTTGTCTTTTTTTCTTTGATTAACATTAATGACAGACAGCAGCAGGTTTATTAGGCTGCTGTCACTTTAAGACCTGACGCACATGATGCAGATCTAACACACATCCTATTTTCTCACAACTCTGTTTATTTGACACTTTTTAACTCCTTTAAGACTGTGCTTACCAGGAAACTGGAATTTTGACATTATTTTGTTTGTTTTTGTCCGTTCAAGCACACAAGAGAACTCAATTCTGGCAATGACAGCTGGCACGCTGTCTGAAGCGGCATTCTCTGCTCGGTTTCAGGCGTTTGTTCACAGAAAACCACTTTACAGACAGCACGCCAGTATAGATTTGAGTTCTTTTTTGCATCTTATCGCACTTGAGTGGTTTAATGGCACTTGAATCAATGATAATACGATCATACAGCACAGCCAAAGGATGACAAAAAATAAACGGATTGCGTTAAAGTGTTAAACTGGAGAATTTTTTTTTTATGCAAAATTAACACATTAATTTTGACAGCCCTAATTAATTTATGAGATGGTTTTGGTCTGAATGGATGTCAGCTGTGTTCTTTTAATTATTGACCTCTATCCTAGGCACAACAAGAAAGCACTGTATGTCTAGGTAATGTGAAGAATGTGCATTCACAGCGTTTGGCCTGTTCAGAAATGAGGTACCTCATCAGAATTGGAGCTCTCATGCCTCCAGGATCTTTCAACACAGCAGTAGATCATTTATCTTATATGTTTCAACATTGCCCGAACTCTATTATGCAAAGGAAATGAGATCAGGCTACTTCTATTTCATGGTTTGTCAGCTTGAAAAGAATAGACTAATCGCTTTCATATGCACTCACCCTCATACATGTATACAGCTTGTATTTGCAAATACTGTACTGCTCCTTCACTTGCAGTGCTGTTACTAGGGGAAAACTACCTTCTCTTTATTGTTTTGACATCTAATATACATGAAGATAAGTCCAAAAGAAGCATTGTGACGAAATAATCGATTTTAATTAAAACTTAACATTAAGTTATTAACTATGTGTTTAGAAGAAAAAACAAAACAATAACAAATGATGTATATTGAGTTGTTAGAGCTACTTAAGGGGAAATCGCTAAATACCAGGACACTGGTATTTTATTTGCCAGGGGCTGACTTTTATTTATTTTTGATATAAAAAAAACCCAGACTTCAATTTTTATCTTTGGATGATCACTTTAAAACTTACAAAAAAAAATATTTTGTGTTTATCGTTGTCCCAGTTTCAGACTTTCAATACTAAACTATGAAAATCCATCATATAATTTAATTACATTTTTAAAACTGTGATAATATCGTTTGATATAAATAGAATTCTATTTATATCAAATTGTTTATATTATTATAGTTATAAAATGTATTTATATTCAAATTAATTTATGATGTAAATATTATATATATTATAATATTAATATTGTATATTTTATGATATAATTGATAACTTTTTACAAAAAGTTCCCATTTGGTAATGTTAGGTAATGCATTAAGTAAGATTAATGAGCAATTCATTTGTTAGAGTATTTATTAATCTTTAATAATGTTAGTCAATAAAAATGCAGCTATTCATAGTTCATGTTAGCTTAGGTCTATTAAATATTAACACACAAATGTTTTATTTTGATAAAGTATTTGTAATTGCTGACATTAATATTAACTAAGATTACTAAATGCTTTTGAAGTATTTTCAGTGTTAGTTCATGTTTCCTAATGTAGTCAACGAATGCTAAATTGTTAATATATCATTTGAAATATAATTTCAGTATTTATTTTTGCCACTGATTTTTCAACAATTAAGAGAGTTCCTAACTTTTGGCACATACTTTGCCTGTAAAGTTGCTCTCTAAAGCAAGAAGTATTTATGGTGTTTTTTTAAATGATAAATAGTATTTGTAGAATTTTCCGTTTTCTCAAATACTTTGTATTTTATCATTGTGTATGTCCAAAACACAAAAACTATAGCCGAAACAAAACACTGTGAACAATGAACAGTGCATGGATATGTGTTTGCGTGGGAAGTCTTGTGGGGGAATTACCGTGGCAGCTGTGTCTTCAGCGATTGCTTGCGGAGACTAATAGCTATTATTCACCTAACTTCTCCATTCAGACGAGCCGAAGAAAGCAGGATTAGATGCTCATATCCATATCGGAGGCAAGCTGAGCAGGCTGATAACAGTGATGCAGGCAGACCCATACTGATGGGCCGCTCTGATTGGCCAGGTGGCACGTGGACTCGTCCGACATCCGCAGGCAGGCATATACCTTGTTAAAGGTTTACTGTCACAAAATCCCATCTACTCGCTCATAATTCTCTCATATCTGCTGGGTGGGCGCTCTGTACTCTGGCAGGGAGCAGAGTGCTTTATTTTCAGCCGGTGTTTGATGTTTTACGCCGCGGATGCCTCTGAGAGAGAGGAGGCAGCCCTGCTTATCTCTGCTTTTAATCCTCTGTAGAATATGTAAGCCCTCTTAAACCCATTTCAATGACGATGGATTGAATTTGGTAACTGACGATATTGTTTCTGTTAGTTACATGCTTTACACTCTGTAGTTATGACAATGATTAGAAAATAGCAGGGTTTTGTGTGTCTTAATTGGTTGCCTAAATACTGTATTTTAAGTTATCCTTGTTACAGTGTAATTATACAATTATGGACTAATAATTATGGAGTAATATTAATTAACAACATGTACTTATATGGATATGGTTTAGATTTAGGGTTAGTTGCATATAATTATGCATAATTTACGTTTTTGCCTATAAATACATGTAAGATGTGTAACTAGGACACAAAGTGTGATCTTTAATTTACACAGATGTGGTAAAACAGATATAAAACAACTTGCCGATATTATAATCCTGGCCGATACAGATAAACTGATAATTGTATTCCACTAGAAGTGTGTAGTGCTGTTTGTGTCTGCAGAAACATTGTCCTCTGCCTGTATTCTTTTATTTTATTTTTCTAATACCATGCTTGGGACATTTCTGGTCTGCAGCCTTTGGCCAGTGGCCATGTTGTCTGTGTCTGAAGCTCTATGAAGCTCCGCTAAGTTGTCATGTCTCGACACAAAAACAATTTACTGACCGCTATCTGTAACTCGACAGATTGCTAGGCATTGTAATTACGTTTTAATGATGACACGTAATTATTGTTTATGAGCGAGCTAGACTGAAGATGGCTGAACTCGCTCGCAAATTACCGCCAGTTATTAACGTAACTGTTTGTTCTTATACAGAGAAGCCAAAAAAAATAACTAAAATTTATGCACAATATTTGAAAAAATATTGCAAAAACTCATTACTCCTCTTCCCACAGGTAGGTTGGACTGTATGTGTTCTGATGTCAGAGACAGGGGGCGTGGCTTCTGGCAGTGTTCCAGCCTTGAGAAGGGGTCATCCTGTGCATTATAATTCATTTATTAATAAAAAATAAAGAAGTAATTTTAAATTCTATAAGTGATTTTAGGTATCACAGCAGCATTATAATGTGCAGTATGAAAATGTATATTTAATTTGAGATTTGCTAAAGATGACTTTTAACAGTGTTAGTAAATTATTAGTGTTTTAAAGATGAACTTTAATTGAACAGCAAAGGTAATATAAAGTTTACATACAAATAGAGGAAATGACTCTGAACATGAACAATTCAATGTACAACATAGTCTGTTACTGATAAATGTAAAAAAAAACTTTTTTCTATATACAGTACAAAAACAAATTGGCTAAAAGTGAGAGTTTCCAGCATTTCTATTAACATGACAGAGATCGTTTTTTGATATAGCAAAGCGGCTGCCAGTAAGAACGGACTTTTAATGGAAGGATTATTCAGAGACGAATAAGACCAAATCAGTAGTTAAGATGTCTTTCTTGTCCATTTCGGTCTTTGTCAGTTCACTACTTAATAAATGCATTGCTTCAGGCCCTTGGCTATTACTCAGAAAATTGCTTGATCGTTAAATTTGATGTGTTGCGGAAGTTTCATAATCTCCTGCTATTTCTCATTCTAAACCTGTTTGTGGAGCGCAGCATGCTGTCCCATCAGCCTGTGTAATAGATCATTTTGAGAGGGTGTTGGGGTCTGTCATTAGCCACCTGCTTGAGTTGTACTCTTTATGCAATCCTTGCTAAACACCCTCAGGCTCCTCTGTTATCCCGTACCGGCAAGACCTTTTAATGATGTTAATTTTGTTTTGGTTACAGGCTAACTCTCAAGATTTATATGTTGAGGAGACTTGAGTAGGCTTAGAGGTCTCTTGTCAACATGTACCACACTGATTTAAGGTGAAATTAATGGCTGTCCTTTAAAAGACTTCTTTGGAGGTAAAGCTTGTAAAAGTTTTTCCTAGCGCAATTTAATATGCAGGGAAAACTATAAGTAAGTTTCTTACAGTATGTTCACTGATTCACTGCATTTATTTGATTAAAAATACAGTAAAAACAGTAGCATTATGAAATATTATTATAATGTAAAATAACTGTCTTCTATTTTAATATATTTTAAAATGTAATTTATTCCTGTGATGCAAAGCTGAATTTTCAGCATCATTACTCCAGTCTGCAGTGTCACATGATCCTTCAGAAATCATTCTAATATGTTGATTTGCTGCTCAAGCAACATTTCTGATTATTGTCAATGTTGAACACATCTCCTTAATATTTCTTTTCAAACCGTGGTACTTTTTATTCAGGATTCTTGGATGAACAAAGTTCAAAAGAACAGCATTTATTTTAAATAGAAATTTGTTGTAACATTATACATTTCAATATTGTCATGTTTCTTTTTTTTAAAATGCGTTTGAACAGTAGTGTGTTTGCAAACATTTGTCAGTGATGCAAATTAAGGGACATTTTAAACTGCTGGAAAATGTCAAATGTTTTAGTTATGGCAGCTTTCATACATTTCATTAGATATTTAATTTAACAAATCCAGTAATACAGAACCAGTGGAAAAGTCATGAAAAATAATAATCTTAAAGCCAAGGAAAAAGAATGGAAATATTTATTAATATAAATGTTCTTGATATAAATTAACGAACCAGTGAAAACATCTTGGAAATGCATTGGTCAGAAGGTCATAACTTCCATTACATTAGGTGTCACTAGTCTGGTGGAACATTCTCCCATTAAAATTTCATACTTCACAGCTCATATCATGCTTTATTAATTTTTGCATAATAATGAAAATTTTCTCTGTTTTAGGTTCGCATCGAAACGGCCACCACTCTAAAGCTGGATATCCTTTTCTCTGAGTGATGCTGAGCCTGTCGTAGTTTCCAATCTTTGCACCAGAGTGGTCATTTGTCAACTTTAATTGAATGCATTTAAGCACACTTGTAATTAGTCTGCCTATTAACCCATAGCCATTCCCGCTTGTTTGCGTATGATTACTTGAATCACTTTCATCCTCATTCATCTTCATGTCTGATAATCAGGTGTGTATTTAAGAGGTCATTGCAGTCATTAAACTTAACTCAGCCTCACCCGTCGATGACTTTGAGTTCAGAACTGAGCAATTCTTACCGGTAAGTTGTTTGTTTTGAACATTTGACATCATTACATTTCATTTATTGATTTAACGGTCTTCATTAACACCAATTTCATTCCTTTTCAGTACTTGGAGTCTATTTTCAGCCTGTTGTTCCAGCTGTTGCAACAGGTCAATGAATGCGACACCAAAATGCAAGTTCTTCACGTTATTTCTTGCGTCATCGAAAGAGTCAGCATCCAGGTGAGCTTCAGTCACCATGAGAGGTCAAATTATGTCATTCGAACACAGAGGGTGCAATCTTTACCCCCTGGGGTCACATGCTTTTCCATTTAAATGCTTGTATTTGTTGTTTTTGCACACTGAAAGACACATATTGATGTCATGTCATTACCAAACCATGCTGACTGAGGACAAGGCCACGACCTGCTTAAAAAATGACCTTTTATTGCGTGAGCCTTGACTCTGAGCCATTTGAACAATGACAGTTATATTAATCATGGTAGAATACAAAGATTCATGATTTAAGCTTTGTTAGGTCAAACATGCATAAATTACAAAGGGTCATACCGTGTAAAGTGGAAGCTTTTTGAGAAGTAATCTTCCATATCAATTTTGTGCAGCACAGGAGTTATTAAATGCCCTCTTCAATGATTCAATGCTCCACTGTGTATATACTCAGCTTAAAGTTTAGTCAAATGACCAGCATTAAAGGTACAATATGAAAGAATTTTGTAATAAAATATCCAAAAATCACTTGCACAATGGGATATGTTTCCTGCAGTTGTGTACTTCCAATATCCCAAAAGTTCCCAAAGATTTTTAATTTCAGAGAAATTCCAATTTTAAATAATGTCTCCTCCCGGACTCCCTGTTCACTTGTCGCCTGTCAATGACGTAATATCCGCGCTATCCCTGGTTTCCGCTCGTACTGCCATAGTAACCGTGGCGACAGACGTGGACAATAGCGTTATGTCGGCACACTCACGCTGTTGTTGTTGTTTCGTTCAAACATTACGGACCATGGCAAGCAGACTTTGGGAGAAAAGGAGAACTAAAACGAAATAATCAGCATGCCGAGAGCTACACGTCCGTGACAAACTTCGACTTGACAGAGCTCTTGCTTGTACTTTATTAGACAGGTGAGCAAATGTACATAAAACTAATCAATGTTATATAGTTCAACATGATGAAATGTTAGAATATGATCAGTATGTTATTCTAATGTTGATCTAGCTTACTGCTAGTCTCACACAGCCAACAAACTAACACATAGAATAACATTATAACTTTCAACACACTCAAATGCAGTTTAGTGTGATAGTGTAGACCAAGCAATCGCGACCTGCTTCATATCACAGTCATGTTAAAAACATCAATGTATTCACTCATCGACAAACATTGTTAGATCCATCAGCTTCAAGACAAGTTCCATAATTCCGCTGGAATTATGCGTCATCAACCTACGCCTTTGTTATTGCGCCTTTGTTATCTTACGCCTAAGAGGTTAGCGACCCCTAACGGCGAAAAAAATTACATATTGTAGCTTTAAGAAAGTGTTACGTCCACGCAGCATGTTCATTCTTTTTTCCTTGTTTCATTTTTTGGCTCCCAAATCTGTGCTTTTTAACCATAGGAGAAATGAATTCTTGGTTTTTGTAATTACAAGCTTAGAAATGTATCTTTTGACCTTTTGACAGATCTGTTTGACCTTTTAGCCTCCATGTTCTGAAGAGAGACATTATTTTTTCAATCAGACTCTCTCTTGATTTTTAACTGCATTTTTGCAAGTTCCTCATGCCACAGCTTAGCTAGTTTCAACTTTAGTTAAAGCTTGCTTCACTCATGGTTTAAAATCTGAACCGGCTTGTTGGCATGGAGTGCACATGGAGTGTTCTTGGCAGTTTTTGGAAATCAGATCAAATCTTTGAGAGCTATTTTAAAATCTTCTAGTTTGCCCATGTATTCACAGTCCAAAGTTAAATGGATTTATTAATGCCTTTTATCATGTGCCTTCTGAAACGTGACTTTTAGCATCTTTCTGACATTAGATGAATACATCGACACATTTTATACGTTAGCAGGGTTTGAAATTAACATCCGTCAACTCACCAAATGCGGGTAAAAATCAACTGTCGCAGATAACGCTGTCAAATCACTAACCAATTTGGCGTGTTACTTATTATGTTTACTCACTTTGCTGGGGAAGTTCATGTAAGTCAAATCTGCGCAGATTTAGTGCAAATACTCAACTCCTGAGTCATCGTAATATAAATGCAGAGTATTGCGCAGAATATGCGCATATCTAGCTTACCCGTTGCAAACCCGTCACTATACGCAACAAATAACAGCGCGCAATTCATTTGCACTGAAGCGAAGGTTTAAAAAAAAAAAAAAAACAATAATGTGGCTTTCCCGCAGACCAGAGTTCACACAGTTCACACGCAAAGACTGAAAAACGGCACTTCCTTACTGATACAGCTGAAGATGAGAGCTCTGAGGACATTTGAGCATTTGGTTAACAGAAAAGACATGATGTGATTTTCCAACATCCTACAATTTTAGCAGACCCTGGCTTATCCTGAGACCACAGGTTTGTTTTGTTCCGCATGGTGTTTGATGTTTCACCAAAAATAGCTACATTTTTGGTGAAAAGGATGAGGATGAAAAAGGAAGGGAGGAGATGGCTAGACAGGATTTTGGTTGAATAAGAAATGAATGTATGAAATTCAAATTGTATAAAAAGTATATAAGCTGTGACGTAGTTAATGTGATTTATTTTATTTTTTTTTGGCTAGTAGAAGTCCTGAATTGCCGGTAACTTACAAATTTAGTAGCCGAATTAGCCAGGGAGGGACAAAGTTCATTTCAAACCCTGTGTGTCAGTGATGCCTGTTGGGTGATCAGAAATGTAAAACTGGGCCGATTCAGTTATGGAGAGGTAAAGGAGAATTTATTAATCCTAAACACCTGAAGAACTAACAATACAGGAGTAAAACATATGAAAGTTCCTGTCTGTTCCTGTTACTGCATATCTTTCTGAAGGGGATCCTAATTTTAGAAATATCCAGCATTTTGAGAGGAATAAAAAAATATATAGTTGTGAATATCTCTGATTATTTCAGTCCAATTTTGTGGGAAGCCTGTTTCGGCCTCAGAGTAAAAAAAATAAAGGTAATTGTGAGAGAAAGTTTAAAATTAGAAAGTCACACTGTGAGATATAAACTCACAATTAAACGAAATAATTAAAATCTTTTAAAGCCGTTTCGCCCTCAGAGTTTAAAAAAATAAAATAAAACGTTAATCGCAAAGTTAATTTTGTTTCGCCCAATTGCAAGATCTAAAGTTGTGTGAAATAAAGTTGCAATTAACATTTTGAGGCGGAAACTTCGTCATTGGGTGTAAATTGTTTCTGCAGCACATTTGTGTTGCTTATTTCACATGGAATGTTGTTGTGGAAACTTTGTTTTCCTTTTAACAGAAGAAAATACTGAGGTGACATGAATGAAATGATATTTGAATATATATTAATAAATAAAATATGAGGCTGGCAGAGGTTGCGCTAGATAAAAATTTACAGAATTTTAAAACCATTGATGGATAATTCAAAATGCTTTCTGTCGTTTTGACAGATAAATGTAAGGTATCTGCTCTTTTATATTTGCCTACTTGTGAAACATTCCCACAGTAAAGGATGCTAATAGGGATTAGAAGTGAAGAATATAACGTTTTAGGGCATCCCTGCAAAATATAGACTGGGAGAGAGATGTGAGGGAGGATTTAGCCAGTATAGTCCATAGGAATATTACATGGAATATTGTTCATTAAAACAAGTACCAAATCGCTCGTATACATTTCAAGAGCAGCATAAAAAGAAAAACTTGCAACACAGCACTTGCTAAGACTAAAGGAGCTCTTACTACAGAAGTTTTGTTTTAGTGACTTTCAATTTCACCTAAATAGCAAATGCAACAATATTGTACTGAACAATGATATATTTTAGAGAAATTAAAAAATATATATACATGGTAAAAAAAAAAAAAAAATAGTAACAGTTAATGTTTATTAATTGTATTTATTTGTAAATTTTATAAATATGAATTCAGAATTTGACATGGTTGTCAGATCATATTTTTAACACTGTATGGGTGTCATGGGTCATAACAATATTTTATTGAACAATTATGTTTCAGAGAAGTTCAAAGAAAAATAGGGTAAAATAGTAATAATAATTATAGTGGTGTTGACGATTTTATATACAACTATTATTCAAAGTTGTTTTTCATATTTAATTCATAATTTGACATTGACTCACTATTTTTTACATAGTATAAATTGGTCACATACCTATATGTTTCCCTCAATAGAGGATAATCATATTTGAGTATCATTGCGATCAGAAAGTAAAAAAAAAAAAAAACTCCATATTGTAATTGTTGGTTACTGCAGTTTTAAAAATCCAGTGACAACCATCATTAGAATTACCAGGTCACACCTGCTTTAAAGTGTAATCACATTTTTAGAGGCTCTTTGAAGCTGACCTGTTTTCTGATTTTTCTTTTTAATTAATCTAAAGTATTCAGGCTCAAAACAAAGGTGTGCTCCTTTGCAATTAAGATCAGTGCTTTACTTTTCCCCTCTCTTCTAGATTCGACCGTACGTGGGCTGCTTGGTTCAGTACCTTCCTCTTCTTTGGAAGCAGTCAGAAGAACACAATATGCTCCGCTGTGCCATTCTCACCACCCTCATCCATCTCGTACAGGTATGGCATACCCACGAGACTAAGAATGAAACGGATAACGAGCCTTTGAAATGGTCGGGTGTTTAGCATTCTGTTTGTGTTTCAAGTGCTGACTTGGACGTGATGTGCGTACCACCACCGGTTTTCACCGTCGTCGTCTGTTGATATGAACAAATGCCCTCCAGCCATGCTGAGCACTTCTCTGGTTTTCTGGTTTTGCAGAAGACCTTTATTTTAGTACGAAACACTTCATCCTTTCCTGCTGTGAGTGTATATACAAACATGCGGACAGGGGCTTGTTACTGATGGGTGTATTTGAAAATTGCCACAGTGCTTCTCCATCTTCCTCCACATGGGATCCTGCAAGCTGCTCTTTTTATCCTGTATTTTTTTTTTTATTTCCCCCCCTTTTTTTTTTTTTTTTTGCTCTATGAATCAGGAGCAGTTTCTGTGTCACTCCGGCCCCTGAGGAGATGAGTGACACTCACATTTAAACCATCCAGAGGCTGCAGTAGCTGGATATCTTGAGCTTGGTTTAACTGAGAGCTCCATTGAGCAACGCTTTGCTGATGCAGGAACACCCCTTTTCACACTTTTTGTGACATTTAAAAATAAAATAAAATCAATTTTGACTAAATGGACCCTGGGTTAAGCATACTGGGTTGTGACTCTTGGAGATTGCCTAAGGGGATGTTTACACGACAACAATGTACTAAAAATGGAAACGTTTTTCATTTGTGTTTTTTGCATATAGACGACAACAAACGATCCTTTATTCACACAGACCTGCAAAAACGACTCATAGCTCTCTATTATGCATGTCAGGCCAGTAGTTGGCGATGCCACTTTGTAAAGAAAAATGACGCGCCTATAGACTGAACACCTAAAACACATGTGAATGAGTCACCGGTTTCACAAATTCACGTTTTTGTAGTTTACACAAAGACGATGATGGTATCGTTTTCAAAAACGTACACTTTGAAACCAGTTTTGAAACGGTACCTGAGCTCTCAATGTTGAGTTTTGGTTATTTTGGTCTCTCTCATAGACAGACTTTTGACTAAACTTCTGAAGTTAAATATCCACATTGCAGCTTGTTTTGGCCAGGAAGACACTATATGACTGACATGAAAACCAAGCAACCAAAATTCCTTTTTTTTTTTTTTTTACATCCGTCACTGTAGATTTGCCATTTATTAATTATATTTATTAACCAATTAATTATTTAATTATAAAAATAAATGTAAATAATGGCACATTTAAGTTGATAATTATTAAATATAATTATTAACAATTAAGTATAAAAATAATCTAAATCATGGTGAATTTAAATAAAAAATCATATTGAGCAAATTGATTGATTAGATTCTCTTTATGGAATTTTTATTTTCTTTTTTTTTTGTCAAAATTGGGTCAAAGCAGGATTGGGCCTCACATAGCCCGTGTCCACATTTTATCTTGTTTTGGCCAGGAAGACACTATATATGACTGACATATAAAGCAAGCAACCAAAATGCTTTGTATTATGTTTTGTTTCATTATATATGGAATTGTCTAAAATATACTGTGATCATTTAAATAATTATTAATTTAATATTGGAATATTTTATTTATTTATTTATATATTGAGCAGAGCTCAGCCAAAGTCACTTCGAAGATGTGCATCTTTGGAAGTGGAGCCAAGAGTGAAACCTGAGCACTGAACAAGAAGGGACAGGGCAGCATATATTTTTCGCCTTTTTTCTCTTTCGGCCAAAAGTCGAGTTAATTTCATAAATATTCTTCTGAGGAGAGTTATTGAGCAATCATCAGCTTGAATGAGCTGGTCTTTGTGTTTGAAAGTGCTCTTTTCTTCAGTAACCACATCTTGCATATTAACTTTCTCGCTCACGTTAAAGACCCTTTCATTACAGCGTCTTCAGTTCTTGTAAATCACAGGCACATAAATCAGACTAAAAGATCGCCCAAGGCTTGGCTGAAATTTGCATACTTCCAAAAATCCGAAACTTGTGCCAGCTTAGTTGACCAGCACTCATTAATCTTTTCTTCTTCTTTTTTTTTTTGCTAAGTCCTTAGATTTGCATATTAAAATGCCAGCAGTCCTTCAGGAAACTATCTTTTGTTTGCATATCTCACCACCCGCCATCAGCAGTTTGCTATTAACCTTGCATTTATTTGTGTTTTCTGTGGCCTCCTCTTCCAGCCATATGGTATCACAGCTGCTGCTCTCCAGCTTGGCACAGAATGCTGAAGAGACAATATTACCAGTGAACATTCAAAGTCAATCATCCCTAAATGGCCCCATCATGGGTCCATCCCCAAAAGCATATTTCTGACAGATGCTCCAAAATGGATGCTCTCTTTATTGCACACTTGGATATGATTGGTTGACCTGCAGAGACTAAATTGCCTTGGCCTGCAAAATTGGCCGTTGTTATTGATGGAGCTTTTGTTTGGAATTTGGAATGTTTAGAAACTTTTTTGGTTAACTAGAATGGTGTTTGTGAACTAGTTGGAGTTTTACTTTGGTAAATGAGTCTATATCTGATTTTTTTGGTTGTATCGTATTACACCAGGGTTTCTCAGCCAAGTTCCAACACATCTGTCTGTAATTTTCAAGTAATCCCGAACACCTTGACTGGTTTAGATGTGTATGCTGGAAGGTGACTCTCCAAGAGCAGGGTGACCAATAGTTATGATTTATGAAAAAAAGATGTAATATGAGATACAAGGTTTCTGCCTAACAGTGACAATATACAGTATAAGCTTATTAGCTTATGTATTATTTGAACAAAGTGTTCCAGTACTGCAACTCATTTAGGAAAACACAAACCCAACTTCCTTGTCTCTTTTCTTTCGTTATGGCTTTTTGTGTCTGTGGTGGGTGTCCTTGGCTTCTGTTTGTTGTTTTTCATCACTGGCCCATTGACAGTAACAAAGCTTCACCTGGATCCTACGGATGGTACAGCTCTACCTTCTCTGAGCCCCCTAGAGCTCTCCATCTGTGATTTTGATGGACAGCTCCGAATCAGCAGACCGCCGAAGGCAGTCATGCCCTGAACTTAAGAGCCCTTTTTGGTGGTCTATGTGATGAGCCCTCATCAGTCAGAGGCTGAGAGGACATATCTCACCCAGGGGATAGCGAGGCGCGCTCAAGACCAGGCCCTTGAATGAACCCAGAAAACACACGGCCGCTGGTGTATTCCTGATATCCCCTTACTGACACAATATCACAACTCCCGCTATTCAGACAGAAAATAATATTTTTTTGCTCGGTTGTAAGAAACTCATTTTGGCAGCCCTCCTTATCTCGACAACCTGTTATCACATTTTTATCTGAATACAAATGTTTTTTTTTTTGCTGCATCTTCATTGTACAACTGTTAGGAATCTATAACACAGCTAATGTTCAGGGCTTTTACATTGTTTTATTTTCATTCTGAAAAAGTTAAGCGATCAGTTTTTCCCAGGTATTATTGGTTGAATTTTTTTTTTTTGCGTTGTCCAGGGCCTGGGTGCGGAAAGCAAGAATCTGTATCCCTTCCTCCTACCTGTTATCCAGCTCAGCACAGATGTTTCGCAGCCCCCTCATGTTTACCTGCTGGAAGATGGTCTGGAGCTCTGGTAAGTCTCCAAAAATGTATCTGTGCCAAAGGTTTAAACTATGAATAAAAGTCATTTTGCCTTTTGTACACTTTCAGTCAAAAGTCTGGACACCCCTGACTGGCTTAGAGGTTTATGCTTTAATAGTTGAAATGGTTTTGAAGACAAATATGAATTGTGCCTATACCGACATACGAATGTCTTTTTAAAACTGTTTTTATTTTTTTGGACTCTATAGTGAAAGAAAAGCAGTCAACAAGTGTCAATATACATTCAGTAGCCTTTACAAAGCCTCCTTAGTGAATTGAGTGGTCCAGGTATGGAGTCACTTTGTAGGCCAACTGGCAGTTAGCATCACGCTGGTTCCTTCGACAAAAACCCAATAGGCTTTTTGGATTAGGGCCTATCGCTAAAAACAGGCTCTGTGATCAACAAAAGTTTATGATACTTGCACGTTTTGTCCATCAAGATAT
Source organism: Gila orcuttii (assembly GCA_026230005.1). Lineage (NCBI taxonomy): Eukaryota > Metazoa > Chordata > Actinopteri > Cypriniformes > Leuciscidae > Gila > Gila orcuttii. The sequence continues at coordinate 22,825,352 of JAPDVR010000015.1, forward strand.
TTATCACAGATGAACACAACTTTTATGAATTTCGAAGCCTAAATGCAGTTGCCAGAAGTAAAAAGCTAAAGGTAGGCTATAAACGAACTACAACACTGTAGCATGAATTCAACGTCACCATCATTAAGCTTCCATCAACTCTTTCAGTTTTTGTCTAAAAACATTTTCCCGGAACGTTTGAGTTAGAATAGTTTGTAAGAGCACAATTATAAGCATAATGATGCTGTAAAAGCGAACTGAGCTTATCTTTGCATAATGCTTATCGCATTTTTCAAGACACATAATAGCTTAAAATTATTTTTTCGTAAACTGAAATAAAATTCATAATAAATGAAAAACTAAAACAAAACTAACAACAGTTACTTTAAAACTAACTGAAATAAAATAATAATTAGCAAAAATAAATAATCGTTTTCGTAATTAATAAGCTCTTTACTTTGGCGAAACATCTGACCTGTGGCTGTTCAGGGAAATGCCTGTATATGGCGCTTCACACGTGTGAAGGTGCTGATTGGGATTAACCGCTGTTCTGTGACGCGCTCAATGAAGGACCGTAGTCCTTCGCTACTCCTAAACGGCTGTTCATAAAGGATGCATCTGTGGCAGTGGAATGGGAAATAACACAAGGTAATGAGACGCAAGTTGGACTTCTTTTAACTTGAGCGCAGGGTTTTTAGAATGCCGTTTCATTTGCGAGACGTGGGTGCAACAGCAAAACAAGTCCGACAAGCACAAAAAAAAAAACCTTTAATGTAGGCTACTAAGTACTGTGTGTTTGAGATGTCATGTTTTCTTGAAGGTTGGCAGGCTGAAAGGTGATTATATTTAGTTTTTATTATCAAAAGATTATTAAAAAAAAGTTATCTTTTTTGTTTACTTTTTCTGCTAATAATATTATTATCCATGTGGAGACATTTCGCCACAATGAAGGGAATACCAGGACACGACACACACATAAGCGCGCAGACACACACACGCACGCACAAACACACACACACACACTCTGGTCCACTATCTTTGTGGGGACTCTCCATAGACGTAATGGTTTTTATACTGTACAAACTGTATATTCTGTCTGCTTACTCTAAACCTAAACCTACCCATCACACACAACTTTCTGCATTTTTACATAAAAAAAACTCATTCTGTATGATTTATAAGCTTGTGTACCTCAATTTAGGTCCCCACAGTGACACGAGTCCCCTTGAGTCTGTGTGCATTGAGGTTTAAGTCCCCACCAGGATAGAAAAACATGTACACACTCACACAGACTCACACACTGCATAGATACTTCATTATTTAATCACACTGGCTTCACAGCAGGTTGTGTTGGCTATAGTCAGATTAATTGAGTTGTTTTTTATTTTATTTTATATATACCAGTGGTCACTCTGCTACATTTTACAGATGGAAAACGTAAACTAGGCATGTTTAACAAGATTTCATCTTTAATATGAATTAGTATGATAGAATAGAATTACAATTTAGAATTTGTCATAGTTTTTTCTTGATACTTTTCAGTTCCATTTATTTCGTGCTTTGTTCAATCTCAAACCATTATTCTATTTTTGTTCAATCTCGAACTATTATTCTATTTGTATTATTGAGATGTCTGCACAAGAGTTAACTGTAATCTTGGCAAAAATTTAACTTTTCTGAAATTAAGCGTCTCGCTTTGGTCTACACTGGAAGTGTTCTGTTTACTCTGTTAAACTATAATTACTAAAACTGAAACTAAATAAAATAAAAACTAAATCGAAATGTGTTTGCAAAATAAAAACTAAACTAAAACTAACAAAACCATTAATGAAACTAACTAAAACTAAACTGAAATTTAAAGCAAAATTGAAAACGATAATAAAATAAAAACTAATTTATAAAGCAAAACTATAATAACCTTGGTTCACCACAGACCTTATTTCAGCCATTTATTTGTGCACAGTCGATAATGAGGATACAAACAAGGGTGAAGAGAAAGAACAAATGTTTTCTTGTGTAGGTTTTCCAAGTTTGGCTAAGCAAGCTGTCACTAATACATTTAAGTATAACTGTTCACTGTCCCTCCACTGAATAACTTCGCTGCTCTCTTTCATATTCACTGAGTGACCAAATATCTACCGGTTTGTAAAATCTTTTGAGTGACTCCCATCAGCACAGAATTGTGACGAATGTTGATCTAGAGTGGTGTAAAAGTCGCATGAATTCCGATGTGACTGTTCTGACTGAGGTCACATTGCAAAACATCACACCTGTATCTGATTTAGGATTACATATGGAAGTGGCCCAAATCAGAATCGAAAATATCAGATTCTATTCCAGTCTTCTATTTCAAAAGCCTCTTATGCCTGCAGTCTGAACATAGCCTAGTTGGAGCTGTCGCTGCTCTAGCACCCAGGGCATCGTACTTATCGTTGATATTATCAAGTTTTGTTTTAATGCACCAAAGCTTTATAAATACAGCAGTTTACAATAAAATTCAAAATGGCTAACAGGCAATATGGTTGACCTTGAATATGACTGGTCATTGTACTTCATTTGAAACCAAGGAATCTCTAGAGGTTTGACTTTAGGCCATATGATTAGAAAAGCTATTGACAAATTGAACAATTAGTATAATTTCCTAAACTTCACAGGCATCTTTAAACCCTCAGGGCATTGACTCTTACCAGATGTTGAAAGCATTACCAAGATTCAGCCTCATATCTGTTCACATCTTCCAAATAGAAAGTAATGCTAAAATAAAGTTGTAAACCAACAGGTAGCAATATAGTACACAATTTTGGACGATCGATTTAGTTTAGATTGAAAAAGACAGTTTCTTCAACAAAGGGTTGATAAGTTATAAGAAAATGAAAAGTCAAAATTTGAGTGGATCAGAGAACTGTTCTCCAGCATTGGGCTGCCATAGATTAATACAAAAGTAATGTGTCCACTCTCCAAACTTGGCTGGTAGTGTTTATTATATTCTCACTTGTCTCTCTGAAGTCCTTGATTTACCTATACTCTCTATATATTCTGCTTTCCATATACGGTCACAATTTTATTTTATGTCTGTCTGTCTATATATCAGCAGGATCCCATATCTGATCCAATTCACTTCAAGAGTGGTTTTATACATCTCATCTCATGCTTCTTCTACAGAGAGACTGAATTCTATAATATGCCGAATGAGGAATTCATTTTTTCAGATACAAGTGTTTGTTTTTTTCATTGCCCCAAAGACCCCACACGTATTTGACGTCACATTTCACCCAACATAGTGCGTAAAAAATTCAAATCTTTCATAAAATTCTCCAAAAACTACATGTGAGTCATGTGGCTGTTTCACCTCTGTACTCCACGCTGCTCAGCGATGCCAGTGGTGAGGGCAGCACAGAATAAAGTGGCACATACTCTCCTCTGGCTCTTATGCTGTTTTGTGCGCTGTGTGATTTCCACTGTGCAGCTGGCCATGATAAACATAAGGATAGGACAAATTTCCAGCTTTCTGTCTCTTCATACTGCTCACCGTTGTAGAAGAAAGTCAACTAGTGGCATCTACATTGGCATAGCAATTGAATTGGCCTCCTCTCAGTTAATTAGAATGGAATTAGCCACAGCCTTACTGGAAGTTCGATTGAAATGGCTGGAAGATGAATTTCATAGAAATATCTGGGAAATAAAGTGTACTTCCATTCCATTTTTTTTCTTCAAAAATGTCATTTTGCCTTTCTGCGTTCGGTTTGCTATCTCTATTCAAATTTTAAAATTTAGATTATTTCAGATTTTCAATTTCAAATTGCGTATAACTGTGAAAAAGAGGGTATTTAATTTCTTGACAGTTTTGTATTAACAAATTAACATTATCATGCAAAAATCACATGTTTTTTTATATGGGTTGAGATTTTTCCCCAATTCATGACTAACTGTGCATTCACACCGGACGCGAATAGCGCGTCAAATTCGCGTCTACCGCGTCTAGTTTGACGCTTGACCACTTTGTGTTAATTCGCGTGTCAAGAGTGAAACTGACGCACGTAAATTTCGCTTCAAACTTTTGTTTTTACGCGCGTCAGTTTCACTCTTGACACGCGAATTAACACAAAGTGGTCAAGCGTCTAACTAGACGCGGTAGACGCGAATTTGACGCGCTATTCGCGTCCGGTGTGAATCGAAACCCGTTGGCGGCCATATTTTTTATGTTGATCGAGCATTCATCGAGAGTCACCGCTCTGTATTTGCTCTGGAGAGCAGAACGGCGGCGTAGGGGTAATCGTCGCCGTATTTGTGTCCACCAGACCCTTCGAAGGCGAACCCAGTGTGGCGAGTTTCACCATTGGCTCGCTCCAGGAGCTGCGCCTGGATGACGGCGGCTTTCAGCGGTACTTCCGCCTGTCCCGCGCCCAGCTTGATGACCTGTTGTCCCACATCGGAGCGAGGATCACCCTCGCCCTCATCCACCTAATCTGTCATTTATTTTTGTTTTGATGATAAATGGAGCCAGCCTCCAAAAGTGATTAATCTGTCCTGTGATTTTTCTCTCTCTCTCACACAACACTGTCCAGACACGAACTTATGCAGTATGTTGGTTGTCTTTACATTATAATAATATTTCATATAATCTAGATATGGAATAAATAGCATTCAATACAAAATGAATATGTCGCATATATTGAAATCAAGTTTTATGTGATAAAATATTTGCTTTGTTGTGCATTAGAACCACAGTCATATTACAAAATAATTTATTGAAGCATTCAGATACTTCACCATGTGACAGCAGCAAGCAGCTAGGCTCCTGATTGGTTAACGCGGCGTGAATTGACGCAGAAGTTCAGATTTTTCAACTCGGTGACAGACGCAAATTCGCATCAAACGCGTGAATGCACAAATAGCACTAACTAAATCATTCGCGCTTAACACACCATACACTCAATTCGCGCGAACGAGGCGTATTCGCGTCTACCGCGCCGCGCTCTACGGCTCATTCGCGCCGCAGGAATTTTTTACGCGCGTAACGCGTCTTTGCATTGACTTAACATTGAAATAACTCGCGCCTGACGCGCTATTCGCGTCCGGTGTGAACGCACCATAAGGCTATGAGTGTCACATTTCTTCTTTGTTCAAGATTCCTAACCTCGGGAATACAGCTTAAGTATTAACTTGTATTAACTGCCCTCAATCTAAATGGGATCCCAGTTAGTGGCTGTTTCACTCCTGTCAACCACTGACACACGTAATGCTTAAAAGATTTGTGTGGCAAATTGCCTGTCCAGATGCGAATGATAGCATGAATCATTGGAGTTGGGCCTCGGAGGAACCGGGCCAGCACTTTTTTATGTAAGTGCCCCATATTACACTTGCTGTCAAGCGACAAGACAACGCTGAGTCAGGAGAAATCTTACGCATAAATTAATTTATCTTCATCTCTGGGTTTAGAACCGTTTGTCCTACATTCCGATCGATATTGTCCGTGATAATAAGCTCATCTCTCCTTTGTATTTATAGATTTATTCTGTAGTGCTGTAATTCATACACTTTTTTTTATCTTTTTCTCCTTTCTGGGTGAATTTCTTTTCTCTCTGTTCCGTCAGTCTTCTCATTCTCTTCGCTCATCTCTTTGAAGAACGTTAACCCCCGCCCCCCCTTTAAGTTCAAGGCTTCAGACTCTCTCTCGGTTTGTTGTTCTTCCCCGCTGTCCATTTATCATTTTCTCTGAGTCACTCTATCTCTCTTGGATCAAGACAAAGAGAGTCACTCTGTACAATAACCCAACCTGCACAAAGACTCCTCTGTAGCCTCTGGATCAAATGTAGCAGCACTTCAACAAATTTAGCAGCATCCATTCATTTTCTGCAATGCTTTTATAAAAGATCCCCTGTTTTGTTTAAAGATGGAAGATGCTCAGCTTGAAGCCACCCTTTTTATGAATTGGTGCCTTGAAGTGTTTCCATGGACACTAAAAGCATAGTTCTTTCATTGTAACATTACTATTATATTACTAAAGATATTTTTTTTTGTCTTTCCATGTCATGATGATCAAGTAACATAGAAAAAAGGTGTTGCATTTTAAATGGAGGCTGTTTAAATGGCATGATCTTTTTCTTCATTCAGGTTTGTGACTTTAGAGAACAGTCCTGCCATCACCCCTGAGCTTCTGAGGATCTTCCAGAATATGTATGCCCTACTTGGTAAGTAGATGCCTATGAATTAGTTTTTCTTTAAGTGTCCAGTTTCTTTTTTTTTTTAATTACAGATCTAGCTAAAAGCCAGTGCCAATTTAACTGACTAATGAACATCTGAGACTTTTTACCATCTGAATTCTTTATCTCAATTTAGATAGTTGTTGACTTCAATCTTTTTTTTTTTTTTTTTATTAAACGGTACCCACCTTTTTCCTATGCCCAATGACATTTTGCGTGAATTATGGGAGGAACTTATGGAAGTTAAACTGTAGGCAATCAGCGAAAGGTTCGCTCTATGAATGCAATAATAAGCATTTTCAAAAACAAGAAAAGAAATTAGGGGGTGTTGGGGGTGGGAACTTTGCTTTCAATTTAAGTACTCCGATACCACACCAAAAAACTACTAGCCTAACTAATAAAGTTAAAACATTATTAAAGGCAAGTGAACAGACAGTAAAAAGAACAAATACTGTACACCAATTACAAGCATAGATAAATACAACATAACAAAGTTACAAATAAAGTAAGGTTTAACTTTAGGATTCATTTTGGGTTCAGAAATGTAATAATTAAATATAAAAACACTATGTTCACTGTATAAATTTAATATTTTTTTTGTTAAAGCTGTGTTTTGTTGTTTGATTAACATGACAGACAACATCAGGTGTATATATATATATATATATATATATATATATATATATATATATATATATATATATATATATATATATATGTATGTATGTTGCTGTCACTTTAAGACAACTTGAATGCACTGATCCAGTACAATGATACACATCCGATTTCTTTCTCAACTTGTTCACTTTAGACATAACCAATTGTGTTTACGAGAATACTTGCCGAGATAGGTATTTTGACTTAATTTGTGTGTATGTGTCCTTGTGTCCATCCAAGTGCATGGGGACACGAAAGAGGAATCAGTTCGGGAGTTTGCACGCTATCTGAAACGTGTCTCTCTCTGTGTGTGCGGCTGTGCGCACAGATAACAGCGCACGATACAGAATTAAATTATCTTTTGCCTCATCTAGTGCTGGAATGGTCTTAAAATCTATTGAATGTGTAAACTAGCAAGAAAAATGATAACCTTTCACTCTATTGCGGTTAAACTTTGATCCGCAATTGATCTGCAAATCCTGTGCGTGCCGAACCGCGGGGTCTGGTCCGTACGGATCAACAACGATCCATTTAACCCCTAGGATCAACCTAAAAGCCATTTTTACTGTCAAATGACATTGAAATGCAGTACTGACTTTTTCCTGCTGAATTTCCAGAGCAAAACTTTATTCATCCTCTTCAATTTTCTCAATTCTTGTTGGCTGAATATTAACTAGGTTGACCTCAATCCTGTTGTCTAATGGGTTTTTAACATTTCAAGTCAGATTGGTTGTCAATCAGCAGCTTACTTATGATGTAGGTCTTTATTCTACTCATTTAGATCCCTTTAGTGGTTGTCTCTTTCACTTGTGTCTTTAAGTCACTTAAATGTTATTTTGGTTGTAATAGGACTGTTTCTCAGATGTGAATACGATGATTTTCAGACTGACTGAGGCGACACACAAATTGCTGGTTTTGCTTCCCTGGAGTTGTATTAGAATTAGATAATTAACGGTTTGATTGGGGCTCTGTAATTAAATATGCTTGCATCACCGCCTCCTAGCCTCTGGGAAATGTCACATGGAAGTGTTTCGCTGCATAGGGACCGTTCAAGCGTAAGACCAACACCTCTTATAACCTTAGAGGGTTGGAAAGATGCGTAGCCGTCGGAGTCGAGGGATGGTAGAGGTCAGTACGAGAGCGAGAATAAGAGAAAGCGCTATATTAAAGCATCTGCCGATCCATTGAAATGCAAAGAGAGGCAGCTGATTGAAGTGATTTTTCCATTTGCATGCTCATTTCTCCTATCCTCGTCTCTTTCAGGTGCTTATAGTAATATTAGCACAAGGGCCTGTTAAGACTCAAGTCTCTTTCATCCATTCTTCGGGGAGATAGTTGAGGAAAAAAAAAATCTCTCCATGGAATGGAATGAGGATGGCCTCTGACCGGAAATTAGTCTGGATCATCTAGAGATTTCGAAAGTACTGGTACAAACTTGTTACTAAAATAGAAAAAATATAGCCTACCAACATTAAGCCCGGGACACAGCAAGCTGACAGTTGGCTGTTTTTGAGCATCAGTCGGCTTAGTTTTTTCGGTTTATTCCACACCGTTGACTCTAGTCAGATGCTTTTTTGAAAAAAAAAATTGCTTACTAGTGGCTTTTGAGTAGTTGGTGTTCAGAACTGGTGTTCAGAATCATGAATTTCTCTGGTATTGATAATGACTACATTTTGGAATCTCAGTGACTGAATTTTCTTTTTCTCTGAAATCTGGTATACTTAACAGTATGGCTTTTACAAATGCAAAGTGGGACAAGAGAAGTAGAAAACGTAACAGGAAAAAGTTTCATGCTGTCGCCTGCAGCCAGCGCTCTTGCGATCGCAGCGCACCGTTAAGGCCAGCTTATCTGCCTGGATGATGAAATCTCATCTGTGTTCTTAGCGCTGTTCGACAGGGGAGGAGAGCTCTCGCTGTGTGCCAAACAGCTCACTTCCTTCATCTCTCACTGCTCGCAGCTCCTCACCTGCTGAGGTCTGGGATGAGAGATTCCTGCTACGGCCCTCCTGCTGACTACACTACTGTCTTTCTCTGATTCTGGAGCGTGTGCGTGATGCGGAGCTGGTTTACCGTGGCGCTGCCATTTGCTTCCTGTTACAGTGAAATGGCGTTAGCCCTTTAAGCCCCGAAGGCATTTTTAGAGTGACATACACAAAAGTAAAGACTCATAACTCTAAAACTGTAGCAAGGAGAGTCAAATGGTAGATATCGTTTACTTTTCGAACACTTTTTTTTACTTATTGAACACTTTTAGAAATTTTGTGAAAAAAATTATTCGATTTGGACATTCTCATGCTGAGTAACTACTGATAAAAGACAATACAAGTGTGCTCAAGGAAAATTTACATATCTATCTTATTTGACATGTAGTAACTCAGAAAGGAAATAAGGAAATATTTTTTTTGGTGAAGTTCCCCTACATGTGAACTGCATCTGGATAAAATTTGATGGTGATAGCATAACTATATGCTATGTGATAGCACTTAGGAGTTAATCAAATTGGCTATATGCATTTTAAACTTGACACCTATTTTGTGTTGATCATCTTTGCTCACTCCTTTGAAGGTATCTCAAGTAAAACGGCTCAATATTTAACTAAATTGTTGTATCTTAACAACATGAAATGGGGACTTTCAAAGAACTTTCGTATTCTGTAAAACAGCTCGCATCGCTTCTGGTTCAGGTCTTTTGTATGTGCTTTGTTAAGGAAGTAGAGTTGCTACTTAGTTAGCTTCTACTCAGCACAGTACAATCAGGGATTGAGTTTTTGAAAAATGAATGGAAAATTCCAGAACCTCTAAATGTTGACACTTGGTTCAATAAAATTTTCAGAAATTTTATGAACTTCTCTGTTTGTGCCAGCAGAGCATTATTAGCAGTGTAAATACTCCTACTGTACTTATTCTCACACATACACAACAGAAATCCCATAATAACTTAGGGCCATGAGATTTTCCTTTTAAATGTCAGAGATGGTTTACAGCGATTTTAATAACCTAACAAAACTTCCTACCCATTTGTGTGGCTATTTCAGTAGCACTGGTGAGTGTCTGAAATGCCATCGGGCTGATGCCTAAGCCAGTTTGCTTTACTTACAGCAGTTCACAGTGGCAGGAAAGTCATTGCTTTTTCAAGAAATATGTTTCTATGGTGAGTTATTTCACTGTTACTGATGGCAGCGGTTGATGATCTTGACAGCGCTGGAATTGTCCCTCCCTCACAGTTTTATCAGACCCTGCAGTAGAAACGCTCACTGAATTGTCTTTTTTTGTTGAAGCCAGCAGCAAAAACCCTTTTTTCAGTGGAAGAGGTGGAAGAATATTTCTCGTCTGCCAGAGTTTTAGTCTGTCTCACTTGAAACTGCTGAGTGTGTGTGTGTGTGTGTGTGTGTGTGTGTGTGTGTGTGTGTGTGTGTGTGTGTGTGTGTGTTTGTGTGTGTGTGTGTGTGTTTTTCTTCCAGGACAAGTAATGAGTCCTGATATGCTGAGAAATGCTGTTTGTCTCGATTTCATCTGATCAAGGGATGCTCTATCTGCCTCTTTGACTATCTCTTTGGTGAATATCCTGACATTTAAAAAAAAAACTGCCTAGATGCTCTGGCAGTTAGTAGTGTTAGTGGCTGTGTCAAAGAGTAGCAGCCACAAGCCTTTAGCAAAGATCAGAAAGATGCCCGTGAGAGATGCTAGTAATGGAGCGGCATCTACATTTCATAACAATCCCTTAAAGGCAAAAATAAATAAAGGACTAAACTTTTAGAAGCGCCACTCGAACAAATATCAACAAGGGGCTGTGTACAAAGTCGGAATCTGTAGGACTATCACTGGTTATGTGAAAACAAAACGCCATTCCTGTTTTTTAACCACAGGAGACACGGTTATTAATAGAGCTGTGGCATACAAGCGTTTTTATGATGCATCAGTTTTTATGTCTGTCTATCTTTCTATGTATCTGTCTGTCATTCTATGAATCAATTTGTCTGTCTGTCTATCTGTCTATTTATCTATCCATCATCCATCACTTTTTCTGTCTGTCTATCTCTTTTCTGTCTGTCTGTATCTTTTTCTGTATGTCTATCTGTCCATCCAACAATTGTTCTACCCATCTAAATCTTTTGTGTCTGTCTCTTTTTCTCTCTCAATCTGTCTTTCAGTCATTCTGTTTGTCCTTCCATCCATCCGTCTACATTCTTTGTCTGTCTTTTCATTCTTTGATGAAAAGAAAGTTCAAAAGAACATCATTTATTTGAAATAGTAGACATTTTTAATGTTACAAAAGATTACGTCACTTTTGATCAATTTAATGCATCCTTTCTGAATAAAATTATTCATTTCTTTCGGAAAAAAATATTTTGAATTTTTCTTTCATCTTCTTCTTACTTACTTTTGAACCGTAGTGTTATAATGTTACAAAAGCTTTTCATTTCAGATAAATGCTGTTCTTTTGAACTTTCTATTCATCAAATAATCCTGAAAAAATTGTACATAACTGTTTTCAACATTGTTGATGATAAAAACTGTTTCTTGAGGAGCAAATCAGCATATTAGTATGATTTCTGAAGGATCATGTGACACTGAAGACTGGAGTAATGATGCTGAAAATTAAACTTTGATCACAGGAATAAATTACATTTTAAAATATATTCAAATAGTAAACAGAAAGGCCTCTTAATTCAGTAAATAATTAAACGGTTAAATGAAAGGTTAAGATCTTTACCATGTTTTTACAAAACTCTTTCAGTCTTATTTTTTTCCAGTCACAAGATCTTATTTACAGTAAGAATAAATTTGAATGGATTAAAATATTTGTACTCTGAGAAATCTGTGATTTCTTTCGTCTTGTATGTCCTGTGTCTATTCACAACAATAGACTGTACTGGGAGGACGGTCTATAATCATCATAACAATGATGGCAAGATTTGAAAATCTGGATCAATTTAATGTCGTACTGGGAGAAATATAGTTGTTTTTTTCTCATCAAAGATTCCATCTCTGAATGAAAAGATTACTGTTTTTCAGTTGAACATGCACTTATAATATGCAGAGACGAGTTTTAAAAACAAAACACAAACTGCCTAACATTATGCCCTTTAGCTTGTCATGAAATGCATGAAAAAGTCTTTGTGGTTTCAACACTATGTGCTTAAAAGCGCTGGCAAGGAAACAATTGAGAGTGTCACACCATACATATTGAAATGCAATTTACATAATTTTCTCTACAAAAGAAATTTTTCGCACACAGGTGGAGCCCTTCACAGGGTACACCTAATTCTCTACTCCAGTTAAATTAATGTAGCTTTATCATCACCTCTGTGAAAGCCGCTGGATGCGTATGTAAAGCTTTTGGTCTGTTAACAGTGATGGCAAATTTCTCCCTATTAGCTTGTTTGAGTTTCGTTTATAAATGTGGCTTCATGTTGACCAGACCAGTCTTAAAACCTGACACGGATTTTCTTATGTACATTGATTTCATTGATATTTCGAATTGTTAAGCTAATGTGTTTACTCTTAATGTATAACATTTGGTTCGTTGCCTCAAGGTATAGCTTAGATGTGACCTTTTTCGAAATAATTTAATGACAAAAATCCACTGAGGCTTGGGTTGGTTTTTCGAGAGGTTATATCGCTTTTCTTGATTTAATGCCAGTGGGAAAGAATGGCAGCCATGTGCAATTTATTGAGTTGTGATTATTTTGTTTCATTTTCACGTCTAAATGCATTATAAGTGCCCTGAACACATCTGTTCAGCTGACAGGTTTTTTATTTTTTTGCCTTCATGCCTCTGGGTGCTTTGGGCTTGGCCCTTGTCCGTCTGCACTCTTGAGAACTCAACAATTCTGAAGGCCTCAGCTCTTAATGTCTTAATGAAGCAAGGAACAATGGCTGAATATTAAAAGCATGTTAGCTGGCACGAGGGATGAAATTGAGATTTGTTTCACTTCTGTGCACAAGGAAGACCTTGTATCTGTCCCTCGTTGTCCTTAAGCATTTTAACAGTCACATAGCTAAATAGTAAGCACTATTCTATTCTTTTTAATTTTTCATGGAAATCCCACTACTCATTTTTCAGCTAGTATTGAATAGTAATAAAAAAAATCTTGCAAATTTAAGCACTATATTAAATAAAGGCACTCAGCTTTTTGGCATTACAGTACGGATTGATTATGAGTGAAGTCGAATAGATTTACATTTTTCTTTATTTTAACTTCAGAAATTCAGTTAATTATAGACTTTTTTTTCTGGGAAAGAACAAAGTGCCAAGATTCTCTGAAATCTATAATTGATGCCACAGGAAACTGTAAAACGAACATTTATGGAGTTTGTATTCAAATGTAATAATTAGCTGGGAATTCTTGGACTAATGCAGTCAGACAGAATTATGAGCTAATCTTGCTCTGACTATGTAGTTGTGCTTTTGTAAAAATCTAAATGATGCCTTTACCATCCTGAACATTGCTTTAAAATTTAGATTAAAACAATGAGTTAAAACTAATATTCTATTTTTTTTATGCATTTTAAAGCTTTGTTGCATACATTTCTAATGTTTTTTGTATTTGCATGTGTTTGCATTTAAGACATTGTGTTAAGTAAAGTAGTTTTAAAAATATTCTATTTTAATCTTCCGACCAGCCATTTTGTATGTGTCTGTCCGCATCCTAAGAAATGATTTGGGGTCAGGTGAACACGCAAGTCAGCTGTTTAGGCGAACTAGTCAGGTTAAAAATATTTAGTTAGGTGTTCAAGCACGAAGTGCTGAAAACCTATTGTATTTGTACTGATTTTTATTATTATTATTCTCCGCTAAAACGCATCGTGCAGACCAAACCGTAAGTGCTAGAGACTTGAAACTTTGTCAGATGGTAGTACAAAAATCGAGGAGAGGTTATCAAATTATGAGCCCGATTGGCCCATAGGTGGCGCTATAGCAACCAATTGCGCAAAACTGCTCATAACTCCTAGACCGTATGTCGTAGACTCAAGTGTCTTATATCTCTGGAAAGCTGGAAACCTGAAGTAAAAAACGTATATCTCCGATTTCATTTCCGCCATGATAGATTTTCCGCCATTTTGAATTTTGTCGAAAAACTACTTTTGCGAACTAGTCCCTGGTTTTTCGCCCGATCGGAACCAAACCAGTGCCAAAATGTTCTCTGGAGTCTGAATATCAATAATTATCGAAAAAAAGTTGAAATTTTGATTCACGGTCGCTAGGGGGCGCAAAATGAACGTTGTGGGCGGAGCCTATTTTACTAAAATGGCTATAACTCAAGAAGTAAATGAGATAGCTTCACCAAACTCGGTACACATGTGAATAAGTTCATTCTGAGGTCACAGTAAAAAAATCGCGACGATTGGGCACTAGGTGGCGCTATAACATTAAAAAAACTTAAATAGGGCTATGACCACCTGACCGTTGGTCCGATTGACTTGAAAATTGGTATGCAGTGTCTTGGTCCAAGGCCCCATGTATGTATAAAAGGACATTGGCTTATCTCAAAAAACATGGCCGCCATCGGCCAATGAAGTTTGAGCACCTGTGAGACGAGGTTAACGGAGGCCGATCGGAACGAAACTCGATGGGCATGTTCGACTCATGGCCCAAGAGGTCTGTAAGAGTTTTGAAAGAAATCGGCCACTAGTTGGCGCTAACGAGTTTTACGGCTCTGTAATCACGTGGTGTGGCACACATCCCCACAAAATGCATATCATTTGATAGATCTCCTCATGCTGAACAACTTTGCCTCTAGAACCATTGCTGTCAATCAAATCGTTCATTAAATATTCACAAATATGTTTAAAACCTACTTTTGCAAACTAGTCCTAGGATTTTCGCCCGATCGGAACCAGACCAGTATAGGACAATTCTCTGGACTCTCTAGATCAATAATTATCAAAAAAAGTTGAAATTTGGCATTTGGTTGGCTATAACAGGGTCATTTATAAAATGGGCGTGGCAAAATATAGTCAAAAGCCTATAAATCCTATACGAAAACTCAGAACTTCACAAAAATTGGTGAGCATATGTGACATAACATCCTTAAAAAGCATGCCAAATTTTATGGAGATCGGACCATAGGTGGCGCTATAACTGTTAAAAAGCTTTTAAACAATGTATTTCCTATGGTAAATTGCCTGTATTTGCTGTAAATGGTGTTTTGCATTTATTATCATGTAATGTTCATATCATAATGTTCAAAACCAGTGCAGTACAATTCTCTGGACTCTCTAGATCAATAATTATCAGAAAAAGTTGAACAACTTCATTTGGATGGCTATAATAGGGTCACTTCACAATGTAGCCATGACCTAGTGTCCCCAAAAGCTTATATCTCTTCAATGAATGCTCAGATCTTCTTAAAAACAAGTCAGAACATGTGCCATATGACTCCAAACAATCATGAAAAATTTCAGACAGATCGGACAAGATTTGCCTCTATAACAGTTAAAAATGGGAAAATTAAATGAATATAATGGCATATTAAGCCAATAAGTAGTATTTTACTGCCCCCTGCTGTTTAAAATATGAATTATACTTGAGTAGTGTGACAAAATTACTATTTAGACTTTATAAAATTACTATTTTAACATTTACAACCACATTAAGTCTAATTTCATCTATTGAAGTATCACTATTGACAATTCTGTCACATTGACAAATGTGAATCCTGAATGAGACATAGTTCAAATCTCTGTATCTACAACAGAATGTGTGTGTAGTCCTATGTTTCTGAATAAATTCTGAATAATCTGATTAATAGTTTGCAAAGACATGTATGAAATAACATTCAAATATATTTTCATAATGATTTTGTGTGTGTGTGTGTGTGTGTGTGTGTGTGTGTGTGGTGTGTGTGTGTGTGTGTGTGTGTGTGTGTGTGTGTGTGTGTGTGTGTGTGTGTGTGTGTAAGCTTGCATAAAGGAGTTAAAATGGAAAAACTGTCAAAATGAAAGTGGCCAGCAGAGGGCAGTAGAAGACCACTTATTGGCTCATTCTACTTATTAATGAAGTCTTTTAACAGGTGCATTCATATTTAGACACTATAAAATCACTTGTATAACAATTACTATTATAACACAATCATATTTTGTCAGAGTTTATCACTTCATTTGTACTGACACTTCACATCAATGCTAGCAATGTGGTAAATCATGATAAACTATGGTAAATCATGCTAGAATCACGGTACTCTATGGCAGTGTTGGGAACCCTAATCAAACACACCTGATTCAACTCATCAGCTCATAATCACATAGGTTATTGAGCTGATGAGTTGAATCAGGTGTGATTGATTAGAGAGACAGAGAAAACGGGTCCTTAAGGACAGGTTTGGGAACCACTGCTCTATGGTAAATCATCCTAGAACGTAGTAAATCATACTAGAACTTGGTAAATCATGGTAAATCATGCTAGATTCATGGTAAATCATACTGGAACATGGTAAATCATGAAAAATCACACTAAAATGTGGTATATCATGGTAAATCATGCTAAAACATGGTCTATTCCATCTATGATATCAGTGGTTAAATGCTTGCTACATAAAACGTAATGTCTTTTGATGCTTGTGTGGTTAAAAATCTTAAATGCCTTAACTGCTTGAACACCGCTAAATGCTGCTTGCAGCTTTAATTGTACTTATTTCTGTTGCAGTGCTGCTAATATTGTTGGCTCATGTCTGATAATTACATGCTCTTTTTGTTATTTGTAATCTACGTTTAATTAAGTGTCCAGTAAATGTATAAAAGTAAATGTTTTTCTACTCTTCACATTATATTGAATATTTTTCAACACTAATGTTTTGTCCTTAAGATTTAAGTACGTAAAAAGAAGTTCATAGTTAAATGGTAATGGCCATTTAATTGCCATTCAGGTTTCTTATATAGCCTATATAAAAGTGACATGAAACCAGAAAAAAAAAAGAAAAAAAGTTTCGAAACAGATTTGAATAGCAGCATGTTTAATCATGCCTTAATGGAGTGGTCATTATATTCTCAGAGGGAGCCGGGTTTAGTCAGAGCAAGATTAGTTCATAATTCTGTCTGACTGCATTATTCCAAGAATTCCCAGCTAATTATTATATTTAAATACAAACTTATAGATTTCAGAGAATCTTGGCACTTTGTTCTTTCCCAGAAAAAAAAAATAAAGAATGTCTATAATCCTCAGATTTAGCTTTTGTGGTCCTTCCTGGCATCTGTACAATAAATAACTAGTGATGGCAATGAATGCAGACATTACGATTGTGTTTGCTTGTAAGTGGTTTTATTTTGATTTATACAGTATGAGTGCCATTGTCACGCCTAAATTGACGTCACAATTTGCTGTCAGACAGTGCCAGCTTTTTCTATCAAAAAACAAGCTTTGAAAGGGATGATGAATGGCAAGACTGTTAACAATGCATAACTAATGTTAATTGTAATGTATAATATTCTCTAAATGGTGGTTGGTTGGGCTGATTTAATCTGTGCAACCAGACCTGCAAAATGACATGGGATCAGCATTTTTCCATTATAGGCTCTAACTCCATGTGGCCTTCTGAAATATTGACACTTAGCTTAATAAAGTTTTCAGGATGTAATTAACCTCTCAATTTGCGACAGCAGAAATTAATTAGTGGTGTAAATACTCCTGCTATGGCATTAGGAATAAATTTAACACTTCAGAGTTTAGCATAAAGAAAACCAAAGCAAGTCTTTACAAAAACTATGGTAATGGTATTGGGCAAAGATGTTATTGTTATTTTTGCCTATAATTGGTGCTATTTTGATTCATATGTTTTTTTTTTTTTTTTTTTTTTTTTTTAATTTGCAGCACATTTATGCCTTCGTGTATTTTTTATTAAGTGATTACATAAAAAAAAAATAGATTTCAATATTTATTGAGTGCCAATGATTTATAAAAAAATAATAAAAAATCATAAGCGTTGATTGTCCCACAACTGTCATTTTCATTAACAGAATGCTATTAAACACAATATCATTTGAAATATGATAGAAATTGCTTTCACACAAAAAAATACTATTTTATTTTAAATATTTCTTTATTTAAAGTCCATGCGACAAAAAGTGTCCATATTTGAAGAAACACCCAGGATTTCTATTAGCTATGGCTTTATAGACCGTATTCACAGCAGCGCCTTTTTTATGTTAAAACAAGAATGAAAGTGAGGCTGTGAGGGATGGACATCTCTCAGTGGGTTGTACTGTTATTAAATGTGTTTTTGGATTGTTCTGCTGATGAAACATTGCAAAAATATCTTTCTGAGAGATTTCAGTAGACAAAAAAAAACCTCCAGTCAATATGAGCTGTGGAAAATAATAAGTGATCTAGGAGTTTTATACAGCTTTTTACCAGATGCCATTGAAAACCTCACTTTCATACCTGTCATGGTGCTGCTCTGAATAAGGTCTATTGACGTCACTTTGACGGCAATCACAGCATCAGACCTCCACTTATATTCATTGTGCCGGTACATATATTAAATCAGATTTGTTTACCCATATTCTGAAAAATCACTGCTGACTAATTGTGAAATAGCAGGATTGTAAGTATGTTCCCTGTTGCAGATTCAAGTTCTTTTTTCCCTCCATCTTTTTTTCAGTTGTTCAGCTCATTGTATGTCTCTGTGTAATAACAGTGCTCATGACGCTCTTGTTACGGTGCTCTAGAGGCTGAGCAGAGCTGCCGTTCTTCTGATGACATCAATATTCATGAACTGCACGAGATGGTATAAATTAAACTGTTTCGTACCTCATCATCTGCGAATCACGGCGAGGAGAAGCGAGGGAGCTTCAGAAACCATTTCATTTATTTATTGTAAAATGGGAATGATTTTAATTTTATTCAAATGATTTGAAATCCAAGCAGTCTGCGGACAGCGTTCCCATGATAGTGCGGTATGAAGAGGAAGCGTAAAGTGCTCTTGTACAGGAAATGGACCACTCAACACAGTTGAACAAATCCCATTTCTGAGAAACCAGCTGCTTTATCTGAACAGTGTCAGGGTATATATGCTTGCATGTGTGTGTGCATATATATATATATATATATATATATATACACACACACACACACACACACAGTGCCTAGCATAAGTGAACACACCCATTCTAAAGTTGACTAAAAAGAGGATTAAAAAATCATCTTTTGGAAATTGATCTTAATGCCTTAATTAAAAAAATTAGGAAAAATCCAACCTTTAAGGACACCAATTTTCTTTGTGAAGGAATAATGTATCGTAAATAAATAAATGCTCTTCCTTAAAATACAGGTTGCATAAGTCAGGACACCCCTATGTTAAATTCCCATAGAGGCAGGCAGAGTTTTATTTTTAAAGGCCAGTTATTTCATGGATCCACTATGCATCCTGATAAAGTTCCCTTGGCCTTTGAAATTAAAATAGCCCCACATCATCACATTCCCTTCACCATACCTAGAGATTGGCATGGTGTTATTTCAGTTAGTCTAATAGCTGGTTTGATTTGCATTGAGAGATGATCTTATGGAAAGTACTCCATGCCAATCTCTCGGTATGGTGAAGGGTATGTGATGCCAAAAGGCCAAGGGAACTTTATCAGGATGCATAGTATCTTTGGAAGATTGGCAGCTGTCTTGAATGCTTTCCACTTGTGAATAATCTTTCTCACTGTAGAATGATGGACTTCAAATTGTTTGAAAATGGCATTTTAACCCTTTCCAGATTGATGGGCAGCAACAATGGCTTCTCTAAGAACATTGCCCCGATGTCTTTCCTCCTTGGCATTGTGTTAACACACACATGAATGCTCTAGACCAGCAAACTGCCAAAACTTCTGCTTTTATAGAGATGATCACACTTGCTGATGATCAATTAATCAAAAGCATCTGATTAGCATTGTCTGACTTCTACTTACCCTCTTAATTCCAATGGAATCAGTAAGAGTGTACTTAATTTGTCACCCATGGCTTTTTATTTTGGCCTAGTTTTTGTTAAATAAATAATGACATGGTGTAATATCCTGTGTGTGTGTACATGCATGTATGTGTGTGTGTGTATATGTCTGTCCACACAAGTGAATGGATGGATTCCTTTAAAATAGCCACTGGATTTTCACTGTTTTTCACTGGTTTGTTTGTTTTTCTGTCCATCCTGCAGATGAAGGGGCTTGTGATGTTGCGTTTGAAGTTAACCAGCTCAGAAAAGCAATTTTATCTTCAGATCATCAGATGAGGATGGCAGTAGTGCTGTCTGTGTCACTGAGAGGTTGTGCAGAATGGAGACCCTCTTGACCTTAGAAAAGTACAAAACACGTTGCGGTTCCAGGCGCAATTGAAGCAGTGATTCTGCCATCTCTCATTACTGTTAACAATATAAGGGTCAGCCCATCCTAAAGCCCTTGGAATTCACCCCAAATCCTATTCAGCCTTTGAGACATTTTGCCCCATTTTTTTCAGCTGAGGTCAACCTTGGCTTTGTGCAAGGTCGTCTGCAAAGGGAAGCCGGGACAGTTGGCCTTCGTAGTGTCCTGCTTTTCACAGTAACCAACTGAAAATCATGTGAAAATATATTAAAGTCATATTTAACAGGATAAAGGCCACAAGATAAGCTCAATAAAATCAGCTTCATCTAATTGAAAATACTGTGTCAAGGTGATTTTTGGATTCCATAGCAACTGTAGCAATGAATAGCAAGATAAGCAGTAGATGAGTGGCTTTCTCCTTGTTCAATGTTGTGCCAATGTGTATTGATATAATTATTACTGTAATTGCTGTATGTAAATCTCTCTACTTAAAGCTTAGTGTACTGTAACCTTTATTTTTGCACTTCACTAGCACTCCAAAGGGAAAAAAAGAGAAATTTGAACAAGGGCTTATCAAAATTAATTACTTACTAATTGTTTAAAAAAACATACTGTCAAATGTACAGTAGATGAGTTTAATAAATGTGTCTAACAAAATTTTTAACAAACATTAACTGTTTATCTTTTTTTCATTATTTTAATACACACACACGAATATATACATACATACTCCTGGACAAAAAACAATAGCTAAACACAAAGCATTTAATTTTCTAAACTACGAACTATTGGTCAGGAAATTAACAACATTTCTGCTATCTTAGAAAAACATCAAAGACAGGATGTTTTTGGCAGAATATGGGAAGTCTGATTTAGCGTGGTTCAGCGGAGTTGTGGACTGATGAATCACAATGAAACACGAGTTGCATGGCGATGCTCCAGAGCGGTGTCTTTAAAAATCTGGTGAGAAATATATAAATAAATGCATCTCTATTACAGTGAAGCATGGAGGAAGAGACTGTGTCATTGTGTATCGGTGAGCTACTTCACTGTGAAAAGTCATTTAATGCTTTGGAGAACAGGAGTATATTGCAGAATGGCTTGCTTCCCACAAATGAAAAGTTGTTATCTGAAGAGGAATGATCAGATGTTATTTTTCAACAAAACAATGCTCTTGTCCAAATTGCAAAGACAACCAAGAAGTGGCTTGAGAACATGTTTTGGTCAAAGTCCAGATTTGAGCCACAATAGTGAATATTTGGGCTCGCATTAAGCTCAGATAAACTGGGAGACATTTTTCAACTACTCATGAACTTTTTAAGCCATTAACATTGAGTGGAACAACACTGACTCCTCTTTCTGTAAAAATCTGTCTGCAAATTGGAGAAGGCTATTCTGTGCTAAGTTACTTTATCTACAGTATTTGTGCAATTATTGGTAATTCGCTGACCAGTGACCAATCAGAATCAAGTATTTCACACAGCCGTGTAATAAGTAAAGGTAATGTCTGCCACTGCAATTATTTCCTGTTGTCTTGTCTTCTATCTACAGGAGTGTGAGTTCTCGATGAGTCAGAGTAGCAGTGTTTTAAAGTTGTCTGTGCTCCAGACTGCTGTTTTGTTATATGAAATGTAACCATTTTACTGTCTTTCCACATACCGCTTCTGTCTCCTTCACTGCTGGTGTTCATGTTCTTTCCCAACTGTTATTTTTCTCTCAGAGATATTACTCTGTAATATTGCTTCACCCCGTTTCATTCTTTTGTTTCTCTATTTCAGAACTGAGCTCGGAGAATGTGCGCACGTGCTTTCAGATCATCAATGCCTACATTTATCTCTCTGCTACAGATTTCTTACAGGTAGGAGTAAAAACGACTTCAAATAAGAGAAAATTCAAAGAAGATGGGAATGACTGTGTGAACGTAACCTTATTTGCACTTTCTCAAAAGATGAATGTGGAATAAATCTTAACAGACTACTGTATGTGTGTGATGTTTCAGTTTTAAATATTGTGTATAATCAGTGACTTCTACAGGATCATTCCTGTTGGCAGGATCTTTTAAGCTCTGTAACGAAAAAAATAAGAATACATTACTAAACGACTTTCAAACTTAGGCAATTTATAAATTCTAAGTAAGTTATGTACATAACAATGAGTAAACTAACAGGATGTGTAACATGATGTTAATAAAAAGCTAAAGTTAGCTTATATGAGGATGGTAACATGTTAATTTAGTTAATTTAGATTTTTTTTATTACCATCTTTTTGTTGGAAAAATTGACTGCACCTGTTTCTTTCATTTTTCATCATCTAACGGAATTAAATATTTTAACAAACCATTTTTTAAATTAAATCCAAACTAACACCACATAACAACTTTCCATTGCTAATACATGATGTTTATGTTGTCATTTTCCCATCAAATATGGTGTTGCTTTCTGGAGAAATTATGTTATTTGTCTAATAAACTGCCCGTTGTTATTTAAATGAACTCTACGAATTAAGTGGGATATTTCTAAGATGTTTTGTTGGGAAACTTGTAATTGGAAAAAAATGCTAAAACATTTGAAATATTTCTCATAAAACATTTTTAAAAATAAATTGAAGTTGATGAAAAAAAAAATGGCAACAGTCTATCAAACTAAAGCAGCCAAATCATTTAAAATGTGCTCAACCATGTGTTAACTTAATTGTGGTAATATGATCAAATACAACTAAATATTTTCATGTGTTTTTAATTACATGTCAATATTTTATCCAATATAATAAGACATACAGTACAGGATGTACTTCATAACAGGAATGATTGTGCCGTTTTTACACTCGTCTCTCTCTCTCTCTCTCTCTCTCCAGAACTATGCTGAAGCTCTCTGCAGATCTTTCTGTGAACTTCTGAGAGACATCACCACAGAAGGGCAGGTTCAGGTTTTGAAGGTACAACTCAATCCCTAACACTCTTTCGCAAACAGCCTGATCTATCCTTCCTCGCTTGGCTCTTTTATGCTTGTCTTCTTGATGCTCTGTTGTGAAATGAAGTGCCCTGACACTGCTGCAGAATAATGACTAGAGAACCCGTTCCTCAACTCTGTCATTTTGGTTTTGAGTAGAACACAGTCAGCTCAGCTTATTTCTTTTATTTTTTTTATTTTTTTTGAAGCCAATCTCAACTTTGCTTGCTTTACCTTATTCACTAAAGCTCTTAGATCTGACAGAAGAGGCGCGCTCTTTGACATCGCCCTCCGTTTTTCAAACACTTCTCGTTTCCAAACCAACAGTTGGGGTGGATTTCTACTTTGAAGAAACGGTGAAAGCACTTTTTGCAGGACCCAGCTATTTTATTAACTTATTTTCGACCGTTTTAATTAATTAATTTTGCCATGTGACCAATTGGACCTTGTAGCACAGATAATTATCTTGCAGGGGTCATACGGCATGAAGCCTGTCTGATGTAGGCTTCAAAGCGAGCTTCTTGTCCGCACTGCAGTGCCGGTCCTCTCTGGAGGTGTAGAGACAGAGTGGCTGCCAGGATGCTGCTATTACAGATAAAGCTTTTCGCTTTGGCCTCCAGCTGCTCCTTCATAGGTTAGCAGATGCTCATCGGAGACCCCAAGCCAATTTGGAGCATAAAACGTTCTCCGCGCCCCCACAGAAGGAGCTGGGATGCATTACCAGAGGTTTTGGATGTTTGTTTTTTATGTTAGCATTGTATTGTGACTGCATCATTCTTCTGTTATCTCTTCAGGGTATACTGTGAAACTTTTCTAATTAACTTTAATCATTTTTCTCTGTAGATCCTAAGTAGCATAGAGCGCAGGTGTGCACACGTCTACGCGCTCCGCGTCTTGCGTTGTGCCAACAGGCAGTATCTTTCCACTAGAGTGAAGGCAACTTTAATTGGAAAAAACGAGCCCAAGGTTATCTGAGACACGCATGTATATTTTTGACAGTTTGATAGAAAGCCTTGTTTTGGTGGGAATCTGCATGTACAAGACAATGGTTATGGTTTGCTAGGTGGGAAATCCACGGCATTCTCAACTTGTTTGCATTGAATCCCTGTATACAGCATTATACTTTCAGAACCAATTATGGTGGTCGTTTTGTCCCTAACATTATCCCCAATTATTTATTTTTTTGTCTTTTACGGATTTAAAAAAAATAAAAACACATATTAAAAGCAGAGTTGTTAAATTTCTGATGAATAATTTAGCATCTTTTTTCCCCTCATATCGTGCCACTTTATATTCTTCCCACCGTGAAACTCAAAATTATATTTTGGGCACAATGTCCAAGTTCCTCTTTTCCATACTCCTAAAGTAAATGGTGATTTAGAGCTCCACATATGAGTTTGCTACAAATACGAATGCAAATGAGATTTGAGAGAGATGACAAATTGGAACATTAGCAGTGAACAGCTTGCATTACAGTTCAAAAGTTTGTGGGTTTTGAAGATTTTGTTAATGTTTTTGAAAAGTCTAACTCACCAAGGCTGCATTTATTTGATAAAAAATATACAGTAAAAACAGTAATATTGTGAAATATTACAATTTAAATAACTATTGTAATGTATTGAAAAATGTTATTTATTACTGTGGTGGTAAAGCTACATTTTCAGCTTTTTTTGTTGATTAGGTGCTCAAAAATCATTTCTGATTATAATCAATGTTAAAAATAGTTTTGCTATGTAATATTTTTATGGAAACTTTGAATCAGATTTCTTTGATAAATAGACAGTTCAAAAGAAAAGTATTTATTTGAAACTGAAATCTTTTGTAACACTATAAATGTCTTTACTAACATTTTTATTCAGTAAAAAAAATCTTACTGAACTTTTTGAATGGTGGTGTAAATTCGGTATGTTTCTCACTCAAAGATAGCCTTTTTTTTTTGCATTTACATTTAATCATTTAGCAGACGCTTTTATCCAAAGCGACTTACAAATGAAGAGAACAATAGAAGCAATCAGGGCTGGATTTCCCGATAACGTTGTCTCTTAGCGTGCTATGAAGGCTCTTAAGGTATACCATTTCTAGGCGTGTTCCCCGAACCATACCTTAGGAGGTTGCCTAAGATATACCTTCTTACGTGTCGTTACCAGCTGCTGTCCGTGGCGGTGGTGCTGAATTGGTTGATATCGATGGCTCGAGAATCAATTATTCACTCATGCAGGGGCTGCTTCACTACTTTATTTGAGAAAGTGGTGTTCTTTATAAAAGAATCTCTTCAGAAATAGTTGAAATTCCATTTATTAGGACTCATGGGATATTATAAAAAAAATAATAGCCTAGCCATATAATTTAAAATTGTGTCATATATTGCTCCACAATAACGGCCCATTTCAAATGTTTATGTGCTTTCTTCTCTTTCCCCTTTTTGTTTGCTGAGGTGGAGCTGTGATGAAATATTGTTCTTGTTAAAACTTGCCAGCATTTCAGTAATAAAAGTGTACATCATACTGCTTGGCAGTGATCAAAAAGGATTTAAACAGTGAATTTTGAAGTGATCTCTTCTTGTCAACTCAGAGATGTGGATTCAGACGGCAATTAAATCACCATAAGACCTTGGTATTCGTCAAAAAACAGAAGGTAATTCGGCCGGGGATTTTTACGTGGGTGGTGGGAGAAAAACATTGACATTCTGGATTCGGATTGCAATAAAATCACGGCCTAACCTCTGTAAATGTTTGAAAATACCATACGACCCCATGAGAAACAAGCGGACGGCGCCATCTTTGATTTAGCACAACTATTCGCTGTATCACTGCCATAGTTTGATAATGCCTAATGGTTTGGCTGCTGATGTACCTTTGGATAATATAATTAAAAATCTAACAACAATCAGTGTAATGACGATTTTATTCTTTGCATGGAAACACTTGAATTAGCCTAATTGAACACTGGGTGTATTACAACTTCAGAATTATATTCGTATAGACTGTCAACAGTGATAAGGTATAGCTAAGAGTGGTCCAGACCAACTTTATGAACGTATGACTTACAGAAGGTATACTTAACTAAGAACGTTTCGGGAAACACGTATTGACGATTAGGTACAGCTTAAGGTATTACTTAAGAACGATGTAGCGTTAAGAAGGTTTTGGGAAATCTAGCCCAGACCAACAAGAGGGCAACAGTATACAAGTGTTGTAACATGTCTCAGTTAGTCTAGCATAGTACACATAGCAAGTTTTTTTTTTTCTCTCAGGAAAAAAAAATAGTATAGAATAGAAAAGGTAGGTGCTTTTTACCCTTTTTGAATCTTGAACATATAATTTACCATCCAATTTTGTTGAGTGGAAAAGAGAAGCACGGACATTCTGCTTAATATCTCTTTTTTGTGCAGTAATACAGCTTTGGAATGAGTAAATAATAATTGTTCGTTGAATGGTTGATCTGTTAACATTTAATAAGTTTGTACGTATCAAACAACCTTTCAGACTTGCACCTCTCCGTTTGCTTCTCTACATGGGAACTGTTCTGAATGCATTAAAGCAACTGTGTAGGCAGTGAAAGTCTCAGACGTGTGGGAAGCCATTCGATTAACCTCACAGAGGATTCCCTGCCATCTTACACCACAGGTAGCATGTTTGGCACGTAAATCATCGGGCTCATGGACAACAGCTTTGAAACTCCCTAATTAACTGTTCATTTATATTAGCAGTATCTGGAGGCGCTACTTTCATTTTATTGATGTTTTTAATTAACACAGAAAGAAGGGGCCATCTTCTCAGTAAATGTGTTTGGAGAGATGTCAGTTAAGTCAAAGGCTAAAGGACAATGAGAGATGACAGGCCATTTAACTCTCCTATGGTGTACACGATTCAAGGACTATACAGTTCATGTCCTTTCATGACAGAGTCAAGAGGAACTAATTTTAAGGTACTTCTGTAAAGAGTACTCAAAAATCAGACAGAGATGTTGCTCACCGTGTGAATAGGATTTGTCAGGCTTAAGAGGATAGTTCAGCTAAAAATTAAAAGAATTTCATCATTTATTCATTGTCATGTTGTTGCAAATTTTTCTTTCTGTGGAAAAAAAGGACAGTCTGTTCTGAACTTTTCTATTCAATTACAATGAGACCTAAAGCTTCAAAAGCTTCAAAATGGACACAAAAGTACCATAAAAAGTCTTTACTGTTAGTTTTTTTGATCAAAATTATTATTTTTTGTAAATAAAACTGAATGGTAGTGTGAATTCGGTATGTTCAGAAGTAAATTAAGAAGATTTGTAAAATAGTGCACAAGGTTTGAAACGACATGAAGTTGAGTAAATGAAATTAAATTGCCTTTTTAAGGAAACTTGGATGAAACTAGGGCAGCATGTCAGGCTAGTTTGAATGATTTCTGTGAGGTTTAGGAAAATGTTTTTGGCCTTCTATCCGCCCTGGCCAGGACGTCTGCAGGGAAACATGTGGTAGTTTGTGATTGATTTGAAGAGCAAACTGTGCAATTGGAGCCAAGTACAAGTGGGAGCCCATAGGGGTATCCTTGGATGCTCACACACACACTGACCACTTGCATACTGTCAGTGCCCAGATCCTTCCTTTGAGAAACATTCTTACACAGCTGCTTTTAGCAGAACTGATGTGGTTAGTGCATTTTTATATGATGGAATGTAAAATAAATTTGAGTGGTCATCCTCTGTCAACAGTTGTAGCATAAAGTTGATTACCACAAGAAATCATTTTGACTCATGCCTTTTTTATTTTTACAGGGTGTTAATGTAAAAATAAATCCTTAATTTACATTAAAATGTCTTAAATCAAGCCAATTTCATGTTTCAGTGAAGATTTATATTTTATTTTCGCTTGTTGCTTTTTGAAATCACAAAACCGTGTGACTGTATTGCACGAGCGTACAGTGTTCCCTTTCAAGAGGTCTCTCGTATTGCGTAAGTAGCTTACACTATTGGAAAACTCCTTTTCTCGAGAATATTGAAGCCGCATTTTTAAGACGCAGTGCAGTTGAGCGTCTAGCGTGGTCATTGGCTGTGCTGTAGCAACTGCACGAACCTATGCCGAGGTGGCTCAGGCGCGCGAACCAATCAGGCTGCTTCGCGCCCTGGTGTGTCGGAGCCTGCCAGAATGGGCGTGGCTTATAGCTATATATTAGCCCCCATTTCTGTCATAAAATCAGATTTAATCTCCTTCAGCGAACTCCCTTCACTGTTCGTGAGAATGTTTCACATCATGCCTGAGACCTGCCATGCAGAAGCTGCACTCTCCATGGGCGGTGGCTCTCGTCCCCACGCGGCTAGTTCTCTCTACGTTCAATAGAGCTACCCTGCCCTCGCGCCCTCGTTTCGCGCGTCATACAGAGCCCTCTCGAAGCTCTCTGCATGACCCAGACGGACATTATGAGTGACTTTCCGTGCCTGGGATCCAGCCATGCTGAAATTGCATCACTCACGCCGGCTGTTCTCGGGTGAGAACATGCCGCTCTCTTCTCTGCTCACGCTAATTGTCTTACGTCACCCCACAAAGCGCTTATGACGCGCCCATTCAGGATGCTTACAACCAAACAAATCCTTGCACAGATTCGTCCAGGGGATTGTTTTTTCTCAGTGGATCTGAAAGATGCTTATTTTCACATTCAGATAACGCCCCATCACAAGCCATTCTTGAGATTCGCTTTCGAGGGGCAGGCTTATCAGTTCATGGTTCTACCGTTCGGTCTGTCTAGCACTCCGTACATTTACAAAGTGCATGGACGCAGCTCTCGCCCCCCTGAGACAACGGGGAGTGCGAGTGTTAAACTACCTCGACGATTGGCTGATTATAGCCCAATCGGAGGCGCAGTTAATAGGATGCCGAGGATGCCCATCTAGGATGCCTAGGTCTCAGGATCAATGCTTCCAAAAGCGCGCTGTCTCCCAGTCAGAGCATTTCCTTCCTGGGAACAGCCATAAACACTATACAAATGAGAGCGCGGCTTACATCAGAGCGCGCACTCACCATTCAACGCCTAGCCGCGTCGTTCAAAGTGGGCGTTTGCGCCTCTCAAGAGATTTCAGAGGATGTTAAGTAGAGCCCGACCGATATATCGGCGGGCCGATATTATCGGCCGATTTTAGGCATTTTCCTAACTATCGGTATCGGCATTTATAATGGCCGATAAATGAATATTTTAAAAAATTCGGGTGCGGTGATTCATGTAAGGGTGGCGCTGCCAATAAAGCACCTAAAAGCTGTCACAAGAACTGGCAAAAGTAATGATTATGAATACAACAAATATAGCAAGGAGACATTTTAATTGTTTATTAACAAACAAGTGTTTTCAGTCAGTGTCAGCCAAAGATGAAGTTGACGATGCTGACTCGCGATCTTCAGTGAACGCGTGCCAGAGAGATATACACATTTCATACGATTACATGAGTCTGTCTGTCTTTCGTTTTGAATTGTTCTGTTTAAAAGTAGACATTTCAATATAGATATATTTCAATTCTCAGGTCTATACGCTGAGTTTCGGTTCATGAGACGAGCTCCAGTTCACCCGCAGGCGCCTCCGTGTCGAGATTATCTATCGTCTGCTATCTACTTCTTATATATTAAATCCAGGCAATTGGTTGATGAAACATTGATTAAAATTAAGATACGATTAATACAAAACGAAATTCACTTTGAAACAAAAGGTTTTGTGCTTTCTGTTTGATGTCTATGTGAAAGTTTCAAAGCATATTTTAGTGCCGCTTTCAGAGCGCTCACGTCCGTAGTCTGTAACATTGTTTTTTCCTCATAAATGCGAACACGAAAAATAAAATAAAATAAAATGAATATTTTATGTAGCCTGTGGAGACTGAGAGCCAACCCTTCTTCATGCAGTGGGTAGTAGCCTACTTGTGATTTGCGCAGTGTAATTCACAGAATTGATTTCTCTGCTACAAGCCTCTGTCACGTATTGTGTGAGCTTGTGACTATTGCAAGCGCACAGCTGAGAAGTCCTTATTATATTGTCTACTATATTTACTTGTTATTTATTAAGGCAATTAGTTGATGAAACATTGATTAAAATGCGTGGCGCGAGCGATCTCCGACAGTAAACTGATTCTGCTTTGTCTAGGGTAAACAGCTGTTGCGACGCGAGCAGTAACGGCCGCGTCCGGTGTAGACACAGTGTTAAAGCTCATTCTGCCTGATAACGCTACGTTACAACATCAAGCAATATTCCAAAAATGTATATAATTATAACACTTTATATAGGGCCATTTTGCATTAAGAGTAGCCTAGTTTCACGTTTAGTACATTTTGCTTACCAATTATTTAAAATAGTATATAAGTACTGTACATATGTAATTAAAAACGTTTTCATTATGATATTATTAATTTTACTTTAGTAAAAAGATCTGAGTTCTTCCTCCACTGGTAGAGATTAGAGGAATTAAGAGTAAAAATAGAAGATAATAAGGTTTTGTCAGTGACACTTTTTATATATTTATTGATACAAGTTATGACTAAATTAAAAGACAAAGTCGTTAGTGAAGATTATGCAACAGTATTTAGAATATAATATAATATAACATGCAATGCAAACTAGTTTGGTTACAGCTCAACTGTATAATTCTCATTCTATCATTCCTCCTGCCTCCATTACATATCTGTGTCATACAAGTGTTTGATCACCACATTTGAGTGATCATTGCAAAACGTGTTTATAAAATATATTTATTCTGTTTATAGCTACTGTGTAAAGTACACATCAAAAGTTTGTACACACCAATAGGAAAGTGTCCAAACTTTTGACTGGTATACTGTACTATAATACACATAAATAATATTGCTACTGTATTATAATATACACATAAATAATATCGGCCGATATATCGGTATCAGGCTTTTTTTACTCCCTAATATCGGTATCGGCATCGGCCCCCAAAAATCCGTATCGGTCGGGCTCTAATGTTAAGTCTCATGGCCTCAGCATCATCAGTACTCCAGTTGGGTCTACTGTACATGTGTCCTCTTCACCACTGGTTAAAACCCTGTGTACCGGCTCACGCGTGGTGATCTGGCCACTTACGCATCAAAGTGAACCACGGCTGTATCAGAGTCCTGGCTCTTTGGAAAGCAGCCGGCTGGTACCAAACTGGCGTGAGTATAGTTGTGATTTCAAAGGGGAAAGTTATCTGACTAGTCACCTCCAACCTAGGTTGGGGGGCCCTTTACAAGGGCAGGCCCATCTCCGGCCTATGGTCAGAGAGCAAGTGTCCAGTGCTCTTGGTAGCCCCTCTCTGGAAGAACCAGCTATGGTTCTCTGAGTTGACTCAGCTGAGTTGACCGTCCCGACTTGTGGGCCCTACATGTATGGCCCCTCAATGGGTATCTGGGTATCTCTCAGAAGGAGTGCTGAAAAACATCACTGAACCGAGTGCGCCATCAACCAGCCGCTTTTACGCTCTAAAATGGTTAGTGTTCTCCGGCTGGTGTACAGCACGGAGCCTGGACCACTACCCATGTGGAGTGCTAAATATGCTCTCCTTTTTACAAGAGCTTTTGGACGCAGGTCGTTCCCCCTCCACGCTCAAAGTATACGTAGCGGCCATAGCAGCATCTCACGCTCATGTGGCCGGGCAGTCATTGGGAAGGAATGACCGGGTCATGCACTTCCTCAAAGGGGCCGAAAGGCTGAACCCGCCTCAACCCCCTCTGTGCCTATCTGGGACCTCTCCATGGTCCTGGAAGCCATGAAAGGGGCCCCATTTGAGCCGCTTCAGTCCGCTAGACCTTCAGCCAAGCGAGTAGGTGATTTGCAGGCACTTTCACTAAGCGCTTCCTGCCTCGAGTTCAGGCCCAACGACTCCAGGGTCGTCCTTAAGTCAAGGCATGGATATGTTCCTAAAGTGCTCTCCACTCCGTTCAGAGCGCAGGTCATTTCGCTCTCGGCTCTTCCCTTGTCTGTGCTTTGGCGGCCGCACCAAAGGGCTCGCGGTCACAAAGCAAAGATTATCGCACTGGATAGTGGATGCTATCGCGCTGGCTTATGAGTCTAAGGGCCTTCATTGTCCCATAGGTGTCAGGGCTCATTCCACGAGAGGCATGGCCTCGTGGAATACCTATTGAAGATACCTGTGCGGCGGCCGGCTGGGCCTCGCCGTCCACATTTATGAGGTTTTATAACCTGGAAGTTCCTGCTTTGCAAGCAGAGGTTCTTTCAATATAATAAGTGTTAAGCACAATTCACCATAACTATAAGGCCCCCAATGCTTATCTGGTCCTGGTTGAACTCAAACTACGGTTCTTTTTATAATAAATAAGGGACTTGGCCCTTTTTAAGGCCCGTTCCTTGGTTCCCTATATGAGGCTCGTCACTGGCCTGGCCTCTATTAGGATTCATAACTGTACTCTTCTATGGGCCTCGGGCGCTCTGCCCTAGGCTATAGTATGGGGTGAAGTTTTAAGCACGCACAGCGTTTTGAAAAGGGTTCCCATAGTGTGAGCTACTTACGCAATACTTAGTTGGTTACTAACGTAACCTCGGTTCCCTGAGAAGAGGGAACGAGTATTGCATATCCCGCCGTGCTACTGTGCTTAAGTCGAGTTAAACCTGATTTTATGGCAGAAATGGGAGCTAATATAGCTATAAGCCACGCCCATTCTGGCGGGCTCTGACGAGCTTAGGCGTGAAGCGGCCTGATTGGTTCGTGCAGTTGCCGCAGCACAGCCAATGACTGTGCTAGACGCTCAGCTATGTGTCTGCTGTGCAGCTGCACTGCGTTTTAAAAATTTGGCTTCAATATTCTCGAGAAAAGAAGCTTTCCCATAGTGTAAGCTACTTGCGCAATACTCATTCCCTCTTCTCAGGGAACTGAGGTTACGTTTGTAACCGAGTCGTTTTAGAGCGGCTCGGTTCACAGTAAATGCCGGTCCACACAAACTCTATCGCTGCCTTTGCTGTGAGTTTGAGTTGCTTATTACATGCATTTAGAATACGGCATGCTAGATTCACTTTGTTTTTTGACATTAGCGTAATCTCAAAGTTATTGTGTGCAGAGGTTTACAGAATTTCACCTCATTTTTAATTAGAAGCAAGTTAAAAACTATTACAAACTAAGCAGTTAACTTCCTGCAGTTTTATGTCAAATTTCCCAAAAGTCCCAGTGTAATGTATATGATTTTTTTTAAGAGGAGTATTAAAGGGGTCATGAACTAGCTTTTTAAAAAATGTTATATTGTTGTCTGAGGTCAACTTATGACGTTCGCTTGGTTTTTACATTCAAAAACATCAAAATGAATAAGTAATAGGCTATTTTCTACCCTAGTTTTGAGCCTAGCTCAAAAACGCTCGGTTTTTATGGGTGTCTCGCATTGAAGACTTGGAAGTAAACGCCCACTGCTGTGAGTGGATAACAGTTTTGCATATTATAAGGAGTTTCAACTCACTCGTCAGTAACGATTAGACTGATACACATGTACACATAATTATTAGATATCAAACGATCTGTAACAATGCAATACTAGCCTATCAGATTATTATTATTTTTTAAATAAAAATTTTACTCACATAAGTGTGTTGCACCATTCCTGTCGGATCCAATATAGAAGGCACAGCACCGTTTTCTAATCTTAATCGGTCTGCAAATCCAGTCTAAACCTGTGTCTTGTGTACAAAACAATCCTCAGTGAAATGAAGCGAACAAACGGACAATGTTTTACCCACATCAGCTGGAACGTCATTAAAAATAAAGTTTAACCAAGCATTCCTATTGGAATCCAGAGGAAGCTTATGCAGCGACTGTCTTCTTCCACAACCAGGCACTGCACAATATTTTGTAAATGTCATGTTTATTGCTCGGTAGCTCGATCCGGTTTGTCATCACGAGGTAGGCCCATGTTATTTAGCTATGCGTGTAATGCGCAAATCGGTGGGCGGGGCTAAAGTAGCCATGTTGAAGTAGGCGTTGATCTTCTTCAGCGGGGGTGGTGTTTTATCCTCTTTGACGTCATAGTTCCCCACTTTGAAAAACGAGTTGTTTGCTGAGCCTGGTGTCAATAAAAGCATTTATTGGACTAACAAGGACGTTTTCGGTTCTGAAATTTACAGGATATTCTTATAATATGATGACTTCTTAGATGTCAAAAGCTCAAGGAAAATTTGATTTCTCAGTTCATCACCCCTTTAATATTAAAAATTTTGTGTTTTTTTTTTTTTTTTTTTTTTTTTAGTTTTCTTCTTTAAAAAAAACTTAATGAACATTTATAATACTAAATAATGTTGTATTACCCAGGCATTCAATTACAAAAAAAAAGTACAGCTGCTGAGTGAGAGATGGTAAATTTGGCATCTTTATCCCTTCTGAATGCCATAATCCATCTGTTTTTTCCACCCGCTCTCTCTTGCTCTCTGATTGGGCATACGTAAAATGAAGTCGTTGAGACTTGAAGGTTTGAGGGATGGTAGTACCATCTCAGCGTCATCAAGGCTCACCCCTATTGGCCTGATGGTGGCGCTACAGTGGGTAAAAGTACGTAATGGCTTATAACTCCTAAACCGCTCGTCGCAGACTCAGACGAAAACATCTATATCTACGCAACAGTCCGATTGACTTGAAAACTGGCATCAGGTGTCTTTGTCCAAGGTGCCGCGATTGTCTATGAGGACACTCGCGTATCATGAAAAATACGGCCACCATGTATTTACCATAAAAAAAAAAAACGGTGCTGACATGGCTTGGAGCAATTTACTGCTACTATTATTATTGCTAAAAACTAACTAATTAATTCCTGTTTTGATCAACTTTATTCCTGTGTTGATCAATTGTGATCAAAAGAATTAAACATATGTTTTCTTATCTTTGCATGAAATAGTCAGTGGAAGTAAATAGATGTCAAAATGAATAAATGTAAGAACCTCGAAAGTGGTGTAATTCCGACAGCAGTCTGGAAAGACTCAAGCTCAAGCTTTCTACTCCATCATGGCTGTAATCCAGACACATTACTTTATACATGTTGTTTGTAGATTACCCTCTGAAGTCTGTTAAGTAAAGTTCTGCCCCATGTGCCAGGATGTTTGTGCACCAGCAGCTTGAAGAAGAAAAATGAAAACAGTGGCGCACCTTCAGGGAGCGGTTCATCCTGCATCCTGTCAAAGTGAGGGTGGAACAGGAGGTTAATGGCCTTGAGCTGCCAAGATCCCTTCTCAAGCCAATACATAGTCTGACAACAGAATTCACACAATTACAAACTTTTCTTCCTCTCTTTCAGAGCGACAAGGCAATTTGAGATTATTGAAAATTATTTGGTTGTCCTCGAGGTCAGAATTGTGCAGCGGGGCTTCGATCTGATTTTGCTGGTGATGTAATATTAAACATGGTTATTCAATATGCTTTTTATTTGGCCATTACGTTTTCTAAAGGCAATGCCTGTAGGCGTGTTCCAGGCCTTCTCCTTCTCGATTCACGAGTATGAATGTGTTCAGAAATATTAATATAGTCCCTGTGGTTGGATTCCTGCAAGAAGCGAGACTTGTACCACCACCATTGTGCCCTTGAACAAGGCATATGACCCTGATGTTCTGATTGACAGATGCAACATCTTTTTTATGTTTGGGGTTCCTAAGACCTCAGTACTGCAAATAAAATTAGTTTGGGGATTTAAAAAATAACATTTGATTTATTTCCATTTAAAAAATATTGCCATGTGGTATTGCTCTAATTTTACGATTTGCTTATAAAAACATGTAGGTTATATGCATGTAGATACTGTATATTAGATGTTTGTTGTGTACTTTGTAGTTTTATTTTATTTATTATTTTGCTGTTTGTTTTTCCCTACTTTTTTTGAAAGACGTGTGCATGCATTTGTATCTATTGTGCGTGTATGCCCACAATTGTTCTTAATTGCTGTAGACAATAAAATACCAATTAAAAATTAGGTTTCTGTTTGTTTATGCCATATATTTATGTCATAAATTATTATATTTAATGAATAAATACATTTTAAATCAATTTAAATAAAACTTCACCCAATTCATGTGGAAAACATGTTTTTTAATGTTTTTGAAGAAAAACATAATATAGTAAGAGTGTTATGATTTCACAGTGGAACATCTAACCAAGGGATTTAAAGATGAGCATTCAAATCACTCACCAGCCGATTCCTGCTTAGAAGATCCATCAGCCTTTTACTATGATTTAGCCACTATTTATCCTCTCTTCCAAAACTGCTCTCTAGTCCCATTTACCTGTTTTCCACAGCTTTAAAATGAGTTTTATCTTCCGCAATCCTCAAATGTTTTAACTATTTGATTCCATCTGTTGTGTAACTCCTTGAGCACTTGGGGATTTTAGGCAATTATATTTCCCTTTCCATTTCTACTAATGCCCAATTTCTGTTTTTGTGGTATATTTTCTGCAGGGATCAATTCATTCTCTTTCCCTTTGCCTTTTGCAGGTTGTTGAAATTGCCATCAAAGTAAGTCCTATATTAGGCTCCCATATGTTTCAGCCTCTTCTGCCAGCTGTGTTACAGGGGATTGTCGAAGGAGAAGTGAGTTTGAACACAGTATAGTCTATTACAGTATTCATCTTGCTCTAACTTCATTTCAGTGAAACTCCTGTTTCCAGTTTTCAATGTTTGCACATACTTGTGTGTTTGACTGCAGAGGTATCCTGTGGTTATGTCTACATACCTTGGGGTGATGGGTCGGATTCTCCTGCAGAATTCAGGCTTTTTTACATCACTTCTCACTCAGATGGCTGTGGAATTCAACCAGGAGGTGAGGATGACTGTCAGGCCACCAGCATTTGCTTGCCTTATAGAGAAGGAATTTTAAAATGGATAGTTCTGATGCAAAACACCTGTTCACTTAACTGTATATCATTGAATTATTTCATTTAATTATTTTGAATTAATTATTGTATTTATTATTTTCACTAAGGTTTTAGTTTTTTAACTTAAGTGAAAATGAGGAGAAATGTTTTTTTGGCAATTAGCTGAAATAAATTTCAGTTTTTTATTTATTAAAAAAAAAACTTATTTTATTTTTAAGTTTAAAAATGTTTTTTTTAAGGTTTTAGTTCTTTAGTTTTATATATATATATATATATATATATATATATATATATATATATACACATACATGCATACATACATACATACATGGCTTGCTATTAACTTTTTTGCTCACCAGCCACTGTGGCTAGTGGTTTTCCAGCTACTAGCCACTCAGCATTTTCCCAGACCACAATATTGAGCTCGATGCCATGAGGAAAAAATGCCATATAGATATTTTTAATATTTCCTTATAATTTGGCAGCATATTAGGCTGCTGTCACTTTAAGACCTGACACACTGATCCATTATACTTTTAAATGTGTTGTCTTTCTCAACTGTTTACGTTCACATAAAACATAACTAACTGTGTTTACGTGAATACTTGCCATGACTGGCATTTTGACATTATTTTTGTTTGTATTTGACTGTTTAAGTGCAATAAGCAGCGAAAAATAACTCAATTTAGTACTGAGAGGCGGCTTTATGTACGCACATTTTGGGTGTGAACACACAATCTGCGGGAATAAGTAAAATTATGCGCAATCCCACGCTGAAATTTAAGCGTTTTAACACCAACGATTAATCCGTAGCAAATATAATGAGTGAGTGAGGGGGGGCGGGCTTGTGTCTCAACTTGATGAGAGATGAAAGAGCGAGAAAGAGCAGCTGTAATCATGTTATCATTTATTCTGCAGAAAATGAGTATTGGAAGCATTTCAGATATTTCAGTGTCTATGTATTGAAAAATCAATATTTTTCACAACACTACATTGCACTTAGTTTATTTCAGATGCCTTTTTAAAAGACTACAATTGAAAAATATATAAAATTCAACCCGCTAAAGTAAGATTGACTGCGTTACATGCCACTGCTATATATTTTATGTCAAGGTCAAATAGACTGAAGCAAAAAATCAGCCAACAAACTAAAAATTCTCAAGCTTGGCCTAGTTTTCTTTTTCTGTGCAGCGTATCTTTAGTTGTGTTTGCAGGAGCTGATCTTACTGTAATTTGGTCCCAGTGGACCCAAATGCTTTGCTGAGCCGCCCACACAGAATCATTCCCTTTCAACCCTGGGCCATATCTCCCCGCTGAAAAATCGAACTCATTTGCACTATTGTAGTCTCAGCATATCCGTGTTCTCCTTAATTTCCTTAATCCCAGAAATATCTTTCCCGCAGAGGTCCCTTTATTATTTATAGTCTCAGCCAAACAACTTCAAAGACGGAGGTTTTTATATATTTGGCCTGTCAGGTGGCTCAGCGTACCCTAATGTTTTCCTCTTATCTTATGAAGGATGTATTAATCTTGTTCCCAGTGTGCCTCGCTTACCTGTGCACAGCTAAATTATAAATGAGAATTATGTGAACAAGATTGTTTATCATGGCAATCTCTGCTTCCCAGGCAGACCAGCTCTTGGGGAGTATGATTGAGATGTGGGTGGACCGCATGGACAACATCACCCAGCCTGACAGGAGAAAGCTCTCTGCCCTGGCACTCCTGTCGCTTTTACCGTCTGACAACAGGTTCGTCATCTTATAAACACTGCAGGAGAACCCCATCACATTTGCATGCAAATGCCTGAAGCTGATATTGTAGATGTCATCAGCAAGCTGTACAAATGATAGCATTTATACAAATCATTTGACATTCACCACAGAGCCCAAACAAATGAAAAATCTCTTCATAATGGTGACTTGTCGGTAGAAATGGCATGTTGGTATTAGCTACGTCAGCAGTTCGGATGTTAGTGATAGTCCCATTATCATTCCTCTTGTCACATTGTGAGATAGCCTGTAAGTTATAGCTATTATGTTTCAAGGTGCCATTTGCATCTAATTGAGATGTCAGGTCTTGTAAAAGGGAGTCAGGCATTTTGCCTATAATATTACAAGTAATTTAAGTTTCCATGCCTCGTAGTTCAATATCTTTTTACTACTGATGTAATAGACCAAGAAATCGAAACGAACCAAGCAAATGACCACCCATTTTTTTAAGTATAGAGGGCAAGAGTGATCATGAACCAAACTCAGGTAACAATATTTTAAGGTGACTTAGTTTCATGTTACTACATGTACTTACTTTAGTAATAACTGTAAATTATGCATAATTACAAGTAGGGCTGGGTATCGTGTTCGATACTTTTTAACACGGACCGAATTGCCTCAATGCCATAGAGTATCAAAAAATGTCTTGTCATTCGGTTCCAAATTTCGATATCTAAGAGGTTAATCTCGTCAACGTCAGTGAGGAAAAACACTAGTTTACGTCAGTTAGGCCCAGAGACATTGCTCACATGTGAGGCTGTAGTGTGAAAGTGTCCCAACCCCCGTAGATGTAAAAGATGTGTAAAAGATCAGAATTGTGGCTATTCACCAGACTCGATGCCAACAGTGCGCAATGCAATATTTGCGACAAGATAATTGCTGGCAAGACCGGAAACGCGAAAAATTTGATGAATAAACTTAAGAGCGGAAAGTTGCTCTGTCTTCGACTGTAAGAAGAACTGGAGCGCGTCACAAATGAATGGTAACTCTGCGTATAGGTTACTTTCCTCACAGACATGAGAAATAGGCATATAGAAAGCTTGAAATGTCTACTTTTACACGAACCAATTCAATAACAAATATTCTCTGGTTATGTAATCCAAATGAAAGGTGCCTTTCTCTCTATACTGTAGGTGCGCGGGTGTTCACTATATTGCGGAGATGACGAGTCAGCATCGTCACCTTCATCTTTGCAGCCAACACTGACTCACAAAACACATTCATTATCATTAGGCTACTTTTGCCAGTGTTTTGCGGCAAGCTTTTGCGTGCGTGAGGCATATATTCTGCCCCCTAGTGGCCTTGCCTAGTCTTTGAGTGTAAAAAAAGTCAACAAACTTAAAAAATTAAAAAATAAAAGTTTGTTTTAGGTAATATGTAATGTAATATTGTTTTTCATAAAACTGGTATTGAAAAAAGTATCGTTCAGGAACCGGTATCGAAGTCAAGGTATCAGTATCGATTTGTTTTTTTAACGATACCCATCCCTAATTACAAGTAACTAAACCAAACCCTTTACCATAACTTTATAAGTATGTAGTTAGTTAATATTACTCAGTACTTACTGTATTTGAGTAAGTGCAATGTAACTCTGTCACTAGTGCAGCGGTTCTCAAAGTGTGGGGCGCGCCCCACTGGTGGGGAATAGAGACCGGACAGGTGGGGCACGCCAAACGAGAGGAAATTTTCCATTTTATGCCTTTATATCTTTAATCGTTGATGGCGAGTCCGCATCATCAACTTCATCTTTGCAGCGACACACACTCAAAAAAATGTTTTTTTGGCACTGTTCTTTTTACCCAAATATGTTTTGTTAAATAACACACATATATTTCTTTTACCGCCTAAACACTATTGTATTGCGTTTAATTAACTTAACCTGTATAATTTTCCACTTTACTTAATTATCAATCGTTAAACTAATGTAAAAGGTTTAATTTCGTGATAAAAAAAAACCTGGATGTGACAATTTCCAATGTATTGGATGAAGATGGAGTGTGAAGAAAGTAGCAAGGTGCATGGCATCAGAGAATATATAAAGTTAATCTAAAAGGCTAAGTCTTTAATTTCTGTGAGTATTTCGGAAAGTCTGTTCTGGAATGCTTTAGATATATTTCAATGAAAAAAAAATATTTTG
This sequence comes from Gila orcuttii, assembly GCA_026230005.1. NCBI lineage: Eukaryota > Metazoa > Chordata > Actinopteri > Cypriniformes > Leuciscidae > Gila > Gila orcuttii. The sequence goes on from JAPDVR010000015.1 coordinate 22,866,134, forward strand.
TCTGCTTGTTCAAATTGCTTCAAATGAGCTTAAGCAACACAATTGCTGTACATTTTGTCCAAACTTAATTTGATTGTGTTCAATCTGCTTAAATATGTAAAATCAAAGTTTACTTAATCCGTTTGTGTTGGATTACATGAATGATTTGTGTTGCATTAACTGAAACTGGGCGGTGCTTGTTAGTTCCTAGCATGCTTTGCATATAGCTGAATTAAGACAGAATAAATGTTGAAATGAAGTGTTATTTTATGTGTTTTTTAGAAATTGAGGAAAGGGGAAGACTTTATAGTGTGTAATTGTGTTTAATGTTCAATTACATTGCAATTATTAAAATCATTTAAATTACAGTGGGTTACCATTGTGGAGAAGAGTAGAGCATTTGGTTAGCATGTGGACTGATTCAAATCTTAGCATTTAGTATGTTAATAAGTGCTATTATTAGCTAATAGCTAGCTGTAGTCTAGTAATTCATTTGAGAAATCATGTAAATCCTACATACATTTATTTTTCAGTGAGTTTTAATTAAACTAAAGCATGTTCACTAAACTTAACCGGTTTAAGTTACAGGGAAGCAATTCCATTGATTTGTTTGGACTCATTCAATTGAGTTGTCACAACACAAGGAGCTTACGTAGATTCAAAAAATGTCATTAACATTAATACAAAATAATTTGCTTGTGTGGAACCACTGTCCATAATTGAATTAAGTTTGTTTAAAGAGTAATTTTTTTGAGTGCAGAAAACACCAGTTTATTAATAAACAATTAAATGTCTCCTTGCTATTTTTTACACATTCATAATCATTACTTTTGCTGGTTCTTTGTGGCAAGCTTTATGCGCGCGCTTGAGTGCGGCAATATAACGCTCATTTTCCTGTATAGGCTATTTAAGTAATTAAATCAATATAAAGGGGCGATTTGTCCACTAATGGCTTAAATGAACAACTAGTCGACTAGAAAAAAACTTTAGTCGGAGACAGCCCTTATTCCACATATTTTCGAACCAGCAGGCCATTCTGTGTTGAGGAACGACCCTGAGCGGAATGAGCGAGCGGAGGAATATTCAGAAATGCGTTCTCCGCTCACATGCTCTGATCGGAACAAAGGAATATTAAAATAATTAATCATTAGTTTATATCTTATACACTGCCCATCATTTTAATCCCATATCAAACACAGCATGTTATGTCTATTTTAATGTGTAATATATAAAAAAAAAAAAATTTCACGTTTTTAAGTACAATATTATGTTAGTCCACAGCCCCCAACCAGGGGGTGCTGATGCTATGACGAGTGGCACTATTATTTCTTTTCTATTTTTGAACTTGATACAAATTTTGACACAACTGGACTTTTATTTTCTCTATTTTTGAATTTAATGCAAGTTATGACACTGCTGCACTTTAATTTTCTTTATTTTTGAACTTGCTGTTATTTGATGTAGATAGTTAGTTTGTACTTAGATACAACTTGTTACTATACTGATACTACTTGTTAGAGATGCGCAGATGGGCTATTATTTCATCCGCAACCGCATCACAAAACTCATCATCCGTCCACCATCCATCCTCACCAACGTTTTTGACCAATTTTCAAAACCGCACCCGCCCGCCATCCGCTGATTGGGCGATACAAGGCGCTGCTGATGACAGCCGCGAGACTAGAAAGCTCTCAGAATATCAGCAGTGAACAGTGGACAAAAATAAATAAATAGCCTAAATTAAATGCACTTCGGCAAACCTGACCTTATCTGATAGAACCGCCAACCGCGCATCTCTACTACTTGTTACTTCAATAAATTGGAACATTTTAAGCTTGTTGCGTATTTCATTAGCATTGTGATGGGGCAGGTGGGGCTTGAAAATTTCACCTTGTCCAAAGTGGGGAATGACCAAAAAAGTTTGAGAACCACTACACTAGTGTAACCGAAACCAACTTTGATTAGAAGCACATACGTTTTTGAGAATCAGAGAAAGGTACAACAGAACACATTGTTTGCTAAATGTCTTTTATGGTAGAATGAACTTCTCATTCCATGATGCTTTGCAAATTAATTGAATCATAAACAATGGACTTTTAGTCATTGATTATAAAATACAATATATTTAAGTTTATTGCAAAAAAATTATAATATATAAAAAATATGTAAGTTGTATGAAAGTGTAGATTCTTGAAGCTTGTTTCCGCCACTGAATAAAAAAATTTAAGTAATTGCAACTTTTTATCTCACAATTCTGACATTTTTTCTCGCAATTACAAGTTTACTTCTCACAAGTTTGCCTTTTTTTTTAGAATTGTGTGATATAAAGTCGCAATTGCTAGAAAAATATCAGAATTGCAATATATAAACTTGCAAGGAAAAAAGTCTTTATTTCTCACAATTGCGAGCATATATTTCACAATTTTTACTTTATAAGTCACATTTGTGAGTATATGTCTCGCAGTTCTGACTATATAACTAATTGAATGCAGGTTTATATCTTTTATTTATGGAGATATATTTACGTATTAAGGTTCAGCCACATTTACCGTTGTACACTGAATTTTTGCAGTCCACGCAATTGGGAATTTTCTTGTGAGGTCGAAAGATTCGGTCTTGTAAATTGGTCTTGTAGATTTGGCGCGTTGACCAACAAAAAGCAAAAATGACTTTCTGTGTGCAGATTTTTTTTCTGTTCCTTTTTGCTCTCAAAAAAATAAATTAGATGCTACTATGATTAATGTTTTAAATAAGGTTTTCTGCAGAATAACACATCTGCTTGAGTCACTTCTCTTCAGTCTTTTCAACTCAGCATACATGATCATGGCAGTGACGTTGAAACTCAAAATAGCATCAAGGGAAGTGATGCACTTAGTTACCTCCACAACACACATCTCAAATACAAGTGCAAATAATGCAGTAACACACAATGAGGTGGTAATTTTGTTGTTTCTTTCTGAGAAACAGTGTCAAGCATTCTGCACCTCATCACAACATATTTTTCTATGCAATGTGGCACAGTGATTAACAAGAAATATTTAAAATTCATGTCAAAAAGTTGCTAACCCCTGCCCATTTTAACGACCAGACAATCTAACCAGTCATATTGCTTTTGTACCATGTGCAGGCTGTCAGGGAAAGAGAAATGGTACAGAAAATCATGATTGACGCACATTCACGTTTCTCATTACAATATAAATATTCAATCCGGCCACTTGAAAACACTTGAGCATGTCTCTGCATGCAGGCTTATGTTTGGACCGTACAACACACTTCCTTTTCTGAAGGGCGGCCGGTCATCTACAAAACATTTCACACTCTGGATTTATCCGATCTATCGTATGTGTCCACATTTTGTATGCATGTATCTGTCTGTATATGTGGCCATCTTGAAATCTTATATTATGGAATTGCGTTCGGCTCGGTGAAATCGATTGTGGTGCCGCTGCAGGTCTGTTGTCACCTTATTTCATTGAGATTGATCTTACGGGTCATTGTTCTATGAGATCAATAATGGCATCGATACCAGAGCCCTTCATTGTCAATCTCTCTCCCACCCAAAGAAGTGATTAACTGGCTACAATGATAGCTCTATCATGGCCTTGTTTTCCATCTGCAGTTTTCAGGGCTTTGCTGTGATATGCACCAGAGGCTCCCCATGCGGCTTAAGCCTGAGTCTTGGGGGGGGGAGTGGGATAGCCATGCATTATCACGCTTGTAGAGACAGCTTAGATCCGTGAGCAATAACTCTGAGCCTCAGTCTCTGAAGCTCAGGAGCACGATGTTGTTCTCTCCATTATTGCCACATCTTGCTTTCTGCTCGTATCTAAACCAGTGTCAGAAATGATCTTTTCCATTACTTTTGCAGGCAGGGTATGAATGCACAGTCATTTAATAAATAAGCTAGATTGCAATTACGACCGCTACCATTTTTAACTGATCATGAAAGCATTATTCCAATATTTTGTTTAGAGGTACCGCATGAAAAGACATCGACTCATTAGTACTCATTAGTGAGCATTAGTATTTTAATGAATATTCTATTAATCAACATTTAGAATTGCTATTACACTTCAAGAGCGATAAATGACAGTGTTCATTTTTGTCATAATTGTGTACTGTAGCTCTATTTCAGGGGGATTTTTTTTTTTTTATATTTTTGGAGGTCATTTTTTTTCTGACTAATTTACTAATAAATATGATGCATGTCATAAATATACATATGTCAAATAACACATTTTAATTCTGAATAATTAGATTGAAAATGATTGCCTATAAATTTAAATAATGCTGTAGATTTTTACATATTCTGAATAAGAGGGTTCGTACAAGGTGTATAAAGTGCTTGAAGTACTTGAATTTGATTTTTTTTTTTTATTAAGTCCTCGAAAACCCTTGAAAACATCCCTATTTTTGAAGAGGTACTTGAAAGTGCTCGAATTATTGACATACAAAACACAAATACAATATTTTCATGCAAAATTAACGCTGCAGGCCTTAAGTATATGATATAGCTTTCATTCTTTAGGTCAATCATATATTCATGGGGGGGGGGGGATCAGTTTGAATGAGGAAAGCGATATCTTTGTCATATTATCCTTTCAATGGTTAAGGTGATTTCCCATGCCTGACAGCGCTGGTCAATGGATTGATCTCTATGAAGTGAAACGACGGATACCTTATATCTGTAATTTGAGTAATAAATAAATAGTAAAAATATTGTTTGATAAGTGCTGGTTGTTGTCCTTGAAATTAAAAAAGTAGTGCTGAAAGTCCTGGAATTTCATATAACAGAATCTGTATAAACCCTGGAATAAAAGTTTTTAGCTGGAGAGTAATAAACATAATAATATGAACAATGATGCCTGAGTAAACAACACCAAACAGCCCCAGAATAGAATTTTCAAATATATACACTACCGTTCAAAAGTTTTTTTTTTTTTACTTTAATCCTGCAAGAATGCATTAAATTAATCAAAAGTGACAGTAAAGATGTTTATAATAAATGCTGTTCTTTTTAAACTTTATATTCTTCAAAGAGTCCTGAAAAAATTACGTATTATGGTTATCACAAAAACAAAGCAGCACGACTGTTTTCAACATTGATAATAAAAATAAGAAATGTTTCTTGAGCCGCAAATTAGCATATTAGAAATTATTTCATGAAGGATTTTGTGACACTGAAGACTGGACTAATGATGCTGAAGTAAATTCAGTTTTGCCATCACAGGAATAGATTACATTTTTACATTTATTAAAATCGAAACCAGTTATTTTATATTGTAATAATATTTCACAATAGTAAAGCTTTAATTGTAGTTTTGATCAAATAAATGCAGCCATAGTGAGCATAAGAGACTCCTTTTAAAAACATTAAGACATTTTACCTTACTTATGAATGGTAGTGTAAAATCGATATTACAAATCATTCTTGCCTTTAATTTCACCTTAATTTCTGACCCTGATCCAAACAGAATTTTCTGTCTGGTGTGCCTTAAAATACTATTTTAATAATTGTGATACTACAATATTGCACTATACAGACTTATTTTGTGGAGGAATTGTCCACAATCATCCATATTCAGGTGCCTTCTCGTTTCTTTATACTTGTGTGTCTTGAACGGCGCAGAGAAAATTATGAAAGCTGACTCTGAAAGGATATTTAGCTGTGCCGAGTTGCTTGCATGAAATGAGGCCCAGCATATTAATTTTCAAATGCATTCAGGGTGCTATGAATGGCATTTTCTGATCCTGCCATTACTATTCTATTTGCTGTGTTCTGACTCACTCTGAATAAACACCTGTGGGCTCACAGCAATGCCAAAGGCACTGAATGTATCTTCTCTGAGGTGCAATACGTCACAAACAATTTCCCCCCTTAATGAAGTATAACCACGGTGATGACAGTAATGAAACGATACAGATTTGTCTCTGCTTCAGTCATTTGAAAAGTGTGGAATAAACAGATGATGCTAATAATGATGTTATGATCTCTGTGCATACAGCCAGGCCAAAAAAATGGGAGAGGGATATGCAGATTTGCATTTTCATTTCTACACATGCACAAATAGAACCGTTCAGAGTGTTTTCAACCAGCTTCCTTTGGAATAATGCTGTTGGAGTTTGCCAGAACATTTAGAGAGTGTAGAGCAATGCGGCTTGCTTGATTACAGTTGAAATACATATTCATAAAGAAAGCCAAGTGGATTACGTGATTTAGACTGTGGTTAATTTATCATTAATTTCAAGTAGCATAGCGACAAGACATTTTTCGCAGGTAAATAGATTAAACTTTTTCTTTCCATTCTTTGACAAGGTTTCACGTATTGCAAAACGTCTTGTAAACGCTCTTTACCTAATATTTATCTTTGTTTGTTTCAGTTTGGTCAATCATGACCTGTCAGTGACGCTGTTATCCAAACCAGCGTCAGAAATAAACCTTTAGATTTCTTCAGGGTTGGGCTGCACAATTATTTGAAAAATAATCACGATTGCAATTTCAGCTGCTACAGTTAAAGCATCAAACGTTTCTATTTAAAAAAAAAAAAACATTTTTTGCTGCTTTGAACATTGTAGCACAAAAGAAATCCACTCAGTACTGCTCAAAACACTCAAAGTATTTTAATGTATATTCTATTAATCAACATTTGATCATTTACAACATCCGTAACAGTATCAAGAGCAATAATCTCCCATTTTGATATTTGTCATAATTGTGCAGCTTATTTCAGAGGATTTTTTTAGTTTATTTGTCTTTTTTAATAAGAAAAAATGCAACAGTCATGACCTGTCAGTGATGCTGTTACTATGATTTCACATTTAAAGGCACAGTAGCTAAAACAAGGCCTTTTCTAATTCGAAAGGTCAAAATGCCTGAGGCAGCCTCAACTTTCATTATAAATGCACAAAAAAATAAAATAAAATGATATTTGATTTTGATCCTTTTTTAAAGACTTTACAGTAGTCTTACATGAATGCAATTCTTCTGATATGTTTTCCCATAAAAAATATGTTTCTGCTAGTTTAATTGTCCAAAAGTGCTGGTTTAAGCATTATTAGATATTACACAGGCCTCTTTTTCAGGTCCAAACAGGGTGATAAGAAATCTTTAATATGATGCATCTGATCACTAGCACAGCTCTTGTAGCTCTAATATTGGCGTGTTGAGATAAGATTGCCTCCAAATCTGTATTATACTACAAAAAAATGTAATATTACAGCTGTAAGCTTTAATAAATGTATAGCTGAGGTAGATTTTTTCAGCTAGCTTTGGTGCTTGCCAGGTTTGTTTGTAGCTGACTTACAGGGTGTCTTCAGGCAAAATGCTAATTGGACTTTTTACAGTATATATTCTAATATATGCTTAGCATGACACATTTAGAGTTATTTAAAACTTTTTTAGTCATCAGTTTTGAGTGGTGAGGCACATGCAATATTGAGAATTTTACTTTTATGTTGTAAAAAAAGAATGAAAATGTAGATAAAATATGATGTGAACACCTCGTTTTGGATGAAGGAATTCCCCAGTACTCGATGGGTGATAGGCAGGCACATTTCACAATCACAATCGTAATTTCATACCACCCGTCTTTCATTTCTGACCAATTTTTTGTTATTAAGTCATATTGGCTGTGCCCTTCTCCCTTAGCAGCCTCAGTACCTCATCATCTTCCAAAGCAGAGATGTGATTGCTGCTCTAGAAATGGTATCGACTAGTTCATTTCACCGAGCAGTGTTTTTGAGATTTAGGACTGACATTCCTTATCTGGCTTTTCATTGAATGCTGCATATGAGCAGATCCGAGGCGGAGGAAGAATCTTCACAGGGTTCTAAGTAGACAGTCGAGGGATCTCGTGTGTTCCAGATCTATGAGTGACGAATGAAGCAATTTTTATCAGACATTGGGGGCTTATATTGAAGGCTGTGATGGAAAGGGCCAAGCACAGGATATTTGGCCTGGCCTCCCATTATAGAAGAGAAATGGGAAGGTGCTGGGAAGGTCAAGACACTAGGATGTTTTCATTCTTACAGGGATAGTTGGGATATCAGGGATAAAATAAGTGACAATTCTGTCATTGTTTACTCACTCATATCTTACGATACCCATATGAATGTATTTCTTCCTTGGAATGCAAAGGGAGATGTTTATTGCTGAATGTCAGAGCTGCTCTTTTACGCATTACATTGAAAGTTAAAGGTGACTACAGCTGTGAATAATTAATCAAATTTCAGTCAAGTACAAATCTATCATATGGCTTCAGAAGACTTGGAATATAGTGCACAAGTCAAATGATTCAAGGTTATTATTGTTAAATAAAACTTTTAAAAATTGTAACTGTTGCCTTTGCAAGTAACTGCTCTAAAATTACTAATATTTTTTTTAATCAACTGGTAATGTTAAAAAAAAAGACAAAAATGACTATTACAAAAACTAAAATGAAAATGACAACTGAAAAATATAAAAATAAAAGCTACACCAAAAAATAACCAAAAACTGTAATAGTATAGGCATATTACTAAAATTTTGTTAAGTTTGTGTTTTTATTTTTACTGGAGCTTTCACACGTTTGTCTAAACTTCTCCATTTTTGGTCCACAAAAGAAAGTCATGCAGTATGTGTTTGGATTGACGTGATGAGGGTTGTAAATTATGACTGAATTTACATTTTTGGGTGAATTATTCCTTTTATATTCCTTCTCATATGACTGTGAAAAGGTGAGATTGTCCTTCATAAAGTGCTAACTATTGTTACATAACAGAAAGCATAAAGAACATCTGCATTAAGGGTTTAATAATCTAATGAATATCTTCACATTTATTGGCAATAACTGGCTCAGATAATGTGTTTAGATCCCTTAAGTGTAGTTTGGATTTTAACACTCAGCCAAACTGAGTATTTCTTATATGATAGGTTCCCTGCATAAAGGTTTTGTGAGTGCAAGCTATTTCCAGGCTGAAAGTTTTTTTTTTTGTTTTGCTTTTTCAGACTGAAAATCTCAATACCCATGGGCAGGGATGTTGAAAGTACCGGTGCTTTGCAACCAAGTCATTGTTAAAACTTAACTTAAAAAAAAAATGTAACAACAGCAGTCTTTCTAAAGTTTAGCTTGGCGAGTATCAACTCAATACCCACGCGCAGTCAGACTGACAGGTGACTGCTTTTGAACGCTCACATGCGTATTTGCCTGCATGCAAAGGCATTTCTTGTTCGAAATGGCTGTCTTGGTGTGGCAATTATAAAAATAAAGATAATGATTTACTTAATTGAGAAATACTTGAAGGCTATTGTTTTTGTGCCATTTGTTTATACAGTACGTTAACTAAATTAATGTTTTGAATAGCGTATTACTTTATGTTGTGGTATCGAAACTGTTTTTGAGTATTGTGAAATTTCACTCCCTTTGGTTCTGACTACTAAAACTGCCACCATGACTTCCCTACTCACAGGCCTGTGAAGAGACCCTAAAATATCTTTCTGTCACAGTGGTGTCATTGCTCACAACATGGTTCTCTGAATGTTGGAACGTTGTGTTCATTCTCTGAATAACGTTTCCCACTGCAATCATTTTTCAGCGTGATCCAGGACAAGTTCTGCGGGATCATTAACATCAGCGTGGAGGCGCTTCACGATGTTATGACAGAAGACCCTGAGACGGCTACCTTCAAAGAGTAAGTTTGATTCTCTCTTTTTGATGACACTTCTCCACAGAGGCATTTTGTCTGCCTAATGACCTGGAAAATGGTGGACAAGGGCACACGCTGTCATGGTAGGGTTTCATGTAACAAATGCTCATCTTTAAGAGAAGTGATTGTGGTGTGTGTCACAATGTTTGTATTTGTTTGATAATATCGTATTATAGCAGTTCTCTTACGAGAGGTTCTCTCGTATTGCGTAAGTTTAGCTTACGCTACGGGAAAGATTCATCTTCTCGAGATACTGAAGCCAAAAAATTATCCTTAATTTTTGTATACCTTGTCAACGCAGTGCAGCAGCTAGCAGACCTAGAGCAGGCTATCTTGCGTGCTCATTGGCTGCTCTGCAGGCAACTGCTGCAGCCTACCAGTGAGCAGGGCGTGACATCACGGCCAATGAAGGGCGCCCGCGCCTTCATGGCGTCACAGCCCGCCAGAATGGGCGTGGCTTCAGCCTATAAAGGAATGGGCTGTAGGCTGCTTCCCTGATTTTTGTCTCTTCAGCGAGCTCTTCGCATCGCTGGATCTGAGAGAAACCATCGCCGCCGTCGAAACAGCGAACAGCCAGCTTAGGACAGCGCTGAGGAAGCCAGCCGTCTTCGCCACCTTCAGCCATCCGTGCGAGCTACGCTATCCGGCGACGTATCCTTTTGCCTTGCATTAGATTGATTTTCACATCTCTAAAAGAGCAGCGAGCGTCTTTTTAAAGATGCCTCGCACTTCCTGCGGCTCGTGCAGAGCCCCGCTCAGCGCCGGAGACCGCCATCTGATCTGCGCTCTCTGCCTGGGCCTGGAACATGTCGAGCTCGCCCTCGCTTCCGGGGGTTGCGAGCTCTGTGAGGAACTTCCGTTGGCGACCCTGCGGGCTCGCCTCGAAGCTATCAGATCTACAGCAGTCACTCCGCCCTCTGTGGGGACCGCGCGAGAAGAAGCGCCGTTCCCTGAGACAGCCGGAACCTGTGGCCACAGCGACGCGCTCGCCGGAGAACCTCCCTCGAGCCTCGCTCTCGCCTTCCCCGCCTCCCCTCCCCGACGCGCAGTTGCCGCTCACGAGCCTCACTGCCGTCGCTTCAGAGGATGAGGCCGAGGGACACACCACGAGGGACTGCTGCTCTATCCTGGCATCGGACAGCGAGGAATGGTCGCTTCATTCCGACGCCTCGTCGATCCAGGAATCCACCCGTACCCGCGCTGGAGCTGACGCTGAGCTAATGCGTTTACTAACCCAGGCCGTGGACCGCCTCGGGCTCGAGTGGTCGCCGCCTGAGGAACCCGCACTGAACAGGCTCGACGGCTGCTTCCTTCAAAGCCGCCGCCGCGCAGCTTCAGCAACGAGGCCCGCTCCATTCCTGCCGGAACTTCACGCGGAGTTGACTAAGTCGTGGAATTCTCCTTTTTCGTCGCGACTACAGTCACCAGCCTCCGCGTCGCTCTCCCGAGTGGACGGCGCCGCCGAGAAAGGGTAAACGGTTATTCCACCGGTGGAAGAAACGGTTGCAGCGCACCTTTTCCCGCCCTCCGCGAGATGGCGGTCACGGTCAGCGCTCCCGTCCAAAGCCTGTAGAGCCACGTCCGCCTTGGTCGGCCGCGCTTATGCTGCCTCCGGCCAGGCCGCGTCTGCTTTACATTCCATGGCTGTGCTTCAGATCCTGCAAGCCGACCTCCTCCGTGAATGGGACGAGAAGGGCCGGGATCCAGCTGCTGTTACAGATTTGAGAAGCGCAACGGATCTTTCTCTCCGCGCTACCAAAGCAGCAGCCCAGGCTATCGGACGAGCTATGGCCGCGTTAACCGTTACGGAGAGGCACCTTTGGTTAACGCTCGCGGATATGAGGGAGTCTGAGCGAGCCACATTTCTCAACGCGCTGCTTACCCCCCCCCTCTGGTCTCTTCGGCCCAGCGGTGAGCGGGATCGTTGATCGTTTTTCTGAGGTACAGAAGACCACGCAGGCCATGAACCTCTTCCTGCCGCGACGCTCGAGTTCCGCCACAGGCCGCTCTCGCGATAGACAAAGCCAGCCTCCAGTGCGAACCAGCACCCAGCGTCCAGCACAGCCTCAGCCTTCGCAGCGACGTCAGGGCGGCCGCCCTAGGTCGCGCTCAGACAGCCGTCATAGACCGCCGCCTCCCAGATGGCCTCGGCAGAGAATCACGCTGAAGTCTGAGCACGCGAAGCCCTCCTAACAGTAAGAGGGAAAATAAATCAGCGTGTCCCGCTGCGGCCGGTCAGCCGTCAAAATTAATTTCCCTGTCAGTCCCCTTCAAACAGGCTACTGCAGCGGTCCATTTAGCAGCCAACGAGCCGGTTTATTCACCCTCTCGCCTGCACACAAACGCCGTTTTCACGGCGACCCAGAGAAATCTCAAAAAGAGTGTAATGTCTGGTCCGGCTCATGCCGTCAATGTTTTAAGTGTAGTGAAAGTGCCCACGTCCCAGTGCTCACCCCTACACATAAGCACTCAAAATCCTGTGTCACTCACAGAGCACACTCTCATAAAGCGCAGAAAGCCACTCGAGTGTTGCATGTAAGAAATGTGTCCACAAGTCTGTGCCCACTATCTGCCCGCTCTGTTACACGGTCAAACAAACAGGTTATAAACGTAAGTCTCGTGCCCGCCGGAGAGCGCTCAAGCTTACTAACACAAACCTTTCCCCGGGCCCCGCCCGCGCGCTTAAGCATTATCACGAAACGCAGAGCGTTGATAAAACGCTCCCCGTCTATTATGACCGGGGCGTTAGATACAGTTGTAAGTCTCGTGCCCGCGCCCACGCGCTCACGCTTACAGAGAGCTCTGTCACCCAGAGCACGGCTCGCGCATCAAAATGTGGTAAAAGTGTGTTCCCCATCCCCTATGATCGGGACATCTCACATAAATCAGCCGGTTTCGGCTGTCAGCGAGCCGCCATTGCCCAGAATCGAGAGAACGCGCGCCGCACTCTCGGCTCCGGTTCAGTTTCACAAGCCAGCAAATGGCGGTCTGAACACGGAGGCCATTCGCCCCCTAGCGGCTCGCATAGCCGCGTGGGAAAAAATCCCAGGGATTTCAGAATGGGTGCTGAGCACAATAAAGCAGGGCTATACACTACAATTCATTCGCCGTCCCCCGCGCTTTCGAGCCCGGACCGCGACAATAGTGAATGCGGAAGTAGCACACCTACTTCACGCAGAAATGGCAAAGCTGCTGTGCAAAGGGGCTATAGAAATGGTACCGCCTTCTCTAAGCGAGTCAGGCTTTTACAGCCGTTATTTTCTCGTGCCCAAGAAGGACGGAGCCTTCAGACCCATCCTAGATCTGAGACATTTGAACAAAGTGCTTGCGAAAAGACCGTTCAAAATGCTTACGACCAGGAAAATCCTCGCGCACGTTCGCCCGAGGGACTGGTTTATCTCTCTAGATCTGAAGGATGCATATTTTCAGATTCAGATAGTACCCCGTCACAGGCAATTTTTGAGATTCGCCTTCGACGGTCAGGTATATCAATACACCGTCCTGCCGTTCGGCCTGTCCCTTGCACCCCGTACATTTACAAAGTGCATGGATGCGGCGCTCGCCCCCCTGAGAAGTCAGAGGCTGCGTATAATGAACTATCTGGACGATTGGCTGATATTGGCACAGTCAGAGACAGAACTTCTATCTCACAGAACAGTGCTACTCAGTCATCTGGAAAGCTTGGGTCTCACGGTCAACTGGACCAAGAGCTCACTACTGCCCAGCCAGTCAATTTCCTTCTTAGGAATAGAACTAGACTCGGTAACCATGACGGCTCGTTTGTCGACACAGCGCGCGCGCCGTGTTCGCCACTTAGCCGCTTCTTTCCAGAAGGGCAGCTTCCTCCCTTTGAAAATTTTTCAGAGGATGTTGGGCTGTATGGCATCAGCTGCAGCGGTGCTCCAGCTGGGCCTACTGCGCATGCGCCCGCTCCAACGCTGGCTGAATGCTCGCGTGCCCCCCCCCGAGCCTGGGTATCTGGCGGTCGGAAAATCAGAGTGACTCAGACCTGCATAGCAGCTCTGCAGCCCTGGTTAGCGGCCAGCTGGTTCCAGCAGGGAGTAACGATGGGAACCGTCTCTTACCGGAAAGTCATCTCAACAGACGCGTCCAACTCAGGTTGGGGAGCGCTGTTCGAGGGCAGACCGGCCTTTGGCCAGGGGTCAGACCGGGAGAAGGAGTTTCACATAAACTGTCTGGAAATGATGGCGGTCGAGAACGCACTGCAGTGCTTCCTCCCGTTCATACAGGGCCAGCATGTTCTTGTCCGTTCGGACAACACATCTGTGGTTTCCTATATAAACCGTCAGGGCGGTGTCAGATCCAGAAAACTCTGCAATCTGACGGAACGCCTCCTTATTTGGTCTCAGACACACCTGCGCTCGCTGAGGGCGACGCATGTGCCTGGCCATCTGAACGACGGCCCAGACAGACTCTCCAGAGACAATGTTCCCCCAGGGAAGTGGTCCTTACACCCCCAAACGGTCCAGAAACTGTGGCGCCTATTCGGCAGAGCGGAAGTCGACCTATTTGCGTCAAAAGACAACGCTCAATGCCCGATGTTCTTCTCGAAGGACGAGGACGCGCTGGCCCAAGTTTGGCCCAGCCTCCCGCTATATGCTTTTCCTCCGGTCTCTATGTTACCACAGGTGATCAAGAGAATCAGGGAAACGCGCCACTCGGTGCTCCTCATAGCCCCGCGTTGGGAGAATCAGATTTGGTTCCCGGAACTAGCACAGCTGTCGCTTACAGCTCCGTGGCCGATTCCGGTGAGGGCAGATCTCCTCTCTCAAGCTCGCGGCACGATCTGGCATCCCCATCCAGAGCGCTGGTCGCTGCATGCATGGCTGATCAACGGGTACTCGTTACCCTGCCAGAAGGAGTGATGAACACGATCACACAGTCTAGAGCCCCTTCCACGAGAAGGCTCTACGCATCTAAATGGTCGGTGTTCTCTGGCTGGTGCACCGACAGAGGTCTGGACCCGCGGACATGCGGGGTGGCGCATCTGCTCACTTTCCTACAAGAGCTGTTGGATAAGGGAAGGTCCCCTTCCACGCTCAAAGTGTACGTGGCGGCCGTAGCAGCGTTTGCAGTACCAACGCACGGCCAGCCACTGGGGAAACATGAGTTGGTCATCCGCTTCCTTAGAGGAGCTAGAAGGATGAATCCGCCGCGCCCCCCCGTCGGTTCCTATGTGGGATCTTTCACTGGTCCTCGAGGCCCTGAAAGCTTTTCCCTTCGAACCACTGGACTCCGTGGGGTTGAAATATCTATCACTGAAAACGTTTTTTCTGACTGCGCTGTCATCAGTAAAACGCGTAGGGGATCTACACGCGCTGTCTGTCAGCGCGTCGTGTCTTGAGTTTGGACCAAATGACTCTAAAGTTATTCTCAGACCTAGACATGGCTATGTCCCTAAAGTGATGGGCACTCCATTTAGAGCGCAAGTTATTTCACTATCTGCTCTCGCAGTGTCTGACAGTGAAAGCGATGTAAACCTCCTCTGCCCCGTCAGAGCGCTGAGGAGCTACATTACGCGCACCGCCTCCTTCAGGCGCTCGTAACAGCTTTTTGTTTCGTTTGGAGGGCGCACCAAGGGTTTCGCCTCCTCGAAACAGAGCCTGTCCAGATGGATAGTAGACGCTATAGCGACCGCTTATGCGTCAAAGGATCTGCAATGCCCTCTGGGCATCAGGGCTCATTCCACGAGAGGCGTCGCCTCTTCGTGGGCATGGTCCAGCGGGATTTCTATCCACGACATATGTGTAGCGGCGGGCTGGAGCTCCCCGTCTACTTTTGTCAGGTTCTATAACCTAGAAGTTCCCGCCTTGCAGGCTAAACTACTGTCAGTCTAAACGAGAGATGTATTCTGCCCAGATCCCCTGCTCAGATCACTCTCACATGACTTAGCTCTCCTGGTTGAGCTGCACTAAAGGGGTTATGCCATGTGCCTATACAGACTCGCGCCCGCGCTGCTCTGTATTCCCTATGTGTGCTTACGTACAAGTGATGGCCCGCGAAACGGCCGGCCACCTTATTTTTTTTTCCACTTATGGGGTTCCCCCCTAAGTTCGGGGTCTCATGTGGATGCTTGGCGCGCACGGCGTTGACAAAGTGTTCCCGTAGCGTAAGCTAAACTTACGCAATACGAGAGAACCTCTCCTAAGAGAACGATACTCGGTTACTGACGTAACCTCGGTTCTCTCTAGAAGAGGGAACGAGTATTGCGTAACCGGCCGTGCTCGCGCCACGAGCGACTTCGCTTCAGTCGACAAAAACCAGGGAAGCAGCCTACAGCCCATTCCTTTATAGGCTGAAGCCACGCCCATTCTGGCGGGCTGTGACGCCATGAAGGCGCGGGCGCCCTTCATTGGGCGTGATGTCACGCCCTGCTCACTGGTAGGCTGCAGCAGTTGCCTGCAGAGCAGCCAATGAGCACGCAAGATAGCCTGCTCTAGGTCTGCTAGCTGCTGCACTGCGTTGACAAGGTATACAAAAATTAAGGATAATTTTTTGGCTTCAGTATCTCGAGAAGATGAATCTTTCCCGTAGCGTAAGCTTACGCAATACTCATTCCCTCTTCTAGAGAGAACCGAGGTTACGTCAGTAACCGAGTATCGTTTGTTTGTGTGTGTGTATTAGTGCTTTCAATCGCTAAAAAAAATTAGCTAGATTAATCAAACAGTTTTTTCTGATTAATCGCGATTAAAAACAGTTAAGCTTTTATACGTTTTTAATATATTTTATAATGTAATAATTTCACAGTTAATCGCCAAATTAATGTAGAAACAACTTAAAGACAGTATATTTTAAATACTTGTTTAATGGCTTCTTTTTATGAATGAAGGCTAGTATCACTGATACTTATACAGCTACTGATGTCTAATAGGTAGGAAATATACAGAAATTGAATAAAGTTGTCAAACAGTCTCCACTGCATAAATTACTAATTAAATATAGATGGTACCTTTGTTCTTTGATTAACTTTAATGACAGAAAGCATTATTGGCTGCTGCCACTTTTAAGACCTTGACATCCGTTTCATTTTCTCACAACTCTTTGTATTCATTTAAGACTTTATTTAACTCATTTAAGACTACTCTTATGAGGATACTTGACAAAATGGACATTTTGGCATAATTGCTTTTTACTGTTTGTAAAGCGTGAAAGATAACTCTATACTTGCGCGCGTTTTTGTGTGGGTTGTGCGCCGTTACACCCCGTCTTGGGGGAAAGGGGGCAACATGAAAGAGACAGAGATTTGCAAGGATAGAACAAAAAGTTGTTTATTTTTCTTAATTTGGGACTTATGATTCAGGAGCTGACCAAGCCAAAACAACCTTGTCTTTAAACCTCTTTCCTAAACCCCAACCAAAAAGAAAAGAAAATGAGAATACAATCTGTAAACCTAACTCCCTAACCAAAAACAGAGTCCAAACAGTTTACAATAAAACAAAAGAATGGCGTCAAGCTCCCGACTTTCCCAAAAATCAATATTTACAATATATTTACAATCTGGCAAACAAACTGAAAGCGCAGTCCAAATCAGTGTCGGTAAACAGGCAAAGGGTCAAATATACCAATGAGGATATTCAGATACAAACAGCTTTCAAAACAAACAAACGAACAGTACTCACAGTCTCAATACTCTTAACACTCAAATACTCTTAACACTCAAATACTCTTAACACTCAAATCACAAACTCTCTCTGCTCAAAACACAAGATCTCTCCTTCCTGTAAAGGAAGTGATGACGTGTCTTTTAAAACACGCTGCACCAATCAGGATCGAGCATCAATCATCGGGCAGGAACCAATCAGCTGGCGTTCCAATCATCCTGCAGGAAGCAATCAGATGACGTTCCTAGACAGACACACTGAGAGACTCACAAAGAGACTCACAAAACAACAGAGAGATAACAAAATACAAACCATAGGGTCGTAACATGCGCGTTCTCTTTTGTCTTGTCGCACTTGAATGGTTTAAAATCATTTGCATGAATAAGAGCATGAACACTTAGGTAACTAGCCAAAGGATGACGAAAAAAACCTGATGCTGCGTTAATTGCGTTAAATAGATTTAATGCATTAAACTGGAAAAAATGTATCACATGCGTTAATGTTGAAGGCACTAATATATATATTATATATACAAGGCTCTTAATGCATTGTGTTTACTTCTGGAGCGTCAGTGAATGTTTGAACCTTTATTAACAGTTGTGTTTGAGTCCCTCAATTGTTCTCAGTTTGAAAAGATGGATCTCAAAAACATACAGTTACTGCTGGAAAGGGTTCAAATATGCAAAAGATGCTGGAAAACTGAAGAATTAAGTGCCTTTTTAAAGTTTCTGAGTTGATAGCTGTGCCACAACCCTTCTTTCATTGACTTGCACAGTTCAATTCTCACATCTTAATAATATTTATAACTCCTACCTTAATAAAACAAGCTGTATTGCTATGAGTAATGATCTGGCACACGTGCCATAGGTTGCCGATCCCTAGTATACAGTATATTTGTTTTATGTATACGTTTGGGTTGTGTGTAAGCTGGTCATGAAATGTGAATGATGCTATGAGGTTGCAAATATTTCATGACTTCAGGATGTGGTGCTATACCCATATGTTTATCTCCTAAGGCATTTTATCATTTCCAGGCAGGATGTATACACAACCTGCCTCATACATACTTCAGTGGGGTGTCAAAAGAGTATTCATAAATGCAGTGAGAGATTACACTGCTGCTGGAAAACGGGGAAAAATGGCACATTTTAGAAATGAAGTGTAACATGAATGTCATTTCTCTACTTTGCACACACACGCTTCACAACCTTACTCACTTTCTCCGGCTGCCTGTCCTCTAGCTGCATGCTGATGAGCCACTTTGAAGAGCCGAAGCTGACAGATGACGAAGAACCCCCGACAGAACAGGACAAGAGGAGGAAACTGGTGAGTCTCACCCCGGCTCATAGGTTACAGATGTTACACTCGCCTATCGATGACAGATGTCACAGAGTGGCTGTTATTGATGAGTTATAGTGGGTGTTGATTGAAATAGTACATTAAAACTGATTGGACAAATAGAATTGGCTGCATTGTTACTTCAGTTCACAAACAAAGAGGTCAAAAGGTGTTAATGTGTTGAGAAATCTCAATTTCTCATGAACAAGCTTATCCTAAGGATAAGGGTCTAAAGGTTCAATTTTCTCACGGTTCACTATATGCTTCTGTCCTAAGGTTATGGTCCTGGGGAAGTGAAGAAAATTTTTATGATAAATTCTAAGAAGTTCATAAGAATGTTGCTATGTGCAATTTTTTAAAAATTCTTCAAGTTCTTTATTATTTTTTTAAGAACACCCACTTTTTTTTCTTAATAAGAAAATGAAAGGCCATATCAAATTATGTCTATCTTTTTTTTTGTTTTAGATGTAGCGGTCTTAACCATTCATTTACTGGTCTGTCTTGTGCTCATCTAGAGTGAATGCTGGCTAGTTCTAGCTTAGTGAGTGCATCATGTATACGTGCAAATGATCGATCAGTGTCACTTTAGAGAACTCGTCCACATTCATGGTACTAGTAGTGTGTATTATATTCAACTAGCTGTTATCTTGTAATGCATAATATTTGAAACAACCCAATAAATCCATTAAACATCGTGTATTTGGGTATTTAAGACAGGTTAGGATGATTTTTAAGAACATTCTTGTCGGGAATATGAATACTTCTACTATGAATACAAACATTTTGGAAAACAAAATATTCTTTTCTTCTATCTTAAGACAAAAAATAAGAAGAAATTGGCAGTTAAGAAGAATTTTCTTTTTAAGAATGATTCATGAATCCGGCCCCGGTTCAATAAATACTTGTCAGTAAGTCATTTTTATGGATGCACCAGTTAGATTAATTGGAGGCCAATATCGATAACCGATATTTCAACACCATAATCTGGAATTCAGTTTCATGTTTTGTACAGAGATACAATTTTTCAACATGATATTTGTTTGGTAGCACTTTACAGTAAGGTCCCATCAGTTAATGCATCACAGGATTCCTAATATGCAGTTTGGAAAAGTATGTAATTTGTTTTGAGTAATTTACAGGTCTGCACAAGTATGGAAAAAGTTAGTTTTTTGTCTATTGCCTCTATTCAGTTTCCTAAAGTATAAAAATAAGAATTTTCTCTAAATAAATGTATCATACAAACTGAGCGTTTTCATGACAAAAGTTTAGTGATCGTTTTGTGATTGTCGAACACAACTGAATGAATTCAAGGCACACATTTTCATTATGCAAAACTGGCTTTACTATAATCGAGTCTCTTTTGAACGAATGTGAGTGTTCCACTTAAACCTGCAACAGATAAAGCAGCAAACAATCATCTAAATCAGACTTTGCTGATCGTGCAACATAAAACCACATTTACAGTATCTAACTGATGTGTCAGAGGTGAATATACACCGGTTTTAAAGCATTTAAGGTTCTCATCATTTAAGCACGTTATCACTTCAAGAAAACCAATGAAAAAAAAAAGTATTTAGGGATCCCAAATATAATGCTGAAGAACCATTTATGTTAAATATGGTTTGAATCTACAGAGGTTTGGAAGGTTGAGTATGGAAAAAGTATAGAATTTTGAAATAGAAAATATGTAGGAACCCTGCCATCAAATGACTTCAACTAACAATCAGCAATACATTGTTACAGTAATTATTCATACTCATATTCATTTCAATAATTGTTAACGTTAGCTTAAGTCCATTAAATAACTTACACACAACGTTTGATTTTAAAAATGAATTAGTGAATGCTAAAATTTAAAAACATTAAATAAGATTAATAAATGCTTTAGAAGTATTTGTAACTGTTAGTTAATGTTGACAAATGGAAAGTTAGAAATTAGATAAACCATGGTACAAAAGTGCCATATCCCGGGTGGCAAACTGTGTTTTGTTGTTTTGCTTCTTTTTTATGGGAACAGTCTCAACCGTAGTGTTTAGATAAAAGCTATAATGAGAGAATAAAATGCCATTGCTGTGTTTTTGAGAGAATTGTGGTGAAATCTCAGTCTGTCTTTTCCTAATGTTATTTTTGTGTAACACCCACATGAGCATGTTTCAGCTGAGTGGGGCTCCTGATAGAAAATCTGCCAACAACAATAGCTTCCAAACAACAGTTGAAAGTTATTCAAATTTACCATGTGAAGTGCAGTAGTTCAAGGTTTTTTGTTTTTTTTCCAAGTAGTTCAGTTTTAAGTGAGTCGTTTCTCTTAATTGTCTGTATGATAAAACGGCTCTGGTGGTTTATGATACTTTCAGCCACTTGCTGGTTTGAAATGAAGCACATTTTTGAGCTTTCAAGTGGAAACCTTTTCTCACTGGTCTTATATGACGGTGTTTCTTTGTTAGAGAATGACGTGGGATGAACCTCAGTACTCGAAATGACAGCTGTGACTAATCAAAACCACAATTGCGGGGGATTCATTTTTCAGTTTTTGATGGGATACAGCATAGTTTTTGATATTTTGCTTTTGCGGACTACAATTTGCATCAACACTGTATCTGATGACATGAAGACAGAGGCCAAAGCGTTCATAGCGTTTACCCAGAGTGCTTTCTTGTGTTTTAAAACAGATAGTCAGAGTGCAACTGAATGAAACTGAACACAGATGCTCATTTATTGTTTTTAGACATAAAAAAAAAACACAAGATGCAAAAAAAAAACAGTAAGACATGATGCAACAGCCAAAGGGGCCATAGAACACATTTTGTTTGAAAATGTGAGATGCAGGGTAGTGTAAAAATTTCACTTTTTTATTTTAACTAGATTTATTTATTTATTTTTGCACTTTAGAACATGAAGCTAAAATTTGGCAATTTTCGCATTATTTTTGACTGTTTTGACTGGTTTTTGTTCCTCTCTTTTTTTCCCCAACTCTATTATTATTATTAATTTTGTCCAAAAAAAATGCACAAGAGCAATACAAATACAGAAGAAAAAAGATCCCACCCCAACATATACAAAAGCTTAACGAAAAAAAAAATAGAATTAAAACTGAATCAATAAATAACAATTAAAATAAATAAATAAAAATAGAGAACATATGTTCAATTATGTATGTATACATACATATAAATATATATACATAACAATACATACATATACGTATACAACAACCAAACAAATAAAATAAAAATAATGATAATACTATTTTGTTCTTATCTAATTGCAAGTATAGGTCCACATCGATGGAAGCATATATAGGTAGCAATATTCAATTTGAAATGTAATATGCAAAATGACAATGCAATATCTAAAATGGCAATGCATTTCTGTATTTAAATGTACATTTTCCATTACATTTGTGCAACGTTTGGTGCAAAATGAAAATGACAATTCAATTGACCCTTCGCTAAGCCACGCTCGAAAACTGCCACTGGCCAATCGTGTCTTAGCAACCGTAACTGGGCGCGGGAGGTCTGGCAAGCTTTCGAGCGAGGGAAACATGCCGAAGCGTTGTGCGTATGGATTGTGCAAATCTGATAACCGGTATCCTAAAAGTTTTGACGGGGGAGTGGAATTTTTTTCCTTCCCGAAAATCTAAAAGCCAAGGGAAGAAATGATGTGCGTGGATCAAGCAGTGTGGGAGACCCCATTCACAACTACATGTCGACAGGATTAACAAAAACACCTATTCCTTGGAAGTTGGAAATAATTACGGTTCTTTGTTCATAATGCACGTTTTAACGTAAAATGAGACGTTTAAAGACAAGACGGAGGCGACATACTTTAAAATATATTTCAGCATTTTGTTAATTGACGGCCTACTAAGTTAACTTAACGTTACTCCTGACTGAGTAACTTTAAACCAATCCAATCGCGGCTTTCCCGTTGTTAGTGTTATTCCACAAGATTTATGGATAAACTGTTTGATTTATAATTATTAGATCAGTTTCACATTTCACTTACCCTGCTGTGCACGAACATATCTGTTCCTCAATTTGTGTGTTTCCCATTTGAATGGTCAGCGTATGAGGCGGCGGCTTTTTATGAAATTATTCTCTAATCGGTTGCATATTATGTCGTGGATATATCCCTCGAATGCATACTGCAGTCCCTTTTGTCTTGCTCTCTCAGATATTTCACATGTTCGCCAAAAATTACTAATTATCTCATCGAGAATGTCTGACACCGGTGCATACACACTGTAATAGACGTGCTAGACGCGAAAGCTTGACAGGAGTAGCAACAGTAACTAAGGAGGGCGGGGCTTAGCGAAGGGTCAATTATATAATTTACATTTGCCATTTCATACACTAGTTTTAATATTTAAATTTAATACATATTTTAACGCTTTATAAGTTGCAAAATTAAAATGTATTACAGAAATGATTAGATATGTTTATTATGTAATATATAAGCAAAAACTAGCAAAATTATCATTTAAATGTTATTTTTCTTAATTGCATTTACACTCACAGTTAAGACACTTGCAATTGCATTTTCATTAAATGCCTCGCAATGAATGTAGCAAAATTCAATGTGCAAATTATGAATGCATTCCGAGCCGCCCCCTCCCGCCCTGTCAATCACTGCGTGAAGTTAGCCCCGCCCCCACCCAATGCTAAACGTCGGCAAAATGGGCTCAATCGTTTTTACTTCGTTTCTGATGGTTTGTGCTGTACATGTTTTTGTTTGTGCTGCTTAGTTTTTTTAGATATTAAAAGAATATGTATAGGTCATTCTGAGGTCACCCAGCCCCCCTCCAAATAAAACATTTAAATTGTGCCGGTAAAAGTTTAGTTTGTTCTGCTTCGGTTTTAAAATATTAGACCGAATTATAGACGATAACGTCACCACCCCCCGACCTGTTCCAAATTCACCCAAAATAGGCTCAATCATTTGTGCTTCGTTTGTGCCGTTAAACATTTATTTTGTGCTGCTTCGGTGTCTTAGATATTAAAATAATATTTATTGGTTATTCTGAGGTCACTTAGCCCCCCACATGCTCCAAATTCACACAAAATAGTCTAATTTGCTGTTTGTGCTGTTTTGTGTCGGTAAAAAATTAGTTTGTGCTGCTTTGTTTTTAAAAATATTAGACACTAAATTATAGACGATGACGTCACTAGCCCCCGACCTGCTCCACATTCACCCAAAAAAGGCTAGTCTTCTATGAATTTGACCCGTCAGATTCCTTGACCCTACTGTACCTATAGATTTATCAATATGCTTAATAAAATAGAAATGGGAGATGGTCATACATCACATGTGTCACTTTAATGAACATTACAGTCAGTTATTAAGAAATAAAGGTCGCAATTTTCGGTAGCTATGAATTTGACCCGTCATATTCTGTAATCTCAGAGTAGTCAAGTCAAATATATTTATATAGCGCTTTTCACAATACAGATTGTATCAAAGCTGCTTCACAGTATCAAGCAAAACAACTTAACAATGTTTGTTTATTACTGGAAAAAAGACATCCAAGTTTGGTAGAGCTGATCAATGGTATGATTGGTTAATTAATTTGAATATCCCCAACTGAGCAAGCCAAAGGCAACAGTGGCAAGGAACCGAAAAACTCCATCCAGTGACCTAACGGTGTCCTAACACCCCATCAGATGACCCAATGGAGAAAAAAAAAAACCTTGGGAGAACCCAGGCTCAGTCGGGGGCCAGTTCTCCTCTGGCGTTTATGAACTAGAGGCCGAATTTACAGTAACTGTAAGATAAAAAATGTATATGAATGCCTGGCTAAATAGATGCGTCTTCAGTCTAGTTTTAAACTGGGAGAGCGAGTCTGAGCTACGAACAATATCAGGAAGGCTATTCCAGAGCTTCGGAGCTAAATGTGAAAATGCTCTGCCTCCTTTGGTGGATCTGGATATCCTAGGAATGACCAGAAGCCTCGAATTTAGTGATCTTAAAGAGCGCGATGGATTGTAAGGCGATAGAAGATCCGTTAAATAGACTGGAGCTAAACCATTTAGAGCTTTATAAGTCAAAAGCAATACCTTGTATTTAATACGGAACTTTATAGGTAACCAATGAAGTGATTATAAAATCGGTGTTATATGATCATATTTTCTTGATCTAGTAAGAACTCTAGCGGCTGCATTTTGGACTAACTGTAGCTTGTTTATTGAAGATGCAGGACAACCAGCTAATAAAGCATTACAGTAATCTAGTCTCGAGGTCATGAATGCATGAACTAACTTTTCTGCATCAGAGACTGATAGCATATTACGTAGTTTAGCAATGTGGAAGGTGGAAAAAGGCAGTTTTTGTGACATATGAAATATGCTTTTCAAAAGACAGGTTGCAGTCTAATGTAACACCCAGGTCTTTTACTGTAGCGGATAAAGTAACAGGGCATCCTACTATGTTAAAGTCGTGCTGTGAAAGGTTTTGTGGACGGTTTTTAGAACCGATAAGTATTACCTCTGTCTTGTCTGGAGTAGTAGGCCTATGCATTTGTAAGGAAAAACTGTATGATCTCCAACATTATTAGGTAATTATAGTTAATAGTAATAAGAATAAAGATAAGCATATGTGTATCAGACAATGAGAATATTTTATACAAAACGAAACCATCATTAAAACAGTCCAGCATTAGACAACAACATCGCAACATAATGTTGACACCAAACGGGTGTCGACTCCTGAATTTTGCTACATTCATTGCGGGACATTTAATGAAAATGCAATCACAAGTGTCTTAACTGTGAGTGTAAATGCAATTAAGAAAAATAACATTTAAATGATAATTTTGCTACAGTTTTTGCTTGAACATGTTAAACATATCTAATCATTTCTGTAATACATATTTTAACGCGTTATAAGTTGCAAAAATAAAATGTATTCAATTTACATATTAAAACTAGTGTATGAAATGGCAAATGTAATTTATATAATTGATTTTTCACTTTGCACCAACGTTGCACAAATGTAATGGAAAATGTAAATTGAAATACAGAAATGCATTGCCATTTTACATATTGCATTGTCATTTTGCATATTACATTTCAAATTGAATATTGCTACCCATATGCTTCCACACACATCACACTCCTGGCACTTCCATGGTGGTATCCTTTTGCATCGAATGCAACGACGCCGACCCATGCTGGCCTTTTGCGATAGGTTCTGAATGTCACTCACAGAAACAGCCGAATGATCGCGTCTTCTCTCTTTTGGGCTGCCATCCAGGGGAACGTCTTCGGGCTGAGCAGCCAGCAGCTCCTGAACGTGTCATGGGCTTGTACAGGGTTCCCATGACTCCTTGAAATCCTTGAAAGTTTGTGAATCTGAAAAAAAAAAATGTCAAGGCCTTGGAACGTTTTTGAAAATAAACACGCAGAGATAAAAGTCCTTGAAAGTGCTTGAATTTATTTTGGAATCAAAATTCCCTGTGTTATTTCGCCCAACACTTGTTGGCCTATGCATACTAGCTTGCTTGATTTGCGTTAGTTACGCGCATTTACGTGTTACGTTAAGGGTTTCCCACGTGAGGTACTTTGTGTTGTACGTTGCCATAAGGTTCACGAGCACACAAAACTACTACGATGGTACCTATACTTTTCACAGACCCACCGTGAAACATTGCAAAAATAGGCTGAAACCTCTGAAAAGATGTAACCTTGCTTTCACTTGAAATGTGTCCCCACATTAAGTCCTTGAATTTGAGGGTATTGGACCTGGAAAGTCTTTGAAAGGTCCTTGAATTTGAAGTTAACCAAGGTGTGGGAACCCTGCTTGTCGTAGATGGCACACAGCTCTTTGTGTAAAATGATGCTATTGTTCACTGCAATGTCCAGGAGGTGCTGGAAAATGTTTGTGTACCACTTCCTTGTGTTACGGTGCAATAAGCATGTTGTGTACTGGGGCCGGTTTCACAAAGCTATTTTAGACCGGTCTATAGTGCTAGACAAGTCTAAAATTTGCTCATAGACTAGTCTAATGCAAGTTAGACTGTTTCACAAAAATAAAGACTGACTTAATTTAGACCAAAAAAATTAGACACCTTACCCCCAGGCTAACTTAGGTCTAAGACTCTGTTACCTTGGCAACCAGCAGTAACAATCAGTTACATTACAAACAGCCAAAAGAAAAGGGAAAATGGCTCATAATTTGTGGCTTGCTGACGACGTTATGGAGAGAGCTATGAGAAGGGAAAGGGTTTTTAGGGACCGCAGTAGCCTACTGGAAATATATAATAATGAGGACTTTTCTTTTTTGTACGTCTTTAACGCTCCGCTCAACGGTCGGATTAACGCTGTTAACTGTCGTAGCAATCTTTTTCCAAATTAAACATTTCTTCTTGTTACTACATTCTCCGCTAAATTTTCCAAGTAAAATGTCCTTGTAACTGTTATAGTCCTCCAACAAACACATATTTTCCGCTGGGGTAAACTGCACTGAGCGGTTGAATGCGCTTACTCAATCCGCCATGTTTTTTGTTTTGAAAAGTGTCTTATTTTACCCAGAATGCATTGCAGTGTAGTCCTACTTAAGATCTTTGTGTCTTAAGTGCTTTGTGCAACAGTCTGATTTAGATGTCTATCTGAAGTCTGATTATCTACTATATCTAAGCCATAGTCAAAGTCTATCTTTGTGAAACCGGCCCCAGGAGTAGGTTGAGTCATTTTGAAAAGTTACGGTAACATGAATGTAGCCTTTTTGGATGTGTCGGCGACTACACATCTGGTTTAATAGTGTTAACTTCTATATTTTATTTTTAACTTTATTTTAACTTGGCATGTCTTTAGAACTAATTTCTTTAGTGTTGTGAGTGAGATGCAGCAAAATATGCAAGACGTGTCTATTTAAACTGTCTAGCGCATGTTTAAATAGAAAAACAAGGGAAATAAAGCGCAGTGGAATGCAGAAAAACAGCCCCTAAGACATCCATTGACCAATAATGAAACGATTACGCAGATGGACACCACCACCTCCAATTTGTCTGTCAAGTGCTCAAGTAGACAAAATGACAAAAGTATTCCTCCCTAATAAGCAGTCTCACACCTAGATCCCCGAAAGACTGAAATGCTTCAAGTAGGAGGGATGAGATTGACATGTTATTATCCAAGTTGCATTAGTGGCATGATATAACCACTTAGACACCATGGAACTCAAATAAATTTGTTTTTTGTCCCATTTTGATGTATTTACGCTAAAACAATGTTGCTGCCTTACATTTTTAAATACAATCAACTTGGATGTTTAAGTAATTTCAACTTAAATTACATTAAACTGACTTTTTTAAACTGAATTTTGTTTTTTATCGGACACATACCTGGAACGCTTTGACACGGCAGTGGTAGGCTATATTACATTACGTTAGTGTTCCTGCAGAAAGTTCCTGCAAAACTAATCGAGGGAATGGACACAGCGAGCAATCAGTCCGCACATAACAGGCGGTGCGGTGCCCAACAGACTGTAGATAAAGTCAAAGAGATGTATTACGCTACAAATCTACACTGACACAGGGAAGGTGTAAGTTCTCCCTGGTTAATGATGCACAAAATGGATTAAAAGGAAAAATGTACCTTTTTTATCACTTCTCCCAGCATGAAGCAGGTTTAGATTTAAAAGGTTTATTTCAAATCATCGCAGCCATTTAACCACCTAACTGTCATGATGTTACGGACAGGGTGATATTTGTGCAGGCAGTTCCGCACAAAATTGCTGCCAGCGGCTTTAGACAGCGGGACAGTTCTGAAATAGGGGCGGCGTTAACCTCGTTTAACCTTGTTTCCCAAACTGGTTAAACTGTCATTCTGTTGCAGCTGATGTGTAGTGTGCATCATTGCCATTATAAAAAGAAATGGAACTGAAATGGTTTCCCCTTGGTGTGTTATAGGCATTCGGCCCTCGGACATCTTTTGTAATTTATAATAAAGCGCTATAGTTTTTATATTTCATCCGGACTCAGTGAAAGTAAATATAGATTGTGTAATTAAGAAGATGGTTTTGCTTACACTCATTCATACTGACAAGTAGCATCCAGGACGGCATATGGCATCTCAGGGCTATTTATTTGAAGTGGATTAGTCATTTTTTTTTTTAAAAAATTTGATGATGTGAACAGAATAGATTAAATATGTTTAATCTGTTATTGTTGATGCTGCCTCTTACATTAGTGTCTCTGTCATAGTCAAACTCAAAACAAAGGCTCATCCCTGCCTTCTTTTTTCTTGTCAGTGCCTGCCTTCTCTCATTATTTGTTTGTATGCTTCGGGGTTTAAAGGTCAATCAAAACAAAAATACTGAATTAAAACCGTTTGCTTTCCGGGATGCGATATTGCATAACCCGGAACCATCTATTTAATTAGCACATTTCACTCTGATTTATTACCCACTTTTGAACCAGAAACAGCGGCAGAAGCGCCTGACCTGGGCTACAGAGAAGCAGCACTGGACTGTTTGCTCATTTGAAAGTAAATTTTGCATGTCATTCGGAAATCAAGGTGCCAGAGTCTGGAGGAAGACTGGGGAGAAGGAAATGCCAAAATGCCTGAAGTCCAGTGTCAAGTACCCACAGTCAGTGATGGTCTGGGGTGCCATGTCAGCTTCTGGTGTTGGTCCACTCCTAGGGTCCTAATCCTAGGGTGTGCCAGATTTGGTTAGCCTGTTAAATGTCTTTTTATTTAATGCTGCTCTGAGCGAAACCCTCCTAATTTCACACACTTTTAATATCTCACTTTTCATTGCCCTGTGGTGGGGGGTTCCTTGTTTTTGTTTGGCTTGAAAAAATGTGATTTGTTTTAAATGATTGGCTCTTGATATCGTCTGCATTCAAATGTTTTATGGCCTTGTTTAGACTTGCTGCAGAAGCCTGCACTGCCATTTGGGGTCGTTAAGATTTTTTAAATGAAAGAAGTCTCTAATGCTTACCTATGGGGCCATTCACACAGAACGCGTTTTTCCATTCCACTACTTTTTTTTCTGATGGTTTTCGATGTAAACACATGCTAAACGGACTTCTTTAACCGTTGCCCTCGAGTCTTGTACCTTTTGCAGCATCTCGCGCAGCATATATATTCTCTGGCTCTTTAGGCATCATTGTCTGACTCCGGATCAAACATATAAGGCTGAACATCGCTACTGACATTTTCGTTGCGTGAGATTGTCCTTTTATGTTGTTGCATGGGCTCTTGAAGCTCCGCCCTCTTCTTGAAAGGGGCCCGGAGCACCAGCTCATTTGCATTTAAAGGGACACAAACAAAAACAGTTTTTTTGCTCACCTCCAAAAAGTGGCAATTTTAACATGCTATAAAAATGATCTGTGGAGTATTTTGAGCTAAAACTTCACATACACACTTTGGGGACTTATTTTACATCTTGTAAAAAGGGGCAATCCAATGTCCCCTTTAAGGCTGGATTTATTTGAACAGTAACATTGTAAAATATTATTAGAATTATTATTTTTTTTCATCATGTAATTTATTTCTGTGATGGCAAAGCTGAATTTTCAGCACCATTACTCCAGTCTTCAGTGTCACATGAACCTTTAGAAATCAATCATTCTAATATGCTGATTTGATGCACAATAAACATTTCTTATTATCAATGTTGGTGCTGCTTAATATTTTTTGTTGTAACCGTGATACAATTATTTTTTCAGGATATATTGATGAATAGAATTTTTTTTTTAATCTAAAAACATTTTTTTATCTAAAAGAAATCTTTTGTAGCATTATAAATGTTTTTACTGTCACTTTTGAACAATTTAAGGCATCCTTGCTGAATAAAAGTATTACTGACCCCAAACTAAATGGTATTATACAGGTCCTTTAAAAAATTAGCATATTGTGATAAAGTTCATTATTTTCCATAATGTAATGATAAAAATTTAACTTTCATATATTTTAGATTCATTGCACACCAACTGAAATATTTCAGGTCTTTTATTGTTTTAATACTGATGATTTTGGCATACAGCTCATGAAAACCCCAAATTCCTGTCTCAAAAAATTAGCATATCATGAAAAGGTTCTCTAAACGAGCTATTAACCTAATCATCTGAATCAACTAATTAACTCTAAACACCTGCAAAAGATTCCTGCGGCTTTTAAAAACTCCCAGCCTGTTTCATTACTCAAAACCGCAATCATGGGTAAGACTGCCGACCTGACTGCTGTCCAGAAGGCCATCATTGACACCCTCAAGCAAGAGGGTAAGACACAGAAAGAAATTTCTGAACAAATAGGCTGTTCCCAGAGTGCTGTATCAAGGCACCTCAGTGGGAAGTCTGTGGGAAGGAAAAAGTGTGGCAAAAAACGCTGCACAACGAGAAGAGGTGACCGGACCCTGAGGAAGATTGTGGAGAAGGACCGATTCCAGACCTTGGGGGACCTGCGGAAGCAGTGGACTGAGTCTGGAGTAGAAACATCCAGAGCCACCGTGCACAGGCGTGTGCAGGAAATGGGCTACAGGTGCCGCATTCCCCAGGTCAAGCCACTTTTGAACCAGAAACAGCGGCAGAAGCGCCTGACCTAGGCTACAGAGGAGCAGCACTGGACTGTTGCTCAGTGGTCCAAAGTACTTTTTTCGGATGAAAGCAAATTTTGCATGTCATTCGGAAATCAAGGTGCCAGAGTCTGGAGGAAGACTGGGGAGAAGGAAATGCTAAAATGCCTGAAGTCCAGTGTCAAGTACCCAGTCAGTGATGGTCTGGGGTGCCATGTCAGCTGCTGGTGTTGGTCCACTGTGTTTTATCAAGGGCAGGGTCAATGCAGCTAGCTATCAGGAGATTTTGGAGCACTTCATGCTTCCATCTGCTGAAAAGCTTTATGGAGATGAAGATTTCATTTTTCAGCACAACCTGGCACCTGCTCAAAGTGCCAAAACCACTGGTAAATGGTTTACTGACCATGGTATTACTGTGCTCAATTGCCCTGCCAACTCTCCTGACCTGAACCCCATAGAGAATCTGTGGGATATTGTGAAGAGAAAGTTGAGAGACGCAAGACCCAACACTCTGGATGAGCTTAAGGCCGCTATCGAAGCATCCTGGGCTTCCATAACACCTCAGCAGTGCAACAGGCTGATTGCCTCCATGAGACGCCGCATTGAAGCAGTCATTTCTGCAAAAGGATTCCCGACCAAGTATTGAGTGCATAACTGAACATAATTATTTGAAGGTTGACTTTTTTTGTATTAAAAACACTTCTTTTATTGGTCGGTTGAAATATGCTAATTTTTTGAGATAGGAATTTTGGGTTTTCATGAGCTGTATGCCAAAACCATCAGTATTAAAACAATAAAAGACCTGAAATATTTCAGTTGGTGTGCAATGAATCTAAAATATATGAAAGTTTAATTTTTATCATTACATTATGGAAAATAATGAACTTTATCACAATATGCTAATTTTTTTAGAAGGACCTGTATATTTTCCCCCAATCATTGATTCTAACTTATTATCCAGTGGAAATAACTTATTATTGAGAGGAAATAACCTGTCACAGGGTTTACTTTGGTGAAATTACTAACACTTGTAGCACTACATTCTAATATTTTATAGCCTAGTTTGAACCTTTAGTGTAACTTTTTTTCTCCAGATCATTAATGTTAACATATTAGATGGGTACATTAGCATATTATTATTAAGGGAATCAAAACTAAATTAGAACTCAAAATTGTGTTAGACAATCATCAGTAATGTATTCAGCTCAAGATTTCAGGGTTTTTTGCAAATCACGTAAAAATACAATGATTATGAAATAATGACAGCTTTCTTCAGTCTGCCTATGAAAACTTTCAAGCCGGCCCTCATGCCGTTAGTCTAAATAGATTATTATGTGATCGTTATCATAGCATAATAGTAATATGCTAATTTGGACTGGACAGCAAGGGAGAGAAAAATGACATGGGAGAAAAAGACAGTCACACTGCTTTGGCAAAATGAAGAATAACATTTATAGTAGGACTTAAGTGGACATTGTCTTTTCTATATTTTGCTTCATCAGTTCTCTTGGAGGACCCTTGTTAGATTACGTGAAACTTTTGTCATTTGTTTACATGCCCTTGTGTCATTCCAAAACCATATATGCTACGATTGTTTTCTGTGGAATACCAAGTGAAAAACTTGGTTGTAGTTCTTGTCTTTTAAATACCATTCTGTAGTTCCATGCAACCATTTTAAAGGACTTTGACCTTTTCCACACCTAAATGAAGAGCTCTCAGCATGTCTCAGACAGCTTAACCTTCAGTTTGTTGATAGGACCATACTGAGAACCCTCTCAAGCGTTCTCTACTCTATTCTGTTTTCCGTGGCCACGCATTAGCGCTGCTAGCATAACAGCACTCTGTCCTCTAGAGCTGCCTCTTAGGATTTAGCAGCGCTTCTCTTTCCTCAAGTGACTGAGAGGATCGTGTCAGTGGTGCTTTGAGTCAAGTTGATAAGTGGTGTCGGACACATTTTTGCTTCATTTATTGGAAGCATCATGCAAGGCTGATCTCTTTCTTGTGTTTCTCACATTTTCAATTTACAGGGTGTGTTTAATTAATTGGTGACAGACGGGAGTCTCTGGTATCCAGTAAGCAGCTCTCAGCAGAGTGTTTCCACTAGAGTCACGATTGACTCTTAATCTCAGATTGCCCCATAGGAAGTTTTCCTGCAATTGGCAAATAAGCATTAGCTTAAAATGCATCTGCCATGTTGTCAGTCACATGATCTACCAGCGTCAGTTGCGTCGCTTTCTCTGCCATTCATAAATCCTCACCCGTGGCCTCATGGGAGAGTAAAGTGCTCATCGAATGCGCACTTCAGAATCTAGGCGGAAGTAATAGGTCATTCAGGGATTTTTCACCTACTGTTTTAGCCTCGCTGTCTGAACCCCGGCTAAAGTCGCAGAATCTAATTATGAGATTAAGAGCGTCAAAGTCATAGCCATAAAAATGACGAAAACAGGTCATTTGTGTTTATTGCTGTAAAAATATGATAGATTATACCAAGGGCTTTGAGATACAGTACCGACATTTTCATTTATAACATGATAAATACTGAAAATAATAATTTTATTGACACTACGTTTTATTGTTTTGTGCAAAAAAAATACCAGAAGTTAGCTTCCTAAACACTGATTTCAGTTGTCTCAGGGTTTACTTTCAGCACAGAAACACCTGCTGATTCTTGTATCATTCGGTTCAGAAACATCTTTTCTACAATTATAAATTGCAAACAGACCTTAATATCAATCCGCACGAGCGACAATCATGGCTGTCTCGGTGATGACTAGAGCTGTGAATATAATCGTTTTTATAATCGTTAGGGTAAATAAAGAACGCATATTAAATATTAATAAAAAAGTTGTGTATGTCCTTCAGAAGTAAAGCACTTGCCTCTGATGTTTCGGTTTCAAATCCAAGCTCTTATATGCTCCTCCCCGTTCGTTTTAATGTTTCACGCTTTTTGGACATGCACATCATAGTAAATAGACTTGTTTTACAAAACTTTATACATTTTCCTGTCAATGTGTCATATATCACTTAAAATGGGATAATCTCAGCTTTAATACGGTATATGGCACATAGTCAGGATAATTCTGGTTAAAATGTGTTGCAGATTTAAAAAATAAGCTTGTTTTTACATTGGAATTTCTCAAAAACATGATTTTCTGAGCCCAACGTTCAGCAAATCTTTGACATGGTCTTACTCAGTCAATATTAAAGATATCAAGGTTATATTTTCACAGAATGTTATTTACATTATGTAGGAGGATTTTATGTAGAAAACGGTGAATCACAAAAAAAAAAATATTTTAGCTGGGTTTTCACAGGGTCACAGATTATATAGTAGGGAGTTATTTAATTTTGGGCACAGAACAGAAATAGAGGGTTGAGATAAGGGAGACGTTTAAAATGTGCTCTGTTGGTGTGCCTCCAGGAGGAGAGCCGGGGAACACTGTGCTAAATGGCTTATGGGAGAGAACAGTGTGATATTTTTTGTCATGTGACATCATTTATTTGTTTATTTATTCAATTTTATTTTTTATTTGTGACAATTTTTGTTTAAATAATACATTTAAATATTCATTTTTTTAGAAAGTTGTCATCTCAATCTAGCTAAGAGTGTATAATGTTTGTCATGACAATCAATTTATATTTATTTATTTTATTTGATGTATTTTTACATTATTTTTACATTTAGTTTCTGATTTCTAAGGTCCTGTTATAGATTTTTTTTTTTATTCATATTTATTTTATTTTATTTTTAATATTTTTTAGATGCTTTTTTGTTTAAGTCCTGTGTTATAGATGCTTCTAATTTCAGCAGACATGCTGAAATATAATTAGGCGTAATAGCTTTACAATTTAAGTTCAAATTGGCACCGCTTGCCCCGCGATCACGTACCTAATTGATAAACAATTAGTTCTATCCACTTTTTCTTTCAGTTCAAGTAATTATTTTCAGTCTGTAATCTTTCTTCTGTACTAGCAGAGTTTTTTTGTTGTGCTGCTGCCGTGCCAAAAATGCTAATTTTGACCTTTTGTAATCTCCTGCTTCATGGGTATATTTAGTCTGGAGAAATTTCAAATAACGGTGTTAAATCTTGAATGTTAACTTCATCTAGACCTTTGAAATGGCCTGATTAGCTTTTTCCCTTTGTAAAGCACAGTTGTGGGGAGAGGAAATATAATCCAGATTATATTTTATGATATACTGAGTTCATTTTGACAGTAAATCTCTTCGGAGAAGTGATATCAATTTCTAATGTTTGAAGAGAGAAGCATCTATCTTTTGTAAGTTGTTTATTTCTTTTTGCTGTTTTTTTTTTTTGTTTGTTTCAGGCAATTCGGTAGTATCATTTAGAAATGAGTGTTGCATATAAGATGTCAGACTTGAAGTTTCTCTCTTCTGATCGGACAGTTAAAGCGAAAGGGGATGGTATTTGATGTACTCTTGTTTTACAGTGTGCAATATTGCTTTAATAGCCAGACTGCTTAAACAGACAATTTGATTAGCAGTGGGATTAAAGCTAATCAATACAGGGATACAGTTTTATTGCACAATGGGTAAAATTGCTAATACTTTGTCATTCATCTCTCAGTTGTCATGCAGGTTTAAACCACCAAGACAATTTGCAGTTTTTATTTTAGTGAACCAGAATTGCAGTCTCCCATGTGATTTTAGCAGGGGCCGGATTCATGAAAATCTTAATTAATTCTAAGACGTTTGTAAGACTGTTCCTAAGTGCATTTCTTAAAAAAAAAATAAACAAATTATTGTACATTAGATTCCAGTCTAAGACTTGCTGATCACCTGAAAAAACAGCTCAATAACCGTCTTTTTGCACTGCCTTCAGATTACCATAATAATCATAAGCATGCACACTATTTTTGTCGCAACTGGCTTGATGGGATTTCAGCACTTGTCATTGTGTTTTTAATGGGCAGTGAATTTTAAATATTTTTTAAAGGGCCTGTCTTGTGTTTGTAGCGTTACTTTGCACTCTGTTTTCCTTGCATCTTCTTCACGTCATGGGTAAACATGATCGATCATTGTTTACATTGTCAATAATTGTTGTCAGAGTTCAAGAGTCTTCAGAGTACTCATGCACATCCCTAGTAATAGTAATATGTATTTTATGTAGCTACAGCTAGTGTTATGTTGTAATTCAATAAACATCTTACACTATGTACTAACCAGGCGCGATGCAACGGTGCAACATGCGATAACAGTTATATATAATCACAGTTTTTGTATATATAGCTTATTATAGCTATAATTCACCTCAGATCTTGAAAATAAATGAAAGGAGTATTTAAGGTTCAAGCTCAATGTGAACAAGTACATGTATTCTATGACAAAGACTGTTTTAGTCACTCAGTACTGTATTTATTTTTAAAAATGTTAAGATGGATCCTCACACTGTCTGCAAAACCTTGTACGTCTAGTCATAGCCATATACATCAGTTATATACATCTAAAATAACACAAGATTGTGCAACCACATGGCTATAATAAACTCTGTAACCTGTAAGTTATTCGTAATGCGGCCGTTCTAATGACTGAAAAAACACAAATCTCCAACATTCGCTGGAGAAAAACCTCATAACTCTATCTGATTGATTTTGGAAAAATGTTAATATGACAAATGCAAGTGTCTTACCATACATAAACTACAATAAAACTTGTTTAATTATTTAAAAAGGTTACAGATTACAGTTTTTTTTTCCATTAACTGAATAGTAGTGGTTCTAACCACACTAAATAGCAATTCCTTCTGGTTTCAAAATGCGCACCACGCTGTATATAACCTGCCATTCATTTTCACTTAAATAGTAATGCTTTTACGTTTGATGACATATCCTCGGGAAAAACTCCTGAGATCCAGAAGCTAATGCCAGTGCATTGCCAATGCGACTTACCTATGATGACTAGGCCGTAATATTTAAATTCATGATTGGTTGACTGCTAAATTAAATTAAGAAGAATTTTATTCATAAGAATGTTTTGTGAATCCATCCTCAATATTGTCAGTTCAGCTTAAATGGATACAATTTATAACAGCCTTATGACATGAGATTTAATTAAAAAAAAAAATTTAAATTCAGCATAGCTGCAATTCAACGTTTGTCATTGACCCCATGTTAAACATAGATACAACATTGTGAAAAGCAGTTTCCTC
This sequence comes from Gila orcuttii, assembly GCA_026230005.1. Lineage (NCBI taxonomy): Eukaryota > Metazoa > Chordata > Actinopteri > Cypriniformes > Leuciscidae > Gila > Gila orcuttii. The sequence continues at coordinate 22,903,434 of JAPDVR010000015.1, forward strand.
TCCAAAGGCTTTAAGACTACAGCAGCCTTTCACTTGGAGAATTCCCTTCATTATTAAATGATCCGGTGCTGTGACACGTCTGTCAGCGGGAGATATTAAAGTCACTGGCCCGAGTAGGGCCACCCGCTTCTACTTTCCCTTCTGTGTGACCCAACAGATTAAAAAAAAAAGCCATTGTTTGCCAAGAACACGGAAGAAGACAATGTAGCTCACAGAAGAGGATGATGGTTGATTCTGAATGACTGAATGCACAATTTGTATGGGAAAGCACCGCTCTCATTTAGTCCATGGCTTCTTTGAGTGACTTGATGAGGCTTAAAACTCTAATTAGAAATTCATGAAGCATGGCTCCATCTCTTTGATCCACTCCCTCATTACCAGCCCAGCAAAGTGGATGCAAAGCACATCATTAATATCATTTAGAGTCTATTTTAAGAGCCTGAGGAAGTGCAGAGTAAGCAAACGTGGGCTTAACCTTTCAAACAACTTTGTAAGGTAAGGTATGATTTATTGGCAACTCGGGAAGTAAATTACAGCTGCCCCATCATCCCTGAAAATGTTGATCTACGTAAACAGTGAGGTTGACTTTTCCTTTTGGAAAATGGATTTATGGATTGGCTTTAAATACCTTACAGTACTAGTCAGTACAGCTATAGTCAGTGTCCATACAATTGGCTTTAAGGTTTAAACCAAAGGGCAGAGTGCCCTGATGTAGTTTCGTTTGTGCAATACTGATCATATTTTTTGGAATAAATTAATAAATTATTTCTTGTGAATAAGACAGTGAAACAATTTTAAGATTCATTAATTTATTGAAATAATATACATTTAGTAAAATATCATTAAATAAATATTAACATAGTTATATAATATTGCATAATAAAAAAGCTATACAAATATTTTTAATGGCCAATGTTTTTGGCTCTTCATAATTTCGACTCCTGAAGGTCATGCTCTTGGGAAATGCCTTCGAAATTGCAGAAATTGCTCAAGGACATTACATGCAGATGAAGCTATGCATAATAAAAAGGTGTTGTAATCTCCATTTTGGTTATTTTTGGGAGGAGACATAATGGGGATGAAAGTTTGTACATGTACAAATGGTAACTTGTTTTTCATAAACTGAACAAGTATTTGTAAAATGGGGGGGGGGGGGTATAAATCTGGAAACTTGCGTATGCAAAACCTGCAGCAGAGATTTTAATGCATGAGGTCCCAGGACCATTTGAATGTACATTGATTTATATGTAGCGTATTAGAGACTGAGATTTTGAGATTGTGTTGGACACCAGATGGTACTGCAGTGATTGTCTGATAGCTGAGATGTCTTTTCTTTTGTGGAGTAGACACTTGATGGCTATATGAGAGAGAGCCCATAATATGATTTTCTCTAATGGCTTTTCTTTTACAAATGTACATAAATGATTTTGTTTTTGTTGTTTTTCCTGAGACTGACAAATGACAATCCTCTTTTACGTTCGAAGTATAACTGTTGCTTAACTCTGTTTCAAAATCTTCTTTATCTTGTGCACCCCCACAGCCTCATCAGTACCCTTTCATGGACACCAAACCAAAAATATCTTCCTATTAATACTCTTACTACTATTGCTACTACTATTAATCCTATTTTTTACAAACATTAATGAGAAAATAAGGTCTTTTTTTATTCTTAAAGTGTGAAAAAGTGTCACATTGGGGCTTCATTTATGAAAAATTAGCTGAATAATTTCCTGTGGATATACGTAAAACTATTCTTGCTTAAATGTTTGCAATCAAATCACTGGGAAGTTTTACGCAACAGGGTATTTATGAATGATTTGCACAGAAATGCATTCAGTCTTTCATGAATATGGCACATTATTTTTCTTACGTTAGAAAAAAACTGAAAAAAAATCATGACAGTTTTAATCTGATAACTCTTATATAGATGACAGATGACGCTTGAAGAAACCTACCTGGAGAAAAGCTGTTTTAAACGCAAAGGATGGACACACCAAATATTGATTTGATTTAGTTAATAGAAGTTAGTTGTTAAATACAATCTGAGCAAAACGTTGCAAGTATACCCACTGGGGTGCTCACAGTACATGAACCTATAGGTTTTTCCTATACTCTAGACATTTCTACCTATTATCAATTTTCTAATTTCCTGACTAATTGTCTGTTTAACATATTCCTGTGTTGTAGTGTTCTTAATGAAAGTTATTATACAGTGTTATTGAGTAAATCTAGCTAAACTTGAAAGTTTATGTGTGGGATTCCCGGAGACACTGGAAAAGGATATCAAGGGTTCAGTCAAGCTTAAATATAGATGACTGCCTTTACTTTTAAGTAAAGTTGAGATTGACTTTATTGGCATTTACACTTCTGGTCTTCAAAGTTTTTGACTTTATTCAGGAAAATCCTTTAAAAGTTCATGGAGGCTCGAGCAGGATTTCTTCCAGAGGCCTCTCTGCTTTATAGTACTGGCTTGGCTCAGAATAATGCTTCAAAGTGTATTTTTGGAGTGCCTTTTTCCTTAAACCCATCCTTGTTTTTCAACAAAATCCTTCAATTGTTCAAGGTCCTAGTGCTTCCTGTGTCTAACCTGTGCCACTGGGTTTCGGTTAAGCAGAATGATCCATGTCCTACAATAAGAAACCATTTTGAGGACTTCAGATTTCACTTCATAAACGAATTAATTTTTCTTAGAGATAATAACACCTTATGAAATTCAGGGTCTTTCCTGTGTGAGAGCAAATTGTCATCCGATCTGCATGTTTAGCTGCAGATGCGTGTGTTTTTTGTGTGTATCACAATTGCATTCTAGTGATCTCATATCATTGCACTTCATTTCATCCACTCATAAAAGAATCTTCAGTTTGTTTTTATGCTACCAATGACAATGAACATGTCTATAATCCCTCAAAGCTCATGGACGCTGCTTTGAGTGAGTGGTGGGATTTGAAACCGCATTTTATTTGTTTTATTTTTTGAAGCTGTCCAGTTGCAATTGATAGACGTATTGATTGTGTTCCAAGGAAAGCATCAATGTTACATCGGATCACTGGAGAGATCTGATTTAGTCTTTGTACAATATTTTTTGACTACTAAGGTCACAAGCAGCACCATTTATCTATTGATTCCTATGTTTCAACTTTGATACTGTAACTATGAGGCCATTCCTTAAAAGGCACCGCATGATGCACCTTTCCCCTGGTCATGGGTTAGTATTTTAGCTATTTTTACATTACCAGCAATATAGTTTTTCTTCTTTTTTTTCTACTAAATGGGGTACAACAGGCCTAACAAAAATATGCCTTTCACTACTCCCGTAGTGTATGATTGCAGAACAAATATATATACAGTATGTTTTTATTGAACGTTGATGTAGCAACAGATTTTGTGTGAAAATAAATGGTTAAAAGTGGTTTGTTTGTTTAAAAATCTTTTAAATGTAAGTATGTATGTAAGTAAATGTATAAATGCAAGGTGGGCATTTTACCCCACATTCAGGGTAAAAGGCACAAAGTAATGATACAAATAATTACATTTTTTAATAATGTCTAAGTTAATACTTAATACAAAAGTACTTAAATTAGTTAATACAAAGTTTACACTATTTTTGGTTTATTTTTGTTCAATAAATATACTGTCATTAAAATGTTTATTTAAAAAAATACAGAAACAAAATTATTTAAAAAAAGTAAAGATTCCGAAAACATTGAATGAGATCCCATAATAATTTAATAAAGCTTTACAGTAGTAACAAATACATATATTTTATTATATGATATGATTAATATCATATTTTTAAATATGATGGTTTCATTATAAATATGGTGATTATCTCTAAGGTGGACACCCAACTTAATATGGGGTATTTCCCATCTAAATCTAACCATGTCATATCAACAAATGGAAAAGTCAGCCAGCTATGTATTATCATGTTAATTATTGTGCCTTTACTCCCAATACAATACTTTTACATATTCTTCCATCATTGAAAAACTGTTGCTTTAATTACACAAAACAAAACTGAAAATCATTAACAAGACATTTGTCTCAAAATATAGACATGAATTTTATCGATTCTCATTTGCTACATAAAAACATAAATTTTTTGATCACATTAGCACAGAATCAACTTTGCGTTGCCGTCCGGGATCGCGTCAAGGATCAGACAAATCATGCATCATCATAAGCGGTTGTTAAGAAATTAAAGTGTTCAGCTGAATTTGTTTTTCATCTAAGAGATTTTATTTCTTTTATTTAAATGAGAAGAGTCAAATGTGGTGCTGCGGTGGGCAAGTGATGTAACCGGTGTGCGCCTGAACACTGTGTAACACCGACTATCGCAGCAAGCCTAATACAAAAATGCGTAATATGGCGGAATAAGTCCCGCCTTTTAAATAAAAGAACCAATCGCTGATTGGTAAAGTCACCGCATCATGCAGCTGCTGTTAGAAGCTCCGGTTGCTATAGAAACAGTCAGTATTCTGAGCGCCTAGTGCTGCACTTGTGCATTGGCTGGTCTAGCCTGGAAAATACGCTTTTTTTATGCTATTTGAACATAAGAAACTAAATTTGTGAAACAGTTGTTTCAAAAATTTAATTTAATCGTAAGCTTGTTGAACAGCTTGGGAGAATTTGATGTTTCCCCATTCAAAGAGTGCTGTACTTACATGACTGAAATAGCTGCCCAAGAGGCGTTTCAAATATTTTTTGTATTTGTACAAATAAATACAAATACAAAAATATGGCCTCCGAGTGAAATGACTTGCCAGACTTTTATAATGTTAAAAAGATTTATATTTCAAATAAATGCTTTTCAACCTTCTATTGATCAGCGAATCCTGAAAAAAAATGTATCACAGTTTCCTCCAAAATATTAAGCAGCCCAACTGTTTACAACAATAATGATAAGAAATGTCTCTTAAGCACCAAATCAGCATATTAGAATGAGTTCTGAAAGAAATTGTAATAACATTTTACGATATTTCACTTATAAATGACTGGATTGATCATTGCGTTCTAAACTGCCATCAGGTGGTGAAACCACACCGGAATCCCACCGATTGACTTACAGCCAAAACATTGGTCTAAAATCACGTTTCTGTCGCACATGAACAGTTTATAAGATATATGTATGTACATTCATTGATACTTAGAACGATATCAGTAATGTTTATGGTCTTTTTGGGCACGATAAGCATTAGAGATTAAGATGGATGTGTCTACTGCACACTGCCGACACACGTAACTGAACTAACACAAATATAGATTTCTTTATGTATGTAATTATGCAGGAAAAATTAAGCATGACAATTTAGAAATTTATTTGATTATGCATTACAATATTTAAAATCCCCATTACTAAATTGCACTATAGTACATTAACAATTTTTCCATGCATTATCTTGCTCGGAGCGACAGTAAATGCTTGAAAATAATACTTTAAGTCCATACGCAGTCAGCGTAATTTCCCTGAACAATTTTCTGATGTCTTTCTGTTGACCAACATCCACTTCAGACTCTTGGAGATTTTGGAAAGAGACCGGTCAGCTCAGATTCTATAGCTTTTTACTAGCCTGACAGTTTGCATATGAATTCAGTATTATTTGTATATATTGGTGAGCTAATTATTAATTTATCCAACATTTAAGTCATTATCTTTACTGCTTCGAAAATACACGCTGTTAACGAAAACACTGTTGACTTATTTACTGATAGTATTACTGATAGACAGTATTATATAACACACATAATTGCATAACCATAGTGAATAACTGTACATGACGAATTAAGTTGAATGTGCATGCCTTACAAAGCATAAATCTGTATTCAGATATCAGAAGAATCATTTTGACATTTGAAATACAAATGCTGAGGTGTTTCACCTGTCAGCTGATCTGATATTTGCTACTGTAATGAAAATGAACATCATTTTTGGTCCCACTTTATATTAAGTGGCTTTAAGTAGTATGTATTCCATCGAAAAATAAGTACAATGTACTTATTGTGTTCTGGTTGTATTGTAAAACACTTTTGCTTCTATTGAGATGTGATACTGGTAAGGTTAGGGTCAGGTGTGGTGGTATGGGTAGGTTTAAGGGTGGGTTAAGGTGTAAGGGTTGGGTCAACTGTGTAATTACATAAATGAATTACAGCTGTAATTACATGCAAGTATTTTCAAAATATAAGTACAATGTAATAACATGTATGTACACAATAAGTCCATTGTATCAAATTATTAATTTCAATGTAAGTACATAGTACTTAAAGCCACTTAATATAAAGTGGGACCTAATTTTTAATAAGCAGTGGAAATCTCTGATTTTAACAAATAAATCAGATGATTTCCTATTAATTCAAAAGAATGTGATGGTATACTAGGGAATACCAATATGGCAGCATGGTGGCTTCACTTTTTATGGCGTCATGAGCAATCCAGTCATTTATATAGGTCAGTGCAATATTTATGTTATAAATGCAGTCTTGGTGAGCATAAGAGACTTCTTTAAAAAATATAAAAAATTCTTACAGACCCCAAACTTTTGAACGGTATTATATTATTTATATAACTGGTAATATAATATTAGTAATATAATAATAATACTATATCCTCAGAGTGTACCTTTAAACTCCTCAGAACAGCCTTGGCTTTAAAACACTGATTCATTCAGCATGTTGCATCGTGAGTCTGACTCTGAAATGTTAAAATGTCTGGTGTAATTGGGTTATAGTTTGTTTAGTGTATATTACTGTGTGTATTGCCAGCAGTGTCAATGCAGTTCTCTGTGAAATCTATCCATTATGACTTGTAAATTCACTTGGGTGGAAAAATAAGCTGCTATTAAGGCTACATCCCTCTGGACTAAATATGTCAAGAGCTCACACAGTCCATTAGATTTAGGCCCCATCCACACTACTACGTTTTAGTTTAGAAACGGAGACCTTTTGCTATGTTTGCACCTCCCGTCCAGACTAAAACGGCAAAAACGAAGACCTAAAACGGAGAAGTTTAGAAACGCTGCCGACCCCGTTTTGCGTTTTGAATCTCCGGAGGGCATTTTAGTGAAGACGGGTCAAAACGGAGGACTTTAGAAACGATGACGCAGAGGCTTACGCTCGGCTCTCTGATTGGGTGTCATACAACGGAAGAAAACATACAACAACAGCCTGGACTACCAGTTACGTTAGTGCAAGTAAATTCTGCATTTTACTATGCTATAACTGCCTACATGCACCGGAGGGCATGTATTTATGCGATCTGTGACAATTCCTGTGTGCAGCGGCGGTATCGACCGTAAATGGAGCTTCGGTTTTGGGTTAAACCAGGAAGAACCAGCGCATGGTGGGATCATTTTATCAATGAAGTTGTGGTTCCTGAAGAATGGTGCGAAAACTTTCGAATGTCCAGATCGGCACTTATCAACCTCACCGAAATCTGAGGAGTAGTCAATCTGTTTCCTGTTTACACCGGCACGCACATGCTCAGTGTAGGTGAATGGTGACGTGATCCGCGTTTTCAGCCGTTTTAATGTGGACGGAGATCAATTCTAATACGCAGCTAAAACGCTGTTGTGGACGGAGATCGTATTTGTTTGAATTCTCCGTATCTAAACTAAAATGCAGTAGTGTGGATGGGGCCTTAAACACGGGGAAATATTATCTCATTGTTTTCTGAGACACCAAATTTTTTGAGTATAAAATTAATTAATATATATGTGTGTGTGTGTGTATATATATATATATATATATATATATATATATATATATATATATATGACTTTTACAGTACTAAGTACTCAGCACATTAGTATTTTCCCCCCAAAATATTTCCCAAACATTCCTTTTGCCATTAATTGTAATAATCCAGGGAGATTATTACAATTATATCGACACAGATATCTGGTCTCATCGTCATAGAGTCTGTCTGGGATTACTCAAAGAAACAGAAAAAACTGTGACAGACTAAATCCAGAAGAACTGTGGCAACAATTCAAGTTAGTGGTGGGGATCTTTCAGCGACTTCAATGCAGATTACATCAGTCAATTAAAAAACACTGATTGAATGAAACGTTGAAAAGTTTTAAACGAGGAGGTTATTTGAACTTTTCACACCATTTTGAGCAAGGCTAAACTGAAAAGCGACGTGGCTCGGGTACGCTGAATCTGACGCTTCACTTCATAGAGATCAATGCATTGACCTGGGCTGACGCCTGTCATGTGTAATCCCCTTAACTATTGAGAGGATGCTACTACAAAAATATTATCAGTGCACACTGACATGGCAAATTGATTTATTATTTTTACTAAATTATTACTTGACCTAGAGAAAGAAAGCTATACCAGACGCAGGTAATCACACGCACTCTCTCATGATACTCTACTCAGTAATACTATACACTATTAACTGAAGCAGCCCATTTTTTGTTTCTAGTTCTAAAGTGACATTTTCGATTTAGCAACAGATGCTCGGGCTCAACTATTAAACTGTCAACTTGAGATTTGAATACGTGGTTAAAGGAAGTAGTTCCACACACATGAGGGTTTTTTAACCCACTCCATGATTGTTACTTATTTAAGTACTTAAATTCATTCGATGTGGCTCTATATCAGCACGGCTGTGATTGTCTACGGCCGAATCAAGCCGTGACTACGAGTGTGGGATCACTTTTACCCTTTTAATCAAACGTTGAGCTGCACACTTCACAGACACAAGGTTCTTTGCTTCCACATCTTGCATGATGTTAGAATCGTGAAAAAAGAATCCTACAAAATGATTGGGGGCACAAATGAGCATGACACTTCTGATCTGGTGGTTGGGAATCAGATGAATCAGTGATCAAACATCTCAGGGGAAGATGTGAGCACTGGGGCTAAGCTTTCTGTGCAAATGTGTCAGGGAGGGTAAATGTTGAGTCTTGTGTTTTACACCAATATTATGTGGAGAGAGAGACTGTGTGTTAGACATTTGTCATATTTAACCTTTTTGGAGGATATTACAGTTTGCAGATGGTGGCATTTGAAATCATTAAATCCAAAAGTACTGCAGAAAATGACTTTTTGTTCCTCTTTTTTTTTTTTACTTTTATTGCCAGAGTTAATTTAGTGTGAATTATAAGTATAATCACTAAAGATCACAGCTGGCATTGTTAATGCTCATCACATTGACAGATGTACGCTCCATGACACATCTTAATGTTTTTTAAATAAACTTATAATGTTTTAATGCGATGTTTATGCAATATTTACAACTATAACATTGCTGTTGAGGTTTACTGAAAGCATTTACTTAGACTTTTCCAGTCATTTGATGCAGAATAGAGCCTAAAACATAAAATTAATATATATGCAGCGATGCTAATTTTCTCTCTCTTTCTCTCTCTCTCTCTCTCTCTCGCTCTATCATTCTATCACTCTCTCCATGTCTCTCCCCCTTCATTAGCAGAGCATTATTTATATTTTACATTGTGGTATTCAAGGGCATTACAGTTTGCCACTGTATGAGTGCAGTGATAACGTTACATCATTAAAAATGTAACGAATTATTAAAGCCTTTACCCTCTGAAACATGATCTAATTTTAAAATTGATGACAGCTTGACTGGTCATACCCCTAAAAATATGCAAGTAATATTCCATAGATAGTTTGAGTCATTTTATCAATAAATCCTAATAATGTATTGTTTTCCTGTGTATGACAAAGAAAGTGTGACACTGCTTTGTCTATGCAATGGAAAGCAAAGTTAATTAATTAATTCATCTTAATGAGGGTGGAGACGTCAGGAGTTAAGTCACATGTGATCTGATCAATGTCTTTTATTACACCAAGAAAATTCCTTCACAATTGTTTGCTGACGTCTCAATGTGTCTGTCGCCAACAAATGTGCTGAACAGATATAGATATTGTGTAGATTTAACTTATTAAAAGGGGGAATAGAAAACAATTCTTACGATCATGTTCCAGCATCGACAGGGTTTTGCACCTTTATTTCTTTATATCCACAAATCTTACAGTAATCACTTAAACACATTTATTTATGTTCCTCTTCGAAAAGAATTGCTCTTGGAATTGCTCCGTTTATTATTATTACACTTCCTTCTTTGAAATGAATCGCATTTTTGAGGACCTAAACATGCTCAATCTCATGAAGAAACTTTGCTCATGCGTCAGAACTGGCGAAAATGTACATCTGATATGGGTTTCAGAATTAGGTGTGGCAAAATGGTTTGATAGCGCCACCTATAAAATTTCAACGAAGCGCCCCTCCCACTACGTTTCACGGACATGTACAAAATTCGGTACATACATGTGATGTCCTAATACCTACAAAAAAGTTGCTTGGGGCGAAGTCCTGAACGCAACATGAAGTCAGCCGTTTTTAATTTTCTCTGATTTTTGTACAGTTTTTGCCGTTATTTTGCCATTTTTGCCTTATGATTTAGTGTGTTCTTAAGGCCTTTGCGATGCTAAATTGCAAAGACCTTGAGTTTTCATCAAAGGGCGTGTCCCTGGTGGCCTGACAAATTTCAGTGTTTCGCCATGAAACAGGAAGTTGCTGAAATGTCCAATCTGCCCCAAACTTAGCATGCAACATGCTATAAATATGTTAAAACATGCTTGCAACACTTAGCTAAGTGCTAAAGCATGCTATTAATATAATTAAACAGCAAGTTGCTGTAACTTAGGCATGCTTTGTCCAATCTTCCCCAAACTTAACATGTTTGATAAGAGTCTGCCCTGAACACATCTACACGCCAATATTCGGCTATAGTAATAGCGTCACCTGGCAACAGGCAGTGACATGTTTAAAACTGTGATGCACTACTAGCAACATACTAAAATATGCCATTGAGTGCTAAACATGCTAGAAACATGCTAAAACATGCTAGAAACACTTAGCTGAGTGCTAAACCATGCTATTATCGCCATGAATCAGGAAGTTGTTGTAACTCAAGCATACAATGTCTAATCTGCCCCAAACTTCACATGCTTGATAAGAAACCTGGCCTGAAGACATCTACATGATTTAGTTAGTCATAGTGCTAAACAGCAGGAAGAGTGGCAAATACAAATGACTTTGACGTAGTCCTCCTATATGTGGCGTGGGCGTCAGGTACTGGAGGAAATTATAGGAAAGCACCAACAAGTAAACGTTTGACTACGCCACCCGGAGTATACCAGGAACTCTGCAGTTCCATGTCCTTATATTGAAGTAATCCATTCACACTTATAAACTAACTCTGCAATGGGCTGATTCTAAAAGCCTAGTTCTCTAGAATATATATCTTACACTGGCATCCCATAACACACATTCTGTTCGACTTTATAAAGTGTGAGCTAGTGCCTGTTGTTCCAAGTATAAGATAAGGTCTAAAACTAAATCTTTTTTATTCAATAAAATACATTTTTATTAAAAAACATTTTTTAAAGCTGTCGCACAGCATAGATTTGTGACAAACTATTGTTTTATAGCTACTGATAAACTTATTTCCCATGTATTAAATGAAAATATTATAAAAATTATGATAATTTACAGGGTTGAATCATTTAGCTTAAATTAAAAAGTAAAAAATACGTTGTAAGCAATGTTTCTGAAACACATTGATTGTCGTCTCAAGTTTTCTTCCAGGAACGTACACGTCACACTGTTCCCTTATTTTAATAATTCCCGCCCAAGGCATATGCAAACAATTTCGTAGTATGTTGAAATTTGTGATTATGGTAAGGCCCTGTGACTTTTCTGTCATTTCATTGAATCATTTCATTTCATTGAATCGGTTGACCAATAGCAACATACTGGTCCAGCCCACCAATCAGAGCACATTGCGCTTTTCAGAAAAAGGGGCTTCAGAGAGACTGGAACTAAACCGAGCGTTACTAACAGACTTGGAAAAGAGGTGCTGCAATAATGCAAAATATGTGAAAAAAGTGTTTTCTAACATTCAAGTATGAAAACCTATTACAGTAGACCCCAAAAACTAAATCAAGACTTTGTAAAATGGCATAATATGGCCTCTTTAAGGAAAAAATAAAAGTAATGGGGCACCAGAGTTCATTTGCTATCCTTATACTAAGTTGTTTTTTTTTTTTCTTCCTCTATAGCTGGCTCTTGAGGACCCTGTGCACAGCGTCTCTCTTCAGCAGTTTGTCTATGAGAAGCTGAAGGCTCAGCAGATGTTGATGGGAGACCAGAGCTTCCAGGCTCTTATGGAGACGGTGGATACGGAGATTGTGCGACAGCTGCAAGAGTTTATCCAGGGCATGTAAGGATAAGATGACAGCAGACTGTTAAAACCAGTCCTGAGACCAGAAATGCCAACCTTTTAATGATACCCCAGAGAAAAGAGCTTCCATATTTTTTAAACACACTTTCTTTTGCTTCCTCAAACACACCTTTTTCAAAGTTTGAGACGGGTCAGAGAGGAAATCTACTCAGACTGAAAAAGAGACACTTTAAGAATGAATTAAATATTGTGATTTCAAGTTTTTGTAATGGGGAAAGAGTTTGACAGTGCCATTTAAAGGGCCCAAGCAGTGTTTACACTGAGTCTACATATAAAAATTTGTAATTTTTGTATTTACGTCAAATACACTGCATGACAACATTACCTTTTTTTTCCCTTGGGTGGCTTTTCCCAGTCACGTTTATTCCTAGATCAGTATATCAGGAACTACTGAAAAGTCATTAACATTTTTGATTGAAGATATTTTCATATCAGATACACATAATGGTAAATGAATGGATGTAAATGTTAAACTTCCCATTACTATTGCTGCTAATGCTCCAACACTGCACCTCTAATGTGAGGTTCACAGGAGATCAGAAGAACCAAATACATCAGTTTAATGAAACAAATGTCTATTCAAATCACAAGTACAGTGCAAATGTATGAGTGAATATTCTTACTGCCATAGCAAGCTTTCTTTGTTTTTTAGGGACACGCAAGAAGTGTGTATACATTTATAGAAATGTTTTTGGTTGAAAATGGGATATTAAGAAGCACAGTCATACAGAAGAACGACTGTCACTGTGAAATGAATTTTGAGTCTGAATAAAAGCCTTATGCTTTAAGCCTTATTTATCCACCACTAACACACCTGATATTGTATCTCACATCTGTAATGACATGCATATGTTACATTGTAGCACATTACGCTCTAGTTTTATTTTCACGTATGAGCCCTATTTTTTCATTGATGCAGCTTCAATAAAGTTCAGTACAGTCTGAAAATCTCACTTTGTTAGCTTGCTTGTATAACCCCCAATGGTGGACATTTTCTGACTGCATGACCTAACGCCAATCAGGGACAGTCAGAGCTGAGCTTTTCAGTGTATTATTAAAAATAGCTCTAATAATGAAATAAAGCACAAAACTAAATGCACTTGAGTAAATAGTATGAATAGTTTTGGGCTGGCAGCTTCCAACGATCTCCCTTTTCCCACCATTTGAAAGCCCATACTTTCGTGCTGATGTAATAACCAGAAACAGTCCCTGGTGGCAAGATGTGTGAATCAGGTCCAATTAAATGTGACATTTCTTGAATTACTGTTATTATTTACGTCTCTCAATATCAGCCTCCGTATTTGTCAGTTTCTTGCGAATCTGGCTACTACGTGATTTTAAAGCGGAAGTCTTAAGTGGTGCTAGTTATGTGGGGGGGGGGAAGACTCACTTACCTTAAAGGTGCTGTATGTCATTTTTTTGACTGTACCAATACATAAAAATACCATATATGTTTAGATGTTTAGAAAACATGCCAAGTTCACATACTTGTTTCTCTGAAAAACGTATTCTACTTTAAAATGTGCATTCCGTGTCGGAATTTCTGTTTTTGTCTGTGTGATTCTGCACACTGCCAATTTATCCAATAGTATTTCGACACCCAGGGTTACAAGTTGGTAGAAAACACTGTGCATTGCTGCCATGTATGCCAGCTAACAAACTGGGTCAGAGATCCATCTAAAAATGTCTATGACCAGAAGCATATTAAAACGTGGATAAATCAACTCATGAACTTAGTGTAAGGCGCATTCCATTGCCAATTGCGTTCGTTCCTTTTGCGTATCCTCAATCTGGCAACCCACTTCTGATGAGGAGGGGGTGGGAAGTGACACTCCCCAATATTTTGAATGTGGACTGCAGTACCAATTTCAACTGCTAGCTGCCAATATTAAATATATTCTTTCATTAACCATTTCAGTCGCATCTGTCTCTTGGTGATTCTATGGTCAATCTTCTGCTTTACGTGAGAAACGGTCCATGCATTTACTTGTCAGTGATTTTTCCGGGGTAGGTTGGCAGGTTTTTCCCCAAACCTCCCCATTACATGGTTTGGGACACACACACACACACACACACACACACACACGCACGCACACACACACACATGCATTCCAACATATGGACATTAAGCATCTCCAATTCACCTATACTGCATGTTTTTGGATTGTGGAGGAAACAGAAGCACCCTGAGAACACCCACGCAGACACAGGGAGAACAAACAAACTTTACACAGAACACTATAAAAGGGCATAATATTACATACTGCACCTTCAAAGTGTGATGTGTTTATAAAGTGGCTTTGTAGGCAAAATGGTTTCTGAGATTCAAGCAAATTCTCCCCACCCCCCCTCCCTTCCTTTCCTTAGATCACTGCCATTGTTTAATAGGCCTGGCATCAAAGTCCTAAACTATTAGTCTCAAGCTCACTCACCCACGGGCCGCCCACAGTCTGTTCACTGACCGCCTGATTGCACAGAAAATTGGCCAAAACTATGAGATAATCTTTTGGAAGAGTAGAAGTTCACCATTCGTGGACTGGGACTGTTACAACCATTATTTGAATCAGAAATATGCAAAAACTAGCTTAATAACTCAGATAAACAAACATTTTTAAGAAAAATATTGCATGCTTATATTATATTAATAGTATATTTATGGCCAGTAAAAAAACTGATGCCTCATAAAACTAACATGGCAGCTGAACCTTTTTGTTTAATAAAGCAGAATATGGAGCTGACAGCGTACATTCACTCAGGCATATCCAGTAAATGATTTCTGTTTTGGTTCTCACAGCAACTCACACATAAGTCAAAATCAAAAGCACAATGAAACACTGTGCTGTACAAAACCATGCTAAAAAATAGACATAAAAATGAATATAAATAATTTAGACCGCTATGCAATGAGGAGGAGAGTATCAAAACAAATAAGTGATGGAGCCTTATACTCTACGGACAATTATAAGCCTGGGCAAAAAGAGAGATTTTTAATTCAGGTTCTGATTCAACTAATCTGAGGGAAACCGGAAGACTATTCCACAGTTTTGGCCCAACAATGGAAAAAGCACAGTCACCCTTTAACTTTAATCTAGATCTCGGGACCATCAACAATCTTTGCTCTGAAGACCTCAGAGATATAACGGATGTATTTGAATTTAAAAGATCACAGAGATATTTAGGAGTCGATCCAGTCAGAGCTTTAAAAACAAAAAGTAAAATTTTAAACTTCCGGCAGCCAGTGCAAAGAGCATAATACTGGGAGATATGATCAAATATCCGGGTGCCAGTCAGAAGTCTGGCAGCTGCATCTTGAATCATCTGAAGACAAGAGAGAATTACAAAAAAATAAGAAACTCTTATAAGAAGCTTTTTATAGCAGTCTTAATTGGGAAAAAATGGATTTGACTACAGAGTTTAACTTACAACAAACATGAATGTTAAAATCCCCTACAATAAAAAAGCCTATTATATTTAAGAACAGCATCAACTAAGAAATTTAAGAACTCTTTTGAAAAGTCCATATGAGGTTTCGGGTGAGAACCACACGTTGTTTATTCAACTGAAATAGAAGTACTTCAAAACTTGAGAAAGATTCAAACAACAGAAGCTGTTTCTGAACACGGATGCAAGTCCACCGCCCCTGGCAGAGAGTTTATGGCAGTTCGAAAAAGAACAGTTTGTGGGCACAAGTTCAGAGAAGTGGCTTGTACAGTATCCCCGCATTCAGCCAAGTCTCTGTAACTAACAGAAAATCCAGTTCATTAGAGGTTAAGAAATCTTACAAAATAAATGTCTTGTTTACAAGCGATCTTGCATTTACCAATCCAGTGCCAGTCCTCCCTTTACAGGAAGTATGCAAGTTGCGTAGGGCCCCCGAACCACCCTGGCTCTCAAAAATGATTTAATGACTAGGGCTATGCGATTAATAGAATTTTAGTTTCACAACGCTGTCGCCCTTCCTGCTAAACACCCAAATCAGTCAAATCATGTAACGTGAATGTCACAACATACAGTCTCCTGCCGGACGTGCACGATACTAAAATGGACAGATACACACACAAAAATTTCAAATTGTCCGTAATGGCGAGTTTTCACTAAAACACAGTCAGTTATGTCTTAAGTGAGCTTAAAAAATTGGGAAAGTAATTGAATGCTTGTCAGTAGCCTATATTAGATGTGTGCATTTGGTCTTAAAGTGACTGCAGTCTAATAAACCTGCTACTGTCTGTGTCATTTAATGTTAATCAAACAGCAAAAGAGAAAAAGAGAATCATTCACTGCTTTTCACTGAATAACTTTAGTAACTTGAATAAGAATCAATGTAGCCTATGTTTAATTCATACGGTGAATGACTGAATGAATTCATTCTTGGATAACAAAAAACCTCTGTTAGCCAGGACATGTCATCCGTTATCCAGAATGACATAAGCGTAACAATCTAGATTTTAATTAACATTTGTAAACTTTTAGGCATGGTTATTTTAGTTTTATTATTAACATTAACATTATTTACATAATTGTATGTTTTTTTGCCATATTTTTGCTGTCATTCATCTTGATTTCATATGATTCAATGAGTCACATTCAATTATCTTTGAATTGAATTTTGTAATGTTAATAATAATGTAATCACGAATGATGTAGTCCTATTTATTAATTATACCCCATTTTGGTAACACTTTATAATAACTGCATGCTATTAATCATTAGTTAAGCGTTAGTAAACAGTTAATTCATAATTTATAAATCATTAATAGACATTAATAAGCAGTTTATAAATACAGCTATAAATGCTTTATTCTTGATTTATAAGCATATCTATAATGTGTTTAATAATTGTATTTTCATACTTTGTTAATGATCAATTTATAAATTCTAAATGAAGTATAGCATTATTTACAAACCAGTTATTTGGGAGTTGATAAATGATTCATATGATCACTTAAAAAGTGTGAGTAAATGTAGTAAATTCAGGTAGTTATAAAGACATCTTATAAAAAAACATTATTTAGACATATAGTAATAGTTACTTAGTGTGTTAGTAAATGCTTTATTAACATGTATTTCTACTGTAATTCAGGGTTAATTCAAGTAGTTATAAAGCATTTAGTAGTGGTCAGTTAACTATTTTTGTGAGCTCATCTAAAGTGAGGACTAGTTATGCCTTGTAAAGCATTTATAAAGGAGATTTAAAGACTCAGTTAAATATTTCTATGTTCTGAATCACTGTGTTGTGTTTGTTTCCTTTTTCTGTTTAGAAGATAACTGAGTCTTTAAATCTCCTTTATAAATGCTTTACAAGGCATAACTAGTCCTCACTTTAGATGAGCTCACAAAATAGTTAACTGACCACTACTAAATGCTTTATAACAACTTGAATTAACCCTGAATTACAGTAGAAATACATGTAAATAAAGCATTTACTAACACACTATGTAATTATTACTATATGTCTAAATAATCATAGGTATGAATGCACATTTTAATAGTTTATTAATCATTTACATACACTTTCTAAGTGATCTTATGAACCACTGACAGTTCCTACATAACTGGTTTGTAAATAATGCAATACTTCATTTAGAAATGATAAATTGATAAATAATAAAGTATGAAAATACAATTATTAAACATTATAGATATGCTTTTAAATCAAGAATAAAGCATTTATAGCTGTATTTATAAAATATGTTAATGTTTTATCACAAAATGTGTGAAATGCTGTTGCATTTAAGTGTTCGCTGAATTAACCAATTTACATAAACGTCTTTAACTATTTAAAAAAAGTTTTAGTGTTTCTTACTTTGTTTCAAGTTTGAGTGTTAGAAAAAAAAAATGATACCGAGGCTGGTTTTCGTGGTAATCCTGAAAAATATTGCAGAATGTCCTTCCGTCTAACAGTATGTCATTCCGGCTAACAATGACACAGGAAATTAATTTAACCCGTTTTTGTGTGTTAGATTACACAATTCAGTTTTTTTTTTTTTTTGTTGAGTTAAGGATAAAACAAGTCTTATTTACTTTATTGGAAAACATTTTTAAACTTTTTTTTTTTATTTGGTTCTGAATTTTGAGTTATCAGCAAGTCAAGTCAAATATATTTATATAGCGCTTTTCACAATACAGATTGTATCAAAGCTGCTTCACAGTATCAATCAAAACAACGTAACAATGTTTGTTTATTACTGGAAAAAAAAGACATCCAAGTTTGGTAGAGCTGATCAATGGTATGATTGGTTAATTAATTTGAATATCCCCAACTGAGCAAGCCAAAGGCAACAGTGGCAAGGAACCGAAAAACTCCATCCAGTGACCTAATGGTGTCCTAACACCCCATCAGATGACCCAATGGAGAAAAAAAACCTTGGGAGAACCCAGGCTCAGTCGGGGGCCAGTTTTCCTCTGGCGTTTATGAACTAGAGGCCGAATTTACAGTAACTGTAAGATAAAAAATGTACATGAATGCCTGGCTAAATAGATGCGTCTTCAGTCTAGTTTTACATTTACATTTACATTTATTCATTTAGCTGACGCTTTTATCCAAAACGACTTACAATTGCTATATATATCAGAGGTCGCACGCCTCTGGAGCAACTACGGGTTAAGTGTCTTGCTCAGGGACACATTGGTGTCTCACAGTGGATTCGAACCCAGGTCTCTCACACCAAAGGCATGTGTCTTATCCACTGCGCCATCACCACCCCTGCAAGCCAAACGCTCTCCCAGTTTTAAACTGGGAGAGCGAGTCTGAGCAACGAACAATATCAGGAAGGCTATTCCAGAGCTTCGGAGCTAAATGTGAAAATGCTCTCCCTCCTTTGGTGGATCTGGATATCCTAGGAATGACCAGAAGCCTCGAATTTAGTGATCTTAAAGAGCGCGATGGATTGTAAGGCGATCGAAGATCCGTTAAATAGACTGGAGCTAAACCATTTAGAGCTTTATAAGTCAAAAGCAGTATCTTGTAATTAATACGGCACTTTATAGGTAACCAATGAAGTGATGATAAAATCGGTGTTATATGATCATATTTTCTTGATCTAGTAAGAACTCTAGCGGCTGCATTTTGGACTAACTGTAGCTTGTTTATTGAAGATGCAGGACAACCAGCTAATAAAGCATTACAGTAATCTAGTCTCGAGGTCATGAATGCATGAACTAACTTTTCTGCATCAGAGACTGATAGCATATTACGTAGTTTAGCAAAGTTTCTAAGGTGGAAAAAGGCTGTTTTTGTAACATATGAAATATGCTTTTCAAAAGACAGGTTGCAGTCTAATGTAACACCCAGGTCTTTTACTGTAGCGGATAAAGTAACAGGGCATCCTACTATGTTAAAGTCGTGCTGTGAAAGGTTTTGTGGACGGTTTTTAGAACCGATAAGTATTACCTCTGTCTTGTCTGGATTTAATAAAAGAAAATTACGCGTCATCCAATCCTTTATATCTTTAGCACAATCTGTCAATTTGGATAATTTAGCGTATTCATCTGGCCGTGATGAAATATATATTTGAGTGTCATCAGCATAACAATGGAAACTAATTCCATGTTTCCTTAGAATATTACCTAGTGGCAGCATATATATTGAGAATAATAAAGGGCCTAACACAGATCCCTGCGGCACGCCATAGTTTGCCGAAGTTATGATCGATTTTTCTCCATTTAAGTAGACGAAATGGTAGCGGTCAGATAAGTATGACCTGAACCAGCTTAATGCTTGTCCTTGAACACCAGTGTAATTTTGTAGTCGATCTAAGAGTATTGTGTGATCTATAGTATCGAACGCAGCACTTAGATCAAGTAAAACTAGTACTGAGATACAGCCTTGGTCCGAAGCTAAAAGTAAATCATTTGTGATTCTAACAAGCGCAGTTTTAGTGCTATGATGTGGCCTGAATCCAGACTGAAACTTTTCATAGATGTCGTTTTCTTGCAAGAAAGAGCCGAGTTGAGCGGACACAACTTTTTCTTATATTTTTGACATAAATGGAAGATTCGAAATGGGTCTGTAATTTGCTAGGTTATTTGGATCTAATTGTGGTTTCTTAATAAGAGGTTTTATAACTGCCAGCTTGAACGTTCTTGGAACATGACCTAAAGATAAAGATGAGTTAATAATATTGAGAAGAGGCTCTTCCACTATAGGTAACACTTCTTTCAGTAGTTCAGTTGGTATGGGATCTAATAAACATGTTGTTGTTTTAGATGAAGTGATAAGTTTATTTAACTCTTTTTGTTCTATGGTTGTAAAGCATTGTAATTGTTCTTGCCGGGTGATAATTGCGGCTGAATTATAAGGCACGAGCAAAGATTGAAGTTTACGATTTTGTTTCTGATGCTTTCAATTTTCTCGGTGAAGAAGTTCATGAAATCAGTACTACTAAACTGTAACGAGGTATTTTGTTCCGACGACGTCTGTTTATTTGTTAGTCTAGCCACGGTATTAAAAACCTTGGATTATTTCGGTTGTTTTCTATTAATTTGCTGAGGTGCTCAGCCCTGGCCGTTTTAAGTGCCTTTTTATAAAGTGACATACTGTCTTTCCACGCGATTCTAAAGACCTCTAAATTAGTTTTTTTCCATTTACGCTCTAAATTACGGGTTTCTCTCTTTAAAACATACGTAGTATTATTGTACCATGGTGCTATACTTTTTTCTCTGACCTTTTTTAATCTAATGGGTGCAACAATATCCAATGTTCTAGAGAGAATGGTGCTCATAGTGCTAGTTAGTTCGTCTAATTCATCTGTTTGTTTGGGTTCAGGCAGCAGCTGAGACAGATCAGATAAGCTATTTGAGAAATGATCTATGGTGGATGGACGAATTGTTCTACCTGGTCGATAACGTGGCGCAGCATGACATATTACAGCAGTGCGTAATATGCAAGTTACCAAGTAGTGGTCAGTGACATCATCACTTTGTGGAATGATATCTATATCGGTTGGATCGGTTCCATATGATATAATTAAATCGAGTGTATGATTAAGACGATGAGTTGGTCCGGTGATGTTTTGCTTGACCCCAAAGGAGTTTAATAAATCTGTAAATGCAGCCCCTAACGCATCATTTAAATTATCTACGTGTATGTTAAAATCTCCAACAATTAATGCTTTATCGACGTTGACCAAAAGATCTGATAGAAAGTCAGCACCAATGCTAGAGATAATAGGGGTTTTTTTCTTACATCTAAGAGCGTAACATTTAGCACAAGTACTTCAAACGAATTAAACCTATGACAAGTTTTCTGAGTAACATTAAGGATATCTCTGTAGATTGTTGCAACACCGCCGCCACGAC
This sequence comes from Gila orcuttii, assembly GCA_026230005.1. Lineage (NCBI taxonomy): Eukaryota > Metazoa > Chordata > Actinopteri > Cypriniformes > Leuciscidae > Gila > Gila orcuttii. The sequence continues at coordinate 22,925,006 of JAPDVR010000015.1, forward strand.
CTATCAGACGGGGCTCATGCTTATAACAGTATCCTGGCGGAGTAGACTCATTTAGACCGAAATAATCATTTGGTTTAAGCCAGGTTTCAGTAAGGCACAGAACATCGAAATTATTATCTGTGACCATTTCATTTACAATAACCGCCTTAGGTGTGAGCGATCTAATGTTTAGAAGACCTAGCTTTAGAAATTGTTTTTGTTCACTAATAGCGAGATTTTTTGTTTTAATAACAATTAGATTTTTTCTAGATCCCGCAGTAGATTTATTATTTGATCTTAGTAAACGAGGAATAGACACAGTTTCTATGCAATGTTCTACACTAGTATTAATATCAATTAAATTGGTGCAGTAGAGACTAGGGGTGGCACGGTACATGACAAAACATCCGAACCGTTCGGTTCGCTTGTCTCGGTTCTGTGCGTGTGTGCGTCGCACGGTTCGACGCATGCGCAGTGTAACCTCGTGCCCGTCACCTCAGACAGTGTGTTTACTTTTCGCGCGAAATAAGAGATGTGTGGACATGACAATGGACATGCATATGAGGCTTTTTCGACTTGAACCGGCGCTGCACAGACCGATCGATGAATAACATCAAAGTACCGCGAGAGCAACGGCTCCGTATGCTTTTCAATCACTCTCGCGGTACTTTGATGTCATAAACCGATCAGTCTGTGCAGCGCCGGTTCAAGTCGAACAAGCCTGTATAGACAGTAAAAGTGGAGTATGGAGTGCTGCAGGTCTCGTCACGTATAGAAATGGCAAGTGGGAGATGTAAGGAAGGCTAACCGGAGTTGGAGGATGCGCCAGCGTTGTATAAGTCCGTGTGGGAACATTTTGGATTTCATGTTACCTATGATATTTAAATACAGTGACACCAAGTTTAGATAAGAACTCCAGTCATATGTTTCAAAATACTGCACTTTAATTTCAAGTGAAAAAAATGTATCCTCACTCTCAGGGAATAGAAGCATTGTTGATACTGTTTGTGTTGTTGAGGTTGAACTTATGTTTCACTTTATGGTTATGCCTTTGCTATTGTTATAGCCTCATTATTGGCAATTATGTGTAACATATTTTGACTTATTTAAAAGATAGTGCTTTAAGAGTTCCTCTCTTTTTCTATTAAAAGATAAACATTTTGTAAGACCTACACTGAAGTTGACAGTTCGATAAATGCAAGTTCATTTTAATCTTTGTGTGCTAAAAATGCATATAAGTTCCTTTAGAGATAGCAATACACATTCTCCTTTTTTGCCAAATAAACTAAAGCATTTCATCAATGTCTTTCTTGCTGTATCAAAATCTCACCTAGCTTTCCTCAGACATGGTCCCAATAATGTGCTTAAAGTCAAGTCAAATTCAGTTTGTGCATGATTACATGACATACTTTTTTTTTTTATACTGTATCCTGAATTGTGGATAATTAAGCTATAGCCTATATCATATGCTGACGTACATTTCTGGAGTGTTAAAGATTAAAAGAAAAAATAACAAGAAGAACCGTACAGAACCGAAAACCGTGACCCTAAAACCGTGGGTTTTGTGAACTGTGCCACCCCTAGTAGAGACTGTGATTTGGATTTTTGGTTACTAGTCAAACGGTATTTAACATCTTGGAGATGTTATCCGACAGAAGATCTGCCCCGATTCTACTTGGGTGTAAGCCATCAGCGCGGAAGAGCCTTGGTCGCTCCCAAAACAGATTCCAATTATTTACAAAGAGCAGTTTCTGCTCATTGCACCATGACAATAACCATTCATTTAGCACAAATAATCTACTGAACTTTTCATGCCCTCGTCGGTACGTAGGAAGCGGTCCAGACACAATAATCGATGTTTCAGGCGATGTGCTGCGTACCGTATCAATAAGGCTCCTGAAGTTTTTCCTCAGAACCTCCGTCTGTCGCAGCCTAATGTCGTTAGCTCCCGCGTGCTTACTTTTACCTAACGTAGCGTGGACGTGTCGGAAGGTGGAATCGCCGATGATCACAGCATCGCGTTCCGTTTCACGAAGAGGGGAGAAGCGGTTTCACGAAGAGTGGAGATCTCGAAAACCGGGAGGGGCGAAAAAATTCTTGTCCTGGCTCGCGGCTTCCGCTGAACCACCCAGGCTTCGTGGTGGTGTGTTGGAGCCGGAGTGAATGAAACCATGGCTGATCGTGACCTTGACACTCGGGACCAATGCTGAGAAACGCACGGAGTAGACGCCAGCGGGTTACTAACGGTAATCACTGATCCGTGTGCATCAGCGCGTGATGTTTCAAGAGCTAAACGCCGGTCTCTCAGCTCAGCTTGTCTCTCTAGAAGGTCACGGATCTGCTTTTCTACAGCTTCTAATTCAGACTGCACCGCGAGCAAATCAGATTTGTTCTCATCTGCACCAAAAGGTAGATAACATACACCTGACATATTCGCCATTTTAACAGATGGACAGTAAGTTAGCAATGATGCAACCAGTGATGCTATTAATATTTATACTAATTTATGACAGCAGCCAAAAATGAGCCCATGTCTATATGAAATCCCAAGAACTGATTCACCAAAAAAAATGGTTAATTACATTCTTAAAATGTGTACATGTAATTGCATTACATACACAACACTCTAATAAGTATAGAAAGTCCTGAAATTGGAATTTTTTGCCCGTTTTATTTTTTTTTTTCACATTTTAAATCCTTATCCGTCATTCATCCTTTTAAAGTTGGAACTGCTCCATCTTTCAGAACAAGCCGATGTGCGAATCATGCATTGAGCTCGCGAAGATTGTGAAAGCTTTCCTCCATAACATGTGCAGCACAGAGAGCGAGATTTGGGTCATAATTATGAGGGGCCGAGTTAAAAATAAATTTAAACCATTGATCCCTAACTCCCTCGTCCCTAGGAAGGCTGAACAAAGTAGACCTGCAATCCGGATAAAAAATAACAGCAGCGTTTCGACGGCATTGTGACAACTCATCTCCAAAACAGCAATATAAAATGGCCTCGCCCCGCTTATTAAGTATTCTCGGAGGAGGGGTTTATGTAAATAATGGGATATGCTGACATCAGCAACTCCCGAGGAATGTCGTGTAGTCCACATAGACTGTAAAAAAATAGGGTAGTCCAATACCGGCTGTTTGCTGTAGTCCTTAGAAATTGATTTTTTTAAAAGCAAATATCTCCCTTTGCTTTGAACTTTGAGCGCTGTAACTTTGCAGAAGTTGTTTATGCTGAAACAGCAACATTACACACTAGCTAAAGTTAGAAAAGTGAAATCGTGTTTTACCACCCCTTTAAAGCTTTTCTAGTTAAAGCTCTAAAATATTTTAAATAATTTGCTGAGAAATTGCTATTTGTGAGTTAAAAAATAAATATATCAGTTCTTCTTTTTTCAATTATGGAATTTACTTTAATTATTTTCATATATTACCACTCTGTAAATAATTTTTAAAAAGTAAAAACAAGCAGCTTTTTCATTACAGCAGAAGAACCAGAAATATTTTAGCCTACATGGTGGGCCTTTGAATATTGTCTTTGGCAATCGAGGGACTTGGAATCAAAAAGGCTGAGAGGTGAGAATCAATGCTGTAAAACACGGTTTGCATGTTATTGTACCTATAGCAACTAATTCGGTTTCGCACATTTTATGCGATTGATGTAACAAAAAACAGCTCAGGGCAAGCTTCCTCATCACACTGATAAGAGACATTCTGCGTCATTACTACGAAAAAAATAATGACAAGAAATGAGGACAGATTGACTTTAGAATGTATAGGAGATAATAATTATATAATTAAATCCCCCTCTGGGCACACAAGCACTGAACAACAAGCATCTTATATGAGCACTCGGTTCAGTTCCCACAATGCAGTGCTTTGTTGCTATATTAAGAGTGACTTCAGTGTGAGGCAATCACTTGAGAATGATGACTTGGGAATCAATGCTTGACAGTGGACCTTAGCATTCCAGTTCATCTAAATTATAAGAGTTTACTCAATGGTAAATACTGTTATCAATTAAGTGAAGTGTTCGACCCGTCGCCCTGATCGTTTAAGGGAGGAGTTCAAGTGTACATTGATCTGCCGCAGGCTGAGACTAATGCGGAAAGTGCTTATTTATCATGTGAGATGGGAAGATAATTATGTCTCTTATATAAGGCGATTATCTACTGTTCTCTCTTGTAAGCACACCATGTGATTTTTAATAGCATTTTTATTTATACAATTACTAAAACCCCTTTGTGAAGTTCAGGAAACCATAAAGTAAAAAAAAAAAAAAAGCAGTATTTTCCTGGAACCCACAAATAGTATATTACGGAGCCTGGTGATGGAAAATATATTTCAGTGCTTTTGCGTTCTTTTGTGAAACTTTGCGTTTGCTCGCAAAACTTTCAAGTTCTTTTGAGAACGTGAAAGTGTTGAAATATATTTTTTCCATTACCATGTCCCTTTAGGGGCTCTGTAGTTTATCATTAAAAATGGTACAAAAGATGTCACTAGGGTGGTACTAATATGTATCATGTATCAATGTACAACAATTTACCTTTTAAAGGGTACTACCCAGTGACAGATTTTGTACCTTTTTTCTGAGAGTGTAAATATATCGAGTTGCACTTTATTTTACAGACGTGCACTTTCAATGTACTCACAGACTACTTACCAAGAAAGTACTAAATAATATAAGGTGACTATATGGGTTAAGATTAGGTTTAGGGTTAGGTTCAGAACTCGTACTTAGTAATTAGTTATTGTAATTACTACAATATTTATACAGTATGTACATGCGAAACAGGACTGTAAAATAAGGGGCTACCATATATATTCAGACAAGTTTCTGGCCCATCTCCACCTCACAGCTTACCCTCATTTCCCATCGTGTTGCTTGTTAGAGCTGCCTATTTCAATCAATTATTGGGACAGTGCTAAATAAACAGGTCTAAATTGCTTGACAAGTGTAGTCAAATATTTAAACATAGTTTTAATTCAACTGGAGTAAAAATAGTCCAGAATTTGATTTAAAAGTGACATGCATTGGCAGGATCAGATTTGTAAGGGAGGTTCGTGCCAAGGGAGATTTATGTGAATTAGAACATTCCGGTAGACTCTAGACACACAGCAATCCTATTGTTGTGGTATTGACTGAACTTCGTTCACACTGAAAATCACTTTCAGCACATATGGGTTTTACTTGAAAGTGTTTTTAGGGCAAAAAGTTATATTTTATCTCTATATAAAAAAGCAAACCTTTTTGCCCTAAGAACAGGCAGGGATCAACAAAAAGAATTTGTTTCCCCCCTCAGGGCTAGTCGGGTCAGTAGTTCAAATTTTACTTGCCCTGGCGATGGTTTCACATTTTATTTTTTAGAAACCTATATTTATGATTTTACAAAAAGAGAAACAGTTTACATCAAATTATTTTTATTGCAGTTACTGTTATAATTCCTATGCAATTTTGCAGGAAAATAAATAATCCCTTGCTACACTACGGACTTCCAGGACTTCTTTCATACCAACAATTGTGCAAAGACAACGGACCTAAGTGGAAATGAATCTTCTCTGTCTGAGTCTGAGAGACTGAAATGTTTTCTTTTGTTTCATTGCTGTCATTGATATGCAGATGAGATGCTACTCAATTGTATCTCCGTCCTCCTTTCTGTCTTCACAAATGCAATCTCAAAGAGGATCTTTGCCAGATTTACCTAATTGAGCTTTTTAGAAAAATAGTAGCCTACAGTTTTCAAAAGTTATTTTGTATACTTTTCAGTTAAAATATTTATATATTTTGTAAAATACATTTTACATCCAAATGCAAATTCTAAATGTAGTCTGTTATACATTACAGATATTAAATAAACATTACACATAACTAGGCCTACACTAATTTGCGTGAAAAGTTCAGGTAATTTAAAAAAAATCTAAATTTGAACTTATGATTTAAATTTTGATTTGATTTCACATGTTAGTAGTGGAACCAATCTTTTTTCTATTCTTTTTCTTTTTTTGGTCATACTAACAGTCCTAGATAAAGCTATTCTTGCTCGCCCTCGTCCGCATACACGTGTGTGTATACAAAAGACCCGGTATAGGCTACTTCATTTTCTGCTTTCCGCTCCATCTTGCGCACAGTTGAGCGAGAGCGCACTACCTAGTGGATTTAGTTTTATAACCGCTCAAGTCACTCGCAAATGTGCTATTGTACGCGCACTGTCTGCGCGGTCAAAAAAATTCGGCTGCACGTGGACTTGGGCTGCGTTCCAGTCCAAAATTGTCATGCCCGTCACTCGCTAACTTCCCTCCGTCTCGTTCACTCGGATGTACGTCATTGCTTGCGTTGCATGAATGCCTACTACTGGCGGAACCTTTGCAATAGGCTGAATTGGAACGTGCTTGATCGCCCTTGATCACTTAGAATCCAATATATGGGGTTGATTTATTATTTATTTTTTTCCCTTAGGAAATTGTTTAATGCAGCATTCTGTATATAGGTGTGTTTGAGTTGTTTAAATTTAAACAAAAATATCATAGTTGTTTGTGGTGGGCTAAATTAAACGCAATATGCGTTGACATCACAATCGTGTTGCATTGTGATATGGAGCTGCCTGAAGTGTACATATGAAGTAGACTCGCTCCCTCTGTCAAAATTGAGGGAGTGAGGGTCTTTCCATATAAACTTCACAAAGTGGACTGTACTTCAAAATGGCGGCAGGGATTCCCCCGAGGGGAAGTTCGCAAGTGGGTGTCTAAGGCCCTGTCCCAAATGGCGCACTTCATGTGGACTTTAGGTCTCGTGGACTTAAATTGCGCGTGCTCGATGAGTCTACAAGTCCGTAGGCCGACCCATTCATCATTTTAACGCTCTGAAGTGTGCTCAGCAGCGCCCCCTTTGTACCCTTGAAGCAGTCTTCCGCGAAGCCCACATGGATGGAGGCTCCACACACTTTAACTACCCAGGAATCCTTGCGAAAGGCCAATCAGACAACGGATGGGAGGAGATTTCGCTCACGGACAATTGTTAACATGGCTGAGAAGAAAATATTTAAGTGTAAGTATCATTACGGTTTTTATGACCTAGGTGTACATTTTACCAGTTATTACCTACAGTTACAAACATTATGGTCATCGACCAGTGGTTGATGTCTCAAACATAGGCTAATAATAGAGCGCTGAATAATAATACGATCACATTATGATTCATTAAATAAATAGAACCGAATGTCAAGGCTTTACTGAATCATATGCAACAACAACAACAATAGGCAACATATTTCCCCGAACCTGCAGCTCCTGTCCATAACAATGACCGTATTCCTATTTCCGGCGTGGCGATCGAGTCCGTCCGTCCCTCGTGGACTCGCGGCAAGGGCCTTATAGGTCTGCACTACATGACGTCACCAAAGTGTGGACTCTGAGGAAGTCCACAAGTCCGGAGTGTGCCGTTTGGGAACGGGCCTAAAAGTGGACTGGAACGCAGCCGGGGTCTGCCGACGTCCATGGACCCTCCTGATGATGAAAATTACATCACGTGGATGGTATTACTTTGGACGGTATACAGCCGAAGTATACTTTGGGCTTCACTTGGACAACGGGTGGCCTTGGCGTTGTGCGCAATCTGCACATGTCCCAAAAGACGCACAGAAGAGGCAACGCGAATAATGCAACAAATAATGTGTGTATTAAATATTTGATTCCGCAGTCTGTAATTATATCGCTGTAATATTCGCATTGTGAGCTCGATTATAACTGCAGGTTAACGTATTTTGTGACTCAGCTATACATTCGGAGAAAACACACTACACTGCTACTTGTTGGAGAAAACATGATGGCACTGAAAAAGCTTTGCTATTTTGGAAACAATTTACTTATTATTAGCTACTTACTACTACTAGCCTACACTAGTATAATTCACTTCTCTTCCTAAATTGCTCTCCGAGTCCAAAAAGACTTCATTGGTGGAGTGAATTCCTAATAACAATGCAAAAGAGGTGACTTGCTGTACCAGACAAAAGTTTTGAAAAGACTATTTTGAAGCCAGTAAAGATAAGCGTCAAGTAACCTATTTTTAAAGGTTAATGTTGACTCAAATGTAATTTTTTAAAGCCTGTTTTGTCTGACAATGCAAGATTGCATAGAAGCACAAACAAAGCTTTCATTGTGACAGAAAAGTTGCTATCTTTTATCCATTTGTGTCAAATCAATTTAAAGTTTCTAAACTTGGCTCACAGACGTGGAAGGCTAGAACTAAAAAGTAGACAGTCTGTTCATGCACATGTGTTTGAAAAAGACGCTGTAGCGAGGCTAAAGACAGATGTTTTATCCTTCAGGCTCAATTTACGTTCAATAAAAAAATCTAGATGCTTAGCTACTGCTAACAACAATTTACAAAATATGGAGCTAGAGTTTTATTTAAATATTCATGTAAGCCAAATGTCTTTGTACTTTGTGCTGACAAAAAGCACATTAAGGATGTATGGAAAATTAACATTATAATTTTGCCATATCCCAAAGTGTCAATCTTCCATGAAGATAAATTAACTATGAGAACCAACAAAAAGTCATATAACACCCAAAAACTTTTTTTTTAATTATTAATTACTGTATGGAGCCCCTAAAGGAAAACGTTGATGGTAAAAATATGAGATGGGAGGATCACTGCTTTTGCGAGAGAACGCAATTTTTCCTCCTATATCATCATTTTTTCAATCACCATGTTCTTTTGGGGCTCCGTAATTATTGTTTTTGCCTTTCCTATAGTGTGTAATATAGCTGTTTGTGCATTTAAACAATCTGCAGAGTTACAGTCAACAGCAAAGGGAGTTAATCTCTCCAACAGAAAACACCTGCCTTAAACGCCTTTGTTTGTAGTCCTGCTATATTTTTCACAACGTGGCTATGTCACAATGTAACACATTGCATAATGCATTGTCACAATGTAACACATTGCATAATGCATTGCATTGCTGGCTACTTTGGCTCGCCCTCAAAATAGAGGTAGTTATGAGGCCATGTATGGACTATCATTATGTCTAGGAAACACTGTTTTTTTCTCCCACTGCCTGGGCAAAACATCATTACATGAGGGGCTTTTGTGCCAGGTAGTTAAAGGAACTCAATTATGGGAACTATCCACCAGTGCGTTCCCCCGAGAATAGCACTTTTCCCCTAGGGCCATTTTCCTGGTTGCATTCACTTCGCCAGTAGGAAATCCGAAATGACATAAACCATCACTTAGGCCTACATCTTGCCGCTCTGGTTGTTTTGCGGGACATTTATTTTGCCAGAGCCGATCACACACAGCGTTTCCATTCTCCATTTTCCTTAGTTTATGATCTGTTTAACAGTCCTAAAATGTTATTTGATAGAAAGTAAACGGTATTTGAAAAAGTATTATAGCGTTTGCCGTGTGCTTAATTAAGAGCTAATTTAGTTCCCACAAAAGACATTCCTATAGATAAAGTCGTTCCCAGTTCAAAGAGGGGGTAATTTCGCCAATATTCTTCAGCAGTAGGCCTACAACAACAAACTTTTGTTGTGTACTGAACCATGCAATTACATGCAGGTCAATATGGTAACGGAGAAATGACATCACATCTGAAATACAAGCGAAGTATAAAAATAATAACAATTACTGCTGTGAAACTTCCTGCACAAATCATGCTTGCGAAGGTGGTTGATCAGCTTGTTCTTCTTGACTGTCATTACTGTACTCAGGCTAGAATTTATATTGCCAAACTAAGGAGCATGACGATTTTGTTCAGGGGCGTTACCATAATCTGACACACGCTGTAACTGCTTGACCAATCAAAACAGACAGGGGCCGGCTGACCAATCAGCTGCGGGTTTTAAAGAAACTAAAACTAAAACAAGAGCGTTCAGACAGGATGAAAACAGGCACTGAACATTAAATCATCTAAACCTATTCTAAACATAATAGGGGCCCATTAATGAAGCTCAGACATTTTGGGCTCACTTCATAGCAAGTATTGTTGCATGCAAGTCTAAAAGTCAAAATACACATATAGTGGTAATGTAGCCTAAATGTGTTTTCATTTGTATATTAATTTCCTTATGCATGCATAACATTACCCCTCTGTCTCTGTTAAGCGTTGTTTTGAGAGTGGGAAATAATGTTAATGTTAGCAATCCTTGTGACTGTGGGATTCCACTCACTGTGTACAACTGCTGTTAACATTAAAAGTTGCAATTAGGAGTCTGTGTAATTGTTCTGGATTGAAGTGAAGCAAATGATTGCTCCAGGTGTTGTTGAACTCGTTGCACAATAAGCACAACAATGTGCTTAATCATTTCTGCCTCTTTCCTTTTTGTTATGCACAGCCAGAAGAATTTAGCTATGTGACATGTCTGGAATAGGTCAATACTTTTCATTAACAATGTCTTTGTGCCTTTAGGCTCTCAATATGTCCATTCATGCCTCCAGCAAAGCGCATTAGCCGCATGTACTCTGGGACTCCGACTGCATACTAGAGCTATCAGAGATTTTAAATGAATCATTTTTTTGGTTTCATCTCTGAGATGTATTTTGCACTGAATTTTCTGAAATGGATTATGATTAAATAGCTCTAAAGGAACAGTTAATATTATATGTGAAAGGAAAATAGTGTCTGTAAGTGGTCATTATAGTGTTTCTGTGATGCCCTAGATGTTTAATTAAGACTACGGTCTTGCAAAGTTAATTTCAAATTTTATTTTCACTTTGTTTTGAATGTTTAAAGTAATTTTGAAAGTGAGATTAACCATTTTCGAGCTCAATCATCAGACAGTGATTTGATTATTCTTTTTGATGTCATTCTGAAACTTCTGAGTCTTTAAACATCGCTGTCAAGAGCTTTTCATATATATGATGTCAGAGTTGAACTCTTAAGCTCATGTTGAACTGTTCAGCTCAGGTTTGATGATTTCTGATTGCAGTCGTGTTTATCTGCACCATGCGTCCTCCCACCCTTTGATTTGTACACTTTTCAATCACAATCCAGTGATTCCTTTGGGAAATTACACAGCTCCCCTGTGGTTAAGAGATGAGGAAATGACTCCAGATAGTCACCTATATTACTCTTCTCTCCTCAATTAGGACCAGGAGATGCTGCTCTTGATGAGAGACATTTTGACTCCAAAAGAATTCATTACAACTCCTTTGACTTCCGCCTCAGTGATCTGTTGTCTGCATCAGAGACTCAGCATCATATAGCTGAAATCAGGGCTGAGAAATGTGATGAGGGGATTGTTGGAGCCCAAACATCTCAGCTTTAGGTCAACTGAAGGGAATTTCACAAAGTGAAATGGTTTAGCAGGATTCAGTCTTGAATGATAATAATATAAAACTTTATAATAATATGCAAAAATATTAATGCAATTCAAATATTTTTTTTCTCATAATTTAGTTTGCTCTTCATGTACTTTATCAAAAATACAGTAAACTGTAAAATTGAGAAATATCAATGCAATTTTAATATTTATTAAAATGTATTTTGCCCCTGTGATGGCAAAGCTGAATTTTCAGTGCCATGACTCGTCTTAAGTGTGTCACATAATCTTTCATAAATCATTCTAATGTGATGATCATGAAATTCAATCTTATTAATTTTGAAAACAGTTGTGCTGCTTAATATTTATGCGGAAAGCACGATTCTTTGATTAATAGAAAATTTAATAAAATGTTTATTTAAAAAAGAAACATTTTCTAACATTATTAATGTCTTTGTTGTCCCTTTTAAATCCATTTGATGCATCCTTGCTGAACAAATATGTTAAATTCTTTTAATTAATAATAAAAAAATCGTACCAATCCGAAACTTTTGAACGACAGTATATCTTACAATAAATAAAATAATTCATGTTTCTATGAAATCAGTACAAATAGTTTTTGTTATAGTTAGTTTAATAGTTCATTATCATGTAAATGTGTTTTATACATTTGTAGGCATTTCTGTTCACCTTACTACAAGCTATTTGGAGTTCTTACTGCTGAAACTAAAATATCTGTTGCATTTTGTAGGGCTGCCACATGTCTCATCTGCTTTCTGGATTTCATCCATTTTTTAAGTTATAGCTCAACTCCAAGGTCATAGCATTGATTGAAAATGCACATGATGAAATGTAGAGTATACCTTAAACGTACCCATTTTGTTTAAAGGTGTCTGCCAAATTAATGAATGTAAATGATTTTATGTTGCTTAAATATACATTTTATTATTATTATTTTTTTTACCATTATGTGCAATTGTCTTACAGCAGATGGCAACAGACATTTCTCCATATCTCTCCATCGCTTGGACCAGTATTTAATCTCAAGCAATCTTGATTATAAACCAAGGACTGACTGTTACGTAACGTCACCATTTACCCAACCAGGAGTCCTTTACTTTTAATAGAACCTCTTTGGACTGACTCAAAGTCACTTGAATTATAGCTAATGGTGGCTATTTGATCACTTCAAAACCTGTGTGAAAATTTTAAAGAAATGTGTATTTTAAAGGAATTGTTCAACCCAGAATGAACATTCTCTCATCATTTATTCATCCTCATGTTTTTCAAAAAACCCTTGTGACTTTATTCTGTGAAACACAAAAGGAGAAATGCTGAATACTGGCTTTTCAGTGCATTACAATGAATAGGGATTGCTTTAAAAAATGCACAAAAGGACCATAGAAGTGTCCTAAATGTGATCCATATGACTTGTATGCTATGTAATCTACATTACGGTCTAATTTATTGTGCCGCGTTTCCACCACAGGAACTTTTCCCAGGAACTAGTGACTTTGGGGTGGTAGGCTACTCGGTGTGTTTCGACCGCAGCAGGGACTGGGGTCTAAATGAAATTTTGGGTAAAAATGTCCCCCTCAGAAAGTCCCTGCTCGCGAGATAGTACTTTTTCAAAGTTCAGGAACTTTCGGGGGTGGGACTTGGGTGCTGAACATGTTGATTGTCTGTTGCGGTACATACAGAAAGAGTTGTTTGCTATTCAAATCACCAATGGCAGGAACTTTCGGGAGTGGTACTTGGGTGCTGAACATGTTGATGGTTTGTTGCTGTACGTGCAGTAAGAGTTGTTTGCTATTCAAATCACCAATGGCATTTAAAAAATACGACCGATACGAACGAGGTTCAGGCTCTATTAAGCTTATATGCGGAGGACGAAATCCAGCGGAAACTGGAAAGTCGCTCACAGTCCTACGTCAGCTGACTAATTTGCCTAATATTCATGGTAATTTAGACCACGATGGAAATGCAGACATCAACAGGTCTGGGGGGGGAAAAAGTTTGTATGTGTATCCTTTTGTGTTACATGTTTTGGAACAATATGAGGGTGAGTAAATGATGACAGTATTCACATTTTTGGGTGAATTGTCCCTTTAAGATCTCCCATCACAGCATACGCTCAGTTTCTTTTGTTGGACGATAAGGCTGCTGTATTTCTTGTGTCTCAGTTTTCTGGGTTCTTTGACTGAGCCTGACAGTTGCCCTTTGCGTCTCTCCTGCAGCCTTTTGACCCTCTGTTTTGTGTTGGCTTCAAAGAGCACGCAGACCTCAAACTATACTGACAAGGCTTTAATTCTTCTATCTAGACGTCTTGAATAACCTCCAACGCATTGCTGATGGGTGATTTCCAGAAATGCTCCTGGTCTCACTGCTGAAAGGAAGTCCACCGAGAGCGCTGCTCAACAGGCAAGACGAGAAGAAGGCTTTGTGGAATATTCTGCAGTCTGCAGGTGGCATCTCTGCTGCCAAAAACTCAATTTCCTTAACAAGCTGCCATTAGACACGCCATTACTGGATATCAACAGCTTGTGAAATCTGCAGAGTTCAAAGGGACTCTTCTATTCTGCTTTTCAACATCCATCTTTAATTAAGCTACGTAATCCTTTAGTTTTGGTCTTTCTGTGCTCTCACCTACTCATATTGTTCTGGATTTCGTTTAAAATGCTTCTCAAAAATGAAGTCAGTGTCCAAAAATGCAATCCAAAATGCCTGCTACACTCAGTTTGAATTTACATTGAACAATCTAAAACAGGTTTTTTTTCTCTTACGTTAACATTTCATTAATACCTTGAGTGCATGTTAACTTTGAAAGCCCTGAATACACATTGTGTGGTCCCCGGTGCACCCTCTTGTTGTTGACCCCAGTTTGACAACCCCTCTATTTCATATAATCTGCTTGAGCAGCCAGGTAAGAAGTTCTTCAGTTATTTACACTGCCAATAATCATAAAGTATAATACCTTAAATTATTGGGTTTAATGAACCACCTTAATTTTTTACCAATTTTAATGATATGGCATACAATGTAATTTGTGCAATGTGCACTTCCATCTTTGTGGACACCATTTGTGAAGGACACTTTTCTTTTCCAGCTAAGTGAAAACTTTAATTAAATTTAGCTCTATATTTTTTCGTTTACTGAAAATCATTTTTACAGATGAAGCTTTTAACTCCAAGTAATTTTCTTTGGGTTTAACGGGCGTTCCTAAGTGTAGGTTTAGATTTGAAAGCAATATTTTCAGGTCCATGTAGGATAGCCTGGATCATTATCGCAAACCTCATGTGTCTGATTCTTGTAGAGTACCAGACGTGTCTATGTGTGCCTTGACTCCACGATGTCTTTCCACTCATAACGGTGAAATGCAGTTCATGTTTGGTTTGCTTATAAATCTTGAGTAACATTCACATTTATATAATGTCAGATGGATTGAGGTTCATTTCCTTACAGTTTTATTTTCACTGCCATTTTCTGGTTATCTTGTTATCCTGGTGCAGTCCGAAGCAGTTGTTTGGTCTGGACAAATACATTCTATTCTTGAACCGTAGGTTTGTTCCCCTTCCTACTCATTGTTTGCATGACCATAAATCCACTCAAATAAAAACTCAGGGCGAATGCTTTAAACTTTGTCTTTATTAAGCCTTATTTTACTGTTATTTGTCCTCCTATTATTAGTTTTTATGTGCTATTTTAAGATATGAGTGGCAGAACCGAATAACAAAAAGGGTTTTATGCCTAGCTAACCGCATCTGTGAATGTACGCAGTCAGAAAAAAAAACTAGTACCTTAAGGGGTTTAGCAATGAGTACCTTAAAGTGTACTTTTATGGGGAACTGCACCAATTATTAGCTGTTGTGCCCCTTCACAAGAATTTGACATTTTAAGTTTGCAAGTCTGCCCCGCCTCAGCCTTTCAGAGGTGTGAGTGGAAAATGAAGTAAAATTGAGTCTGGGAAGTGAATTTCGAGGGGGGATTTCAAGTTCACATTTTTAGGGAAATGAAAAGGGATTCTTTTATCCAAGTACAAATACACTGTATTCTTTGCTCATCCACAAATACACAAACGTATGTGTAATATAATGCACAAATAAATACTAAGCCCGTATTGGTCTTCTCCTCGAGATGTCTGTCTGAAGTCCCAAGAAAGCTAATTTAGTTTAAATAGATTTTCAAACTATATTATGAATTAAATAATTGCCATTTTATTTTGTTATTGTGCTAAAAATAATTTGATTTATAAATATGAATTGAAACTAATTATTAATCATTTAAAATTATTTGTATAGCACCTTTCACAATAAATATTGGTCCAAAGTTTTTTTTTTCAATAATGTTAATATAATATAGAAGAATTTATATTGGTGGAAAAAAAAACTCTCCAACTAGTTTCCACACTGAATCTTGGCCTTTTCCAGCACTGTGTGTATAATCAAAATATCTATATAATATGTTTTTAAAATATATAAAATAACTCAATCACAAGAGTTTGCGAAGTGTCACATTAATTTCATGTAGGATATGCTAAATGTCTTATTTAAAGGGATAGTTCACCAAAAATGAAAATCTGTCATTTACTCACCCTCAAGTTGCTCCAAACCTGCATGAATTTCTTTCTTCTGCTGAACACAAAAGAAGATATTTTGAAGAGTATGGGGAACCAAACAGTTGATGGACCCCATTGACTTCCATCTTCTATTGTGTTCAGCACAAGAAAGAAATTTATACAGGTTTGGAGCAACTTGAGGGTGAGTAAATGACAGAATGTTCGTTTTTGGATAAACTATCCCTTTAAAAGCTGCTTGTATGCAACAAAACATACTTTAAGTGCTGAGGTTCAGTTTCTGTTATTTTGATGTGGTAGCAAGCTGGAAAATTGTCTGCCAGGTCTACCATAGCTCTTACATGACACAACGACATCGAAAAGGAACATCAAGGCCAGCTATGAGACAAATAGCTCTCTGAGTGAAAAACAAATGCCGCCATTGAGCTCCTGAAGAACCGTGCTGACATATTTCAAAGATGTTTATGTTTCAAGACTTCAAGTTGATGCCCTCTGACAAACCTCGTACCACATGGTGAGAGAAACCCAAGTGTAAGAGTCATGAGCAAAGGCACTTAGTCCATCAAGAATTCACCTTTGGTATTGTATGATGAAATCTGTAAATTACACTGGTGCAAAATCTCTCACTGACTGAAGGTAACATTAAAATTGAATGAAGCATGCAATACCTGACATATTTACATATTTAACACAGAGTTGTAGAACAAGCCTGCTTGCAACATTAAACTCTTCTTGGGTTCATGCGATTGCTCTCTTGGTCAGTCGTGCTGCATTCAGTCACTAAATCTTAATTGATTGGTTGCAGCAATTTCACATTCAAGGTCAACTCTCATCCTGGTGCAATTTTCAGTTGGGACATCTCAGCATGACAGCAATGTGGCAAGTCTTTATCCTGCCGCATGAGCAATATTTGGCCCTCAGTTACACAAATCAATTATTAATAAGAGCGGCCTGCCAAATATATTTTCTGTTGACTTCCATCTTATATTTCAGAAGATGGAGCAGCACTAACCAAGGTTAGAGAGTTGCAGCCCATCTTTTTGAAGATTTAAGACTCTGTAATGCTCAGTTGGTTGGGATATTAAAAGCTCTGAATTAATTTCTTCAACGTAGACAACCTATCAATTACTGCTTCGCGCAGACTCATTCTTCTCCATCTGCATGTTCAGCAGGTCTGATCATCTGGCAGCCCTGGTGTTCTGTCAGTCATCGCTTACCCTCGCCTGCTCTTAATCCAGGTCACATGGTCCTGATCGATCACACCACTACATTATGGAGGATGTTGTTCGGAGGACCTTGACATAATGTGCTGTGCTTTAACAAAACCCTGTTTGTCAGGTTTATGCCGGGAGATGATTTCTAGTAGAGCAAGTTCTCATCAGAATCGATGTTCATTGATTTAATCCCTCACCACTTGAAGTGCTGGGAATAAGTCACTACATCAAGGATTACAGGGCTGTGTTCAGTTAAACAAGAAGAGACTTGAATCATGGTTCAATTTCCAAGATAGAATATGGTCTTAATGAATTGATAAATTCTGACCTTCTGGCGAAGTGAAGATACTCAGTTGCTTTTCGAGATCAAAGAATCACTTTATTCATGGTTATATAGTGACAGTATGATGCAAACATCAGGCAATGTGAAATCAACGTTATCTTTGTTGGTTCTTTGAAATTTCAAACTTTTGCAATCTTGGAGATCGCTGCAGGAACTTTTGAAAGTAGCATACATTTATAAAAGATTGGAATGTTTTCAGACACTTAATTGCACGTTAATTGCAATTAAATGAAAATGGATTATAGTTTAAATTTATATTAAATGCAATCAGCTGAACTTCTGACCCAGTTAAGTAGGACTGAAGCGCATCTTTATATGTAATTTCATAATTTTGTTGTCTTTGATATATGTTTAAAGTGCTTTAATATAATTTCTATTAAAACTTGTAGGTCATGTTTTCAAATAAATAAAAGTGGTCTTTTATTGTATTAAAATTGTTAATTGCAGTTTTTAAAAATTACTTTGAAGTACATTAAGCGCACTTCATTTTCACAAGGGAAGCGCATCCTCACAATTCATTTAGAAACTTTTGGTAATTTAAGATTCTTCAGAGTAATTAGGACATAGTGAGTAACTTGTACTGTGAACATCTTTGATTGTGGTCTTGAGGCCAGTGTTCACATCTGCAGAATCTACTGACCAAAAAACTAAAATAGCACCCCTTTTTTTTATCAGACTGTGTACACATTGTTTTGTAATTTTTTTCTATCTTTTTCTTTGCTTGCCACTGTTTCATTTTTTGTGCCTGGAAAAGTAAGAGTTTTTGGCTGATACTTTAAAGAATAATAGAAAGACGGAGAGATTGTGTTACCGAATGCTGCGATTCAATTGTTGTTCACAATGTCCTGGAGGAGCTATAGATCTTTATTACCTTATGAATCTCTTATTGGATCAAATATGACAACACATGCAAGATCATATAATATAATATAATAATTATATGTATTCATTTGTATGTATTTCTTGTCAGATAAAATATATCAATAATATCTCTGAGTAATGAAGTGTGTGCGTGCGTGCGTGCGGATAAAATGTCCCCACAAAGATGGCAATATCCGAAATCCTTGTCCTTGTGGGGAAATTTTTTGGTCCCCATGAGGAAAACAGCTTATAAATACTAAATGATGTTTTTTGAAAATGTAAAAATTAGTGTAAGGGGATAGAATGAACAGTTTGTACAGCATAAAAATTATGTCTATGGAAAGTCCCCATAAAACATGAAAACACAAGTGTGTGTGTGTGTGTGTGTGTGTGTGTGTGTGTGTGTGTGTGTGTGTGTGTGTGTGTGTGTGTGTGTGTGTGTGTGTGTGTGTGTGTGTGTGTGTGTGTGTGTGTGTGTGTGTGTGTGTGTGTGTGTGTGTGTGCGCGCATATGCAGATTTTTCATTACAGTACTGTTTTTATTGTCCTTACATTCTCAACAGGATATTCTAGATGCCTCAAGCACACAAATTACAAAGCAGAGAGGGAAAACAAAACAATCGGATATGATTGCAAAGGTATTTTACACAAGCCCAAGAGCCTGAAGCAGTGTTTTGCCTGCGAGAACACCGGATTCACCTCATTTCAGAAAGCAAGATCAGAAGAACAGGAAATGAAGACTTAATTCGCAAAGCTTAAAATGGATTTTGACACGTCTGTTTCCCTTGCACATGACCAAACATAATGTGCTTTCAGAAAAAAAAAAAGTAAAAGCAGAAGTGAATTATACAATTTTTTGAGGAAGCAGCCAACTGTCTTATACATATTAAATATTATTAAAATGCCAGTATTTATTTTGTGCCTATAAGGACAGACTTATTCAAATGATTGTCTGTATTAAGCAGTAATTACTGCTCAAAAATACCTCAAAGGTAGCAAAGTGTTTCTTGGAGCTGAAGGATGTTATTTCATTAAATTACTGACTGTGAAGCCTTTTATTGTGCCTTTTTTCAAAGTCTCTGAGTGCTTTGAATAGCCAATTTTTTTTGTTCTTTCTCAAGCCCAGTTCACTCTTTTCTCTTTTGATTTTGACAGGTTTCAAAAGTGATCTATACATTGGGCTCTTTCAGCTAAGGGTGAAGCACTTCATTCTTTCTTTTTTTTCTTACACCCACAATGTCCTCCCACTGCTCCTTGCTTCTTTTAAATTAAATGTCCTGCTTTACTTTAGTCTTCATATTGGAGTTTAATTACATAAGAACTGAGTAATATAAATGAAAAACATGTCATTATTTTGGTTAACAACCTATAATTACACCTAATTATTTCCTTTAGTGTTTTAATTAAGTATATTGTAGCAAATGAGTAAATCTTGATAATAATTCTAAATTAACTAATATGTGACACCTTAAATGTAATGGTTTTATGACACATGAGCCAAAGAACTAAAGAAAGAACATAAGGCTTTAAGCATGCTTTCCAGCACAGTCTGAACATCTGTTTTCTTTATGAGAACATAAAAAGAATAGCAATTTTATCTCCTACATTAATATCTGAATTGCTTGAATGAAAAATTACAGCATGCATTTGCACTTCCTACTGTTTCAATGCTTGGATATTTTTGTTAGTTCAGAATCAGGTTTATTCTTTAAGCAGGGAGAAATGTCATTGGAAGATTTGCATTGACATAAAGGATCTTTTCTCAGTTCTCATATATCTCATATATTCATTTCCCCTCACTGTCAGACTCTTTCTGTCCCAGAGTTCCTTACTGTCTGCCACCTTTAAGGCTCCTACTTTTTGAGCTCCAGGCAAAGGAACTCACTCGGGGGATTACCTCTTAAAAGGCTCGACTACAAAGAACAGGGGAACAAGGCCCAGTGACTCGGAACAGAGCACGGAAGAGAATAAATGAATGCAAATAGAATCCCAGAGAATCCTGTAATGATCATGGGATTGACTGAGGGTGAAATTTGACTGCTCAAACAGAAAATGTTATCAAAGAAATGTAACAAGACCCAAAATTAAGAGAATGAGCCACCGCATTGAGGTTTTCCATTTGAACTGTAAATATATGGAGCTCAAACACATTTTTAGCATCAATGTATGACCTTTATCCTGCTAAAGTTATGATTTTGAGCCAAACTGAATTGTAAAACAAATGATTGTTTCCCCAAAAACGCCAACTGCCTGTAATATGCAGTTGTCTCTGCATATTAAACTGGGATACAAACAAGGAAACTTTTTTTTTTTTTTTTATTAAACTCCGCTCCACACCTTTAAATGCCAGATTTTACAGAGCCCCTGAAAAGGACATGGTGATGAAAAAAAAAAAAAGAGATGAGAGGGAAAAATTTGCTTTTGCGTTCCCAAGAGAATGGGGACTTTTGATTTCCAAATCCAAACTTTATCGGAGGAACGCAAATCTGTTGCAAGGAGGGAAAAGACCACTGAAATATTTTCTATTGTTTCCTTTTATCTTATATTTTTCCATCACCATGTCCCTTTAGGGTCTCTGTACCTGGGAGTAAGTGCACTGTCTCTTCAAATCAGTCAAGTCCTGTGAAGAAATGCTTGTGTTTTTTGCGATGCACTCAAAATGGAGTTTCCCGATAAGATCTGAGTGGATAAAGCCTGCTCTTTAATGTCCTCCTCCAGTGCTTTCCACATAGCAAAGCAATCTAAAATCATAGAAATAACCTCTCCATAATAGGAGACAAACATCATCATTTTGTTTAACTTTTAGTCTTCCAGCTGTGCAATAAACAGTCCTGAAAGTGAATCAGGTTGGGAAGTTACTGGACCTCAAAGACTTTTTAATTCAGTTCAATTTATTTTTATAGTGCTTCAAAAGCACTATACATGTTGTTCCAAAACAGCTTTAGAAAGATAATTCATTGAATTATTTGAACTGATGTGATTCAGCCACATGTGGTAATGAAATTAAATTACATACAAATATTTCAAATCTAAAAATCAGATCTAAAAATAAGTTGAACTCTAAAAATGTTTATTTGTCCCTGGCCAAATCAAAATGCATGATAACATTATTTAAATGTATAACATTATATGACGTGACAGACAGGTGAAGGATGTACAGTATGCAATTTTCCCATGAAATATGTCCCAACAACTTTAAAACATAAATCATTATTATAGGTTTCTGTTGAGACTTGATTTATAAGATTAAATTATTAATATTATTATTATTTTATAAAAAAAAAAAAAAAGCTGCATAAAGTAGCTTTAATTTAATTAATCAGATGTGGTAAATCTAGAGGTTTTGACCTTGAACAGTAAACATGGCAATCTGTAGCTTGTCATTAATAAATATAACAAACATAATTAGCTATAAAGTCAGATTCTCATTAATATTTTGTTTTATCTGAGCACAAACTTGTTTCTGTTTATGTACTGTGTTAGTTGTGTCTCTTTGTTGCCTGTAATCATGGTAATCCTGTGTATATATAGCAATTTCAGCTTCCAGGTTAATAATGCAGAGGCTTTTACAGATCAAAGACATGTAGGAAAGAGATGTGACATATTAATCTGTGTCATTTTATGCCCAATTATACAATCATTTAAAAGTTCACACTCCATGCACAAAACATCACAGGATATTTGCCAAATATTTGCTGTCTAAAATTTGCGTGACACTTTTTTCCGGCAAGTAACTTTATGCACATGAGCTAATAGCATTGACTCCTAATGCTCGACTATGAGATTTGTTATCTATTGCTTGCAGAACAAAACATCCACTAACAGCAACAGGATTATAAGGGAGGAATTTGCATTGTGAAGCAGAGTTAATTATCACTCTTTGTATGAATGCAGGGATGGATACGGGAGGATTACGGTGTGTTGTTGATTTACTGACTGACTCGAGTAGGTCACAGTAGGGGATGAATGTGGGACGTCTGTGTGATCTCGCTTTTTGTAGTAACAAGTAGGCCTATGTGCAGTGTGTGCTAGGGATATTAGTATTACAGCTATAGCTAGGGCATTAAAACATTAAGGCCCTGATATACTCATAGCAAAGTTATTTTTTGTTCTTCGCTTAGGGGTAAAAAGAAGTTTGTAAAACGAGAGCTGCGGTACACTAGTAGCAAACATCTGAGAGCAGTCTTTATAGATATGTGCTGCGCTTTCCTCTCAATAACAAAATAAACAACAAAAATGACCTGTGAGAAAACAGCAGTTAAGAAAGCATCATATCGTCACCAAATCTAACTTTATATTACCTTAACCACTGTATTGTTGGCTAAAACATAGCACCATTTTGAAACCTATCGGCAACTCCTAGCAACTGTTAGCTAGGCTTAAAATATTTTTTACAACACGGGGTTAGTTGTAGCACAGTGTTACAACTAAGCCGCCAAGTGTACAATGATAATTAAATGAAAAGAGGGAGCCACACAACTTTTCAGGTTTGAGTATTATTTATATATTCATTGTCAAAGTATGATTTTTTTTCACATTTGTTAACTATGCATTGATCATTTGTTTTTGTTTTATTAAAAAGCCTGTTTTTCATGCAATAATCCCTTTAAAATGTGATTTTTAACTCGTTTATTATTAATAATACAAATTTTGCATGCTGCTGCCACACACAAATATAATTCAATAGCAAATACTATTTTTTATGATTTTATTTATTTCTTGCAAAACTGTGCAGCCCTTTCATACTGTATATCTCTATCCTAGATATTGATCCATAATAGAAGGATGATTGGATGAGGGATGGATGTATGTATATCTATCTATACAGATGTACAAACAATGTCAAGCTATACAGATAAAATAGTACTGAATTATGTGTTACACACAAGTGTTACAACTAACCCGTCTGTCTGTTACAATTAACCCCGCATATGGGGAAAGTTGTAACATTAGCACTTCTGTCACTTTCAGTGCAACTGTATGAAAATGGTAGGTCCTAGAAAAAAAAACTTAAGGTGTTCATTTGTAGCAGAGATGTGTATGTTGCTTGTGTAAAAAAAAAAAATGAATCTAACCTAATTATTTTTTTAATAATTGAGCCAAAACCAAAATGTGTTGTGCCCCGCGCTCCCCCACATATGAAGTAGACTTGCTCCCTCGGTCAAAATCCAGGGAGCGAGGGTCTGTCCATATAAACTTCCCTCGTCCACTTCATGGAGTGAAACGCACTTCAAAATGGCGGCAGGGATTCCCCCGAGGGGAAGTGCTTAGGGAAGTTCACAAGTGCGTGTCTAAAAGTGGACTGGAACACAGCCACAGTGTGCATCGATCTTCACTTCAAGATTCGGACCGGAAATAGTAGACCATCCGGGTTTCTTTGGAATACTCATTTCAACATACTACGATTTCGGACGTACAAATTCTATTTTCGAAAACTATTTGGGACAGACAGTATGCGAATTGGAATGCAGCGGTTCAATCTTCAGTTGAACCTGAATTATATCGGGACCTTAAGACCACAGACCTCTCACTTAGTTTGAGAAAGCCATTAGCAGATGTGTCAGTGATTAAGTTATGGGAAACATAGTGGCTAATTGAATACAAACTATTCGATTTTTTTTTTTTTTTTTTTTTTTTTTGTCTATCAATATTTGGCAGAAGAAGAGAACTCTTGAAGTGAAGAAAGAAAGACATGTTTGGAATGACATGAGGGTGATTAAATGATGACAGAACTTTTATTTTTGGGTGAACTGGTTCTTTAAAGTAAGACTTGCAAAGTATCTTATTAAAAGCAATGAGGTTGACCTAGAGGTCAATGAGATCTTTCACTCTTTCATGCTTTATAAATGACTTCTGCACGTTTCAGGTCTTCCTTAATGAGGACAGCACGATATATAGAGCCACTGTACAGAACATTGCCCACTGGAAATCTGACTTATACACGATTACCCTGAACGCTGTTTTCACCTTACTCAAGGTGAGAGACAACACATTAGCACTGTGTAATAATAACCAACAATGATGAACTCTGAAGTAGTTCATAGTTTATTAGGCAGTCCATTTGGATCCAAAGTGACTTTTCGGATACTAATTGCAAGGACAGGTCCCACTGGAGCAAAGATGCCCAGTGACACAATTGTGTTGAGCAAGACCGTGATCTCATTGACTCAATTACTGGATGATCCCTGTATAGAACTGAACTCATCCTGTGTTCGTAGACCCTTAACCAATAAAATACTACCACAAATGATTTTCTGTCTTCTGCTGCATTTACTATTTACTGAAAAATACAGTAAAAACAGTGATATTGTGAAATATTTCAACTGATTTGTATTTGATTATATATTTGAATGTAATTTATTCCTGTGATGGCAAAGCTGATTTTTCAGCATCATTACTCCAGTCTTTTGTCACATGATCCTTCAGAAATCACTCTACCATGCTGATTTGCTTAAAATTACTTTTCAAAAATGTATATTTCGCCATAAAAATTTAATTTGAAAGTTGATTTTGTCCTTTTGACAGTTGAATTACTTAGCTGATTTGTTTTTCTTGTGATCATATGTGAGATAAGCCAGTCTTTCTCTCTTGGCGTTTTAGGGGTTATTGTTGTGAAGAAAAATTGGTTAAGTGTGTTAAGTTAAGACTGTTTAATTCTGTAAGAAAAACAGAATCTCAGATACTTTGATCTCCTGAGATATGGACAACACAAATGCATACTGCCATTCTCCCAGGGGCCTTCACCAAACTACCTCCTGTTCCTCGACAAGGTGTGAACTGCCTATAACTCTAGTCAATGCAAATTCCTATTGCAAGTTCATGCCCCACATTGGGGAATGTTTTGTCTTGGTCTGGGTATTTAAAGAAATTTTTCAAGAGGCTCAGGGCGATTTGTAGCCAAATCAGCCCGTAATGCTGAATGTCCTCGGACGCTCAGCATTATGTATTTCTTCTAATGTCAGGTATGCATCTTTTACTCTTTATCTCTGAGCATTTGATGTTATTTTATTGATTATCTTTGAATTGATAATGTAATTGGCATGATACATTTACCTGACTAATAATAAATTGTTACATTTGGATTTATTCTGACTTAATTCTGAAATTATTTACTCTAGATTATTTGCTCTAGTAGGTTATGTTAAATCCATAACACCACGATTCTGCGCTCAGGTTAGTAAAGGACTAAAATCCAGCTTAGTTGGAGCAGAGGAGCACAGCGACTGAAGTTTTATAGATCTGACTAAAACATTAGCATTACTCATGTATACTTAGACTGTAGAGGCTAATAATGGGTTTTCCGTTTATAGTGTTGTTGGACCAATCTAAATAGGGTGAGCCTCAACCTCTTATTGTATAGTATTATTCTAACTAAGTGTACGTGGGAAACTATGACATGATTATACAAAGTTACCATTAGAAGAAGTCAAGTTGGTCAGCTTGGTTCTCTGTCTAATGACCGAGACTGTCGATTTTGAGATTATGAGATTCTAAGTGTTATAGGAATCCAGATGAACGGGTGTAATTTCAATAAAGAGTTAACTAGAATAGTCAAACATTCACCTAAATTTAATGATTAGCAAACATCAATTAAACCTTTTTCATTTTTGGAGTTTGGATGAAATAAAGAGGTAATTAAATTACTTTGCCACGCTGAAAAGACAGTAACACGCAGAAACTTTCACCCGCTTATCGGAAACTATTGTTGAACCGATTGGGAGGATCTTACAGTTCATTGTTACAGTAAGTGATCGGTGATGAAATGAGACGCACTGTTCTCTTCCTGCCAGAACCCTACACAACATATATGGCTGTTTTTTCATTTCTTGTTGCATGTCAAAAATTATTGTTGCACTCAGTTAAGCTTGTGCTAAAATTCTAATAGACTAAAGCTGGTTTCACAGACAGGGCTTAGATTAAGCCAGGACTAGGACATTTAAGTAGCTTTTATAAATGTGCCTTAAAAAACATTACTGATGTGCACCTTTAGACAAATCAATGGCAGCAAGTTGCTTTCAGTTAAAACAGCTCAAACATGCATTTTAGTCTGGTGCTAGATTTAAGACTTGTCTGTGAAACCAGACATAAGGGATTCATTTCAGTTGTTTTCCGACAATTGTCAAATCACCCCCCTGTGTTACACTCGTTCTAGCCTTACAAAAAAACTTTAGTGTCAATAAGCGAACTACATCATCGGCCATTCCTGGAATGCTTCAATAATGAGGCATTTCCTTCATTCTCCTCAAGCATAAATGTACTTCCAAGTACATCAGACATTATTTACTATTAACATTTGATTTGCATCCTGCTGTTGCTCCCTGCTCCGTGGACGTGGAGTGGAAATTTAATGCAAATGAAGGGAATCTTCAGACTAATTTGTTTGAAGCCTGTCTGTCCTGCATGCTTCTATTGTGCTGCTGAAGGGCTTTGATGTCATCAGGTAATTGCTCCCTTAGAACTGCAGAGGTTCGGCTTTAGAGCATCTCCATGGTGACCAGCACAGCTCTCAACATTGGCAACAAGTTTCCAAATAACTGTGTAATATTTCTTATGAATGGGGGGAGCTTAAGCCACAGACATTTCTGAGCACCAGAGGGGTCCGGTGTCATAGATTGGGTCTAAAAAAGTGCAATACTCATTGCATTTTGAATGTTGATCTGATAGCAATGGCTAGAGAACAGCTCTTTGTGATACTCATCTGAATGAAATTTTAGCATTGTTCCCTGCATGTGGACAATTTAAATAGATTAGCATGTAATTAAAGATAATCTGCTGCCTAACTAAATCAACATGATACAGGAAGTTGTGATATTCTTTTTCATTAGACTGAGGGTAGGCTACACTTACACAACAACGATGTCCTTAAAACGGAAAAGTTCTTCCTTTGTGTTTTTGAAAAGATTTGCGTACAGACAACAATGTTGTCAAAACGATCCCGTTTCCATGGATTAGTGAAAACGACTAAAACCGCTGTAGGCCTATTATGCATCCAGGCCAGACTGAACACGTAATACGCATGTGCATGACGTCACCGTTTTTTTATACAGAGAAACGTACTCGGTTACATACGTAACCTCGGTTCTCTCTAGAAGAGGGAACGAGTATTGCGTAAGTTGCTTATGCTATGGGTAAAGTCATCTTTTCTCGAGATATTGAAGCCAAAAATGATCCTTAATTTTGCATTTATTGTCAACGCAGTGCAGCAGCCAGCAGACCTAGAGCAGGCTATCTTGCGTGCTCATTGGCTGCCCTGCGGCAACTGCTGCAGCCTACCACTGAGCCTCGCGCATGACGTCATGCCCAATGAGTGCCAATATACGCGTCACAGCCCACCAAAATGGGGGTGGCTTAGCGTATAAAACCCAGGCTCGGAGGCTGCATCACTGGTTTCATCAGCTGAAGAGAAAATTGCTCGTGGCGCCTACACGGTCGGGTTACGCAATACTCGTTCCCTCTTCTAGAGAGAACGGAGGTTACGTATGTAACCGAGTAACCGATGTAACCTTCTCTTACGAGAGGTTTTCTCATATTGCGTAAGTTGCTTACGCTACGGGAACCCATTGTCAATGCCGTGCGCGCCAGCATCCACTTCATGAGTCCCAGGTATTCCCGGGGAACATAGAAAAGTGGGAAACAGGTGGCCAGCAATGCAGGCCAGCATATGTTATAAGCACATATAGGGTATACAGAGCGGCGCCGCCGGTCCATATAAATATTCACCATACAGTGCAGCTCAACCAGGAGAGCTAAAGTCGTGTGAGAGTAGCCTGTGCATGATAAATTTGGGCAGGACATACACACCGCTCATACTGACAGAAGTCTAGCCTGCAAGGCGGGAACTTCCAGGTTATAAAACCTAACAAATGTGGACGGAGAGGCCCAGCCTGCCGCCTCACAAATGTCTTGAATGGAAATTCTGCTGAACCAAGCCCATGATGCGCCCTGATGCCCAAGGGGCATTGCAGACCTTTAGACCTATAAGCAGATGCGATAGCTTCCACTATCCATCTGGACAGGCTTTGTTTCGAGGCGGCGAGACCCTTGGTGAGACCCTATCGGTTCAAAGGGGAAAGCTTTCAGGGCCTCTAGGACCAATGAAAGATCCCACATGGGAACCAACGGGGGTCGCGGGGGATTCATCCTTCTGGCTCCCCTAAGGAAGCGGATGACGAGCTCCCTTCTTCCTACTGACTGACCGCATGTCGACTCAGTGAACGCTGCAACGGATGTGAACACATATACTTTAAGTGTGGATGGGGACCTGCCCTTATCCAACAGCTCTTGAAGGAAGCCAAGCAACCACGGGAGCCCACAAGTTTGTGGGTCTAGATCTCTATCAGCACACCATTTGGAGAACACAGACCATTCGCGTAAAGCCGCCTCATAGAGGGAGCTCTGGATTGCGTAATCGTGTTCACCACTCCTTCCGGCAGGACAACGGGTATCCGTTGATTAACCATATGTGCAGAGACCAGTGCTCTGGATGGGGATGCCAGATTGAGCTGCGGGCTTGAGAGAGGAGATCTCTCCTCACCGGAATCGGCCAAGGGGCTGTGTAAGACAGCCGCATCAGCTCCGGGAACCAAATCTGATTCTCCCATCGCGGGGCTATAAGGAGCACCGAGTGGCGCGTTTCCCTGATCTTCTTGATTACCTGTGGTAACAGAGAGACCGGAGGGAAAGCATAAAGTGGGAGGCTGGGCCAGATTTGGGCCAGCGGATCCTCGTTCTTTGAAAAGAACATAGGGCAATGAGCGTTGTCTTTTGACGCAAACAGGTCGACTTTCGCTTTGCTAAAAAGGCGTCACAGTAACTGAACTGTCTGGGGGTGCAAGGACCATTCCCCTGGCGGTCTGTCAGATGGTAGAGGCTTCTGGATCTGACACCGCCCTGACGGTTTATGTAGGACACCACAGACATGTTGTCCGAGCGGACTAGCACATGGTGGTCCCGTATGAACGGAAGGAAGCGCCTGAGCGCGTTCTCGACCGCTATCATTTCCAGACAGTTTATGTGGAAGCGTCTCTCTTGGACTGACCACAGGCCAAAGACCGGTCAGCCCTCGAAGACGGCGCCCCATCCTAAGTTGGAGGCGTCCGTCGAGATGACCTTTCGGTGTGAGACAGCTCCTATTCTCACTCCCCGCTGGTACCATTTCTCCGCTAACCAGGGCTGCAGAGCCAAAACGCAGATCTGAGTCACTCTGATCCGTCTGCAGCCTGAAACCCAAGCCTGGTGAGGCACTTGGGCGTTCAGCCAGCGTTGTAGCGGGCGCATGCGCAGCAGGCCCAGCTGAAGAACAGCCGCAGCTGATGCCATACAACCCAGCATCCTCTGGAATGTTTTCAGAGAAGCGATGCTGCCCTTCTGGAAAGATGCAGCCAGGTGTCGAACATGGCGCGCGCGTGTTGATAGACGGGCCGTCATAGCCACAGAGTCCAGTTCTATTCCTAGAAAGGAGACTGACTGACTGGGCAGTAATGAGCTCTTGGTCCAGTTGACCGTGAGACCCAGGCTTTCCAGATGACTGAGAAGCACTGTTCTGTGAGATAACAGTTCTATCTCTGACTGTGCTAAAATCAGCCAATCGTCCAAATAGTTCAGAATTCACAGCCCTTTTACTCTCAAGGGGGCGAGAGCCGCGTCCATGCACTTCGTAAATGTACGGGGTGCCAAAGACAGGCCGAACGGGAGGACGGTGTATTGATATGCCCGACCGTCGAAGGCGAATCTCAAGAATGGCCTGTGACGGGGGACTATCGGGATCTGAAAGTATGCATCTTTCAGATCGAGAGAGATAAACCAGTCCCTCGGGCGAACTTGCGCGAGGATTTGTCTGGTCGTGAGTATTTTGAACGGCCGTCTCATGAGAGCTTTGTTCAAATATCTCAGATCTAAGATAGGTCTTAAAGCTCCGTCCTTTTTGGGTACGAGAAAATAACGGCTGTAAAAGCCTGACTCGCTCAGAGAAGGAGGTACTGGTTCTATGGCCCCTTTGCACAGCAGTTTGGCTATTTCTGCGCGGAGTAGATGCGCTACATCCGCTTTCACTTTCGCCTCGGTCCGTGCTCGAAAGCGAGGGGGTCGGCGAGCGAACTGAAGCGAATAGCCCTGTCTTATTGTGCTCAGCACCCATTCTGACACTCCTGGAATAGCCTCCCATGCTTTTACATGTATAGCTAGAGGCAGAATGGGCTCCGGGTCCCGATCGCCGCACTTCGTGGGCTCGAGAAACTGAACCGGAGGTGTGTGCGAGGCGCGCGCGCCCTCGGATCTCGGGAACGGCGACTCGCTGACAGTGGTGGCTGTCTGTGTCACTTGAGATGACCCGATTACTGGGAATGGGGAACATTTTGTGACGATATTTTGTGCGAGCGGAGCCTGGGGCGAAGTGTTTGTCAGTAAGTGTGAGCGCTCGTGAGCGGGCACGTGACTTACATTCATAACTTGGTCGCTGTGAGGCTGTTGCCGTGTAACAGAGCGGGCAGCGAGTAGGTGTGAGCACAGATTTGTGGGCACATTCTCTACATCTAGCACTCGAGCAGCATTTGCCAGCTTTATGAGAGTGGGCTCTGTGAGTGTGTGAGACACGTGGGGTATCGTGTTTATGTGTAGGGGTGAGCACTGACTTGTGGGCACTTTTTCTACACTTAAAACACCATCGGCGTGAGCCGGATAACCAGAATTTATACTCTTTATGAGATTTCTCTGGGTCGCCATAAAAACGGCAGTTGTGTGCAGGCGAGCGGGCTGTGTTGCCGACTCGTTGGCTGCTAAATGTACTTCTGCAGTAGCCTTCTCTGAGGGGACTGACAGGACGAGATATTTTGACGGTGGTCCGGCCGCGGCGAGACCCAGCCGTCTTTTCCTCTCTGCTGTTGCTAGGAGGACTTTGCCTGCTCGGGCTTCAGCGCAATCCTGGGCCGGGGTCCCCGGGGGGAGGCAGCCTGTGTCCGGACGAGCGCGATCTAGGGCAGCCGCCCTGTCGTCGCTGCGGAGGCTGGGGCAGCTTGCAGAGGAGCTAGAGCGTCGAGGCAGGAAGAGGTTCATGGCCTGCGAGGTCTTCGTACTTCGGAGAAGCGGTCGACGATCCCATTCACCGCTGGGCCGGAGAGACCAGTAGGAGAGAGCGGCGCGTCGAGAAACGCGGAGTGCTGGGACTCATATCAGCAAGCGTCAACCAGAGGTGCCTCTCTGTGACTGTGAGCGAGGCCATGCATGTACCAAATGCCTGAGCCACGGATTTCGTAGCACGAAGGAAGAGATCCATCGCGCTCCTCAAATCCGTGATGGCGGCTGGGTCCTTGCTTTTCTCGTCCCATTCGCGGAGGAGATCAGCTTGAAGGATCTGCAGCACAGCCATCGAGTGCAGGGCGGAAGCAGCTTGTCCGGCGGCAGAGAACGCGTGGCCGACAAGGGCTGAGGTGGTCCTGCAGGCTTTTAGACGGGAGGGCAGACTTTGAGCACCATCTCGCAGAGGGCGGGCAAAGGTGCCCTGCGACCGCCTCCTCCACTGGGGGGATAGCTCTGTACCCCTTCTCAGTGGCGCCGTCCACTTAGGAGAGCGCCGAGGAGACATGTGAGTGGAGCCTCGTGGAGAATGGTGCGTTCCACGACTTAGAAAGCTCAGTATGAAGCTCTGGCAGAAATGGCGCAGATATGGAAATGGGCGGTGGGCGGCGGCTGTGAAGGAAACAGCCGTCGAGCCTATTGGGCGCGGGCTCCTTAGGAGGTGACCAATCCAGGCCGAGTTGGTCGAAGGCCTTCAAAGGAGGCGCATGAGCTCAGCGTCCACGCCAGCCCGAGTCCTGCTGGATTCCTGGATTGAGAAGGAGGCTGAGTGATGAGAACTTGACCACTCCTCGCTGTCCGATGCCAGGATGGAGCAGCTGTCACCTGGGTCCATTCCTTCAGCTTCATCCCCTGAGGCGGCGGCAGTGAGGGCCGAAGGCGGCAGCTGCGCGTCCGGGAGGGGCGGAGAAGGAGAGAGTGAGGCTGGCGGGATGCAATCCGGCGAGCACTTCACTGTGGCCTCAGGCTCCGGTATCCTCTGCGAACGGCGCTTCTTCTTGTGCGGTCCAGACGGCGGAGTGACAGCGTCCGAGTTGAAGGCCTCGAGTCGAGCCCGCAGGGTCGAAAGTGGAAGCGGTTCACAATGCACGCAGCCTCCCGAAGCCACAGGAAAGGCGAAGCATTTTTATAAAAACGCCTTTTATATTTTATAAAAATATAATATATGTATTATATTGATACAGAAAGTTGTGATATTCTGTTTTTATTAGACTCTAATAATTGCACTTTATTAAATATGAGTATGATTCATATAAATGAGCATAAAAGTCTTTTTAACATTCACATTGCATATGAATGAATTATTTAAAATATTAACTTTTTTTCAAAATAAATTTTATTAATTAATGTTCAATAAATGATGTTGTTGTTTTACATATTTATTGAACATTATATAAATTCTGAATGATTTTAAGTGTTTTTTTTAGTGCTGTCAAAACTATTAATCCCGATTAATCAAATCACGCACGCACACACGCACACACACACACACACACACACACACACACACACACACACACACACACACACACACACACACACACACACACACATATTTACAAATTATGTTAGATGCAATCAATTGCGAATAATTTATTTGACAGCACTAGTTTTTATTTAAAAATATATATTATAAATTTGTATACGTTATAAATTATTTCTTAATAAAACATTTTTCATAAATAATTGTATAATAATATATATATATATATATATATATATATATATATATATATATATATATATATATATATATATATATATATACCTATATATATAAATTTTTGCGATTAATTGCGATTCATCTATTTGATAGAACTAGTTCTTAAAAATATATTAAACATTTTTATTCCTTATCAATTATTTCTTAATAAAAAGTTTATAAATTTTATAAAAATAAAACGTTTTTAATAAATTCTTATTTTTTTTATTATTTGTTTTAATAATATAAAAATATTATTATTCTTTTTTTAAATATATATATTTATCAACTTTATACATTTCATAAATAAAGGCATTGTTAATGTTAGCGCTTGAAATGTAGCTATATCACTAATTTCTGTTTTTGAGTTTGGTCAAATGTAATATAATTACAAAGTATTATGATTAAATGTGAAAAAATGTATGTCGACCGGGTCCATGCTGTTATTATTCATCAACTTCGCCTCCTCTGTGCCCCATATTCTCCGTCTTTTAATGTTCAGATGCACTCTCTCGCAGGCACTTAGGGAAAGCTGGCTGGAATGTGCTACAGGCCAATAGCTGCGAGACCTTCAGCTGAATCTTAAATGGCTCGGTCAGTGTGTGAAAGAAAGCTAATGGAATTACTCATTTAATGGAGCTGGCAGTAAAGCAATAGATATTGTGCTGCTTAGTCCACATCGCCCAACACCATAAAGAGAAAGAGCGCAGTGAAGAAAATCGATCTCTCACGTTTTAGTAAAAACCGCCTGTATTCACACATTGTTAAAACTGCAAGAACATGTCAGCTGTGTCGGTACAAACATTAATTGAAGATAAGAATGAAGAGTTTAGCTACCCTGAGTCTGAAGTAAAAAAGCGCTCAAAGGCCCCAGAGTCAGTCAGAGGGGATCAGAAACGTGACTTCAGTGACGTTTCTGTGTGATGATGACTGTAGCTGAAGAGGTGACTCATGACCAATCACACAATGACATTATTGTGCCCCTCAGCTAGTCTCTATTCAAATGCAAAGATGTAAAATTGCTATTTTTTGCTATTGCTAGTTTTTCTCTTTTTATTGTCTTCTTGCTTGGTTCATTTCAGCTGAAGCACCAAGGATAGAGAGAAAGAGAGCGCAATAAGGAAAATTTACATTTGACTAAAGACAGTTTGCATTCAAATGTAAAACCTCTTTCAGATTCTGTCAAACCACATTACTCAGTCACTGGCTTGTGTGCATTTTTCTCGTGTGCAACTAATTTTCTGCTGTATCTATAGGACTTAAATCAAACATGCCTACACTATTGCCTTACAATAGCTAAAAAGACTGTTGTGTGCATATATAACAAAAAAACTACACTGAAAAGAAAATGGTTTGTCAGTTCTACTTGCCTATTCATGGGGTAACATCTACAGTTTGTTGAAAGATTACTGATCAACTGAATTCAACCAACCTGTATAAAAACAAGGTTTTACTGAAGCATAACTGTCAGTAGATGTAACCTGATTTCTCCAGCAAGGTAAAATTACTTAATAAGTTTGATACAATCTTTCTTGTTTTATATGATGAAAGTCCTTTTCCACCTTGATGTAAATACACTCAAAAAATAATTCCGTACTCTTACTTAATTTAATTGAAAATAAATCAGTTTAGTTGGATCAACACAATTTAGTTTGTTCAGATCAAATTAATTTACACTACAAAATTAGAATTTATAGGTAGAATCAGGTAGAAATTGAAATTGCTCCTTGAATCAACAACTGAATATGTTCACTGTTTCTTTTTTAATAAATGTTGACATGAACCCAATAGGGGACTTTTGATCCCTTAAAGCTCTTTGGATTGACCCTCTTTGACCCTGAAACAGAAACTCAAGTGACTGTGATGATGCGCTGAACATACATTAGTGTGAACTCAGCAAACTCACCTTCAGAAATACCATATAATATGACATTTGATAAAACGCATTGAAAGTGCCATTGGGAAAAATCGATGTATATGTATTACATTTGTTTAAACGCTTTTGAACTTTTTATTCATCAAAGAGTCCTGGAAAATGTATCATGGTTGCCACAAAGAAAAGAAGCAGTGCAACTGTTTTCAATATTGATAATAATACGAATAAAAATGTTTCTTGAGTGCCAGATCGGCATATGAGAATGATTTCTGAAGGATCATGTGACACCGAAGACTGGAGTAATGATGCTGAAAATTCAGCTTTGGCAGGAATAAATTACATTTTAAAATATATTAAAATGAAGAAAGACATTTTAAAATTGTAATGACGTTTCACAATATTACAGTTTATAATAGTATATAGGTTATACTGTATATGGCAGTATATACTGTACATAAAATTGTTTTTTATTTGCATCATAAGGTAAAACTGACGTAAACAGCTTTGAACAACTATAACCTGAACTGAAAAAAAAAAATGTATAGATTTGTCCTTTTGATACATACACGCAACAAGGTGATGTGCAACAATCCAGAGATCCAACAATTATCACACAGATGTAGTTTGTAATAATTATTTCCTATATGCTTTTAACATGCAATCCAGCAGGGGAAAGATCCATTAGAGCATGCTGTGTAAGAGCAAGAAAGTGATGATTCATAGGTCTTTGGCAATGTATCACTTTTTTTTTTTTTTAAGAAATGACAAACATGCAGCTTAATCTCTTCTTCTTAATACATGGAAACAAATGTCAGCTGAGTAACTAACAGCCACTGCTGTAGTCTCTAGACTGAGACTTTCCTCAGAGGAAGAGAGTGAGTCCAGGATGTTCTTTTCACTTGTCATTTAGGCTCACAAATAGTTATATCAAGGTTAGAATGACCTTGTGAATGTCCCTCATGGCCATTTCAATTTACTCCAGGACACAAGGGGGAGGAATTCATATTGTGCCTTTCCCTTATAGTTTCCAGTCAAGCCAAAGTCGGTGGCTGGTCATTTATAACTTTGACATGGGGGCATGACCACTGTCGTCAGCAGTGGTGGTACATTTAAAAAGTAAAAATGGGTCAAATTAGTTCATTATGCGCAAAATTAGTTCAGTGAGTCAGCAAAATTTCACTCCAGCAGAGGATATTACCACGAGTGCTTTGTGTTCATTCACAATATCCTTTGTCAAGTTATCAATGTTGTCATCTCATCCGAACGGCCTCGTCCGTCACATGGCAGTGTGTCAGTTTACAAATGTAGGAGGAAAGGCAAATCATAAACATTACATTGGGTATTTTCCATTTATCTTTTCTGACATTAATATTTTGCCATGGTTCTATGTTGGCAGAGCCTTAGGATGTTATTTGAATACAATTTCTGCACCATTGCCTCTCCCATCACTGTGCATGTGGCCACTCGAAAGATACATTGAAAATGTCACTGCGGAAGAGGTTTACAATCTGTAAGGACTAGCTTTAAAGAATTAAACATCTGGAGAGACATGCAAAGGATGTTTGGGGTGGTGTAAGCCAATTCGATTTACAGGAGGAGGTTTATATCGATAGCTGAAGTCATGTTACTTGCCTTGGACTTAATTGAGAGTATTAGGCTCTTTAAGCCCATTGAGGGTTGTGATTTTGAATCACTTGAACTGGTTTACAGGTTCTACATTAGTTTTATTAATGCAGTGTGGCACGACTGCAGTATTAGAGGAACAAAGGCCTAGCTGTGCCCGATGCAAACAGATCATTGTGTACTCACTGCATCTCTGATACTGGCACTGACATTCAACACATGCTTTACATTGCTTTATAGCTTTATTATATATGTGCACATATTTTAATTTTATGTCCATATGCAAATTAAACATCTTTGACTTAAGAGAAGCTTCTTTATGTGCCAAACGAAGAAAAAAAAGCATAATAATCCTTTTAGCAAGTTCCTTTTGTAAGATCACGTTATACTAACTCATTTATAAATATATAATATAGATATAATTTATATTTTTGTTCATTACTTTCTTGAATTGTACATCTGAATGGGGCAACGTGTACATTTCCCTTGCAAGCTTTTTCCAACCCTTCCCAACTGCAATGATTCAAATACACAGATTTTTTTGTGATCTAGATTTATGTTTTTATTTCAAGGTATTTCCAGTCAGTCTGTGTCATATAAGAAAGCTCTGCTGAAAACACATAGATGTAAGAGAAATGATTTCACATTACATTTTTCTACATTAATAATCTGCTGGATATCGGTGTCTCCGTGTGCTTACAATCCCACAAACAGCTCCTTGCTCGGAGAAAGGTGCCTTTCATCATATACAATATAAAACAAAAGCATTTTTTTTAAGGGCTTTATTGTTTAATGCACGAACGCAGCTGGTCTGAGAGTCTTGATCTAATCTGAATCCATCCTGTGGTATAT
Organism: Gila orcuttii; assembly: GCA_026230005.1. Lineage (NCBI taxonomy): Eukaryota > Metazoa > Chordata > Actinopteri > Cypriniformes > Leuciscidae > Gila > Gila orcuttii. The sequence goes on from JAPDVR010000015.1 coordinate 22,962,358, forward strand.
GCACATTGTGTTGTGGTGGAAGCAGATTAACTTCACAGATAAACAAATACACAAGGACAGAGCTCTAACTCTTCTTGTGCTGATGTACTGTCCATTAATGCCTTTAGAGCAGTTCTTTAACAATCAATATCTGCATATTAGCCTCCATCAATAGCTTCGTTCACTGTCTAATACATTTGCATTTCAAGATCTTCTTAAATGCGTTCTGGAAGTCTTTGTTAAAGTACGCATATATGATAGGATTCAAAAGTGAGTTGGAGTATCCGAGCCAGTTAATGACTGCCCTCAGCCACTCGGGCATAAAACAATCTTGACAGAAAGGCAAAACAAGCGCCACGATGAAGAAGGGCAGCCAGCAGAAAATGAACGTGCCCATAATGATTCCCAGAGTCTTGACCGTTTTGCGCTCTCTGGCCAGAGCCACTTTGCGCTTCGCTTCCGTGTTTTTCTCGTTTCTGTTCTCGAAGCACGGCTGAGGGTTGTTGGGCAGGCTCAGGTGGTTTTTGGAGACGGTTTGAACTTCTGTGATCTCGAACGACTCTCCGTCCTCCGCGTGTTTCAGCGCTCCGTTTACGCACGGTTGCGGCTCCACGCTTCGCCTCCAAGTTTTGCCCAGCTCGCCGTTCGCCTTCCTCGTGAACAGCGCCGGAGACACCGCGGGGCATTTGTCCGCGATTTTGGCTTTCTCGGGTTTCTTCACCGTTTTCCTTATACGAAACCTCGCCGCTTTGAATATCCGCCCGTAGAGGACCAGCATGAGGATGAGGGGGATGTAGAAAGCTCCAAAAGTTGAGTAGATGGTGTACCCGTGGTCTTGGCTGATTGTGCACGCGTCGGGGTCTGCCCGGTCCTCTGGTTTCCTCCAACCCAACATGGGTGGAATGGAAATGGAAAATCCTATTAGCCAAGTGAGGCTGATCAAGATAGCCGCTCTTCTGGGGGTCCTTTTATTCACATAATCTATGGGATCGGTGATGGCCCAGAACCTATCCAAAGCGATTGCGCACAGGTGCAGGATGGAAGAGGTGCAGCACAACACGTCAAGAGAGATGAATATATCGCACATCTCCTGTCCCAAAGTCCATTTGTTCAAAACCTGATACAGGGCTGCCATGGGTAGTACCAGCACCGACACCATGAGGTCTGTGACGGCCAGAGAGCCGATAAGATAGTTGGCCACATTTTGAAGCGATCTCTCCAAGGCGATGGCAGCGATGACACACGCGTTTCCCAATATGGCAAACAGAATTAACGCAGCCAGGAAAAGCGAGCCGATTATTTGGTAACACAGAGCAACTTCACTAACTGTCGTCTCGTTCCCGCTCCAGTCTTGGCTTTCTGTGGTGTTGTTGTAACTCTCCATGGTGAGAGCGGTCACTCAGAAACAGTCCCTCGCGCCGGTCACCTCGCAGCTCTGAAGACGCATGGCGGGCTCCGGGCTCAGGAAGTGCCGCACGCTCGAGATGCGATCATTGGCGCCCAGTGACGAAGTGAATTCATTTATACAGTCGTGATAAGTGCGTCAGAGATGGTTGAGAGGTTGGCGCGCGCACTTTGCAGAGCTGTCGCGCAAGCTTTAAAGTAATACAAAGTTGTATTTAGGATATGAGCTGCTATTCTAATATGTTTTGAGATATTCAACAGTTGATGTTATGAAAGGTGAGCACACAAATTCAAGAACGTGCTTGTTAAATTGTTTCTTGGTTGTCAATTAAGGCACAATTACGATTTTTTAACAGCCCTCTAAAACTTTTATATTTGTTTATTTTATTTTTGCAGTGCTAAACTAATTGCACTTTTTCCAACCAATTCGGATATCCTTACTAATGAAACATATCAGCTTGAAATCTATCTGATTTTTTTTTTTTTTGTTGAAAAAAACAAATGGCTATATAAGTTAAATGGTTGGAAAGAAAGATGAAAAATACTTTACAGAGCATATAATTCTGTGAACATCAAATTAATTGAAAACTTTTACAAATAATATATTCATTATTATATGCTCATTGCAAAACTGACAGTATAGTATGCCAGTATAATGATGATGCTTTCGAAAATCATAAACAGTTTGATGATTATTAGAATTATTTGAAAATACACTCTGTGACTTGTTTTAGAGATGCATCAGAAAAAAGCACTTTCAGCACCACGGACAGTTCCCTGTGTTACCCAGAACGGAAATCTGCTGCCATCTGGTGAGAACATGGCAAAAAGATGAAAGAACATTAATGACGGCGAAGTATCGAACGAGACCCCGTTTCCTAACGACTCAGATCACTCTCAACACCATGCAGCATAGATTTTCTCTCAAACGCGTTAGAATATAAATAATATCAATACATTTATAACTCTGGCAATAGCAAAACCGACAACATACCCGGGTGATTAAAACAGAAAAGGGTTTGAGAGCATGGTTTCGAAATTGATTATTAAAATTAATAAATAATACATTATAATAATGCCTAACCCGGCCATCATTACCTTATGCAATGACATTGAACTTGAATGTCACTTTGGTTAAGTTGTTTACATGTTTTGATATTTTAGCGTTATCTTTTTCTATAATTTAAATTAAAAATCAATATCTGAATACTAGTCTATTAATGTTTAATATTTACAATGTATTTTGTTTAAAAATTGCATTAAATTGATTTAAAATTTATTGAAATAACCTACAACAAATCCATTGCTATCCATTGAAATGTACATTTAATTAAAATGTTCAAATGAAAAGATTATTGAAATAATATCATGCATTTTATATTAATATACATTTTACACACATTTCTATATTGATATATATATATATATATATAATTTTATTTCATATTATATCATTATGTAATATTAAATTCAAAATATTAAAACACACACACACACACACACACACACACACACACACACACACACACACACACACACACACACACACACACACACATGTGTGTGTGTGTGTGTGTGTGTGTGTGTGTGTGTGTGTGTGGTGTGTGTGTGTGTGTGTGTGTGTGTGTGTGTGTGTGTGTGTGTGTGTGTGTGTGTGTGTTATTTTGTGAAAATAATTGTTTACTTGCACTTGTAATTGAATCACTATAAAGCTCCAAGAAGAAGACCACACAAACTGTAGCTACATGAAATTCCGTTTCAGTCAGTGTGTGACTCTCATATTCCCATATGCTGCTAATTGTTCAGATAGAAAAAGAGCTGACCTTGTCTGTTGAAAAAGGTTGGTCTAGTTATTTCACCTAATTTTACTACCCTTTTAACAATGCATGCATTGTGGGCTGTTTGAATTCTATAGCCCCCTAGAGACAATTGGGTCGCTGAACTGCCACTATTTAGGGGGCTTTACCTTTGTCAACAGGGCAAAATGCCTCAGGGGGCCAGTATGTTCCTGCTCACCTCTTCAACAATGAACTCAAATGTTTCCCGTTCTACAGCAGAGTTGGGCGCAGTGGGGGGGAGGACTCGGTTCACCAGTGAGTTGTATGATCTCACTGATGGGCTCACATGGAGGAGAGGATCGTTGGCGTACGGCTGAGGCCCTGTGCTTGGAGGTCAGGCCCCTGCAGAGGGCCACGCTTGGAGTCAGACTTGCCCACAGGAAGGCATTTAGTCTGGACTATATGGACACCCATCGAGAGACTCACTACAGGGGGCGATACTCCCCACGAAGATTCTCTCATCTGCTCTTTCCAGACTGTGATGTCCTCCCTGGACATACGCTGAGGTCCACAGCCAGCCAGCAGGCCTCCACTTCCCAATGCCATAGGATAAGCCCTCCTGCCCAGCCTCCCTATAGTAGGGCTATGATGCTTTCGAGGATGTCCGATCTTGATCCTGTTAGATCGGATATTATTAGAGGCTCTCGCGAAGATCAGGAAGCGGGCAGCTCCTTCAACCACAGAGCTTCTCTGATGTCTCTCAGCAGCTCTGAGGAGGAACAGGAGGTTGGAGAGCGGGCTGGCAGAGTGACTTCATCCCTGCTCACACCTACTCCCACTGGGGAACGCAGGCTGAGCAAGAGAGAGAGGAAACGACTGAAGAGCCTGAGGAAGAGACAGAGGAGGAGAGAGCACTGCAGACAGAACCAGCAGCAGGAGAACGTGCAGGTGAAGCATAAACACACATACAAGAGCTGTAATTGCAGCTTGTCTTTCAAGAGCAGCTCAAGCTGGGATTGATGTGTGACAGACCAATGCTTTTTTTTTTGTCAGAATATTAGCTTTCTTGACTCAAGAGCTGCAATTCTAGAGAAGTGAGAAGATAAGATCAACTCCCTTGCAATTACTGCAAGTCTCTGTCTATCATTTGTACTTGAAATGAAAAAAGACAATGCATTAACAAACTTAAGATGATATGCTTTGAAGTTTTCTATAAAGTTTTTTTCCGTAAAGTTGGTGCCAATAGATTAAATTAATATATAATAAGTACCGTGTTTAGTTAATGAAAAAAATAATATAATTAATTTATTATTAGTTTTTGTGAGTTGATGAAAAGCTAATTGATTTCATCATAAAAATGTCAAACATAAAGAAATAATTTTAAAATAAAAGAAAAGGGGAAAAAGTGAAATATTTAATTTGTTTACTTGTGTATCATGTGGTCTTTAACCAATATCAGAGAACCGTGAGTATCCGAATAAGTTGTAAAAGTGTTAAAATACTAACTTAATATTTCAGAGTGTACTTCAAGGAAATATTGTAGGTCAAAAGAGTTTGGCAAACGGAAGTATTATCTCTGAGCTCGATAATATATCAGCATCGGAGGTCAACTGTATTACTTTTATGATAAATATGAAACTTTTGACATGTGGTCTCTTGAAATAAGTTTTCAGTTAAAACAATGGAAACACTAACCAGAACAACAAGTAACTGATTCAATAATCAACAATAATAGGCTTATATATGAATTTTGTGATTTTTGTTTCAGTGTTTGTTTTGTTGCTAGACTGATTATTTTCTGTTGTGCTGGACAACTTTTTCTTAGAATATTTTTCTCAAATGAATATTTCATTTTAGGGTTTATTTTGCAATAATAACTGGCTGGCACATTATCCTTTACATGTATTCATATATTTAAAAATATTATTCACTGCTTCTTCCTTTTTTTTTTTTTTTTTTTTTTTTTTGCTAGCACAATATAAAGGTGATCACTCCCGGATCATTAACACAGAATGTATAATTTTCCAGCAGAGGGCACCTTTTAACAATCAACAGGTTCTGCATTAGGGATTCTCAACTCAATGCAATAAACCCATTCACCAGCATTGTTGCTCACTGTTGTAAAATTTCAAGTGTATGTTTCTCTTCACAATGATTCATTTTAAAGCACAACACCCCAAAGTGTCTCATAAGAAATCACAAACCATAGACAACTGCTCTAGGAAAGCACTGGTCTAATAATACATGGTTTTGGTCTGATTACTATAGCCTACTCAAATGCAATGATGTATTTTGCTCCTTAAAGGGATAGTTCACCCAAAAATGAAAATTCTGTCAGTATTTACTCACCCTCTTGTTGTTCCAACCTCGTAAGACCTTCGTTCATCTTCGGAACACGAATTAAGATATTTTTTGATTAAATCTGAGAGCTGGATCACTCCTCCATACTCCTCCATAGGCTTCTTCAGGGATTGAAAATTGCAAGCCCCGAAAAGTTATTAAAGACATCCTTAAAATAGCCCAAGTGACTACAGTGGCTCAATCTTAAGTTTATCAAACGACGAGAATACTTTTTGTGCGCAAAAAAAAACAAAAATAACGACTTTATTTCAACTATTCATTTCCTTCTCTGTTGGCGTCTAGTCAGTTAACTTAGTGTAATAGCGTAGAGCTACGTCACACGTAGGCTCACTATTGGCGGACGCTGGTCATGTGTGTGATGCGTGTGACGTACAACAACAGAAGCGTACGCTGTTAAACTAGTGAACTGACTCGAGGCCCACAGAGAGGGAAATGAATAGTTGAAATAAAAAGTCGTTATTTTAGGTTTTTTTTGCGCACAAAAAGTATTCTTGTCACAAGTTTCAATCCCTGAAGAAGCCTATGGAGGAGTGATCCAGCTCTCAGATTTCATCAAAAATATCTTAATTCGTGTTCCGAAGATGAACGAAGGTCTTACGGGGGTGGAACAACATGAGGATGAGTAAATACTGACAGAATTTTCATTTTTGGGTGAACTATCCATTTAATTTCTCATTGTCCAGTGGCTAGAAGAGGGGTGAGTTGTGATTTGGCAGGAGGAGGTAAGGACCCTTCATAATACAGTGAAGAGAAACATAAATCCTACATTTTCATTTCAGTGGTATAATACAGTTTTTTTTTATTTGCTTTGGTACTATTTTCACAAGTAAGGTGTACATTTTCAAAACTCTTAGTAAAAAAATCCAAACTGATCACACTTGTAACACAGCTAGTCATTCTTTCAAAACATGATCCCATGCTTTCATTACAGTTATACATTTTTCAGTCCACATAATCATTGTTTCAAACACAAGATTATTGTAATATGTAATGAGAATGTTTGGTTTAATCACAGAAACACAACAGTATGATCTTCTTTCAATTTAGTACTTTTAACAATCAGTTCATTCAACAGAAAACAATGCAAGACACATGTTTCAAATCACTCTTGTTGCTGAAATAATTACAGTAATACAGGCTACAGTTGCCACATTAGAAAAAACATGTGCATTACCTAACCCTATGTAATTGAATCCATAATGTTTGTAATAGTATCTGCAGTGAGTTATCAAAAGCTGTGATGAAGTATGACACAGCCATGAGGTTCTGTGCTAGAACAGAGTTTGCTGGCAATACAGTAAATGATTTCACTCTATACCATTTGACTGAATCTACTGTAGTGGACCTTTACACTTTAGGTTGAGTTACAGTAATGTGGCTGTCCATGGTCATCTGTTTACAGTATCACTGTATGTATGACATACATACTGTAATGTAAAATGATGTATTTGATGCCATCTGTCTCCCTTCTACTGATGCATCTCTAATCAATCTAACGTTTTACAGTCACTGACCGTTTCCTCTCCCTTATACTCTATTCTGCTTACAGTGTTTTCACAAATGGCAAATTTCTCTGTATCTCCCTCTCACACACACACATGCGAGTGCACACACTTTGAACATAGTGGTGGTTATTATCTATAAATCACTTATGTAAAAATAATTCATTACATTTGGTTATCCATATCGGAAATTGCAAACAAGTTCTATAGAAACTGTATATAGAATCAATATCTACAGGTGAAACTCGAAAAATTAGAATATCGTGCAAAAGTTATCATTTTGATGATTATGGCTTACAGCTTATGAAAAAACAAATTCAAAATCTCTGAAAATTAGAATATTACATGAAATCAATAAGAAAATAATTTTACTGTACTGTAAATACAGAAATGTCATCCCTCTGAAAAGTATAATCATGCATGTGTATATAGTTCTATATACTAAATGTATTACTGTAGTTTCACCTTTTTATTTGAATTACTGAAATACATAAACTTAATATTCTAATTTTTCGAGTTTCACTTGTATAGAAATCTATAGGTGTACCAAATGATTCATTGATTAACCATTAAGATCAGTTGGATTAAATAATAGACAAATGTATTAAACTGAACAAAAAGAGATGCAAATCAAAAGTTTGAAAGGAAGAGCTTTATGAAAGGCAGTTACTGTGAATGAAACATTTATGTAGATGAAACACTTATTTTGTGTTGTGAAAAGTATACTTTGTGATTTTGTGAATTGTACTAACACAATTGAAAACATGATGAAATGTTTAAAAAAACTGCACTTTTGATGATCTGTTGTAATATTAGCACTAAGAGGTTTGAAAATGTACACCTTACTTGTGAAAATAGTACCAAAGCGAATAAAAAAAACTGTAATAGGCAGTTTTTCCCTCTTTTGGAGAGTAAACAACATATTTTTGGTACAGTGTGGCATGACATACCAGTTAAACTACACTTGTTAATTATTAATTTAACAAATTTGCATAATGCCTGCCTACTGTATGGTCTTCATTGGCTGTGTTGGGGGTAATGCTGTAGTAATGTGAGTTACGTAATCAGATTACTTTTTTCAGGTAGCTAGTAAAGTAACACACTACTTTTAAATTTACAACAAATACCCGAGTTACTTTTTTCAAATAAGTAATGTAAGTTACCTTGCTTTCCCATTTATTGACTGAAAACTTTCCTGTCCTCATGTTGAGGGAAATCGGGAGGAAGTGCAGCTTTGTAAACACGATGGTTATTGTAGTTCTAGAATAAATGTGAGCATGCATTTATTCATCTCACTTGCACAAAAACAGATTCAGTATTCCTCAAAAAGAATAAAAACAGTGCAATGCAAACTCAGAATATTACACAAACCTGCAATAATGAAATATGTTAAATAATACAAATATAATTTGTGTATTTAATGTCACTTTAATAACTTCAGTTCAGTTATCTGACCTTCAGTTATCCACTTCAATCGTACAATAAGCAAAAATTACTTTTCATTGCTGAAGCTGAAAGATTTGTTTGAGCTGCACCCTATACTGAGGCATTTCACTTTTGGTGTGAAAAGGTCATTACATTTGCCAAAGAAATATAACTTTTTTTTAATTAAAAAACAAACAAACAAACAAGCAAGCCCAGCCCAGGTGAGAAAAAGTAGCACATTACTTTCCATAAAAAGTAACTAAAACAATTAGAAACTTTTTTAGGGATTAACACAATATTGCAACACATTACTTTTAAAAGTAACTTTCCCAAACACTGTTCAATAGCTGCCTGTGAGTGTGAACATCTGACTATGACATTAATTCAAACATTGTAGTTGTAGCTGAGGCTAACATGTCGAGAAGATGCTGTTTTATGTGCTGCGAAAGCAAATCCACTTTGCATGTAGTTCAATAGGATGAGGATGTGGACACTGGCTCAAATTAATATGGTAAAACCAACGGCATTGTTACTATTTGTATTACTGTGTATACAGGTCAGGCAGCCTCCAGAGCTGAAATTCAGATATGGTAATAGGATTTTGGTTTCCAACATATGCTGTAAGCAATACACCAATCACAACAGACTGGGCCATCTGACCAATCAGACCAGAGCAGGTTCTCAGTAAAAAAGATGAAGTTAGAATCCTTTATTGAATTGAACCATTTCATACTCTGTGAGAAAACAGGTGATACTGCAATGTAAATTGTGAGAAAATTAAAGTGTTTTTTTACCTTGGAAGCATGTAAACATAATGGAGACATTAAAAACATAATTACATGTGATATGTTTTCCATTTGATATCCTGGGTTGTCAAGTGGGATGTGGGGACTTTTATGAGATGTGTATTTGGTGTTAATGACACAACTAGGGGAAAAGGAGCATGGTCTCTGGAGGTCTCAATGGGCTGGATAGCTTTAATTATGCTGACAGTCCCTGTGCATCAGAGGAGTCTTGTGTGAGACACACCACCCCTGCTCAAAGCCTGTCTCTAACACAATCCAAAAGATGCTTCATAGTCCAACAACCAAGTGTGTTAAAGGGTCAAGTTAAAACACTGTTTATACGAACCATCAGCATAACACTGAAAGCGATGCTCCCTATAGTAAAGGTGAAGCTCACCAGATTGTTGAGTTTAACAGCACTGAGTCATCTCCTCTCTGTTGAAGAGCTCTACAGGGAACCCATCTAGCAGCAGTGAGGATGAGGAGCTGCCCAGCCGGGATCGTGAAGGCTATATCTGTGCAGTGTGTCTGGATGTCTACTTCAGTCCATACATGTGCCATCCCTGCAGCCACGTCTTCTGTGAGCCTTGTCTGCGGACACTGGCCAAGAACTGCCCCACCAACACACCCTGTCCATTGTGCAGAACCATCATAACACATGTTTTCTTCCAGAAAGGTTTGTTTCAGGAAAGAAAGTTTTTAAATGTCTGTTATCTTTTTATAAATGTGACTTATAATGTTAATAATAATATATATTATGTAAGGAATAATTGGGTGTGCATTATTTTTCAATAATTCAACGGCCCAGAGTCAATTATTCCGCCTATACTTAACACACCTCAAAACATTCTTCAGATCATGTATTTCAAGACATTTGTCAGGTTTTTGTCCTTAAATTCCTTCTTACGCATCTAATCCGAAGCCTCCGTTGCTAATTCCAAAAGGTCATTTTATAGCTAGTAATGGAGCCACTGATAGCAGAGTTCAGTTATTAATGCAGTTATTAGAGAGAGAGAGAGATTTGGTTTTTGATTGGAAATGAATGTCTGGTTGACGTCAGAACCCCACTGATGTTGGTTTCTGAGTCAACCCGATTTTTCATTTTCAACCACAATACAACATCTGTCTAACGTTTGAGATTAACGTCAATCTGACGTTGGATTCTGACATCAACCTGATTTTCATTTTTAACATTGGGTTGGACTTGCTCGATGAAGAATGAGATAACACAATAAGCCCAATGGGCGGTTGAAATTTAAAAGGCTGATTCGCGCTTCAAGGCTGTGATGAGTACATAATGTGGTCCAGTGGTTGTCAAGACATCATAGGCACAACCTTAAGCAATGGCCCTGAACGGTGGTTTAATGTCAACATTGTAACAACGCTGTAACAACCTTCACCACACAACGTAGTTATACCAACCTTTTGGCAATGTTGTTAAAATGTTGTTAAAAGGTTGGGTACGTTGTACCAACGTTCTGTGTTTGCTGGACATATACTAAAAGCCCAAAAACTTTAAATAGGGCACTATTTGAGGGAACAGCCATTTGGGTGTCTGAAACCATTGTGGACAATATTGAGTGCACTTATTCAATCTCACTTTCAATCCCACTACTGGAACTGCGTTCTAGAAATAAATTTGATATCGATATGAAGGTAGGTAGGCAGGCATAGATTCAGAGGCAGAAGGTACTGCAAATATTACATACAACAATGCAACAATAATAAAACAATGCACTGACATTTACTTTTTACTTTTGATACTTAAGTACTTTTAAAAACGAATACTTCTGTATTTTTACTTAAGTAGAAAATCGGTCTTTACAACTTTTACTTTTAATGGAGTAATATTTGACCAGTAGTATCTATACTTTCACTTAAGTAAGGAAGTTGTGTACTTTGTCCACCTCTGATTATTTTACATTTTATATTATTTTATAATAATATATTATTATTATTATATTATAATAATATATGTTGTTGTTGTTGTTCATATTTTCTGCAATAATTTGGGGAACTTAGTAGATAGATAGATAGATAGATAGATAGATAGATAGATAGATAGATAGATAGATAGATAGATAGATAGATAGATAGATAGATAGATAGATAGATAGATAGATAGATAGATAGATAGATAGATAGATAGATAGATAGATAGATATCCTGTAGTTGTGGTTTACGTTACTTGAAAACACTCACTTTTTTGACCAAATAAAATACAGTCATACCTCAACCCTGCATTTTTAGACCTTTGTGTGCTTTAAAAACGTAAGTTGCTAACAAGATTCTACATAAAAAATAAGAAAGGCTATAGAGACTACAAACCCATTATAAATTCCCAAGGGAACCCATGGAGCATTAGGCTTCTGGGTCGGCTCTCAAACAGTTCTGTAAGACATAGATTAACAGTGAGGAGAGAAGAAGTACTGTGAGAATAGATCATAAGATGAGATCTGAGGGGAAAAGTTCATGACAGTGAATAATCTACTCAGCAAAGTAGATGTGAATTAAAGGACCTGAGAGTACTGGTGTATGAAAGAGCTGAGAAAGATGGGTCAAAAAAAGTAAACTAGATATTTACTGCTGAGCTTTTTACTGTAGTCTGCTATAGTTTTGCAAGGTAATGCAATGAAAAGTAAGGAAAATTCCTTCATGTTAGTGTGTGCTTTTTGACAGTGATTGAACAAAAAAGTCTCTTATTGATTTTCAAACTAAACATGACATAAATTATAGCAGACAGGATCTGATCTGAGAGACACCTTATGAGATAGATATGTAAATAAATATAAAATGAGTCTGGGCTTTCTGAAAAAGAGTCTGGGTTTTCTGAAATGCGCATTGCATTGAGAGCATTAATGATTCACAGATAAATAAATTCACACATCCCACTCTTCACAGAACTGAACCATACAGCTCGTACGTTCTTCCCGAAGGAATACCTGTCTCGGAAGCAGAATTTCCAGAAAGCGAGCTGTGCAAAATGGCCTCTTCCGAGCTGCCGTAAACTGTTTCGCATTTTCGGAGGTAAAACCATGTCCACCGAATTCCACCATAAATAAACTCTGCAGATTCAGTTGTTATTCTTAATATGGTATAATGTTCATTGTGCTTTGTCTTGCTCTCTGTCTTTCTTCCTCTCTCCCACTCTTTATCTATATCTGTCTTTCTTAGGCTTTCAAAGGCAAGCAAGTCCAATTGGCAGACGCCAGTTCCCTCACGGGGGCTACAGACTTGATTCCTTCAACTTTGAGGATGATTCGCATGGCTGGCGATTTGACATGGACATGGTGATCATCTATATATACTCCGTCAACTGGGTCATTGGCTTCATTATCTTCTGCTTCTTCTGCTATTTTTTCTTCCTCTCTTTTTAAAGAGAAGGCGCGAAAAGCTGTCTGCTGTGTTTCTAAACTCTTAGGACAATAGAGAGGTCGGCAAAAAAACAATCGTACTGCAGATGCTTCTGGACTATAGCCTACGTGTAGGAAACGCCAACCGATCACAGAGCGAAATGAATCCATGCAGCTACAATTCCAAAGCTTTAGATCTGTTTACCACAAAGATGATTAATGATTTTTGAGTTTGTGGTTTGCCTAACATCTGTTTGCTTTCAAACAGAATTGTGGCCAACTGTGTGCAGCTTTGCATGGATAATCACACGAGTGGACTCTTCATTTCACTTCAAGTTGTATTCACTTGCTTTATATTTAGTGTGAATATGTTTGTGAAGGGCCTTCTCTTAAAGCTAATTTCCAAAGTGCAGTGCTCAGGTTTGTGAACTTAACTATCCATAACTGCCTGTCAGCTTCTAAACTATCCATAGAATATGCTGAGAATTATAACATCTAATTTAAAACTGTTCTTGTTTGTTTTTACAGTAATTCTCAATTGGCCATAACGGTTCGTTGTGTGATCTCACTAATGCTCAGTTTGTTGTCTTAGATAAGTCATTTGACCACTATTATGTCAAATAACAGACTTGCAATTCGAGATAACTTTTTTTCTTATTTGTTCCATTAAGTTTGCATTTGACTTAAGTAACTACTTTAATTTGCTGTTAGCATTCATTGTAATTGTCTCCTGGCCCCAGATTCTTTCAGAGGAAAATGATTGATGTTATTATTATTTTATATTGAGGATATAGATTTTATATTCAAGTAATACTTTTACATGACATTAATTTTATGTAGGCTATTTACTTAAATTAAAAAAACATTAAAAACAAAAACATATGAAGCAACAGAGAAATCTTTAATATTGTAAATCTTTTCCTGCACTTAAATAAATATTTCATGTCGAAAGCAAGAGGTATACTATAATCCTTTGGAAGCTTTGTTTAGTCCTTGTTTTTAAGACATGCTTATCTTGTTCTATCTCAACCATCTGCATACACAAATTACATTAGAAAATCTCAAATGCAGTGGTTTCTCTATAGTGGTTTGGCAGAGAACAACACAACAACAGGCTGCCATTATGTCTAATTGTGCTTCTAGCTTTTTACACAATTAGGATTTATTACAATAAACAGTAGCCTATGATTCAACCACTAATAGAACATTTCCTGATATCCAACCCTAAGTAGATACTTTACTTGTATGAATGTTTAATAAGACTCATTTGAGATGGGTGAATCTGAGTTGGTGAATCTGTTGCATTAGTAGGCTATTCTCATCCTATGAGAGTGCAGTGTGTTCAACCACGTCATGCCTCAAGCAACTGCACCTATCAAGGTTAAAATAGCGCTCTTAGATCACCTTCTGCTACCTACTCTCAATAAACGCCATAGAGAGTGTATCATTTCAACTTGCGGCACATATTAGTCTATTTCAAGTAGCGAGTATTGTCGCGGGGAGGTGTATTTCTTCGTTGAAGGGCTATACGGGGCATCAAGACATGTTTGTATCTGGTTCTTTGTTATCGCATTTCTCTCTGCTGAAGAAGACGAAACCCTGCAAGGACACTTCAGCTCTCTGCAGGAGTGAATGAAGGTGACTTGACTTCTGCATCGTGGCGATGCGGAGAGAATCCAGGAGCAAGACACGGGCAGATCGATCAATTGAGTAAGACATTTTTCCAAACGAGTGGCAGTATATTGATCAATCAGCGTTTTATATCAGGGCAGTTTCTTCACTTGATGTGTATGCATGAGTTCTGCACCGAATGGGCGCAAAAACCGCCCCAGAACTGCCGGGACCATTTTCCAGATCGGCAGTAAGCCCCCGTCCAGAGAGCCGGAGCGCCGGGAGAGCAGCGAAGATCAGCGTGCCGTAGCGGACTGCAGAATGGTGCGTATGCCTGCGTCATGACCCACAGCATTATTTCGCTATGATTCCTGCTGATTTTTCAACCACCATTTCATTACAACCAAATTCACTCAGGGTTCCGCAGAAGTGCCAACATTCTAAAATGTATAATGCGACACTAGGGACGTGAAATAAAAAATGAATGCTTTGGCTTTGAGGTTTAGTGACTTGTCCTATGGTGCGGCGGTAGTTCCCACTTCCTTTTTCTAACTGATTTTCCAGAAACAACGTTTTATTTGACAGATTATGGCTTGGAGTGAGCGCTACTCTATTTTGGACTAAAACTGCAGCACATTTGTAAAGCTCGTGTGTTGTGTTTGAGGAGTCTTTGCCCCGTTAACAGGCAGAAAGCTTGTGGCAACCCGTTTTAACATTGACCATGCAGTTTTCTTGAATTTTTGACATTGAATTCTATGTCGATCTGTCGTGCAGATATCAACTTATGACTATTTTAGCTTATGACTAACATGACTTCCAATTGTTTATTAAGTGCTGGCATTATTTTAATTGACTAACTATCCTGTAGCCTATAGTTACTACTCCAGCTTTAGCCTACTTGTTGGAAGTGAATAATTGACATCTGAGCAAAAATATGCAAAATGTTTCCAAGAACAATGTAAATTACTTGTCACTTTTACTAGAGCAAAGACTATAGATATACAAAGAAAACTGTGTACTCATATTACTTATGAATGAGAGAAAGTGCTCGCAATATGGTGGAATAAGTAATTCCTTCTGAATAAAATAGGCTGGACCAGTCTGAAATATTTAAGCTTTTTTTAATGCTATTTGAGCATAATATTTAGGGGATGGATGTGTCAGATTTCACTGGTGATTTCAAATATGAAATTTACTCATACGCTCGTTGAACAGCTTTGGATAATTTGATATTTCCCCATTCAAAGAGTTAGGTGCTGTACTTGCATGACTGAAATAGCTAACCAAGAGGCGTTTCAAAGATGGCCGCCAAGTGAAATTACTTGCCTTAAAGAGCCCCTATTATGCTATTTTAAAGTTTCCTAATGTTGTTTTGGAGTCTCCTACAACAGGTTTTAATGCATCAAAGGTCATAAAACTGTTTCATTTTCTCATAATATAGCCTACATTTGCACATCACCACATTTTCACCATCTGGCTATTTAAAACGGTTTACCGCCATACCGCGGGAAAATCTTGCTTTTCAACCGCGGTTAGAAAAAATCCATACCGCCCCAGCCCTAATGCTCGTCCTTGGGCAGAGAAAAAAACTGGCTTTACCTTCACATTGTTGTAGGGCACAGCATCTTCTCGACATGATGCTGTCCAGTATCCACAGGGATCAGCTGCAGGTTTGAGGTTCAAGTTTTCCCTGGTGTCTGCGTGCGCAATTAGTGGGCGGGCAATATGCTAATGTTTCGTCTTGACGTCACAACGAAACGGCTTATGACTCGTTTGAAAAACGATTCATTTCATTGACTCAGAGTCGACTCTTACTTTTGAAAGACAATAACTTTATATACGGTGCACTTTCTTATTTAAAACTTTGCATGATGTTTTCATTCACTTAGAGCTATGTTACAAACTACATGAAAGGTAATTTTCAAAAAATCCATAATAGGGGCACTTTAAAGGGACTTTAGTCATGAGTGAATGAGTGCTAGTTACTAATTGAATAGATACTATAGTCAATATTTGAATAAGTAGCCTACTAATATTAAATGAATAATCACTAGTGAAATTAAATAAACAGTAGTCATTATGGGATTACTTACAAGCAGTACTCGAAGTGGGCTGGTAAGCACTTCTATATTTTAATCTGTAGCGTTCCCTCACTTTTTCTCTGAATGCCCCGCCCTCAGAGGGCAATTTCAGCCGAGATTGAAGAATATAATTTTTTCCACTTAGAGCACTGATTACAAGTAATTAAAAAATAAGCATTAGTAACATAAAAACATATACATTTGACAGACGCTTTTATCCAAAACAACTTACATTGCATTTTAAGGTACGCATTTACATGTTTATCAGTTCTTACTTTCCCTGGGAATTGAACTCATGACTTTGGCGTTGCAAGCACCAACACTCTACTGTTTGAGCTACAGGAAAGCTATTGAGCTACAGCAAAGCTATGTTAAATACCAGTTAAATGTTACAATGGCATAAATGTTAAAACTGCTTGCCATTGAACGCTTATCCTTTCTACCAAATATTGATAAAAATGGCATGAGCATGTCGCCTGAGGTGCTGCTTTCCAACAAATTGTCTGTTTTTGTGACATTCTCTGTTCAAAATAAAAGTCTTGACAAGTTAGATACATGTCATTTTGTCAATGTTTAGTCATTTTATTTATCTGCTTCATACATTTTCAAGGTTAAAATGGTTTTGTGAGCCCTATATTTTCTCAGTTTGTTTGCTTTTGTTTTTCTCTCTTCCATCAGGTTGTCCAGGAGTTCAATACACTTGTGGCCCTCTATAGGGAGTTGGTTATCTCTATTGGAGAGATTTCCACTGATTGTCCCTCTCTTCGTGCGGAAATGCACAAGACACGCACAAAAGGCTGTGAGATGGCACGGACCGCACATCAAAACCTTTCTGCAATATCAGGGTAAAACATATTTATGTACAATTTCATATTTTTATATATATTTATTCATTACATGTTAACATACTGCATTTTCATGTGAGAGGGCCAATGAGACATTTAGCTAAACTTTAGGTGCTTTAGTTTTGTCTGAAATTAATATTTTGTTTTTGATTTACACTTTTTCTTCTTTTTTTATCAAACAGTAATTGGCATGCAGTACCCATGCGGACCCCCTAGGTGTCATGGACCCCCTTTTGAAAACCTCTAGTCATTATTAACTCATATCTTATAAGCATGTGAGCTGTTATATCATATCATATAAAATTATATTGTAGCTTGTTATTAATTATAAGTCTGAGCACTTCGCACAGCACCATTTAGTTAATAAATATAAGCTAGTTCTGCTGGCTCATCATGCAATATGTTTGAGAGCAGGATAAATGATGATTAAGTTGGAAATGTTGCTTTCAACTGTGCTTCTATCATAAATCACAGGCCCGTAACATGGTTTTATATTAACACATTTAAATTTAACACAATAAATTGATACTACAGCTCTTGATTAGTCAACACATATCCATATTAAGGGGCTTTTTTGTGACAGCCTCCAAAAATGCTCTTTACTAGAAAACATTGGATGCCATATCTGTCAATTAAAGTAAGCAAATTTAAATGTAGTGTCAATTTTGGTATCATGAATGTGCTGTAATAATGTACCAGAGGTAATGGCAGTGGATTTATTTTCATCTTGGATCATGATATCTTGCTCTTTGCATGAACATGAAGAGAAATTTCCCTCTACACATAATTTTACTTCTTTTATAGAAACAATTTTGGTATTTAGATAGATTTAGTACTGTAGTGCGTTACAGTCAATATGACAATTTACCATAGAGAGGAGGGAACAAAGAGCAAACGGTTTGCCTAATGGACATGCTACATGATTTATCTTATATGAGTTTGGTGCATCTCTCTGTTCCAGGTAATCCAAGAACAGGAAAATAAAGTATCCACCATGTTACAGCATTCCACATGGGAATTACAGAGCAGAAATTACAGGCGTAGGATTCTGAGAAATGTGATTTTCTGAGAACTGTCACTGGCCACTGAGCTAATGTGTTTAGAGCTCTAGATTGTTTGTACTTCCTTGTAAACATGCTGCTCAGAAATATTCAAACATCCAATGATTTTGCTGGGATCTTGAATATTGCCACGTTTTTAATGGGCTTCTTGTTTGGGCATTAAGTTTCATAAAGACAGTGTCATTTTAATTAGATCCATGGCACGATAAATTAATTTAAACTGTAGCAAAATTGGTGTTTGTGCTGGTAAGTTTGATTCAATTCTGTGAATCAGTTCTGTTTCCATTTCAATGAATCAATTCAAAATTCAATTTGCATTCGATTTGCCTCATCAGTGAGAAATTTTTACAGTAGTCTCCGGTTCACATTTTTAAAATATTTTTGTATTGTTATATCGGTGCATGCATATAAATGAAAACGATTAAATATAAATTTTCCTTGTGTTAATTTAGTGTTAAAGACATGCCATGATTATTTTTACTGTATTTTATCTACTGTACATGTACTGGCAACAATGACTGTTTAGTTGAAATTACTGTCTTTCAGAAGTTTTAAGCAGTTTTAGTGTAAATGATTAATACCAACATATTTAATATCGTTGAAAAACTGAAAAATTCCAAAATATTTGCTTTAACTATATAGCTCAGACCTGATATCATATGTGTCTGAGACTCATGATTTATGTCAGTGGTCACTTGTTGTGGACTGTGAGGTGTATGAATGCAAGAATACTGTATGTAACTTGTGAGAAATTAAACATGTTGAAAAGCGCGGGGAGGCAAAACTCTACAGAATCCAGATCTGAGATGCATTATTGATGCTTTTTTTCACAGCCCAGAAGATGGAGAAATACATCCGGAGATCTGCCGCCTCTTCATCCAGCTGCAGTGCTGTCTGGAAATGTACCTGACGGAGATGCTGAAGTCTGTATGTCTGCTGGGATCCCTGCAGCTCCACAGAAAAGGTAATGCTGTGAGGTCGCCCCTAGGCTCTCAGCAGGAAACCACCACATCAGTCACAGGAAATTGACGTTGATGAAGCCTGGCTTGTCAAACTAAAGAACCTTCTAGTGGCTTAATGTTTGCAGGAGTTGATACTGCTAGTTTCTGTTCAGTTTCTATCTGATTTAAGCTTATAGGAAACCGAAAATATGGATGTTCTGGGAGCAGGTTGACCTTTGCCAAGGGGTCAAATTTTGACAATTTTATTTTGACCATTGATGCCAGTGATGTCTTAATGTATGTGTTCCAGGGAAACATTATGCAGGAGGTACTAAGGTAGACAGTAAGAAAGAGGACAGCTCTGACATTCCAATCTTGGAAGACACGTCCTCTACTCCAGCGGACTGTTCGCAGACATACGTCCTGGTGGCCACAGACATTGAGAACATTGAGAGGTGAATAGTCTGAGCTGCTTCACTGAAGGGCCGCTTCACACAGAACGTGTTTTTCCATTCCACTGAGCTACTTTTCCATTGTCTTTCAATGTAAACACGTGCTAGATAGACATCTTTAACGGTTGTGCTCACGTCTCACAACTTTTGCAAGACTTTCTAAAAACGTGACGCTCAAGTTAAAATAAGTTCAGCTTTTCGCTCCACTAACCTGCGGCTGCATCTCGGGTTTTTAACCACAAAAATGTGTTCTGTGTGAATAGCCCCTGACAGGATCTTTATCTCTCCGTTTTCTTCATCAATAACTGATAGTGAATCTGAAATGGTTCCTTAATGTTCTAGGGACATGACAGAAATGAAAAATCTGCTAAGCAAACTCAGGGAGACAATGCCTTTACCACTGAAGAACCAAGGTAATATCTCAACACTTTCTCAGTGTCGGCTTTCATATTATTTTGGATAATATTGCAGATAAATTTATTAAAAACTTGGCCATCAAGCAACATCTTTCATCATCATCATCATCATCATCTTCTTCCACTTATCCGGGGCCGGGTCACGGAGGCAGCAGTCTAAGCAGAGATGCCCAGACCTGGCATAGACTTTCCCGGGGAGGCTGAGAAGTGTGATCCCCCTGTAGTTGGAACACACCCTCCGGTCCCCCTTCTTCAAAAGAGGGACCACCACCCTGGTCTGCCAGCCCAAAGGTACTGTCCCCGACCGCCACGCGATGTTGCAGAGGCGTGTCAGCAAAGACAGCCCCACAACATCCAGAGACTTGAGGTACTCAAGGCGAATCTCATCCACCCCCGGTGCCTTGCCACCGAGGAGCTTCTTGACTACCTCGGTGACTTCAGCTTGGGTGATGGACGAGTCCACCTCCGAGCCCTCAGCCTCTGCTTCCTCAATGGAAGACGTGTCGCTGGGATTGAGGAAATCCTCGAATTATTCCTTCCACCATCCGACGACATCCCCAGTTGAGGTCAACAGCTGCCCACCTCCACTGTAAACAGTGTTGGTAGGGCACTGTTTCTCTCTCATGAGGCGCCGGATGGTTTGCCAGAATCTCTTCGAGGCCAACCGGTAGTCCTTCTCAATGGCCTTACCGAACTCCTCCCAGGCCCGATTTTTGGCCCGGGCTGCAGTCCGCTTGGCCTGCCGGTACCCGTCAGCTGCCTCAGGAGTCCCACAAGCCAGCCAGGCCCGATAGGACTCCTTCTTCAGCTTGACGCCATCCCTTACTTCCGGTGTCCACCACCGGGTTCGGGGATTGCCGCCTCAACAGGCACCGGAGACCTTACGGCCACAGCTCCGAGCAGCCGCGCCGACAATGGAGGTGGAGAACATGGTCCACTCAGACTCAGTATCTCTCAGACTCCCTTGGCAGTCCCTCGGGATCCGGTCGAAGCTCCAGCGAAGGTGGAAGTTGAAGATCTCTCTGACAGGGGACTCCCAACAGACTGCCAAATGTTCCCAACAGACCCTCACAGTACGTTTGGGTCTGCCGAGTCTGTCCAGCTTCCCGCCATCGGACCCAACTCACCACCAGGTGGTGATCAGTTGACAGCTCCGCCCCTCTCTTAACCCGAGTGTCCAAGACATACGACCGGAGGTCGGATGAAACGACCCCAAAGTCGATCATCGACCTACTGGCTAGGGTGTCCTGGTGCCACGTGCACTGATGGACACACTTATGATTGAACATGGTGTTTGTTATGGACAAGCTGTAACTAGCATAGAAGTCCAATAACAGAACACCGCTCGGGTTCAGATCAGGGGGGTCGTTCCTCCCAATCACACCCCTCCTGGTGTCACTGTCGCTGCCCAACGTGGGCGTTGAAGTCCCCCAGTAGAACGACGGAGTCCCCAGTCGGAGCACTTTCCAGCACCCCTACCAGAGACTCCAAGAGGGCCGGGTACTCTGCATTGCCATTCGGCCCGTAGGCACAAACGACAGTGAGAGACCTATCCCCGACCCGAAGGCGCAGGGAAGTGACCCCCTCGTTCACCGGGGTGAACTCCAACACATGGAGTTCCTAAGCTCCAACCTAAGCTGGGGGGCTATAAGCAAACCCACACCAGCCCGCCGCCTCTCACCATGGGCAACTCCAGAGTGGTAAAGAGTCCATCCTCTCTGAAGGAGTGTGGTTTCATAGTCCAAGCTGTGCGTGGAGGTGATCCCGACTATCTCTAGTCGGTACCTCTCAACCTCATGCACAATCTCAGGCTTCTTCCCCGCCAGTAAGGTGACGTTCCACATCCCTAAAGCTAGTTTCCGTGTCCAGGGATCGGGTTGTCGAGGCAACCTATGTTGTCCGGGGCTATATGCCCCTGGTAGGGTCTCCCAAGGCAACATCTTTTAACAAACAAAATCTTTCAACAATAGCAAAGTCTCAAATTGTTCATCTATACTACTGTTTTTGTTTTTTTTTTTGTGAAAGAAGAAGAGCCTTTTGCTCACAAAGGTTGCATTTATTTAATTAAAAAAAAAGCACTGACCCCAATCTTTTGAACAGTAATTTTAGAAGATTTGCATAGCTATCTTTACTAAGGATAACCTCACTTAATAGGATTATATGCCAGAAAATAATAATTATTGTGATGATACAGTGGTTTCCACAAAAAACACAATTGTTTTCGATTTTGTTTTTTTTCAATATTCGATATTCTATTTTTTTCGATATTCTGATTTTATTCCAAAATTAAATTTACAGCTTAGATAGTAGATAGAATGTAAAACGGCAGACGATTCTTTAAGGATTGCTGTATTAATCTCTGTCTGTCTGTTCTTGTATTGATACAGATGACAGCAGTTTGTTGAATCTGACGCCATACCCGTTGGTCCGGCAGAGAAAGCGGCGTTTTTTTGGCCTCTGTTGTCTGGTGTCCAGCTAAAAGCTCTCTCCCAGAATCCAGTCACAAATGACTGCGTTTCCTCACAATGTGTGACACTCACCAATCAACAGTACTACTGCCATTTCTCAAACCAGTGCTTTCTTTTGGTGAGTTCTGTCCAATTTCCTACTGCTATGAGAATAAATAGTAATATATGTGTAACATCAGTAGTCATACACACACTATATAATATTTGATCAGTACAAGAGATTTTCATTATTAAATGAACATTTGTCTACATTATGCTTAGTAAATAAAATGGTTTGTAATATGACTACAGCTATGTTTATCCATACGATTCATATGCTGTGCTTTTTGTCAAGACAGGTGTTGTAATGAGGCGTTCAAGAGTGCTAATTAGAGCAAAGGTTATGATGTTTAACATTTACGATGCTTATTTTTTTAAATACTGCACAACATGAGTGAATGTGGTATCTGTTGTTTCTTTCGATCTGCTTTTTTTTGCTGTTATAATATTTTTACTACAGTATTATTTAGTCTTCCATAAACCGAAATCCTGTAACTTTTTTCTTTTTGTTTCAGCCTTTAGGAGTATAAAATACCTGAAGAAGCCTTTGTAAATAAAGAATATATCTATAAATGGACATTCTAGAGATGTACATATACAATGTAAACCTAGCGCTCTGAATTATTTTTCAAAACTGTGATTCCTTTAAAGAGATTGTCAGTAAAGGATGGCGTGTCTGTCCATCTGGTGTGATATAAGTCCAGATTGGAGGGGCTCAGCATGGGTCTTGCTTATTAATAACAGTTCTAAATGTGTCAGGCATGGTGAAGATACTGTAGTGTTTATGAAAAGGCACAGTGTCGTTTTACATTGGTAATAAACCTTTTTTTAATGATTTAACAAAACTGGAACTTTGTGTGTCATTTACATTTCATTTTATTCAACATATAATATACCATAATGAGTTAAGAAAATATTCAGAAATCAAATCAGTGGAATAATAAAAGTCATTATGAATTTAAGTTTCCCCTTTTTCAGAGAAACTGTTTTAAAAAAATGTATTTAGATAAAAACCACCTGATAGCCATGATGTTATCCACAATTCTCCGAACAATCTTGTGACAGGTCACAGGCTCTTATTTCAACACACAAACAATGTCTCATTAAAGTATCACTTTTGGAGCACCTTTTGGCAGGACGCTGTTCTGAGCCCAGTAGAAGTCCAGAACAGTCGGATTAAATTGTGCGAGTAATGTTTTTTTTTTGGTAACACTTTACAATAAGGTTCACTAGTTAACTACCTTAGTTAACATGAACTAAGAATGAACAATACTTCTTCAGCATTTATTAATTTGAGTTAATATTCATTTCAACATTTACTAATACATTATTAAAATCAAAGGTTGTATTTGTTAACATTAGTTAATGCACTGTGAGCTAACATGAACAAACAATGAACAGATGTACTGTAACAAATGTATTGATCCTGTTAATATATTAAATAATGTTAACTAATGAACCTTATTGTAAAGTGTTACCGCTTTTTTGCTGGTTATTAGGCTAACCAAAGGAAGTGGATTGAGGAAGGGGAAAACACATAGCTTAGCTTAATTTTTGTCTGAAACTGATAAAAGAAAATTACCTTAAGTCTTGGTAAGATGCCCATCTTTAAAAATATTGATGACTCAATCCTGCACTACACAGATTTTCAAGGGAGAGCTACAGGTATGATGTTTTTTGTAGGCCAAAACCCAGAATTGAGTTGAACCCTGATTCATCTTTTTTTTTTTTTTTTTATGTTTTTTTGGTTAAATGCCTGAAATATTGTCTGTGGTGAACACAAACTCAAGATATTTTCACATTTTATTCTGACATAAAATTCATCAGTAATACCCCCTTGTGATTTTTTAAAGCTGATAAATAGTTAGTTTATAGCATAGCTTTAGCTTTTTAATTCTGCTGATTGTAGGAGGTTTTGTTTTATTCAAAATTCAGTTTTTATTCAAGTTGTGTTCAGATTATCATTTTGTTTATAAGATTAGCTTATTTTCTGCAATTATCCAATAGCCAATAGAAAAATCGCATTGTTTTTTAGTTTTTTGTCGAAAGAACCAGTATTATGCTAACTTACAGTCTGGCCTACAAAAACACATCATCACTGCTGTGCTCTATTCTTTTGTCCAGCCCAAACTTTCTGTTTTAATGGAAAATATGTCAACACAAGAAAGAAAACTGCACTTGTCAAGCCTTTTCTTATAAAAAAGAATGCAGGAATCCTTTTCAGAGTACAGCATACATGGTTACACTATATAATTAGTTAGTGAGCCTCTAAGTTATATGACTGACAAGGTTGAATGCTGACAATGTGGACGGTCTCTCCTCTGCATTTCCTCACGCCCGCCTCACATTCTGTCATCGTCACTGGTGCAGACGCTCCATCCTGCTGCACACACACATGGATCCTGGCGTCCAGGGATGAACATTCCTCACTTGTCTTGCAACGGCAGCTGTTCGTTTGCTCTACAATGGCATGATTGTTACAACATTTTAGTCTTTAAAATAGCACTTTCCTGACTAGGTTCAAAAAGACATTAGCAAGAGTTTACATTTTCACGCCATGGGTTCCCTCAGGAATTTTTAAATGTTTTTTTTTTTTTTAAAGGCAGTTTTCAATTTTTGTGGCTAGCATTACTTAAAGTGACTTTCATAACTGTTTTACAGCATAAATTACAGTGTCAACTCAAACAGGAATTTTGAAAGCATTGTGCATGTTTTAAAAACTTACGCTGCTTGATTCATGTTCGGGTTTATGAGAGTATCATGTAATTTATGTTGTAAAACTAAACATGGACGTTTTGTCGAAAGTCAGGTCGTGTTAACCACAGACTTTATTTTACCCATAAATACAAATAAACACTACCGGTCAAAGGTTTTGTATTATTAAGATTTTTCCGTTTTTTAAAGAAGTCTCTTATGCTGACTAAGGCCGCATTTATTTGATACAGTAAAAACAGTAAAAAAAAAATTAATACAATTACAACTATTTTTTATTTTTAAATATTTGCAAATGTAATTCACCTGTGATGGCAAAGCAGAATTTTCAGCATCATTACCTTAGTCTTCAGTGTCACATGATCCTTCAGAAATCATTTTAATATGATTTGCTGCTCAGGAGACATTCTTATCATCGATGTTGAAATGTTGTTTTTGAGGCTAAATATTCTTGTTGAAACTGTGATACACTTCTATTTAAAAGTTAAGTTCGGGGTAAAGGGGTAAGTTCGATTTAAAAAAAAAATAATATTCACCATTATTCAGCAAAGATATATTCAATTGATCAAAAGTGACAGTAAAAACATTTTAATGTTACAAAAGATTTATATTTCAAATAAATGCTGCTCTTTTGAACTCTCCATTCATCAAAGAATCCTAAATAAAATGTATCGTGATTTGAACAAAAATATTACGCAGCAGAAACAGCTTTAAACATTAATGATAATAATAAGAACCATTGTTAATAAATGAGCACCAAAAATAACTGATAATAACTGAGCACCAAACCAGCATTTTGATTTCTGAAGGATGATGTGACACTGAAGACTGGAGTAATGCTGCTGAAAATGTATTACAGGAATATATAACATTTGAAAATATATTAAAATAGAATATATTTATATCAGTACCAGTGTAACCTGACACCTCGATTTCTGTCTGCAATGTTATACTTGTGTAAGACACAATGTCATGTTTACTAAAATTCAGATATGATGTGCGGCATTATTTGTAGGCTACTGTACAACCCCTCACCATCACAACTCTCCCAGATGGTGCAGTGTGGACAAGCAGTGGATGAGCGTTGTATCCACTGGCAGGCACTGTCTTCAGCAAGGGTGTACTGGTGTCCCAGACAGCGCATAGCCTGTACTTTACACAGACTCAGTCTCTGCGACCGACCGCGCTTCACATCAGTGGCACATATCTCCAAGGAAGCCCTGCAAAAACACGACTATTTATTAAACGGAAATTTTGAAAATGTGTAGGTTTTGGTGGATTGTTTGTGTGGAAATGCCTTTCTGACATTTGCATGTGTTTTATTGCTATGTGGCATTTGTGTTGTGTAATGCTAATGGCCTATCTGGGAACATACTTGCACTCGTGGGGTACTTTACAGACACATTTATCCTTTGCCAGGTTCTCCCATGGCTGGCATTGCACTGACACAGTGGTCGAATTAAAAACTAGTGAAAAAACATCACATACTTTTACTCACATTTTCAATACATTTCAATTAATGTAAGAGTTGTCCCTTCCCATTACAGCTAAGTAATGTGTTTATCCACATTTTCTTCACTCTGAATTTCTGTACAAGACCTGTGAGACAGCTGGTTTCTTTTGGTTGTGGTGACCAGGAGAGGCCAGCGTTGCACTGGATCTCAGCCGGACCCTCTTTGACTTTGCCTTCAGGACAGGAAAGGGAGACCGCTTCACCGATGTTGTAGGAAAGCTTCCATGGGCTTCCGGTGACATCTGGAGGAAGCTGAGGTCGATCACACAGTGTTTCTGCAGTAAGCAAGCAATGTTTATTGTAAAACACATGCACGGTTTCTTTCTCATATCTTTGAAATGTAAAATATTACAATGTAAATAAAATTAATTGATAAAATAAGAGCATTTCATTAAATAATTATAAATAACAATTGCGTAATATAAAAATATAGTTATATTAAGTATTTATAGTAATAATGAAACATAGTTCCCTTTCAGTCGGTCAGTCTGACGTACGTATCTTACATTCTCTAAAATGTTGGCTATAAAAAAACCTTTATACATAATAAAAAATACATCATATAAGTTATTATATTTTATGTTTATATTATTTAATATTTACATGAAACACAAATAATCTCATATAAGCTCTTCAATAATGAATGAATCATGGTTTATGAAACATGTAATATGAAAACATATTATTATTTTTAATAATAATTATATACATAATATACAATACATCACATAAAAATGATCGTTATTTTAAGTAATTATATTATCTAGTATTTATGAAACATGGTTTCCCATTCTCTAAAATGTATATTTAAAATCAATAAAACAATAATAATTATTATATACATTATACAAAATACAGCTTTCAAAACTAGGCTACAGTTATTGTAAATTTATATAATTTAATATTTATATGAAATAAAAATAATCTCAAAGAATGAACGGATGATTGGCTCACTAATGAATGAATTATTTATGAAACATTTTGTCTGTAAAATGTATAAATAATATTTTAAATTATGACTATAGATAATTTTAAACATAATAGAAAAACTATAGATATCACATTATGCATTTACAGTATATCATTTAACTTTTATCTAAAATATATAAATAACGACAAAGTACATCAGTAATGCTAAACACACCATCAAAATAAAACTGAAAATGCATACTAACATCAGCATCAACATCTCCAAAAAAAAGTCATATACACTCACTCTTGCACTCTATTTGATATCGTAACCAGTCTAGGTTTTCTTTGCATTCTGCTATAGGATCTCCAATCAAATGATAACCTTCAATACATGCATACTCAATCTTACTGCCCACTGGATATGAATCTTTGGGGTACTGCAATTGGCAGAAGAGAACAACATTATAACACATCACAAATGCATCACAAATCACAGTTGAGTGGAGAAAACAGGTATTTCATATAATCATTATTACCAAAACAAACCCATTAGCAAGGTAGGGTGGTGTTTTACAACTTTCCCTGGGTGTGACTGAATCATCAAAGCAGTGAGGCTCCATTGTGCTGAAAATAGGTCAAAATCAATAAGTCAGGCTTCCACACAGTGGCAGTATTGTTGCACAGTTTCATTCTCTGGGTCTCTAGCAGCTTTCAGAGAACCAGGCTAGTGGCCTTCCTCACCGCAGGTAATCTAATTCCTCCGCATCATCACAGGCTGTGGTCTCCACAGCATTCCCAATACAGTCCCTGCCGCCCGAAGGAGCCGGACGACTGCAGGAACGGCTCCGGCTTTTCCCTCCCTCCCTGCAGGTGCTCCATGAAGACCAACAGGCCCAGTCTCCATGGATCACTCCTAAGATACAAGATATTAACTGGACACTCATAAATAAGTATTGACCCCAAAAAGTATTTAGGTACTTACGCTACACTTTAAAAGGTGACAATTTATTTTGATGGTCCACTTCAGACATACTATAATAAACTAACTATGAGTAAATGTGCAACTACATGTCAACCAGCCATGCTTAATATCTGCTAACACTTTATTTTAATGGTCCCTCAATAGATGTTCTACTGACTATAAGTAACTTTGTAGCTACATACATGTCAACTTATTTTACTAACACGAACCCTACACTGTAAAAAAAAAAAATCCCATTGTTTTTACAGAAAAAAAACTGGCAGCTGTGGTTACCAGAACTTTACCGTCAAAAATACGGTGTCAACATTATTGGTTTTACAGACTTAACTTAAAATTTACAGTAATAAACCATATTTCATTATCTGATATAATGTTAATTTACCAACCTATTGAAATATTAATATCTGTTTTGTACTATTGTAATACACTGACAACCAACAATCATCACAGCAGTGAAGAGTCACATGATAAATCAAAGCTCATCACAACCAATCTTCC
This sequence comes from Gila orcuttii, assembly GCA_026230005.1. NCBI lineage: Eukaryota > Metazoa > Chordata > Actinopteri > Cypriniformes > Leuciscidae > Gila > Gila orcuttii. Next base: position 22,991,476 of record JAPDVR010000015.1, read on the forward strand.
ACAAGAAAATAAATACTATTATATAGAAGCTGCACAGTGTCATTCGCACAAACATTAAACACCATCATGGTAACACACATGAAATTTTAAAAATGCAATAAACATTAATTTAACAACATTAAATGTAACATAAAACCCTAATGTACATAACTGATTAGAAAAGAACTAAGGAAACTAAGAAGAAACATAGTTATTTCAACAAAAATACATCAAATGTGAAGTGTCACGCAGGGAATTGTGGGAATTTCAATTTACGTTTTTTCACTGTAAATTATACGAGTTGTTCTTTTTCACTTACAAAAATTGTAAATTTAACGGTATTTTACAGTAAAATTTCATTAAATGTACCGTTAGATCTATCACAGTTATTTACCGTATATAGTAAGGAAACTTTCTGTTAACCAATTAACAGTTTTGCACTGTAGCATTTTTACAGTCTTTTACTGTTAAAATCACGATCATTTTTTATTGTGTAATCTAACAGTCTCCTAATACTCTAATGAGACTTAGTTGACATGTATTTGCAAATGTACTTATAGAATGTCTAAAGTTGACCATCCAAATAAAGGGTAAACATAAAAAATTAAGCATGTTCTTTTTTACTGCACATACAACAACATCATGCATCCACTAAACATAAGAAAAAGTGTGATAATAATAATACCAATTATTATTTTTAAAAATAAGTTACAATTTATAAATTAATAAAAAATGTATAAAATATACATTTATAAAAAAATACAAAATAATCTAAGATTTCTAAAGACGATAACTCATGAAATTAATCACAATATTTATTTTATTCTTTTGAAAGCCATGTTTTTTCTTTCTTCATGTTTATAAACTGAACAGTACTCTAAATTACTGTATATTGTTTCTACCCTCCTTTAATGTAAAAAGGTCTTTATATTTGAAAATATACTTCCCATTAGGGAAGTTGCAACACACACACATGGCAAATAAACATTATATTTTTTTGGCGAATTGGTGGCGAATTTGTATGATTTCGTACAATCTGCTTTAAGGGTGAATCTTTATGCTTACTTTTTCATCTTTTTGTATGACTCAAATTGTACAAATTCATTCAAAATCACCAGCTCGTATGAGGGTCTGTTGCAACAAAAAGTTTGAAAAACGCTGATTTATATAATTTTTATGCAATCATTTCTGTACCTGGCTGTTCATCTTCTGGAGTCCCATCCTCACACGCCTGGCCTTTGGTGCCTGGTTTACACACACACATACAGATATCATTGTCAAGCACACGCAGCCCATTGTTCTGGCATTCTCTGCAGTGGCATGGGTGTTTCTCCTTGAGGTAAGTCTCAATTGCACGCTTTAAGTGATGCTTTTTTACCCCTGCACACGGGACCTCTTTCACCAGCTCATGGAGAGATCTGAGCTGAACAAATCAGAAATTCACACACATAAGAATGAATGGCTCCAACAAAGGCTCCAAGTTCAATTATGTTCTATGATTAACATAGCATATACACTCTATGTTATGATAACAAACTAATTTGCATCCAATAACAATATATTAACAATCGTTTCCAAACAAACCTTCGTTTTGATGACTTTTGGAAAGTTCTTTACTGAACCCGACCACTGCGAGAACATCCTGCCATTCTCCAGGGGTGTGTTTTTATTTAACATTGACAATTGTGCAATAAATCCAGGAGCTCCGCCAATAATATTTGTGGTCATATAATTTTTTGGTATGCTTTCATCTGTTTTGGAGACATTTTGAAAACAGAACTGAGTATTATTGTACAGTACAGTGGGTGTTTACAGAAACTAGTTTGAAAGTATTGCAGATGCATGTATAATTTAGTGCCATTTTCTGCCAAAAGTGAAAGAAAGCTTCAGTTAAGCATTTATGGTTTGATTTTGCTTTTATTTTTCCTAAATGACTTACAGACACGATGGACATCGTTAAAATCGTGTTGACTGCACTTTTCTGTGGTCCACCTAATGATAAACAGGATCGAATGGGACGTTTTGACACAATGTTTATAGTCTCTTTGCACTTTTACTATGTAAAAAAGAAAACAACAGACAATCGTTAGACAATGTAATGATCTTGAATGACGAATACTCTTAAGTGAAATTAATATGTGTCATATCACTTACGCAGTTTATGCATGTCATCTTGGCTGACCGCCATAAATAATCTAAACTGGCCCCCAAGAGTGCCTTCTGAAATATAGTGGGTCCCAAATCTCTCCAGCACTTTGTAGTAGGCAGCATAATCGTATGCGACAGGCAAGGAGCGCAGAGCTTTCCAAAACTCTTCTGAAAGTGGCAGATATTCTGGGGCCTGGTTCTGGAACTGGGCCACGTCCACATCACTCTTCATGATCAGCAGATTTTTGGACTGAAGAGTGAACAAAGTTTCATTTTAAAATATTTTGACATGTGTTTTCATTGACTTCAAAATATTTAAAAGCCACAGCAAATTCAGAGATTGTTAGGCTTAACCTTAAATGAATGTCTAAAACCCCAGGTTAACTGGTAACACTTAAATATATATATATATATATATATATATATATATATATATATATATATATATATATATATATATATTTAATTTGTTAACATTTGCTAATGAATCAAACTGTGAACAATATTTTTTTTGTACAAAATTGAATAAACGGTTTTTAATATAATTTATGAAATCTGAGAGCTGGATCACTCTTCCATAGGTTTCTTCAGGGATTGAACTTGCAGGCCCCGAAAAGTTATTAAAGACATCGTTAAAATAGCCCAAGCCTATGGAGGAGTGATCCATCTCTCAGATTTCATCAAAAATATCTTAATTCGTGTTCCGAAGATAAACAAAGATTGTGACAGATCTTTTCTTCCAAATTGTGCATACAAATTTTTTATAAAAATTGTACATAAAAGTGTATCGGAAAAGAAACATGATGAGCCAGGACTTGGTTCTACGCATTGGTTGTTGATTGGATTTTGAGATGTGGACCTTATACTCAGGTGGAGGCAGATGAACGTGAGCTGGTAAGGAAGAGGTTTTAAAAATCTGAAATTGCATACTTCCCTATATAGTAGGCAAAAAACAGTATGTGACAAAAGTAGTATGTTCGAATTCACAGTACTCATAAAAGAGTAGGCAAAAATTACCTGGATGACCTATTACTACCGGCGAGATTCTGAAGTGTGCACACGATGGACACTTTAATATCACATGAGGCCACAGGAGAGGATTAATGAATGGCAGTGAGCAACATAACTGACGCTGGTAGGTCACATGATAATGACAACATGATGAATGTAGTACGTCCAGATTACATTCAAACTACTGTACATTCTCCTTCTCTTCTCTGATGATGTGTTTACTGGTGTGAGGGTGGGACAACCTGTCACTCACATGTAGTAAACCACAACAATCCAATCAATACCTGGGCTGAGTTTCCCGATAACGTTGTCTCTTAGCGCGCTACGAAAAGTCTTAAAGCTCCAGTAGGTCACATTTGTAAACAAATATTTGTTAAAACTGACATTATGTCTTGACAGTAGAATATGAGACAGATAATCTGTGGAAAAAATCAAGCTCCTCTGGCTCCTCCCTGTGGTCCTATTGCCATTTGCAGAAATACACCGCTCAGAAACAACCAATCAGAGCCAGGAGGAATGTCTTAGCAGTGTCAATCACGCTCGTGTACGCGCTGATCACCCCTCTCTTGCACAGCGCGAGCGCGTACCGTCGTTCGTTACTCTCCTGTTCGAACTCGTTCATCCAAATGAACAAATCTTTTTTCGAGTCATTTTGTTCATTCAACGAACGAAATGACTCGAAAAAAGATTTGTTCATTTTGAACGAGTCTTTTCCGGAGTCATTTCGTTCATTCAACGAACGAAATGACTCGAAAAAAGATTTGTTCATTTTGATGAACGAGTTCGAACAGGATCAGGAACGTGCATCACAGAACAGAGCAAGGCGAGCATTTGTGCTTATAAAACTTAAAGTTTTGTATTTATTTTTTAAATGACCGATCGTTTCGCTAGATAAGACCCTAATTCATCGTCTGGTATCGTTTAAAGCCCTTTGAAGCTGCACTGAAACTGTCATTTGGTCCTTGAAACGTTTGTGTCCTATTGAAGTACATTATATGGAGAAAAAGCCTGGAATGTTTTCATCAAAAACCTTAATTTCTTTTCGACTGAAGAAAGAAAGACATGGACATCTTGGATGACATGGGGGTGAGTAAATTATCAGCAAAAGTTTTTTTTAAAAGTGAACTAATACTTTAACGTTATTTTATTAGCTATTTATAACTTATAGAAAGAGTGCAAGGTTATAAAGTTACACGTATTGCAAAATACATAATGATTTGAGGACCAAGTTTGTAGTCAAAGTATGGGCAGGCCATAGTCAATGTAAAGCATATTGTTGATGTTTCGTCCCTATTAGTGAATGTTCCATAACTGTTTATAATCTGCCGTCATCAGTGGTCCTGTTTACTAGCCTGCACGTTCACGGCAGGCTCCGCTGTGGGGGAGGAGCTGTGGAGGGAGAGCTGTAGCGCAGCAGAGAGCAAGGGGGTTGGACCTGTAAGTTGTGCTTGTTCAAATTTTCAGGCTAAGTCAACATTTTCTCAAAACTCCCTACTGCAACTTTAAGGTATAACTTAACTGAAGCTATACCATTTCTAGGCGTGTTCCCCGAACTATACCTTAGAAAGCTGCTTAAGATATACCTTCTTACGTGCGACGTTACCGGGTGCTGTCCGTGGCGATGGTGCTGAATCTGTTGATATCGATGACTCGAGAATCAATTATTCTCTCGTGCAGGGGCTGTTTATGTGAGAAAGCGCTGTTCTTTATAAAAGAAGCACTTCAGAAATAGTTGAAATTGCATTTACTAGGACTCATGGGATATTATAAAAAATAATCCAAACTATAACAGCCTATAATAGCCTTGCCTACATATTTTAAAATTGTATCATATATTGCTGCCATAATAACCAATTCAATTTTTTATGTGCTTTATTCTCTTTCCCATTTTTGGTCGCTGAGGTGAGCTGCGATGAAATATTGTTTTTGTAAATACTTCCAAGCATTTCAGTAATAAAAGTGTAGGCCTACGTCACGTAGCTACGGTGCTCGGCAGTGATCAAAAAGGATTTAAACAGTGAATTTTGAATCTCTTCTTGTAAACTCAGAGATGTGGATTCAGACGCAATTAAATTACCACACGACCTGTTTGTCAAATATCAGTAGGTACTAATTTGGACAGAGATTTTTACGCGGGTTGGGTGAGAAAAAACACTGATATTATGGATTCGGACGGCACTAAAATAACCGACTTACCCCTGTAAATGTTTAAAATGCCGTACGAGCCCATGATAAACAATATTAGCGTCCCAATAGGACTTAACTGTCAGTAGCCTATGCTTTCACTGGCCTTTAAAAGCGCTCTATTAAAATTGTATTATACATAATAATATAATTAAAATTCTAACAACAATCAGTGTAATGACAATTTTATTCTTTGCATGAAAACACTTGAATTAGCCTAATTGAACACTGTCTGGGTGTATTAAAACTTCAGAATTATATTCATATTTACCTTTAACAGTGATAAGGTAAAGCTAAGAGTGGTCCAGACCAACCTTCCGAACGTATGACTTACAGAAGGTATACTTAACTAAGAGCGTTGCAGGAAACACGTATTAACGATAAGGTACAGCTTAATATGGAATGCCAAAGCTGACTTAATTAAAAATAAATAAATAGATAAATAAATATACGAAGAAATGTAAAAAAGCAAAAATACATAAATAAATATAAAAAGAAATGTAAAAAAGTACAAATAAATGAGTATTTATACTTTTATTTCCTTATTTATGTATAATTGTATTTTTTCACACATTTGTTTATTTTTTATTTATACATTTATTCATTTATTTATTTCCACTTTTATTTATTTCCACATTCATTTATGTATATATGTTTTTATGTCTACATTTATTTATTTTCACATTTATTTATTTCTACTTTTATTTATTTCCACATTTATTTATTTCTACATTTATTTATTTCTACATTTCTTTGTCCGTATGCTAATGAGGGGGGCGTGTTTTACCTCAGACATCAGCAATCGAGCTCAGAGTGGCAGTGCTGAAGCTTTGAGGCCACAGTGACACCTTGTGGTGTGTGACCAAACGAAACGCAAGAGGTGTGCGGACAATATCACATTTTAAGTCATGTATATCACCCTAACTGTATGTAGGGTAGGCTATATAGGGTTAACACACATAGCACACATGAACAGAAACGCGTTTCATAATTTCGTATGCATAGCAGGTGACAATTCAAATGCTTAAAACACAACCCATATTACCGCCACCTAATGGCTGTTTTAGTTTCATATTTAAACATACAATTTAATTGATTCCATCATTTCATATTCTATATTCATTTATTTTTAACATTAATCTCATAACGACTTTTATGCAATTGTAATTGCAGTGTAAAAGCATTCTCCTCTGTATTAAGATTTTGACTTTTAATGACTTAATGACTTTTGTTAATTTTATTTTACTGATAACAGCCATAGTGCCTTATTATAATTATAACTGAGTAGTTTATCGATTAATATTAAGAACTTGACATATACAGGTCCTTCTCAAAAAATTAGCATATTGTGATAAAGTTAATTATTTTCCATAATGTAATGATAAAAATTAAACTTTAATATATTTTAGATTCATTGCACACCAACTGAAATATTTCAGGTCTTTTATTGTTTTAATACTGATGGTTTTGGCATACAGCTCATGAAAACCCAAAATTCCTATCTCAAAAAATTAGCATATTTCATCCGACCAATAAAAGAAGTGTTTTTAATACAAAAAAAGTCAACCTTCAAATAATTATGTTCAGTTATGCACTCAATACTTGGTCGGGAATCCTTTTGCAGAAATGACTGCTTCAATGCGGCGTGGCATGGAGGCAATCAGCCTGTGGCACTGCTGAGGTGTTATGGAGGCCCAGGATGCTTCGATAGTGGCCTTAAGCTCATCCAGAGTGTTGGGTCTTGCGTCTCTCAACTTTCTCTTCACAATATCCCACAGATTCTCTATGGGGTTCAGGTCAGGAGAGTTGGCAGGCCAATTGAGCACAGTAATACCATGGTCAGTAAACCATTTACCAGTGGTTTTGGCACTGTGAGCAGGTGCCAGGTCGTGCTAAAAAATGAAATCAGATGGAAGCATGAAGTGCTCCAAAATCTCCTGATAGCTAGCTGCATTGACCCTGCCCTTGATAAAACACAGTGCACCAACACCAGCAGCTGACATGGCACCTCAGACCATCACTGACTGTGGGTACTTGACTTTGGACTTCAGGCATTTTGGCATTTCCTTCTCCCCAGTCTTCCTCCAGACTCTGGCACCTTGATTTCCGAATGACATGCAAAATGTGCTTTCATCCGAAAAAAGTACTTTGGACCACTGAGCAACAGTCCAGTGCTGCTTCTCTGTAGCCCAGGTCAGGCGCTTCTGCCGCTGTTTCTGGTTCAAAAGTGGCTTGACCTGGGGAATGCGGCACCTGTAGCCCATTTCCTGCACACTCCTGTGCACGGTGGCTCTGGATGTTTCTACTCCAGACTCAGTCCACTGCTTCCGCAGGTCCCCCAAGGTCTGGAATCGGTCCTTCTCCACAATCTTCCTCAGGGTCCGGTCACCTCTTCTCGTTGTGCAGCGTTTTTTGCCACACTTTTTCCTTCCCACAGACTTCCCACTGAGGTGCCTTGATACAGCACTCTGGGAACAGCCTATTTGTTCAGAAATTTCTTTCTGTCTTACCCTCTTGCTTGAGGGTGTCAATGATGGCCTTCTGGACAGCAGTCAGGTCGGCAGTCTTACCCATGATTGCGGTTTTGAGTAATGAAACAGGCTGGGAGTTTTTAAAAGCCTCAGGAATCTTTTGCAGGTGTTTAGAGTTAATTAGTTGATTGAGAACCTTTTCATGATATGCTAATTTTTTGAGATAGGAATTTTGGGTTTTCATGAGCTGTATGCCAAAATCATCAGTATTAAAACAATAAAAGACCTGAAATATTTCAGTTGGTGTGCAATGAATCTAAAATATATGAAAGTTTAATTTTTATCATTACATTATGGAAAATAATTAACTTTATCACAATATGCAATTTTTTTTAGAAGGACCTGTATGATGATGTATAGCCTACCTATTTAATAAGGTTTGGGTAGATATAAAATCAATTTATAGGGGGAAATATCACCACGAGCATGGGCACGACAGGTGCTGTTTGAATGGGCATGATGATGCTTCTGTCCTCCACTGCATGGGGTGAGATGCGTGGCTCACTAGCTGCGTTTACATGAGCCCTTTTGTTTGATTTAAGAATAATTCCAAATTGATGACTTGTGATTAATCAGTATCTAAGAGCAGCATCTATGAAATATGGGTTGTGTTTTAAGCAGGGCCGGCGCTCAGCACACGCACATCACGCACTGCGCGTAGGGCACCAAGTGCTTGCGGGGGCACCAAAAAATCTGGGTCGTGGAAAATCATCACAATAGGCTACTAGTATAAATAACAAATAAAATATGTCTAAAGCATGTTAATATACAAAAGCAATACAAAAGTAATATAGGCATAGATCAAATTAGTCGAGAAAAAGGTGAATCTCCTGTGCCGGTCTCCCTCTGGTGCCCCCCCTTCCCCACCTCCCAGTGGTCTGTTCGATTATGCCTCAATCAATGTCAAATTTGGCAGACACCGACCTCAGACCTCGAAAAGGCACCAAGAGTCGGGGGCTGAAAAAAGGAAAAAGAAGAGACAGCGAGCGGGATGATACTCGCGCGTGACGCGTCGCTTGCAGGTAAGACAATGTTTTAAATACAAATGTTAGTTTTGTAGCGCGGGCGCCCTTGCGTCGTGTATGCATGTCCAGGGGGGCGTCGCTAGTAGTGCAAATGATCCGGGGCTTTAGCTCCCCCGGGAAATTGTGAAACTTGGGCTGTTAAAGATGCAGTTAGTTTGTTTGAGAAGAAAAGGAAGGCCAATCGTTGGGGTCCTCATCGTCATATTTGAATGACAAATAAAGCTAATTTCCCCCCTAGGTAGGCTATTACGTTACAGATGTGTGCATAGGCGATTAGTGCAGAACGTTCCCTATTGTAATTTCTTCGCTTCATTACAATGTCTATCAGCCTCTTGGTAAGGTGAACTTTAGAAAAACCCTGCAACTGACCGTAATGTGATTTTGCCAAATTAGACCGCTTAGGCTATGTTTACACGGAAACGATCTGAAGAGAAAACGCAAAAGTGGCGTTGCGTTATCACTTTTTATTCTGCGTTTAGACGAGCGTTATGGTTGGGAAATCCGCGTGCATATGGTGACGCAAAAGTGTGTGAAATTCGATGTAGTATGCACTCCAGGCGGCTAGGTGGCAATGTGAAGCACTGCCACACAACAACACCAATATCTTAGAATATTTTTTACAACTGCTGAAAAGACTCTTGTATGTTTTTCAGAGCTGCTAGGGCAACTTGAAGGTCCGACGTATGGAAATAATCTGACATGTTGGTTGTTATTTTCCTGTACTGGCGCATGCATGTGACATAAACGCGTACGCGACGAGAGCCACCTTGAGCAGATTTGCGTTTTTACCGTTTAGACGGGAACGCGACGGTGGAGCGTTTTTAAGATTTCCACTCTGGAGGGTGGTTTCACTTTTTTGCGTTTTTAAGCCCCCAAAACGCCGTTGCCGTGTAAACGAAAGGCACATCCGATAAAATATTTTTACGTTTTCACCCGGAATCGTTCTCGTGTAAACGGGGCCTTAGATACGTTTTTTCGTTGTTGTTCTATGCGGATAATGCGGTCATTTTCAAGAGGTTCATAGGCCAAGGCCCAAGGGCGACATCTGTTGGTGAAACTGCAATTAGAACCCCGAAGATAACCTAACTAAGAAATTCTGAATGGTTGTTATTCCTTGGTTGGGGGGGGGGCACCACCAAGCATTTGTGCTTAGGGCACCCAAATGGCTAGCGCCGGTGTTGGTTTTAAGCATTAGAATTGTCACCTGTTATGCATACGAAATTATGAAACGCGAATGTAAACCGTTTATTGAGTCGCGTTTCAAACTCATTGATCAATATGCTTGCGTAGGATCAGTGAAATGTGCGCTGGTTTCTCTCCGCGTTCTGCGCTGGTGTGCGAGTCTCATCGACAATAAACGCAAGCTCTTATCAGCCCTATCCACCGCGTTTACATTGTTATTAATAGTGGATACTTTCATGCGCTTCCATGTCCAAGTGTTTGCTATCAGACCCGTTGAAGTGCAGTTTTTGTTCATGTGTGCTATGTGTGTTAACCCTATATAGCCTACCCTACATACAGTTAGGGTGATATACATGACTTAAAATGTGATATTGTCCGCACACCTCTTGCTTTTCTTGTGGTCACACACCACAAGGTGTCACTGTGGCCTCAAAGCTTCAGCACTGCCACTCTGAGCTCGATTGCTGATGTCTGAGGTAAAACACGCCCCCCTCATTAGCATACGGACAAAGAAATGTAGAAATAAATAAATGTAGAAATAAATAAATGTGGAAATAAATAAAAGTAGAAATAAATAAATGTGAAAATAAATAAATGTAGACATAAAAACATATATACATAAATGAATGTGGAAATAAATAAATTAATAAATGTATAAATATAAAAATAAATAAATGTGTGAAAAAATTCTATTATACATAAATAAGGAAATAAAAGTATAAATACTCATTTATTTGTACTTTTTTACATTTATTTGTATATTTATTTATGTATTTATTTATGTATTTTTGCTTTTTTACATTTCTTCGTATATTTATTTATGTATTTATTTATTTTTAATTAAGTCAGCTTTGGCATTCCATAGCTTAAGGTGTAACTTAAGAACGACGTAGCGTTAAGAAGGTTTCGGGAAACTCAGCCCTGATGAGCAAAATCAAGTCCCGCCCTACGTTTTCTCTTGTTCAAGAAGCCGTTTCACTTGGATATATGTCACAATAGGGAAGAAAGACTATTGCAACTTCTGTTTCATACCGAGTTTAACACATCACATGCTCATTGCTGTACTTCGGGCCAGGATTATTTACTAAGGATAAAGTGCAAAATATGGAACACACCCAAATTTAACCCAGGGTTATGCGAAAGTCTATATCATATAGTGAATATGTTGTAGCATACAGTACCTGTGACTGTAACAGCTCATCATGAAAGACATAATCATCATGCCCGTAATCTGTGCCTGTTGTTTTTGCATGTTTTTCTCTGTGATCGATGTAGTGCCAAGAACTGCTATAGGATTCATCTGTAAAATCACTTTTTGCTGTGACCTGGCAAAAACAAATGTAGAAACTGACAAAAGATTTTTCATTTTTTTCTTTAGAAATCCCTCTATTTTTTTTCTTGCATTGGTAACATATGTTCTTCTTTTTGTGTCTAATCAGTCATTTTTATGTTAGTATAGTAAATTGTGAAATTTCTATTGCCTGGAAAGTGTATCTGAGGACACTTTGGGGAAGTCTATATAGGTCCATATGGTCTCCACTGAAGGTCTTTCTACACAGTCCTCCAAAGCTCTTAGTGTTGATAACTGTTCCTCTTGCCTCTCTCCTCACTGCATCATACCTATAGTGCAAACACACAAAATCATAGTGGCATTAGTGATTGGGGTGTGCGTCTGTGTTTATGTAAATGCATTGTTGTATTGGATATGGAATCAAGCAGATGGCAAATATCATTACATTACCCTTGACCAGTGAGCTCTACGTTTGGTGGAGGTTTTTGCAGGTCACAGAGCTCTTTACTGTCACATTTCTGCTCATCTGAGCCATATTCACAATCATGATCTCCATTGCATACCAGAGACTGGCTGATACATTTCCCTTAAGAGAAATAAGTAAAAAGAGATGTCTCAAATAACTTTGTAAAGACTTTTAAACAGGAAAAAGTGGAAATGTATCAAAATAATTACCGGACTGGCATCTGAACCGTTCTCCACAGCCCTCCTCTAGGGGACAGACCTTAGTCGATATACAGGATTGTGTGCGAGTTGAGCTCCCAGTGCAAGGCTGACCACCAAACTGAGAGTACACTGCAATGGAGCGGATCTGTGTCTGTAATGTCCCCAGAAAGTGCCTCTGACATGTCAGTATAATAATAATAATAATGCATTTAACGGCGCCTTTCATAACACCCAAGGTCACCTTACAAGCAAACAAAACTGTAAAAAATTGTAAAAAAAAAAAAAAAAAGAACAATAAACAAAACCCATTAGCATCACAAAATACAACAACATAACAGCACACATGCATCATAGATACAGTAGAATACAGTACAGGCTAATAAAAATCAGGTAATAAAAAAGCCTGGGTAAAAAGATAGGTCTTAAGACGGGATTTGAAAGTAGCAGACTGTCACTATTACAAATATCGAGGGGGAGAGAGTTCCATAGGTGAGGGGCCATATGGCTAAAAGTTCTAGCTCCCATGATAGTAAAGCGTATACTTGGTGACACAAGAGAAAGTGAGAGTGAAGATCTTGGTATAAATATAAAGAAGATCAGTAGGGTACGGAGGAGCAAGATTATGAAGTGCCTTGAATGTGAGAAGCAGAATTTTGAATTCAATGCTATACTTCACTGGAAGCCAGTGTAGTCACTGCAGAATTCATGAGTTCACACATACAAATAAATCAGATAGAATAAATGGTATGTGTATTTGGCGTGCTGTTCGAGGAGAGGGTTCAAAGCTCGGTATTTGGCATGAACCCAGAGTACTCCCCCCGTATTCCTGGCTGTGGTAGGAAGCTAAGAGTGAGGACTCGGGGTGGTGGAGGGAGGCTAAAAAACTGGTCAGAGTAGATATTCTGCCTACAAGTAGGACCTCGGTTTTATCACTATTGAGTATTAAAAAGTTAGCTAAAAGCCAATCCTTAATTTCAACTAAACAGCTGGAGAAAGAAGGTGGAGGAAAAGATCCACAGGGTTTTGAAGACAGAGCTGAGTGTCATCAGCGTAGCAGTGAAAATGGATACCATATTTCCTGAAAATATGGCCGAGAGGGAGTAAATAGATAATGAATTGAAGTGGGCCCAAAACAGAACCCTGAGGAACACTAACTGTAGATGGTCTTGATCGGAAATGTTTAAGTTGGACAAACTGAATGCGACCAGAGAGATATGATATAAACCAAGACAGGGTTTATAAAGATACTGCAACTGCATTTAAGCAAATGTATTCAGTGCACAAGACTGCATGCAGTTCTTTAGTGTAAGATAAATGTACACGGTTACAATGACACATGTTAAAAAGGTCAAAAACATGACACTCATCCCACCTGTGTTTTGGAGCAGCCATCGCAGGCTGACCAGCTTCCAGGGGACCAGGATCCCCACTGGCAGTGCACAGGTACAGACACAGACCTAATGGACCTCACTGACACTGCACTGATTCAGGAGCAAGCTCAATGAAAGTATGTTTTCAGAAACATCAAATATGTACAGTGGCCACAAAAGTATTTGGATAATTTAACATTACATAACAAAATATCAAACCAAGTGGTATCTGCAAACAAATTATGCTGATGTATTTCTCAGAACTGACTTTGCTTTTCTCAATTGTTTTTGCAATGACTTTTTATCGGTAATACAATGACTTTTAAACTGGTCTCAAGTGAGTTCTCTTCAAGATCACAAGGCTGTATTACAGTAACCACATAGTAGTTCATTGCGGTTTACTATGTATGTGTCACAACATATTATATAATTAAAAAAACAATAGTTTTATCATGTAACCTTTTTTAAAACGTGTGCTTGTAAAACTTTCTTTCAATTAAATGTTCAGTTTGATATTTTGTTATGTTGTTATATAATGCAATGACATTTTTAAGTGTGTCTTCAGTGTCCAAAAACTTTTTGGGGCCTCTATTTATGTACACTGTATGTTCCATACAAACATTAAATCTGTAATGCATTTACTTTTAAAAAGAAAATTACATATATTGAATAGACAAAATAAATAAATAACAAATGCATAAACAATTTGCATGTATGCTTATGTTAGACGCTTTTAACTCCAGCCATTTAGATATTTGTTGTAAGGGCAAAGATGTTTTCAGTTACTTACTGTGTAATTGCTGCTGAAGACAACAGAGAGACAAGGAAGATCCCATGCAGGAACACACACTGAGAACAAAGTTAACTGAAGTTTTCCTTCTAATAATTTTGTGTCATACAGTTAAATAAAAAATTCCTTTGATAAGCTTGACAATTAAAGCTCATCATTTGTGTCAGTATAAACTTAAAGCACCAAGCTTTAAAAATATGTTTTTAGTGGTCCATTAAAATAATGTAGGAATGTACATGTTGAAAAATCAAGAGTGCTTACCTTCATTGTAATAATATAAAGCAGCATGCGCATTTCTCTCCAAACTGTTTGTCTTCACTGTGTGCAAGCAGTTTTGAGAAACACTCCCAGTCCGCGTCTTATCTCGCTAAAACAAGCCATGAGCGGGAAATGGTCATTTCTCTGCCAATGAATGCTTGTAACAACACAATCCTCATTTCACTGGAATGTGAGTGAGGCCTAGGAGATAGAAAAAACACATAAATCTCTCTAATGACCCTAGAGGATTTATGGCTTATGCTAGGAATTAAACGGTCAGTTATGGATGTCCATTTGAGTACATAGACAGATTAAATCATGTTCGCTCAGGTAGTTGTCATACTTCTAATGAGAGTCAGACATCTGCATTGGATTCTCTATGTCAAGGTATACACAATAAACACTTGATGGAGACAAAGCGCCATTTTATGCCCAATCCTGCTGCAAATGTGGAGTATTTAACACATACTGTACAGTAGCCTCTGTTGGATATTCAGATGTCTTGTTTAGCTACTGGAAAGGTCACTGTTTTTAAAAGTCAAATCTCCTGATGTATCTCCTATAAGAAAATGACTGTGCTTTCCCAGCACATAGATGACATTGTGAATAATAATGCCTTATATTGTCTCTGGGTCAGGAGTTAATCGGTATGCTTTTCCGCTTCGTATTTCTTAGACCTCAGGATCCACAGTTCCTCTGAGAATCTAATTTGCATAATTAAAAGGTAATTGAGTTTCTCAGTGAGCCCCTCATCAGCAAGCTGTTATTAGCAACATGTTCGGTGGGCAGGTATGGTAATGCATCATAAATTCATGTCAGATTTGTCTGGTCACAGAGTCCTTGTCCCTGTTCACACACACAGAAATATATACAGTACATCCAACACTCATTATTGTTATTCGGTGAGATCCAAAGTTAGAAACCAATGCATTTTTCTAATTTAATTTCCTTTAAATCGTAACTTTAATTGAAAATTGTAACATTAATTGTAACATGAATCAGAATGTCTTAGTACTTTAGTAGTGTCCCTCTTTTGCTTTGTGACGATGCAAAGAGCATTTTGAGCTTGAATGGAAGAACATCTGATCTGAGTGTCTGTACAAAGAGTCATATTATTGTGGTGGCCTTGAAGTATTCATATCCTTGTCATAAAGTTTATTTTTTCTTATTTTTTAAGATTTCAGTAAAATGTTAGATCCCATTTTAAATGGGGTCTAAGACTTTTGGACCCCAATATTTTGAGTTTGTTGTTCGTGGAAACACTACATGTAGAATACATAGAAGTAGAAGTTTGAGGTCAGATTTTTTTTTTTCAAAGAAAATATTTGTTTTCATCAAGTATTCAGCAATTAATTGATTGAAAGTGACAATAAAATAATTTATAATGTTACAAAAGATTTTTTTTTTTAAATAAATGCTGTTCTTTTAAACTTTTTACACATCAAGACTGAAGAAGTAATGATGCTGAAAATTCAGTTTTGCATCACAGGAATAAATTGTATTCCTGGAATAAAAATATATTCAAATAGAAAACAGTTATTCTAAATTGAAAAAAATATTTCACAATATTACAGATTCCACTGTATTTTGAGAAAATAAATGCAGCCTTTGTGAGCAGAAGAGACCAAAACAAACTTACGAACCCCAAACTTTTGAATGGTAGAGTATAAATACTTTAAAATACATTTAGGATATCATGCAATGCATGTATACAACATTATAAAATATATTAATAAGATGTGAATCAGCAAGTCGGTTTATTGGTGTCTTTTAAAAACTTATACTGTATATATGTACTTCTGTCATGACAAGTCTCGGAGTGATTGGCATGGTAATGGGTATGTCAATGTTGTATGTTTGGTCCTGGCGGAATAGATGCTACGCTGCTGCGGCAGAGCAAGTACGGGACTTGCTACTGGCAATACATACACGAAATGCTGCTGCGAGCAAGTAAGACATGCTGCTACTGTACAATATAACGTACATGAATTACCTATAGCAGATCTATACAGGTGGAGCTGGGGAAGATGGAGGGTTTCTGAAGCGCGCTGCACTGCTAAGGCAAATGCTACCCAAGTATTTGAAGGTTGAGCAGCGAGCTCATTGGCTACTGATACGGCAGGAACCAATCAGCTGCGCCCTATAGATAACGATGTGATTATGAACAGGTGAGTAAAAGGACCTATTAGCCTGCACCATCTAGAGTTTGCCAGAACTTTGTATATATACATAAAAAAGTCAAATAATATTGTATCTTTATCTACTTTTCTTGAGTGCTTTGTAATTGGACTGGAAAGGAGTATTCGGTTTGTGGTTCTGATGAGACACAACTGAAGAATTAACTGTGTGATCCAGCTCAGACTAAATCCGCCGGTTTGGAGAAACAATTAGATTATATAACAGGCAAACAAATTCAAGTAAGCTGCTTTAAATTGTGATGTCTAGTATTTATTTAAATTGGTAACATCACTAAAATGTTTGACACTCCATCATTTATACAGGCTTTATACAGTTGCCTTTGACTTGCTGTTCGACTCGATACGACTTGTAAATAGATGCTGTCAAAAGGATGTGCTAACAGGCTAATATTGTTCAGCTGCCTGTCTGAAAGCACGCTGGCATTAGAGAAACTCTTACCCTGCGCCAGTGCCGCTTTCAGAATGGTCCCATGCTGCTCGTAATTACACTGTGGACAGTGAATGTGAGGTTTATGCCCAACCTTATTTGGTAAATTGCTGGCAACTGTCAAACACGAACAGATTCAGTTGGCAGGAGAAAAAGCCAGTCATGTCCATTCTTAATCAGAAATGGAAACTTACTGATGATATCATGATTGCCTCCCACAACAGATTTTTATTTATGCCCAAGAGAAACATTTCTCTCTTTACTGTTATATGACCTCTAGCAATTTAATACATCTAGAACTATTGCTGATTCAAAACTCAAGCTTCCTCCAAATAACAGCTGCACTGATATTAGTTATTTTGCATTTTAATAACTAACACCATTTAGGTGGCCATTTAGATTTTAAGAACATCGATGGGAAATTATCATTATAAATATTATTATCAGTATTAATCAATAGGAATCATATATTCTAAAATATATATTATTGTAATATACTGTAATAATAATAATAACCCACATCAGCAGTTGATCAGTGAAATTCATTAATCATATTACTTGGTTGAGGCTATTTTTTTTTCTTATCAAATTCTATATTTTGTAATGGAAAATGACAATCATTAAAAAAATCATCCTATTAAAATTTCAATAAAATTAATTTAATATAAAAAAAAGGAGTATCCCTCGCTTTTTTAGCCAATCAGAAAACTAGCCAATAATAAAGGTTTTCTGTCTGTGAATCATTTTGAATGTTCAAGTTTGCTGACATTTCTTTAGAGGAGGGGGATTTTAATGGAGGATGTGTGGTTACAGCAAACTGGCTATCATCCGTCCTTCGGGTGAGACGTTAAACCGAGGTCCAGGGGTGTAACCCCGGCATCCTGGCCAAATTTGCCCCTTGGCCTCTGTCTATAATGGCCTCCTAATCATCCCCATATACTCATATACTGGCTTCATCACTGTCTCCTCTTCACCAATAAGCTGGTGTGTGGGGGTTGTTCTGGCGCAATATAGCTGCCGTCGCATCATCCAGGTGATGCTGCACATTGGTGGTGGTTGAGGAGATTCCCCCTTCTATGTAAAGCGCTTTGAGTGCAGAGGAAAGCGCTATATAAATGTAACAAATTAATATTATTAATTAAAATCACTTACAACACCTTTAAGCAGCTTGTATATACTGTATAACATCTCCAAACGTCTCTAAGTGATTTTCAAAAGGTCAGTTGCATACCATGACACCGCTGAACAGCAGCTGTGCTATAAATTAGAGAATCACAGTTACATCAACACTTCTGCGTTGCAGTTTACAAAATACAATCAGCAGACTAACAGCTTTGACTAGTAAGCTCACAATCAGAAAAGAGAGCATGCAGCTCTCCGGATAAGTGAAAGAGAGGTTTTTCACAGCTGCGTAGTGCCATTGTCAAAACAAGCTGAGCGGACCTCTGCCAGCGATGAATAGCAGTAATTGAGAAAGCATGTAATGAGGCCACGGACTCTGCTCTCGGGATCACAGAGAGATAGAATTGGCAAACTGTACATCTCTGAAAATGTTATTTTTTCTATTGTTATTTATTCAAATTAGCTTCTCATCTGCATTTCAATATATTTCAACAATCATGGCTCATTGGATGGGAGATATCATAGAAGTTGTAAAGCAAGAATTTCAGCAC
The DNA here is from genome assembly GCA_026230005.1 of Gila orcuttii. Taxonomy (NCBI): domain Eukaryota; kingdom Metazoa; phylum Chordata; class Actinopteri; order Cypriniformes; family Leuciscidae; genus Gila; species Gila orcuttii. Next base: position 23,010,209 of record JAPDVR010000015.1, read on the forward strand.
GTGCAATTTAACTGTATTTAAACTAACATTATCAGCTATGATTGTAAATTATTTTTTTAAGGCAACAACCCGATCTCATGAGAAAACTTTACTATTTGAAGTTTTGGCTAATTAGTGGCAAATTCAACTGAGTTTGGGTCGAAATTAAAAAATGTAAGATTTTTTGGGGGGAAAAAGAGAAAAAACTAAGCATGAAGGTCCTCCTCTAAACCTAAGCTTTTGAAACCTTCCATTGACTTCCATTATATATATCACAGAGGACCACGGTTTCAGCTGAAAATCTTCTTTACTGTTCTACTGAAAAAAAAAAAGTAACCTACATCTTGGATGGCCTGAGGGTGAGTAAATTAACAGCAAATTTTCATTTTTGGATGAACTATTCCTTTAACACAGTCTTAATTTAGTGGCTAAGTTTATGCACCTGGCCTCTAAACTAATCTTGCCTTGTCTTAAAAAAGTAATTTAAGACTTTTGTCTTTGACACCCAGTCATGACATATGACATAATCTCCTGTTTTATGCTTTTCCCCCCTGCTTGTCATGAAATAGTCACTGTATGTATGAATGGCATTTTTTATGTATTTTTGAATACAGTAGACCGAGACAAAAGATGAGTGTTATGTCAAAGAAACACACCATGTGGTTTATATGCAGTATTTACATTTATTGTACACCAGTCAGAAATTTTAGAGTAGCACACATACCCATAGAAAGTTTACGTACAATTTATTGACCTTGACGACTACATGCGATTTCATACTGTACAAAGGCATAATCAATGCATTTACACAAGTCCATGCTCCAGGTTGGCCATTGGATTGTCACATTAAAGGTAGGGTAGGCAATTTTCAGAGAGGCTAGCAAATAGCGAGCTAGCTTTGAAAGCACAAGATCCCACCCTCCCTTCAGAGCGTCTCCAAGGCCACGCCTCCTTCAAAACACATGCGTATACAGCATGGGAGCAAACAAAAGCGTCTTGAGAGACAGTGTTAAACTACCCCATGTCTGAAAGCACATAACATTATAATAATATTAAACATAAACAACTTAAAGAACACTGACCTGTACCACCTGACTGCTGAAGATTAATTTTGACGTTGATAGTGTTGCCATTGAAACGCATAAATTCGAGTCATAAACCGCTCCGAATATAACGTCACTGCCGGGTTTCCATCTCTTACAAATTACGGTAGTTATGGTGTGAATGCAGCATAAGCTTGTTGTTTTGGTTCATAAGGAACTGTAAAATGGCTGCTATTTTGGTTGCAGTGCTCTGTGACTGATGTCTGTCTAACTCTGCATAGCATGAAACATTTTATGGTGCTACACCTTCCACAAACGATACATATACATATAAATACATTTAGACCACATAACTTAGTGATTGCTATCAGGATGTGAAGAGACTTTCAACCAGCATAACAAAAAATGTTTCTGGAACAAATCACCTACCCTGCCTTTAATGAACATGATTTAAACACTTTAAAGAACAAATAATGCTGCAAACTTTCTGAGCTGGTTTTCCCGTGTCCCATGACCTTAATGTTGCAGCCTATTAGGACTAATCTGAACAGGAAAGACAAAGGGACATTGTTCCATAATGTCATATATTGAACCAATTCAATTACTTGGCATCTGTGTGATTAAAACATTAGGATGGCCATTTATCCAATTAGTCTGGCTTATTAGAAAATGGTGTTATAATAAGTCTGTTCACACCCATTAAGTGAGTCCCTTGTGTGTTTCCCTATGTAAGCATGTTTACAACAGAATGCAAATTGTGCATTATTAAGTCATTATTGGAATGTATTGGGGATTTTTGTCCTGCACTAGCAAACATCAATGGCCACTCTTTAACAGTCCACAGTCAGAGCAGTGCAAATGCAATGAATATTTACATTCACGGATATATAAAAGAGTCTGTTAGTATGGAAGCTTGTTTCTGCCATGGAATAAAAAAGTTTTAAAAGATAATTGTGACTTTTTGTCTCACAATTCTGACAAGTCTGATATAAACTCGCAATGGCAAGTTATAAAGTTATATATTTTGCAGAATATAAACTCGCAATTCTGAGTTTTTTCTCACAAATTCTGACTTTTATTTTATATATTTTTTTATATTTATATTCAGAATTGTGAGATATAAACTTGCAATTGTGTGTAATGAAGTCAGAATTGCGAGGCATAAACTTTATTACTTTCTTTATTAATTTCTATCATGCAGTTCTGAGAAAAAAGTCCAAATTGTGAGATATAAACTAAAAAAAATCAGAATTGTGAGATAAAAAGCGGCAATTACCTTTTTTTAATTTTTATTCAGTGGTGGAAACAAGCTTTCATATGTTTGATAACTTGAAAGACAACTACAAAAATGTAGATACAAAGCCTCACTTATTAGTGTTTATAATGGCAGAAAGGCAAAAATGCTGTTACATACATTTGCAATTTTTGGTTGTGAGTACAAACATCTAATAGTTCACTTCTTCAACATTGTAAGACCAGATCGAGGCCCCGAACATAGCCTCTACTCTTGATGTATGTTCGGGCATGACTAATAGTGAGCAAAGTTACAATTCAATAGGTTTACAAGTATTTACAACTCGACAAGTTACTATGACCACTAGAAATAAACCTACTATAGATTCAGCATCACATTCACTGTACAAACAATATTTATTCCCATGAAATTAGTTAATGTTACTGTTACTTTCATCAGAAGCAGAATTTGGGAAACTTATCAAGGTTTCAATCATTTGAATCAGTAACTAGTAGTCCAACAGATAGGAAGCAGAGAAACATGGGAAAAGGCCAGTCACCTTTTTCACCCAGAAAGAAATAAAATCACCATCTACCCCCATTCATCCTCAGACAACCCTGAATTTATTCCACCTGACTGTGTCTGGTCTCTAAGCTCATTCTCATGCTTTTCATTAGCCCTAAAAATGTCAGACCAACAGAGCTTCTATGATCCATCCCCCAAAATAAATAAATAAAACATAAAAATATGGCAAAGAGGAGAGGGAGCAAGTAATTGATACCACAAGTGATGTGGGAAATCTGGAGGTTCAGGTGTCGTTCTCGTCCTCGTCATCCAGGTAGTAGTTGAGGGTGATAACAGCGCTGATAAATTCCCCCAGCTCCACAAAATCGGCCGTGATGATGTTTACTCCACTTTCCCCGGGTCGCTGAGAGCGGACCCACTGCATCATGCTAGGAAGAGCCCTGAGAGAACACATATATACAGTCCGTTTCAATATAAGGGGATTTGTTCCCAAACTGTACATCTGTGAAAAAAATAGCTCAGCTTCAAAACATAGTGAACTGCCTTGCTGCCTGCTGCTTACATAGGCTGCTGCCTTTTAAGGAAGCATCCTGACTGAAATGTTACTTCATAAATGACCAATTTAGAATGTAGTCAGCAACTCTGTGTGCCATAAAAGTAGTGCTTCTCATGCTAAGTACACAACAGACTCACATAGGATTTGTTGGTCGTCTTGAATCATGATGCAATACTTTAATAAGAATATACTTTAGGCCTATATCCATTTGCGTGTACTGTGTTAGACTAAACTGGGAATGGTCACAGCACTTGCATATTGTTGTCCAATTGTAAGTCGTCTGCTAAATGATTAAATAATGTAAATGTAAATGTAAATTTGGATTAAATAGTCTTTAACTCGTTTTAAATTACTACTTTCATTAGTAGTAACTATGACTACTTTTATATTACTATTAAATTACTATTATTTGAACTCGCAAACATTTTTTTCAGTATTAAACTATTCTCACAGATACTTTTCAGTGCTGAATGAATGTAATAATCAACATTTCTCTCACATCTCAGTGCATTCTGGGACAGAATTCACCCTGAAGGATACTTTTTTGTACTTTCGCATTCTCATTGAAAGGATAAAATTTGCATTAAAATTTTGTCAAAACAAGGTATCTTCTATGGACGCGCATTTCCACCACATAAGGGAAAAATCATATTTGCTAAATCATAATTGTGACATACAACTCATAATTATGACATAAAAGTCCAAATTGAAATTAAATGTCACAATTATGACAAACATTCTATAGGGGCATAACTCATAATTATGAGTTAAAGTTGAAATTATGACAGTCAATCATTTTGACATTTTATCTCATATTTAGGACTCTTTTTGTTGTAATTATGCTATTTTTATGTAAAAACTTCATGTTTTTAATTATGTCATAATTATAATTTACCAAAGCCAGATTTTTGTTTTCTTCTGTGACGGAAATGGGCTTCCATAATAATGAGGAAGCATAAATTGTATGATTATGATGCTATCTAGAGAGGCAGCTCACTAGGTTTTGTAACAAAACTAATATGTATTGTTAGCTACATGTAGGTCTAAGAGGGCTATGACTCAGGAGATCTCATGGTCTGCTGCTCACTCCGAGGTGATGCAGGGGCTAGAAGACTTTATCAGCTAATAAGACGCCATGCTTGTCAGATTGCAGTGTGCTGGCAGAGACCGTATCATTTTACTCTCTGTGCCCCAACTCTCCCTTCATCTATAATTCATTTGCCATCAGCAGAGTTGATGCAAAAAAATAATGACACAATCTACCAAAATATCACATTGGCTGTGGTCATAAAATGAACATTTATGACCAATGTGCACATTTTCCTGAGAAAACAGAGATTTGATGCTTAACGTGTTACATGCTGAGATGACACTTCTGAATGAGTCTTCCAGTAACCAGGGTGACTTGAACGTTGTGTCATCTCTGCCCTTTAGTTAATGTTCCAGTTACACTAAGCAGAAATAATGTGCAGCTCCTCACTAAATACCCAGGGGGTTATGCTACATATGTGGAGCATGAAGGTGGTATCACAGGTATTATTACGGTTCAGAAAAGGTTACACTTTTTTAAATACCATAACTGAAAGATGCTTGGTTCCATTAATGGACTCGCTCGAATTCTTTTACCGAGTTTTCTGCACTACTATTCAGTGATGACCCAACACCGCTATTAATTGAAAAACCATTCAATAGTTTGGAGTTAGTGAGTCCAATCCCAAACTTTTGAACCGTAGCATAGAGTGTGAAACATATAGCATGATAAGTATAGTCTGAAGTGATACTTAAACTTTCTTAGCCAGTTCTTTTTAGAGAATCAAACACATACAGATTTCAAGTTGTATTTAAACCTAATATATTTCGTGTATTTCTCACGCTGAAAAGGCAAGGCCAACCAAGTTGTACTGTAAGCTTTATATATAACGTTGTATACGAGGCGCAGGCACACAAAGTGAAGTTTCCTGCCGCCAGCACGTATCTCGGCCTGATTGCGTTCGTTATAGGCAACATAGGCTGCGTTTACACTTGGCATTAATATGCGACCTGTATCCGGATGTTGTCCACATACACATTGAAAAGACAAGTGTAAACGCACTTCTGATCGGAATCTTATCCGATCAGCGTGTCCAGGTTCGGAGGTAGTCGAGGACACATTGTGATCGGATCTCAGTGTAATGTAAACGCAATCCAGCCATCGTGTCTGCATTCACAGGTGGACGTAATTTAAATCCCCTCCCAGTCTCCCCGCGTGGCTGTCAGAAAATAATGGCCAGACGCAGTTTAGACAAGAAATTAAACTTATTTGAACCTTACAACAAACGTCAATCTTTAAAACAGTATCATGTAAGTCTAAATAAATGTGTGTCATTTTTCATTTTAATTGTGCAACATTATCTGAACGAGGCGATCGCCTGAAGCCTACAATCACAGTCATGAGACCTTAAATAAGAGCTGCACGCTTCTTTGCCAGAGGAATAATCGGAATCGGATTTTTTTTTTGTTTTAAATGTTGAATGTTTTTATTGTTTCAGCATGTTTATCAATCTCCCAAACCAAATCTCCTTAAACCCAGATGATCGACGTGACTTGTTTAACATGATCAACCCAGTTGTTTTTGTATGATCAACTCTGGAATTCCTTCGTTCAAAAAACGTAATTTTATCTAATTACTGGAGATTGCATAGGAAAATAAAGTGAGTGATTGAAAGCAATTGGGACATTGTTTAATTTGTATCATCTTTAGGCTACTCTTAATCTGGTGTCGTGCCACAGACCTAATTTAAATATTATGCAGGAAACAGAAATCCGATCGGTTATCCAGATACAGAGGCTACTTAATGTGAACAAATGTAAACGCACCATGTCCTGATTGGCTAATGGCTGATTGGTGATCGCATGTTAATGCCAAGTGTAAACACAGCCATAGATGCGCGAACACACGGAAGTTGACGGAATATTCTCGGCCACCGTACGTTCATTACTAGGTAACCAACAACATCGCACGAACACACGTCGTGATAGAGAAGGTAAGTTGGAAGAAAGCTCGTCTAAATTGTTTAGGCTAGAACATTTAATATATAGCCCATCGTATACATTATTATTGATGCAGTCAAAAACTCTACAACTACTTTGCAACCAGGCCAGAAGCTTTGGCTCAGTTTGGCTAGCTTACGTTATCTGAAACTAAGGGAAATGTTAGTGGGTATGGGAAGGAATGAATATGTATTTCTCCATTTTATTTTAAATTATGTATTATAATGTATTAATAGTCTTTCTAGTTACATGTATTAAAGCAGAGTGCTCTGGGTAATATTTTATTTCCTGTCAAAACATATTTACAATTTGTTATATTTTTGTAATTTTTGTATATTTGTAATTTTGCAGTATAACATTAAAGAGTATATTTGATGTGATGAATTGCTCTGTCATTTATCAGATTTACCAGTTGTTATAATTTCAATTTGTGCTGGTTAATTATGAACAATGGGTAAAATTGGGGGGCGGGGCTCCATTAGGGCTCCTCCCCTACCCGCATGTGATCTCACTCCAAGCTTTTGATAAAACTTGAGAACCCTGGGTTAGGGGTTAAGGTTAGTTTCCCTAACATTCAACATTCAAGTTTTCACGCTTGAATGTTCGAAAATCAAAAAAAAAATTCTCACATATTTAACATTATTGCAGCACCTCTCTTCCATGTCTGTCAGTAACGCTCTGTTTAGTTCCAGTCTCTATGAAGCTCCTCTTTCTAAAATGCGCAACGTGCTCTGATTGGTCAGCTGGACCACTGTGTTGTGACTGGTCAACCACTTCGAGTGTGTTTTAAAAAAGTCAAGCCCGTTACCATAACTACAGATTTTAACACATTATTAACGCAACTCAACCAGGCCTCGGCCCTTTTTTTTTTTTTTTTGCATATGCCTTGAGTGGGAATTATTAAAATGAGGAATATTGTGACATGTATGTTCTCGTAAGAAAACTTAAGACTATACACTAAAAAATGCTGGGTTGTTTCAACTCATGTTTGGGTCAAATATGGACCAACCCATTAAATTCAGTTTTAAACCCAATGGTTGGGTTTGTCCATATTTGACACAAACATGAGTTGAAACAACCCAGCATTTTTTAGTGTGTACAATCGAGGCGTTTCAGGGAGATAAAAAACAGTGCTTAGGGCTGGGCGATATGGCCTAAAAAAAAATCCGATTTATGATTTAAATCGACCCCCCCCCCACTTAAAATCAATCTGCAGATGACAAAGAAATTATTCAAAACAAGTTTTAACTTTATTTTGTTTTGATTTTACCTTCTGGGATTTGATCTGGATTTCCCCCTTGGGGTTTAAGTGCAATCAGAAACAACAAGCAAAAAAGACAAGATGGCAGGGGGAGCGCTGGCGGATGTTAAATAGAAAACCGATTTTCATTTCTACGTTAACTACACATTCAAGTTAATCGATAAAATCGATTTATCGCCCAGCCCTACTTACTGATATAGAGAATGACTTCCTTTGGAGTGGACTTTGTGCTTTGTAACTTTGCAGACCTTTTCATGCTAAAACAAAAACATTACACACACAATAAGTTGTAAATTTAAAAAAGCATTATAGGACCCCTTTAAGCATTGTTAGACTTCAGTATAGTAACAAACTGTTTTTCATAAGACTAAAGCCCTATTCGCACGGGATTAGTACTATCTGGGGACCTCGTGTGATTTAAAAATTACCCCGCCACATCTGAATTTCATGTGGCGCATTCGCAAGGGATAACCGAAGTCTGTGATTTTACTCAAATTTACCGACTTATCTCCCGGATATAACGTCAATAGGCTATTGCTTGGAAATTTCTTTTCGTTATAGGTCTAGCTGTATGATATATTATGACATAAACAGAATAAAGTTCCTTACCGCATGCTGCTATACATGTCATTCATCTCCATCTAATCAATCTTTTTGTTTTTGCTCTTCTGATGATTTTCAACTTTCACTTTCTGCAAATTGTGTAGTTGTGTATTCCTTACCGCATGCTGCTATACATGTCATTCATCTCCATCTAATCAATCTTTTTGTTTTTGCTCTTCTGATGATTTTCAACTTTCACTTTCTGCAAATTGTGTAGTTGTGTATAGCGATATGACTCAGCACCCAAAATACTATCAAAACACTCCAAACCAGCCTCCATTCTTCGCGAAAGATGGATAAAAAGGCGCACATGAAACAAAAACCTTGAAAAAAATTATATACGATCCGGCCAAATCACAGAGATGCCGATTCGCACGGGACTAAGAATAACATAAGATGACAGACGCAGATGCCAATGTATTCAATGTGGGAAGTGGAAAGGACCCCTCTGTTCATTTGAATGAGCAGAATATTGGTTCACTCTAGGATTAATGCATTGAATATGTCATTCTGTCATCCAGAGCCATTTGAAATCTGCTATCTGCTAAGAGTTTCATGTTTCTAACCAAGCCTGACAAATCCTGATTAGTGAAGCCCAAGAGACTCAGAGCAACGGCTAATAACAGTAATGAGATTAAATTGGGACTGTAAAAAATCTGCCTGGTGCTGATTTGAAGATAACGGAGAGCAAGATCTAATGAGTCAAAACATTCTTTGATGCCACACATTTCACAGAATGGATTTTGTAATGGTGTATAGTATCCTACCTCTCTGTGATGGTCTCCCTCAGACCGCTGGTGACACCCTTCATGACGGTGCTTGCTTTGGGAGTGAGAACCACCTGCGACACAAAAAAGGTGCCCTTGCGTCTACGATCCTTTACTGAGGCTTGAAGGAACTGAATGAGCTTCTCAGGATCTGTGGTATTGGCCCAAGGAGAGGGCATCATCTGACCTGGCCACAGGAAAGGAACCTCCAGAGCCATTGGATTATGGTAGAAGACCAGCACTTGAAACTCTTTCTCCCAGAGGTACTTCAGGCTTACCTCTTGAGCAAACACTACCGGACAGAGTCGGTCTCCAAAGACGGTGCGCAACATCTGGACCAGTTTCTCGTGATGGAGGTTCTGTACGCCGTAGAAGTGGTTGAAGTCCAGGAACACGACCTCGCGAGCATGGGAGGCCAGGAAGGTGCTGATCTGCTCCAGGCCTTCGCGTACAGTGGCGCTGAACAGGCCGTGTGCAAAGAAGAGCTCGTTGTCGGGGTCTCTGGGTTTGGTGGATATGCGGAGGTCAAAGAAGCGGATGCCTGCCTCCAGCTGGCTGGTGAAGTTCATGGTCTGTGTCGCCAACCACTTCCTCATCAGCTTCTTGGCCACAGTGCCAAACACAGAAACAAAGTTCTGCACTGTCTCCGGCTGCTCCGGCCCAACTGGTGAGGCTTCGTCGATGTAAAAACTAAAAGAGTCGTGGGAACCTGGATGAGAAGATTTCTGAGTTAGTGATATTCATTAAGAGAGAACATAAATATGACAATGACAACTGAGTGATACAATTTTCTGGCTCATATTGAATATTCCAAAGGGAACTGAATGGGTAACTCATGTATAATAGCAAAAGTCACCGGTCTTTGAGATATGATAAAGACAACATTCACTTTGCTATAGAGGAAATGCCACATACACTGAACAAATCGATAAACGCAACACTTTTGTTTTTGCCCGCATTTTTCATGAGCTGAACTCAAAGATCTAAGACTTTTTCTATGTACACAAAAGGCCTATTTCTCTCAAATATTGTTCACAAATCGGTCTAAATCTGTGTTAGTGAGCACTTCTCTTTGACCGAGATAATCCATCCACCTCACAGGTGTGGCATATCAAGATGCTGATTAGACAGCATGATTATTGCACAGGTGTGCCTTAGGCTGGCCACAATAAAAGGCCACTCTAAAATGTGCAGTTTTACTGTATTGGGGGGGTCCGAAAACCAGTCAGTATCTGGTGTTACCACCATTTGCCTCTCGCAGTGCAACACATCTCCTTCGCATAGAGTTGATCAGGTTGTTGATTGTGGCCTGTGGAATGTTGGTCCACTCCTCTTCAATGGCTGTGCGAAGTTGCTGGATATTGGCAGGACCTGGAACACGCTGTCGTATTTGCCGATCCAGACCATCCCAAACATGCTCAATGGGTGACATGTCCGGTGAGTATGCTGGCCATGCAAGAACTGGGATGATTTCAGCTTCCAGGAATTGTGTACAGATCCTTGCAACATGGGGCCGTGCATTATCATGCTGCAACATGAGGTGATGGCCGTGGATGAATGGCACAACAATGGGCCTCAGGATCTCGTAACGGTATCTCTGTGCATTCAAAATGCCATCAATAAAATGCACCTGTGTTCGTTGTTCATAACATACGCCTGCCCATACAATAACCCCACTGCCACCATGGGCCACTCGATCCACAACTTTGACATCAGCAAACCGCTCACCCACACGATGCCATACACGCTGTCTGTCATCTGCCCTGTACAGTGAAAACCGGGATTCATCCGTGAAGAGAACACCTCTCCAAAGTGCCAGACGCCATCGAATGTGATTATTTGCCCACTCAAGTCAGTTACGACGACGAACTGCAGTCAGGTCGAGACCCCGATGAGGACGACGAGCATGCAGATGAGCTTCCCTGAGATGGTTTCTGACAGTTTGTGCAGAAATTCTTTGGTTATGCAAACCGATTGTTGCAGCAGCTGTCCGGGTGACTGGTCTCAGACGATCTTGGAGGTGAAGATGCTGGATGTGGAGGTCCTGGGCTGGTGTGGTTACACGTGGTCTGCGGTTGTGAGGCCGGATGGATGTACTGCCAAATTCTCTGAAACGCCTTATGGTAGAGAAATGAACATTCAATTCACGGGCAACAGCCCTGGTGGACATTCCTGCAGTCAGCATGCCTATTGCACACTCCCTCAAAACTTGCGACATCTGTGGCGTTGTGCTGTGTGATAAAACTGCACATTTTAGATTGGCCTTTTATTGTGGCCAGCCTAAGGCACACCTGTGCAATAATCATGCTGTCTAATCAGCATCTTGATATGCCACACCTGTGAGGTGGATGGATTATCTAGGCAAAGGAAGAAGTGCTCACTAACACAGATTTAGACAGATTTGTGAACAATATTTGAGAGAAATAGGCCTTTTGTGTACATAGAAAAAGTCTTAGATCTTTGAGTTCAGCGCATGAAAAATGGGGGCAAAAACAAAAGTGTTGCGTTTATAATTTTGTTCAGTATATATAAGAGCAATATCTTGTTGATGATTTGAATATGTTCGAATACAATACTGAATATGATTCGGCCGTAGGTATTCACAGCGTGCTGATATACAGCCATATTGCATGACTACAAGTGTGATATTGCATAATACAACAGTTTGACAGGACAAGTGAGTAAATAAATAAGAAACAACAACGGATTGTTTACTATATTTATTTACTTGGTCAGTGTCGTTGTGGGTTTAGGTTAGTTTGTTGTTGTAGGCTGAAAAGTCCTTTGAAATAACTGAAATTATTTGGCGAAGTAATATGGAACTGTAAGACCAAGACCTGCCTGGAACTACTTTAGCCGTGTGTTTCCTTGAAAATAATTGCACAACTTAGAACGTTCGTCAACCAATCAGATTCAAGCATTCAACAGCCCCGTAGTATAAGGCATAGTTTTTATGTAAAATAATATTTATTGAACAGTAATATTTAAATGAACAACAACCATTATAAAAGATAATAGGAAATAAACACAAGCAAACAATTCAGTCAAACGTACAAAAGCAGCGATCCGATACAGGATTGGAGTTAAATATAGCATAAATATAAAGTTATGAAACTTCATTTTCCCCTTAACCCAAATCAATTTACTCTGGAACAAGTAATAGGTTAATAAGATCAAAAATTGCCTGTTTGGTATACCCCAAATTAATTATTTCTCATGATTAACTACTATCTAAAAACCAGCGGCAAATTTCCGAATGACTGGCCGAGATAAAGCTGTTCTCGACGGGTACATGAGCGCTGAATGGCCACTGACGGACTGGAGCTGTGAAAGCGTCCAAACAAATAATAAAAGAGGCGCTATTTTTATATTTGAGGTCTAAATAACTACATTCTTGCCTAAAAAACTCTTAAAACTAGCCTACATTCCGTGACACAACAACAGTGGTATTTGTAAAAAATATGGTGGATTTGCTTGACTGCGACGACAGTAGCTGCAAGCGGAGTGATACTGATACTGGGGGAATATCGCACAGCTTTACCATCACAGGAATAAATTGTGAATAAATTATTTCATTTTTAAATATTTATAATAGAAAACAGTTATTTTACATTTTAAAAATATTTCATAATATCACTGTTTCAACTATATTTTTGATCAAGGAGGCCTTGATGATCATAAGACAAAAACATCTTAAAAAAATCTTGTTCACCCCAAACTCTCTATGTTTTGATATTCTGATAAGTAGCTTAAATAGTTTAAGTTCAAGTTGAACTATATATTAAATATCCTGAAATTGAGAATCAAAGCTGGTGCTTAATTTATTTAGTAAAAAAAAAAGAATATATACAATAGCATAAAACTGTAGATAGCAGTTTTTCATCAACAAAATATTCTGGTTTGCATGCCCCCGAAAAATATTAAATTTGGCATCTTAATATTTTGGAATAGCCCTCTTCTGTGGACTTCACAGATATGCACAAGACTACGAATACACATCAAGTGTGCCATTTGGTATGGGGCCATCTGCTCTAAAGATGATGAGAACAATGATTTTAAGGTGATTTGCTCTGAAAAAGACTCAAAGACTGTGACTGAAAAACTGACAAAGACTGTGGTACTTTTGTACAGCAGGAACATAAGAATACATACAATGGCTGCTGTAATGGTTAAATAGAATAATGTAATAATGTAATAGCCAACACTTGCATCCTGCAGTGCAGCATGAGGGAAAAGCGTTGTCAGGGCCTACAGGATAATAACATGGAGTCCACAAGCATGCTTTCAATTTAAATACAGAGCAAAGCCAGGTGCTATGTTTGATCTCAAAAATCAAAACAACTATTAAAATAGATGCATTGCTAATGTAATTAAATGAAAGCAATAAGCAGTCTATAGCCGGTGCGTGTGAGAGAGACTCTCTGAATATTATTTTTAATGAATAAACAATGCTTCTCTGCATCTGAAGGCAGCACTGTAGCCATCAACATTCACCATGGAAAGGGCCATTAGGCAAACAGCTGTCTGCTAGGAAAAGACATCTCAGCAATCACTACAACAAAACCAGTGGAAATGATGGAGGCATTAGATGCTGCTTTAACAAGAAAGAAAGAAAGAAAGAAAGAAAGAAAGAAAGAAAGAAAGAAAGAAAGAAAGAAAGAAAGAAAGAAAGAAAGAAAGAAAGAAAGAAAGAAAGAAAGAAAGAAAGAAAGAAAGAAAGAAAGAAAGGAGAATTTAGAAGGATTTGAATTACAACCCTCAGAGATTTGCTACCAATTTCAGTTCAATGACAATCTGTCTCTATTATGACAATAATGTGTCATTTATTTAATGAATGTTCATTAAACAGATTGGCCTGGAAATATACAGACTTTGTTTCTGTGTCAAATTCAGATTAATGAGTAACAGTGAATGTCTCATTTCCCTCCTTGACACAGGTAATGCCTTCTGGTTCGTGGAAACGGAGGGAAGTCTCCCTGTGCATTTATTTAGCTTTTTAATAGCTCTTCAGCTAAATGCAAAAGAGTGTCTCCTTGCTACGAGATCCCTGCTTTGAGATGCACTAAGCTCATACTAGGATATAAGTTATTTCTGGGAAAATGGACCATTTAACAAAATAAAAGTGACTGATTGGTCTCATGTTTCACCTCTGAACCTCAGAGAGGAGGAACATTAGAGCAGATTAAAGACTAGTTTCTGTTTTTGAAACATGCAATCCAGAGATGATTATTGAAACAATAAATCTTTTTGTGTAGAGAGGACACAGACCTGTCTACAGTTGTTACTGTTTGAATATAGTGAATTTTAAATAATAAATAAAAAGCAAATGATACAAAAAGTATCTAAAAAAAAATATAAAACATACTATATAAAACAGTTCATTCCTGGATAATGATTACTCAATAAAATTCACAATATGACACAGGACATCTGCTATCAATATCACTGAATGGCACCAAGATGAAGAAAGTTTTCATCCTAAGCCTTGTTATATTGTCTTTGGATATATGTGGATATGGTGAAAGAAGACATGAGTTATTTTCCAATTTGATCTTTCAAAATCTCCCTGGATTAAGTGTCCTACATCACATATTGCAGCCCAGTGAAATGCTATCATTCAAAAAAAAAAAAATAATAATAATAATAAAAAAAATAAAAAAAAACAGCAGCAGCAAATCTTACAATAGATTCTATTCAAGGGTTTACTGTGAACCTTTAGGCTGCTCTGTGATGATGTAACTACTTTTCACAAAAGATTGACATGTCACTGTCAACCACAGTGGACCGCCTCACAATTCAGCGGGAAATAAAGTCATCATTACAGGAAAAAGTGCCTCTTTTTTTCCAATGGTGACTGTGCTTTCATGTCTGGTCACTTAATCTTTTCCATTTATCTTGTTTATTGAGACATGGCAGGCTAAAAATCCTCTCTTTTGGGTCTAAAGTGCAGGATTAATGGATGAACAATTGGATGGATAGACAGATATAAAGATGAATCAGACACAAGTAAACGGTGCCTTCGAGGTTTGAAGCCATTACAACTTTTCATGCCACTAGCGCAACTTTAAATAATTGAAATCATTTTGTACGTGCGTCTGTCAGGAAATAAATAAATAATCCCCACACCTCATCACAGGAAACATTTTGGGTATGCATTTTTGACATCAAAGCAATGCAATGCTCTGAAGAAAAATGAGAGTTAGGACAAAAGAAAAATGGGTAATTAAAATCGTTTTCAGAGAACGATTATCTGCAACAAAGATGTGCCTTAAGTTTGATGTTTTTTTTGGTCTCCAACTGAGCATGTACAATCAGTCAAAGTGAATATACTTAAAGAGTTTAGCCAATAACTTCCTATGGTGCTGTTCATGGACAGGAAAAAGACTTGGCATAGCAGACTAGTTTCTAATGACACACTCCTGCTGCCTCAAGGTCAAATGCTAGACCTGTCGAGAACACTTCTAACATACGACTGCAGTTAGATTACAAAGCCTCGGTGAATCTCATCAACAAAAAGCTGTGGTTAGTGATGTAATCCCTTCTTCCATTCTTCATTAGTAAATAGGAGGGATTACACACCATGTATGAAAAATACATGTGCCCAGTGCCCTTCAAACATTTTTACTGTTCATACAACAACCACAGATTTTATTTTTATTTTTAGCTATGAGTGGTATATATATATATATATATATATATATATATATATATATATATATATATATATATATATATATATATATATGATGCATTACATTGATCAAAATTAACAATAATATAATGTTACAAAAATATTCCACAAAAATGTTGTTCTTTTGAGATTTCAATTCATGAAAAAATCCTGAAAAAGGTTTCCACAAAAATTGTTTTCAGCATTGATAAGAAGAAATGTTTCTTAAACACCAAATCCACATACAGTATTATAATAATTTGTGAGGGATCATGTGACACTGAAGACTGGAGTAATGTTACCATCAAAGGGATGAACTGCATTGTAAAATATATGAAAACAGAAAAAGTTATTTTAAATTGTAATAATATTTCACAATTTTACTGTTTGTATTACTATATTACTGAAGATCAACAAATGCCAAACACAGATTTTTCTGTTTCTACAGTGTCTGCCATTGGCTGCCACTCAACAGCTGATTACATAATTAAGTGGCAGAGATACATGAAAATATGAGAGCCATAGCATGAATACCAATTATGGCTCTCCATAACACCAGGGTTCCATGCCTATCTCTGAATTGCAACACTCTGCATACTGCTTTCTAAGCATACAGGTGGCCGATAAAGCAGAGGTGTCCTGCTTATTCTGTGGGCTTGTCACTTTAGCATAGCCTCTCTCAGCACTGACACAATTCCTCTGCCCCGGTTCCTGCCGCCAGTGAAGGTGACAATGGCAACTGTGATGACCTCATCAAGCCAGCCATCCAGAAGAGCACAGTAGTGTAAGACCCACTCAAAATATTTTTCTAACAGGTAGTACGCAGGTTCATTTTGTACCTAAACTCTGTTCAATGTCTACAACAAAAGGATAAATGCATTCTCTGGTGACAAAAATCCCCACTGGCATTTACAATATGCGGGCAGAATGTAGAATATCTATTCTGCTCAGTAAGAGACTTGTTTGCAAATAAAAGAATGATTCATGCTTTTGCAAGTGTGTACTGTATGTGGAGGATGACTAGCTGACCTCCAAAATACTGCCAAAACCAATGCTACAAGTAAACAATGTTGAGTTGCAACAGGAGGATCAGTCAAACGTTTAATCTGAGGAGAGGATTGAGAGGCTACAATGGTTTCTTGAACCTCTTAATTTGGAACAACTATAAAAAGAGTTCCAGTAGAGGAAATAAAAGAAACAATAGATTCTCTTAGCACAAGCAATGACCTTCACGCCGCAGGAGGTGGCAGAGACAGTTTTTGAGTGGCAGTGCTTAAAAATATCAGGCTCATGGATGTCCTTATAATATGTCCACAGGCTGACTTTGATGACGTTTGAAGCAGAATCTTTCAAAAACGATTGTATGTGAAAGGAATTGATATTAGAAATACATTTTGGCTGAGAGTTCAAGATTTACTGATAAAGATTCAAGTCAACGTGAATAGTTATTTGTAATCCATTTTTCTATCCATTGATAATTGATTGGATTGTGAAAAGTGGTAGTTACCAGAATGGAGCCAGACCAAACAAGTTTGGTAGAAGGAAATTGATTTTAACGATAACTTCTAACTGGTAAAAACAGCCTGCATTATTTCAACTAAAAAAAGTAATTATTGATTAAATTCCAGGTGAAAAACTACATTGCCCATTATTCTGCAAAGAACTCTACACCAATTACAGAAAAGCATTGTGAATGGTGTAGCAGAGTCAAATTACTACACTCTTAAATTTAGTTTAGTCTAAATTTAAGACTATTCATTTATTAACTACAACTTTTGCCATAATAAACTACTAATTACTGTTTATTAATAGTAAGGTAGTTAAGTTTAGATATTGGGAATGATTAAGAGATGTAGAATATGTTAATGCAGAATAAGGCATTTTTATGTGCTTTGTAAGTTCTAATAAAAGGTCTATATCCTAGTAATATGCATGCTAATATATATATATATATATATATATATATATACCTTTACATCAGTAGTTATGGTTATATTTCTTTATTGTTTTTAATTTAAGTCATTCATAATGCTTCTTGGATAGTTTGTTAAGTACACAGTCTTGTACCTTTGTTTTTTTTGGTCTGATTTTTTGTCTGACTTTTTATACTTTTAAACACAACTGCTAATATAGGTGGGCACTGTTGCACTCAATTGGTTAATATTTTCAAACAGTCAGACTCCCAATGGCATAGTGATATCAGAGGGGAAAAATATTCGGAATAACATGCACTAAAATAACACAAGAATAACACAGAAGACCAGGAACATGCATTAACAAAGTAAATAGGTCGATTTTAGTTTCATGTTGCCTGTAATATACAGGCATTATGCAAGTTTCAAAAAAACAAAAATACTATTTTTTTCTGAATCATGCAAACCTCCAGTAGCCTGACATGAAAGCAAAAGTGCCTCAGGCTGAAATAAAACACTACTGAAATATTCATGAGACAAAGGCAATCGGATCAATGATTATGTTTTGGGAATTGATCCTGAGGAGCTAAAATGACCATTGCTTTCTCTAATTATAAAACTGAAAAACATGATCTATATTTTGTTTAGAACGTGAGTTAAGCAAAATCAAGCTTGACTAACATTATGTCAGAGCACAAATGATGAATGAATGGACGGACAAAAGCTTTTATTGTGGTGTTAAATGATAGACAGACAGACAGATTAGATTTGATAGATTGATAGATTGAATAAGAGCCCCTGGGCAGGGTTTCAATGGATATCTTATTCATGTCTTCAAGAGTTAATCTTAACTGTGCATTGTGAGATCAACTCAAAAGCTCACAGATTTGCAAGATATCTGTGTGGGAGTGGTACGTGTTCAGAATTCTTACTCAAGACATAATTCGTTTAGAGCCTTTTGATAAACGGCTGCTACACTACAACTTTCCATCACCCACCCACAGCCTTGCCGACAACACTGTTTTACAAAAGTTTTACAAAAGAGTGATGGGACACGTTGTCCTTAAGTAGAAAATACTGCTTCAGTGCTAGTGCTGTAATGATGAATCCAGACCAGACCAGACCAGTATCAGTGGCATGAGGGGATTGTCTCCACTGCAGCGGTCCATACAAATGATCCAGTTTAGTTTGCTTTCATACAGTACGCTGAAGTTAGAGCACTTACTGTACAGTATGATCAAGAAAGCATGATCCCTGTAGCACATGGTGGAAATCAGTGACGTTAATCAGGGTTTTAATCAGAGCTTTCTGGGCTGATTGCTCCAGCCTTTGGTGCTGTTCAACAACCCATATACCACTATATAGGCAGTAACACCAGTCCCTTACAACAGCAAAATATTCAAACTTGTTCCATGTTTTAAAATTCCTTTGTATGGTGTGAAAAGCCTGCATGAAGGTTCAAACAGATTTCTGCAAGTATTGAGAATTCAATCACGATTAGTCTCAACAGAAAATAGACATGCACTCAAAAAGTGATGAATCATTATTGGTTGTACCATGAACATGGGCAACGCCTGTATGCAAACACATCTTGCATCCTCTGATTCCAACATGCCTTCCAACGTGTTTTTATTGCTCTACACTTCAAGAGAGTGTCAACAATCACAGTTCTTATTCATAACATGCCATCTAGAAGTTACTCACAATTGCAAGTTACGCACAATAAAGTGTATTATGGAGAGTACAGCCCGTGAGAAAGGTTTTATGGGGTATGATGGAGAGTGCATTGAATAAGGTGTTTTAATTTCTTAAAAATAAAGGTGGGGGGTTTTGCAGCGAAGCCATAGAAGAACCATTTTGGTTCTCCAAAAAACCTTTCAGTGAACAGTAAATAAAAAAGCCCAAAAACATTCTTTTATAATTTTACAATGGAAAGGTCCCAAGGTTCTTCATGGAACAACAAATGGCAATAAAGAACCTATTTTTTAAAGAGTGTATGGTGTTTCATGGTATTATGGAAATTAATGCTAATGAATAAGGTTTTTAGTGTTTGTTTTTTTTTTTCTTTTGACTATTGCCTGTCATTAAGATGTTGAGTAATGAAAAAAAAGAAAAAAATAGTGACAAAGCAATTATTTCCTTCAATTTTTTTTTGTTGATCATCTAACTACAGTATGGGTCTATATATATAATCTGTGTTATTTCGTAATATTATATCAAAGGAAGCTGTAACACATGTGTAATGTGTTTCTTAATCCATCGCAGGGACGGATTTCGAGCCTCAAGCAACAAGTGTCCTATTTATTTTATGCCACACGTTTTATCATTATTATAAACTCGCTAGATTGGAGCAATATTAATGTCGACAATCTATTAGTCACACAATAGCTTATGTCATAAGCAGAACCCATTTTATGTAATGAGCAGAACACTCTCACTGCGATGTGTTTTGAGCAAGAGTTGACGAAAATAACCTACTAAAAAAACTTTTTTAAAGGGTCAGTTAAGTCATTCAAGAACCATATTTTCATTCATAGGCTATATATAATCTGCAGCAATTTCCCACTGTTCACAGTAACTATAGTCTACGCGCATTAAAAGGCATAACGAGGCTTACCCGGTATGGCGAGGTTGGTAAGAGGAATACTGTGCAAGGTATCCGGTAAACTTGACATCCAGTCCGCATAACGGTGCTCGCTCTTCCCCTGAGACGAAGCCATGTCGTCGGTTCTCCGGTGCTCAGTGTCCGTGCGTCGCTCGGAGTGCTCTAGTATTCAGCGCCCGCGCTCGCGTGAGTTCACAGCACGAGCATCACCACACCCCCGAGACGGCGCGCGCCGCACATGCATCACAATTTCCCCAGATTTCGGGATTTAAAGAGCGTCTTTACAAACTAATATAAGCTCTTTGCATGTTACAGGTCTAAATGATTCCCTCCCATGTGTCTGCTGGCTGGGTGTGGGCGCAATTAGATAGCATGTGGCGCGCGCAAGGCTCGTGCGGATTTCATTAATTCATTTGATGTCGTTGAACAACTATTGTTTGTGTCGAGTAATAGGGCGGGCGAATCCTCCATCCGTGCATCACACACATTAACTCTTATAAGTTGAATATTAACACAGTCGCTGTAGGCTACATGTTTACAAGTCTGATTTGTGAAGCAGTTCAAGTCGCGTTAGAAACAAACGGTTGTGCAACAAGTGTAAACGGATGCGTCATAAAAAATGACAAAACAACCAGCTTAAATAGCAGAGATTCAATAAATAGATGATACAACTTCAAATAGGCTATCCAAATATACGATATGTTAGAAAAACTCTGTTAGAAAGTCTCGGTCACCTTCACTTTCATTAGGCTAAATTTAGAAAAAGATGCAATGAAAGCAGGGCCGTAACCATCACAGGGTGACTAGTCCCCTTACCTTTAATGCGAACCGACAGAGAAACTTGATTATGATGAGATAATCTTTGGTTAACCAGGAGTTCCGTTGTCTCAGACTACTATTGCAGGAGGACATGTAAAGCCGGTTAATTCAATAAATAGGAATAGACATTTTATTGTTTGTCATGCACTGTTGCAATAATGCAGTAATGTTTTTACGTTACTTAAAAAAGAAAGTTGAAATTGCTTACCTTATTTTAAAGTTATATGAGATTCAACTTGATTTCTTAAGTCAGTTTTAATATAATTTAAGTTGAAATGACTTCCCCTTAATTTAAAGCAGCAACATAACTTTCATAAAGTTGAGTGTAGTTATTCTTTAGTGTAGTTTTTTATTGGTTGTGTTTGTTTGTTGTTTTGAAACTGGACAATATTGGCTTTTCCTTCAGACCACTTGCATTAATGGATGTGAAATTTAACAAATAGTTGAGAAAATTGACATAAGAGAATACTTGATATTAAATATGACTCCTGTCCATATAATTTTTCCCATCCTACAAAAAAATCCTCACATCATCGTTTTTCTTTTTATTGCAGGACAAGGACGTCACAAACACAACATATACAGAGAATTTACACAGTATTCTCACTGTTACACAAAAAAAGTATCCAAATAAATTATCTAGGAAATAACATTAAATAAATGAAAGTAATTTGTTTTTTGAAAGTATTCTTTACCTTCTTTTTTCTTTCTTACATATTTTAGAATCTCAATATATTGCATCAGCTCAGTTAAAAATGGTATGATGTAATGATCTAAAATCTTTACACCATTAATTCGTCAGAGTATTATACTGTATGCGGATGTAATACTTTTGTATTCGATTACTCTAAAATAACTCACCAGTTTTAAAACACAGATTTGTTTTTAAACACAATATTCTTATTCCAAATAACAGATTTTGTGGAAATGTAATCGTTGTCATACAACTCGAACAGCAATTCAAAGAGAATAGACTATCACATTGGTGTTAAAGTTGCTGCTAGCTAGCCTACTTTCCTAAGCATCTAATGCAGTTACAGAATGGAAATAATCAACAACGTTACCAAAAGAACTCGACCGTGTAAATAAATAATCATTATTAGGCTTACTCTTAACTTATAACTTTCTTATTTCAAGTTGTTACAACAATTTCACGTGAAGTCTCCTGTGCGAAGGTAAGAGGAGAGAAACACTGCTTTGCGGATAGGTGGAAGTTAACTTGCGTCATTGTGAAAAGAGCCTATTCTGCTTAACATCTTTTGTGTACTACTAAAGAAATTAAGAAATAACGTTTAAGCAATATGAGGGTTTAACAATAAACTGCAGTGCATAAATATAAAAACAGAAGATTTTTTTTTGCCTAGGTCATTAATAGACATTTATTGCTTAGTTCAAATATGTACACACTGTGAACAGAACATTTAAGGCCTTAGATCTGTAAAGTTGAATTTATTGGCAAACTGGTTTTAATTATGAAATGCAAATGGATTGTTTTGCATGATTAAACGCAATACTTCTTGTTTAACCTATTGACAATATTCTCTATTCAATATTCTATTGTTATTGTTTTTACTAAATAAACTGATGTTAACAACCATTCAGGCTATTGCACATTCATGGACTTTATTTAAACAGATGAAGTTACTGTGATGGCTCGATGGCCTTTTTAAATATTTGTTTTGTATATGTTTCAGTGAAATTTCCAAGCAAATCTTCAGTTGAAGACCTAAAAGTAGTTGAGATGGGGATTTTACAAGTGTTTGGTTTCCGTCAGCTATCCAAACTAAATTAAGCATTTTCCCCCAAATGTGTTAAATTTGCTGCATTGTTTTCAAGTTAGGAGAGACCTGTTTGAAAAGAAAAAAAAAAAGAAGTCAAAGTTATGAACTTGTATTCTGGATGATGATTCATATTAAAGCATTTAAGGGCTTTATTTGTTGTTAAATGTAATTTTGGGCTATGGATACTACATAAAGTATGGTGCAAAGTGTTCAATTTTATTAACTGTTTGTGTAATTCATTAGTTGTGTCATTCACCTCAAAGTCTGTCCCTGTGCATTTCTTAATGTCAGCTGGTGTCAGACCCTCCCAAACCTCAATCAGGGTTAAACCTTTGTTCTTGTCCACATCGAATACCGCCTGGAGAAGAAAGGTCAACAATGTGACCATGACAGAAGTGCCATCAAATGTGCAGTCATGTGTAAGTGAACTCTTCTGACCTTGAGGATGTGGTTAGACAGGTTGGAGAAATGCAATGTAGTAAAAAATTTTTTTTAAAAAAACACAGAAAAGGCACTTTGTGATGTAATGAAATAAAAACATGTTTCTGTCAGGAAACACATTGAAAACCTGGGAATTTAAACCTGGAAATAGTTATGATGAAAAAAAGGAACAAGAAATATTTCCAACATTGCACTATTTCTTGGTCACTATTCAAATAAGTCAAGTCAAATATATTTATATAGCGCTTTTCACAATACAGATTGTATCAAAGCTGCTTCACAGTATCAATCAAAACAACTTAACAATGTTTGTTTATTACTGGAAAAAAAGACATCCAAGTTTGGTAGAGCTGATCAATGGTATGATTGGTTAATTAATTTGAATATCCCCAACTGAGCAAGCCAAAGGCAACAGTGGCAAGGAACCGAAAAACTCCATCCAGTGACCTAACGGTGTCCTAACACCCCATCAGATGACCCAATGGAGAAAAAACAAACCTTGGGAGAACCCAGGCTCAGTCGGGGGCCAATTCTCCTCTGGCGTTTATGAACTAGAGGCCGAATTTACAGTAACTGTAAGATAAAAAAATGTATATGAATGCCTGGCTAAATAGATGCGTCTTCAGTCTAGTTTTAAACTAGGAGAGCGAGTCTGAGCTACGAACAATATCAGGAAGGCTATTCCAGAGCTTCGGGGCTAAATCTGAAAATGCTCTGCCTCCTTTGGTGGATCTGGATATCCTAGGAATGACCAGAAGCCTCGAATCTAGTGATCTTAAAGAGCGCGATGGATTGTAAGGCGATAGAAGATCCGTTAAATAGACTGGAGCTAAACCATTTAGAGCTTTATAAGTCAAAAGCAATACCTTGTATTTAATACGGAACTTTATAGGTAACCAATGAAGTGATGATAAAATCGGTGTTATATGATCATATTTTCTTGATCTAGTAAGAACTCTAGCGGCTGCATTTTGGACTAACTGTAGCTTGTTTATTGAAGATGCAGGACAACCAGCTAATAAAGCATTACAGTAATCTAGTCTCGAGGTCATGAATGCATGAACTAACTTTTCTGCATCAGAGACTGATAGCATATTACGTAGCTTAGCAATGTTTCTAAGGTGGAAAAAGGCAGTTTTTGTAACATATGAAATATGCTTTTCAAAAGACAGGTTGCAGTCTAATGTAACACCCAGGTCTTTTACTGTAGCGGATAAAGTAACAGGGCATCCTACTATGTTAAAGTCGTGCTGTGAAAGGTTTTGTGGACGGTTTTTAGAACCGATAAGTATTACCTCTGTCTTGTCTGGATTTAATAAAAGAAAATTACGCGTCATCCAATCTTTTATATCTTTAACACAATCTGTCAATTTGGATAATTTAGCGTATTCATCTGGCCGTGATGAAATATATATTTGAGTGTCATCAGCATAACAATGGAAACTAATTCCATGTTTCCTTAGAATATTACCAAGTGGCAGCATATATATTGAGAATAATAAAGGGCCTAACACAGATCCCTGCGGCACTCCATAGTTTGCCGAAGTTATAATCGATTTTTCTCCATTTAAGTAGACGAAATGGTAGCGGTCAGATAAGTATGACCTGATCCAGCTTAATGCTTGTCCTTGAACACCAATGTAATTTTGTAGTCGATCTAAGAGTATTGTGTGATCTATAGTATCGAACGCAGCACTTAGATCAAGTAAAACTAGTACTGAGATACAGCCTTGGTCCGAAGCTAAAAGTAAATCATTTGTGATTCTAACAAGCGCAGTTTTAGTGCTATGATGTGGCCTGAATCCAGACTGAAACTTTTCATAGATGTCGTTTTCTTGCAAGAAAGAGCCGAGTTGAGCGGACACAACTTTTTCTAATATTTTTGACATAAATGGAAGATTCGAAATGGGTCTGTAATTTGCTAGGTTATTTGGATCTAATTGTGGTTTCTTAATAAGAGGTTTTATAACTGCCAGCTTGAACGTTCTTGGAACATGACCTAAAGATAAAGATGAGTTAATAATATTGAGAAGAGGCTCTTCCACTATAGGTAACACTTCTTTCAGTAGTTCAGTTGGTATAGGATCTAATAAACATGTTGTTGTTTTAGATGAAGTGATAAGTTTATTTAACTCTTTTTGTTCTATGGTTGTAAAGCATTGTAATTGTTCTTGCGGGGTGATAATTGCGGCCGAATTATAAGGCGCGAGCAAAGATCGAACGTTTACGATTTTGATTCTGATGCTTTCAATTTTCTCGGTGAAGAAGTTCATGAAATCATTACTACTAAACTGTAACGAGGTATTTTGTTCAGACGACGTCTGTTTATTTGTTAGTCTAGCCATGGTATTAAATAAAAACCTTGGATTATTTCGGTTGTTTTCTATTAATTTGCTGAGGTGCTCAGCCCTGGCCGTTTTAAGTGCCTTTTTATAAAGTGACATACTGTTTTTCCACGCGATTCTAAAGACCTCTAAATTAGTTTTTTTTCCATTTACGCTCTAAATTACGTGTTTCTCTCTTTAAAACATACGTAGTATTATTGTACCATGGTGCTATACTTTTTTCTCTGACCTTTTTTAATCTAATGGGTGCAACAATATCCAATGTTCTAGAGAGAATGGTGCGTAATAAGTAATTTTGAGAACTCCTTCGTACAGATGGTCAGATAATCTTGCTTTCACTGAACCTCTTGATGATCTTTGGATCAAATCATGCATGAGAAAATGGTCATCGAGTTTAATTAAAAAATGTGTGGCGCTGGAGTTGCTCATTAAAGGAAAAAGGGTCATACCAAATACTTGACCATTCAGAAAGTCATGTTAAATTTTTATATTTAACTTTTCACTCAAATTGTTATGCTGATAAAATAAAAATGTAATATACATACATACATATATATATATATATATATATATATATATATATATATATAAAAAATTAGAATGATAAAATATTAAATCTCAAAATTGCTAGATACAAACAAATTAACTAGTGGTCTTAGACTTTTATTCCCCACTGTATATTAAAAACATTTAAACTAAATAATTCTTCAATTCAACCACTGTCTTTATTACGGTACATCACATGCGCTGCAGATCTGTACTGAGATTAAATAGTGCTTTATTCATAATAATTCTGCTCTAATTTGTATTGTAAAATCAGCATTGTTTATCTTTGGATCTTTCATTTAAAAAATTTGCAAAAATTGAAACTTTCATTGAAGTAAAAGAATTGAATGTGGGGGAAAATCACATTATGAAATAAATGTTTTTCATAATGTGCATGTTTTTCTCCAAGCCATCACAGCCATCATTAATATAACAACAACACTTTATTGTCATAATAATGCAATACTTAATACACAATGTTGTTTGTAGAGGCATAAAAACACATTTGTCTGCGTCCCAATGACTTGCAAGAGGTCAAGGTCAACTTGCTAAAGACTGTTACTGAACCAAATAATGTATGTTTGCATGTTCAATATGACCCAGATCTAATGTTCCTGTAGTCTCATTACACCCTGTACCTGTGGAGCACAACCTGCCATGGGCAGCACGCTTGCTGTCACTTCGCCTTGAGCCTGCTGTCTCTGTATCCTCTCTTCCACCTGAATGAGAGGCTAATTGCTGGAGGATTTGCTTGGGTGTGTAACAATGCAGGCGATAGCATTAATCTTCCTGCCAGTGTCCCAGCTGTAAACTCTGACAGTCCAAAAAAAAAATGTTCTCTCCTCAGAGATATTGTGCTGCATGCTTGTTTATTTTTTTCAACAATCAGGGGAAGGCAAATTGAACAGTCAAATATGGCAAGATGGATGGCGTAATCACATCACAGCTTGCCAGCAATGTTTCTATAAAAACTTCCATTGCTGGAGATATGCGTGCTGCTGAGATGACAAGTGGCAAATTGGCCCAGACAGCCACTTTTAGATTAATATTCATTCTAGGAAACAATGTTTGCCCTGTATTACTTACATTTCTAGGACAACACATGAAAAGCATCTTATAATAAAAATAAGTCAATTAACTAACATATGAATCACATACGTTAAGTTTCATTCATTGGCTCGAACAGTTGCTCTTTCTTTGTAATATTTTTGTGGGAGACATCTTAACCCTCATGTTCTTCAGAGAGTGACTTTACAGTCTTTATGTTTGGGGTCAACAGTAATTTTGAAATGAAGGGTACAATGGGTTTTAAAGGCTCCACTAGGTAAAAGTCTCCTTTGATTATATTTTACTCTAAGCCACTAGACGGCACAAAAACTTGCCGTAGCACTTTCCAAAACATCCTATTTTCAAGATGCACGTGGAAATGATCTGATCCTTCACTGAAAAAAAAAGATTTTTGCTGCTTGTTCAAATTGCTTAATTAAAATGAGCTTAAGCAACACAATTGCTTTACATTTTGTCCTAACTTAATTTGATTGTGTTCAATCTGCTTAAATATATGTAAAATTTAAATTTACTCAATCCGTTTGTGTTAGATTACATGAATGATTTGTGTTGCATTAACTGAAAAAGGGCGGTGCTTGTTAGTTCCCAGCATGCTTTGCATATGGCTGAATTAAGAGAGAATAAATGTTGAAATTAGGTGTTATTAAATGTGTTTTTGAGAAAATGAGAAAAGGGGAAGACTTGATAGTGTGTAATTGTGTTTAATGTTTAATTACATTAGAAGTATTAGAAACATTTAAACTACAGTGAGTTACCATTGTGGAGAAGAGTGGAGCATTTGGTTAGGCTGTGGACTGATTCAACTACGTTTAACTGCTTTGGCTGAAGGAGCATGTAACTCTTGGCATTTAAGTTGCTAATAAGTGCTATTGCTAGCTAATAACTAGTTATAGTCTATTAATACAATTATATGACACTAAAAGAAATAAAATCTTATAGGATGAATGTATAGGCTACATGAATTTGAATACCTGAATCATGTCAGGGAGCCTTTTGAAATTCACTTGAGTCACTTAAAATGACTTCATTCCATGATGTTGAAGTTAGATGAATAAATTACGTTTGTTTAACTTAATTGATTCATGTGGGACCGATGTGCACTATTAAATCATGTAAATCCAACACACTTTTTTTGCAGTGTTGACGCGACCGCTGGCAAAGTTGATTCTGTGCTAATTTGATCTAATATTTAATGTTTTTTAAAATGTTGTAGATTTAAGTAGCAAACGAGATTCACTAAAAAGTATATATATTTTGAGACAAATGTCTTCTTAAGGATTTTCAGTTTTGTTCAAAGTAATTTAATAACGGAAGAATATGTAAAAGTATGGTATTTGGGGTAAAAGGCACAATAATTAACATGATAATGCTGACTTTTCCATTTCAGATAGTAAATATCATATATTAAGTTGTGTGTCCACCTTAGAGATAATCACCATATTTATAATAATAAAACCATAAAAATATGATATTAATCATATCATATAATAAAATATGACTTAATGTTACTACTGTAAATCTATATTAAATTATTGTGATCACATTCAATGAATTTTTCAGAATTAATGTATTTTCAAATATATATTTTTATATTAACATTTTAATGATAGTATATTTATTGAACAAAATGAATACTTTTATTTATCAAAATAAATCTAAAGTGCTTATTTTGAACAATTATTAACTTAGACATAATTAAAAACATTATTTTAGCTAAAGTATTTGTAGAAGTACTATGTGCCTGTTACACCGTGTGCGGGGTAAAAGGCCCACCTTTCCATCTCGTATACATTTATAAGATTTTTAAACAAAATTAATTTACACACAAAATATGTTACTCCATAAATGTTCAATACAAACATATATCATTTTCTGCAGTTATACACTATGGGAATAGTGAAAAGCACATTTTTCTTAAGGTGTGCCTTTAGCCCCGTTGTACCCTACTTCTTATTTTCCCTTAAAATTATTTTAAGCATTCATGTTAATTAATTAAAAATAAACATTGCATTTACAGCATTTATCATAATGTTAATTTCTGCATATACAAATACATTTTTAATATATTGTTTTAATATTTCAATTAGTCAATGTATCGTGAATAAATTTTAATTAACATTCACAATGAACAATAATATATTTAAATTACCATCAACTTCATTAATAAAAGCTGCATTTCCTTGTTAGGTCATTGTATCAAAGAAAGCATGCTTTTTTCATTTATTATTACTATTATTCAGAAAATTATTTATTCAGAAGAACAATAATATTGTTTCTGCAGAAAAATATACATAACCTTTCAAAATCTTGAGGTCTGTAAGATTTTTTGAAAGAAATTAATACTTTAATTCAGCAAGGATGCATTTAATTAAAATATTTCAAATAAATGTTCATTTGAACTTTCTATTAGTCAAAGAACCATTTAAAAATCACAGTACAATGCTTTTCAACACTGATAATGATACGAAATGTTTCCAATAATAAGAAATGTTTCCAAATGAGCACCAAATCAGCATATTATAATGATTTCTGAAGGATCATGTGACACTGAAGACTTTGCCAGCTTTGCCATCACAAGAATGTGTTATATTTTAAAATGTATATATAAAAAAAATGTTATTTTAAATTCTAATAATATTTCATGATATTACTGTTTTTACTGTATTTTCTTTATCAAACAAATACATCCTTGGTGAATATGAGAATTTTTTTCAAAAACAAAGTTTTTTTTTTTAGTGTTATTCAACAGAAAATAACCAACAACAGGGTGTTAATTACCAAATGAAGATGATAACTAAATAAGTAATATGATAACTAAACTATATGATAACTAAAAGAAACAACTATATTACAGTTGTTGTATAGAACAGCCATCAGAAAATGTTAAAATGAGCAAATTAATCTGTAATATCCGAGGCCCCAAACAGACAAAATATAACATTTTGTTATTATGATACTTGGTGGCTATTTCTAATCTTATGAGAACTGATTACAAAGAACTGATTATAATATCAACTTGATAACATTCTTCTGTTATCAAGTAGAAATTATAATCAGTTCTTTGTAACAGTCCTCATAAGATTAGAAAAAGCCACCAAGTATCAAGCAGACACTTCATGTTTCTTGAGCTACTACAATGGCCTTGGGGTCTCGTAGAACATGAAGGTTAAACATCCGAGCGGATTTTATTATTACCAGAGCTGAAGCTCAGCTTGTTAGGCTGACAGACAGGGGCTGTGTTAAACAGCAGGGTGGCATGACAAACACAGGCTGAATAGAAGGTGGTGGCAGTGTAGCTGGAGAGCTCTAACCTTTATAAATGTTGACAGAATCCTTTCATTGGAAACCACGTTGTGTGATTGTTACAAAAGCAAACGCTGGCAAAGCATATAAAGAGGGAGTAGGGGACAGAGAGAAGACTAAAAGGTAAGGAGGGGAGGAAGGCAGGTAAGACTGCTGTTCTACAGTTCAGTGATAACACTGGTGAGACGAGAGGCCGGCTCAACTAGTGCCAGCAGCAGTCCATAAAAACCAGCAGCTCTGAGCAGCTGAGATAGCCTATAAACAGCTGCATCATTCAAGAGCCCCTGAACCATCTCCTACGGCTTTTTTGATGAGATGAGAGGACAACAAATCCTTACTCTCCACAATCGTGCTGGGATTTTCCCAGCTCTCCGATCCTTGGCCATGTGGCAGGGCTGATAATATTATTAAGTAACATTCACATTAAAGAGGTCTGTGTGTGAAAAAATATGTCGACGTGTAATGTCGCTCCGATCAGGAGATTTGATTAGGGTTGGTCCGATAATTAGATTTCCATTTTCTACTGCCTATGTGCAGTGTCATAACAATTGGTCATGTCCCTTTATGTCTTTGCATATGCGTTAAGAGAAAAGAGCAAAGCCATTTTCAAAGCTTTTCACTGTGGTGACTGAAGTTTAATCCGAGGCTGATTCGGTATATTGATGAAGTGATAAGCTGCTGAATAGATGACATTTATTCTGTACCAGAAGAGACTGGTGTGTGCTGTTGATTAAAGCAGTCTCCTAATGCTAAAAGGGTAAAAACAATGAATCTTTTATATCAAAACCCACCTTTTCTGTGATTATACGGTCCACACACTGTTTTCCGGTCAGAGGCAGATTGCATTTCTCCATGATCTTGTGTTTATCACCCTACGAAATACATCAAATAACAAAACAAAGACTATAAAATATACTGTAGAATAAATAAAATAATAAAATGTCTTTCAATACATATAAATAAATAAACGTATAAATTAGATCTGTCAGTAGATCATTTTTTTAACAACCTTTTGTGCAATTAATGAATCATGAAATTAAGCATACACCATTTATCTTGTCTAACACGTTCATTTTTTCATAATTTGCTATATCCATCAAAGTAAACCAGGTGATTCTCACAAAACTGTATTTTCTGCTTTCTGCTTTCAAGGTAAATTTAGGTGTCTTTCCAAAAGGACAGCAAATAACCAAATTATGCATATACCTACAGTACACGGATCCATTTAGAATTACTAAACCCAGCAACATACTCATGACAAATCAAAACATTATTCTGAATGTGTGTGGAAACAACGTGAATGTACTGAAATGTGTTTGTGCATAAATACAATGTGCTATCAGTGCGTCAAGAGTGCACATACAAGGTTTGTTTGTACATCCACATAACGGACTTACTGTAAAGGGACGGTCACACTGCACTTTTCGTTTCACTGACTTCCAATCAAACGCATTCGTAAATAGTGAGTATATATTACGCTAACTTACGCTAATGATGCAATTTCCCATGCTTCAGTAATTTATTAGCACTAAACTATTTTGATGATTTTGAATGCGTTAACTTTGACAGCCCTAATAATAATACATAATAATGAGGACTGTCAATCTCCAGGGTCAGCTAAAATTCAAGATTTAAGAATCCACTGCCTTTCAGTTCATTAAATGGAATTGTCAAGATAGATAAGATGTCACGTTTTAGTAATTTAGTAATATAATAGTAGAAAAATACTATGATAATACGCTCTTGACTAATTTCTACTAAAAACAAATAAATAAACAAGTTAATTTACACTACATTTCATTTTGATTATAAATTTGAATTTCAATTCTGCATGGTCAATTTAGAATTTAGATTTAGGAATTAAAAGTAAAAAAAGGAATTCTCAATTGAATCCTGAAATTAAATTCATCCTCCACTCGCTAGCTGTGTTCATCATCAACGGTAATGGATACACTGGCCCTGCCGACTCCATGTTCTTTTGGATCAGGACATAATAATTAGATAGCTGATGGTGGTTAATTCTACTCATGTCCAGAGAGCTCATCCCAACAGGGGCAGGCATCTGGCCCTGTTAGCCTTCCCACAGGGCAGCCACTGCCAGCATGAACAAAGCAAGGGCAGCATGTGAACAGCAGCCATATCTTTCTATGCCCATCCCTCTTGTCTTTCACTCCATCTCTGCCTGCGCCAATGCGATCTGAGTGGTGTGAAGGGAATTATGTCACCACCATCATAAACGAGACTATTAGCGACCCTTGAACAAATTTAAGCACATTTCACAGATGGGAACACTGAACTCTAGACAGATTATTGAGCAACGGTGTCATTTATGTTCAGTAGGGTGTTTTGATGATGGACATAGCAAAGCATCCAAATCTACGTTTGAATGTTTTTTTTTCCAGTGCATACAACTAATTGAATTAAAACAGACAGCATGAAGATTTCATTTGAGTCAGCTTCTTTACAGCATGTGAGTTGAATTGAAAAACTGCAAATGCACTGCATATACTACTAAAGCTGTACCTAAAGAACTGTTTAACGGAATAGTAAAGAGCACCCTCGCGTCGCTCCAAACCGCATGCTGTCAATGGTTTTTGAAGAATCTTTACAGAGCTCATTCCATTCAATCACAGTTCATAAGGCTGTCAAGCTACAAAAAGGCACCATAAAAGCAGCAGAAAATGTAGTCCATGTGACTCATGCAGTATATTACAAATCTTCTAAAGCCATACAAAGCTATTGAAAGGCTTCAAAAAATCCGGACACCACAGTTACCATGCTACAACAGCTAGAGGTTGTCTACACTAGACGCAAAAAGCGACCATTGCAAATCCATTTGTTCTTCGTGTCAGAAGTAGCGCAATCACTTTAAGTACGTCTGAAATCGTAATGGGCTTTATTTGCTTTTGTCGCATTGCACCGCTCGCGTCTGGTGACAAGGTGTAAGCCAATTTTATGATACTTTCATGATGCTTTCTTGTAGGGATGCACCAATATTAAAACTGTGGTCGACACCTTTAAACCTATAATTATTTTCATGTCATGGCCAAAAATGTATAAATTACCCAAATTTTATACTATTTTGTCTAAATACATTAAAAACAATTTTTTTAGATGTTGTTTATACTTAGTGAAAACAGTGGCAGATACAATTTGTACCTCAGTGTATTGTAACAACAGTGTGCAATAATAACAGCATATTCAATGAAAATTATAATATTTATTAAAATCATAAATGGATGCTGAATTATTGGGACATTACTTGTCCCTGTCCCTCTTCCCCTACCCTACCCATAACCCTACCAGTTAAACACTTTATTCCCACTATTATATACCGAATTATATATATATTATATATTTTAATATTTTCTTTGTTTTATTTAAAATGAATGCCTCTTCGAACTGATATGCGATGGAATAAGGCAGATTTGAACTTCGGTCAGTCGTGACTAGCGCCAACCACCGGATTTCTTTTCTAATTTTGTCTGGCTCAATCAGACAATGGTGGGCGGAGTTAGTGTATATACCCTTTGCCAACATGAAGGGCTATTTATTTGCACTTGATGTAAATAGACACTCAGAAAAATAAAACCCTAAAAAATAAAATCTATTATTTTAAATGCTAAAGGTGAATTTTAGGCATTATAACATTATGAATTATATGCAGTATGAATAATGGATATTCATTTTTTTTTTATTTGCTAAAGATTATGGTGTATTGTGTAAAACATTGTTTAAAGATTAACTTTAAGTGAGACTTATTCTAAACGTAAAAAGGAAATGAGAATGCAAATATCCAATATCTTAAGTCTCTAAATCAGGCAATAACCAATAAGGTTACCGATGTGTAGTCATCCCTAGTTTGTCTGTTTTTGTGCTGTTTGGAGCCCCTGGTAACTATAAACTGTAGGGCAAAATTTATATTTTGTAAGTAAACAATGATAGAATATTAATTTTTGGGTAACTATCAGGTTGCAAACATACTAGGCATATACCATTGACACTGTCTGCACAGCTGAAAGCTTCTCAGAATAATGACGCCTCTCCAACTGTCTGCTTAGGGAAAAGAGATTCTGTCACTCACGGGAAATAATGATGCCCTTCTCACAGGGAATACGTGCCATGCAATGTGACTCAATAAGAATCTGTTCATTAAAACTGATTGATGCAATCCCTTCTACATTTAAAACAAACGACTTATAGGAATTACAACAAATACCACATTGTATCTTCGTAAAATTATGTTCAATGCAACATATATTGGTCTTATACCTTTAATCTTCAAGAGCTGATTTGCCATCCTCTCAAGGGAAAGAGACATCACTTATCTAACCTTTCTAAGGAGTGTTCCAAAAGTGCTGACATTTTTTAAAAACTAGGGTATAAATTGAGATTTCCGAGGTAGTGAAAGAGTTTCAATTTAGTGGTGATTCTGGTGACCTAGAAAGGTATTACATGACATGGATAAATATACAAATATGACTAATACCTATATGATGTCGGTCCAGTGGTATGATTCTTACTTCGACACGAAGGATCCACGTTCTAAACTAGACTTCTAAACAAGTCTTCTAAAATTCTAAACGGGTTAGACCGTATACAGTCTATAACTTTTAATATAGCAAGCAAAATTGCTAACATACACTGCCATTTAAAAGTTTGGGGTCAGTAAGTTTATTTTTTTTATTTTTAAAGAAATCTCTTATGCTCACCAAAGCTGCATTTATCTGATCAAAAATACAGTAAAAACAATAATATTGGGAAGTATTATTACAATTAAAAATGACTGTTTTCCATTTAAATATATTTTAAAATGTAATTTTACTCCTGTGATGCAAAGCTGAATTTTCAGCATCATTACTCCAGTCTTCAGTGTCACATTATCCTTCAGAAATCATTCTTATATGCTGATTTGGTGCTCAAGGAACATTTTTTATTATTATCAATGTTAAACAGTTGTGCAGCTCAATAATTTTGGTGAGACCGTGATAAACTTTTTTAGGATACTTTGATGAATAGAAAGCATTTTCGATCAGCAGTTTGCATTTTAACAATCTAAAAGTCTTTACTGTCACTTCTGATCAATTGAATGCATCTTTGCTGTATAATTTCTTTCAAAAAGAAAAAATAAACATTTGAAGGAAAGTGCATATGTTGGAAACGGCACACTTTTAGCAGTATTATACTTTTTCAATTTGCTACTGCTACGAGGAAAGCATAAATAGTTAATGAATTTTTATAATGAAGGTTCTTTTTGAAGTCGTCACTAAGTCACTGGAGATGGAATGTGTGTACTGCGTCAAAATTGAATTTAAAAGATTTCCATTCCAAGGTCCCGGAATGTCATTCTGGATCATTCCAGCCAAATTGTTTGTTGTTCCACTTGTCTTCATTAGAAACATTCCAGAACGGCTTTCAGTTGCTCTGTGACATGCAAAGGTTGATAATTTGGCTTCTTTCGGAACTAATTTCATAAGCAGAGCACAAATAGGTATCCACATTGTGTCTGAAATGCAAGTTACACTATTATTTACAAACTGCTAACAAATTCAAATGCAATATAGAAAGCCAGCATAACGCGGTCTCATATGATTACACCTACCTTAGCAGAGTGCTCCATTGTAACAACCACTTTAGTTCCAGCACTGGCCACTAGATCCATTGCCCCACCCATGCCTTTCACCATCTTACCCTGAAGGGAACATACAAAAAAGATGTTGCAAGAAATGAGCAACACACACATGTACTTCAAAATACATTGTTACGTTACAAACACAGAATATTTCAGGTTGTATGAAACAAATGAGACAATTAAATAATTCAAATGAAATCTTACAGTGGTCTATGTGTTTTAGTTCAATTCAAGATGGACATAAAAGCTTGGTCAGGTTTGTTCTGGAGGAGATTTGAAAGGGCATTGTTGCTAGGAAACCATAAACCTGATTACCTATGGCTGGAGTCACTTAACAAAAGGGCCTTTTCAGTGATGCTGATTTTATTGTTTTTTCACAAACATGAATGAATGCAGACACATGCACAAACACAAACTGGGCACACGGATGCTAACAAATCCATGAGGAATATATGTGTTAACACAACGTCTGATAATGACACTTGTTTTTGTGCCATATAGATTTTGGTTCGGATTTAAATGCATCAATACAACATTTCCTGCCGTCCCTGAAGCAACACATTAAGTCAATGCCTAAATATTCTGCCATTACTCTACGAAAAATCTATCTTTTCCAGTGCCTTGACCGTTCATGCTTGCTGATCCCCTGTAGTGTCATTTTACAGCAATTTCCAAACTCCGTTTTATAGGCTGTGGGAATTCATTTAAGAAAATGTCTTCTGCTGTTTCTCTAAGTATTCGGCTTGAGCTCAACCAGCATGATCTCCTTCAGTCTCCAACAGAGACAGACATACTTGAAATGCTTGAGTAGAATCTCAATAAAGAGAGGTGAATATAAATGTAATACCTAGTCTTGATGCGGTTTTCCTACTACAGATGTCGGATACGATGGAATGCCTCATAAAAATAAATATTATGAACAATATTAATAGAATTATTTTTCATTAAAAGTCATCTTAATGGCAAGATATCACAGGATCCTAATATGTGGCAAAATTATGATGATGTCCTTAATAGACCTAAATACAGGTTTATGAAAAGTCATTCCTGTTCATGTGCTGGGCAAATCTTATGGGGTTTTTACATTGCATGGCTGGGTACAGCAATGTACAGCTCGGCTCGCTTCGCTTTTCCACTGCGTGGGAAGACTCGGCACGGCACGGCTCGGCTCGTCTTGTTTCGCAAATCCAATGACGCTGGTAGTGACGATTCTCTCTGACCAATCAGTGATCTGCAGTGTTCACACATCACATTTTAGTATCGGTACGGCACACTTGGAACCTCAACCAAGATGGTACTATTTAAGTGAGCCGTACCATGCAGTGGAAAAGCGTCATTAGGGGGTTTTCACACTGGGCACATTTGCTGCGGTCCGAATCTGAGTGTATTTGTTTTCGGCGCCCCCGTAGCGATGGTCTGGTTTCACACTCCCTCGATTCTATCGAACCCTGATGCATTTGCATTCGTCTCACGTCATCAAAACATGCATGGTGATGAAAACAGAACTCTGGTGAACGACACTTGTGTACTGTATGTGCGTTCCATGGAGGCAGCTTTCTGCTGCTTGCAAACAAACTCTTTTGTGGAGAAAGCTGACTGGGAGCAATTCATTTGCAGCTCAGATTGCACTCACTCTGCACGAATACATTGCATGCTCACTCTTGCTTGTATCCGAGGTAAATCCTCACCACTGTCATTCCTTACATGTGTTTTGTTGAACTAATTGTGTCTTCATCAGCTAAAATGCATGTTAAGGCTGGCCCAATAAGTGAGAGACCACAAATATGAGAGTACATGCCATACACTAACAGATTCCATTCGCAAACAATCAGATTTCTCGACTGTGAGGGAAATCTCGAAAAATCTCTTGCGGTCAAACGTGACTTTACAGAGTAAACAAACATGGCGGACGATGGGCAAGAAGAAATGGCGATAGTGTTTGGACTGCTTTTTACAGAAAGTTTGCGGGAAAAAAAGAAAAAGGCTTGGATGAAGTCTTCCGTTAGCACTCTTTCTGATTTGGTATCGTTTTGTTCGACATGACAATCTACAGAGTGTGTCCCACACAACATGATTTCAGATCGAAAATATTTAACATGTTTAACATAT
The DNA here is from genome assembly GCA_026230005.1 of Gila orcuttii. Classification (NCBI taxonomy): domain Eukaryota; kingdom Metazoa; phylum Chordata; class Actinopteri; order Cypriniformes; family Leuciscidae; genus Gila; species Gila orcuttii. Next base: position 23,048,439 of record JAPDVR010000015.1, read on the forward strand.
TTAACATGTAAGCCCCAACATTCTTCCCAGCAGATTCAATCACTTTTAACACACCTTACACCACAGGAAAATCTGATAAGATAACAGAACCATCCAAATAAACGGGGCTTTACCTTGGATTGTCAGAATGGGAGAACTGGGCCAAGTTCGAGTTGCTTTCACATTCTCTTACAAGTAGTACCCTGGTGCCCTTACAGGTCCGCATGACAGCTTTCACATTAACAATTTTTCATGCGAACCGTGCTCTGTTTTGAACTGGACTCCCAGTGTAAAAGCCCCCTTACATAGCTTAATCAAAAGGCCACACAGACAAATACATGGCAAATTGCATATTCATATATGACGATTAGGGATGCACAATATATACTGTAGGAATCATATCAGTCCAGTTGTATATTTAAGTCACCTGGCACAACAATATTTCTTGATATATGGTGCCATATGGTTCACTGATTACATCAAATGACGTAAATGGATATGAAACTTGAACTGTCATTTGTCAGATGATGAATCATAATGCATTAGCCAGTTAAAAATGGTCCAAGAGTCTATCTCAAAACCACAAAGTGCAAATCAATCAATCAACCATCAAGCTCTTATCATCACAGTTGGCTGTTAACACAGAGAGCTTAACAAGCATGCAAATAAATAACTGGGAACTAAGTGGAAAGGAAAAGGTCCAAGTGCAAACACCTGCATGGGCTTTTTTTTTTTTTCTTAATTTATGCAGGCTTTGAAGGAGGCACATTCTGGAAGGAGAGCTGTTTACACGTTGGGAAAGTGCCACATGGAAGTGCTGTGTGGGTGTGTGTGTGTGTGTGTGTGTGTGTGTGTGTGTGTGTGTGTGTGTGTGTGTATATATATGTGTTGAGGGGATTTTTCACATGAAAAAACCCAGCAACTTTAGTGGACAGCAGACTGAGAGTTTCCATGACAACTTATCAAATATTTCCCCTGTAAATCACACTATCCTTGCATTTCATGCCTACTGATGAAGACAAGAAATTATGCCTTTCACTTCAGGCAATTTCCTTGTGTCGGCTTGCGTCCTTATCCGCTCCTCTAAACTCATTCTCTCCTACACAAACTGGCTGGACATTTAAATGTGTGGTGATTCAACGGTGGCTGGCATTAATGCCGTTTCCTAGACAACAATTGAAGCGCCAGTGACAGTGTGACAAAAGGCTGTGTAGTTTAACAGAGCTGAACATCTGCAGACAATTGAATAAGTCTTCACATCTTGAAGGACCTGTGAACTTTATGGTATAACATTTCATGTTCTTTCTTTTTTTTAAACTATTAACCGGAAACATAACCTTTTGGCAAGGTGGCTTGCCTCTGTGCAGCACATAACCCGCTGTCACTTCCTAATTATATATCAAGAAGTCCAAAAAAATCATCATTAACCTCATCATGCTCCAAACTTGACATTTTCTTCTGTGAATCGCTAAATAACATAAACTGATTAGCCGCAACAATAAAACCACCTGCCTAATATCGTGTAGGTCCCCCTCGTGCTGCAAAAATAGCTCTGATGCGAACTCCACAAGACTCTTGAATGTGTCCTGTGGTATCTAGCACCAATACATTAAGGGGCCATCAAGGGGTGTACCTGGTCTGCAACAACCTTTAGGTACATAAGTGGAACAGGTCAAAGTAACATCCACATGACACACACCCAGCCATCCACTTGATCTAAAAGAAAACTTGATTCATCAGACCAGGCAACCTTTGTTTATTTAACAATTATTCATTCCAAATGCATTGCATTGTTTATTCATTGCTCACATGCCAATTGTAGGCGCTTTCAGCAGTGGTCAGAGGTCATAATGGGCACTGTGATCAGTCTGCAGCTATGCAGCCCCAAACGCAGCAGAGAGTGATGCACTGGGTGTTCTGACACCTTTCTTAGTTAGTTCATGCGTTCATGACCTCAAGGCTAGATTATTGTAATGCTCTACTGGGTGATTGCCCTGCACGCTGAATAAACAAACTCTAACTGGTACAAAACGCAGCAGCTAGAGTTCTTACTAGAACCGGGAAGTATGACCATATTAGCCTGGTTCAGTCAACACTGCATTAGCTCCCTATTAAACACTGTATACATTTTAAAATCTTTTGCTAATTATTTACAAAGCACTAAATGGTTTAGCCCTCAGTATTTGAGCGAGCTCTTAACGCATTATGGTCCTTCACGTCTATTGCGATCTCAAAATTCTGGCCAGTTGATAATACCTAGAATATCAAAATCAACCGCAGGTGGCAGATCCTTTTCCTATTTAGCACCTAAACTTTGGAACAGCCTTCCTAGAATTGTTCGGGAAGCAGAAACACATCTCTTTAATACATTTCTATTATTCAAATCAGTTAAATGATTGTTAGGCTGCATAAACTAGGTCAGCGGGAACTGGGAACACTTCCTATAACTCACAATGTACTTGTTATATCATAAATATCATAAGAAGAATGGCATCTACGCTAATATTAGTCTCTCTGTTTATCCCGAGGTTTACAGCCGGTAGTCAGCCGGATCCGGGCCGGAGGACCTGTGCCTAGACACAACGCATCCCTGAAGTGTTAGCAGAGATTGTGTCAACTAGACTAGACAACTAGACCCTGTAAAGGCTTCATCGACATGACAGCCAGTGGCACTGATCCTCAACAAATCCGTCTCCATACCGGCGTGATGAATCAGATCTTCAGCCAGATGGAACTGGATTAAGTATTTTGAATGTTCCGATCCAATTTTACTTCTGACCTGTAATGCTGCCTGAATCATAATCATGTACTGTTCATTTGTTGGCCAGAGGAAAACTGGCCCCCCGACTGAGCCTCGTTTCTCCCAAGTCTTTTTTTTCTCCATTCTGTAACCTGATGGAGTTTGGGTTCCTTGCCACTGTCGCCTCTTGCTTGCTTGGTTGGGGACACCTAATATTCAACAATATTATTGATCTTCCTGCATTGACACCATTGTATGAGAACAGATAAATGAACTAAATTAATAACTTATGATTTTTACAATGGAAATGAATCAACACTGAACTTACTTAAGCTGGACAATGACACTATTTTCTTTTAGAGCTGCTGTACAGCCAAAACAAACTTTTTTGCATTATTTGTTGCATTATCTCAGCTCTTTGACAGCGCGTTCCTTCTTCATCCCGGATTACGGCACCAGTGTAACGCAATTCGTTGTTGTGGGAAAAAGGAAGCGGGAAACGGCGAGCATTCAAAGACTTTAATAAAATAAATAAATACGAAAATGAAATTAAAGACGGCAGCCCTTCACGGTCGACTGCCGCCACACATAATAAAACAAAAAAGCAAATAAAATAGTCCAGGCCTGGTCCTCTCTCGTCGCTCCTCCTTTTATTCTTCTGCTCCTCTGTGAGAGATATGAGACCGGTGCAGGACCGGTGCCACTGGCCCAGCGCCGTTCTCCCACGGCCCTCGGCCTTGTCCTGCTCGCCACAATGACGTGTCAAATTGACGTCCACATGAATGGCCGGACTCAGGGTTTCCCAGCAGAACATTGTCCAGAGCATCACACTCCCTCCTTGTTGTCCTCCCACACTGAATCCTGGTGCCATCACTTCCCCAGGTAAACGGCGAGCTAGTACACAGCTGTCCATGTGATGTAAAACAATACGGGACTAATCGGACCAGACAACTTCTTCCACTGCTCCAAGGTCCCATTTAGACACTCACGTGCCCAATGTATGCGCTTTCGACAGTGTTCAGGGGTCATCATAGGTGCTTTGATTGGTCTGCGGCTACACAGCCCCATATTCAGTAGAGTGAGATGCACTGTGTGTTGACACATTCCTCCCATAACAATCATTCAAATTTTGTATAACTTATGCTACAGTAGAGCTTCTGTTGGCTTGGACCAGACGGGATAGCCTTTGTTGCCCTTGTGCATCGATGAGCCTTGGACACCCAACACCCTGTCAGCGGTGTGTAGTTTATCCCTCTCAGACCACTTTTGTGGCCACTTAAATTCTCACCACTGCTGACCAGGAGCAACACACAAGGCTTGCCGTTTCAGAGATTATCTGACCCAGTCGCCCTGCCATGACATATTTGGCCCTTGTTAGAGTCATATCTTTATTCTTGCCAATTTCTTCAGCATCCAACAATGTTTATTATGAGAACTTATATATCCACAGTCAGAAGCATCTAAGGTCGCTTCGAGCCATGTATGTCCCCGGTGTGCTCTACCATGTGGCCAATGAGCTATCCCGAGCTGTGCTCCCAGGAGAATGGCGACTCCACCCCCAGGCGGTTCAGCTGATCTGGAGAGAGTTCGGGGATGCTCAGGTAGACCTGTTTGCTTCCTCAGAGACCTCACACTGCCAGCTGTTTTACTCCCTGACCGAGGGAACGGACCCACTGGCACACAGCTGGCCCCGGGGGCCTTCGCAAATATGTGTTTCCCCCAGTGAGCCTACTTGCACAGACTCTGCAAAGTCAGGGAGGACGAGGAGCAGGACCTTCTAGTAGCTCCCTATTGGACCACCCGGACTTGGTTTCCAGAACTCATGCTCCTCGTGACAGTCCCTCCCTGGCCCATTCCTCTGAGGAAGGGTCTTCTGACTCAAAGACGGGGCACCCAATGGCACCCACTTTCGGACCTCTGGAAACTCCATGTCTGGTCCCTGGACGGAACGCGGAGGTTCTAGGTGACTTACCCCCAGAGGTACTTAACACCATCACTTCTGCACGGGCGCCGTCCACAAGACGTGTGTACGCCTTTAAGTGGAACCTTTTCATCGAATGGTGTGCTTCACGCTGAGAAGACCCCCGAAGATGTTCGATAGGGTCCGTGCTTTCCTTCTTGCATTACAGGAAAGGTCCGGTCTCCCTCCACCCTCAAAGTAAATGCTGCCGCTATTCCAGCATATCACAACCACATAGATGGCAAAACAGTAGGTAAGCACGACCTGGTCGTCAGGTTCCTTAGGGGGGCGAGACGATTAAATCCTCCTCGACCCCCCTCCATACCCTCTTGGGACCTTTCCCTGGTGCTTCGAGCACTTCAGGATGCTCCCTTTGAGCCTTTGCAATCAGCAAACTTAAAGCTTCCCTCCATGAAGACTTTGCTGCTGGTTGCATTGCTCGGTCCCGTTCGCGCTCTGCGTCTGTACGTGGACAGAATTCAAAGTCTCAGGACCTCAGACCAGCTCTTTGTCTGTTACGGAGGCCAGCAGAAGGGAAAGGCTGTCTCCAAGCAGAGGATGGCCCACTGGAAAGTGGATGCCATCGCTTTGGCTTACCAAGCACAAGGCTTGCCCTGCCCCTTCAGGTTGCATGCTCACTCCACGAGAGGCGTTGCATCCTCCTGGGCGCTGGCACGTGGCTCCTCGCTAACAGATATCTGTAGAGCTGCGGGCTGGGCGACACCTAACACGTTCGCTAGACATTACAGCCTACGTGTAGAGCAGGTCTCCTCCCTATTCTCACCCTCACCGGGTAGAAGCACAGAGAGTTCCGGCTCTGTCGGCTTGCTGCACCCTACTGTTTACCTTTATTACTCCAGAGTGAAAAACCTGTTGAGTCCTCCAACATCCTCGGCCCGAACATGGCGGAGCGTCCGGCGCCAGGCCTTTATCCATTGAATCCTTGAGAACCGGGTCTAGGCTGGGTCCCATATGTGTGACCCTACGGGGATCCCAGATGTGTGTATTTTCTCCACGGCTGCTCCTAACGGAAGCCTGTGTCTTTCCCCTGGGCCAAGTCACCCAGTATTTCATATGTAGTACAACCTTCCGGCTAGTCCATATGCATTTCCCACATAACTCCTTGAAGAAAGCGGCTTCCGCAGCATTCTCCTTCCTAACAGAAAGGGCACGCTTTCCCAGTGTTATCCAATATCTCACTGTATGGGTTATCACGGAACAACAGTGACAGATACACTCTGTGTAAGCCCTCTCCTATCATCCTTCCAGGCAAGAAAGGGTAGAGGTTTGCACAGGGCGCTGGATGGGGTGCAGAAAGCGCTTTGGTAGGGATTTCTATTCGTCGGTCACGACGTACGGCGAGAGTGACCGACTGATAGGGAACGTCTCAGTTACACATGGTAACCCTCGTTCCCTGAAGGAGGTACGTCCTGTCGCCACATCTGCTGCTGCCTGCCGGGGTGGCCAGCTTTTCAGGCTTGGCTCCTCAGCAAAAAACTGAAGTCCAATCGCACCTGCTGCTCATTATATAGCCGCGCTGCGAGGCTGAACAGCTGATGCAAATGATTGCACGCCAATGTGCATTGGCTTGTTTAGTTTCACTCGAAGTAGCCTCTCTAGCGAGATTCCTATTTGTCGGTCACGACGTACGTATACGTTCCCTCCTTCAAGGAACAAGGGTTACCATATGTAACCGAGACATTTTTTTTAAGTAGAGCTAAGTGATATTTGGTGTGGAGCAGGGTACTTCAATCTTGATGGTAGGAACATTCCTTAGTTCAAAATGTACATATTGGTCAAGGGGCATGATTAAATATTTTTTTTAGCGCGATATTTCTATTTAAATAACTGTACTAAATAATGCATTAAATTGAAAGCCATGAAACATAAAAAAGAACAAGATGCAGAGACTGAGCAGCTTCTGTGGCCTTAAGTTCTGTCAGTTAATGGGTAATTTGAAGTGGACTATAATTTTGCGTCTGGGTTTGCTGAAAGGCTGTATCAGAGCCATTTCTGAATGAGGGTCAAGAGTTAGAGAGTCCCAACTTAGGTTTGTGCACATGAATCACATCTTTTTACAAGAGAGTGTGTGGGTGTTGGGATGTGGAAGTATGCGGGACTATTTCATCTAGTTCAGAACATGTTCGACCCCCATTTTTTGCATCAGTATTGTACATTGTAATTAAAGGCACATCGTGACTATAAAGCGAGGAATTTTCCCTTCTTGTCCATAAAAAAAAGAAATAACAGCTTCACCATAAAAAGCAACCAAAATCCTTCCTTTACCAATGAATGCCAACCAGTTCTTCTGAGAGCCCAAGGCTGATGTACATTTGTTTTTGGATTAAGCTGTCCTGGAACATTATGAATGCTAATTCATAATCCCCTTTATCAATGCTTTAGGGACATTTTCTGAGGACGCCATAGAGGCAGTGCATCCTCCACAATCAACAGCACAAAAATAAAAATGAAATTTGATAGGTCAAAGTGTCAATTCACACTGCATGTGTTTTTGCATTGAAAAACATGAGACGCTGGCAGTGGAATGAGAAAAAACTAAGCACGTTTTTTAAAAGTTAAACATCTTTTAAATTGAGTGCTGTGTCTTTAGAACTCTGTGTCAAGCTCAAGATGCTCCAGTGCACAAAATGCAACATGAATTCTGCTGTTAACGTTCAAATAAATGCATGCATGCATGACAGTTGACTCTCTATGTTCAGAACATTACCACAGATATTCTGGTGGTGGTTTGGAAAGTGAGTAATGCATTGGTGATCTGTGTTTTAGCAACATGTCAGCTTGGTTAAATTAAATATTAACCTTCATACCTGTCGCCATCATAACACCTGTGGTGTTTACCGAGGATTTGCTGACTAATGGTCTGAAAAGTGACAATTAATAATAACAGCTGAACAACAGTACAAAAATCTCCCCAAAATAATAGCTCAATCTGCCACACCCTGCCACAACTCTTGTTCTTTTACTGGTACTGGCCCCCTGTTGAAAATGTTATGACTATTTGATGTCGCATGTCTTTGTCATGATTTTGGGAATGCTGAGGAGAAGGAGAGCTGCTATCAGTCGATGAGCAGATGGAAGAGGAGGGGTTGAGTAATGTCCCCGTTCCTCTCTTAATAATATGAGTCTTCCAGCTCCAGGCCCTCTGGCTACATTACAGTCTGTTGTCCTTTTAGTCTTGAGAGGTGGCCGGGGAGCCCACAGTAATTGGAGGGATTATTGTGATTAGTCTGCCAGGCTTGTCTGATTCATTAAGAGTTTAAAGGCTAAAGACAGCTTAGAACAGCACACTCTGTAGCACTGCATGCAAATCAATTTATCTTTGATAATGTATCCTGATGTCCCCTCAGATAGCTACTTACCTGGGATGGATGGATGGATGGAGGGATGGATGGTATAAATTATGTAATTTTATCATACAATGGAATGCACAATATAATATACCAAAGCCTTTTCTGCCCAGCACTCGTTGAATCTCTATTATAGGGGGACTGTAGCTTGATTGGTACAGCAAGGTACTAGCAACACCAAGGTCAGGTGTTTGATTACACTGAGTAATTTGATTACAAAAAGTGATAAATTGTATATGCTGAATGCTCTGTCGCTGTCACTTTGGATAAACGCCTCTGAAAAATGCTTTAATTTAAATGTTATCAACTCACAAATCCATATCTTTGCCATCTCAGACACATTAAGTAGCACATGTTTCATGAGTGTAATCTCTGCATATCAATGTATGCTTCACATTTTGGCCTTATCAAAGTGCAAGTGAGGAGACTAGAAAAAAATCAAGGGACACAAAAAAAGGGACAGGGAAGGGGAAAACAACACTGAAAACAGAGTGCAGCTCATGGTCCATGTGTGCCAGTTTGCGAGAAATAACCTTCAAGCCAACTCGATAAGCAAGACGCGCAGAGGGCCGGGAGGCTGGGAGGCATCAGTCAGTGACAGGGCGAGGGCCCTGGAGAACTATAAATAACCCTGCAGAGGTGTCTGTATGCAGGGCAGCTGTGTATCGACAGCCCCTCAACTGAGCGCAGGACCAGGCGCCACAGGCGACAGCCAGCTGAAGAATGGCTCTAAAAAAACACAGCCAACATTGACTCTCATCAAGCCTTGGAAACCCTTTTAATAACCTAAAGGGAAGCAATGACTTTGGATCTAGGCCAATATAGCAGGCTAACAGACATACAGACAATACTTGGATGACTGTAAGGAGTAGTACTGAACAATGTGAACGCAAGTAAACTAATAATGGAAAGGAAACTGCTTTGACATACAGTGAGTCTGATTAACTGGAGCTTATGTTAGCGCACACTGTATACTGTGAAATTCAGTTGTTGAGTTTTACTAGTTTTATTTATTGTGGTTCTTTTAGTGGTCAAAGTAGTAGTTCTCAACTGGTGGATTGTGTCCCAAAAAGGACCTAAAGGTGATGATACACAGGGCAACTTTTTGAGCAATGTTGCCATCAACGGGCAACCAGGTGAGACACAGGGCCCACGACCAATCTAAATTATCCAGATAGAAATTTATTGCCCATTTTCAATGGGAAAGTGCCCAAGCAACATTCGCTCAGCAAGATTGCCCAGCAACATTGCTCAAAAAGTTGCCCTGTGTATCATCACCTTAAATAAATACATAAACACACACACACACACTAGATATATACATTCATACTCAACAAGGCAGCATTTATTTGATCAAAAATACTATATATGTAGAGGTGTGTGTGTGTTTGTATTTTTTATATAATATATAATATATATATATATATACACACATTATAGGAAAACAAATTATATTAAAGAAAGTATAATAATAGTAATAATAGTAATAATAATAATAATAATAATAATAATAATAATAATAATGCATTTCTTTTTTTAAACAAATATAGTTACTTTATTTATTTAAAAAAAAACAGTACCTTGTTGGGTCATCACTAGTAAAATCTAAATTTAAAATCTGGATCCTGAAGTAAAAAAAAGTTGAGCATCTTGTTCTAGCAAATATTCTGACCAAAATTGTTATGCAATTGTTATCCCACATGTTACTGTATAAATTAAACTCTTCATGGGTTTGTACAAGTGCTACCTCAGTGACAACTTTTTTTCTGCTTGAAAGGAGAAGATAAAAGCTGTAAAATGTGACCATAAATCTGTATTTATGCTCCTCAGAGAACATCATCTTTTGCATAATCACTTCTGATTTCATGCTGTGAGTTCTGTCATTAGCTGCTCATTGATTTCCATAAAACAAAAGGAAAGCTCTCGAGATAATTTCAGCAGGAGGCTGGAAAATAGATGCAGATGGAATGAAGGGAAAGAATTGGAGCAAGCAAAATGTTTTGTTTGTGTGACACAAATGGCTTGACTAAAGCAAGTAACATTTCAGCTTCACTCTGCCTGGTCAGTCTGACATATTGTACCAATAAGTGAATGAAATTGTGAACTTACCGGAATCATCCAGTTGGCCAAATCTCCATATTTGGATACCTGCATGGCTCCTAACATGGTCAAGTTGATATGACCCCTAGAGGAAACAAAAAATATATCAATGCCAAAATTAAGGTGCAGTCACATTTCAGCAAAATTTCACTGGCAAAAAGGGCCCATTGTCTATTGTCAATAGAGTTGCAATGTGAAGCCCAGTACAGAATGTCAAATGAAGCAGCTTCCTATTGGTCAACGCAGCAAAATCGAGTGACCAACTGAACCTTTCACGAAATCTGAGTAGGATAATCTTTGCCCACCCCACACGCAAAAATTCCACATTGCACGGATTCCTATTGAAATGACTGGATTTCTCCCAAGAAAACTCACAAACAACAGTAAACGTGACTGCACCTTTACTCAGGAGTATCATGGCTAATAAACGGAGCAATTCCATTGGGGTCCTCACACCATAGGTGCTCAGGCCCTAAATATTTAGACAGATGCAGAGTTAGGCACTTAAACTAAGAAAATATAATAGAATTATAAAATTACATTTTTTTTGAATGTGGAACAACAGAATTTAGTTTCAAAGCTGTAAAGTCTCCAATAAAACACTGAGAACCGGGACATCCTCATAAGAATAAGAACAATAAGCCACTATTTTTGTTATGAGATCATGTCGTTCGGTCATGGATTTAACTAATTAAAGATTATTACTTAGGTCAATGCTGACAAACAATTGAAATAAATAGTTCACCAGTTTATGTTAAGGTGAACTTCAGTACTTCCTTTAGTAATGCATGCTTAATACACACTTGATTTAGGCAATCCAAAAAACAAAACAAAAAAAAACCTACCACTTCCTAAAAGACTAGACTAAATAATTTGAGTAGTAAGGACCTGTGTGCTGAAAAGTCAAGCCTGTTGGCTTGAAATAGTCCACCACTAAACCACTGGATTGTGACAGACAGACTGTAAGTGGGTGGAAGTGCTCTATTCTTAATATATGTGCTGTCATGACTACCCTTGTGCCAGGTACAGCAAAAACCCCATGACCATTCACTGTGCTCCCTATTGCACCAGACAATTAAGGCCTAAATATATGACCGCTGCTGGATTCGCAGACGGCGAACACAGAAATAATTCTGAGGCTTGTGGGAGGGCAGCGTTAGCTGCCTGTGGAAAAATCGATAAGGCTCATAAAACATCAACGGGGAGTTTTCTAAACGACATGGGACTTATGCTTAACATACAGCTATGCAAATAACAGCATTATTAAAGATAAATTTTAAACTTGTGACTTCACTAAAACAGATAGCTGGAATAAAGAAACAAACAAATAATCATATATATATATATGTATATATATATTTTTTTTTTTTAAGTGAAGTGAAAGTGACACGTGATGGTCAAGTATGGTAACCCATACTTGGAATTTGACCTCTGCATTTAACCCATCCAAGTAAGTGCACACACATTAGGAGCAGAGTGAGTAGTGAACACACACACACTGCAAACGTGGATACACACCCGGAGGAGCGGGCAGCCTTGAGTGGCGCCCGGGGAAAAAAATATGGAGCGCTTCACGGATTTGCGTGTCATCCTTTCGCAGGGGCCATGCTAATCTTCTCTGTATCGATCCAATTTTAGTATATATATATATATATATATATATATATATATATATATATATATATATATATATATATATATGTATATATAAATGCTGCTAATAACATTGTTTTCAAATTATTCATTTTAATAATAAATAAATACATTTTTAATTAAATTAGACAAAAAGAGAAGTATTTTCTTGTGGTCTCAGACTCAGTAGCTTTTGGATGCTTTTGTGTTAATACAGTACACTGGGAAAATCAACACATGAACACTTGGTGTCATCAGGAAATTGATATTCACATACACAGGATGCAGAATTACACACTCCCACACTTAAGACCAGCAAGAGTCAATTGCTTTATTGACAGCACCGCAGGTTTCTCCGTGAAGGCCAGAACGGCACCGGGAGAGACAAAGCACCTTCATTCCGGCCGTCTCACCCTACTGAGCAGTACAAGAAGCATCCAATTAAAGTAGCCACCTGTTTTGACAGAGCTGAAAATGTCAGCCAACGTGCCCAAAGGCGCAGTCAGCGTCACGGTCGACTCATTGCATATTCTGCCTCCGCTCCATTCCACACATTCACCATTAACACTCAGAAAACAACCCTTTACCAGCTGCAAATCAAGCCCTTACGCCCCAAAACAGTCACGGCACTTCATTCAACACAGAAAGTCACATTTATTATCGGAATGTCTAAGTGAGCTCTTCCACCCACAGCTGGTTTCTTTAAAAGTTTTATCATCTGGGTCAAAGTACTCACCCTGACCAACCAACTGAAAATAAAGTCAACTTGTGAAAAATGTTCTGTGGAAATGGTTACAAAACAGTGTTCAAATAAAAAAAAGCCCTTATACAGGTCCTTCTCAAAAATTAGCATATTGTGATAAAGTTCATTATTTTCCATAATGTAATGATAAAAATTTAACTTTCATATATTTTAGATTCATTGCACACCAACTGAAATATTTCAGGTCTTTTTTTGTTTTAATACTGATGATTTTGGCATACAGCTCATGAAAACCCCAAATTCCTATCTCAAAAAAATTGCATATCATGAAAAGGTTCTCTAAACAAGCTATTAACCTGATCATCTGAATCAACTAATTAACTCTAAACACCTGCAAAAGATTCCTGAGGCTTTTAAAAACTCCCAGCCTGTTTCATTACTCAAAACCGCAATCATGGGTAAGACTGCCGACCTGACTGCTGTCCAGAAGGCCATCATTGACACCCTCAAGCAAGAGGGTAAGACACAGAAAGAAATTTCTGAACAAATAGGCTGTTCCCAGAGTGCTGTATCAAGGCACCTCAGTGGGAAGTCTGTGGGAAGGAAAAAGTGTGGCAAAGAAGAAGAGGTGATCGGACCCTGAGGAAGATTGTGGAGAAGGACCGATTCCAGACCTTGGGGGACCTGCGGAAGCAGTGGACTGAGTCTGGAGTAGAAACATCCAGAGCCACCGTGCACAGGCGTGTGCAGGAAATGTGAAGAGAAAGTTGAGAGACGCAAGACCCAACACTCTGGATGAGCTTAAGGCCACTATCGAAGCATCCTGGGCCTCCATAACACCTCAGCAGTGCAACAGGCTGATTGCCTCCATGCCACGCCGCAATTTCTTTCTGTGTCTTACCCTCTTGCTTGAGGGTGTCAATGATGGCCTTCTGGACAGCAGTCAGGTCGGCAGTCTTACCCATAATTGCGGTTTTGAGTAATGAAACAGGCTGGGAGTTTTTAAAAGCCTCAGGAATCTTTTGCAGGTGTTTAGAGTTAATTAGTTGATTCAGATGATTAGGTTAATAGCTCGTTTAGAGAACCTTTTCATGATATGCTAATTTTTTGAGATAGGAATTTTGGGTTTTCATGAGCTGTATGCCAAAATCATCAGTATTAAAACAATAAAAGACCTGAAATATTTCAGTTGGTGTGCAATGAATCTAAAATATATGGAAGTTTAATTTTTACCATTACATTATGGAAAATAATTAACTTTATCACAATATGCTAATTTTTTGAGAAGGACCTGTATATGATTGAAGATTAAAATGTGATTTGTCCTTACCCTCTGATCATGGCAAAGGAATCGTCGCTAGAGAAATAGGCTGCTCCAGGAAGAACTGTGACAGTTTCTTTACCTGAAAGGGTAAGGGTGAAATGGAAAGAGCTTTCATTAAGTGCTCTAAATGGACAAATTAGGTTATTAAAAGGCAATTTATGCAATGCTAATGCTGTATAACTGTCTACAAAAATGAAAGTGAGGGATAATTATTACCAGCATTGATAAGATCTGCATCAACCTCTTCCACTGTTGGGTAGGGGCCCTGAATTGTATTAAAAAAAGAAGTACTCATTAATGCTTTTATGATGAGTGTAAAAATCACTCGGCTTATATTAAAAAAGAAATATACAACAAACAACAACAACGTTTATAGTTAAATGGAGACAATAATTTAACTCTTGCTTCATGTAGACAAAAGAAATTTACACAGATGTAATGTTTTTTTGACTACATTATTTTACATTTTATATATGATAGCATAACAGTATATCGAATAATGGTAATATTTGCCATTCATATTTTTCTCATATAAACTACAGATGCAATTAAGTGTACACTTAAAAACAACTAGATTCAAACAACTCTCTCATTAAGTGAGTGTTTTTCTCTCATTAACATAATAATTAAAATCATAACAGATGGTTTTTCAATAATGTTTCTAACTGCATTTAGCAAATTCAATACAAATCTGTTAAAGAAGAGCTTACCAGCCCCAGAATCCCATTTTCACTCTGCAGGTGGACGGTAATATCTGGTTTAATGAAATTACTTGCCAGCATGGGGATTCCAATGCCCAGGTTAGCTAAAAAGGTTATCAAACTGCATTAAAAGATTATCATGAGAGACACACAGGAAATGTAATTTTAGTAAACAATGAAACCATTGTTCCTTTCAATAATCTGTTAAAATTAAAGGAAAATCTCACCCAATTTCAGTATGTTTTTCACACAAAGCTACCATATGGCTCCAAAAGACTTGAAATATAGCACACAAGATGTGTGAATCGGTTTTATGGTACTTTGAAAGCTTCAGTCCTCATTCATTGTAATTGCATGGCAAATAGAGGCCAGTAAAATTCTTAAAAATGCAATTTTTTTGTTTAAAAAAAAAAAGGAATATAGTGCAACAGTCAGCTAAAAACTCCAATCATTTTCTCCAAAGGGAAACTGATTTTAAACGATAACTTCTAAACCTTTAAAGAAGACTGAAGAAGTCAGCTCACATTATTTCAGTTTATTTTTAATGTAATGTAAATGTTAAAATAATCGTTTAACAGCTGAATTTCTGGTGAAACACTACATTACCTATGATGATGTACAGAAAATCACACCAATCAGAGAATCCAAAAAAGCAACACGTGCCAAAAGATCTCATTAGCTACGCCCACTCCCATGAATGACGTAACCGAATCAATCTCTCTATGCTCTCAAAATACTTAAATGTGTGTGTGTGTGTGTGTGAAATATATATATATATATATATATATATATATATATATATATATATATATACACACACACATATGTATATATGCATATTTTGCAAAAAAACTAAAATAGGTTGTTTTTATATCAACATTTGTAAATTAGTAGTTTTATATTTCTCCAGCAATTTTTATTTAATTATGCTGTTGGAAATAGAGTGAAGCAGGAATGACGTAGCATGACATAGCAACG
Source organism: Gila orcuttii (assembly GCA_026230005.1). NCBI lineage: Eukaryota > Metazoa > Chordata > Actinopteri > Cypriniformes > Leuciscidae > Gila > Gila orcuttii. The sequence continues at coordinate 23,063,924 of JAPDVR010000015.1, forward strand.
AGTTATAGCATTTTTGCACCTACGTTTCCATCACCCCGAAATCAATGTGTTTTTTTTATGATTTTTGGTTAAATGGCTGAAATAAGGTATGTGGTGAACACAAGCTCAAGATACTTTCACGTTTTATTCTTCGACATAAAATACATCAATATTACCCCACTCGTGATTTTTTTTAAGCTATTACGTGTCTTGAAAAGGCAGTTGCTAGCAAGTGGCTAAATGGGACTACAGAGGCTGTCGAGGAGAAACGTCATCACGGTGAAAAGATAAGCTCAGTTCGCTTTTACAGCATCATTATGCTTATAATTGTGCTCTTACAAACTATTGTAATTTAAACGTTCTGGGAAAATGTTTTTAGATAAAACGCTGAAAGTTGTCGGAAGCTTAATGATGGTGACATTGAAGTGGTGCCATCGTTCATAGCCTCCCCTTTAGCTTTTTACTTCTGGCGACTGCATTTAGGCTTCTACAGTGCATCCGGAAAGTATTCACAGCGCTTCACTTTTTCCCCATTTTGTTATGTTACAGCCTTATTCGAAAACGGATTAAATTCATTATTTTCCTCAAAATTCTACAAATAATACCCCACAATGACAACGTGAAAGAAGTTTGTTTGAAAACTTTGAAAATGTATTCGAAGCCTTTGCCATGACACACAAAATTGAGCTCAGGTGCATCCTGTTTCCACTGATCATCCTTGAGATGTTTCTACTACTTGATTGGAGTCCACCTGTGATAAATTCAGTTGATTGGACATGATTTGGAAAGGCACACACCTGTCAATATAAGGTCCCACAGTTAACAGTGCATGTCAGAGCACAAACCAAGCCATGAAGTCAATGAACCAATCAGGGTAGAGTGGCCAGACGGAAGCCACATGAAAAGGCACATGACAGCCCCTCTGGAGTTTCCCAAAAGGCACCTGAAGTACTCTGACCATGAGAAACAAAGATTGAACTCTTTGGCCTGAATGGCAAGCGTCATGTCTAGAGGAAACCAGGCACCGCTCATGACCTGGCCAATACCATCCCTACAGTGAAGCAATATGGTGGCAGCATCATGCTGTGGGGATGTATATCAGCGGCAGGAACTGGGCGACTAGTCAGGATCGAGGGAAAGATGAACGCAGCAATGTACAGAGACATCCTTGATGAAAACCTGCTCCAGAGCGCTCTGGACCTCAGACTGGGGGCGACGGTTCATCTTCCAACAGGACAACGACCCTAAGCACACAGCCAAGATAACAAAGGAGTGGCTACGTGACAACTCTGTGAATGTCCTTGAATGGCTCAGCCAGAGCCCAGATTTAAACCCGATTGAACATCTCTGGAGAGATCTGAAAATGTCTGTGCACCGACGCTCCCCATCCAACATGATGGAGCTCGAGAGGTTCTGCAAAGGAGAATGGGAGAAACTGCCCAATAATAGGTGTGCCAAGCTTGGTGCATCATACTCAAAAAGACTTGAGGCTGTAATTGGTGCCAAAGGTGCTTCAACAAAGTATTGAGCAAAGGCTGTGAATACTTCTGTATTTATATAAATTTGCAAAGATTTCAAACAAACTTCTTTCACGTTGTCATTATGTGGTATTGTTTGTAGAATTAAGGGAAATAATGAATTTAATCCTTTTTGGAATAAGGCTGTAACATAACAAAATGTGGAAAAAGTAAAGTGCTGTGAACTTTCCGGGTGTACTATGAATTCATAAAAGTTGTCTTCATCTGTGATAATTATCTTGATGGACAAATTACAGAGCTTGTTTTTTTGCAATAATCCAAAAACCTATGGAAAAATCCTATTGGGGTTTTGTCGAGGGAACCAGCGTAATGCTAACTGCCAGAAAGCCTACAAAGTGACATCATACCAGCACCACTCAATTCTTCATTGAATTGTAGTTTTCTTTCCCTCACTAAAACTGTTAAGTACACAGTCTTGTACTTCTGTATTTTTGTCTGATTTTCAAAAACTTTTTTGCTTCAAATCAAAGTTTGTAGTGTTGCGATTCACCTCATAGCTGGTTGGCTTGGTTCACGGCTTATAACTCTTTAATGAAAAATCCCTACAGGAAAAATTAATGGAAAAAATACTTGTGGGGGCGGACGCTAATGCACTCTATACAGGTTTTGATCAACGTGAGGGTAAGTAAATGATGACAGAAGTTTCATCTTTGGGTGAACTATCTCTTTAAAGGATAAAACAATGGTCCAGTGAGATTAAAACGATAAATGTAGGTGACATGGTCGGAAACACAGTACATACCGTACATCCCGTCCTCAAACTCCAGCGCAGCTCTGCGAATAATCCTCTCTCTCACAATATCAGAGTCTTTTGTGGGTTTGGGATTTTCAGCCTGGCCTTTCTTTACTGTACGCCTCTGCAAAATATCAGACAGACGGGCGGCAAAAAAATGACAGAGGATAGATGGATAAAGGAAAACTGATAGAAACGAGTCAGACAAGTCGCGCCACCTTACCTCGATCCGTTTCTCGTAGAGATCTCCCTTGACGATCCTGTGGACGTAGACGCTGGGGATGTGGATGTCCTCTGCTGCAAACGTGCCCACGTCTACAATCTCCTCTACCTGAAGACAGAACATAGACCAGCTGAAGGTGACAATGAGATTAAGATCTCATGTTTCTTTGTAATACAGATTGGCAGAACTGTTGACTAGCCATCTAACAACTGTCTAGTTGTTTACTGGCGTAGATAAGTTTATTGAGATTTTTAAGTACCTCTCAAAGACAGTTTTAGCATGTTGACAGCATGTAGTGCAAGAGTCTATCAGTACTGTCAGCATGGCTTACTGTCAGAGAAGTTGCTTCTCTGAATTCATCCCCTTTCACTCCTGGACTTCAAATCGCCTGCCATGACTAATGTTTCTTGTTATTTTGCATAATCCATAGGGCTCCTTTTTTGTGAGGACTTGAATTTTGTGCAATAAAATAATGTATATATTTAACCTATTTATTTGCTGAATATCGTCCAGTTACCCAAATATACCATTCAACGTCTGTACGATTAATACTTTTATTCAACAAGGATGCATTAAATTGATCAAAAGCAACATTAAAGAGACTGTTAAAATGTTAAAATATTTTAATAAAAAAAAAAGCTGTTCAATCAGTTTTAACTTTGCATTTATAAAAGAATACTGAAAAAAGTCCATCTCAGTTTCCACAAAAATATTAAGTAGCACAACTGTTTTCAACATTGATAACAATAAGAAATGTTTCTTGAGCAGCAAATCAGCATATTAGAATGATTTCTGAAGGATCATCGAAGACTGGAGTAATTATGCTGAAAATTCAGCTTTGCCATCACAGGAATAAATTATACTTAAAAATATATTAGAAAAGTCATTTTAAATTGTAATAATAATTCTCAATATTACTGTTTTACTGTATTTTGGATCAAATAAATGCAGCCTTGGTAAGCATAAGAGTACTTTCAAAAATATTAAAAAATCTTCCAGACCCCAAACTTTTGAACGATCGCACATTTTCACACATCCAACTAGGAACACTCAAAATACACATACACTGTTTCAAGAAAATTGATGAAATAAGTCTGGTAATGGACACCGGGCCAGATGACAGTTCAGTGTCAGACATTTCTTCACTGCTCTGTATCATCATATATCATCAGCTCTCTGTCTGCCATCCATTACAGCTGAAAAACATACGATACACTGTAGGTCAAACAGCCCCTTAAAATGTTGAAAATGCCTTCCATTGTGTCAGATGTAAAAAAAAAGCTTTTATTCTGAATTCAGAGATATAGATATTGCCTTTTCAGTTTCTTTTCCACACAGCATTGATATGGGCAGCTTTAAGGACCCTTCAGGGAACAATAAACCTGTCACACATAAGCAGTCTGATTGAGGAGGGTTTGCCCTGCAAATGGAAAAATGTTAACCTATCTCTCTTTGGAGACTAGAGGATATGAGCAAAGGGAATGAGGTGCTGACAGCTACTCGAAACTTAAACTTTTCAAAATCACAAATCTTGAAGTCAAGTTGTTTATAAAACTGGCTGAAGGGACAGTTTTGCATATAAGTCATTATCCTCAAAAGGAGATGTCTAGCAGAATGTTTACTTTGCTCTTTTTATAATCATCACCAAAATCGTCATCAATCACCAGAAACTCCAAAAAGCACGATAAAGGTAGTCAATACTAATGATTAATATTTCATTTGTGCATATTATACTATTTGTATATTCAAATTTGGCACTTGTAAACAGTTACAAGAAACACAAGAGCTAATAGCACACTTGTGATTAATATTTAAAGGGATAGTTCACCCAAAAATGAAAATTCTGTCAGTATTTACTCACCCTCATGTTGTTCCAACCCCGTAAGACCTTTGTTCATCTTCGGAACACGAATTAAGATATTTTTGATGAAATCTGAGAGCTGGATCACTCCTCCATAGGCTTCTTGAGGGATTGAACTTGCAGGCCCCGAAAAGTTATTAAAGACATCGTTAAAATAGTCCAAGTGACTACAGTGGCTCAATCTTAAGTTTGTCAAACGACGAGAATACTTTTTGTGCGCAAAAACAAACAAAAATAACGACTTTATTTCAACTATTAATTTCCTTCTCTGTTGGCCTCTAGTCAGTTAACTTAGTGTAATAGCGTAGAGCTACGTCACACGTAGGCTCACTATTGGCCGACGCTGGTCATGTGTGTGATGCGTGTGACGTACAACAACAGAAGCGCTACGCTATTACACTAGTGAACTGACTCGAGGCCCACAGAGAGGGAAATGAATAGTTGAAATAAAGTCGTTATTTTAGTTTTTTTGCGCACAAAAAGTATTCTCGTCGTTTGATAAACTTAAGATTGAGCCACTGTAGTCACTTGGACTATTTTAACGATGTCTGTAATAACTTTTCGGGGCCTGCAAGTTAAATCCCTGAAGAAGCCTATGGAGGAGTATGGAGGAATGATCCAGCTCTCAGATTTCATCAAAAATATCTTAATTCGTGTTCCGAAGATGAACGAAGGTCTTACTGGGTTGGAACAACATGAGGGTGAGTAAATACTGACAGAATTTTTATTTTTGGGTGAACTAACCCTTTAATATGTGCAATTTTTTTATATTTGCATATTCAAATTTTGCATTTGTGACCAATAACGTATAATATTATTAACATACCAAACCTAGTGATTAATTACTAATACTCCATACTAGTAATTAATATTTCAGTTGCACAATTTTAATATTTACATATTCAAATTTGGCACTTGTAACCAGTTACAATATACACAAGAAACAATGGCATTCACCATTAATAACAAACATAGGGCCAGATTTACTAAACAGGGAAAATTCCAAAAAAGCAGATTCTGAAGTTCTGCAGGTGATTTACAGATGATGCTCAAATTAAAGCATCATCATTTCCATAATGACTATCGCAATCTACAGAGAACAGCACAAAGTAGCATCTGGTTTAAAGGGGTCATATAATGCCATTTTCATACAAGTTAATTTGATTCTTTAGGGTCTAAATTAAAAGTTTGTAATATACTTTGATTAAAAATTGTCGTTAGTATTGTAAGAAAACACTAATTTTACCTGGTCAAAAACAGCTCTGTTTTCAGCACGCCATTTCAGTGCATATGCCTTTAAATGATAATGAGCTTAGCTCACTCCGCCCCTCTGTTCTGCGGGCGTTCATAACAGCGTTATGACCACACCGCACGTGGAGTGTTTCTTTGACAACAGTTGAGGGTATAGGAAAAAAATGGCAGCGGGAGTCTCTGAGGAGGACACATCTGTGCAACCGTATCAGTTTGAACCGGAGTCGGAACAAGATAACGGCCCGAAGAAGTTCGACAATTAAGGCTCGAACATGACGTTTCTGAATGGTTGGTTATTATATTGTCACTTTGATCTATCTTTGTGTACTGGCAGGGTAGAGTAACTTAGTGAGATGTAACTTACGAACGCTATGTGTTTACTGATGCAAGTTATACGTACTCAGTTTGTAATAACACAATAACCATAACGCGTTGTTCATTATAAACGTGGGATTATGAATTATCTTGAGCACGTCGTACATAGAAAACATGCCGTATGTACCCTGAGTGTAAACCTCAGCCGCATTCATCGTGAAGCGATTTGCAAAGATTAATATAAAGGTTAATAAATTTTACACTTAACGTACTTTTTCTGGAGGTTCAGCAGGGAGACATGAATAGTTGGTAACGATTCTTTTTTCAGGAGCAGCTTCTTATCAAAATCAGCTTTATAAGTTACTTCCTTCGTTAATAAAGCAGTCTGGTGAGAAAAGATTTGCGAATCGCGTGAACATGAAAGCATTGACGTTGCTCGTGGGGAATATTCCCTTCGAAAACAAAACTCAGCCACTGTGTCTTCAGCGGTTCGGATTTAGGAACATCAAAATTACTGCTGTGTTCGTTATTACACCCAAGAACAGAACACCACACCACAATCGCTTAGACGCCATTCTGCTCCAGCGTATCAACAATGACGGACTATGATGACTGACAGCTCGCTCAGGGCAGGGATCTGTTGAAACGCTGCTGTCAATCAACAATCGTGGGAGGGGCGTCCGATTTAGTGACGTCACAAAATCGAACGGCTCAATTTGAGGCAGAGGAAAACATATAAGGAGATTAAAACAAAAACACTGGATAGATTTTTATTATTATATGATGGTTGTGTACAGGCACTGCCAACACACATTTCAGTACAATCAACTTGAAAAAGTGCATGTACCATTATATGACCCCTTTAAGACATGCTTTTTTGGGTGTTAAATAATGGCGCAAATACCAGTAAATTGACTAGCGCAAACCTTAGTAAATCACCTTGCGTGATTAATTTAAATACTTTCCTCCCATAAATTTTGCATCTGAAAGGAAAAGTCCAACAAATGCATGTGCAATAAGATCAGCCGCAAAAATAACCCTGTCCATGCCTTTTCAGCGCTAATTTTTCACTGCGTGTCTTTAGTAAATCCTGACAGTAGATTTTAACACCAAAATAGGGTTTGAGCTGGCGCGTCTAGTATGGAGCTTCTAATACTCCATACTATTGATTAAATGTAAATTTTTGCTATTTGCGTATTCAGATCTCTCAATTGAACCAATGGCATTTACCATTATTAATATCAAACCTGGTGTGGGAACACCTTTCACTTTCATTAAGGACAAGATAACTTTGTTTGTTAAACATTGTTTGTTTCATAGAACAGAGAAAATCATTTCAATTTCGATTTTTGGATGAACTTTGTGATCAGTAATTCAAAAATCAGTAAAAAAAGTATGTCTCATTTTGCAAAAACACGTTTTCCTCCACATCCTCCCGTGTTGAATTTCGCTGTTGTACCTGTTGTGGTGTTGTGTGTGATAACAGCACAAAGCCCCACACGCAGTTTCACAGGCAGCGCCGCTGAGAGCTAAGAGAGCGGCTTAGCACTCCTTTAAGGAGCAAAAATAAGCTCTTAAAATACTGAATAAAAATCTGAGACTCGGAATAAGGGCTCAGGGGAGAAAACAATTTGCAGAGAACCAAATCGATGCGCCCAAAGCACGTTTAAGCCCTGCAGATGTGCACAAACAGACAACAAAAGCCAGGCATTCGAAGAATCCAACAGACCAGCGTGACTTTAGCTGTCAGACCCAATACGCTTGTGCATCGTACATAGAAGGAAATTTCCTGAAATTGGTGCATTTTACAACTGTGTCCTCAACTTGCGGCGCCATTAGAGAGGGCAAAACGATGAACCAAGATTCAGCGGTGTTGTTGTCATGGTTACCGCTGTTGGCATTTGCCGTTTTATCACTAGCCCGGGCTGTGCAGGGCAGAGAGTGATTGAAGGGCTCAGGCTTCCAGACGGCCTAAGGGTTTAATGCGGAGCACAAAATGAAATCTGTAGGAGTTAACAACACTTTCTCTGGAGAGTTCGGGGCCTCATTAACCCTTCACATACACAGTTACCATATACAGTAGGATTCAAAACAGACCATATTGGTTAAAGGAACAGTACATCCAAAAAAATTTAAATCTGCCATAATTTATATAAGACAATTATCTTACAATAAGAGAGGTGAATAGAGCTTTGCATTGCTGCATATTATATTATGTTAACATTTGTTAAGTTAAAGGATTAGTTCACCCAAAATGATTCCATAATTTACTCTCTCAAGCCATCCTAGGTGTATATGACTTTCTTCTTTCATTCAAACACAATCTGAGTTGTATTAAAAAAAATCCTGGCTCTTCCAGGTTTTTAAATGGGAGTAAATAGTAACTGAGATTTTGAAGCCAAAAAATATGCATCCATCCATCATAAAAGTAATCCATACGGCTCCATGGGGTTACTAAAGGCCTTATGAAGCAAAGTGATGCATTTCATAAGAAAAATATCCATACTTATAACTTTATAAACTATAATCACTTTCTTCCGGTAACAGCCGTACACGAGTCGAGTTCTGGTCGAAGAGTAACACATGACGTACTGACAAACGCAGAAACACAGAGGATAGAGCAAAACAAAACACCGGTCCTGAATTAGAAGTCTAAAACGAGAATTTTTAAAGAGAAATGTCACGGGAGCTTGAGTTTGTTGCCCGCTAGAGGCGTCTACTCACACATAAGCTTACGCTACTCCAACATCCTACATCATACTCCAGAACTCGACTCTCTCGTGAACGCGCAGACAGACGTTACCGGAAGCTAGTGATTACAGTTTATAAAGTTATAATTATGGATATTTTTCTTCTAAAATGCATCGTTTCGCTTTAGAAGGCCTTTATTAACCCCCAGGAGCCGTATGGATTACTTTTATGATGGATGGATGCACTTTTTTGGGCTTCAAAATCTCAGTTACTACTCACTCCCATTATAAAGCTTGGAAGAGCCAGGATATTTTTACAAATAACTCAGATGATTTTTTTTGGCTGAAAGAAGAAAGGCATATACACCTAGGATGGCTTGAGGGTGAGTAAATAATTTTTGGGTGAACTAACCCTTTAATATTAATATGAATTGGTTTATACTATATAGTACTATAAATGAGGAATATGCAGTTTTTTTTAACTATACCTATATGATTACATATATGACATGATACTATACACCACAATATATATATATATATATATATATATATATATATATATATATATATATATATAAAAAGTAGCCCTCAGGAAAAAACTCTGAAGCAGCGTTTAGTCTTCAATGGAAATGAAAATAAGATTGATGTCACATAGAAAGAAGGAAAAAAGGGATACAAAATCCTTGAGGGATACAGAGGAACCTTTTTTTTCCAAGGGTTTGTTCTTTTTTTGGACTGTGAGCCTTGTCAAAGCCGGTTAAATCTGCAGAAGCTGATGGGCACATGTTGTTATGAAACAGTTAGTGTGTCTCGATCAGAAACATGAAGTGAGTGTATGCTACATATTGCTCTGAATCTGGCAGGTAGCTAAAAATGATTACGTGTTTATTTTTACACGTCTCACTTCATATCAAGTGCCAAGCATAATCAACAGACGGCACACGAATAAACTGTAATCTTCAAAAATAGTTAGGTTTGAGTAAACAAGCATGATGAGACAAATCCAAAAAGCCAATGAAGGCATAAACAAGACTAAGCTGACATTTTCTAATAAACACAAAACAAGGTTTGAATATCCTGAGGATACATTTTGTGTAGTAGTTAGTCTTGTCTATTTTCTAAATGTTAAAAAAAACATATTCCTTCTCCAGATGTTTCAGCTCAGTATGAGTAGGAAACCCAGCCTATCAGCACCATGGACCTTGAGGGGCCGCCAATCAGAGGCTAAATACAATTACCACTTCACTCAAGTGGCCCTTAAGGAGAATATGCACCAACTAAAGAGAAGGGGACCTCTAAAGAGACAGGTAAGTTTTAAAAAGTTATTTATCGACATGTAGCACATTTTCATAAAATTGCTGTAATCTATGCCAAGGGCCGTGATAAACCAAAATTCAGGCTTTAATTAAACTAACATAGCAATCTACAATATAAACACAGTTGATTATCATACCGTATCTGTACATATCTAAGTATCTATGTATATAAATATATATATATATATTTTTTTTTTGTCATAAACCATCACTCTCATACAATATATGTATGCATACATACATATGAAGGCCATTGTGTAATTCGCACCCTGGTCCTGTCCAGTAAATGTGCAGAATAATAACAGAAAATCTTTACATAAAGAAATATTCTACTAGGAGGTTATTTGATTGAAATAGGACTGAAAAAAAATCAACACTACGACCTACTGGCCTCACATTTAGCAATATCCCTAATCTCGCTCACAACGCCCCAGCTGTCGCACTTGCACTGGTAATTTATGTGCAACAAACCAAAAGGATAATCAGTGTTTTGAAATTGGACAGAGGGAGGAGGAGAGATAATACCTTTGAGGACGAATTTCATCAATAACCAATTAGCCCCATCCTGAAAAACTCATTTCATGCAACCTGTCGTTTCAACAAAATTTGAAAAAGAACAGATTGGTACCTTTACAGCCAATGTGACTAGCAAATATGGCCTTGTTTGAACTAACTGCCCTCGCTCTGGGCCTCACTGTACCTGCGATAACAGGATAACTGGAATATGCCACGGATCTGCTGTGCAAGGCTTCTGTCGCCTGGCAACCAGCTGGCCGAATTGATTTCGCCTGCTTTATTATTACTATTTTTTTTTAGCAATCTGCATTTCCTTTGGTTAATGCTAATGATCAGTCTTTTTAATTTGTTAGGAAAATGGCAGCTTTATACATGTCATTCTCAAAAAATTAGCATATTGTAATTAAGTTCATTATTTTCCATAATGTAATGATAAAAATTAAACTTTCATATATTTTAGATTCATTGCACACCAACTGAAATATTTCAGGTCTTTTATTGTTTTAATACTGATGATTTTGGCATACAGCTAATGAAAACCCAAAATTCCTATCTCAAAAAATTAGCATATTTCATCCGACCAATAAAAGAAGTGTTTTTAATACAAAAAAAAGTCAACCTTCAAATAATTATGTTCAGTTATGCACTCAATACTTGGTCGGGAATCCTTTTGCAGAAATGACTGCTTCAAAGCGGCGTGGCATGGAGGCAATCAGCCTGTGGCACTGCTGAGGTGTTATGGAGGCCCAGGATGCTTCGATAGCGGCCTTAAGCTCATCCAGAGTGTTGGGTCTTGCGTCTCTCAACTTTCTCTTCTCAATATCCCACAGATTCTCTATGAGGTTCAGGTCAGGAGAGTTGGCAGGCCAATTGAGCACAGTAATACCATGGTCAGTAAACCATTTACCAGTGGTTTTGGCACTGTGAGCAGGTGCCAGGTCGTGCTGAAAAATGAAATCAGATGGAAGCACGAAGTGCTCGAAAAATCTCCTGATAGCTAGCTGCATTGACCCTGCCCTTGATAAAACACAGTGGACCAACACCAGAAGCTGACATGGCACCCCAGACCATCACTGACTGTGGGTACTTGACACTGGACTTCAGGCATTTTGGCATTTTCTTCTCCCCAGTCTTCCTCCAGACTCTGGCACCTTGATTTCCGAATGACATGCAAAATTTGCTTTCATCCGAAAAAAGTACTTTGGACCACTGAGCAAACAGTCCAGTGCTGCTTCTCTGTAGCCCAGGTCAGGCGCTTCTGCCGCTGTTTCTGGTTCAAAAGTGGCTTGACCTGGGGAATGCGGCACCTGTAGCCCATTTCCTGCACACGCCTGTGCACGGTGGCTCTGGATGTTTCTACTCCAGACTAGGGCTGAACGATTATGGAAAATAATCTAAATGCGATTTTTTAACCAATATTGCGATTGCGATTTAATATGCGATTACTTTAAGTTCTTTACCTTCTGTATTAGTCGACAAAGACAAGCAATAAATCATTGTACAGTAGGGATGGGAATCTTTAGGCAGCTCATGATCCGATCTAATTTTTTTCTTATTACTTAATCTTAATAACACTTAAAATATGTATTTAATTACATGTGTAAATATACATACTTATATATATATATATATATATATATATATATATATATAAACACATTTAATTAAAACAATTACATGTTAAGAATTTTAAATGGGCTATAAACTAATATAGCTTCAAAATATAAAAAGCTAGTATATAAAGAGGAACAAAAAAAAAAAACATTACAAGCAATAAACAAAGAGTGCTTTCAGTATTTAAAAGTAGGCTGTCTGAACGTTTTCCATTCAAAAGCTGGAGTGATTTTCCCCCTATACGATAAGCTGCATTCACACTAATGCACATATCTCTTTTGAAATTGTAAATGTGGTTTGTCCTGTTGGTTTAAGATATAAATGACCGTGTTTACATTAATTTCGCGTCAAAAGCATTTTGAGATGCAAGTACATTTAACCAATGAGTCGCTCACAGCCGCATGCACGAGCACTCTTCACAAAGCGCGCGTAAGTATTTTAAAATGAAAACAGCTTTCTCAGTGATTTTCATATTTTTAATATATAAGCCAACTGCATTCCAAAAGACATAAATGATGCCTTTGTGGAGCATTTGTAAGGAAAATTCCGGCGGGCAAGACCGCGCACTGCAAGAGTAGCATCAAAGCGGCAAAACCTGTGCAATGAAGCCCGCGACTGTCCCTGTAATTCGCTTAAATGAAAGCTTATTTTTCGGAAGGTTCGAGCAGTGTCGTGTGTGTGTGTGTGTGAGAGAGAGAAATTAGAAGCAAGCAGAATACGGTTGTTTCTAAAGCACGCGCAGCGTCATCACGCATCTGTGTTTAAAAACTAAGCTCAGACTCGATTCTGAAATTCTCTGAATCGATCCAGAATTGTTGGAGAGAGAATAAATATCACATACATAAAAAATAAACTGTTCTTTCCTGTATGCCAGACCTATGCGTAGCGTGCCAAGTTGATGCTTGATCTGCAGACTGCTTTTCTCTCTCGTGTCACGTGACTAGTGTAATCGCAGCTTTTGCGATTACAAAATCGCATTTCATCATATCGCGATATTATCGCAAATGCAATTAATCGTTCAGCCCTACTCCAGACTCAGTCCACTGCTTCCGCAGGTCCCCCAAGGTCTGGAATCGGTCCTTCTCCACAATCTTCCTCAGGGTCCGATCACCTCTTCTTCTTTGCCACACTTTTTCCTTCCCACAGACTTCCCACTGAGGTGCCTTGATACAGCACTCTGGGAACAGCCTATTTGTTCAGAAATTTCTTTCTGTGTCTTACCCTCTTGCTTGAGGGTGTCAATGATGGCCTTCTGGACAGCAGTCAGGTCGGTAGTCTTACCCATGATTGCGGTTTTGAGTAATGAAACAGGCTGGGAGTTTTTAAAAGCCGCAGGAATCTTTTGCAGGTGTTTAGAGTTAATTAGTTGATTCAGATGATTAGGTTAATAGCTCGTTTAGAGAACCTTTTCATGATATGCTAATTTTTTTAGATAGGAATTTTGGGTTTTCATGAGCTGTATGGCAAAATCATCAGTATTAAAACAATAAAAGACCTGAAATATTTCAGTTGGTGTGCAATGAATCTAAAATATATGAAAGTTTAATTTTTATCATTACATTATGGAAAAATTTTTGAGAAGGACCTGTAGACACACAGCTATCAGATAACCTGTTAATTAGGACGCGGTCTGTTTTATAACAAGAGGAAGTAAGGTGGCTGTTTCCTCCAGTGGCGTCAGTATTTCCAGCGCCTGGCTCTGACAGGCAACAGGAACGCTTCTCTCGAAACGCTGAGCCATTGGCAAGCCTCATAAGCCAGCCAATTGAGAGGAAATAATTCAACGTGGCTGCTGCGTTTTGGCAGATTATAACTGGATGATCATAAAACACTGTCTCCCTTCCAAGCAGCTAAATATGGCCTCAGCTACTTTGGAGTGAAAATCAGATGTCAGAAAGTAAAGGAAATGCTGAAATTATAAAATATAGTGCACTCCACACGAATAGCATATGAAAACGCACATAAAAAAGGGAAGGGGGATACAGGTAAAGGGCTGAACCAAACGACAGTCTCTTTGAAGTAAAACATGGGACAGAGTTTAAGCTGGCTCCAATCAAGCATTCTGTAATAAGCTTATCAAGGACTGTAAGGATGATTTCATATGCAGGTAACAGGATGGTTCTGTCTGGGAAAAGAGATGTACTTGCAAAAACTGGGTCACAACCACTATGCTCTCAAAATACATTTGCACAAGATTTCCACTATATTAAACTAGTATAGTCTTCAATTGACTACTTAATTGATTTTTAAATCACATTAATTACATGGTTTACTAATAAATTATAATTGATAAATATTTGCTGAGAAAAGCCCTAAATTAATATAATTCAACGACACTTTTGCGGACAAGTTAAGCATTAAAAAGAACATCAACAATGTCAATGCTGCCTGTAATAGCAGCTTGCTCCAGCTGTATTTAATTAATGCTAATTAATATGATTCTAATTGCATGAAAGTTATTTTTAATAAAAACAATTTACAAAATTAAATATGTGAATCATAATAGGATTATAATATATTAATATAACAGTAGAAGCTGATTCCATTAACTCGTACCAACTGTATTTTATTCATATTAATGTAATTCCAATTGCAAATTAATATTGTTAATATATACAATTAAAAATATATATTACAATCATAACAAGGTTATAATATGTTATAACTGTTGTTTTAATAATTATTGTAAATAAACATGTTAAATCAACAGCCCTAGTGCAAAATGCAATCAATGTAATGCAATCAACACAGATATGACTGCGCATCCTGAAGTGCAATTCAAGAAATATTTGGAGTTGATGTTGATGCCTCTTCCCCCTTCTGGTAATTTTATGGGACGATTTTGTGATGAATGGAGTCATAAATAATATACATAAATAATCAGTACATCCATCTATTTGTTCTTTTTACTGTATCAAAATAACAGAAGTAGGTTTCATCCCTAAATAGGATATATACAACAATTCTCAAACGCTACCGTATAATTGTTAGGCCTAAATGTTTTGAAAAAAGTATCTTATGCTGTATTTATTTGATCAAAAATACAGTAAAATCAGTAATATTGTGGCATTACAATTTTAAATACGTTTTTTATTTTTTATTTTAATATATTATATCAAAATGTAATTTATTCCTTTGATAGCAAAGCTGAACTTTCAGCATCATTACTTAAGTGTCACATGATCCTTCAGAAATCAAGATTTTCAGCAGTGAAAATCCTTCAGATTTTCAGCTCAAGAAACATTTCTTTGAAAACAATTATGCTGCCTAATATTTTCCTGGAGAGCTTTTTTTCTCTCTCTCCATGATTCTTTTATTAGAAACAATGAGAAAGAGTAGTATGTTTAAAGGAGCAGCATTTATTTTGTAACATTATAAATGTCTTTACTGTCATTTTGGATCAATTTGATATGTCCTTGCCGAATATAAAATGATCATTTTCTTTTTTTAATTCTTACTGGCCCCAAACTTTCGAAAAGCAGTGTATATAAATAGACTCCTCCAGTAAACCTTTTAAAACAGATGAGACACCTGTAGTAACCCAAATGACTGTTTTCTTTTCTCATCTCCAGACAACAGGGATGGCAATGAGTCAGTCTTTATTCTGAGTGAGTTGGCACTACAAACAGCATCTTAACCAATCAAACAGAGGCGGAATGCAAGATACACACTGTTCCTCAGCACTTAGCCAACTGATTCATTCTCCTAGCAGGGTGGCTTTCATCACCAGATGCAGAAACATTGAAAAAGGTCTTTAACCATTACTGTGTGTTCAGAGAACTGATAAGCTTATCTTTAGTGGGACCGCAATAACCGTAATGTCAGAGGATACTGGCCACTAATAACTGCTCATATTGCTGTGCAGCCACAATAAAGATTGAAAACCGGACAAATAAAAGCTCTAATGCGCTGATAGCATCCGACACAATTGTAGCAGAAGACAATTAAAGAATCTGAGTGAGCTAAAATTCTTCCTTCCTGATGATAGTACTATTGGTAGACAGATAGTGAAGTGTGAAGACTAGTTACAGAAATATCTGCTCAAATGGTTCAAAGTCAGTAGTTATTGTTTTTACATTGTAAACCATTTCAAACCAAGGCTGCAAGAGAAAGAACAGTGCTGATGGAGGATCAGATTAATTAATGGAGTTTGTTCATGGCGACTGAAAATGCCTTTTGATAAGTCTTTTGTTCGTAGCTGCGCGTTTTGAACAAAGGCTTAGATAAAAGCATATTTGATATGCAGGCAAGTGTTTGAAAAGCGCTCTTGATAGAAAGGAAATGAAATGAAAAAGGAGTGAATGGGGGAAAAAAACTTCAAAGATCTAGATGAAACCAACAATTTATTTTGTTTAAGTGAAAAACAATGGTAAAATGAAATGCAAGAGGGGGGAATTTAATTTATAGTATGGACAACATGATATATGCACAAGCTTTTAAACCTGCAATAATGCATCCAAACAGGATCTGACAGAAGCACATGGGCAGAAGTCATGTGTGTCACACGTGGCTGCAGTAACGTAGCGCACGAAAACAGTCTTTAATATAATAATCCACAAAAGTATACAGGAGAGGTTCTGGGGAAACCACAACCACATAAGGTAGATGACACAGAACTGAGTAAACTAAGGGCTTAAATAAACACAGAGACTGTTAATGTAACACACAACACATGGGTAACTCAATTAATGACTATGGTAACAGACAAGGTAAGGAGAAACTGGCAAACAGAAAACAATGAGGTCTGAACCAAACTAAACAACTGCATAACCCTGACAACGTGGCATTCACCTACCTCTACAATTGTGATCTTGGCTGCCTTGCACATGGGCTGGTTGAAGTTTCGTGCTGTTTTCCTGTTAGAAAAGTACACGCTAAGCATTCAACTTTTTAAAACCAACTTCAGACATGTAGAGCTAAGGTGGAACTGTATGCATCAATGTGTGGCACGTTCTTTCCTCTATTTAAGAGCCACTGATAATTAAATATGGTGAAATGAGCCAGAATGAAAAGCTATTAAACGATGGTACCACTTTATTTCAATAGTCCACTTCAGAGATTCTACTAAATACAAGTTACTGTGTAACTACATGTCAACTACCAGTCATTAGAAACTTTCTGCTTAACATCTGCTAACTCTTTATTTTTATGGTCCAAGTACATGTACTTTGCAAGTACATGTCAACTTATTCTAAAAACATTAACCCTAATAGTCAACTAATACTCTAATGAGAGTAAGTTGATCTGTTATTGAGAGTTAGTTGACATTGTCATTACTTAAAGTTACTTATAGTTAATAGAATGTCTACAGTGGACTTTTGAAAGGAAGTGTAACCAAAACAACTTAGTCATCATCCATATTTGTGCCATCTTCCTTAAAATTTCAACCAAAGCAGAACAAGTGTACAATTTTATGGTAAAGGAAACAGTGCATCCTTGTGGTAAATCAAAATACTACACTTACATTTATGTAATGGTTGCAAATGTAAATAAGCAATAGTAATGTCCTCTCTGTTCAAATCTTTATTGTTTTCAAATCAAATATAACACCATTTTTACCATACACAGCTATTTTATAACACTATTTATAACCCTTTTTATATGGCAACATACCATTTTTTAAACTTTCTATTCATCAAAGAATCATGAAAAAAGACATGTACGATTTCCACAAAAACATCAAGCAGCTTTAACGGTGTATAATACAGAGCTATTAAACGGACATGGTGAAGGAAAAAATATATGAGATGGAGGAAAAATTATTTGTCAATACTTGTTTTGCGTTCATTCAAAAATGTTTTTCGTTCCCCCGAGAAACTTTGTGTTCGTTCGCAAGAGCTCAAAAGTTTTGTGAGCGAATGCCAACGTTTTTGTGAGGGAACGTAAAAGCATTGACTTAATTGACTTATTATTTTCCCTCCCACCTCAGATTTTTTCCACCACCATGTCCCTTTAGGGGCTCTGTAGTTTTTAGCATTGATAATAATAATAATAATAAATGTTTCTTGAGCACCAAATCAGCATATCAGAATGATTTCTGAAGGATCATGTGACACTGAAGACTGGAGTAATGATGCTGAAAATTAATACATTTAAGAATAAATTACATTTTAAAAAGAGAAAAGAGATATTTCAAAGAGTAACAATACTGATATTACAGTAATACAATTTTTTGTAATATTAGCAATAATATGTAGAGTGTTTAGCATAAGTGAACACACCCATGCTAAAGTTGACTAAAAAGAGGAATAAAATATAGAGGCAGGCAGATTTTTATTTTTAAAGGCCAGTTATTTCATGGATCCAGGATAATATGCATCCTGATAAAGTTCCCTTGGCCTTTGGAATTAAAAAAGCCCCACATCATCACATTCCCTTCACCATACCTAGAGATTGGCATGGGGTACTTTCCATAAGATAATCTCTCAATGCAAATCAAACCAGCTATTAGACTAACTGAAATAACACCATGCCAATCTCTAGGTATGGTGAAGGGAATGTGATGATGTGGGGCTATTTTAATTTCAAAGGGAACTTTATCAGGATGCATAGTATCCTGGATCCATGAAATAACTGGCCTTTAAAAATAAAAATCTGCCTGCCTCTATGGGAATTTAACATAGGGGTGTCCTGACTTATGCAACCTGTATTTTAAGGAAGAACATTTATTTATTTACGATACATTATTCATTCACAAAGAAAATTGGTGTCCTTAATGGTTGGATTTTTCCTCATTTTTTTTAATTAAGGCATTAAGATCAATTTCCAAAAGATGATTTTTTATTCCTCTTTTTAGTCAACTTTAGCATGTTTGAGTTCACTTATGCTAAGCACTGTATAATATTTCAGTAAATACATTTAATGTACATAAGACACTTTTAAAAAAATATTACTGACCCTAAATCTCTTCATGGTAGTGCATTTAAAACTAATATTAAAAAAATTATTATTTTATAATATTTTCTTTTTTTTCTTCTTCTTTAAGTATTTTACCACTATTTTATTATTTTCTGTGGGTTGTATAATGAATGAAAAAGACTGGGTTTGAAATTACAGCTATTTTAACAGTTTGCCTTGTCTACTGTGTTTAAAGTTTTCACTAAAATAAGGTACTGTTTCAAAAAGTGTCTCACGTGGCCTTTCCTTCAGTGTGGGTATGTGCTAAATGGAATCAGTAAGGTGAGAAAAAGGAGCTATTTTCAGGTTTGGGCAAAGCACCAACCACACCGATGTGATACTGTTGGGTTAAGGAAAACAACTTGTAGTCCTTCTACAGTAGAGCTGAACAACCGCAGAAGAACAAGCATTTGTACCTGAAGATGACATTTCCT
This sequence comes from Gila orcuttii, assembly GCA_026230005.1. Classification (NCBI taxonomy): domain Eukaryota; kingdom Metazoa; phylum Chordata; class Actinopteri; order Cypriniformes; family Leuciscidae; genus Gila; species Gila orcuttii. The sequence goes on from JAPDVR010000015.1 coordinate 23,083,294, forward strand.
GCCCTGTCCGCTTTCCATGCTTTGATCAGCGCAAAGTCACCCGTGATGGCTTTTTCCATGATGAAATGCCGGCCATTAAATTCACGCACCTGAAACATGACAACAGCAGAACATAATAGATCCTGTCTATTTTTACTGATCATCACACTTCAGATATTAATAGCAATCAGACCTCATCTGAGACATGAGCTCAATAAAACGGGAAGATAAGCGACAACTGACCTCTCTGGGTTCACTAGCGATGGCAATGGTGCCGTCCTTGTTGTATTTGATAGGAGAGCCTCCCTCTTGGATGAGTGTGCCATAGCCTGTGGCAGTGAAGAAGGCAGGCACACCTGCGCCACCGGCCCTGATCCGCTCCGCTAGCGTGCCCTGCCGTCAACACAGTACAATGGGTAAACAAAACCTTCCTGATTGGATTTTTTTTTGGAAGAATGGTACTATAAAATCTTTAGCATACATATACTTGGCAATAAACTTGCCACTGAGAACAAAGGTAAAGTGTTTATTCTGAAGTTTCGGGTAAAGGATGGTCTCACCTGTGGGGTCAACTCCACCTCCAGCTCGCCACAGAGATACTGCCTCTCAAACTCCACATTCTCCCCCACATATGATGAGATCATACGCTTGATCTGTTTGGTCTGAAGGAGCAGGCCCAGGCCAAAGTCATCCACCCTGTTTAAAACATACAGAAGATAAAAAACTATAGCTAAATATGTCCTTCTGCAATATAGATTTCAACCAATTCGGTGCATACACAACTAATTTATTTTATCACTATATTCAAAAAACCTTCTAGTAGATGCTACCCAGCATGACTGTAAAAAAATATAATTCTCTATTGACGGCCATTCAAAAGTATCTAGTATGTCAAATAAATAGTGAAACATACTTTTCCTTATCTGCTACTATTGACGTCACAGATCAGGACGGTCACTAGAGGTGAGACTGTGTGCGTACTTGGCGACAACGGCAACATCACGAATTCTCGATATCATTGTCTTACAGCTCTTGAATGAGTAACCACATGGCATTTACAGCTGAAGTTGATTGGCTCAATTCAACCTGGCTGGGAAACTGACCGCCCATGAACAAAGATGCTAGATTTCAAATTGTACTCCTAGGGTCCTGCACCTTTCAAAAGTTTAGGGTCGGTAAGATTTTTTAAAATGTTTTTGAAAGAAGTCTCTTAGGTTCGCTAAGGCTGCATTTTTTTGTTAAAAATACAGTAAAAACTGTAATTTTGTGAAATAGTATTACAATTCAAATAGCTGTTTTTAATTTTAATATATTTTGAAAGGTAATTTATTCCTGTGATGGCAAAGCTGAGTTTTCAGCAGCCAGTCTTCAGTGTCATATGATCCTTCATAAATCATTGTAATGGTGTTTTGATTATTATAAATGTTGAAAACAGTTATGCTGCTTAGTATTTTTGTGGATACTGTGAAGCAGTTTTTCAGGATTCTTTGATGAATAGAAAGTTCAAAAGAACATTTATTTAAAAACAGAATTTATTTGTAACAGAAAATATCATTACTGTCACTTTTGAACAATTTAATGCATCCTTTCCGAATAAAAGTATTAATTCTTTCAAAAAAGAAAAGAAAAAAAGTTGGTTTGAATCTACAAACTTTCTGCTGCAAATCTTGATTGTTAACCACTAGGCACACCACCTTCAGATAATGCCTAACTGCAAACAAACAAATATACATTTCCAGAAAACCAATGTCCAATTTAGGCTGAACTATTGTTGGAAAAGTAGCAATTATTCCCTAAATTGATCTAAATCCAGTGTCCAATGAGCATTCTGTAGCAAACAGGTCATTAAAATTCAGAACACGCAAGAATATAGAGACAAAGGACACAAAACTCCTTTTTACTGCAAGAAACATATGAAACGTCTCACAGCAGTCTCAGACCTCCTCAATTCGGTGTGTGTGGTGGCTTGGCACAGTTACAGAAGCAGTGACTCAAAACTGATTTTGTCATTCATTAACAAATAGCATGACTTATTGAGACTTCAAAGGCACTGAGGTATGAAAATGTTGGCTAGCTATCCCATTTTTAAAGGCAATCAGTGCAGATCTGGACATTGTTAACACTGTTAAAACCAAAGGCTTTCAGGTGAAACATGAGGGGGAAATGTTTGATGAAAGTTAATAGAGACATTTTATAAGTTCAAGAATTATTTTCTAGGTTAATTCGATCAACAGGGAGCACAGACTCTTCATGTCACGACTCATTCACTGGACCGAGAAAGGTTGCAATTAGATGCATACTGTGTCCTGCCATGTTCTCATTAACTCTTCTAATGCGTCTTTTTCTCCCGCCAGATAAGTGACAAAGGCTTTTTTTGTGTGTGTGTTTAGAGATTAGTTTTAAGAGAAGTTATCAAGGCCATATACTGTATGTGCTTAGAATTTACTGAGGTAAAACGAACTGATTCCAAAATTTCATAAAAACCACAAAAAACATAAGTGATATTACTCAACAGTCAACACAAGTTAATAGTGAGTCACTTACATTTTAGATTGTGTTGTCAGTTACTTGGTCTATTTTTGCTCTGCCAATGAAAAAAGATCAAAGCAAATCAAAGAATAATAAACCGCTGTGTATTTCTAAGCAACATACAGCAGTGTTTTGTTCTTGAATTAATTTATTTGAAAAAATTGTTCAAATGAATGATTAACTGATTTACTCATAAAAACAGAAATAAGAAATAAGCATACTTCTCTACTAGTAAGCAAAAAACAGTATAGAGACAGAGTGTCCAGAGTCAACAAGTCAGCACACCATTTCTGAGAAATGAGCAACATGTTAAAAGTATCAGCAGGGTTGTTGATGGATACATTTTTTGGGGTCGACAGCTTATAGAAACTTATTTCTGTTTTTTTTTTTTTATGTTTGCTGTACACCTTGTCACATAGCAGCTTTTAAACATTGTTCTGTTTTTTGTTATAAGTCAGAAATCAGAGACAGTATAGAGACAGAGTGTCCAGAGTCAACAAGTCAGCACACCATTTCTAAGAAATGAGCAACATGTTAAAAGTATCAACAGGGTTGTTCATGGAAAAAAATATACAATATAGTAGTATATAATATAGTCGCGATAAGATGAAATACAACTTTTTAACACGCTTATAAAACCGCAAGGTGTAAGTGCTTTTTGCGTGCCTGGGGTTTCATCTATATTTTTTCATAAATTTTGAATACATTTTAGGGATGCACCGATATCACTATTTTCAGAACGAGTCCAATACCGATACTTTCATTTTTGGTACTCACCAATACTGATACTTTTATTTTCAATGCATTTGTAATTTTTAAATATATTCAGTAGAGAAACCTAAAGAATATAAATCATATTAGTTGGCTTAATTTGTTCATCAAATATACATTTCCTTCAGTTATTTCAGTAATTAAGCCTGCTAAAATGTATTGTATGAGTAATACTTCTGTAACTTTCACTGTTCATGCTATTGCTCTATCATATTTTATCTATCATTTATCAGCAGAGCACATATTTAGAGCAGGTCCTGCAGGGCTCAGTGCTGAAGACTGGGTTTGGGATTTAATGTTAATTTGTTTGATTAAGCAGCCATATTACCCTGTAGCCCAAGACTGGTTGCCCACTGAGGCGGAGCAGGGCTGAGCCTGGTTAGTACCTGGATGGGAGACCACCTGAGAAAAACAGGTTGCTGCTGGAAGAGGTGTTTTAGTTGTTACATGTATGTCCTGTGTTTCCCCCCTTCCTTTGTGTATTTGGTTCAGTCCTGTTCCCAATTTTCCCGCTCATCATTAGTGTTCAGTGAATTCACCTGTTAATCTGTCATTATCAGTTATTTTGCCCCAGCTGTGTCTTGTTTCACTTATCGGTTCCCTCTGTATTTAAGCCCTGTGTTTCAGTCTGTTCCTTGTCTGTCGTTGTCGCTACATGCGTGGTTGTTTCTGTTCACTTTATTCTGTCTGTGCGTATCTAGTTTGTATAAATAAAGACTGCTGCAAATGCGATCCTGCTTCCCGTGTCTACCTCAACCAGCCTGTGACATTAGTGAGGCCAGCAGGGGGTGTTCAGCCTGTAGTCTGTGAGGGTCCTAATGCCCCAGTATAGTGATGGGGACACTATACTGTCAAAAAAGCACCGTCCTTCAGATGAGACGTTAAACCAAGGTCCTGACTCTCTCTGGTCATTAAAAAAAAATCCCATGCCACTTCTCGTAAAAGAGTAGGGGTGTAACCCAGGTGCCCTGGCCACATTCCACCCATTGGCCCTTGCCAATCACGGCCTCCTAATAATTCCAATCCACTGAATTGGCTCTATCACTCTCTCTCTCCTCTCCGACTGTAGCTGGTGTGTGGTGAGGGCACTGGTGCCGTTGTACTGTGGCTGCCATCGCATCATCCAAGTGGATGCTGCACACTGGTGGTGGTTGAGGAGAGATTCCCTGATATGATTGTAAAGCACTTTGATTTGTAAAGTACAGTAGTACATCTGAAAGCGCTATATAAATGGCTCATTTATTCAATTTGTTTGATTAACATTAAAACACAGGAGCAGGTTTATTAGACTGCTCTCCCTTTAAGACCGAACGCATGGATTCCATTTGAATATACTATCTACGTTTACTTCAGATATAACCGACTTTGTTTACTAGGATACTCGCCAAGATGGGAGTTTTTACATAATTTTGTGTGAATTCATCCGTACAAGCCCAAGACGTGAAAGAGAATTAAATTCACTGTTCACGCGCAGTCTGGTTTGGTTTGGTTACTTTATTAATACCCGTAGGTAAACTGGTTTTACAGTCTAAGAGGCCGGACATCCTTAGAACATTGTTGACCACAACATGACATACAACACACAAAACATTAAAACATATATAAAAAATAAAAAAAAAGGATAAAAAAACTAATAAAAAGAAGGAAAAGAGAACAGTACATGACCAAAGTGCTTGTGCGTTTTGTGCAAATAGTAATTTTACAGCTTGTTTAACAGAGTGATTGCTGCTGGTACAAAACTGTTTTTAAAACGAGTGGTTCTACAAATAGGGACTTTTAACCTCCGTCCCGGAGACTCTGGAATTCCCTATTCAAAGGATGTAGACTATCATTAGTGATAGCCATAGCTAACCTCTGTAATTGTTTTGCATACAGAGTCATAGGGTGCAGCTGGGATTCCCCGGTCAGCTTACTTGAGCACTTTACAATTTGGTTTAGGCGATTCTTGTGCTTGACTGAGACACAACCAAACCATGCCACCAAGTCGAATGATATAATCGTTTCAATAAAAGACTTATAAAATAAGGTCATCATAGTCTTATCTATATTGAAATGATGTAATTTTCTCAAACAGTATAGGCGCTGTTGTCCTTTTTTACAGACAGCCTCACAATTCTCCTGGAAATTTAATTTAGAGTCAATAATTGTCCCTAGGTATCTATAAGATTGTACTTGGTCCACTAGTTGACCGTTTATAATTATTGCCTCATATCCTGGAGTTTTTCCAAAGTCCATTTACATATCCTTTGTTTTGGATATGTTCAATTGAAGGTGTGACTCCTCGCACCATTTGACAAAGTCTTCAATTATTGGACCATGGCCTCTTTCATTTTTATGGAGCAGACTATGGTGTCATCAGCATATTTTATAATGGTCCTATTTACATATTTGCTCTGACACATATTTGTATATAAAATGAACAGAAGGGGTGAAAGTACACACCCCTGTGGTGAACCTATAGAAGAGCAAAGCTGACCAGATAGAGCTACATTCACCTTTACTCTGTGTCCTGTTTGTTAAAAAATCCAGAATCCAACCAACAAGATTAGAAGAAAAATCAAATTGCTCAATAAGACGATTAGCTAAAATGTATGGTTGGATTGTATTAAAAGCAGATGAAAAATCAATAAAAAGAATTTGTGCATAGGACCCACTACCCTCGAGATGTTTAAGGGGCAAATGAAGCAGAGTGAGAGTGGCATCTTCTACACCCCTGCGTGGCCTGTAGGCAAATTGCATGGGATCCAATGCATGTTCAGTTATCCTTAAAATATGTTGTTTTATCAAATTTTCAAAACTTTTCATTAAAGTCTGAGACGATTCTGTGCGTATGCACGCTTAGACCGAGTGTCTTCCTCCTGTGCAAGCAACGCATGCTGATGCCAAACACTACTGTGATGCAGGTTTCACATTACAGTCTCACTGAGCAGCCTCTCTGTGGTAGACCGGAAGTTTTTTACCACAGAAATTCAGAACTCACAGAACTAGTTACAACAAACAGTGCATTCAAGAACAGCGGGCTACAAACAGTCAGATGGAAGGGAAACAAACTTCAAGGGAAATCGGTGGGGAACTTTGGGGAACTCAAAAAAGGTTTTCCAAAAAACTAACTCTGGAAAAAAGCCAGATGTATTGAATTAAAAAGGGCACTTTTATGCGTTTGATATGTCTGTTTTAAAGGAGTTGACATAAATAAATGGTGTAAAAAAAACAAACAAAAAAAACATTTATTTTGTTGGCATATTTAACATACACAGTATCCAGCCTAACTAAAATTATTAGAATTAACTTTATCGCTTTCTTCAACCATCTTCAGCAGCAACCTACACTGGCTTCACTCACTGGTCACGATGGAAATACAAAAAACTCAAAATAATAACATAACTGGCCCACTCTCAGAGATTATGCAAAGATATAGTCATAGACAACCAACCTGGGAAAATGCCAACACAGAAAGACCTATACATAGATCAGCCTCAAGTCACATGTTCAGAGCAGCTGCGACATAGCAGCAATAAACCAAACGTCAACATTCAATAAGACAGTAAATTAGACTGTATAACTAGACATTTAGAAAACATTTACTCTTTCTAAAAAGGAATCTTTATCACTGATCTCCATGTGCACGCTGTGTTCTGTATTTACCAGTAGGTCTCTAGACCAACTTGCAGATTAGACTTGGTCAAACTGGTAATCTCTTTCTATTTGTGGTCAGTTGCGTGTACATTCTCATTGTCGTTTAAGTGATTCTTATAATGACATCTAGGGGACAATTGATGTTATGGAGCTGTACTTAGTGACCTTAGAAGATGTTTATCAAGAGTGACTGCGATTGTTTTTGTTATTTTGCCATCTTTCAAATTCCTCCAAATCACAGAAGTATCCTTTCTGATTACGCTCAGACTTTTACACAATCATGCCGTTTGCTGTATGCTGTTTCTGTTGTTCGAATGCGTCAGGAAGTACAGAAGTTAAATGTTAGGCCTGTTGGTGGGCTACGATAATAAAGATGGTCAAGTTTAATCCACTTACTGTTTTTGGCTGGGTTTAAGCTGTTGTTTATTTCTGAAAAGGCTTACCCTGCATTATTGCTGACTGCGGTCAGGCTCTTCACTCCGGTCTTCAGCAAACTGTTTATCAGGTTCTCTGGAATACCACATAGGCCAAAACCTGCGAATGAAGGAAAAGGATAGTAAAGAAATCAAAAAAATACTTGTTGGCATGACCTCCTCAGCCATTTATCAGGGAGATGTCAATGAATGTTGTTCTGTACAGAGTTAATATAATAATTAAAAATAGTATTAATAATATAATATAATATAATATTCAAAGGTTTGGGGTCAATAAGATTTTTTTTTGTAAGGGAATTAAAGCTTTTATTCAGCAAGGATGCATTCAACTGATCAAAAGTGACAGTAAAGACATTTGTGTTACAAAAGATTTATATTTCAAATATATGTTGTTCTTTTGAACTTTCTATTAATCAAAGTATCCTGAAGAAAATGTATCATGATTTGAACGAAAACATTAAGTAGCACTTGTTTTCAACATTGATAATAATGAGAAATGTTTCTTGAGCACCAAATCAGCATATTAGAATGATTTCTGAAGGATCATGTGACACTGAAGACTGGAGTAATGATGCTGAAAAATCAACTTTGCCAACAGAGAAATAAATGACATTTTAAAATATATTAACATAAAAAACTGCTCTTTTGAATTGTAATAATATTTCAAAATATGACTGTTTTTATTGTTTTTTTTTTATCAAATAAATACAGCCTTGGTGAGCAGAAGACATTTCTTTTAAAAATGTTAAAAAACGTACAGACCCCAAACTTCTGAACGGTAGCAGACAGTATAACTAGCAGACAGTTACTGATTAAGATTGAGTTTATGATAAATCATAACCCTTAAGTTACCTCCCACAAGAATGGTTGCTCCATTAGGAATATCTTTGACGGCATCTAGGGGGTCAGAATAAAATCGCCCGGACCGTTGACTTGATGTGGAAAAGTAACAGCCGCACGTCTGCCAACCAGAAATATGAAGTAGAATGAATGAAACAGGTTGGACATACAGAAGCACTTAAAAGCATGAATGAAACAGATTTCCAAACTTGAATGTTAGCTATTTACAGTGGATTCCTAAATTATGCATAGAAAAGTGAATTGTCAAATAAGATTAGTTTCCACTGTCAACTAAAGCAGTTTGATTTTCCCATGCGGACATTCACGTGATAAATAAACCTCGAGAGTCCAGCGGAGCAATCCATTTCATCTTTATTTGTTTATACAACAGTGCGTGTTTGACCTCACAATTGCTCCAAAGGACGAGGAGAGGAAACAGCTGACCACTTATCACTCTGTCTCAATAAATAATATCTGTTATGTTTATATAGAAGCCTTGAGCAGTATTAACAAACAATAATCAACAAAAATACTGAGTTATAGGAGAAACCAATATGACCAGTGTTATTCCTTGAAAAAGAGAGTCACAGGTTTCTGCTCTGTCTGTACAGAACAACTCCATGAACCTCACATCCACATGACACTACTAGCATGAGACTGTCATAAATAGGTATATGACTTCAAAACCAAAGCTATCTTAGTGGTCAGGGCTTGGAGAATTATGATCCTTGTTCTAAGAACAAGTTATAATAGCAGTCTAGTACACCTGCACCTGTTTTTTTTTTTGGGGGGGGGGGAGGGGATTGGAGTACTGTTAACCAATGAATAGTGTTTGCAGTGTTGTCAAGGTAGTTGTCCAATAACAAAATATTAAAAAAACAATAGAATTTCCATTCAAGTTTTTGATCAAATCTGTGGTAGATTAACGTTATGCCTCAAGCCAGAATTGCTTAATGACCTTGTGTTTCCAGTTCCAGTCCAACAATAATACAAATATGAAACGAAGTGACTCAAGATCTTGTGTATGCTGATTGTATTTAATGGCTTGCTAAAATAAAAACACAATGCAGCACAAAATGACCACTTTTAGAAGTCTCTAGCTAACGTTATATGCAATGATTTTTGACTTCAAGAATATGTAAGTTTTGCCACACATCATTCAAACACAAGCAAACACATCATGTAACGTTATAGAATTATTTATAGCTTCCTTATACTATCTAAACTTCTCTCTTCGCCCTGCAATGGGTAGTAGGGTTCAAAAAAAGACAAACATAGATGCACCGACACGTTCAACATCATGCAAAATTTCGGATGCACCGTCTTTTGCTTCTAAACACTGACCTTGCCAACGGAGAATCGCAAGAGGTTCGTCTTGATCGTCGCTGTCACGTTCCTGAGGATCACATTCTCCGCTCTAGTTAGCGCTTTAAGAGTCGCCATGTCTGACAATTGCAGGCCTAATTTTGTGTGTAGTGAATGATGGTGACAGTAATGCCCTCGTTGATCTCAGAAAGGCGGGTATGAGGTAAACGAAGGAGTGTCGGGGGCTCGATTTGCTTATTTGCATTTAACTCTCTCACTGCCATCTAGCGATTTCCGATTCATGCTTATGAGTCGGATCTTTTCTTTTAATGTGTCGGTCGTTCAACTGACATGTCTGGATGATTCATTTCCAAATCGTACTGAATTTTTCGGAGTGGTTCAAGATTCAACAACGCATTTGAATCTATGATTTGAATCGCCAAGAATTGTTTTTGTATATGACCGACTCTCAGTCATCCAGATAAAGCGAGTCAGTGAACACAGCAACAGTATTTGCTTTAAGCGTAACGTTAGAGCATAAATGTTCCACATAAAACTTGCTGAAAAATATGTTTACAGTTATATTAATAACAGTTTTACACACACACGACAGTCTTTAAATAGCATTTAAATATACAAAACCACATTTTCAGTCAAGCAGTCAAGTAAATTAATTGTAGTATTTTTAATGTAAATGGAATAAAATAATTCAAAATACATTACCCTACATCAATAAAATGATAAATAACATAAAAAGTAACCATGAAATAAAATAAATAGACGCTAATGGAGAATCATGAAATAAGCACAACGGCACGTGGTGCATAATTACGTCATAACCTAAAATAATTTTATAACTGGTTCTTTTAACTGAACAGTTCAAAAGAGCCGATTCGCGGAAATGACTCGGACTTCCCATCATCACTAACTGCCAACATTCATTTCAATTCACTGTTATCGAACACCGAGTATTGTGAGGGTAATTTTGATAAGGAGTGACAAATAAGCTTCTGGTTGGATGTAAGTGCCAGGGGTGCCATTTATGAATGAAATGAAAGAACAAAACATCCCAGTAATCCTCCGCACGTGAGCAATCGCGCGCTCGTCACGTGACTGTCGCTTGCAGTCATGGCCGACGACTACAGACGAAGCGTCGAGCTGGAGAGGAGGATTTTTGAGTTAGATAACAAGTGTGCCACACTTCGAACCGAGAAACCAGGTAACTTGGAATCGTGGCGTCAAATGCGTAAAACAAGACTCTCGTTATTAAAGAAAGTGAGGTTCGTTGGGCGAATCAGCCCGTTGTTGTCATCGTTAGCTAGTTAGCTTAGCCGCTCTGCATTAGCATTCCTGCGTACCACAACAAATATTTCCATTCCCTTCTATAACCCTGTTTATACGGGGCATGTTTGACCAACTAGTTTACAAGAACGTCTTAATAGTCATGCTAAACCGTGCGGTAGTTTAAAAGGCAACGCATGTTTATTGTGTGCTGTAATTTTTCAAATGTTTGACTAGCTATTTCGATGCAGTTTGCATGAAGTGAATTCACATGTGGTCGTGCAGTTTACAGAACACAATGATACATTCATTGAATTAAACATTGTATACGTAACTTTTGTTATTTTACAATGTGATTTTTATAGGTGTAACGTTAGCCATAACTAACATATCGACCTTTATTACAAATTGTGAAAGACTAAAAGGAATGTAACGTTAACGGACAATCAATCTCTTTTTAGCTGTACTTTGCCTACTTCAGTCAGACCAAAGGTCATTTTAATATACAAATAGTCACTCAACAGTCATAATTATAGTCTGAAATGTTGCAGATTGCTGCACTATTACTGTAAAGTCACTGGCATTTTAAAACCTGTCAGTCATACGTAGTTTACACACATACTAATGCGTTCTTGTCTTTGAAGTCACCATGAAATCAAATTCTTAAAATGTCATTTTATGTATTATATTTATCATTATTTATTATAAATGATTTATCCGTGCACATCATTATTTTTTATATAAATTAATGTGCCCTCGTAATCTTTAATCTAAATAACTTCCCCTTCCTCTTGCAACAACATCTCTTCTCTTCTCTGATGATGAAGGCGGGATAACCTGTCACTCACATGAGATCACAGCAATAGCAAACCACAACCGTCCAATCAACTCCTGATGAACAATATCAAGTACCCACCTGCTTTTTTTTTCAGGAAGCCTTTTCACTTGTGTATATATATACGTCACTATAGGGAAGAAAAGACTATCGCAGCTTCCGTTTCATGCTGACTTTTCTTCCCATTACGTATATCTAAGTGAAAAGGGTTCTCGAACAAGAAAAATATGTAGGGTGGGACTTGATTCATAATATCAAATCATTTATAAATCATTCATAATAATAAATACTGCAATATTCCATGAAAATAATAAAGTTTTGATTTCATGGTGACTTTAAATGATTATATTGAAGTAATATGATTATCGGCAGGCTAGGCGTTATCAGAATAAAACAACAAATTACCCAAGAGTTTTAAAACAAGCTCTTTTCAGTCAGAGTGCAGAGTTGTTTTTACAGAGCTAGTTTTATCTTTGTCATTGTGACATTTAAATTATTCTATTTGTTGTTTTGTACCAAAAGCTGTCCTTCAGGTATCTGATTACAGATTTACGTTCATTAAAATGGCTAATAAGTATAATATTTTCTTTTTATGGACATTTTCATGAATCCGGTTTCCACAGTTATTTAGGACCGAAGCTTTGCCAGAATAATATAACCTCAGTTCTTTTTCTTATACCGCCAACTGTAAACTATTTTGTTGTATGCCTTCTATAATATCTTAACGTTTTTTTTTTTCCTTCCTAGATGATGACTACTTACAGAATGCCTCTTCCATACTAGACAAGTTGAAAACCTATTATAGACATGGAGGAGAGAGCAGCAGCCTCCCTAAACTGCTGCAGGATTATACACAGGTACTTCACATAACACACATCTCACCCTGCAGAATTTCCATAAGCATAGCCTAATCATATATTAACATGTGCAATGTATGAATAATACAGTTAATAACCTGAACATATTGTTTTAATTAGTATTTGAATGTCTTTTAAATATCATTGAATATCATTTGTCTTTGCTATACTGTAAGGCACATTTAAACTGTAACCTTTATATTGTCAGCCTGCCCCAATCAAAAATGTACAGTTCTTGTCACTTTGCTTTTATTATTACTAACAGCTCTCTTTAGGTGTAGCTTTTGCACAGATTAACCTTCATGTTTATTTATTTAAAAAAAAAATGTTTGATATGTTTTTTTATCAACTTTAACATTAGCATTTTCTTCCCAGATTTGACAGGGTCTTTGCAGGTCCTTTAAATCAGTTTGATTAAAAGTCTTAAATAACATTTTAGGGGATCATTTGACCTAATGTGATTATTAAACCGTAAAAGTTAAATAAATGACAAAACATGGCACTGTTGCACATTCTACAGGCTCGCGGTTTCAAAGTAGTTCACAATCATTGAATGCTGCCCATTTATGCCAAGTGATCGCACATTACTGTTGAATTATGACAGTGTAAACTTATATTATGATGTTATATTTTAATATGGTGTAGATTATTGTAAGTGCATATTATCTCATATTTTTGAATGAGCAGCTGGAAGTAGTAAAGCATAGAAATTTCAAAATAAGAGTCCCAATTTTGGGGCTTGTTTATAGTTAAAAAGTTCCACATTATGCATAACTTTTTTTCTTCTGGATATTATTTGTATTTTGGTTATGCAATAAAGTTCATCTGTCATTTCATCCTGTCAAGGAAAGGAAAGACTAGAAGCATTATTTAACATTCATTAAATATAGAGTTTTTCCTAGTATCGGTACAACATTCTGTTTATTGTCTTTCTTTAAACATATGGTCTAAAGTTCCTTGACAGATAAATCTGATATAACATGTAACGCTACATACAATCAAATGTAAGGATAAAATAGATGTTCAGTGACTTGTGCTAAATAATGTACGATACGTGTAGTTGTTTGTCATGTAAAGATCTACATGTAGATATGTTAGTTTGTCTTTCTCACGTGTCTTGTATACTTATTTCTACCTGCAATAATGTAATATGTTATGGTCATGTACAATATAGGTCTGTCATATGTAATTTGCAGGTCTGTCTGTTTGTATCATGTGTAGTGTTATCCTTCAGTCATTCTGAAGAACAGTGTTAAAAAAAAACTGTTATATCATGAACTTAATTTATATGTAATAATTTGTTAGTGCATAAACTTCAATACAAATGTATATATTGAATAAAACATGTCTTAAGTGTTTAAAATGTGCAGTTACCATCTTTTGCCCCAGCCTGTTTAATTGAGTAAAAAAAAAGTATTAATTTTATTTATGTAGGCCTTAAATGATCACATTTCATTAAAAAAATTCTGCAGATACTCTGATTTTGATGCAATGGCTCACATGGCCCATTGTTTTACCCACATTTCTACAGGTTGTCTTGGACATTACATTCTATGAGGAAAACAAGCTTGTAGATCAGGAGTTTCCTGAGGACACTTCTCCTTTCAAAATCCAGCAGTTACTACAGGACTTGACAGAGCCAGAGGTGTTGGCAGGGCGACTGGTACCTGCTCAAGAGGTGTTGTATTTCTGTAAAAGATCTTTTCTTGGAACAATTGGTTTTATTATTTGCTGATGATTTCCTGAGCAAGACATTTTTTTCGTTTTGACTTTACAAGTGGGTGTTCAGAATAAATATTCTTTACTTTAAACACACACAGCATACGTAATTGATCGCCCACAGGCATCTATTTTCAGAGCTTAATTGGCATAGACTGAAGAAGCAGGGCAAACTCTTCTGTGAGTAACTGTAGTGTGATGCTCTGATTTGTCTCAGGTGCAGTCTGTGCTTGGACTGGAGCTGCTGGAATGCCTATACTGGAGGCGTGGGGCATTATTATATATGTACTGCCACACACTACACCAGCGCAAGCAGTGGATCAAGAAGAACAAAGCCACATTCCTTAAGGTTCTTTCCCCAACCTCTCACTCCACAGTGCCAGTTTTAGTGGCCATGAATTAAGTAAGTGTTGCAATGCTCTGTCTTCACAGTGTCTTCAAGAAGGTGTGCGTTACCTTATGAGAATGTTGCAAGTGAGGAACTCAGTCAAGCTGAACGATGGTGTGGTTTTTCATGACTCTGCAACCGCCAATTTTCTGGCAGAAGGTACATCTTCGCAAATGTACTTTCTGTTCTAAAACCGAAAGTCGACTGATTGATTTCTGTGGCGTTTTGTTTGGAATTTGGGAACTGAAAACTCCAGACAAGCCATTTGCGTATGCACTGACTTCAAAATCTGTCTCTGCAGGGGTGGATTTTCAAAGCAAATAAAGATTAACAGCATTTTAATCTCTAGATACTGGGTTATCAGTATCTTCAAATATTTGTTTAATTACGAAGAGATTTTCTATCAGAAAGATGTGTAGCTTGTAAACTTTATTCCTGGTGCTTGGATCAATCAAAACTAACTTTAGCTGGAAATAACATTATTCAAGAACCACTATAAAACCAAACCAATCTCTGTTACCTTAAATTATATGTTTATCTCTGTAAAAAGCTACTTTGAAACAATCTACATTGTTGTAGGATGACTTGACTTGGATTAATGCATAGCAACCAATATTTCAGTGGTTTTCACAGTGCAGTGGTTTGTATCCAAGTTCATGCATTTAAATGTGATTAACATTTGCTATATAAGAATAAATTACACAGTTCTTAAAGTCATAGTAACAGAAGTTAATGGGCAAGATGTATTGAGATTTGTTCATTAGTCCATCTTATAGTTTTGTCAGGTGTCATTTTTAGAGAATATAATTTTTATTAATCAAAATTAAAAGAATGTTATAAGTGTGTGTGTGTGTGTGTGTGTGTATTTATATTCTTTACTAATTCCATGTTTTACCCTTTCCCCCAATAGGTATCTTTTCTGATACTCACTTGCTTACAATGATGTACATTGGTGAGATGTGTTTCTGGGCAGTGAAATATGAGGACTGCAGCATGGACACCACAGAGCGCAAAGAGGACAGGCTTCATTTCCGAGATATTGGCACACAAATCCTCCATAAGTACGTGCTGGCATGCGAGGGGCCACTTCAGGGTCAGGGCTGGAACACAGAGAATGCCAAGGAGATCCTTAATATTTTACAGTAAACCTGGAGAGAGCTTTTAGGAGAGGAGGTTCCCAAAATGTCATTGTTCTGAAGCTAGCAAAAAAAAAAAATTAAACAAACAAAAAAGATTAAAAAAGAAAAATACTGAATACAAAAAAGGCACTTATCTTCCGGTCCAGATTTGCTTTCTGGATGTGTGTTTTCGCTGAGAATGTGGAATAATACTTCTAATGTAAAATATAAACAAATAACTATTTGTTTAAGGAAACAGTTATTCCAGCTGAGAAACATCACACAACTTTTTATTTATTTTAATTTTTATTTATTTATTTTTGGTTCATTACATTTATATATGTCATTTATATATGTTAAAAGAAATGGTACAAAGGAGGGGGAAATGCAGATATATGTTGCATATTTAAGTATTCGTGACCATTTTTAAGTATGAACCTTTTCTTTTTAATAACATCTTTGTATATGACACCTCTTCTGCTCACTTATTCAAAGTTACATCTTTACTGCTTTCGTTGACCAGATGTAATGTTCAGAGATGGGAATTTGGATATTTTGATAGTATACTTTTAAAAAGCTAAACTTTTTGGTCATTATTCTTTTTAAAAGGAAGTTCATTTTTTTGTTTTTTATGTCTTCATTGAAATAAATTTTGGGTTAAGAAATGTTGAAATGTGAATGTGCGAGTGATATTTTGGTTTCACATGCATTGGATGTTGTTACACCAGAAAAGTTATTTGAAGTGTTAATAGATAAAGGTTGCTGATTGCCTTCATGTCCCCAGTGATTATCAATTTTCTAACCCTTATTGCTAATCTTGTAATGTTAACATAGGAACAACTAACATTCTTAAAGCTTCAAGGTGAGACAATTAAAAAAGCATTATGGTTTAATTAACAGTCCAGCTTGAGAGTTCTGAGAAGTGCAAACACTTTTGGTGCTGGTGTAATATAAGACAATATTTATTTGAAAAACCAAGACATGTGCTTAATGTGTTTTCAAGCTTACATTGCTATCAGTTTTGGGGTAATTAGCAACCCTACATAATCATAGTGCCTTTTACTGGTTAATATGATTTTGTTGAATGTGTACACTTGTTTGAAGTAAACGCACAAAAGATGACTAATGGGTGGATGTGATTAACATTAATACTGTGGGGATTTTTTTCTCGATGCGCATTTTCCGAAAACATCAGACATGCAGTAGTTGCGCTGTAAAGGTATCCTTAGTCAGATGATCAACTCAAACTTTATTTCTAAAGCATTTTCAACACCACAATGTGAAACCTAAGTGTGGTACAGAAAGAAGAAATAAAAGAATAAAAACAAACAGAGAACCAATAAAACCTATTATACCACACAACAACTTGCAAAACATTTTCAAATGCTAAAGAAAAATGAGTTTATAGCGCACTCTAAAATACACTAAGTGTTGGAGATGTTTTACAGACAGAGGAACGTTCATTCCAAAGCCATGGAGTTGCAACAGAAAAGGCCCGATCACCATTACATTTTAAGCGAGATTGAGGAACCATACAATGCAATTGTTCATTTGAACGCAAAGACATAAGATGCAGACTGATTAAATCAGAACGTACTCTGGTTCTAAACCATGCAATGCTTTGAAAGCATAAAGCAGCACTTTGTAATGAATTCTGCATCGCACAGGAAGCCAATGTAGTTTGATATGCACAGTGCTCTTGTGATCTACAAAAGTCATTAATAACTAAATCTGTGACGTTGTGACTCTAATTGCAATCTTTTGGTAACTGGGGCACAAGATGGACAATATTTAAGTGGCTTGAAGTGACACTTAAAAATAAAATGAAGGGATATGTTATTAATTTAATAATTCAAACATTAAAATGGAAATAAATAAAAAAATTCATTTTAAATGGACATTTGAATCTTTTAAAATGTGTTCAAATTAATAATTTTCGAATTGAAAAATACATTTACATTTAAAGTGTAAATAAATAAATTTGTAAATTTGTTCCATTTTATTTTTGAATTATTAAGTTGATAACTTATTCATTTATTTTATTTTTAAGTGTCACTCCTAGTACTCGTTTTTTTCAATTGTAGTGTCCTGTTTTCAAAACTACAATTCCCACAATGCACTATGTACGTGACGTACTGACGTTGCATACACGCCTATGAAAACATGAGAGACGTGTAACTGACATTTCCGGGAAAATCCAAAGGAATACTTCAGATTGCACTGCTGAAATTGAAATATCATGTACTGAAATAAAGCAAATTACTCTATTAAAAGGGTTACATATAGAAATCCTTCTTTAAAATTGTTTACAATTAAGTGTCACTATGTTGAGCCGATCTATAGTCGTACAAAGTCTTAGGAGTATTAGAGATAGGTTTTTTGATACAAGACGACAAAAAAATGAGCAAAGTGATGCTCAGGGGACAAGTGATGACATCACGGGCCCCTCTCTGGATAATCTGTCGGTAAGGCACGATTCTTTGAATTTCATAAGTATTTATTTACCTGACGCTTTATTAAAAGTAGGCCTACATTATACGGCTATCTGTGTTTGAAATGTAATACTAGCTTACTACGCACTGATTACTGCCAGTATACACTGCAGTCTGCATGTCAATGTACATTACCACATCACCTCATTACTTTGCTTATTTAATTCAACAAATGGGGTCCTGTTATCAATTTATTTTGAAGTTTACCTCAATATTTTCTAAAAAAAAACAATTTGGTGAGATCACAGCTGATATTACTTGTAGTTCATTTATCACACTTGAGATGGATGGTCAAGTCAAGTGCATTTTCTGAAGCATGTCTATGCATGTAGAGAATTTGCATAGGCTATTGTGCACATCATGCATATATACTGCAGTAAAAGTAAGAGCAGGATGGTAGTATGTATACTGTATGTAGACTAGACTAAACTGCAGACCGGAACATGTCTCTAAATAAGCAGCGTTATTATTAGTGTTATTTAAACTACCATTCAAAAGATTGGGAGAAATTAATACTTCTATTTTCTATTAATAACTATTTTTACTGTATTTTTTATCAAATAAATGCAGGGTTCTTTCAAAAACATAAAAAAAAAATCTTACCAACTCAAAACGTCTGACTGGTCTAATTCTTTAAACAATATTCCAAAACACACAGGTTGACATGCAGTTTCTCATTATGACCTTCCTGTCTCCGCAAGACCTCTGCAGACTGGGAGGCACCAGTACCTACTGGCGGTCAATGGTTCGAGACCCTGTCCTGTGGAAGTACTTCCTGTTGCGTGATATGCCGCTCTGGCAGTCAGTTGACCATTTATCAGTGCCTCATGCCAAGCTCACTGGCTCAGCAGTGCTGGATGACTCTCAGATGCAGTTTGACTATATGGCAGAGTAAGTGCTTAACGTTGAGGCAGATGGCCCTTTGGTATCAGAAATAATTAGCTCTAGGAGCATATATCTTGTATCTATAAAAATTGTTAGCCTGTATTCAAAAACCTGTAATGTTTACTAATATATTCTCTTTGGCACGGCACCCACAGGTATCTACGCATCTGCCCGGCCTGTCGAAACCAGTGGCGACACCAACCCAGGGCAACGTTTGAGTCTGTGACTTCCTTCTTTCAGTCCCTTGTACCGGTTGCAGAGCCACAGTTCGCCATGTTCGGCCCGGGGCTTGAGCAGTTAGAGATTTCCCTCATGACCACGATCATGAATTCCCCTGGTGTACTGCCTATAGCAGGAATACCTCAACATCAGATTGATGGTGCCCTGCAATTACTTATAGTTTATTCAAGTTGGTTATTTAACTGAATAAATGGATGTTCCGTGCTGTGGTTGCTTTTTCTGCTCTTCAGCTTGATGGGATTTGTTCTTTTTTTCAGGCATTGGATCAGGAATCAGTTTTCTGGACAAAGATCAGCACAGATTCAATATTGTGACTTTGTATTCGAATAACAGGTAAAGAAGAGGTTAGTTTATTCTCACTCAGAAGTGTTAAGTGTTGTGTTGACAGATGGTGTTGACAGATTGTGTTAAAGATATAAAAGATTGGATGACGCGTAATTTTCTTATATTAAATCCAGACAAGACAGAGGTAATACTTATCGGTTCCAAAAACCGTCCACAAAACCTTTCACAGCACGACTTTAACATAGTAGGATGCCCTGTTACTTTATCCGCTACAGTAAAAGACCTGGGTGTTACATTAGACTGCAACCTGTCTTTTGAAAAGCATATTTCATATGTTACAAAAACAGCCTTTTTCCACCTTAGAAACATTGCTAAACTACGTAATATGCTTTCAGTCTCTGATGCAGAAAAGTTAGTTCATGCATTCATGACCTCGAGACTAGATTACTGTAATGCTTTATTAGCTGGTTGTCCTGCATCTTCAATAAACAAGCTACAGTTAGTCCAAAATGCACCCGCTAGAGTTCTTACTAGATCAAGAAAATATGATCATATAACACCGATTTTATCATCACTTCATTGGTTACCTATAAAGTTCCGTATTAAATACAAGGTATTGCTTTTGACTTATAAAGCTCTAAATGGTTTAGCTCCAGTCTATTTAACGGATCTTCTATCGCCTTACAATCCATCGCGCTCTTTAAGATCACTAAATTCGAGGCTTCTGGTCATTCCTAGGATATCCAGATCCACCAAAGGAGGCAGAGCATTTTCACATTTAGCTCCGAAGCTCTGGAATAGCCTTCCTGATATTGTTCGTAGCTCAGACTCGCTCTCCCAGTTTAAAACTAGACTGAAGACGCATCTATTTAGCCAGGCATTCATATAAATTTTTTATCTTACAGTTACTGTAAATTCGGCCTCTAGTTCATAAACGCCAGAGGAGAACTGGCCCCCGACTGAGCCTGGGTTCTCCCAAGGTTTTTTTTTTCTCCATTGGGTCATCTGATGGGGTGTTAGGACACCGTTAGGTCACTGGATGGAGTTTTTCGGTTCCTTGCCACTGTTGCCTTTGGCTTGCTCAGTTGGGGATATTCAAATTAATTAACCAATCATACCATTGATCAGCTCTACCAAACTTGGATGTCTTTTTTTTTCCAGTAATAAACAAACATTGTTAAGTTGTTTTGATTGATACTGTGAAGCAGCTTTGATACAATCTGTATTGTGAAAAGCGCTATATAAATATATTTGATTTGACTTGACTTGACTTAAAAAAAAAAAAATCTGTAAAATAAAAAATGTTGGGGTTAGGAAAATACAAAAATACAAAAAAAAAATTGTCACATGATCCTTCAGAAATCATTCTAATATGCTGATTTGGCTTCTTAAGAAACATTTGTTATTATTATCAATGTTGAAAACCGTTGTGCCGCTAAATATTTTTGTGCAAATATTTTTTCAGGATTCTTTAATGAATAGGAAGTTCTAAAGAACAGCATTTATTTGAGATACAAATCTTAACATTATAAATGTTATACTGTCACATTTGCTCTATTGCATCCTTGCTGAATAAAAAAAACTTGAAATGGTAGTTTATGTTGCTCATGTTTTTATTTGCAGCATGGGCATGAAATTTTATATATTTTTTTCATTTAGAGCTGATGTGTAAATGTGTCACATAATCCAGTTTGTATGAATGAGAGTCTGTGTCTGGTGATTTAGGACGGAGCGAGAGAGAGCTCGTCTGGAGCGCCTCAGTCTGCGCAGTAAACTCTTTGTCTATCAGGAGGACAGCGATTCCAACATGCCTTTAAGCCTTATCCCCATGTTTAATCAAGTTTGCCATGCAATGAATGGATTCATCTTTGTGGCGAATGCTGAGACAGAAAGAGGTAGGATTGTTATGTTTGAGCACACTTTTAATTTAAAAGTTTATGCTTCAATGCATTCAATTAGTTATGTTGACAAATATCAATTTTGCCTTAAGTATATTTAGTGATTTCGCAGTTTATACTGTATATCTCTTGTTCATATATTGGAGGAGCGGACAGAGGGTGGGAGGAGGAAAGTGCCCAGATCAGGGTTATGTTAGACCCTGTGATGGGTGCTGTGTCCCGCCCTATCCTGGTGCTATCCTGTGTGTCTAGAGAGACGGCAGACAGACGCAGGATTCCTTGTGTTACCGTTGCCCATCAGCTTCAGCTCAGCTCACTGCCCAACCCC
The DNA here is from genome assembly GCA_026230005.1 of Gila orcuttii. Lineage (NCBI taxonomy): Eukaryota > Metazoa > Chordata > Actinopteri > Cypriniformes > Leuciscidae > Gila > Gila orcuttii. The sequence continues at coordinate 23,105,114 of JAPDVR010000015.1, forward strand.
TGGATGGTAAGATGTCAAACAGCATCTAGAAAATCATTTCTGAGATGCTTAAGAAATTAATGTTGCGTTCTATAAGGCTTCAATATGTTTTGTGATGCTATAGGTTCAGGACACGACTGCAGAAACACTGACAGGACTGCTGGATGGCATTGATTGGCTGCTGAGGCAGTCTGGAGTCAAGCTGTAACTACCAAGATTTGACATGATACTGCTGGATGTACTATAGAGGCCTTTCAAACATCTTCTGATCCAAAAGATACAACATACAAGTCACACTATTATTGGTGATTGTACTTTTGGTGGTGGCCACAGTCATACCGTGGAAGTTATCTACATAATTCATTGAACTGATCTGATATTCATGGCACTTTTCGACAATTGACCTTTTATTGTTTTGTCATAATGTTGTCTTTTAATTGCCTCTTTTTTTTTAAGTGAAATAAAAAATTTTATATTTGTTTTTTTGTAAACAGGTGAATTATATTTATGTAGCTTGGGATTATGATTAAGCAATATTACACAAGTAAGCATGCAATTGTACTGAATATATCTACACGTCTGTGATGGGACTGATGTGGCAGCTGATATTCAGAATCAGAACAACAGGAAGGTTATGATTGTGATATAGATTTTATGAAACATACAGTTCAATAAAGAAGTTAATAAGAAACTTAGATTTTATACAGAATTTTGCCTGGTACTCAGGCCAAAGCAGAACCAAGCGAATCATGAATCAGGGTTTTTAAGAGAATCAGTTATGTGAGTGTTTCATTGACTCACTTGTCCCAGTCCCAGTGCTGTATGACTAAATATTCTGATATTTGCTTTCAGAATGCCTCTCGGCCAATCAAAATTGAGTTCTTGAACTAACTGTTGTATAAATATGGTTGTACAACAAAACAGTTTCCTCTCCTTATAAAGCTATCTTAAGGAAATTAGTGCATTGTGAAATATGCAACACTAAAATAATGATGTACTTCAGTTCTCTTATGTTGTTTTTACTTATTTTGTATGAATGATTTTTCTCATGAATGGTGTTTTCCCTTTTTTGTCCACAAAGAGGCAGCAGTCCCAGCTTTATTAAAAGATTTGTTGACAACAATAAGAACATTGACCTGGTATAACCTCATCATCCTGCTGGCCAGTTTTATTCAGGGTGGAGGTCATCCATTTGGCAGTGTTCCAGAGATATTTAGGTATTGTTTTGTCTCTGTCTTCTCTTTGTCACCGACTCTCAGCCCTGCTCTCTTCCTCTGTTTAATTAAAGTGAAAGCCAGCCAATGCTTTCGGCATTTTGCAGAGGTAATATGATAAACTGAGTAATTAAGAGACTAAGCCTAAAGTTCAGCCTTACTAAAGGCCACACTGACACTAAGCATGCTTAAACTGTCAAACTGAGTCACTTGGAAGTAGAGAAAAATGGGACTCAGTAGGAGGATAAAGGTTGCCTTGAAGGTCCTTGACGAAAAGAGGCAGCAATCGTTGACTTTATATTTCCAACATATTTTAAAGGTTGAGTGCTTGATAGATTAGACAGGTAAGTTTTAAATGACAAGTGACTCATTTCTAAGTGCATGTAAAGATTTTTTTTTCTTCCTGAAAGGAAGAAAAAATATTAAAATGTATTTAGCCCTTTTTTATGAGGAAGAATGGAATTGTTTCCCTTGCAATCTCTTCTCTTACTCATAAAATGATTATGTGTAGCAATAATCATTGTCTTGATAAAAAGTCAGTTTAAAGATGAAATCGTAATTGCTGCAATTTGGATGCATTAAGTCTAACCTGAAAGGTAGAGATGGCTGTCCGCTCTGTAATGAAATTTGACATACTGGAGAAAGTGTTGACCTTTCCACATTAAAATGTTCCATTTCATCTCTCCAGAAGCTCTTGCAAACAGTTTTCCTCCACGCGTCCCTCTCCAAATCATTCATGCCATGATTTCATCTATAGCAAGACAGATTGTGCATTCATCACAGCCATAAAAGACAGGCCTGAAATATGTTTTTGGAATTGTCTGCTAATTTTCATGGATTATTTTGAAATTGCATTCATCACAATTGCTGCCTATTTTAATTGTAACTCAAAGATATATTTCCAAATCTTGTTGGGTTTTTTTTCTTTTCTTTGTACACTCAAGATTTAACAAACAATAGATAGATAGATAGATAGATAGATAGATAGATAGATAGATAGATAGATAGATAGATAGATAGATAGATAGATAGATAGATAGATAGATAGATAGATAGATAGATTTAACAAACATTACATATTTACTTTATTACTCAAACGTTTATTAACCAAACGTTTTTGCTGCTGAATTTCGATGATCCAATTCAACCATACCAAAAAAAAGAAGAAAAACTTTAGATCACATTTGTGTTTCTTCTTTTTTTTAATTGCTGAAGTAAGAGGCTGCAGCCATAATCGCATATTTCTGTAATAGTCGCGTCACGTTACTCACAGGAGAGGATTTATGAATGGCAGTGAAGAGATGCAACTGACGCTGGTAGGTCACATGATAATGACAACATATCAAATGTAGCACGTCCAGATTGCATTCATACACACACTCATACTATATAGAACTTACTTATTTAGTTGGTTGTGAAGTAATTCAAAATAAGTACTCAAGAGAGTATGCGATTTCGCATAGGCCTACTATTTAACCGACGGTTAAGTAATTCAACTTAACTTTCCAAAAAAAAAATACGTTTTTAGTTGAAAACAGTGTCGTGTAAACAGTCCCTTTGAGTGAAAGAGCCTTTACATTTACAAAAAAAAAAAAGGTCAAATTTATTGGTAAACTTATTATTTGGTTATTAAAATTTACACAAGCAAGCCCAGCCCAGGTTAGAAAATGTAACACAAAAGCAACATAACACATTACTTTTCATAAAAAGTTACGTTTACTTTTTTAGGGAGTAACACAATATTGTAATGCATTATTTTTAAAAGTAATTTTCAGAATACGACTTCCTTTTGTATGTCATTTGAGGCAATTGTCCTTATTCATGACCAGATTACAGGCCGGGAGTGTGCTTTAAATGATTTACTTCTGCAAAAACAGTTTGTTTCAACATTATGTCCACATGTCTGGATCAGAAATAGACCACCTGAGATAATTATATTCCACCCAAGTTATGCAGGAAAAATAACCATATATGTTCAATCAAAACAAAATCTTATAAGTAATGGCTATGAAAGCCGTGTATTTAATATGTTTTGGCAATATCTTTAACACGTTTTGGGCTTTTCACAAAGTGAAATCCAGCACCACATACTGACTGGTGATGTTGACATTATATTTATGGGTTGAATTCCATATAGGTCGCTTTAATAAGATTCAGCTCTGCCAAACACTTCAGCTGCATGAATATCTGTGGCATAGACCTGACTCATTGCGGAAACAGAGCTACAGAGATAAAGAGGTGGGTCATGGACAACGTGACTAACATATCAGTTCGTATGTTAGCATGAGAGTTGTTTACTCAGATTTTTCCTTAATGATGACACAGCGGGTCAGAAACTACACGTTGTTGTTGTTTTTTCCGATAATACTATTTTTTTGATAATGTATTATTTTTTTAGACTTGTATACTCAAATAGCTATTTTTTATAAAAGGATATAATGCTGTTGTTTTCTGTCTGTAAAAATAATCCTATTTCCTCTTCGAATGATACCTGTGACATATCCACCATAGTTCTTACGGTTACCATTCCCCTCACACAAGATAAGCAACAGGCCATATTAGAGTATTTTTGTATCAAAACATGTCCACCATTTAGGTCTTGGTTTCAGTGTAGTTTCTTTTTTTGTTGGACTAATGGCTATATTTCACACATGCCTCCATGTTACCTTCCTTCCCCTCATACACACCAATTTTTCACTGCCAATTAGATTTAAATGTCTTATTTGTATTCTTCAACGTTAACCTCCATTAGGATGATCCATGCGCAAGAAAATATGAGGAAAACATTTCATTAGCATACTATATTAAAACAATGACTGGGATGCTGATTGCTTTGTTTTTACTCTCCCACTGAGACTGGCAGTGGGTGGGAAAAAACATCTCTCTTTTGAGTTCATGCCTCTTGCTGATAAACGTTTGCACTAGTGCTCATTAAATTGTCCGGATTCATTGTTCAGATCTGATGTTATTAAGTTAATAAGTCATTTTGAGAGTTAAGTTCTCCTATCTTCTCTGAGAAACACAATGATGGTGTTTTGAGTTAATCAGTTTTTTTTTTAACGAACCGGCTGAATGAATGATTCAATGACTCGCTCATAAAGTGCCTTGATTCGTTCCTGAACTGTTTAGAGTTTAAAAAAAAAATTTGGTTGAATGAATTGTGTACTGGTTAGTCGATGTGTATGAAAAATCACTCTTGAAACATATGTTCAGCCAATCACATTCAAGAAATGGATCTACATTTCAGCATTTTAACTGTTGATTTGCCTGTCTATGCCAATATTACATTTCTTAGAAGAGATTTTTACATCTAAAAAAGTGCCTTTGGGGCATTTGTCAGATACCTAAAAAAGGGTAACAGACGATCTGCTGAATGTGGATAGAGGTCGCTTTGTGTCTTCCTGTCCAGTAATTCCTTTTTGTTTCGTTATTATCTTAATGCCGCAGGGAACTTAAAACCATGCTGTGTCCAACAAGCCAACAGGCTGCACAACAGCCCTTCTAATCCAATTGAGGTTTAGCTAGTGACACTGAGGTAAATACACATTAGCTTGGTGTCAGACAAACAAAGTGAATTACGCTTCATTTGGAGCCTGAGAAGGCCATGTTTTGTGAGAAAAGGAAGGCTTTTACAAGTATTTCTGTTTTATACCACTTTTCAAGGTCCATCTGAGGGCCATTTTCCTCCCAGCTGTTCATTTTGGAACTTTTCACAACCATCATATGCCCCAGAGAAACAAGCGCGCAGCCATCTTTAGAATTTTGTGTTTGAACTTCTGTTTTTACGGTAGCTCTGCATATTTCTATAGCATCGCTGTCGAAGAGTAATTAGCTGGTGAAGTGGATTTACATAGAGTTAACGAAAGTTATCATGAGCATTGTATTATTAGAAGCGGACACAAATGTCCGGGAAGATTTTAAAACGAGCAGTTCATCCATTTAAGTTCTTAAAAGGACGATCATTCAGTATGTGTATGCCCAATATATACATGTATATTATTGTGCTCAGATTTTGAGAAGTTTGAGATTCTGACCTGAAATTGATTAACAACAACAAATGTGTTGGCCGAACATGTAATGCACATCACTGAGATGAACAATACAGGCAAGGAATGTTTAAAGATTTCTATAAGAGTGAAGTTGGACACTCAGCATCTCGTCCAAGAGCTTTGTTCACATGCCACATTCGTTTAATGTGAAGTTGCTGTTTTTTCCCACTCTCATTCACTGAGGCACTATAGGGAGCAAGGAATGGGCCCCTTTTAATGGACCAAATCTGATCTAAATTCACTAGCAGGGCTATCACACCTCACATGTTATGGTTTCTTTTTGAAATATTGATATAAAAACCTTGAATTTCTGATAGATTTTTAAGACACCTGTGGGTATGAGAACTCAACTGATATATAGCCTCTTATTTATTAAAATCGCAACCATATTATGCAGACAGACAAGATTCAGCAAAAAAGATACAGTTCTTAAATTGTATAGCATTCCTTAACATGAGATCTTGCATGATGAAACAAAATTAATGTTGATGAGGAAACATTTCTGAGGAGGTCTTATTTGATTCGAGCATGTAAGGTTTCTCAATATCTAAAAGACATGTCCGAATGGATGTCAAGCTATACCATTAGAGAGAAATCCAGTAAATAATTACAGTTTTTCTGAATTGCTAAAACACTAAACCCCATTCTCTGAACCAAATTCTCAATAGCCTAAATCAATTTGTGGAATAAATCAGTCTTTCTGTAAAACATTAAACAAGTTCAGGTAGTTAAAACACTGTTTGCAAATCTCATGCACTCTTTTTTCAAAACTCTAAACGCATTCTCAGTTGGCTTTTGGAGTTGGGTCACTGTATTTTCACAGTATGCAAGTGCTGAATATACAGACATTCAATACAATATTCAGTACAATACTATACTTACAGGACATACAGTATATAATTTATTCACCTTACTATTGTAAGATGTCATCATTATACTTTTTTACGTAATTGAAAAAATGTATTTACTTTGTTACAATATACTTTTGTTGTGGAACTAACTGCATGCTTTGGATGCTGTTTTCTCCATTTTTTGATAGTGTCTAATGAATGATCTATAGAGTTTATAATATTGACTCATGTATATTTGATCTGAAAGCCTTGTTTGATTTTGAGCACAGATAAAAATGGTTTTGAGGCAATTGTTTGATTTTGCCAGAAGAGTCAGAGGTTCTCTGAATGTGGTTTGAAAATTTGGTTTTGTGTTTAAGGTTTTGAGAAAATGAGTGATGGTTTCAAGAAATGTGTTTTAGCAATTAAGAAAAAGTGTAAAAGGCAGGCACACATAATGAACTGTGACCTAATGTAAAGATTAGGTCATTTCATCTGGCAAATATTTATGGTGGTTTGGATTGTGTTTTCTCTCCACCCCCATCCCCCAAACGTAGAAAAGATGAATGAAAGGGAAATATTCTCAGCCCTACACAAATATTACACTATGCTCTTTGCACTGCTCTACAATTACTGTCATTACTTTTTTGTTGGCAGTTGTATTGTTGTCACGATAATCTAGAACAAGACATTTGTCCACACCATTGATTTGCAATTCCCTACAAACTGACAAGATTTGTTACATTACTGACATCTATATGATCAAATAGCCACAAGTGAGTATGGTCAAAGGCATTCACTGTAAAAAAAATATTTTCATGATTTGCTATTAAATTTATTTTTTTCCCTTTGTCAAACTAATAATTAATGTGGTTCAAATAACATACTATTTTGGGTTTCTGTTGAATAAACCAATCTCCTTCATTGTACTAAAACAAAATTTTAAGGCAACCAGGTAGGCTAACTTACTTTTTTTTTTAAGTTAAACCAACAATATTTTTTTTACAGTGCAGTATTTTCAATATTTTTATGTGACACAAACACACCTTATGGATCCAGTGATTTTAATGTGCTTTCTTCAATTCGGTAGGCTATATGCACTTTTTGGGCCAAAAGTAACAGAAAAGTGTGGCCAAAGTTACAGAAAAGTGTGGCCAATGAATATGCTCTCTCTCCCAAGTTAGTGACCCAAAAGAGTGACCGCGTTGCTGTCGTCCTTAAACAAAACTGAACAAAAGTGAGCAAATAGAGTGGCCAGTTCTGGCTCTCTCAGAAAAATGTCGAATTGAATGACCAAAAAAGAGCATTAGAGTCCTTTCTCCCTATTAAGTGACCAAAAAGAATGACTTGAGTTGGCTGAAAAGAGCGCTGACTTTCACAAACAACAAAAAGAAACTTAGTTTCCGCGAGTAATATGTTACTTGTATCTAAACTCACTCGATTCTATGCGGCGCGAGTGTTTTGGATGTTGGGAGACCGCTATATTTCGCAGCTCGCGCCAAGACTTGAATATTTGTCGGCAGGGGGCGCGAGCCAGTGACATTGCCAGAGACCAGTTAATGTGAATCTGCTGGAGACTTGAAGTACTACGCAGTCAACGTGAGACCCTTCAGGATCAGCGCTGTGCCCCCCACTCCCTCTTAACATATCCATGTCAACACTTTTCAGCGCGTTTTACCTGAATACCCTGCAACGCATTGTTCCCGAAAATACGTTCGAGTGATTTTTGAGTGTCATCTCATCACGTTTTTGCATCGTTTTAGAGGGGGAGAATATCGGGAGACCCACAACACTCAAGTCTGTTGATCCGGATGAACGAACTGGTGAAAAAGTAACTCGCAACAGATTTTGCTCGTGGACAACTTCTCTGGGGCTGAGTGAGTTTCGCTCTCTTCTTATCAAGTGCTCTCGCATGATATGCATTTATAAATCTCGGTTTGAAGTGTTTTAGTTGGGCTACACGTTGGTTTAAAGGGGTGTGCAGAGCTCGTGGAGCACAGGGCGGTAAACAGTTTGCGAAATCAAGCTCTATTTGCAGGCTTCGTGTGCAGTTTAAAAGTCTTTGGATAATAGCCTATGTCATATTTTTCTTACACGTCTGATGTTCTGTCGACTAAACTTTGCTCAACGCTAATGGAAATAAATCAGAAATGTAGTTTTACACACGTCTCAGTATGTTTATAAGGGGCCTCAGATGGCTTATCGGCTGCGAAAAGTGTTTGAAAATATTTATTACCCTTGTTAAACCAAACCCAGAGTAACAAGTTAAACAGAGTGGGACACATTTGCTGTTTATCCCTGTTATGAATTTCTGTTACAGCTGGATTTATGCATAGCCTACTCGACGGCTGTCATGCAGGTGTTTTCCTCAGGTTTAATTAAATCACTTTAGGGCACTTCAGGTGTAGTCAAGTAGCCTACACTTGGGGTATTATATTATAAAGCAGCGGGCATTTCTTCACTTTTGAAGAATGTATTGTATGGATAGTTTTGCATAATTATTGTCATTATTATTATTTGTGCGTTGTTTATCTAATGTATAATGCATTGGAGAATTTGGAGCACTTTGATAACACCAGAATATTTTCAAAAATAATTATAGCTCACATTTATAATCTACTCATATAGTTAGAAATGCATTTAAATATCTTGAAGTTTGACTTTTACGGTATTCATATTATATTCATGTTCATATTTAAATGTAAAAAAAAAAAAAAATCAACACACTGAAATTAAATTGTCAGATCAAGGTGGTGCCAAAGAAAAAATCCTGCAGTGACAACTTTTTTCATCACTTTGAATTTTAATACTGATAAAAAAAAAAAATTACGCTTGAAAGACTAAATCTCAAACAATTGTCGAGAAAGAAATTATTCTGAGAACCTAGCACTTTTTCCAGACAGTAATGCCAGTGAAATGAGACTGCAAATCCAATTACTCCCTGCATTTTATATTTACAAGCAGCCATGACATTACCTGTGCATTTCTTCTACAGGTAAAAGCGCTGCAATCTAAATTTCCTCATTTCTTCAAAGATTCTTAAACAGAAAGGTCATAAGATCCAGTTTTAAACGAGTCTGAAGTCCCAGCTTGTTATGAAGAGAGAGGTCTTAAGATGATAGGTTAAGAAGAGTGCAGCAGATTTGTGCATATTCCTAAAACACTTGATAGTTTCACCCAAAAAATGAAAATTCTGTCATCAATTACTCACTCTCACTTCTTTCCAATGAATTTTGTTCATCTTAAAAACACAACTGAAGAGATTTTTAATGAAATAAAAAAGAGATTTCTGTTTCTAAGGGAGAAAGTATTCTCCCAAAACACTGCTGCTGCAAAACGTTCATATAGAGATTGTAAAAGAAATCCATATTTGAAACAAATCCAGTTTTGGGTGAATAGATGAACGGTGAATATATGTTCCAAAGATGCACGAAAGTCTTAAGGTTTTGGAACAACACGAGGATGAGTGATTGATGACAGAATTGTCATTTTTGGGTGAACTAACCCTTTAAATGTATTGAAAGATTTCCCAGTTTTCATAGACTGTTTCTGGCTTGTTTCATTGTAGTCAAAAAGGTTACAGGTTGTACAGGTTTCCCGCTCAAGGCATGACAGGTACAGACCAGCTTGTGTTAAACTCTATATTTTTGTTTAGTGCTTTCCTAATGCTGAGGAAATTCAGCAGTAGATTCTCACAAAATGCTAAATGTTATTGATCCTGAAATCCATTATTATTCATTTAAACTCATTAGGCTATACATTATCAAACTGTCACCATCCACCAGTAAATTGAATTACTTGTTTCAGCTTAATGTTTGTCTGTAATTAAATGTTTTCTGTGTCGATTGTAATTGCTTTTTGTGTAGCAGGCATGCAGGAACATTTTGTGTTGACTGAATGGACTGTGCACACAGAGATAAGCTCAAAGTGATGGTAATCAGAAAAGTGTTACCATTTAGGTTAGATAGTATTTGTACACTTTTAAGGGTGTGTTCACACTTGTCAGGTTTGGTGTGATTAAAATGAACTCTGGTGTGATTGCTCTGTTAGTCCGGATCAATTGAATAAGTGTGAACGCTTCCATTCGAACACTTCGCACCAAACAAGAGGACCGAGACCCCTGAAAAGACGGGCCTTGGTCCGCTTTCAAACAAACTCTGGTGCGGTTCGACTGAAATATGAACGCAACATGGACCAAAGACATGTAAATGAACCAAAAACAGGACATGACAAAATGCGACCCTAAAAAGGAAAGAATGCTCAAGCATGCCTGTTTTTTCTCGTCATAGTTGCAATTTTCTTGCCCATTACAATTCGGTACAGGAAGTACAGACGTCTCCTCGCAGCAGATCTTCGTTTGTCTGTGTAACGGAGGGATTTCTGCTGTTGTTTTGACTCCTTTACACATTTTATAAGCTCATCACAAGTTGTCAGCTCCATCATGTGCACAGGGCCTAAAATTAACTTTTTGCCACACCTGCCAATGGGCGGTGAATAAAGCAAAAAAATTCCGGCCATAAATATTTTTTACCGGCCATGAAACTGTCAAAACAGGCAGTATTGACACCAACATTTTAGATACCAGTGAAAATTCTCAATTCTATATTACAATACCACAGCTAAAACTACTAGCCTTATACACATTTTAAATATTATTAAAGACAAATAGGTCAGTAAAGTCAGCAAAAAGTCAGTGATAAAATAAGAAAAAGCAAAATCACAAATAAATACAATAAAACATAGATACAAATGTAATGTCTGGTTTTTAGGTCTAACAGTAGTTTTCAGGTACAGAAATTTAATAAAGTAATTGGGATGGGACGATATAAAAATTTCATATCACGATTATAGTGATGGAAATTACCGTGATTATCAATATTATCACGGTTTTGTTAAAACAAGATGAGAGTGTTAAAAAAGAACTGATGCTCACACTGAAAACATTTCAACAAGTTTTATATTTGAGAATCAACAAACAACAAATAAAACAAGCAGCTCTATGCACTTTTTAAAGCAAGATTCTATTCTGTGGCATTTCCTTCCTTATAATTCCATCCACAACATATATGTAATTGTGCTATATGTTCCATCCACAACAGTGGATGATGGTCGCACAGGACGGCTCGGCAGATTTGAAGTGTTTACCCCTATTGCAGTGACTTTTTTTGAGCATGTTCTGCAGACAGAGTGACCATCCTCGATTAAGTTTCCCTCAGGATTTTTGTGAATGCCAAAATATGACCACACCTCAGATTTGGTCCTCTTAAAAGGCTGAAAAATCTCTCGAACACGGTCACCGCCTTCCACCATTCCTTCTCGAATAAAAATAAAAAAAACAACATTGCTGTGTCAGACGTTGCTGGCTGGACAGGATTTATAGTGAGTTATTAAAATCGCGATAATCAAACACGGTTTTAATGATAATTGAATTTTAAACGATATTACTAACCGTCAGTACATTTTATCGTGGTTTATAGTGAAACCGGTAATCGTCTCATCCCTATAAAGTAAGCAAATGTAAAATAACACTGCATAGTCTTTACTGTATAAACATCCTTATTAATTCATCATTATTAGAGGTACAGAAGTTATTCAGTCAAGAGCAGCAAAGATTATTTTCTTTGTCCTTTGTTGTTTGATTAACATTAAAAACAGACAGCAACAGGAATATTAGGCTGCTGTCACTTTAAGAGTGAATGCACAAATCTAATATACTGATACTGTTACATATGTTTACTTTCTCAGCTAAGTTTACTTAAGACATAACTGATTATGTTTACTAGGATACTATTTTTTGACATAATTTTGTTGTTTGATTAACATTAAAAACAGACAGCAACAGGAATATTAGGCTGCTGTCACTTTAAGAGTGAATGCACGGATCTAATATAATGATACTGTTATTTGTTTACTTTCTCAACTAAGTTTACTTAAGACATAACTGACTGTTTACTAGGATACTGTTTTTTGGCATAATTTTGTGTGGATTTGTCCTCTCAAGTGCAAGAAGACGTGAAAGAGATCTCAGTTTGGTGAACAGCGAGCACTTCAGATGTTTGCGCACACAAAACTTTTCACAGCGCGCGAGTAACGAAACAAGCTCCCTTTCACGTCTTCTTATCAAGGTTTATGAGCGAACGTCATAAAAGCCATTTTTGTTTTTTATCTGAATCTCTAATTTAGATTCCGTGTTAAAAATGACAGTGTGAACGCTAAGCGAACCAGGACTAAATGTATCATTTTCTTTTTTGGTCCGGAAGAAAAGAACAAAGAGAACCGAACTACATGTGTGAACGACCTAAGACAATGTAAAATGTCTGCATGGGTGTAAAATATCAAACGATGCATTTTCTCAGGTAAAATTTTTGTAATTACTTTTAACTAACCTTTTCCAAAGTCATATTTTAGTGGAAGGTTGTTCTTCTCAAGTCGACACAGGCGTTCAAACAGAATAACCACAGCTGTAATTCAACAGATTACCAAAGGACATCCTTATCTGAACTGTAATATTAATAAACTGCTTTGTGTGAATAATTTTTCTAAAAAAGTGTGTTTGTACTACATTTCATCAAAATAAATGCTATCTTTCAAAAGTTTGGGGTCAGTAAGATTTTTAAATTATTTTTGAAAGAAAATATGCTTATGCTCATCAAGGGTGCAGTACTATTGTGATATATTATTTAAAATAAATGTTTATTTTTATTTTTATATATTTTAAAATGTAATTTATTCCTGTAAAGGCATAACAGAAGTCAAGTGTCCAAAATCATTCTATGCTGTTTTGGTACTCAAGAAATATTTCTTATTATTATCAATGTTGTAAACCGTTGTTGCGTTTAATATTTTGGTGGAAACCGTGGTACATGTTTTCAGGATACTTTGATTAATAAAAAGTTCAAATGAAGAGCTTTATGTGAAATAGAAATCTTTTGTAATAAAAGTAATCATTTAAAAAAATCCTACTGACCTCAAAATTATGAATGGTATTGTATAATGCAAAGACATTCATACATTTTTAAATGTAGCTTAAGTGTCAGACTATGGTCCGGTTTCACAAACAGGGCTTAGACTAAGCCCAAGTCTTAGTTCAATTAGGACTTTTATTAGCTTTCATCAACGTGCCCTATAAAAAACATTACTAATGTGCATCTTAAGTCAAAACAATAGCAGCACTGACATATTTTAATATATGTCAGTGCAAGTTGCTTTCAGTTAAAACAGCTCAAACATTCCTTTTAATCTAGGACTAGCTTAAGCCTTGGCTGTGAAACCGGGGGTATAACAGAGTAGAGTATGAAGGAGTCAAGCGTTACAATGCGCCAGCTTTTGGCTCTCAATGAAAAACGTCTAGACGATTGAAGACCTTCACAACACACAAACAGGTTTGCAAGCACTCTCTGCACGAACTTGCTTGACCTCAGTTTACCACGGGTGTTGGAAGCATGATATCTCTCTCTCCTTCTTGTTTAGAGTCAGCATCGTAAAACTCAGTTCTCGCCACACACACACACACACACATACGCGCGCACATGCTTCGTTTGGCAGAATCTAGCTCCGTCCCCCTCTTGCAGCCTGCTTTGCTGACCCAAACTTTTCCACTGCCCTTGTGAAATAGGAGCGGCAGAGACGATCGGGTCTCACTAGCCAGAACTGAATGCCATCACAAAGCGAAAAGATTCTCATATGCTGTAGCTGGCAGAAGCCCTCTATTTGAAAAGTCCAATGAAGTGTTAAACCCCCGTCTAACCTAGTTAAAATCCCCTTTCCACCAGTATAACTGCAGTACATGTACTTTCCATGGATTTTTTTTCTGTGCACATGCAAATTCATCTGTAATAGTTTACACAAGGTTTTGTGCTTGTTTCACCATAGCACATTATTTGCTTGCTTGTGCAACCGGGTTTACTGAAATGTCACCTTTGAAACTTGCATATCGTCTTTTGACTAAATCAATCAGAATAGGAAAGGTTGAATCCTTTCTGAGATCCTCTTTCTGCAGTAGCCAAACACTCTGTAGACTGAGACCTGTGCTACAGTATTTCACTAATAACATTTAAAGATTATGCTAGAATTAGATTACAACTGTAAATTCAGAGATGCTTGTGCGATGTTGTAAGGACACATGAACTGAATGCTAATGATCTTGCTAAAATAGGGGATAAATTGTTACTTTTAAAAGAAATGTATTACAATATTGCATTATTCATAAATAGTAATTCATAATGTTACATTATCAGCTGACTGAGACTTTTGACATTAGAAATGTTATTTTGCATTTATATTTACATTTATTCATTTAGCAGACTCTTTTATCCAAAGAGACTTGCAAATGAGGAATACAACAAGAAATACTTAAAGAGGCAATAAACAGAAGTTTAAGGCATAAATCCGAATAGTACACACTAGAACAGGGAGGGATTAAGGAATAGTGAAAGCACAGACGAAGAAATATTGAAAACATAGGCAAAGATTTTTTTTCCCCAGCATGATACAGTTTAGTGCTTGAAGAGATGAGTTGTTTTTATTTTTATGAACAGTGTTTATACTCCAAACTTTATTTGCATGCAACAATTTGGTTAACCAATGTAATTTGTGGTGAACAGGATTTATTATAAACATCTTAAGACTAGCCAATAACCGATATATATATCCACATTTTTGTCATTTTTTCAATATCAGCTGTAGCTGATAGTATCAGAAGCAGGACTTTTACATTTACATAGGAAACTATGGAAGAATGAAACACAGAATGAAACACAAACTGGCAATTGCGAGAAATAAACTCACAATTCTGACTTTTTTCTCGCAATTCTAACTTTTTTCTCGCAATTCTAACTTTTTTCTCGCAATTCTGACTTTATTTCTAAACTTTTTTCCTCAGATTTGCTAGTTTATATCTCACAATTACATATAAACACTTATAAACTTGCAATTCTGAGAAATCAAAGTCTGACTTTGTAACACAATTGAGACTTTATATCACGCAATTCTGACTTTATAAATAGCAGTTGCAACTTTATATCACGCAATTCTGAGATAGAAAGTCATAATTGTGAGATGAAAAGTCGCAATTACCTTTTTTTATTTTTTATTCTGTGGCGAAAACAAGCTTCCATAAGAAACACATTGGTGGGAATATCCAAAAAAATACATCACAACCCAAAAGATACATTTTTGACGAAAAAAAAAAAAGTTTTTTTTACATACCCTTAAACTTATCCAGATTTTTCCAAACATGGGAAGGCAGAGTTTTTTTTATTATTATTTGCAACTAAATTAAGTACATAAATGGAAAAGTAATGTATGCTACTTTTTTCCAAAAAAGTTACTTGGATAATATGGTGCATGTATATAGTTTGATTGCGTAACAACACTTGTAGTAATGGATTGATATCATCAGTAGTTTCAGCACAGTTTGCTAAAGGTGATGTCCACGTGTTTGTTTTACATCATGCTGACAGCAGGTTTGAGCTCATAAGAACTGGAAAAAGGTACAGTGGTTTTAGTCTCAGTGCACATAGATTTAATCTCTGCTTGATTGTATGATTGCTGATATACAGTTGCTAAATAGGTGCCATTAAGAGCAATTTTACGACCGAGCACATCACCACACACAGATTTAGTATTACTTCCTGTTTGGAGTGTGCCATCATAACAAGAGTATGACTCAGTGACTCTGGACATTTTATAATATAGTACAGAGATCAACAGGTTTGAAACGGTAAACTCAACAAGTCAGTGCTAATTTTGGATGTTATTAATTCAGTCTTGGATTTTGGCCAAACAGGAATGATACTCTACTCTTGCTTGTTAGCCTGAGCTCAAGACCTGTTAGCTAACACTGTTAAAACAAATAAAAAATATTGTTTTTAACATCTATAGATAAAACAGTCAGTGTTCAGAAGTTTTGTGTTTGCAAATGTGCCCAGAATTGTAAAGATGTGAAAATTGTGATTTCTGACCTTTCTTCGGCTCAAAAGGTCATCCATTTAAGCAGAAATGCAACCCAGCACCAGATCCATTTATTAAGGTTGTAGCAGCCAATCGTTAAAATTCTGACAGACGGTGAATGTTAAGGACTGGTTGAAACCCACACTGATAGCAAAAACTTCTTATTTATATCAAGCTTTGCCATGAATGCTTCAAGCAGCCAATGAATCGGAAACAAACTGTGGGCTGTCATCCACTCAACCTCACATTCCGACTGATGCAAAACAGACCTGTTTATTTGCACAACCTACCGTGCAGCGCTGTCCACACATATGTAATGAGGGATTTAAAAGAGAAACATTACAGTAACATTTGTTTCAAAGACATGGCCCTCAAATGACAAAAATGTAAACGTTGTCCAAGATGGGTCATGTTATCAACAGCAGAGATATTTTGGAGGTTAAATGGTGAGAAGCATTGCCTAATATGCATGCAGTGCTGGAGCAATCTGTGAAGCACTCAAGAAGCGGGAAATTCCTTCAGCCAATCAGATTCAAGGGAGGTTCCACCCTCCACCCTTTCATGGCTATCCATACAATCAGGCCCTCTGTGCAGACTGCCGTGCCCCTTTAACTCCCTCATGGGGTCGGATCCTACCGGCCCTCCCAGTAAATCCAAACACTCCACATGGTGGAAATGCGCCTCCAAACAGAAAACAGTGTTTGGATATGTCTTATAGAATTGCCAAAATAATATAATATAATGTAATATAATATAATATAATATAATATAATAGTTTGGATTCAGTAAGATTTTTTAAAGAAACTAATACTGTTAAATTACATTGATCAAAAGTGACAGTAAAGACCTTAATAATGTTACTAAAGATTTCTATTTCAAATAAATGCTGTTTTTTTTTTTTTAGCTTTCTATTCATCAAAGAATCCTGAAAGAAATGTATCACGGTTTCCTCAAAAATACTAAACAACACAACTGTTTTTAACACGGATAATAATAAGAAATATAATTTTCTTGAGCACCAAATCAGCATATTGATTTCTGAAGGATCATGTGACACTGAAGGCTGGAGTAATGATGCTGAAAATTCAGCTTTTTAATCACATGATTATTTTACATGTTATTTAAAATTATAATGAAATTTCACAATGGAATATGGGTTAGAAACAACTTTAAAGGGACATTGTGTAGGAATTTCTTCCAGCGGTGAAATTGTATTTTGCATTCAAACGAATCTACGGTAGCTGTTATGTACCAAAAAGCTATGACAGGATGTCTTCTAATAACACTTCGTCGAGTTTTCCTTCGGGTGAACAGGTTTGTTATTTCAAACAAACTGCAACTTGACACAACAAACAAACGAATGTTACAGTATGAATTACTGACTGACTTGGCGGGGCAGTGACAAGCGCCTCTCACTGCTCTGCTCCTCCGTTTCTGCTGCTTTCAGTTACATGACGCTGGCTCTGAACGAAAACGTGTTGTGGAAACGTGTTGGCCTAGTACTTTTTGTCCCTCTCTGCTATTATAGTTTTTCAAGATGGCGGAACTACATGGAAGCCTCCGTGGACCTACCCGTCACATGTATATAAAGATAATAAATTCTTCGTTTACGAGGATAAGTCAGATAATTGGCAGAGGTATTTGTACACCTTTGAGGACATATTTATGAATAAAAATATTGATTTTAGATAATAAAATACCTAAAAAACTACACATTGTCCCTTTAAATTAGCCATTAAATCAAAACTGCACGGATACATCATTTATAATAAACACTACAATATTCCATAAAAAATTAGAATGGTCACATTATTTTTTATATTTATGTACTATTTTAGCCTATCAATAATTAGACATAATAATAGTTTGCTAAATGTTATATAGTCACATAGACCAGCTAATAAGCATTGGACCAGCTGTCAATCTGGGTGTGTTGTTTTTTTTACACCTTTCACTGTATGATAGCAGCGTTCCTATAAGGAATGAGGCGCATTACTACTTGACTGAGAAGGACCGTGTCTCTGAGTAGGATAGAGAGGATCAAGTGTTTTTGAGGCGAGTTTTTTGACTCTGTATGCACCAGACATGTGACCAAAGCACATCATTTTGTGTTATATTTGTCTTTAATATATCTTAAGCCTTTTCAACAAGCTTTTATTTTACTCAGCTTTGTGAATGTGAACACAAAATACAGAAGTATTTTACAATTCAAGTATCAAAATGAAAAGAGACAGAGTTCTGAAACCTGCATGTTGTTATTGTAGCATTGTTAGATGATGAGATGGGGTGAAGCTACAGGTCAAATGCAACAAAGCCAGTTATTTGCTGACTGTATTTTTCCACATTTGGAAATTGTAGCCTGGTGCTCTTTTCAACAATCCACTGCCAAATGCATAATAAAAATAGCTCTGAAGCCAAGTTTTATGTCAGAACTCATCATTAATCGGATCGGATTCAGAAACATCGGGACGTGGCAAGTCTAAACAACATTTGTTGGCCAATTATATTTATTAATTGTCCACTGGATTTTATTTAATATAATTTATTTGACACATTTAAACCACATTACTAGTGTTTTCTCTATTTTTATCAGGCTGTCTACATAACGTTTAGTTGGATTTTTAAGATCAGAATCATCAATCCCAAAGGGCCACTGACCTCTCTATGATTTTTTGTGGTCACCAAACAAATATAGTGTACTTATTTTTAGCCTAACTCTTGGGCTAGCCGGATACAACCTGTTCCCCCTATATGCTTGTGACAGTAATTTCTCACTATGTCACAATGTCATCACCATTTCAGACAAACCTTTATCTCTTTTATGGAATAATATTGTAATAAGTGCCAAACGATGGCAACTTGTCAACAGTATTTGTCACACATCTAGCACTAATATAAGTCGAAGCTGGTTTAAATTCTTTACGTTTCATTCCATATGAGATTGTGTTTCACCAGGACCTTTAGCGGAGATAGCATGAACGTTTGACATTTTGAAAGGTTTTCTGTCGCCCTAGCATAATTTTATAATGGAGATTCTAGTTTAACACAGTAAATGTGGAGTATTAGCTTGTGAAAACATCCCCCGCACAGCCTGCATGCTTAAAAGACCCCATGTAACCCACAGATAATGATAAACCCACGTATGGCTGGAAGTGCTGAGTGTTGCAGAGGTTGCGTCTGGTTGTTAATTGTCTGGTTTCCTCATATAGGGTTTCACACAGACCTGCTAAACATTAATGGTGGTCACAACCAGTGCGCTTTGGCGTGAAGGAGTAGGGAAATGTATTGGAGATGCTGAGGAGATGGCCCTGGGGCTCTCTAGGGGATTCAGCTAAGTATTTGTCAGAGGGGTGTCATCCGGGAGCATCACTAATAATGATTTTTCTTTTCTTATTTTACCACACAAGGAGACAGCAGAAGCTATGGCTTACTCTCTCTCTCTCAGTCTGCTGTACCTGGGCTTGCTGTGTGGAAACGGACTGGTGTCCGCACGAGGATCTGAGCTGTTCGTACCAGGTACTTCACAACCACGTCAAAAACATGTGTGATTTATTTCACTTTAACACAGTAGTCTGATTTGCAATCAAGTTGGTCAGTCTATACAAGGTAGAATGATTCAGTCTACGCTATTTTTTAAATGTTATTTTACGTAAATATGCGTCAGATTAATGTCTTTGGCTGCTTTGTCAGCTGTGCTTACTGCAGCATTTGCAAAATTGCTTCATGGATTGTTCATTTGCGTCATTTGTTTATTCTATTTATAAATCATTAAATAAATTATACAATTAACAACAAATAATTAATATTAATTAATAAATAATTCTGCGCATTTCAAGGCACTTCAGTGGGCCTTTAAACTGTAGATGTCTGTGCCAAGTCATTATTGGAAAACCATTGGGCTTGTGTCAAGATTATTCACCTTTGAGCACACAGAACATTTTACTTTGGTCTAGTCAAACAATCCTTCAATAAATAGGTTTTGTTTGAAAGTAAACACATTGACTGTGGTCATCCAAAGTCCAGGGACAGGATACAGTGGCGCTTATGGGATGATGAACCAATTGGGATGTCAACACTGCACATAGCTTATCATTGAGACAGTGATATGTTATGGTGAATAACATTTGTGTAATAGGCTTTCACAGATGCAGTGAATGACTTGGGTTAATGACCCAGTCACTGCACACAAGTTGGAGCACAGACTTTAGCACTTGGATTAAAGTTCGTTTTTCTTGGTTTTTTGTTTGAAAATATTTTCTTTTAATGTTTATTAAGTTATTATTTAACTACTATGGACCAAAATATTGCCTTAGCACATGAAAAAGTGTGATGGAGAGAAGTCCAAGTATCATTCCTTTCATTTTTATAACATTTTAAACTAATGAAAGGGCTATTAATGCATTAGCAAGATGTTTTAGCAAAGATATGCTAGAAATTATTGTAATGTAAAAGACGTTTATTTTCATCTTGACTGTGTGCAAATAATCTTTTTTTATTTATTCCAATATGTTGCCTTGGGAAATGCATTAGCATTTACTGTCATTTTGGTTCTAAATGCCAAGATCTTCTAACAAAGATGTACTAAAACTAATTATGACATAAAATACATATATTTTAATCAGACTATGTGCAAATAATCCTTTTTATTTATTATGTCATGTTGCCTTCTGAAATCTGGCCTGTCTGAACCAACCTGGTCTCACATCAAAAACAAAACAAACTAAAATTGCTTTCTGTGACTAGTTGGTGAATTCACAAGGTTTTTAGAAAAAACTAAGCACAAAGGTCCATTCCTAAACCTAATCCTCAGTGGGGCATAAGCAGATTGTATAATATTTCCATAAGAGTGTTTTGTCTAAGCTGATAACTGTAGTTTTTAACACCATAGTTTACTACACATCCTACAGCATTATATGTTAAGTCAAATGTTTTAGTTATGCTTCTGTTGTCCTGGGTATTTTTCACAAGCAAGTCTTTTCAATGGGTGGTGCCATTGTTTATCTGGGTGTTGATCGTTCAAATGACACAACATTTAAAATGTATTTTTGAGAAGAAAAAAAAAATCCTGGGGACAAAAATCTGTAAAACCTATTGAATGGACCATGTCCATGCTGTCTGCCTTGACTAAGGTCTCTTCAGAGGTGTTCTGAGGACAGGCTGCGGTTTGATTGAGAACAGCAGTAATCGTCTTGAGTTATGGCTTCGGACAGGGGCCATATTTGTGGACTTTTTTGTGAGGGAGTTCTGGCAAGCATGACTCTTGAGCTTCGGTTGGAAATTCAAAGATTGGAACGTGTCTTATAGAGGAGAGAGTGAATTGGCACCCGTGTATCTTGATACAACACCCGTGTATGCTGATATGTCTCCAATAGATCAGATGTGCGTGGATCTGCTCTGCACCAAGCGGAGGGGAGTTCATGATAGTACTTATTCCTATATACTGAAATTATGCATACTGCTAATTTCAACTATTAACAACATGCAGATTTGTTGTGCTTGAAATACTAGATGATTGTTGGTAGATTTGATATCCCCAACGAGGGCCGTAACCACCATTGAGGACCCCGAGGTCTGGACCTCAGTATTTTTCTAAATGTATATAATGAAGGTTGTGAAATAATTTACATATTATATCTACTTTGGTGCTGTAAGGATAATGCACATTGCCATGATAACCGATTGCTAAAACTGCTTGTCAGTGTCAAAGTGTTTGAAATGACCAATCAAATCAAAGTAGGCGGGCTTTATGTTCACAGAAGTTGTGAGCCGAGCGTGAATTCCAGCACGACGCTTCAGTTAACGGTCATAAAGTGCGTTAAGATGTAAGTTGCTAAACTAAACAGATGTTTTACAATAGAAGTTTTAAACAACCAACCGAAATAATCAGTTTGAAAAGAGCATATCAATAAAAGCTCAGCTTTGGGAAAGGAAGATATACAGGTCAAGATAAGGAGACTGAGAGAAGAAGAAAGAGAGAAGGCGATGGAGATGAGAGAGGAAGAGCAGGTGCTGTGCCCAAGATGAGATTAACATTATTACACAACCACCTATTATAAATATATTGCCATAATAGTATTATTGTATAATAAAGAGCTTTTAGTGTACAGTAGTACTTAAGTAAAGCGGTATATAAATTACTAATTCATTCATATGTATATTTGTATAACTTGTCCTCGAATGTGTTCAAAAATTTCACCAGTATCAGCACTGGGACCTTTCACTGTTTGTATCACTCCGCTTGTCTGTATTTGCACATTCCATACAGACTAAAAGTCTAAATAATGGAGACTTTAGTACAGCTTGCATCATTAAGCCAGTAGGTGGCAACAAGTGACTGTCTTTGTGAGTGAGTGATTGAATCATTAATTGAACT
Organism: Gila orcuttii; assembly: GCA_026230005.1. Classification (NCBI taxonomy): domain Eukaryota; kingdom Metazoa; phylum Chordata; class Actinopteri; order Cypriniformes; family Leuciscidae; genus Gila; species Gila orcuttii. The sequence goes on from JAPDVR010000015.1 coordinate 23,127,510, forward strand.
GATTGGTTCAAAATCATTGATCAATTCAGGAAAGAAACAAGTTGCTGAAACAAGCAATCTTTGATGCTCATACAAATTGCTCATATGCCTCTGGACACAGAAGGATTGCATTGGCGTTTAATTGAAATGTAACATATATGCAAAATAATCCTTGAAACATTTAATTAGTTTGGAATGTGTGATTGCGTGTTGTGTGAATTTGAGTGCCTTTCTGTGCACTGGCTTTGGGTGTGTGTCTGACAGCACGTATACAGCAATGAGTTTACGCAGCTTATTGCGCTTAATTGACCTATGGCTAAGCCACGCCCCCAAACGCGAAGAGCCAATCACAGTGCGCATAGCTCCCAATACACTCAGACATTCTCTGCTTCCACGTCCATTGAAATGCATTGCAGTTAGTCAGTTTTTATTCGTTTTTATATGTTTTTTCTTGTCATTTTAAGTTTAAAATGGTCAAACGGTGTTTATGGAGTACATGCAACTGCGACACTTGGTATCCCGAGAGGCTGGGCGATGGTGTGTATTTTTTACCCTTTCCCAATTAAGCCACATCTCAAGCGAGATAAGTGTCTGCTCTGGATTAAGTTATGCGGTTGACCACAACACCAACTGAACGTGGATAAATTAAACAAGGATGTCTACATATGTTCTAAGGTAACGTTAAGTCAACAACGTATTTGAACGTTATTTTTAACATCTCTAACGTAACGTTAGCCTAACATTAGAAAAGGTTAACGTTAGCTTCTAGCTGCGTTGTACATGTCACTTAGCTTCATTAAAGTATCTGTAAATAACCGAGATAACTAATGTTAGCAATGTTGTGCTGAATGATTCATGTAAATACTGTAGCACCAAACTAACAGAGAGGTACTCTTGGTAAAGATGGTAAAAAGGCTTGTCCTGGAAACGTTTGCAACTTAGACCTGTACATATTTTATTTGATCATGATTTAATATTACATATTAAAGCACAACATTTTAGACAACTTTCTACCAAAACAACTGGGGAACTTTGTGTTTTTTTTTAGCAAATTATGTAGCCTTTTCACTCCTCTTCAACATAACTAAATATAGCGCCTGTCACCGAATGATGACTGTTTGTCCGAGTGAGTGGAGGGGGCGTGGCTTAGCCATAGGTGAATTCATTTTAACTTCACACGGAAGTACCAGTCTAGTATCCAGTCTATTCTCTGCTATTTGTCGACCTAAAACTTTGACTTTTCGCAACTTTTTGAAATAGCCTATTAAAATCATTCAGATATTGCAAGCCGTTGCTATATGCATATCGCGATATTAAGTGATCTATTTAAGTGACCATTAATCTATTTACGCCATTTATCTGTAGACCTAATGTTGAAAAAACAATGACCCCATCAGATTTCACAATAAGTGCATGATGGTTAAGCTATTTACTGCAGTCCCAAGAAACTTGGGTCTTAGCACAAACCTGATGTATAACCATTGTGTCCTTGACCAAGACCAGGTTGTTTTAAGGGGATTGTCCTCTAAATAAATAAATAATTAAACTACCAGAAGTGCCAAAGACTTCAGAGCAATCTGTGCATACACAGGAAACATTCAGAAGCACGAGTAGATTCTTGGAAGTCAGTCTATTTTTCCTCCACTAACAATATGTTCACTAAGGAAGCAAGCCAGTCTACCACTGGAGCAGTGTTTTCTGTTGAGCATGCGGTTTTGCGTTTAAAGGCCTAGTGATTATGTAGCCGTGTTGATTCCTTAATTCTCCCTGCGCCTTGCTGTCTGCCATAACCCTCGCACGACACAGGGTCCGCTGTGAGCGCTGAGCAATATGAGAGTCTACTGCTGTGACTCAGGGAGTTCCAGATGCAGGCGGAGTCCTTTTTGGACTGTAGTTTATTTACGCTAGGCAGCGGGGTGAAGTCAGGGAGACATGAGGAGAAAGAAGAACAGCAGAGGACAGCAAAGTTTGCCATTACATAAGGCAGTAGTTGGCTCTTATTGTGCAGAAAACCCAGATGGACAGCAGGACCACAGGGCCGTTCACATGAAACTTTTCCCACAAGGAGCGTGTGGCCATAAACCAATTCCTCTTCATCTGAAGGCATATTTAAACCTTCTGTGGTAAACTTGCCTGAAGATTCAGCATATTGGTTTGCAGAAATATGAGAGAAAAAATGTTAAATGTTCGGTTGATAGATTAGATTTTGAGGGACAGAAAAAATGTAAGCAAAAAACAGTAAGCAATTTAACAAGAGCTTTAATGAGAGAATCTCCGGTCAAAGTATGTGATTGTGTGATGCTGTACTTTATTTATTTATTCATTTATTAAAGTGGCAAAAATCACATAAAGAAATGATTTGGTAGATTAACTCAAGTAATGTCCTCATTATTACAGTATTAGGGAGGATTAGGGTCATTATCGCAGATCCACTTGACATAAATCTGCTGTAATTTAGCTTGCGGGTCTGGATTTGTGTTCACTGATCATCAAAGAGAGGGTCTGCTAATGATGGGCTTACACAGGGCAATTGGAGGTTGCTGTTTTGTTTATGTAGCTTTGCACTACATTTGGAATAACGATCATTTGCATGTTAGCAAATGGCGAAAGAAACATCATTATCGGACATTGATGCCTTTTCCTGTGGTGGATTTCATCCCCTAAATCATCCATTATGTTCTATATAATGTGGTTTGTACTAGTTCTTTCCACTATACATCTAGACACTGGAGGTTAAGTGAACACTTGCAACGTATTGAGTTTCTCGTCCCCTTTTCTGTACACGTATGTGTGTGTGTGTGTGTCTTTGCAGTTATTTTTAACACCAGTTTACATTCTGTTGGAAGTGTCTGCTGCCTTCGACCTTTTTGTTTATCCTCAAGAATGTTTTACTGTGGCCACACAACAATAGGTAAATAAATGAATAATTCGATACATAGATCTATCTAATCTATCTAATCTATCTAATCTATCTATCTATCTATCTATCTATCTATCTATCTATCTATCTATCTATCTATCTATCTATCTATCTATCTATCTATCTATCTATCTATCTATCTATCTATCTATCTATCATATTGTTAAATGACAACATGGGACGAGTGTATCTATTTAATGCATAAATAATACAATTTAAAATTTTGGGTGAACTATTGCTTTATCAGAAGTGTGTCTCTAACATAGGATCCTCTCTCTCTCTCTCTCTCTCTCTCTCTCTCTCTCTCTCTATCCCTCCCTCCCACACACCCGCCCATCCCTACCCCTGTACGTCCTCCTTGCCCCCATTCAGCATAATGCGTTTTTAAAGGACAAAGAGTAGCAGGTGGTGCACGTGCTGGACTGTCATTTTTATGTTCTGGTCTGTTAGAACGATAGCAGTCTGACCAAGCCGATGACACAAGTTCTTATGCTGAGCACAGTGCTGGAAACACCTACTGCACATTTGGCTTGTGAGCACAAAAGTGTTTTCATAATGTCTGACTATCACTCAAACTTTATTCTTGTGTGTATAGGTGGAATTTGAGGGGTTCCACAGTCAAAATCACTTAATTGATATTTGAAGTTATAAACTAATATCAGATTCAACCCAGATAACCCTTAAGGAATAGATCTTTCTGAGAGACTTTCTTCCCGTAGGACTTTAATCAGGCATAATTTGGAAAGCACTTCCGTTGCATGGTTTCCGAGGAAAAGTCTGGCACCATCGGATTGTACAAACAGGGAAATCACGACTCTCTTTAACATTTTACAAGACATAAGTCCAGACACAGAACCTTTTTTATTCCAATTTCTACATGTTGGGTGGCTTATCATTTTGCATTTTTATTGTTAGCAAATTTGCATAAAGGTTATTTACTTTCTGCTGTACTTCTTGCTCTCTTGAAATGTAATTGATTTATTTTAATTGTGTTTATTTTAAATATTGAACCACTTCAGATGTGGTTATTCCGTGTGTGTGTGTGTGTGTGTGTGTGTGTGTGTGTGTGTGTGTGTGTGGTAATTAGTTTTGAAGGGCAGAGAGAATGAAAATTATGTAATCACTGCTGGCATATTTTGTGCTCATTACTTGGCTTGTTTATTGACCAAGTTGACCCTTTCGTTGCTTAGGTCAGAAAAAATGCGCAAGTCAAAAACATATTTTTTAAATGTTTCTGGTGACAACAGCAAAATGAAAACATAGGCTTGTTTTTACTTCACCCTTTACTTTAACTCGAAAATGTAAATTGAATACCTAAAGCAAAAAAACTTAAGCTTTTAACCTAATTGTGTTTTAAAAAGATGAGCAATCTGTGTAGCTCTTTACCCATTAACAGCACATTGGCGTAATAAATTATGCAATCACAACCATTTCATTTAAATGAATCGCAACAGCTTTCTGTGTTCTTTCATAATTCAGGCTTCCGGAGCAAATTAATGTAAAAGGAGCTTTAAATTAGATGTTTGAGCTTCTTTTATGTGTTTCTCAAATGAGTGAAGACAATCATGAGCTCTGTATTTATGTTAAGCCATTGCAGTTTGCTTATTCATTATTTAGTTAATTAAGTTGTAAAGCATATTGATCAGAATGCTTCCAGAAACAACTACTGTCGAACAAATAAAAAACAACAAGCTTTCTGTGGATGGTACATGGGTTGGTACATGGCAATGAAGCTCATTATGGTTCTGATCTTCTGGTGATAAACATAATGTTCAGTTTCGCCATAATAAAGACCTGGAATCCCTGCCTGTTAACACGTTTATATGGTAATGGAACATAATGTTCTCATGCTGTTTTTCTCACAGAGGCTGGGTTTTTTATTTACCTACTTTGTGATATTTTCAGATTGCTTGAGGTGTCCAAGTGACCTGCACACACTAAACATACTACACATAAAAATAACAAACAGCATGTTTAGCTCCTTTGAAGGGCACTCTGGGCAGAGGATGCTACTTGAAGTATCACACATTTTTTACAACGTTACCTGGATTTAAATCCATCACCATACACCCAAGGTCTTTCAAGGAAATATTCCTTACATGTTTTCATGTATGGGTGCTTTTAGCTCCATAAAAGTTTAATGCAACACTAAACTTTGAACCTGCAGCATGCCGTTTTTACAGAATTAACCTATGCTTTAGTTTATTAAAAAGTTTTTCAAATTTATCCATCAAAATCAAAATATGATCTGACCTCAAGCAGTTCTATTCTGTAAAAAAACAGCAAAACATGTTTAATGTAGTGTAATGTTTAATATAGTTTACAGTACAGTAACACACAGTATATTCAGTAATATTTATGTACTTTAATATAGTGTAATGTTTAATATAGTTTACAGTACAGTAATAAACAGTATGTACAGTCATATATATTGGTAAATGGTAAAAAAAAGAGGAGGCGTGTTCCGGCGCAAACTTTCCCTCATGCTATTTTGCTGTTCTATAAAACAATTGCGCCACTGACCAGAAAAAACCTAGTCTAAAGTCAGTGGCGCGTTGTTCATTATGCTATTTTAAGGGCGCTTGCTTGACCATAATGTATAGCGTGCACACCTCGCATACACTTTGATTCTCTCATCAACACAGATGCAGCAGTTTTTATTTTTGCAAATCATACATTATAACAAGGAAAAATATTACCACACGAGGGAAATCATTGTGGTGTCCCATGAAGATGTGAAAAAATAGGCATAAATCTAGCTTATACATTTACCCAAATTTTTCAGGCAAATTGTAGTAATGACGGATCAGACCTGTTTGCCCAATACTGGCAAGACACATATGTATATAAGGACATCTGACAAATTAGTTTGTCCGTCAAAAACCAGGAAAAAAAAAAATCTGAAGACTGCGAAATCACCTTTAGGCCTACCATAATGTAAGTACATTAAAAACCGTACTCTTTAACTTACCAGTTAAGTTGAGCTTTCTCATGTTTTTTTCTATTGATTTGGGTGGGTTTGTCCCATCCCCAATGTCACTTCTCTTTCTTTTACGGCCCTGACGAGAACATTGATCTCCTCGGCTGTGAACCGATTCTGAAGCGCGCCTGGTAAATGCGCCATAATAATAACAATCCGCCATGCAACATGCGCACCTGCTCTTAAAGGCCATGTTGGATGACGCTCTGATTGGTTTATTTCACGTAACGCCCAAACCACACCTATGAATAATGAAGCTATTTCAGACCAACCCCTTTTAAACTTGCGTCGGGCACAAGAGTCATTTATCCCGCCGGGAAAATAGCAACAGCGCCGGGATCCGCCCACAAAGTTACTTGCGCCTTGCGCTTTGACACTTGTGTTTCAGATCGTTAAAATAGGGCCCATGGTCAGGTCATAGTGTCTGAGTAATTTTTGGTCCCAAATTTGTATAAATTTTACTGGTAGTCCTCTGTATGAAGAAATTTTTGGTATAATATGTCACAGTTTACTTTATTTTGCTATCCTCACTTACATAAATGAATTATAGTGTCCTGCATCCACTAGTAAGAAAATATCAAAAATTATATCTGGTGTCTGAATAATTTGACTGTGTATATATATATATATATATATAAGTGGTGGCAAATCGATTAAACGCAATTAATCACATCTGATATAAACGTTTTTGTTTTTTGTAATATATATATATATATATATATATATAGTATACAGTATATTAGTGGTGCTACATCTTGATTATATGTTTGGTTTATCATCTTCTGTTGTAATTTGTGAATTATATAAACATTTTCTCTATGGTTCTAAGTTTGAAATGTTCTGTTTGATTTTTATCATAAAAACACAATCAAAAGAAATGAGATTAAAAATTGTCCTTCAATGTGTAAGGAATTTGTATTTAAGGTAAGACAATCACAATTACAGTATAGATTAGAAATTCCGTTTTTAGAATGTTTGTAATTTAAAAACCTTGGTAACTAGCCTTTTCTCTAATAAAAGATAAAGAATTGAAGGAAAGACATGTTATGAACGTACCATTCTGATTAAAGGGCCACAAATGTACAGCTTTGTGAAGTACAGCTTGTTAGTACTCACTTCAGGTGCTGTGTCCTTCAGTGTCAGTATAGGCACAGTGATGCTCACTGTCAAATGGATTTCACATGGGTACTGAATGACGCACAGCTGTAACCGCACACAGAAGCTCACAAGACGTTATGTAAGTGCTGTGATAAGTACTCCTGTGTAACAGACACATGCTATTTTCTTCTGTTGATTAGATTCGCTGAAGTATGCACTTTCTTCTGATTCTGCTATTAAACCGTCGTCGTTGCAGCAAATGAGTTGGAAAAGATGGAGCATCTGCTCAGGAGCTCATAACCCTGAGCCAATCAAGACATTTGCTGGACAGCAAGTGATAAAGTGATTGCAATCCATCAAGTCGGTTTAATTGGCAAATGTGGCCAATTTATTCAGTAGTTTGTAGTTAGCCGAAGTGGAAAACATTTGTCCTGGCTTTCGGTCTGAACCGGTATCCTAGTTACCGGTGGTGTCTCTTTGCGGGGAGCTGAGTAAACATCATGTTTTTCATTCGTGGGAAATCTTCACCCACACAAGCTGTAGCTTTATTTACGTTTCCAAGCAGTAGGTGTGTGCATAAGCACGTTCATTTATTATTCAAGTAACAGAAATGGAGCGGAAAAAAAATTGAACACACAAATCGCTCAAATTATTTTGGCTTCACATCTTTAAATTAGTTTTTTTTTTTCCCAGTTAGAACTTTGATACTGATTTTGAATGTCATTTTTATTTAGTTGCTACATTTTCATACTGGAACAAGTATTGCATTTCATCAATGATTTGTAATGTCTCTTGTGTAGGAATTATTGGTCAGTCCAAAATATTCACGCCCGCACAACCACATACACAGATTAGTATTCCACAACACTGCCAACACATCAGAATGATAGATGAGCTGTTTTTGCGCAAGTACTTTGGCTCAAAAGCTCTGACTTAGAGATCACAGTTTCAACAGCATATGCTCAAAAACGGTATAACTCACTGTTTGTATAATTGTCAGAAAAGAGATTGTGGTGAAACGTCCCAGAAAGAGTTTGCGTGCTCTGCTTATTGTGAATATGATGGGAGATTGTATTGTAGCAAAGGAAAAGAAAATGTAGCCAAAGCACATTTTTAATTTTTTTTCTCTTGTACCACATCTGATTTGTCAGTGAGTTAAAAAGTCTCCCACACTGACATCTAACACAGTTGAAACTGTTCCCAAATCTAAATATTTGGCCTTTTTACAGCTGCTTTTGCAACGGGTTTTTTAGAGGGCGAATTGTGTGTGCTCGAAGACCGCTAGGCTGATTTTTGCCCCCTTTGCAGCACCAAACCAAATATTGACCAGGAACAATTTAGTAGTGATAATGTCCCTATCTGTCTGTCCCCATCTTTTCCGCAGTGACCCACAAATCATCTGTTCATCTCAGACCTAATCTCTTCCTTATAGCAGGCTCTTTTATTGCACATGCTGGAATTTTAAGGGGGAGGGAGCAGCCATAACAGAGTTTTAGGAGTCAGAAAGGGGGAGAGGGTGAGTTCTAGATACTGAGAAGATCCAGAATAAAACTTTAGTCTTTATTAATGCATATTTATAGCGAGACACTGACACTGCGTTTCATTTTTAACACCGTAAAGCCGCTTGATTTTAAGCAATTTATTGTTACTAGAGTGCAGAATTGCAGAGCTTGTGCAAACATATCCACGTTGCTATTATCAGATGCTTTTCCTTTGCTTTTTTTACAAATGCTTTCTGTTTTCTCATTTTTGTTGTGTTTATTTTGTTATTGAGAGGAAAGCGCACAGGACATATTTACATATTCATCTAAATGTCGCTCTCAGCAGAGCGGGCGGCGTCAGATGTTCGCTAACAGTATATCGATGCTCACGTCTTTCGAACTTCGTTTTACCCCTAAGTGAAGAATGAAAAAGAGCTTCGCCTTGAGTATATCGGGGCCTTAATGGTACAAATATATTGCGCATCCCTGTTTTTTTGTCTTTTTTAGACAATGTGATTTAAAAAATAATACCCAAGTTGTTGGTTTCATATTTAGCATTATAAATACGTTTTAAAATACCTCTGTTTTTACTGTAAAATCACAAGATAATGGTTTTCTCATTTTAGTAATTCAGCAAACCCTCACAAGCAAGGTTTGGGTTTACATTATATGTGGATGTGTGTTCGTGAACTCACTTAAGCCAGTGAAAATCCCTTCCCCACACGATCAGTCCTAACCAGCGTCGCTCTGAGGGCTGTTTTGCCGTGCTCAGCAGCTGTGGGATGGAGGGAAATATATCTTGTTGTCACTAGAAGAGGGCTGGATGAAGGAAAATGGGAAAAATGGTTGTGCTGGGGATCCTCAGCAGAAACGTTTCTTCAGAGTAAATTAGATATTTTAAGGGCCCACTCCATTCCCAAAGCCACTATTAATTTAAGCTAGATTTACTCTTACAGGTACAATTTAGAAATGGATCAAATAAAAACACGGTGTCATAGAAAATCTTGATACCTAGCGGATTTGGTGCCACATGCTAGCTCTGCTGATTTATACTGCAGTTAGAGGGTGAAATAGAGGGCGAAAAATCAATTGCATCCTCCAAGTCTTATTTATGGCTGCGCAAAAGCAGAGGATGGAGAGGACTGCTGGTGAACTTGGCACCAGAGGAGCTCAACTGCAGAGGACAGAGTTCACAATGTGCCAAAACATAACATGCAGACAGTACACATATAATAAGAAGAAAATATTAAGATTGAATAAAATAATAATTTATACCTTCGTTTTATCTTCCCTTCCTGCATCAGATCCCAACAGAGGACCTCATTTTACGGGCTGCCGCTCCAGAGAGCAGGAGACCTTTCGTTGCTGGTGGAGCGCTGGGACCTTCCAGAACCTCACCGAGCCTGGAGCACTCAGGGTCTTCTACCAGACCGAAAAGTAAGAGACAAATCAATTTCAGTATTCAATTTCGGACGCAATGTAAGAGTCCATGAAAAGGTAACTGAAACCAAAAGTGAACGTGACATTAATATAATATAATATGTATATGTAATGTAATGTATATTAAATCAGCTGCGGCTGAACGTGCCCAGGACCAGGCTGAAGACCAGAGGCGACCGCTCTTTTTCAGTAATAGCCCCCAAACTGTGGAATGACTTAACTCCCACACATTAAAGTTGCGCCCACCCTCCACACTTTTAAAGCGCGTTTAAAAACATATTTTTATTCCCTGGCTTTTGAATCACCATGAGAGCTTTTGTGGTCTTTGTTGTCACTGTCATTGTTAATGTTATTTGTTTAATGTATTTTGTTTCTATTATTATGAATATTTAGTTTTTATTTCTGTAAAGCACTTTGGAAACCTTGTTGTTTGTTTAAACCGTGCTATATAAATAAAATGGAAATGGAAATATTCAATATTGTCATGCTTAAATTGTGTTATTTGGATGAATATTTATATAAGCAAAAGTGAATATTTTAGGTGCTGTGGCTTCTCACCAAGTTTTTCACCATTTTAAGTGAACTTTTAAATACCTTTTTTTACTTTACATGAGGTTTTAACAAATGAATGATTAAAAGAGCAAGTAAAATATGTTTTAATATGAGTTTATAAAAGCTGCATGCATAATAATTATAAAATAATCATCATACGCTGTTTTCATTATGTAATTTGTAAGTATTTCAAGTCAACTACTATACATTTACTGATAAATCCATGCAGTGCAATTTACTGAGATGTCTAATATTTGTATACATCTAATATTATGGTTTTCATTATTATTTGATATTTAGTGCCCTCTCTACTAGTGAGTGGCAGGAGTGTCCAGACTACACACGTACTGTGGAAAACGAATGCTACTTCAACAAGACCTTCACACACATCTGGACCTCGTACTGCGTCCATCTGCGCTCGGTTCCTCAGAACATAACCTATGATGAGGGCTGCTTTACAGTGGAGAACATTGGTAAGTTAATATCTGTGAAAGTGCTTCATTAAGGTTTTGACAGATCAACAGAAAATATACGTTGGAGGCCTGAATTAAATGTTTTGTGACTTCCTAGTTCATCCTGACCCACCAATTGGGCTGAACTGGACTCTACTGAACGCGAGTCGCTCAGGGTTGCACTTTGACATCCTTGTGCGCTGGGCTCCCCCTCCGTCAGCAGATGTGCAGACGGGCTGGATGAAACTGATGTACCAGGTTCAGTACCGGGTCAGGAACACATCCCAATGGGAGATGGTATGTCTCTAGCACCAGAAAAATGAATTTTTTTACAAGGAATTATTGAAGTAACAACATTGTGTGTGGGAGAGACTCGTTTGATTCACTTGCGTCATTTATTTTCAGCCTATACCCGGATGCTGAAATTGCCATGCATTCAATGTATATTAAAGGCGATTTATGAAAAAAAGTTTAAAAAAAGTTGTAACATTTTTTTGGCTTCAAAAGTTTGGGGTAAATAAAATAAAAATTATAATAATACTCTTATTCAGCGAGGCTGCATAAAATGTATCAAAAGTGACAGTAACGATATTTATGTTACAAAATATTTATATTTTAAATAAGTGCTGTCCTCTTGACCTTTATTCATCAAATAATCCTGAAAATCATGGTTTCCACAACAATATAGCAGCAAAAACAAGAATCATTATTAATAATTGAGTACAAGTAATAATTGATAATAATTTTGCACTAAATCAGCATATTGAACATATTCACTCTAGAGATGCGCGGTTGGCGGTTACAGCTGCGGACTCCGCGGATAAACCGCGGATCGGGCAGATGACGTGACGAAAAAAAATATTTTAATTAAATTCGGGCGGGTGGTGGGCGGTTGAACCAATCAAATGAAAAATATATGTATACATTGTCTGATAGAGATATCAATAAAGGTTCATCTGTGTCACAGAATTGGTGTTGTTTCCGAATTCCGATTCGACAATTACAAATGTGAACATGCACTGTTGTGCGGTGGAATTTCATCGAATTTCGGAATGAATAGAGTCGGCGTTTCTTTAATATCGAGGCTCTATATTTTATTATGATTGTTAGGCCTGTTGATGGTATAAAATGAATTGCACTGTGCCTGAAAAAGACGCGCACTCCGCTCTCTTCCCGTGCATTCAAAATTAACGGGAGTCTTCAGAACAGGCTCGTCCTATAGTCGTCGTCACCCTGACGTGCGTAGAAATAATTAGCCTACAATGTAAATTACTTGTTATTTTATTCAAGCTTTCTATCTATTTGCTAAAAAATAAAGTGAAATAGTTATTCGTTAGTAGTAGGCTAAATAGTTTAAAATAAGCTAAAGTTAAGTTTCATTTACAACATTTAGATTCAACATTTAGATGTAGATTTAACATTTAGATTCAACATTTACATTTAGATTTAACATTTAGATTCAACATTTACATTTAACATTTAGATTCAACATTTAGATTTAACATTTAGATTTAACATTAGATTTAACATTTAGATTTAACATTTAGATTTAACATTTAGATTTAACATTTACGTGTAACATTTAATATTTAGATTTAACTATTAAAATATTTCTAAGTTGACAAATATTGTTGTAAATGTGCTAAAAAGTGACCGTCAAAAATTCATACCAGTTTTTTTAAACATTGTTTGAAGCTGAATGTGACAAAATGTTGCTGTTATTTTCAGCGTGAGCCGCTTTACAAACGGCGCCCCATACAATAGCAGATATATTGTACATTGTACAGTATTGATCAGATAAGGTCAGGTTTGCCGAAGTGCGTTTAATTTAGGCTATTTTATGTATTTTTGTCCCTGCGCGCCGATCGGAGACGGAGTTCTCTGCTGAAATTCTGAGAGCTTTCTAGTCTCGCGGCTGTCATCAGCAGCGCCTTGTATCGCCCAATCAGCGGATGGCGGGCGGGTGCGGTTTTGAAAATTGGTCAAAAATTTTGGTGCGGATGGATGATGAGTTTTATGATGCGGTTGCGGATGAAATAATAGCCCATCCGCGCATCTCTAATTCACACTACAGCATATTCAACAGTAATGATGCTGAAAATTCAGCTTTGCCATCACAGGAATAAATTATATTTGAATATATATTCAAATAGAAAATAGTTATTATATTTTATATTGTAATAATATTTCACAATATTACCGTTTTTACTTTATTTTTGATCAAATAAATTCAGTCTTGGTGAGCATACTAGACTTATTTCAAAACCATTAAAAATCATAATTATTCCAAACTTTTGACTGGTAATATTTAATTATATTTATACTAGTGCTGTCAAATCAATTCATTGTGATTAATCACATGTAACATTAAGTATGTAACACACACACACACACACACACACATATATATATATATATATATATATATATATATATATATATATATATGTGTGTGTTTATATATGTGTGTGTGTATAAATATATACACACACGCACATACAGTATATATTTATATGTATTTATCCTACTATGTAGTGTCTTCATTAAAAGGATTGTTATGGCATGCATAATTGTACAAATGCTCTTTAAATAATATATTTTTCACATTAATATATTAAAATTAACCTTTAACATTTCACATCTGCCAGTCAGAACCAAGCATTCAGCAGTGCTGTGGCATGAAATAATATAAACCTAGAGAATCCATTTAGCAAAGTAAGGCAGAGTTCATCAGACCATCACAGAACATTATGCTCTAGCTGTTTTGATCTTCCTCTCTCTTGGTGGACTCTCAGCCGTTGCGGTGGAGGAAAATGGTTGTACCATCCTATTTATTGTATTCTGGGAAAAACAATTTTGTGTTGGAGATGCAACATAAGCCAGTATTCATCGACTCATCGACTCTTTCTAAAAGGGTCACCACTGGTCCAGAGCAGTCCTATGTGCTCTGTAATTCAGGCACACGTTGGGAGATCTTTGCGTCTGGTAGGATCTTTAAGAACCTCTCTCTCGGCTTACACTCCTTGACAGCCACGTTCCCCCGGCCTGCCCAACGGTCCTGCCCAGACTGAGCAGACGCACGAAAAACCACATTCAGCCACACGTTAAATCCCTGCCGTATGCTGCCAGGCCTACGAATCAGAGGAGGAAAGATTCACTGTTATAGTTATTTCTGTAGGTCTTCTGCTGAGGTCACACACACAAGTACTTTAGATTTTAGTTTCCCCAAGGGAGTTTCACAGTTATAAACTTTAGGAGTATTTTTAGTGAGGTTCTTGAAAGTTATTCTCTTTGTGGGTTAAAATACGGTGCTAAAATGCCATTTTACAATTCTTGGCTTGGAGAAAACATGGCTGGATAGATGATAGACAGATAGACAGACAGACAGACAGACATATATATATATATATATATATATATATTAAATTGACTGACTTGGAGAAAACATTATTTTCACATATCCATGTCACATATCTAATTGACCCTTCGCTAAGCCACGCCCGAAAACCGCCACTGGCCAATCGTGTCTTAGCAACCGTAACTAGGCGCGGGAGGTCTGGCAAGCTTTCGAGCGAGGGAAACATGCCGAAGTGTTGTGCGTATGGATTGTGCAAATCTGATACCCGGTATCCTAAAAGTTTGGACGGGGGAGTGGAATTTTTTTCCTTCCCGAAAATCTAAAAGCCAAGGGGAGAAATGACGGGTGTGGATCAAGCAGTGTGGGAGACCCCATTCACAACTACATGTCGACAGGATTAACAAAAACACCTATTCCTTGGAAGTTGGAAATAATGACGGTTCTTTGTTCATAATGCATATATTTTAACGTAAAATAAGACGATTAAAGACAAGACGGAGGCTCACTGACATACTTTAAAATATATTTCAGCATTTTGTTAATCAATTGCCTAACGTTACTACCCCTGACTGAGTAACTTTAACCCAATCCGATCGCGGCTCTCCCGGTGTTAGTGTTTTTCCACAAGATTTATGGATAAACTGTTTGATTTATAATTATTAGATTATTTTCACATTTCACTTACCCTGCTGTGCACGAACATATCTGTTCCTCAATTTGTGTGTTTCCCATTTGAATGGTCAGTGTATGAGACGGCTGCTGCTTGCACAAGGACTATAGGCTTTAGCTTCAATTTTTATGAAATTATTCGCTAACCGGTTGCATATTATTTCGTGGATATATCCCTCGAATGCATACTCCAGTCCCCTTTGTCTTGCTCTCTCCTATATTTCACATGTTCGCCAAAAATTACTAATTATCTCATTGGGATTGTCTGACACCGGTGCATACACACTGTAATAGACGTGCCAGGCGCGAAAGCTTGACAGGCGTAGCAACAGTAACTAGGGAGGGCGGGGCTTAGCGAAGGGTCAATTGCTCACAAATGCCAGATTTTTTTCTCAATCCATTGATTTCTTATTTACTTTTTCATCCTCTTTTATTGCAGCTGGACCTGGTGAGTGGCACAGAGCAGTCCATCTACGGTCTGCTCAGTGACAAAGAGTATGAAGTCTGTGTGCGCTGCACGATGTCAGCCTTTAAGAACTTTGGCGAATTCAGCGACAGCATCATTGTACATGTGGCACAGATACCAAGCAAAGGTTGGTCAACATCAAGAGCTTAACTTGTTTTTTGCAGAAAGTGAATCCAGCTGTGCAGCTGGACCATCATGAATCATTTAAGCAAATTGCTTCAGGGTAAGGAAAGACCATTTTTCTTTACGCAGAATCAACATTCCCGATGACGTTGGTGTTGATTTTTGGAGTGATTGGAGTGATGATTCTTCTTGTCCTCCTCATCTTCTCCCAGCAGCAGAGGTGAAAGATTTCGTTTATAACACCTATAAGGTGTATCTCACAAAGAAATATTAATATAGTCATATTTGCCATATTTCATCCCCAAATCAAAATACATTTTTTAAATTTAAAAATTAGATTCAACACAATAAAAAGGAAGCCTTTTTTTAAACCATTGAGATTATTTAAGATTATGACAATTAAACCCATTTTAGCCCCAAAGTTTCATTATTGTTATGTGAAAAATTAACACAAAATCTAATACAAATATTACAAAAAGTAAAAAACTGCATAAATAAAATTCAATACAACAAATACCACTGTTGATATAAAAAATGTAAAAAATAATTGCAAATGTACTTTAAATGTATTATTTAATATTATTTAATATTATTAATATAATGTATATATTAATATATTTTTATATAATAGTAATAATATTACTAATTCATTATTGTTTAAAAAATACGCATATATATATATATTATTTGTTTTTCATCAGATTGTTTAGTATTTATTTTGGGGTAAAATATGACCTGAAAGTAAGTTGTTTCATGTTAAGGCGTAAGCAGCGAGTTGCTTTGACTATACACAATTAGAAATTCATAAAATGGTTTGCATTTACAAACATTTTTTCCAGCAGGTTGATGGTAATCTTTTTACCACCTATTCCTGCACCTAAAATTAAAGGCATCGACCCAGAGCTGCTAAAGGTAATTTTGCATAAAACATAAGACTTTGCATTTCAGTCTTCATGTATGTTCATCATTTTGTTAATCTTTTTCATTCAAATTATATTTGTTTTGGTTTTGCAACTGCAATTAATTATAACCATGTGTAATACAGTATGTATAGCATGTAAAATGTAATGCCTGGTGCTTTTCTGTTTATAAATATGATAGGAAGAAAGATTTAAAGGGATAGTTCACCCAAAAATGTTAATTCTGTCATAATTTACTCCCCCTCAAGTTTTTCCAAATCTCTATGAATTTCTATGAACACAAAAATATATATTTTGGATATGAGTAACCAAACAGTTGATGGACAGTCCATCAACTGTCTGTTTTCCGACATTCTTCAAATATCTTCTTTGTTCAGCAGAAGAGAGAAACTCTTACAGGTTTGGAACAACTTCAGGGTGAGTAAATGCGACAGAATTTTCGAGGTGAACTATCCCTTTTAGGATTTTTTTTTTTGTGAATGACAAAGGCATTAAGCCCTGCATGTTGCACATTATAAAATGCATTACAGCAATTATCATCAAAACACTGAGAGGTGAATACATGAATAAGTACATAACGCAGAGTCTTTCATTAGAATTGTTCAAATTGCGGCATTATAAAATTGTGCCTGTGTACGAATCTGGCATGAGCTGCAAAATGGAAGGAATCGCTGCAGAGCGAGAGTGTTTTGAAAGGGTCATAATTGTTCACATGTTGTGGCCATTCTCCTGTAATTTTCTACTTCCAGAAAGCTCTGGGACTTAGTTTAACAACCCTCAGACTCCATTTTTAGAGGGCATCGTAAGCATTAAACAATTACACCCCAGATCAAACACACGAATGCCCACATGGAAATGCTGTTTTTGATGCATCCAATAATACAAATGTAAAAGTCAATAATAATAATAATAATACAAAAGTAAATGAGTGTATTATATATTCTCTCCTTCACCAACAGAATGGAAAGCTTGACCAGCTCAATTCTTTGCTGAGCAGTCAAGATATATTCAAGCCGGACTTCTATCATGAAGACCTATGGGTGGAGTTCATCCAGCTGGACCTTGACGACCCTGCAGAGAAGAACGATGGCTCTGATACACAACACCTGCTGGGCCTGTCCCGCTCGGGCTCTTCTCGCGTCCTTAATTTCAAAAGCGACAACGATTCGGGTCGTGCTAGCTGCTACGACCCAGAAATCCCAGATCCTGAGGACATGGCTTCCCTTCTGCCTGGCCATTCTGGACGGGGAGAGCAGCACCCGCTGGTTTCCAGAAGCAGCTCGTCTATCCCTGACCTCGGCGCCCAGCAGACATCAGAAGTAGTGGAGACGCCCGTTCAAACACAACCTGCTGTGCCCAGCTGGGTTAACATGGACTTTTATGCCCAAGTAAGTGATTTCACACCAGCGGGAGGAGTGGTGCTCTCACCTGGGCAGCTGAACAGCTCTCCAGAAAAAAAGAAAGAGGAAGAAAACGAGAAGAAGAAGATACAATTCCAGCTGCTTTCCGACGGAGCCTACACCTCAGAGAACACGGCCAGGCAGCTTTCCGCCGACGTGCCGCCCAGTCCTGGTCCTGAGCAGGGGTACCAATCATTCCCAAGCGTGGCTGTTGAGGGGAACCTTTGGAATGGAGAGTACCTGGTGTGCGCCAGCGATTCCCAAACACCGTACCTGCTTCCCGAAGCTCCTCCAGTCCCCATACTGCCACCAGTGTCAGACTATACTGTAGTGCAGGAAGTGGACGCCCAGCACAGCCTCCTCCTGAATCCTCCTTCCTTGCAGCCAGCGGTCTGTTCACACAGCCCAAACAAACACCTCCCTGCAATGCCAACCATGCCTATGGGGTACCTCACCCCAGACCTTCTGGGAAACCTGACTCCATGAAGAGACGAAGAAGCGCAACGTTGATGGTCTTGTTGTACAATCTCACTGCTGGAAACCAAAGTTGCAAGAACAACACAGGACGGATATAGCATTTTGTTTGGGAATTCTGCACATGGATTTACTCTGCTGTACACTACAAAATGGACAAAGCTGAAAACGTTTCTTCTCTTTTCTGCTGTTGCAGTTGTGCTACGCTAGCTCGCCGAGAGAGTTATGACGCGTTATCGATTTACAATCAGAAACGTCAGCTGGTTACATGCAAAAACGAAAAATCACTACAGAAATATGCTCGCTTGCTGTGTCAGAGAACCATTTTGAAAATGTGTTCATATTATTACAAAGTTACAGGTGTAGAGGTGAAGTGGCATTGGGATGAAAAATATCTGATGAGATCAATTCAAACATATCTTTATACAAAATTGTTTACACACAGATAAAAGATGTATCACTTTACTGCAATTCATCAACCCACATTTGCTCGTAGATGGAATATTTAATATATTTCATTGCATCATATCACAGTACCAGACACATTTCGTTTGTGGACGAACGAGACTCATTCAAAAAATCATTTTTTTTTTATCTTTTTAGGAGAGAAATTAATGGGAGCCATTTTGTGCGCTGCATCCATCCTGCACATTTTATCCTTTGCCATAACCAGATAGATAAACTTAGCAAATTAACTTTTTTCCAATATGCTAAAACGCTAAGAAATGGGGTTGTGGTGCCGATGTGTATTTTAGCATCACTATATATGACTATAATATTTGCGATCATTACTAGAAAATGACGAGACAAGTGATTGTAGTGATATTAGCCCACAGAACAAGCTGTTACCTTGCCTTGTTCAAAAAGCAAGAAATGAACTTGTCCTTGTTTGTATTAATGTATCCAGGGGAAATGTAAAAAATGAAGCTTTTGTAGTCTTTGCTGTGCAATGCAAACCGAATGGCAGGTTTTCTTATATTTTACCTTTGTACATGTAGCAGTTTTATATTGACGGAGACACTATAAATGTATACATGCATTTACAATGGGAGTTACATTATGGAATAGCTGGGAAACAAGTGCCAATTTTTGGACTTCTTGTATTACACAAAGACTGGCCATCAAATGAAGCTATATCGTTCTTGCCAGGATAATTTACTCAATGACGGGACAAAGCTGCTTTTAACTAGAGTTATTTTATGAAATAATCCATTATAATATAAAAGAATAATAACTGGAGACTTTCTATTTGCGATCATAGACTGTTAAGAGTTCTCAAGCCACATGTTGAAAACCTAGTCGGTGGATTTCTCACAGATGTAATTGTATGCCGTTGAAAAGTTTGTACAGAAAAAGTGTTGCTTGTTAAGTTGTATAGATGAGCTTATTTTGAGCGCTTTGTCACTCTTTCCTGTTCTCTGTTTTTAGAGAAACACAGTGGAGGTATATGATGGTGAAGAAGGAGCTTAATTGGTCCTGGGTTTGCCTATGATGCTTGAATACTGGGTCCTAACTTGTTTTAGGTGTCTGTTGTAGTTGCAGTGCCTTCCAAAAGCGTTTGACTTTCTTCTGATTTTGTGTTCAATTTAATTGTGACCCAACTGTTTTTAAGACTCCAGAGGTATTCAGACAGTCTCACAAACTGTTTCTTTTGTTTTCTTTTACATAACGAATTGCTGCATAATGAAAATACTTCATATTGCATTATGCCAACAGAAGCTAAAGAAATAGATGACCCGAAAATGATAATTTTGTCTATATTTAAGCCGTTTTAATGCAGATTTTAGTCTCATAATTTGCAAAGACGGTAGTGACCGAAAAACCCATAAAAAAGTAAGACCCATAAAAGTGGCCAGTATGACTATGCGCTATATTCCAAGTCATTTGATACCTTTGCGTGGAGAACAGACCAAATTTGAAGCTGTTATTCACTGATACTTAAGCTCTATTCAGACTGGGTCATGAAGTCAGTGAGTTGATCCATGAACAAATTAATTGAAAAGAACAAACTCAAAAGAACAATTCAATCACATTTCCGGTTCGCTGATTCAGCAGTTGAAAGATTTCCATTGAATTACGGCTTCAGGGAATATAGGGCAGGACACCTATGGATCATTTTTTGGTTTTATTTTCAGAGCTGGTCACTATGAAGTGTCATAGTATAGAAAAAAGACACGAGGAAGATTGTTAAAATGAATCGGCG
This sequence comes from Gila orcuttii, assembly GCA_026230005.1. NCBI lineage: Eukaryota > Metazoa > Chordata > Actinopteri > Cypriniformes > Leuciscidae > Gila > Gila orcuttii. The sequence continues at coordinate 23,148,025 of JAPDVR010000015.1, forward strand.
TTACATAAAAATGACAGAATGTTCATTTTTGGGTGAGCTGACCTTCATAAATGACTCTATTTACAGACCTCACATAACACGACTGATCTTCCCTGTTGATGTTCTGCCAGGTCTGTACAGATGCCATGAACAGAACCTGCTTGTTTGAGAAACTGACTTTGTGGTCAGCTTTTTCTCCTTAGTATGTGAAAGGTCTAAAATCTGCTGTTATTTTCAACCTGCACGGACTGTAGGTTAACGTGTCCTTAAGCTTCTGACAGTCCACGCGTAAATTCTGGAGTTATTTTACAGTTTTTGTTTACTGTGGGTCTAAGTTTTAGATTTGAAATTGCTTTTGGAGGGCAGTGTATGTGTTTTCATAATAACAGCTTGGGCTAATCAAATGTTTTGTTGATTTAATAATTTATTTTGCACAACTCAAGTGTCTATTGTTCCACAGTAGAGTGAAGTGGCATAATTATGATGCTGAGCCTTTGTTATTGTGCAAACACACAGGTACGCCTGAGACGAATGGAGCCAAAAACTGTTGAATAATGAGCCAGAGAGGAGGACTTGATGCTAAAGCTCATATCAGAGATATATGTAGTGTAGATATTGGTGTGGTGAAAAAAAATATTGTATGGTACAGGTCAGGAGAAAGTATTGTTTTTTTTTTTATATATTGAACTTGAGTTCGGGAAAAACAGTTCAGATATTTACTTTTATATTATGACATGCAGAAATGTACTCGCACATAACAGATATTTTAATAGTAACCCAGCCCACACTTTATGTGCCTCCATACACATAGAGCAGGACATAAGCTAAATCCGTAATAGTAAAGCATAGATAAGGGGTAATGATTTCACTTGTGAAGTCCTGCACATGTTTATTATTTTATATATATATATATAGCCTAGTATAGTGGGCCTTTACATAATGTAGTCAATCTTTACACTGTGCTAAGCAATGTGCCATTCTTTTATATGTAAAGATATTGCCTTACTGAGAAATATCAAGTATTATACACCTGCTGCTGCCATTGCTGTGAAACCAGCATGTTCATGTTTTATTGGAAATGTCTTAAGCTCTCATGATATGTGGTGTACGATACACATTTTAGCTTTTGCTGCTCCTCTCTCTTTCCTCCTCGTGTAGCATTTTCTTATGAATCTCTGTCTTTTGTAAATTCTTAAAATGCATAGGTCTGTCTGAACACGCAAGTTGACAAATGCACATGATATATATAGACATGCTATAGTACATTTTATCTTCTGCAGGCCTGTTTTGTCCTGTATGTGGCTATATATATTTTTGGAGCAGTTTTATGCCAATTTTTCTACAAATTATGTTTGCCTCATGGATGCACGCCACTGAGCATTATTAGAGACATTATAAAGAACTCGATTCAGGTTTGTTATTGAAACATTTGTACGGTTTGCTTTTGGAATTGGTTGAATTCTTCATACCTCTAATGAACGTAATTTGCAGCAGTTGCTTTTGTTGTTTTCTTCAATTTAATAAAGATAGCTTCAAACAATTTGATTATCTGTGGCCGTATGCTGTTGGTTGTTTCGTGTTTTATTTAAGGACATGGACCGTTAATTTAATCTCGATGTGCTGTACTGGATGAATGTGTGTAGTGTGAGTTTGAGTGTTACTGTGAAAATATACGTTTCAGCTATACAAGCATTTTTCCCTCAAGGTGAGAGCAGACAGGTAAAAATGAACTGAAATAGCACTGGACATATGATTGATTGTGAACAACAAATGGGAAACCCTTCAGCATGTTAAAATAATCATTTTTTTTACCAAGCAATCTAAGGAAAAAGTGTTATACTTGCACCCAAGAGTCTGCATTTATATAGAAATAAACCTTTAAAAGTGTGTTCTAGTAAACATATTGTCCATAATATATATATATATACACAGTACCAGTCAAAAGTTTGGAAACATTAAGGTTTTTTCCTCACAATCTCACAAAGGCTGAATTTATTTGATAAAAAAAAACAGTAAAAACAGTCATGTGAAATATTACAATTTAAATTTACTGTTTTTTGTTGTAAAATATTTAAAAATGTAATGTATTACTGTGATCAAATAACAGCGTGAACCACAAACTGAGCGTTCATTTTAAAGGGACATTTCCAAATAGGCCTATCTCTTATTTATTTTGTTATAATGTTGTTGTTTTATGAATTCCGTCTTAATCGTTTTGTTAATAAAAGTTTAATAGGCCCACAACGCTGGAGTTTTTTATAGTAGCTTACTATTTTATTGTATATATACCGAGGCACTTCATAAACCCAATTAGAAAGCTAAACAGTTCTAAGCATGAACTCTAGAAAGATCAATTAAGATTTTCATTTGGGTTTATGAAGTGCCTCGGTAAATATACATAGGCTACACATTACTTTATTTATGGGTATAGAGTTCATGGTAGCCTACTAATTGCATAAGCTCCTGTGGTTTTGATGCAATACATTTTATTGACGCATGCATGTTTCTCATTTTTATTTTTTGATTATACAGCCATGATTACGATGGGCCGACAGTAATGCCACCAAATTTAAAGAAACTGAGACCAATGCACCTGAGTTAATGTATGGTATTTTCATGATATAATTATGTATTTGGCTTATGGCTGACTTGGCGCCACCTACTGGCGGTCTTTCATATTGAAAGTATTGTTACATGTAACTTCATATTTTTCACTGTGGCATTTAATAGTCTCTTAGTATGCAATTGAAACTGATATGTAAATGCACTTCTGTGCCACATTTGAGCTGCATAAAACTGTAAATACATCTAAATTCCATGTCAGATACAGATTTCATCAGACAGCCTATATATTAGGCTACTGCAATTTGTGTTGATTAAATATTAAGCAAATGATGACATTTACAGGTTTTAAAAAAACAATTCTACATTTGCTTACAACATTTTTCTTACAAAAACCAAATTTCGCTGGACAATGTCTATTACAGTATACAACATAGACATAAGAGTGCTAATAGAGTGATACAACACTCTTTAAGAAACGTTTATTTTCATCACACTGTAAAGTGATTTAGAGGAAAATAAATGAAAAAGTTCAAATTCCAAAGATTTAAACTCTGTATGCAACACAGCATACTATACATTAGTTGGTACCGCGGGAAGTAGGGGTGCTGAGGGTGACCCCTGGCGTAGAGTCCAGGGAAAACATATGCTGCCAATAAAGCACATAAAAGCTGTCACAAAGAACCGGCAAAAGAAATGATTATTAATATGTAAAATACAGCAAGAAGACATTTTAATTGTGTATTAATAAGCAAGTGTTTTTTTGTGTCAGTGTCGGCTGCAAAGATGAAGTTGACGATGCTGACTCGCGATCTTCGCAGTAGTTAAAGCGCCAGAGAGAAATGCACATTTCATACTACATAAGCAGACAGTCTGTTTTCTTTCGTTTTGAATTGTCCTGTTTAAAAGTAGACATTTCAATATAGATATATTTCTCAGGTCTGTGAGGCAAGTACGCTACCTTATACGCTGAGTTTCGGTTCATTTATGAGAGGAGCTGCAGTTCACTCGCCGGCGCCTCCTGGTCGTTATTATCTATTGTCTGCTATATTTACTTCTTATTTATTAAATCCAGGTAATTGGTTGATGAAACATTGATTAAAATTAAGATACAATTAATACAAAACGAAATTCACTTTAAAGAAAGGCTTTGTGCTTTCTGTTTGAGGTCTCTGTGAAAGTTTTAACGTCGCTTTCAGAGCGGTCGCGTCCGTAACGGAGAACTGTCACGTCCGTAACATTGTTTTTTCCTCATAAATGCGAACACGAAAAATTTAATAAAATGAATATTTTATGTTCTGTGGAGAGCCAACCCTTCTTCATCCGGTGGGTAGTATTGCGCATTGTAAATCACAGAATTACTAAAACCTATTTTGCCACCTAAAAGTTAAAGATTTTTTGTGTCACGTCCCACATGTGTATTTCACTATAAAACGCATGTGTATTTCCCTCATATTAAATATAAAACGCATGTACTGATATTTTTCTAATGTCTGGACTCCTTTATTAAGGAGTAATAAAGTAATAAACATTTTTTGTTTTGTTTTATTTGTAGGCTACTACAAAGAGTGTATATATTTGTTATTTCTTTTTGGCGCTTAACAAGCATAATTTAATTTTGCCCAGTTGTGGTCTGTTGAGGGGCAATAGATATCAAATGTCTCAAAACATCTATTGTGTTATTTGTATCGATCCACTATATAAACATAATATCTACATGGCATTTGATTGGAGGCTAGTCTCACTTTGTCCCACGGCAACATTAAAATAGTTTAGATTTGTGTACATTGTTTCTGTTAATAATGTATTGAATTAAGTGTCCATTTCATTATAATATTCAGGTTTATCGTTAATAATTGAACATGCGCATGTAGGCTTTTTTAAGTTCCGTTAAAGAGGGGTGGAGGTGGGGTTACGTTTGAGCATTTAAAAATGTACTTGAAAGTAACGCAATAGTTACTTTCTGAATTAACTAGTTACTTTTATAATTTGTAACTGAGTAACTAATTTAGTTACTTTTTGGAAGTAGTGACTAGTAACTGTAAGTAATTACTTTTTTAAAGTAACTTGCTCAACACTGATCATAACAAATAAATAAAAGATATTTGGAAATGTCCCTTTAAAATGAACGCACAGCTCAGTTTGTGGTCCACACTGTTATTTGATTGTTTCTTTGTTGTTGTTGTTTTCAAATACAAACTCACTTATATTAAACAAATAAATATTTTTTTACTAACACATGTTAGGCTATCTTGAGTTTTTTCCACAGCTATCGTCCTGTCAATCATCTCGCTGTCTCACTCTCGCGGTTATGATTAGTTACATTTTGATTTACTATCATCGGTAGGTAGCCAACCCGCCCCCACCATCAGCAGTTTTGCATTACAGTATTTGCAATAACCACCCCTTGTCCAAAACTGAGCGTATTGTCAAGAAGAGTTATTATGACTGCTGCGTATTTACACTTGACAGAACATTGGTCTGTGCTTCACCCGCACTGCGCGGTCTAGTGCAGCACTACACAGATTTAACTCTGCACAGCTAAATAAAACCGTCTGGGTGCAGATTAATATTTAATATTTCTGAAATAAATATTCCTGTGAAACGCGTTAAGTTGCACAGCCCTGTACAGTTTAAGAAGCGGTACGCAGAGCCATAGGACTATTATTGTGTTGAAAATACCTGGGGAATTACTGATGGCGTCACATGCTCAGATTTGCTTGACCAATCGGCTGAAAGGGGCATCTCATGACCGCCCACATGTGCAAAACGAATTTTTAAGTCATTTATTCGTTTTTTGCCTGTGAACTAAAAAACGAAAAATCAAGCCGAAATCTCGTTTTTTCGTTTTTTTGGAAAAAACGAATAAAGGCGCCGTTTTCTCGTTTCTGCTTATTTCGTTTCAAATTGGAAAACAAACTATCAAAACGTACACGGACCTTTTATGACAGACTTAGCTGAACGTTAATCATTGAGAGCCATGCTGTGGAGAAGGCCTGATGCATTATGAAGGCCATGTTCAACACACCGAAGCCTTAATGTACTGGGAAAGAAGGAAAGAGCAGGCGTCCAGCAAGTACCAGATAGAAGCTCTCCGGTCTCTGCTAAGTGGATACAGAAGCAGCAGGACCTCGGCTGATGGGGAAAGCAAATCAGGCAATTTGGCGAGCGGCGCGTACTTCGCAACACTACGTGAGGCTGATTGAAACTGTGTAGCCCACAGACACAGTCCGCCTCTCAGGACATTGTAAGTAATTGCCCATGAGTCTCTGCTCCCCAGCACTGGTTCTTCAGGACAATTAGGCCTATCAAAGCCACCCACCCTGATCATTTATCGCCTCGATACTTGCTTGTTGACCTTTTGCATTGCGGACTCTACACACGAGGTTTGAGATGAGCTTAAAGCAGTTGGCGTTTACATGGCATCTCGAGGGCTGTTGAGATGAGGAAATGTGATTATTGATCTTATGCTACAAATTTTTCAGGGTCAAAAGATTGTCCTCACAACCCCGACCATCCTCGTTGATTTGAAAACAAAGAAATAGATAGGTAGGGTTACTATCCTAAATGAATTGAGGCCATCTATTTAGTGCCAATTTTCACTATAGCAAATAAAACGAAGTTGTATCCAGGAAGATCCATGCATTTCTTTGCTAAGCAATGATGAAAACCTCACTGATGAATAAATGCAACAACATAATACATTTGGATGTGCTGCTTTAGATTTATATGTGGGATCCTGCATAAACCCATAGACTGCAACCGAGAGGCTCATGTTGTCTTGCTAATAGTGCAAGTATAGGCTAAAGTTATTGTAGAAAATCTCTCCTTCATTTTCTCTTTACCTGTTTTCTGCCAGGAGAAAGTCACGCACATGGACAGAGATTTCAGTGTGTGTAGAAGGAAACACTGCAGACAGCTCATGAGTCCAGGTCTGGGATTTTTTTTTTAAAAAAGGCTCTCAAAGCTCGCAATGTAGACGAAAGATTATTTAAAGCGCGCGCGCCATCTGGAGGTGAATTTCAGAATGACACATTTTATACACGCGTGGACAGACTAACTTCTTCAAATTTATATAGTTATATTTTCATTCCCTTTAAAATATGTTCATAGTTTATTTAAATTATTTTAATGAAATAAATAAAATAAAATATTTATTTAAATGATAAAACACTAATAGTTGTATATTAATTACATTTATAATAACATGTAGGTTAGAAATCATACAGATTTCATAAAATGTTAAAAGAAATGTAAAATAATTTAAATATAAATATACATTGAAATGATAAAAACAAATAATTATATATTATAAATTATTATAATAATAATAGCCTATGTATTTATAAGTCATTAATGAAATTAAGTTAATGAAATTAATTTATTAATCATTTCAATTTCTAATTTATATATATACACACATATATAAATAATATTTTATTAAATATCATTTTTTTTTAAATTGATTATATAAAAATATTTAAATCATACATTTAAATAATATTTAGATAACAATATATAACAAAATTAGTACAATTTAACAATTCATTGTATAATGTACATTTATTTATAATATTGATTTATAAGTAATCATAAAATTAAAACGGATGAAATAAATTATTTTAATTGAAAAAATATATAAATTAATTTATCAAGGTTATCATTAAAAATGTAGAATTTAAAATTTATGTTAAGACGTTGTGAGGCGGAGTGACTAAACTATATATGGTTGGTAAGTATAAAAATCAAATTACAGTGACCAAGTTAGTGAATGAACAAAGTTTTTTTTTACTTTATTTGAGTTTATCTGAGTAACATGTTTTTTTTTTCTCTTACATTCCACTTGCTTTTCACATTCATATGTCATTGGCACCATCACAAACATTGTTTTCACACAATTTCTCGGGTCTTCCAGGTGATACTAGATTTCCCAGAAAACCTTCATTAAGTATGTCAAATGTTTCAAACAGTCCTTCCCAAGATAACAATGACCTAACCTTTTTCCAGTTACTCCCTCCCAAACTCCTCTCTAATAAATGTGAAGTAAAAGTTACATTTAGTAAATTTCCCTATGATCCATTAACCTTTTTGTAATGCAGAGCATATACATTTTACAACCCGCTTACAACATTTTGTGTTAGTAACTAAAATAAAACAGATATAGATCATAAAGTGGTCCATTACCTTTAAATGAAGAATCTCAAGAGAGTTTAAAACTCTCATGATCAGAATCTAATTTACCACCTCTATCTCCACACAGCAAAACTAAAACATCTTTTTGAATACCAGAATAATGATAAAATAGATTTTAATACCCCAGATTTTCATAGCTTTGATTGGGTATAGCAAAGGTTACAGGATGTTACGTGATCTTTGCCCTCTGCTCTGTATGGCCTAACATCGGACAGGCACCACTAGTGCATAGTTTCCGCACCTGCCTTCATAAATGCCACATAAAGCATCTAGAGGTGAAAAGACACTAACATGATGAACCTGACACACTCTCAGAAGAAAACAGACACTGGACCCATTAAAGTCATGTCGTTTTGTTTGTTATATAACAGATTTAACCAGAAAAATATCTAGGTTATTTAGATTGAATTGTTTAGTTAAGAAGAACCAATTTGCGAATCGTTCAGAATGGGATGTAAAGGTCCAGTGCTGCCACACGCTGAGGTGTAAATACTAGTTGGTAGATAAAACGAGAGCGCTGACCAGCAGTGCTGGGCTCACTGATGTTTCCGTGAAGCTATAAATGATCAGACAATTTCGCAACCAAGGCAACGGCCCTGTTTACTTCTCTTGTCACACTCAGCTAGCGTCCCCTGCTGGTCAGGCTCAGGTTGATTGCGACGGCTCTCATTCAGCGGGGTGGGCGGGACGTCACTGTCAGGTCTCCCTGATGTCGTTGTCCTCCACCTTCAGGCCCTGTCAGTGTCAGGAGGCTGGAAGAGTCTCCTCACAGTGTCAGAGGCCTGCCACGCGCCCACTGCCCTCCCCACCAAAGAGATGCCGTCAGTGTCAGCATCAGCTGGCCACGGGAGAATCTGCCCCCTGCTGTCAGCTGAACTGGACTTTTCACCTAGTGTGCTTGGCTCAAGGTCGTTTCATCACTGGCTGTTTAACGGCTACCTCACCAAAGTCAATCTGGGTCAGGATCTGCTGACCCACATCAACCTGTTGTTGGCCGTGATGGTGAGGATGGTGATGATGGGAGCCACCATGCCTATGCCTTTCCGCGCTACCGTGGTGATGACCGTGTTCATGATGATCGTGATGGTCGTGATGGTGAGGCCGTTCTTCCTCTGCTGGTGTATTCACATCTGTGGATTTCTTGCACTCTTCAAGCTGCAGTGAACTCTAATGACCAGAGGAAAAGGGCATATTGAAAATACTGTATGCGCACTTAAAAATAAAGGTGTTTTTTTTTCAGCATTGCCGTAGAAGATCCCTTTAGTGAACAATTCTTTTAAGAACCATTTTTCTTAGTGTGATTTTAATAATCTGAAGAACCTTTTCCACTATGACGATTTTTGTTTTTTTTGCAATGGAAAGGTTCCATAGATATTTAAGGTTATTCATGGAGATGCCATGTAAAGAACCTTTTTTAATGCTTTTATTCATGCTTCTATGAAATTGCATCACTTCCATCAAATTTGCATTTATGTATAAAAAAAAGTTAAATATGAGAATTTGTGTTGTAATGGAGGAAAAAAAAGATAGTGTTTCTAAATACTCCGATTTGTTTTCTTTTTCTGAGAGCTGCGTATAAACAAACGTTATATTTGAGATGTTTTCAGTGGTTATCAAATGGTATGGCGAAGGGAAGTATTGTGAACCTTTCCCTAGCATTCGCTTGCACATATTCAAATCTAATATTGTAGCATTACAAGAGCCCTTTTTGTCAAATTAAAATGTTTTGTAATGCTTTTTTATGCAACACAGTAAGAAAATAATAATACAAAAAATAATTCAGTTTAACTAGAAGAAGATTGATACTCATGCATTTTTCAATGATTATTCAATGTTTGCTCATTATTTATCAGAAAAAAAAGAAAAGAAAAAAAATATATATATTATCTAAATGAAAATGCAGAAAAGTACTGTTTTCAGCAGTTTTTCAATAAAAAAAATGGTAATGTGGGAGATTATACTTTAATGAGGGGTCATCACATTTAAAGTTAAATCACTGCTGTTTTACCTCTATGTTGCACTCTCCACAAATACCATCACAATAGGTTTTTCTTATAGCCTCCTCCACATGTGGGTGGCTCAGGATGGTGTATGGAAGAGACAGATGGTAAGTGAGTCGGCCACACCTGGTAGAAAAGGGTATTTAGTGGTATATTGATAAAGTAATATGGTAAGCATATTCATATGGTGAATTAAGCTGAATAAGTTGTGATCTAAACCTGTCATAGACCAAAATGTCATCCTTCTCAGCATTCACGGTCTGCCAGACATCCGTCTGGCTGAGGTCTTGGGCGTAAAGGGTGATATTTAACAGTCTTTCTTCGAGCAAGTGGTGCAGTTTTTGGGACCGTTCTTCTCGGTTGTTTACCACCATGTAGGTTATATTTACATAACCTTGGTTCTCCAATTTCAGGAGCAAGTCATTAAACCTTGAAGAACATTCAACAAGTTGGATTAGATAAATACACCTTGTGTAAACAGTACAGAGAAAACACTATCAAGAATGTGACCAGATATGGTTTTGAAAAACAAGGTTTCATCAAACTTGTTATTTTTGAAACATTGCTATGTTAAAATGTTAGTATAATCACGGCAATAAAAAGTCTGGACTCACTTTGATGCTTGCTCCAAGCAGAACAGTCAGCTGGCCTGTAGGTAAGCCACCACTGTCACATGTCCATAAGCGTTCTTCATGGGATCCTCCTGCCCAACCTTCCACACAGGAGGAAGTTTACAGCGGGCTCCATCCGTCTCGCTCTCTGCACTGCAGCCCGCCAGGAGGCAGAGAGCTAGGGTAAGGCTGAGCGCCTTCCACATGACTCCAAACAACAAGCCCACTAACCTACACACAAAGATCAACAGTTTATGCCTCGCATTCATAAAAAGAAACAAAAGCAAAATACTTTTGGTGTTCTCTAGAGCAGACATTTGAACTGTAAAATGCAGATAAAATTCAAACCTTACAATCAGCAACAAACATTCAAGATGCATATTTTATTTTTATATTGTATATTATTGTTTAATTTATTAATTAGATTATATATTATTCATTTTTATATTAAAATGTTATATACTTACATGTAATGTACACAATAACACATTAGTATGTATTTATTTCTTTTATATTTGATTTATTATATTAAAATGTTACATCAATATAAATTATAAAATAAATATACTGATATATCAGTAAAATATACTGATAAAATACTGATATTTAACTTAGCCTCTTTTGGTCCACACATAATACAATTTCTGCCCACTCAGCAATTGCATATCTAATCGTATTGTTCTTATATTAGCCAAATAAGATTTATGTGCCTGTAATTATGGTAGTTAAAGGGATAGTTCACAAATGAAAATTCTGTCATCATTTACTCAATTTGTTCCAAACCTGCATGAATTAATTTTTTCTGCTGAACACTAAAGAAGATATTTTGAAGAATATGGGTAGCCAAACAGTTGATGGACCCCATATTCTTCAAAATATCTTCTTTTGTGTTCAGCAGAAGAAAGAAATTCATACAGATTTGGAACAACTTGAGGGTGAGTAACTGATGACAACATTTTCAGTTTTGGGTGAACTATCCCTTTAACCCAGATTTACTGATTGAAGTCAACGAACGCGAGTTTGGTGCAAGGTCCATAGTAGTCCATCCAGATGCTATTGGAGGACATTGCAAATTTATAACATGTAGTTGTCAGAGCTAAACTAATGTGCACGAACTGGTGCGCAAATAATGCATTCATATATAACTACATTAAAACCTCAAGCATCTAATTTTTAAGCATATTTGAAGTTTAAAAAATGCAAGTATTAATGCAAGTAGTAAAGTAATGCAAAGATGTTGTTTTACAAAAGACTAAAATAAAACTAAAAAGAGCAAAAAGAATAAGATATCTTATAACTGAGGAGTGCACACTTACTTATTTTACTTGAGAGTCTTCAGCAGCGGTGCTTTCTGAGCTGATTCGGGACAAAAACAACTCGCTCCCAAACGGCTCCTCCTATTTATACTCTTGTTTTTCCTGACTAAATGCGGGGCAAAGGTCCCTGTCTCTGTTTCAGAAACTTTAATAGCTCACGTATTCACCCAGGGTTTACACGCATCAGCAAGAATATATATATATATATATATATATATATATATATATATATATGTAACCTTCATAATGTGTTTGAAGGGACAGAACTTTGAGCTGAAAAAAAGTCTAAGTGCATTAGATATTTAGTTATGTCACTGCAAAGTCTTTTTAATTTCTTCATGTCTCTGTTGTTAAAAGTAGAAAAAAAAACACAAAGTTAACTTTTGTTTTTGCTAAAAATGTCCAGAGAGGAAACAGTTAAAGAACTGCATTCCAGACTTCTGTTTTCCCTAAGTCCTGAAAGAGGGGGCTGGGCGCAACACTGAAAAGAAAATACAACCAAATGAGTATCAGAGGACTGTTTTTAAAGCATTCACTTGGAGAGAATCAATGATCAATGTGGATTTATTTGCATGGTTCTCCTAACATTTTTGTTTGTGCAGCAGTGCACAGCTGGGTTAGTGTCAGCACTTTTCCTGCTGAGATGAAACTTTGAAACTTCCTGTCTCTTTGCTGATCTTTGATAAACATGCAGCAGAAGTTATGTAAGACAGGAGAAACAATGATAAAACACATTTGCTTGGAAAAACTTAAATAAACATTCAAAATCTGTTTCAAACATTCGAAGAAAGTCTCAGGTTGACATTGTCTGTGATCCTTGTGTCTGGACTGGTTTATAATCAATTTCATTTAGTTAATCTTCATTATCAGGTCTCATGATTTGGAGGACAGTTTGACTCTGATGCACTTTAGATGCCGTTAACACAGATTTACTGATTATTGACAGTTAATAGTTAACTTGAAGAAAGTATTATGAAATAATTTAATAAGATGAACTGATTCTCAGACAACAATATAAGTCAATTCTTAATAAAGAATAAACCAAATCAATGGATAGTGCAACAACTGAACATTAAATATAAGGCATCTTCAGAAATTGTCTGATCTATTTGATTTTAGGTATGTAGGGGAATTACAGTTAAGCCACATTAAGAGACCATTATATTATGCTCAATGAAGACAGGAGTCAATATTGAAGTTCAATTAGTTGACAGAGTTTACTGAAGACAAAGTTCTCCCCAGTTCCAAAGGCCACATGCAATGAGTAAGAGGATCCAGCCTCAAACTTACTTAAGATACAGAAACAATACTTATAGTCAAATGGACAATCAGTTGATTTCATTTCTGCAGGTTTTGATAGGTTAAGTAAGATAACTTTATCAACATCCGAACATGGTATTCTGTTCTTTAAGCAAATGAAGTTATTCCAAGACATTATCTTTTGACACTCTATGTCCTATATATGTAAGGAACTTTGGTAAGGGTCACAGGGAAGTCATAGCTTTGTTTGGTTCATTTGATAGTGGAAATGAAGCCGTCAGTCAAGTTAACATTATTTAGTAAATGGATTTCCACTCTAATCATAAATTATATAACAAGCATGATAAACCATTCAAAAGAAAAAAAAACTGTTTTGTTAAAAATTTTGTAGCAAGGGTGCTGTCATATTGCAGTACAACCTCTGCTAGAACATTTTTCTTTTAAATGTTTTTTGTTGAAATCAATTTACTAAATAATGTTACATTGAATTCATTTCCACTTTAAGATATTAGATATGAATTAAGATTATGCTGTATTTAATTTTAAACTTTTTTTTGCTACCAGCAATCAAAGCTACAGCTTCATTCTAGACCTTTTGCATTAAAAATGATCGGTTTTAATGTCATATGCTTAAGTCCACTCTAAATCTAGCACTTCTAGAAAATTACAGTCCAGTCTCCCTTCTTCCATGTATTGCAAAAACACTTGTGTTTAACTAAGTCTCTGCCTTTCTCACAGAACAACCTCCTGGACAACAATCAGTCTGGTTTCAAAAGCGGCCACTCAACTGAGACTGCCCTGCTCTCGGTTATTTAAGCTCTGAGACTGGCAAGAGCACCTTTTAAATCCTCAGTACTTATCCTGCTGGATCTGTCTGCTGCACTGTAAAAAATTTAACGTAAAATCAACAGTAACTTACTGGCAACAAATATCCAGCAAGCTTCAGTATTTTATTCCACGGTAAAATTACTGTAAATCTAACTACAGCAGTTCACAGCTTACTGTATAATAACTTACAGTATATTTATACTGTAAAAGTAATTACAGTTCTTGTTTTTGCACTGTATTTTAAAATACTGTAAAGTTACTATGCAGTATAATTGATTACGGTAGTTTTTATATTCACATACACAACATGTTATAACTAACTGCAATCTGTTACACGCTTAAAAACAGAATGAAATATAAAGGCTTGTATGCAAAAAATATTTCACACAGTTATATTACTGATTATTAGATGTCACGTCAATTAGGACAACACTCAGAAGTCAGTTTAAAAACTTTTATTAAAATTGAATTCATTAAACTGTAGAAACACTCCAGACTTGGAAGGGCCAATGGAGATCCCAGATTTTTGCTGCCTATGGAGAACAAAACACAAAAATTGAGTTGCACTACTGCTTGACAAACATCAATGTGATAAACAGCTTTCATTTAATTTACAGTATATGGAACCACAATACATTCAACCAGGAGATGTGCCAAAACATAATACCTTTAAATGAGAATGAAACTATGTGAGGGTGAATACATTTTTGGGTGTACTATACCTTTAAACTAAATTCTAAGATCCTGATCTCCTCCCATGTTAAAATCTGAAACCGCTCTAATTTTATGAATTTTAATGCGTTCTTCAATAGCTGATAATGATTTACCTCAGGGATTATAAAACGGGGATTGTCGCCTAACTTAATGGACATTTTCGTGAATATCAAACGAATATTAAATATACAACTAAATTAACCGCAGTCCGTTGGCAGTGAATGTATCCAGACATCAACAAACTAATAGTGCACTTGAAGAAGTGAATGAAAACGAGTGAGCAAAATCGAACCCTGTGAACGTCTGGTCTGAATGACCGTGGATGCCGAGCTGAGGGAATTCATTCGGCGCGACTTTCACTGCCTGTGGATTCACTTGTGCATCAGTTGTAGCTACTCACGTTATGCATGTATAATATGACTTAAAACACTGTGGTTGTCCCTTCAAGTCGTGCATAACATGGGTCGATTTCGAACGTAGCCTTGTAGGGGTAACGTTAAGGCCTCATTATGCTTCTGCGTCAACTCCACGGCGTAGCTACGCCGTCACTCCTACGGCGTCGTGGCCGTTTTATGGTTCTGCGTCAGGTTGCGTTGCATCGCGGTGCATCTGACCAATCACAGCCCTTGCGGTCTGCGTCGCCTCGACGTGTAGTTACAATTTTTTGGAGGTGCACGTCGAGCTACGGCGGAGGGGTCGGAGAGGGGTTCGCGTCGACGCAGAGGGGTCTGCGGGGGTACGCCGTCGATTTGACGCAGAAGCATAAAACAGGCTTTAGGCGAGTATGAGGACTCGATTGCGACCATAGATCGCGACAGGCCACACGCACACAGTGTAGTTAATTTACACACAAATGTTCAGAAACAAGAACATTTCGATTACTTTGTTCTAAACTTGAAATTATTAACTAAAGTTAACAGCAAACCTTGTGATAAATAGTATTTGGCTAACTGGATCTGAATGTTTGCGTTACAAAGCTATCAAACTCACCACCGATTTAATGGTAAAACGAATATCTTCACATATGGGGTGAAACATTTAGAAATACACATCTTTAAGATATTGAATAAAAATAAAAATGTACATCTCACCTGGCTGGTTCTAGCTGGTAGTGCCCGTCCTCAAAGGCTCAGGATGAAATGGAAAATTCGAGTGATGGCTGACGGTTTAGATTATTGGTTGCCAGGTGTATATTCCGTGCGATTCCGCTCTTTCTGCAATTAAGTGCGTTTAAAGAAAGCAAAATAATAATAATAAAAAAACATCATGGGAATTGATTTGATCTATTTTACCTAGCCTATGTCAATGATCATCGGATGGAACTACATCTGTCACCCAAAAAATTGTATGTTATACCATTTGAGATTAGTTGGGTTTGTGACAAAATCTGGCAATCATAAAGACACACAATTAAAAAACACCCACATCAAATATTTAACTTTTTTTAACTATATGCTAAATGCCTTAATATATGGGTTACCTTATGAAACAATGTATTATAAAATTCCTCAACTGAAATTACCTCAATAAACCAAAAAACGTCCTCTGTTGGGGTTGTCTGTTGGAATAATACTGTCATCAATTTAACAGTAATATAAGGATTACTGTAATTATTTTCCCACTCTGTTGGTTTTTTCAAAGAATAGCATAAATTGACAGCAACTTTCCTGTAAATCGTTTCTACAGTAAGACAAAGCTGGAAATACAGCAACAATACTGTAAAAGCTATCAAATTGACAGAAACTTACTGTAAACTGTTTCTACGGTAAACTTTCACTGATAATACAGCAATAATACTGTGAAAACAACAGAAATCATTTACAGTGTGCTTTTAACAGTTAACCACCAGATCCTCCTGTCAACCCTCATGACGAAAGGCATCTTAGGAATCGCACTCTAAAGTCTTACCTCTCAGCTAGGTACTTCAGGGTGTCATGGAGGGGTGAGGTGTCTAAGTCGCAACATCTAGCTATGGGGGTACCCCAGGGCTCAGTGCTTGGGCCACTTCTCTTCTCCATCTCCATGTCGTCACTAGGATTTGTCATTCAAACATGTTTTTTCCAATCACTGCTACACTGAAGACATACAACTCATTCCAGACAGATGATCTGACAGTAGCTGCTCGCATCTCTGCCTGCCTGACAGACATTGCTTGCTGGATGAAGGACCACCATCTTCAACTCAACCTTGCGAAGACAGAACTGCATGTGGTCTCAGCCAGCCAAACACTCCATCACAACTTCTCTATTCAGCTAGGTTCGTAAACCATAACTCCATCCAGGACAGCAGGATTCTTGGAGTTGAGATTGATGATCAGTTAAACTTCACAGACCACATTGCTAGAACTGCCCGGTCCTGAAGATTTGCTATCTATATTGCTATCTTGCTGAAGATATATGCTTCCTATCGAAGCATGCTACACTTCTTGTCCAAGGTCTTATTCAATCCAGACTGGACTATTGTATATAATGCTCTCTTGGCAGGCCTTCCGGCATGCACTGCCAAACCACTGCATCTGATCCAGAATGCTGCAGCGAGAGTGATATTTAACGAGCTGAAGAGAGTGCACGTCACACCTCTCCTCAAACTTGCTTTGGTTACCAATTGCCGCTCGCATCAAATTTAAGGCACTGATGTTTACCTACAGAACAATCAATAGCTCTGCACCACATACCTATAAACTCCCTACTTTAGACGTATGTGCACTCCAGAAGCTTGCGTTTTGCAAGTGAACAGCGCCTTGTGGTGCCATTCCAAAGAGGCACAAAATCACTTTCACAGACCTTTACCTTGACAGTTCCCTGCTGGTGGAATGACCTGCCTAACTCAACCCGAGATGCTGAGTCTTCAGCCGCTTTCAAGAAATGGCTCAACACTTGACCCATTAATACTAACACTTATTCTATATATCTATTTAAAAAAAAAACAAAAAAAAAACACCTTGGTATGTGTAGTGTGCTAGACTAACTGGGACTGGTCACAGCACTTGCATATTGCTTCCCTATTGTTAGTTTGATTGCTTCTATTGCTTTCCTCATTTGTAAGTCAATTTGGATAAAGGCGTCTGCTAAATGATTAAATGTAAAAAGATTTTTTTTTTCCAATGCATATATTACACTGAATTATTGATTGACAGACAAAGCTCTCCACTGCCTGGAGGCACGCTTGAGATAACACATGTAATATATGACGATATGACGTTATATTATAGGTGTTATCTCAAGCGTGCCTCAGGAGGGCAGTGCAGCTTTGTCTGTCAATCAATAATTCAGTGTAATATATGCATTGGAAAAAATCTCTCACAAATTACATTACAATATATAGCTACAATTCATTTTCAACAATAAACTGATCAGAATCAATATTTTCATTTAAATAAATTCTGATTTATTTCTAGTCATTTGTGTATTTTTATTATTATAATTATTTTTGTTTTTAAACAGAAGCAACTATATTGGATGACAATCACACTCCCAAAAAGTGCCTATTTGTGATGCAAATGTAAACTAAAGTCTTGAAAAATTAACTAAAGTTAGTTTATGCTTAAAACAAGAACAAATCTGTCAATGAGTTATGAAAACTTTGAATTAAGTAGATTTTTCTGAGCCCATTGGCAGATATTTGTTCTTGTTTAAATAAAGTCACTTTATTTTGATCAGTAAAGAAAAAAAAGTAAGAAAAAATAACAGAAAAAAGTAATATTTTATGTAATTTATTAATCTTGATTTAAGAATTTGTAGACATTTTTTAATGTCATTTATAAATCTTAATTTAATAATCTGTAGACATTTGCAAAAACTATTCTAGTGGTTGGAAGCAGAGCTATTCAAGCTTTTAATTTTGGTCAAATTGATTAAAATATTATATCTTTTGGAAGTTGTATATTCAAACTCTGAATCGTTGCTAACAGAACTCATTGTGTTTCTCCCTAGACATTTACATTTAGAGAACAGTGACGTATTGTGCTCCCTTCAATTTTTCTTTACTTGGTCTAGTTTGTTCTTACATTGAACCAATCCTCCTATATTGTGTCCTAACATTTTCCATTACATTTGTGCCAAGTTTGCTGCAAAATGAAAATGATAATTCAATTAGCCTATATAATTTACATTTGCCATTTCATACGTTTTAATATGTAAATTGAATACATATTTTAACGCTTTATAAGTTGCAAAATTAAAATGAAAATGTATTAAAGAAATTATTAGATCTGTTTAAAAATGTTCAAGCAAAAACTGTAGCAAAATGATCATTTAAATGTTATTTTTCTTAATTGCATTTACATTCACAATTAAGACACTTGCAATTGCATTTTCATTAAATGTCCCGCAATGAATGTAGCAAAATTCAATGTGCAAATTGAAAATGCATTCCGAGCCGATCACGCCACTGCCCCGCCCCCTCCTCCCGCTCTTGTTCAATCACTGCGTGAAGTTGGCCCCGCCCCCACCCAATGCAAAACGTCGGCTAAATAGGCTCAATCGTTTTTACTTCATTTGTGCTGTTACTTTGCTTTATTGTTTGTGCTGCTTCGATTTGTTAGATATTTAAAGAATATGTATAGGTCATTCTGAGGTCACCCAGCCCCCCCACATCCTCCAAATAAAATAGTCTCGTTCGTTTGTGCCGGTTAAAGTTTTGTTTGTGCGGCTTCGGTTTTTAAAATATTAGACCAATTATAGACGATGGCATCAAAACCCGTCAGATTCCGTGATGATCCAATATATTTATAAATATCTGATCAATATGCTTTATAAAATAGAAAAGGGAGATGGTTAAACATCACATGAGTCACTTTATTGAACATTACAGTCAGTTATGAAGAAATAAAGAGCGGTCAAGTTTTTTGGTAGCTAAGTTATATGAATTTGACCCGTCATATTCTGTGATCTCAGAGTAGGTGCATTTGTAAAGAAAACCTGTAGGATCTCCAACATTATTGGGTAATTATAGTTAATAGTAATAAGAATAAAGTTAAGCATATGTGTATCAGACAATGAGAATATTTAATACAAAACGAAACAATCATTAACAGAGTCCTGCATCAGACAACAACAGCGCAGCATAATGTTGACATCAAACGGGTGATACTGATAAGGCAGAACATTCTCCCAGACGGTCCAACAACGCACTGGTTCTATCACCTGCAAACGCGTAATAATCCTCGGAAACACTACAATTTCTCTGTTCACGGTTCCCTTCATCTGCCAGAAAATTTACGCTCGTATCAGCTCTGCTGCCGCCATGTTTCCTTCCAACACCTCAAAATGTTGCCGAGCCCCGCCTTGACGCAGTGATTGACAAGAGCGGGAGGGAGGGGGCGCGCCAGGGGCGTGATCGGCTCGGAATGCATTTTCAATTTGCACATTGAATTTTACTACATTCATTGCGGGACATTTAATGAAAATGCAATCGCAAGTGTCTTAACTGTGAGTGTAAATGCAATTAAGAAAAATAACATTTAAATGATCATTTTGCTAGTTTTTGCTTGAACATTTTAAACAGATCTTAACATTTCTTTAATACATTTTCATTTTAATTTTGCAACTTATAAAGCGTTAAAATATGTATTCAATTCAGTAGCACCTCAATGCAGTACATGAGATCCACGGGGAGGAGTCGGATCAAGATCCAAGGGGTGGAGATGGGTAGGATTAGGGTTGGGTTTAGGGATTAGGGGTGGGTTTAGGGATCAGAGGGCGGAGTTGGGTAGGTTTAGGTCAGGGGTGTCCAAACTCGGTCCTGGAGGGCCACTGTCCTGCAGAGTTTAGTTCCAACTTGCCTCAACACACCTGCTTGTAAGTTTTTAGCATGCCTAATGACCTTCAACAGCTAATCAAGACCTTGATTAGCTGTTTAAGGTGTGTTTAATTGGGGTTGGAGCTAAACTCTGCAGGACAGTGGCCCTCCAGGACCGAGTTTGGACACCCCTGGTTTAGGTGTATGTAAGGTGGGAGGAGTCGGATCTGGATCCGACTCCTCCCCGTGGATTTCATGTTCCGCAGTGAGGACCATCTCATTCAATTTACATTTTAAAACATATGTATGAAATGGCAAATGTAAATAATATAATTGAATTATCATTTTCATTTTGCACCAAACGTTGCACAAATGTAATGGAAAATGTAAATTTAAATACAGAAATGCATTGCCGTTTTACATATTGCATTGTCATTTTACATATTTCATTATCATTTTGCATATTACATTTCAAATTGAATATTGCTACACATAAGCTTCCATACTTGTCAGCTCTCATTGACACTGCTAAGTTACTATTCGTAGAGCAAACACCATTATACAAAATCCCATTCACCCTAACTCATGTTTTACCCTTCCTCCCTCAGGCCGCAGATAGACAGCTAACTTACCCCATAAAAAATCACGGCTAGGGAAAAGTTGTGTACTCTCATCTCTATTGAATTCACAGAATGCCTCATTTATTTACTGTAAGTTAAATGTTGTTGTTTTTTGCACGTCTATTTATGTGTACAAAATTCTGTGTGGTGTGTGCATGTTATGCGTGTTGAATGTTGCTCCTGGTAACGTACAGTCTGTGAAAACAAATTTTCTCTATCGAGGACAATAAAGAATGAACATGAATCTTATTTACCTTTTCCACACGTTAATATAACGGTTCGTTGTTGGGCACCGTTGCTTTGGTAACCGCCACCTATCAGCCTCGCGCGATAAAACTCATCCGCAAGGGCTTATGGGAACTCGAGGCCAGAGTAGAACGACCGCCCTTTTCCGACGAGCGGAGGAAAAACAGCACATTGATCGCTTCAGGCCTCCAACGCGTATAAACAACCGCAATAAGCATCAGAGCCTCACCCGGGGTAAGTTCTCCGGAGCGTTAGACGCTCGGCGTCACCCATTATTTACCCGAAAGAGAATTTGTCTGATTAAAATAGTATTTTAATGCGCGATTTGATGACGTAACGACAATGGTCCAGAAAACAAATGGCGAATGCGTTAGCAGCCACAGGCCCAGCGTGCGAGTAACATGAAGCTGACCTGCACACATTGCTTATTTTGCCGTTTGTATATTTCCGTAGGATCTCTATACGGTTGGGCTGTTGATGTACGTGGCTTTTGCAGCAGTAAAACCGCTGGGTGTAAAGTTGCCAGTCTTGCGTAGAGAAGCTCCCTGTAGAAATGCGCGCTTATTCGGCATGCTGCTTAGATATGCCAGCTAATCTATGGATCTGTTGGCATAGGGGCCATTACAAAGTATGTGCCTAATTTATCTAAAAGCATTATCTATGTTGATTGAAAAAAATTATGTTAAAGATTGCAGATAAGTAGCTTGCATTAAAAATGCTTTGACATCTAACGTTAACAGTTTAATCTTGTAGCAAAAAAAAAAAAGTAATCGTAACTGCTTTTTGTTACCAAGAGATCACATGCATCTTCATTTCTTTATTATTATTATTATAACATAAATACTATACATCAATAATTTTCTTATTCCATCATGTTTTTTCCCCTTCTTCATAGTACTTGCATGCGCAGGGCAAGGGCTGAACCATGTCAGTTGATGGAGATGTTGACTATGGGCATGAGTTTCCAGCCCATTATAAAGTGATGCTTGACAAACTGAATGAGCAGCGTCAGCTGGATCAGTTCACAGACATCACTCTCATTGTGGATGGTAAGGTTTCCAGTCTCTGTTCTTCTTAACCTAATGCCTTTTTGAATTATGCTAAATGTTATGCAGTTAAATTAAAAGTTGCACATATTCGGTGGTGCTGATGATTTCTGGTTATTTAACAGGACATCAGTTTAGGGCCCACAAAGCTGTTTTGGCTGCATGCAGTCAGTTTTTCCACAAATTCTTCCAGGACTTCACTCAAGAGCCTCTAGTGGAGATTGAAGGTACCTAACAATACATACAATTGTATGTAACCAAAAATGGTTATATATTATTGCCATAATGAAGAGTTTATTATTACCTTGTGGCCTATTTTTCCTAGATAATGGCAGTTTTAATCAGCAAAGCGGTCTAAACTTGAAGTGCCTTTCTGCAATACAGCATAGTTTTCTGCTTGTTGGCAGAATTTTTTTAATTGAAGACAGATATACTTCAGTAGAGGTCTTCTTGCATCCTAAGAGCCGCCTCGAATCAATTCTTACCCAAACACAACATGCTTAAATAATTTTTATAAAAGAAAAACCAGAGTGTGACCCAGGACTAGAGATGCACTGGTCGACTGGCCATAAATAGGAACTGGCTGGTTTTTGCTCCAAACACACGGTTTTTAGTTTCATTTTGACCAATCTCTATTCCGTACCTGTGCACAAACTGCATTGCAATAATTTCCCAAAATGGCATTTGTTTGGAAATTAGGGGTGTGTGCACAAATAGTTAAATATTCTATCTGTAATTGTTATTTGCATAATGAAAATTCTATTAAAATGTTGCTACATGTGTTGCTTTGCTGGTTGTAAATGCAGTGAAATGCTAAGCATGCAAACTAAAACTCACAGATATAATTAAATACACTGGTTGGCGCTGTGGAGCTTTTTAAGTTGTAATCGATCACAGAATGTCATCGTCTGTCTCTAGGCACAGGGAAGTTTGGAATTACTTTGATCAAAATCATCAAGTGGATCAACATGTCATGTAGAAACGATAACCAAATGCTGACTCAAGTGTATAAGTACATTCTGCAAGATAACGCTAATAAATCGGAGTCTGCTTTAGACTAAGATTATAAAAAAATACTTTTTTGTTTGTTTAATGTTTTTAACTAAAAGAAAATCTCAAGATTATATTATCTCAAGAAGTATGTTTGCTAATCCTGTAAAAACAGGACATTAACACTGGCCAGAGTCGAAAGACGAACGTAAAGAAGAGTAAAAATAAATATTGAATTGAGGGTGAGGGTTTATATGGATGTATCTCTGAAGGGAACTGACTGTCTTCGGAAAAGTTTCTATGGAATTTTCTTTTCCTCTTATCTCCGTAATATAAAGTAGCGTTTATAAGCACAGCGCTGCTTTATGTACAGCGGTAACCAATGTAACCACTGCTGTTCCATAAGCGCCACCTACTGTCAGAAAGTGAATTTGCATTTTCATTCAGTTTGTCAGCTATTTTCAAAAACAACTGCTCATGCTACATGTGTGCAACATCTTTGTTTGGTTTGTGATTAAAATGCAGTGGTTGCCTCTAATTTCAAATGCCTGCAGAATATTTTTGTTTAAGGCCAGTTTGGCCTGTTATAGAGCAAATAAAAGAAAAAAACAGAAGAAAAAAATCTGCAACTGGTATCAGAATCTGCTAATTTGCTCTGAAAAAATCATGATCGTGCATCACTACCTAGGACAGACCTGATAAAATTAGACCATAGTCCGACCCGACAACATTTTTTTTTTTAACATGCTAGACCCGAATTAAAAAACTGTGACATTTACCCAGCCTGAAGCCCTGCTCATCAGTGGCAAGTGATTACTTTTTCAATTGGCTATGACACAGACCAAAATAAAGAAGACAAATAAGAAACACCATGGGAGGTGTTGTTTTAAATGTATGCCTATCTTCCTACCTTATTTGTAGATGAAATTAATTTTCTTCATAACGTTTAGATTAGCTACAGTACATTTTAGGAAATGTATATTTATTGTAATATTAATAAATTAACACGCCAATCTCTCGATTGGAGTGCACTGCATGCACCAGTATCCAGGAGTGTTTGGTAATTTACACACAGAAGCACAAAATCAGTCCCAGTGTTTTAAATAATTTTTCTAAATTAATGGGACAAGATTTTTCATACCTGTTGCTGAATAGGCCATTCTAGGATGACAACTTTTTTAATTTTAAGAGAATATTCTCCAAAATGATATTTTGTCAAAATCCTTTATCCTTGAAGTATGTTCTGTTAGATTGTGCTGGTTTTAATACCTTGAGAAACATTTTTTTATTTGGTTAACATTTTGGAAGATTTTTTTTTTTAACAAAGTTAAACCAAATATATAATGTTTTTAGAGTTTTAGTAAAAATAGATTTTTAAAACCGATATATTTTACTATAGATTTTTTCTTGCCAAGAAAATAGCCACAGAAGCTGGGATGTTGGCATGGTGTTGATAAACAAACAAATAAATACATAGAAGCACAGATTGACTGAGAAGAAAGGGGATATTAACATTATCACAGAATTATTTATGGGGTTTTTTTATTTAAAAAAAAATATATTTTGTTAAATGCCCAAAACAAATAATGTAAATTTGGCATATTTTAAAAGATTTTCAGATATTCTTGGGACCATTGTGTAAAAGCACATTTGTTTTACCAGAAACCAGAGGCTACTAATATCAGACCCTGAATCCGCTCGGGTTGGACCTCATGTTTTTGGTTCCAAGTGGACCAGTTGATGCAAAACATGTGCATTTCTGCTGTTGCACGTTACGTACCCCCAGCACCGATAGTGAAAATCTAGAAATTACTCCAGAATGTTATATGCTCAAATAATAAATATTACTTCAATATTTCTGTTGCAATGAACAGGTGTTGGCAACATTGCCTTCCGCCACCTAATGGAGTTCACTTATACGGCTACATTAGCTGTGGATGGTGAGGAAGAAGTCAGTGATGTCTGGAGAGCAGCTGAGTACCTTCAAATGCAGGAGGCAATTAAAGCCTTGAACAACAGGTTACTCACCTATTCTACTTCTCAAAAAATGTTCTTCTGCTTGATTTGATCTTGTAGTTGATTATTAAACTATTGTTTTTCTTCTCCCACCTAGAAGGAATGGTACCACCTCATTAAACCCCTCCCAGGCCTTGGCTGGAAAGAGCAATGCTAAGAAGAGGAAGATCGCAGAGACCTTCAATGTGATCACTGAGACTCTTCCTTCAGTGGAGACTGAATCTGTTGAAATCGAGGTGGAGGTTGATGAGGAACATATCGAGGTGGAGGAAAGCGGTCTGGTGGAGGTAGTGGATGCTGCCAGGAGTTCCACCGAACCGTCTTCGGATGACTCCGCATTGGCTTTGCTGGCTGACATCACTAGCAAGTACCAACAGGAAGAGCAGATTCTCCATGTGATGAAAAAGGATGAGACCGTAGTCGTGCCAGAAGAGGCTGTGATTGCCTCCAAGACGCTGGAGAATATTGAAGTGGTGGAGGTCCAGATCTCTCAGCTGGACAACCTTTTCCGTTGTGACAAGTGTGACCGCTGCTTCAAACTCTACTACCACCTCAAACAGCACATGAAGACGCACACCACTACCCCGGATAGGGGCTTTGTCTGCAGGCACTGCGGCAAAGTATATGCTCGGGAAGGAGCCCTTAAACAGCACCTGAATAATTCTCATTTTGATGCAGAGGAACAGTCCCGACGGCAGAAAAAGAAAGTGCATGTTTGCGAGTACTGTGAAAAGCAGTTCGATCATTTTGGACATTTCAAAGAGCATTTAAGGAAGCACACAGGTGTGTGAGTGAGTTATTATGAGGTTAAATGTATCTTAATAAATGCATTCAAGTTTAATATCTAATCAGTTTTTCACTTATCCATATATGTGTAGGTGAGAAACCCTTTGAATGTCCAGAATGCCATGAACGTTTTGCCAGGAATAGTACGCTGAAGTGCCACATGTCAGCGTGTCAAAATGGCTCTGGAGCCAAAAAAGGGCGAAAGAAGCTCTATGAATGCCAGGTTGGTTTTTTACCAATAACATATTGTCCAAACATGTATTTTAATATACCAAACTTTCTGAAAAACTTGCTTATGATAAAAATTGCAATTTATGATTTAAACTCTGGGTTTGCTGTCCTTGTACTGTAAAATGTGTAATATTAATGTAAAACATAAGAAAATATAATTTAATTGAGAGTACAACTGTAAAATCACAAAGCTAATATATATGGTTGTCTTAACATCTTCAGTTTTGAATGTCAAAGCATCATTTTAATAGAAAAACAACTATTTACTTGTAAACTTGTAATAAGGGCTTATAAATCAGCGCTTATTACAAGTTTACAAGTAAATAGTTGTTGCGTGTTGCCTTTCCAAATGCACATTGTAAATGACCAAAACTCACAGAACATGCCGAGATGAGTTTTAGACTGTAAAACAGCATTTGAGTTTTGAGCCTCTATCAGACACTAAAAACAACAGAGCAAGAGCTGTTAGTGTGCACGAAACGCGATGTATGCATTTTATATAATGGCATTACGCTATGTCGCGTATTTTTCATGCAGCCCTATTCACTAATATTTCTATTCACTCATCTTTTTTTCGCACCTCAGGTCTGTAGCAGTGTTTTCAATAGTTGGGAGCAGTTCAAGGACCATTTGGTGACCCACACGGGTGAGAAACCCAATCATTGCACCCTCTGCGATCAGTGGTTCACACAACCCAGAGACCTCCATACTCATCTCCAAGAACACCACGACTTACAGGAGAAGGTTATCGTCACAGAGGAAGTCATGATTTCAGACCCAACCACAGTCTTGACTATGGCAGAGGTTGAGGAGGGAGAGGAGGGGGTTATACTGGAGGATGGCATACGGGTGGAGCATGTTACTGTGGAGCCGGTGGATGTTGTTGCTGTTGAGGAGACTCTAGTGGCGGAGACGGAAGGTGGGGTGGAAGAGACAGTGGTTTTACAAGTAGACGGTGAGAGATTGAAAGAGCAAGCAATGGACATCCAAATAGAACAGGTGACTGTTGGAGAACCAGTAGACTGTGACATTAATCAAGAGGCCGTGGACCGTTTGAAAGAAGAAGAGAAGATTGCAAATGTATGAAAGGCTTCTGCTGTGCATGGACACTTTAAAAATGAAATGGGGAGATTAACCAGGCCTTTTCTCCTTTCCCACCCCTTAAAATTATACAGTAATGCTCATTCTAACGTCATCCAACAAAGCTGAATCACCTGCTTAATTTCTTTCAGCTTTGAGTATCAATTCTCTGAAAGCAGTGTCTCTATAAATCTGAGCACAGGTTCAGTCATGCTTTTAATGTATTTTGTGGATAAGAATAGTAAGAGATGTAATTGATTTCAAGAATAGTGCACGTCGCCAAGAGTGTTTCTGGGGTGGAAGAAATGTTTTTTTGTTTTTGGATGTATGTTTATAGTGTGTGTAAGAAGCTTATTTTCATAAAATAAAATAAAAAGTGCAAAATGTGTTCCCAAATAATCCAGAGAAACATAAATGCAGTCCTGGCTTGTTTTTAATCTTTTTTTCTCATTCAGTCAATGCTGAATTACAGTGATCATGCAGATGCTAGAGGAGAGAGAAATCTGAATGTATGCAACCTTGTGAAATGTTTGTCACAGATTGTAACCCTGAGCCTATTTTGAGTAGTGGCATTAATAATTGGGACATGAAGCAACTCTTTACTGCCGATTTACATGGGTTAAAGATCTTTTCAAACTGAGGTGCGTTGGCCGCCAGGGAACCTCAAGATCGGTGGTTTTCAACCAGGGGGGTCATCAGCAAACTAAGAGGGCTGCAGGACGACCTATTTTTTTATTATTATTTGAATGGCGTGTTGGACAGTAGGTAGTGGGGAGCCTAAAAAATATTATTACAAAATGTAGTTTTAGTAAATATGTTTAATGGATTAATTTTATTATTTTTTTATAATCAGAAGCCAACATGAAAGCATTTTGTTTTATCTCACAACTTGTTTTTCTTACATAGTTTAAATTATTTATAAATAAATGATAAAAAATATATAGCTGTCTTTATATTTTGAAAGGGGATGGTTATATTTACTTGCCAGTGGGATGAAAAAGTTTGAATACTGGTTTATAGGATCACCGATACTTTATACACGTTGATTAGGATAGTGCCAAATTACACTAAAAGGTAAGTGACTATCATTGTTGTTGTTTTTTTTTTAGAAAACTATAGCCGTCCATTTTTAACTATTTTTACATATTGTATATTTTTTAGCCGATTTCAAGAGACCCACATTTTTTGGTATGTCTAAGAAATGTCCTAATAGCCTATTGGTTTAAGACACCTCTTAATCCCGCCCTAAAATGCGATTGGTTAACGAAGCTGTCCGTCACTCGGCCTGTGATGGTGCCTGGAGTCCTCACGCATCACATTCAGACCAATGACACGCAACGAGATATGACACTGAATGATTTCGCAACGCCTAAGAACGGTAAGGTTATTTACCCTAATCAATTCTCACTATATGAGAGATTAGTACATTCATAAAAGCATGATCAGTTAATGTATGCTTACAAATTGTTTACATGGCTTCTATATATCAATTGTGTTGCTATCAATCGACAAATCTTGATGTTGATGTACCTGGTGTGTTACTACCCAACAGCAGTGCTCTAACGTTACTACAATTCATATTTGGCATACATCATCTCATTTAAATATATATATATATATATATATATATATATATATATATATATATATATATATATATATATATATATATATATATATATATTTATTATTATTATTATTAGTCATATTTTATGATCATACTGCTGTTCAACTAGTCACCAAAATCTGACATAACATGCGTGGTGTCAACAGTAAGTGTCTTGAAAGTGTCTTATACTTGAAGAGCAATTTTGTTGCCAGTAATATTATTTTATATTTAATTAATTTAAATAACATGTCATATTATATTATATTGACTATTTTTATTATTATTAGTGTAAAAAATGTCATAATATTTTACATTTTTACCATTTACAAAGCTTGACAAACTGGTTTAAAATCTTCTAATCAAATGCCATTTGTGATTAACATGATTTTAGTCTTGCTTTAGGGAATTTGTGGGGGTCTACAGAGGGTCTCAGGTGTAAATAATAAAACCGCTTTAGTGTTTGAACAGTACAGGTGTGTGAATCTCCAGGCCTGAATGAACAAAGCTGATCCCATATAGCTATTGAATAGAAGTATTAATTTACTGAGAATATTGTAATTTATGATATCGAATGATCCTTTCTAGTTTCTCACGGATTGATGTCAACTTTTGTTCAGGCCCCTTTGATGACTCCTTAGTTGGATGACATGAAACATGGTTTTAGGTCTGAGATTAAAGCTGCTTTGATGCGTTGGGAATACATTAACAGGGCACAATGCAACGGAAACAGGCTTGCGGTTTCGTCGCATAATCTGCATGTTTTTCCCTCAAAGGTCTAAACATCAATTGAACTCCTTAATTATGTTCCTTATTTAAGGACTCATTAAAATGGACATATTCAGATATGTATCAAAATCTGTTTACATCTTCTGAAGCATGTGCGATACTTGTGGTTTTATGCATTTTAATGCAGTTAGAATTAATAGCATTATTTAGAAAGAGACGTAACCAGTTCATGTCGTCATGTATAGCAGTGCCTCCTCAAAATATGTACTTGGAAGTTAAAATATATTATTTTGTGTTCAACAGAAGAAAGAAACTCATACATGTTTGGAACAACATGAGGGTGAGTAAATGAAGACAGAATTTTCATTTTTTGTGAACTATCCCTTTAAATGCCCTCTTCTCGTTTGATATGACATACAGTGCTTGGCTTTGGGTTTGATATCAGGTCCAAAATAGGTTTTCAAGTGCTTTATTCCTCTATAAATGATTTGCCATTCGGTAGTTGTAGCTACGTGATGGAAATTCCAGATTGGCACCTCTGGCCCCCTATTGTCCCTGATCTTTTCACTACTGAGCTCTTTTTTCCCCTCTCTGGCCATGTGTCTCAATCAAAACACACACAGGGGGGCTTTGTGTAGCAGTGCCTATGAGTGTTTACACGAAAGCTGCTAATGAAATCGCATACTAAGTAGGTACTACATTTGATTTGGAACTTACAAGGATGTTCCTTGTAGTATGAATGTACTACGTTTGCTATATCATTGCTATATTGTCAGTGTCATGTGACTTACATGATGCAGTTGCATCTTTTTACTGCCATTCCCAAATCCTCCCCCATGGCCTTGTGGGATAGTAACGTATCAAAAGGATGTGCACTTCAGAATTTACTTTTTGAATTAAAAAAAAATCAAAGACTTTTTGCCTACTTTTTAATGAATACTATGAATTTGGTATATTCGGATACAGTGAGGAAAGTCGTAGAGTGAATGAGCTATTGAGTAAGAATGTTACTTTCTGGAGAATGAGTGCCTGCATTTGAGCGAAAGATTTTACTAGCTGAGCCCTGTTCATGCAACAGGCCTCAGGGGCCACTGATATCCCATTTGGGGAGTGTTTATCTTGTGTGTAGATCAGGGCCATATTGGTAGAAATGGCCCCTGTGGACAATGCTTCACGCGTACTCAGTGCAAAGGGAGTCACACAGTTGATGTAAGTACCACATTCTAAATCCTGCCTGTGAGACTCATGCTAATGGTGTCGTGTACCAGAGAGTAGCTAAATGATGAGCTTTTTGCTGTTTTTGACTAATTGATATTGAATTTGGGTTGTATAGCCTAAATTAGACAAAAAAATTGTTTCAATAGGGGTATTTCATCTAAAAAATAAAAATTCTGTTATCATTTACTCACGCTTATGTTGTTCCAAATGTGTGACATGAAATTAAATTATATACATTTTAAAAATATATTTATTTAGGGGTGAAGCAGGTTGATATTGGACCCGACGGCAAACGCATAACCAAGCTCTGTATGTCATTTCACATGACGAAAGACACGATTGCTTTATATGATGAGCAGATTAAATTTAGGCTTTTATTCACAAATAAACATTCATCAACTCACACATCAGTAGTGGTAAATGGAAGCTCAAGCATGTTTGCTTGACGTGTGAGAACCAATGAGGTACATTCTCGTATGTTATGGAGCACGTTTGAGCTTCTGCAAGAACCAATGAGGTTCATTCTCACGTGTTACGCAGCACGTTTGAGCTTCTGCAAGAACCAATGAGGTACATTCTCGTATGTTATGGAGCACGTTTGAGCTTCTGCAAGAACCAATGAGGTTCATTCTCACGTGTTACGCAGCACGTTTGAGCTTCTGCAAGAACCAATGAGGTTCATTCTCACGTGTTACGCAGCACGTTTGAGCTTCTGCAAGAAACAATGAGGTTCGTTTTCGTGTGTTACGCAGCAAGTTTGAGCTTCTGCAAGAACCAATGAGGTTCATTCTCATGTGTTACGCAGCACGTTTGAGCTTCAGCGAGAACTAATGAGGTTCATTCTCATGTGTTACGCAGCACGTTTGAGCTTCAGCAAGAACCAATGAGGTTCATTCTCATGTGTTACGCAGCACGTTTGAGCTTCAGCAAGAACCAATGAGGTACATTCTCGTATGTTATGGAGCACGTTTGAGCTTCTGCAAGAACCAATGAGGTTCATTCTCACGTGTTACGCAGCACGTTTGAGCTTCTGCAAGAACCAATGAGGTTCATTCTCATGTGTTACGCAGCACGTTTGAGCTTCTGCAAGAACCAATGAGGTTCATTCTCACGTGTTACGCAGCACGTTTGAGCTTCTGCAAGAACCAATGAGGTACATTCTCGTATGTTATGGAGCACGTTTGAGCTTCTGCAAGAACCAATGAGGTTCATTCTCACGTGTTACGCAGCACGTTTGAGCTTCTGCAAGAACCAATGAGGTTCATTCTCACGTGTTACGCAGCACGTTTGAGCTTCTGCAAGAACCAATGAGGTTCATTCTCACGTGTTACGCAGCACGTTTGAGCTTCTGCAAGAACCAATGAGGTTCATTCTCACGTGTTACGCAGCACGTTTGAGCTTCAGCGAGAACTAATGAGGTTCATTCTCATGTGTTACGCAGCACGTTTGAGCTTCAGCAAGAACCAATGAGGTACATTCTCGTATGTTATGGAGCACGTTTGAGCTTCTGCAAGAAACAATGAGGTTCGTTTTCGTGTGTTACGCAGCAAGTTTGAGCTTCTGCAAGAACCAATGAGGTTCATTCTCATGTGTTACGCAGCACGTTTGAGCTTCAGCGAGAACTAATGAGGTTCATTCTCATGTGTTACGCAGCACGTTTGAGCTTCAGCAAGAACCAATGAGGTACATTCTCGTATGTTATGGAGCACGTTTGAGCTTCTGCAAGAACCAATGAGGTTCATTCTCACGTGTTACGCAGCACGTTTGAGCTTCTGCAAGAACCAATGAGGTTCATTCTCATGTGTTACGCAGCACGTTTGAGCTTCTGCAAGAACCAATGAGGTTCATTCTCACGTGTTACGCAGCACGTTTGAGCTTCTGCAAGAACCAATGAGGTACATTCTCGTATGTTATGGAGCACGTTTGAGCTTCTGCAAGAACCAATGAGGTTCATTCTCACGTGTTACGCAGCACGTTTGAGCTTCTGCAAGAACCAATGAGGTTCATTCTCACGTGTTACGCAGCACGTTTGAGCTTCTGCAAGAACCAATGAGGTTCATTCTCACGTGTTACGCAGCACGTTTGAGCTTCTGCAAGAAACAATGAGGTTCGTTTTCGTGTTACGCAGCAAGTTTGAGCTTCAGCAAGAACCAATGAGGTTCATTCTCATGTGTTACGCAGCACGTTTGAGCTTCAGCGAGAACTAATGAGGTTCATTCTCATGTGTTACGCAGCACGTTTGAGCTTCAGCGAGAACCAATGAGGTTCATTCTCATGTGTTACGCCGCACGTTTGAGCTTCAGCGAGAACTATGAGGTTCATTCTCGTGTGTTATGCAGCACGTCTGAGCTTCCGTAAGAGGTTTGTTCTCGCGCATTAAGTAGGTTCGGTTGAGCTTCTGTTTATATTCGCTGGTCAATGTTTAAATGTGAATAAAAGCCTAAATTAAATCTGTTCATTATATAAAATCATCGAGTCTCCTCAGAAAATTTGGACTAAACCACTCAATTTGTATGGATTAGTTTTACGATCAATTTATAAACTTTTTGCAGCGTCAAAGTGGTAGTTGCGTAGCTGTCAATGGAGGGACAGAAAGGTCTCAGATTTCATCAAAAAGATCTTCATTTGTGCTTCGAAGATAAATGAAAGTCTTACGGGTTTGGAATGACATGAGGGTTAGTAATTAATGACCGTTTTCATTTTTATGTAAACTAACCCTTTAAAGGCACAGCAGCAAAAAAAAAAAAAAAGCTGGTTTAATTCTAGGGGTCAGATAGAGGGTGGAAGAGAGAGAGAGAGAGAGAGAAGATCATAATGCAGACACATGCACATCCATTCACTTGAATGGATCGTTTTAGGATTCCTGCTTGGTTTACACTTTAAAAGAGAATTTTGTCAGTGATTGAATCTTTGCAGCCCCTTCAGCAATCAGTAGCAGCAGCACACACACACATACAGCACGGCATTTGAAGCCTGAGGATTTGAGTACTCATGAGAAACATCACTTTGATTTTGTGTGCTATGCCGTG
The DNA here is from genome assembly GCA_026230005.1 of Gila orcuttii. Lineage (NCBI taxonomy): Eukaryota > Metazoa > Chordata > Actinopteri > Cypriniformes > Leuciscidae > Gila > Gila orcuttii. The sequence goes on from JAPDVR010000015.1 coordinate 23,181,824, forward strand.
GTAAATAGAGTGTGTGAAGTGGCAGTCAGAATGATAGAAAATATAAGGAAGGTCAAATATCTACATCAGATAGATGTAGATTTTCAGCCCTATGTTTATCTGTACATCCTACCATCCCACTGTTTATATAATGATCAGTTTATCAATCAGTACACTAAAGGTACACTGATGACATTTTTATTCATATACTTTCAAAGATTAAGGGCATTTACATTGTTACAAAAATATTTAAAATAAATACTGTACCTATGAGCTTTCTATTCATCAAAGAATCCTGAAAAAGTCACAGTTTACTCAAACAATATTAAGCATCATAACTGTTTTCAACATTGATTATAAGAAGAAATGTTTCTTGAGCACCAAAAAGGATCATGTGACACTGAAGACTGGAGTAATAGTGCAGCTTTACAATCACAGTAATAAATACAATTTTAAAATATATTTAAAAATAAAAAATGCTTTTCTAATATTTCACAATATTACTGTTTTTACTGTATTTTTATCAAATAAATGCAGCTGTTTTTCAAAAACTTACTGACCCAAAACTTTCAAAAAGCAGTGTATTTCTCACTTGAAATCAGCAAAATGTTGTTGTGCGAATAAACCTGCAGTCTTATTCTTTGAATTCTCAGTGCTGACTCCAGTGGATTTAATGAAGAAAAAGACCTCTCAGAAAGACCTGCTGGTTGCGTATAATATTATATAATATTGTTTGGGTTTTTATTTGATTGTCAAATCACTGATCATTTACGGTAGTAACACAAACAAGTTAGAGAGATATACAATTCACACGTAAAGATACATGACTGTAACACCTGATCAGCTTCAAAGCACTTTCTACAGATCTGGTTGGTTTGGATATAATCCTAAAATGCTGATGCTCAGGGAGTTAGAACAAAAGAATACAGTTTGGGTCTTTTGCGTCAAAGAACCCTGTTGAAAACCAAGCTCAGCAGCTTATCAGCATCACCGCTCGTCTCCACCTGCAAAGAACACATCGTCACACTTAAAGGTGTCTGTGCAGGTGCAATGCTCAATAGTCCTGTGAGGAGAAACTGCCTCAATTTAACACACCTGGTGTCCTTTGATCAAAGAGCATGTGCAAAAAAAAATGTCCATAAAATTATTATTAACTATATTTGTACACTTTCTGAAAATAGAGAGATATGGTAACTCCATCATCTATCAAGTGAAAATAATGTTCAATTGCATATCAACATTATGAAAGATTCAATACCATTGAAAAAAGTTTGGGGTCAGTTACATAGGTGCTCATCCTCTATTTTAAAACATTTCAAACTATAATGTATTACTGTACAGTAATTACAAAGCTGACTTTTCTGCATAATTACTCCAGTCTTCAGTGTCACATGATTCTTCAGAAATCATTCTAATATGCTGATTTGCTGCTCAACAAACATTTCTCATTATAATAAATTTTGAACAGTTGTTTGTGGGAACTGATCATTTTTTTTCAGGATCCTTTGATGAATATAAAGTTCAAAAGAACAGCATTTATTTGAAATATATATATTTTTTTACTTTACTGTCATTTTTGTTAATTTATTTAAAAAAATGAACAGTGGTGTTTTAATTACTTTTGTAATTGTTTTACTGTCAATACATTCAGATTAAGCGTAATCTGAATTGATATTCTGTTATTGCTTCATACATCATGATATGTGTGGCGTAATGGGTGTGTAGGGCTTTTTTATGTGTGCTGTTAGTGCTCAGTGGCTCTAGGTCACTCTGTGTACTTCTATTTTTCTCTTTAGGGACTTTGTTAAAGAAACTACATCAGCAAACTCCCTAATTGCACCCTAAAACACACACTGATCTCAGTCACATTTGTAGTAAGACATTTAATTTATTTAAAATTTAATTATAAATACGTGTTTCTTTTTATTTTCTTAAAATTTCAAATAATTTAATTGTAATTCTTTTTCTCTCTCTCTCTCTCTCTCTCTCTCTCTCTCTCTCTCTCTCTCTCTCTCTCTCTCTCTCTCTCTCTCTCTCTCTCTTTTTCTTTCTTTCTTCCCAGGTAAACAGAATTCTTTAGTTTGGTCCCTACAGTTTAGATTGGATTTTTAAGGACCACTAAAAAAGGCACGGATTAGGATCTCTGTACACGCTAATCCCAGAAAGAAGACTGTAGAGTGAGTCAGAAGCTCAGAAATAAACACACCGACATGAACAAATCAGAGGGAGTGGCTGTTTTCCATGTGGTTTCCCCATTTCTGAATGACCAACCAGCCAAAGATGTTAAATGAGAGGAAGCGTCATACAAGAAACCAGGACTGCCGTGAGCAGTGTGGAGCCTTATAGCAGCCAGGCAACAATCACAGCCCTCATCGTTCTCAATGCTGATCCCCAGTCTATTTTTATCGCTGAGGCAACGCACCAATTAAATCGGGCATATCTGATGAGGTTCAGGGAGACGCAGGACTGAGGGGAAGGAACAGCATTGTGCACCTGGCCGCTTGGGTGAAGCAGACGACCCTAAACATCTACTCCTTTATACCTGGATATGTGTAAAACCTTGAGCTGAGATGTGGCGATAATGAGCTAATTTTGGAAATTGACACAGACATTCAGGACAACATGTGAAGGTGAGAAAGGACTATTCATGAATGTGCGATGATGCTTTGTAATGAAAAAAAATCCTTAAATTGTTCATTTCTTTTATTAAAATGTATTTATATACATATATTATTAGTTTATGTACATTTTTACATTTATTCATTATTTATTATACTTATATATTTACTATTGCTACACATATTACCCCTATATAAAGGCTATAGTAGTGTCCAGAGTATATGCTACACTGTAAAAAATTATATGATCAATAAGTTATGACAACATATGTTTTTACATTGCGTTAACTCATCAAAATAAGTTAAGCAATTTTCAAAAAATATATACAAGATTCAGTTAGTTTAATGTAATTTAAGTTGGGATGACTTAAACATCCAAGGTTGATTGTACTTACAAGATTTAAGACAGCAACTTTTTTATAGTGTACAATAATATTTAAATAATAGTTATATAATATATTATATTATGTTATTTGCTCTATAATAAGCTCCTTAAGTTTATAGGTACAGGTCAAGGGGTAAATAAGCAAATTGATCTTCCTCCTTGTTTATCATTTTATACCTTCAGGTGGTGCTTTAGTTCCAGGTCTCCTGCCATGAGCTAAGCCCCCCAGTGGCCTGTGGCAGGATGACTGCCGTCTATCCGTCTGGGGGGGGCTCCGTCGGGGTCTCAGTTGTGGGTCCCCAGCGTTATGCACGATGGAGCCGACAAGACAGCTCCGACATCTGCACGGACGACGAGGGGACCCAGCCGCGCCGCCTCACCCCGCTGGAGAAGCTCAATCTGGACATGTGCCAAGATGAGAAGATGGTGCGTGAGCTCACTGTGGGTCGCCGCATCGGCTTCTACAAGATACGTGGCGAGATCGGCTGCGGAAACTTTTCTCACGTCAAGCTGGGCATCCACGCTCTAACGAAAGGTAAGCAATTGTATGTAATGGTACATATGCTTTGACTTTGTTGAGAAGTTTTCTCGCGAGCTACTGTAGGTGGTTGAGATATCGTGATGTTCATCTTAGCGAAGCCCACTGACACAAACTTTCATGTAAAGTGCCTGGAAATGCATACTTAGAGCCCTGTTTTTTAGTTGCATTGACCTCTATAAAAGTCTTCCCAGTAAATTATAGAAGGAAAATTCCCAGAAAATATAGAATTTTGTATATTTAGACTCAAGTCGTTTTTAAGTCCTAAATATTTTTTAACACAATTAATATTAGAATAATTCATATCATATGCTGCAACATCACTTAACATGTTGAGAATTGTGAAAAGTCAAATATTCACTTCTTAGAAGATTGCTACACTACCGTTCAAAGGTTTAGGGGTCGGTAAAATGATTAAATGTTTTTGAAAGAAGTATCTTCTGCTCAGCAAGGTTGCATTTATTTGAAATACAGTAAAAACTATAATATTGGGAAATATTATTACAATTTAAAATAATAATTTTTTTTTTTTTTAAATGCATTTCTGTGATGGCAAAGCTGAATTTTCAAAGTTAAAAAAAACAGCATTTGTTTTGTGAAATAGTAAGTTTTTGTAACAATGTAAAAGTTTTTACTTTCACTTTTCTTCAATTGAATCTGTCCTTGCTAAAAAATATTAAATTAAAGAAATTTATAATAAAAATTATTTTAAAAAATCTTACTGACTGACCCCAAACTTTTTATCAGCAGTGTATACAGAAAATTATTAGGCTATGATTAATTAGATATCAGTTTTTTTTATATTTTGAATATTAAAATGTAAAAAAAAAAAAATATTTAAAGGGGTCATGAACTAGCTTTTTAAAAAATTGTATATTGTTGTCTGAGGTCAACTTATGACGTTCGCTCGGTTTTTACATTCAAAAACATCAAAATTAATAAGTAATAGGCTATTTTCTACCCTAGTTTTGAGCCTAGCTCAAAAACGACTCGGTTACTAACGTAACCTCGGTTCCCTGAGAGGAGGGAACGAGTATTGCGTAAGTAGCTTACGCTATGGGAAAACTCCTTTTCTCGAGAATTTAGAAGTCTTTATGTAAAACGCATTGCAGCTGCACAGCTGACATCAATGAACGAAGGAGCTCGGTCATTGGCTGTGCTGCGGCAACTTGCTCGAACCAATGAAGGGGCGACTCTAAATGCGCGACCAATGAGCGCATCAGAGCCCGCCAAGATGGCCGTGGCTAAGCTATATATTGGGCGCCCCGTCATGAGAGTTCTTTAGGTTAAAACGACTAAAGCGAACTAACCAAGCACAAGCACGGCAGCTTACGCAATACTCGTTCCCTCCTCTCAGGGAACCAAGGTTACGTTAGTAACCGAGTCGTTCCCTTTCGAGAGGTCTCTCCTATTGCGTAAGTAGCTTACGCTATGGGAACACCATGCAAAACGCCGTGCGTGCTGAACTTCGCCTTATGATAGCCAGAGGCAGGTGCCTGAGCTAAAAAGCAAAGTTATCATCCAACTAGCCGGCAGAGGCGAGCTTTATATGTGGGAAAAAATACAGAACGGCTAGAAGGCGCTCAGTGTGACACAAGCACATACATAAGCTAGATACGAACTCGCAGTTCAACTAGCATTATGCTGATAGCACATTGGAATGCAATGTCGGGACCTGTAGGTTGTAGAATCTGATAAATGTGGACGGTGAGGCCCAGCCTGCCGCCGCACAAATATCCTCGATCGGTATCCCGCTCGACCATGCCCAGGAAGAAGCCACACTCCTGGTGGAGTGTGCTTTGACTCCCAGGGGCATTGAAGTCCCTTAGCTTCATAAGCCAGCGCTATAGCTTCGACTATCCAGTGAGAGATTCTCTGCTTTGAAACGGCGGAACCTTTCGTACGGCCGCCAAAGCATACAAACAGTTGTTCTGTCTGTCTGAATAGGGCAGAACGCGCCAAATACACTCTGAGAGCCCTAACGGGGCAGAGTAGATTAGCGTCGTGTTCGTCTGCTGGAGACGAAAGCGCAGTTAGGGAGATAACCTGTGCTCTGAAGGGAGTGGTGAGCACTTTAGGAATATACCCATGTTTCGGTCTAAGGACGACCCTGCAGTCTTTAGGTCCGAATTCTAGGCAGGCAGCGCTTGTTGAAAGCGCGTGCAGGTCGCCCACTCTCTTGACCGAGGCGAGTGCCAGCAAGAGCGCCGTCTTGAGCGAGAGCTGTTTAAGGTGCACGGTTCGGAGTGGTTCGATCGGGGGCCCTTTAAGAGCGTCTAGGACCGTAGCTAGGTCCCAGATCGGCACTGAGGGGGGGCGTGAAGGGTTCATCCTCCTGGCACCCCTTAGGAAACGAATAATTAGGTCGTTTCTTCCAAAATTGACGTTCCATTACAAGGTCGTGTGACGCTGTGATGGCAGCCACATATACTTTTAGCGTGGAGGGGGTGCGGCCCGCCTACAGAAGCCCTTGTGGGAAAACGAGTACACTCTTAATCTCGCATGTTACAGGGTTCAGGCCCTTGGTATTTCACCAGTCACTGAACACTTTCCATTTCTGGGCATATAAGCGTCTCGTGGAGGGCGCCCGCGCCTCAGCGATGGTTTTTAGTGCTCCGCTCGCGAGATTCCTGGGAACCCGTTGAGGGGCCATGCATGAAGGGCCCACAGATCGGGGCGGGGATGAAATATCATCCCGCTGGCCTGACTGAGGAGGTCTGGCCTCAGTGGAATCGGCCGTGGTGCAGATTGCATTTGCATCAGATCTGGAAACCATGTTTGGTTCTTCCAGAGTGGGGCTATCAGCAGCACTGCGTTTTCCTCCTCTCTGACCCGACTGATGACCTGTGGCAGCATCGCGATCGGGGGAAAGGCATATAAGGGGCGGCTCGGCCAGCTCTGGGCGAGCGCGTCCGTGCTTTTCGTGAAGAAAAGAGAGCAGTGCGCGTTCTCCTTGGAGGCGAAGAGGTCGATCTCCGCTTTGCCAAAGGTTTTCCATAACCACTGAATCATCAGAGGGTTGAGAGCCCATTCTCCTGGGAGAATCTTGTCTCTGGATAGCATGTCTGCCCCCTGGTTCAGGGCGCCTGGCACATGCGCTGCTCTCAGCGAGCGCAAGTTGTGCTGGGACCATAAAATGAGTCTCCTGGCCATTGAATGCATGGAGCTCGACCTGAGTCCACCCTGGCGATTTATGTACGACACTACCATCATGTTGTCCGTTCGGACCAGGACGTGTTCGTTTTTTAGATGTGGGAGCAGGGCTCTGAGAGCCAAAGCGACCGCTTTCATTTCCAGACAGTTTATGTGTAGGCGCTTCTCCGGGTTTGACCAAAAGCCGGAGACAGGCCTGCCCTCGTAAAGGGCCCCCCAACCTATTTTGGAGGCATCTGTCGTTATCATCTTTCTCCTTGTGTTCACACCCAGACTCACGCCTGACTGGTACCAGTCGGCGGCTTTCCAGTGCGTCAGGGCTTTTATACAGCCGTGGTTCGCTCTGATTAAAAAGTGGCCCGAACGCCACGCGTGAGTAGGGACGCGGCTCTTGAGCCAGCGTTGGAGAGGGCGCATATGCAACAATCCTAGCTGGAGTACGGCCGATGCTGAGGCCATGAGACCGAGCATCCTCTGAAACCGTTTGACGGGGGCGCGCGCGCCCGCTCTGAATGATGTTGCAAGGCGCCGGATGGTGAGCGTGCGCTCCGATGAGAGACGCGCTGTCATTTGCATCGAGTCTAGAACTATTCCCAGGAAAGAAATCCTCTGGCTGGGAGATAGTATGCTTTTTGCAAAATTGATTCTTAGACCCAGGCATTCTAAATGGCTGATAATCAAAGATCTGTGTGTTATTAGCTGACTCTCTGATTGTGCTAGAACCAGCCAATCGTCGAGATAATTCAGTATTCGCACTCCCCTTCGTCTTAGGGGGGAAAGTGCTGCATCCATACATTTCGTGAATGTACGGGGAGCCAGGGACAGGCCGAACGGGAGTACTGTGTACTGGTATGACTGTCCCTCGAAAGCGAATCTCAGAAACGGCCTGTGATGAGGCGCTATTGGAATGTGAAAGTAAGCATCTTTCAGATCCACTGAGAGAAACCAATCTCCTAGGCGCACTTGCGCGAGGATATGCTTGGTTGTTAACATTCTGAACGAGCGAATCATTAGTGCTTTGTTCAGGTGTCTGAGATCTAGGATGGGGCGGAGACCGCCATCCTTTTTCGGGACGAGAAAATAGCGGCTGTAAAAACCTGTCCCGCTCAGAGAGGGGGAAACAGTTTCCACAGCGCCCTTTTCTATTAGTTTGCGCACCTCGGTGCGTAGAACATGTGAACACTCTTTTCTCACTTTCGTCTCGACCACAGTCGTAAAACATGGTGGTCTGCGAGCGAACTGGAGCGAGTATCCGTGCTTTACTATATTCAATACCCATTTCGGCATATCTGGAATGTTTTCCCATGCCGCTGCGTGTACAGATATGGGCTGAATACAGGCTAGGGGCGGGCCGCTGTGACGTAGGGACCCGGCTAGCGAATCGCCTGAGCTCGTAGCTCTCAGAGGCGCGGGCGCGTGTGTGATTACAGTGAATGGGCGTGTGTGTGATTACAACAGCGCGCGCTGTGTTTGTAAAACTCGCAGCCTGAGCTGAGGTTGTGTTTGACACTGTAAGGGCAGTGTTTATAAGTGGGGGTGCATAAACAGTGGTAGGCACACGCGTCACTTTTATAATGTTTCCCGCTTTTACTGGGGATGAATTTATAACTGTGTGAACAGTGCTTGTGTGTAGTGGTGCGTACATGACCGTAGGCACGTGATCTACATTCATGGGAAGCGCAGCCTGAGCTGGGAATGAATTTGGCACTGTTTTGACAGTATCTGGGAATGCACACTTTGTGGACATGTGAACCCTTAGTGATGCAGGCAGAAAAATACTCTTTTTGTGTTTTCTGTGCATCGCCGTAAAAACGGCGTTTGTTTGCAGGTGAGCGAGCTCTGTGACTGGCCCATTGACTGCTGTATGGACATATCCAGCCGCCTGTTAGGGGACTGGGTAATGTTTGAGCTTTTGCAGAGAGAGTGGTCCGGCTTTTGCGAGACACGCACTCTCTCTTCTCATTTCTGTTGCTAGGACGGCTTTCGAGGCTCAGGGTTCAGCACAATCTTGGGCCGAGGACCCCGTCGCTCAGGAGGCGGCTTGCGGTTGTGAGAGCGCGAGCGGCGTCGAGCGTCAGCCTGAGGCGCGGGCTGAGAGGCGGTGGGAGCTGTTTTAGCCCGCTGCGGCTGTGGCGGTCTCTGTCTGCTCTGCGATGAGCTGGAGCGCTTTGGCAGGAAATGACGCATAGCTTGTGAAGCGTTCTGGGCCTCAGTGAAGCGTTCGGCGAAACCTTTAACCGCCGGTCAAAACAGCCCGCTGGTGGAGATAGGCACATCGAGAAATAGCGCCTTATCCGCGTCCTTCATTTCAGTCAGAGTCAGCCACAGATGGCGCTCGAGAACAGTCAAATTAGCCATAGCACGGCCGATGTACTGGGCGGTGGCCTTCGTGGCTCGCAGAGCTATATCAGTCGCGCTGCGTAAGTCCCTGAAGGCTTCGGGTTCGGGGCCAGACTCGTCCATAGAGCGGAGAAGCTTGGCTTGGAACACTTGAAGTACCGCCATTGAGTGAAGCGCTGATGCAGCTTGGCCGGCGGCGGCGTAGGCGCGACCGGCGAGAGCAGAGGTAGTGCGGCAGGGCTTCGAGGGGTGGGAAGCTTTGGCTTTCCATCCGGTGGTGGAGGGCGGGCAGAGATGATTGGCCACGGCCTCCTCGAGGGGCGGCGTTCCCTCGTAGCCTCTTTCCTTCATGCCGTCCACTGAGGAGAGCGAAGAAGAAAAAGAAGGCTTTAGGCGCGCAGAGTGGGGGGCTTTCCACGACTTGGTGAGTTCGTCGTGAACTTCCGGGAAGAAGGGAGAAGGCCTTTGCCGAGGGGCCTGCTGACGCCCCTGCAGAAACCACTCATCCAGTCGGCTCCGGGTTGGTTCTTCGGGAGAAGACCAATCGAGCCCGAGGTCTTCCACGGCCTTAGAGAGGACACGGATAATCTCAGTATCCATAGTGGAGCCCCCGCTCGTGCTAGCTAGCGTCGACGGGGCGGGGTCGAGAGTGGAGCCCGGCCAGTCGTCCGATGCAGCATCGATGGACAAGCTGTCGTCCATTCCCCCGTCGTCCTCGGACGCGCCGAAAGTCACAAGGCCCACCGCTCTGCTAGAGGGGTGTGGGTCCAGCTGGGTGAACTGAACCGGCGGTGGGGAAGGCAAGAGCGGCGGTGAAGCACGCGGAGACTGGCTCGGCGTGACGTCACTGAGCTCAGGTTCAGGAAGCCTCTGTGAGCGGCGCTTTTTCTTAGTGCGCGGCTCAAACAGAGGGGTGGCGATGGGCTCGCTCACGGCGAAAGCGGCGAGGCGAGCCCGTAGTGCGGAGAGACCCAGGTCATCACATTCCGGGCATCCGCCCTTGGTCAATGCAGCTTCTGCGTGGTCCCGGCCCAGGCAGCGAGCTCAGATGATGTGACGATCCCCGTCCGGGAGAAGGTCTCTGCACGACGCGCAGGAAGGCATTTGAAACAATGCCTTATTGGAAAATTGCTCTTTCACAAATGTCGCGGGGCGGACAGACAGATGTATACGCAAAATACTTGCGTATATGGCGCACCGGATGGCTCAGTAGGAGGTGCTTGAAGGCGGCTGAAGGTGCCGACGTCCTCGTAGCAATCCCGCTGGTATGCTTTTCCACGGCGGCGAAGGCTTCCAATAATCCGGAGGATCCAGCGAAGAAGGTGTTCGCTGAAGGAGATTAAATCTAAAGAACTCTCATGACGGGGCGCCCAATATATAGCTTGGCCACGCCCATCTTGGCGGGCTCTGACGCGCGCGGACGCGAAGCGCGCTCATTGGTCGCGCATTCAGAGTCGCCCCGTCATTGGTTCGAGCAAGTTGCCGCAGCACAGCCAATGACCGAGCTCCTTCGTTCATTGCTGTCAGCTGTGCAGCTGCAATGCGTTTTACATAAAGACTTCAATATTTTCGAGAAAAGGAGTTTTCCCATAGCGTAAGCTACTTACGCAATAGGAGAGACCTCTCGAAAGGGAACGCTCGGTTCTCTTACGAGAGTATCTCTCGTACTGCGTAATATCTTACGCTATGGGGAAAACCTCTTTTCCACGAGATATTGAAGCAAAAAATTATCCTTAATTTTGAATTAATGTAAAACGCTGTGCAGCAGCATGCAGATATAGGCAGGACGGCTCCTGCGCCTATTGGCTGCCCTGCGGCAACAGCAGCAGCCTATCGAGAGAAGTGCTGCGTGACATAATCCAATGGGGGCATTTCGCGCCCATTCGTCACGTCCCGACAGAAAAAGGGCGCAATATTGCCCTATAAATATAGCTCGATAAGGCTGGTACACTGATTTTCATCTCTTCAGCGAAGCATCACGCATCGCTGGATCCGGAGTGAGAAGCGACGCCGTCTGAGGAAAAGCACACAGCGGGACGAGCCATTGAGTCTGAAGCCGCTGGCATCGCCGCCTTTAGCCGCAGTACCTGCTACGCTTTCCGGCGTTATATCCTTTCATACTGTGTGTGTGTTCGCCGCTGCGACACACATTTTTTCACTGTCTCTCTCTGCTAAAAGAGCTGCGTCTTTTTCAAGATGCAAAGATCCTGCGGCTCGTGCCGAGCCACACTCAGTGACGGGGACCGTCATGTCATCTGCGTTTCCTGCCTGGGTGAGGATCATGCGGCTCTCGCTCTCGTCGACGGCGGATGCCCTCACTGTGAGCTAATGCCTATGGTGACTCTGAGGACTCGCCTGGCATCCTTCTCAGAGCCTGCACTTCAGCCCGCCACGGCCCCGAGCCTTCTCCTGCCAGCCAAAGCTCGCCGGTTCGCCCGCCAGCTTCGCCGGCATCGCTCGAGTCCCTCCGCGGCGGACGGCGGCCGCTGTCCGTCGGGGAGGGACTCGAGCGATGCCGGCGAAGCTGGCGGGCGTACCGGCGAGCTTCCACCATTGAGGTCGACGAAACATCCGAGGTTTGTTCTCTCCTGGCTTCAGATAGTGAGGAATGGGCGAGCTCTGTGGACCTCCCCTCAGCTATCCGCGAGCCTTCTGGAAAACGAGCGGGCATTGAATCAGAGCTGATGCGTCTGCTCTCTCAAGCCGTCGACAACCTCGGCCTCGAATGGAAGGCGCCCGCGCAGCCCGTTGCAGATTTACGGAGCGCTACAGACCTGGCTCTTCGCGCCACAAAATCAGCTGCACAGGCCATTGGGCGGAACATGGCTTCTCTCACCGTGGCTGAGAGACATCTGTGGTTGACGCTGTCTGAAATGACTGAAGCGGAGCGCTCGGTGTTCCTCGACGCTCCCATTTCATCAGCTGGCCTCTTCGGATCTGCCGTCAAAGATTTCGCGGACAGATTCCAAGAGGTTCAAAAGACATCGCAGGCGATGAAGCACTTCCTCGCGAAGCGATCTAGTTCTGCAGCAGGTCGCTCAAAACCGCCGCCTGCCCGGAGCTCCCAGCCGCAACCTGCACCACCCGCCGCCGCTGCTTCTCAACGCCGCCAGGCCCGAGAACAGAGACCGCGCTCTCGCTCTGCTGGACGCCACCCCCCCTCAGCGCGGGCCCCGGCCGAGGATTGAAATCAAGCCCGAGGTCTCAAAGCCTTCCTAGCCTCTCTAGGAAAGCGACGGTGTTCAGATCCCGCTGCGGCCGGATTTTCACCGAAACATTTCGCTCGTCCAGTTACATGCAATGTGACTGTTCCAGCTTATTTAGCAGTCAACAAGCCGGTCCATTTACCCGCTTGCCTGCACACAAAAGCCGTTTTCACGGCTACCCAGATAAATCAAATAAAAGTGTACCCCAGATAAGGGGTCACCACGTCTTGGTCCGGTCGGACAACATGTCAGTGGTGGCGTACATAAATCGCCAGGGCGGCATCAAGTCCCGAAACCTTTACAGGTTGACAGAGTGCCTCCTGGTCTGGGCTCAGCACAACCTGCTATCACTGAGAGCAGCGCATGTGCCTGGTCACCTGAATCTGGGACCAGACAGGCTGTCCAGAAACAATGTCCCAGCAGGGGAATGGTCGCTGCACCCCCAGACGATCCAACTGCTGTGGGAGACATTCGGCAGAGCGCAGGTGGACCTGTTCGCGTCCAGCGAGAACGCTCACTGTCCGAAATATTTCTCCAAGAGCAAGGACGCGCTGGCCCACGTTTGGCCCCGCTGTCCCCTCTATGCTTTTCCCCCCATCTCGCTCCTGCCTCAAGTGCTGGAACGGATCAGGGAAAATGGATGCCCAGTGCTGCTTGTGGCTCCGCTCTGGACAAACCAGGCGTGGTTTCCAGTCCTGATGCAGCTGACCAGCACTGCCCCGTGGCCAATACCATTGAGGAGAGACCTCCTCTCCCAGGCCAAGGGCTCGATTTGGCATCCTCGCCCGCAACTATGGTCCCTACACGCATGGGCCATCAACGGGTACCCGCTATCCTCCCGGAGGGAGTGCTAAACACGATCACGCAGGCAAGGGCCCCGTCTACAAGACGGCTCTACTCCTCGAAATGGTCTGTGTTCTCTGCCTGGTGTCAAGCTCAGGGCTTTTCAACCGTAGACTGCGGGGTCACGGAAGTACTTTCCTTCCTTCAAGAGCTGTTGGATAAGGGCAGGACCCCATCCACGCTCAAAGTGTACGTGGCGGCTATAGCAACGTTTTCAAAACCTGTGTCTGGCCAGTCACTGGGGAAGAACGACCTAGTCGTGCGATTCCTCAAGGGAGCTCAGAGGCTGAACCCTCCTAGACCTCCTTCAGTCCCGGTGTGGGACCTTTCTACGGTTTTGGAAGCCATGAAAGGTGCCCCTTTCGAGCCAATCCATTTGTCAGACATGAAGCATCTGTCTTTCAAAACGGTGTTTCTTTTGGCTCTCGCTTCAGTGAAGCGCATAGGGGACTTACAAGCGCTTTCAGTAAGCGCATCATGTATGGAGTTTGGGCCTAATGACTCAAAAGTCATACTCAAACCGAGGCACGGGTACGTGCCCAAATCCCTCAACACACCGTTCAGGGCCCAGGTGATTTCCCTGTGCGCTCTCTCGGTTCAAGATGAGGAGGAGGATGCGAGTCTCCTTTGCCCTGTCAGGGCACTGAGAGCTTATGTGTCCCGCTCGTCTGCCTTCAGGCAGACCGAGCAGCTCTTCGTTTTGTTTGGCGGACGTTCCAAGGGACTGGCCGCATCAAAACAGAGCCTATCCAGATGGATAGTCGATGCCATAGCACTGGCTTACACCTCTAAGTGCCTGCAGTGCCCTTTGGGTGTCAGAGCGCACTCCACGAGAGGCGTGGCCTCGTCGTGGGCATGGTATAGTGGCGTTACCTTGCAAGATATCTGTACGGCTGCGGGCTGGGCCTCGCCGTCTACATTTATAAGGTTTTATAACCTCGAGGTTCCCTCCTTACAAGCCAAGCTTCTGTCGGTATAGAATTCGCTGTGCCGGCCCAGATGCTGAGTTTTGCTTGTGCATCGCTCACTTAGCGATAACACGGCTCCATGGGTGTTGAATAACCCGTATTTTTAACCAGTTCAGGCTGAACACGCTCACCCTGTCTGTGTGAAACACTATTAACATAACTAGCTCCTATAGGTTGCTATTTCATGGGGAATGACGCTTGCAGCCTCTCTTCTCCGACTCTCTGTGAGTCTATGGTGATTATGCACTACATGAGCCCCGGGCTACTGCCCTTGGGACTTTGGTGTCGGATCCCAGTACGCACGGCGTTTTGCATTGTGTTCCCCATAGCGTAAGATTATGTACGCAGTACGAGAGATACTCTCGTAAGAGAACGTACTCGGTTACTAACGTAACCTCGGTTCTCTCTAGAGAGGGAACGAGTACTGCGTATCGTGCCGTGCATACACAGCTCTGGTTCGCTTCGGCGATGAAAACCAGTGTACCAGCCTTATCGAGCTATATTTATAGGGCAATATTGCGCCCTTTTTCTGGCGGGACGTGACGAATGGGCGCGAAATGCCCCCATTGGATTATGTCACGCAGCACTTCTCTCGATAGGCTGCTGCTGTTGCCGCAGGGCAGCCAATAGCCGCGCGAGCCGTCCTGCCTATATCTGCATGCTGCTGCACAGCGTTTTACATTAATTCAAAATTAAGGATAATTTTTTGCTTCAATATCTCGTGGAAAAGAGGTTTTCCCCATAGCGTAAGATATTACGCAGTACTCGTTCCCTCTCTAGAGAGAACCGAGGTTACGTTAGTAACCGAGTACGTTTTTATGGGCGTCTCGCATTGAAGACTTGGAAGTAAACGCCCACTGCTGTGAGAGGATAACAGTTTTGCATATTATAAGGAGTTTCAACTCACTCGTCAGTAACGATTAGACTGATACACATGTACACATAATTATTAGATATCAAACTATCTGTAACAGTGCAATACTAGCCTATCAGATTATTATTATTTTTTAAATAAAAATTTTACTCACATAAGTGTGTTGCACCATTCCTGTCGGATCCAATATAGAAGGCACAGCACCGTTTTCTAATCTTAATCGGTCTGCAAATCCAGTCTCGACCTGTGTCTTGTTTACAAAACAATCCTCAGTGAAATGAAGCGAACAAACGGACAATGTTTTACCCACATCAGCTGGAACGTCATTAAAAATAAAGTTTAACCAAGCATTCCTATTGGAATCCAGAGGAAGCTTATCCGGCGACTGTCTTCTTCCACAACCAGGCGCTGCAAAATATTTTGTAAATGTCATGTTTATTGCTCCGTAGCTCGATCCGGTTTGTCATCACGAGGTAGGCCCATGTTATTTAGCTATGCGTGTAATGCGCGAATCGGTGGGCGGGGCTAAAGTAGCCGTGTTGAAGTAGGCGTTGATCTTCTTCAGCGGGGGTGGTGTTTTATCCTCTTTGACGTCATAGTTCCCCACTTTGAAAAACGAGTCGTTTGCTGAGCCTGGTGTCAATAAAAGCATTTATTGGACTAACAAGGACGTTTTCAGTTCTGAAATTTACAGGATATTCTTATAATATGATGACCTCTAGATGTCAAAATTTGATTTCTCAGTTCATCACCCCTTTAATATATTTTTATATTATAATTAATAATCATAATTTTTTATTTACTTTTTTGAATGTTGCAACATCACTAAACATGTTGAAAGCTGTGAAAAATTATATTTATATATTACAACTCAAATATTTAGAATATTGCTACATTTGATCCAAAACAGGTAGTCAAGTCAACTTTATTTATATAGCACTTTATACAATACAGATTGTTTCAAAGCAGCTTTACAGCGATAACAATTCAATGATCCAAACAGAGTTCATTTCGGCTGTAAAGCAGCCTATAAAAAGAGAATTGTGTCATTGTTCACCTTAAGTCAGTTTAATGTTGATTCAGTTCCGTTGTAAAAATCATCAATTATTAAATTAGTTAATTTCATCTAATATCTATAAAGCAGTTCCGCAGAAAAGCAGTGATGTCATCATCCAGCCTAGTTCAGTTCTCATCCAATAGTGTCAGTGCAGTCAAATCAATAATATTGTTGAATATTAAGTGTCCCCAACTAATGTAGTAATGTATAATATATTGATACAATAAATGCATTCAAATAACATTTCCCTGCCAAACTTATTGCTGTGATACAGTGCTGTTATATGTAGTTTTAACCCATATAACCCAGTAAGTGTGCGTTATGGTCAGTGTTATTGTGTGGATGAAAACGTGTCCTGACAGTCAGGGTTACATTGATAATGTGGGAAGCATGCCCTCAGTCAAAGTCAAGCTGAGACAAGTTGTCTGGTTCAGACACAGATGGAATGGTTTGAGGTGTCATATTTCTGTCGAGACCTTTAGAATTGCTGTAGGCCTCATCAAAGATTGGTGTGTGTACTGTAAGGGATAGGAGGTCGTGGTGTGCCGTTACAAAGCGATGTGAATTACATGCACAGTGTATTAGTTGTGTTGCAGCAGATCTTGAAGAAAGGGTGTAGAATGACATTCCATATCGCATGGCACACCATATCTGATATCAAAACTGCTCAAAGGTCTTTCCTTTATTACAGTGGAGGTTTACTGCTGTTTTGACTAAGCAGTTCATATATACAAATTGCATTAGAATGCATTAAGTATCAAAGACAAAAGAATGTGAACGTTTTCTGAATGAGAAGCTCATGTAGCTGAAATTTTGTTATCATTCACAGATAAAGTAGCCATCAAGATCTTGGACAAGACCAAGCTCGATCAAAAGACCCAAAGACTGCTCTCCCGGGAGATATCAAGCATGGAAAAGCTGCACCATCCAAACATCATCCGTCTGTACGAGGTGGTGGAGACTCTGACCCGCCTGCACCTGGTCATGGAGTACGCAAGCGGAGGAGAGCTCTACACAAAGATCAGCACGGAGGGAAAGCTCTCAGACATCGACAGCAAGATTGTCTTCTCTCAAGTTCTCTCAGCCGTGAAGCATATGGTGAGATGTACATGAAGCATGGAATAGAATTCAAGGAGGCAATTCATGAGAATTGTGGGCTGAAAGTTTAAATGCAAGCTTCGGGTTTTCATTCCAGTTACTTTTCTCTCTTCTTTTCCCTGGCCTTTCAAATTTGGCAGATTTAAGTATTTTCATGCTAGTTAACGTTTTCAGTTTTGCTATACGATGCAATAAAATACAAAATACAATACAATAAAAATGCAATTCATACATAAAATGACCTGAATACACCTCCTCTATGATAAACATGAATGTAAATTTAAATTAATTTTTAAATTCATATATTGATCTTAGAATTGATATGTTCATCTTAGATCTGGGATAGTCTATCACCTCACTGACACCCTGTAAAGTGCCTGGAAATGTGTATTTAGAGCCCTGTTTTGCATTAACCTTTATAAAAGTGGTCCCAGTAAATTGGAAGGTTGAAATTCGTGGCGGCTAACACGTATCAACACACTAGCCAATTTGACGGGCTGTTCCTCATAAATTATGTTTTATTACTTTGCATGGCATCGCTATCAGAGACCTTTCGCTAAAAGGATCCTCAAATATTAGCAAAACAGCATGTAAATAGGGTCACACATTGAGAGAAACGCAGCGCAGTGCCACGTCTTTAAAATTTGAACACATTGTTTTCTATGATTATATGCATACCAGCAGCACCACTCGCCATCTATCGAGATGTCCAAGGCATGGTGTTTCCCGTCTGGTTTGCTCCGCTGGAGCCCTAGGAGACAATTAAGAGGCCACTTTTTCTAATCCGTTCTCATAAATGCTGCATTTCCAAACATTTTGGGCAAAAAGCGTCCTTGTGTCTTTATTACTACGTGCAGGTAAACTCATGGCAATTATAAGAGAAGTCACAAAGAATTTTGACTTTATTTCTTTTTTATTTTATTTGAATGGTACAGTGATCACAAACAGTGATTGACTGTCATAAAGCTGAAAGCAATACAATAGTTCAGAATCAGATTTCATATTAAATAGGCTATATTTAAATCTAAGCTGTGACATTGATAATCTGGTTTATTTCTGATCATTTTGTTTTGGCTAGTAGAAGTTCTGAATGGCCGGTAATTTAAAAAAGTTAATTTCAAATCCTGTATATAGCTACATTTGATCCAAATCCATTTGATTTCAAGTAAGGAAATATTCTAACATAACATGTATTCTATGAAAAACATGTTTTTAATCTCTAAATTTAAGTTCATTTTTAATTTTTGGGAGGCATAAAATAAAAACGTTATTAAATATTGTGACATTATCTTTTATTATTATTTCTAAAAAAATATTATAAAAAAAACATTTAAGTGTATGAATATACAGTTTGCATGTATATATATATATATATACAAACTCACCTAAAGGATTATTAGGAACACCATACTATTACTGTGTTTGACCCCCTTTCGCCTTCAGAACTGCCTTAATTCTACGTGGCATTGATTCAACAAGGTGCTGAAAGCATTCTTTAGAAATGTTGGCCCATATTGATAGGATAGCATCTTGCAGTTGATGGAGATTTGTGGGATGCACATTCAGGGCACGAAGCTCCCGTTCCACCATATCCCAAAGATGCTCTATTGGGTTGAGATCTGGTGACTGTGGGGGCCATTTTAGTACAGTGAACTCATTGTCATGTTCAAGAAACCAATTTGAAATGATTCGAGCTTTGTGACATGGTGCATTATCCTGCTGGAAGTAGCCACCAGAGGATGGGTACATGGAGGCCATAAAGGGATGGACATGGTCAGAAACAATGCTCAGGTAGGCCGTGGCATTTAAACGATGCCCAATTGGCACTAAGGGGCCTAAAGTGTGCCAAGAAAACATCCCCCACACCATTACACCACCACCACCACCAGCCTGCACAGTGGTAACAAGGCATGATGGATCCATGTTCTCATTCTGTTTACGCCAAATTCTGACTCTACCATCTGAATGTCTCAACAGAAATCGAGATTCATCAGACCAGGCAACATTTTTCCACTCTTCAACTGTCCAATTTTGGTGAGCTCTTGCAAATTGTAGCCTCTTTTTCCTATTTGTAGTGGAGATGAGTGGTACCCGGTGGGGTCTTCTGCTGTTGTAGCCCATCCGCCTCAAGGTTGTGCGTGTTGTGGCTTCACAAATTCTTTGCTGCATACCTCGGTTGTAACGAGTAGTTATTTCAGTCAAAGTTGCTCTTCTATCAGCTTGAATCAGTCGGCCCATTCTCCTCTGACCTCTAGCATCAACAAGGCATTTTCGCCCACAGGACTGCCGCATAATGGATGTTTTTCCCCTTTCACACCATTCTTTGTAAACCCTAGAAATGGTTGTGCGTGAAAATCCCAGTAACTGAGCAGATTGTGAAATATTCAGACCGGCCCGTCTGGCACCAACAACCATGCCACGCTCAAAATTGCTTAAATCACCTTTCTTTCCCATTCTGACATTCAGTTTGGAGTTCAGGAGATTGTCTTGACCAGGACCACACCCCTAAATGCATTGAAGCAACTGTCATGTGATTGGTTGATTAGATAATTGCATTTTTGAGAAATTGAACAGGTGTTCCTAATAATCCTTTAGGTGAGTGTATATATGTATATATATATATATATATATATATATATATAAAATCCAGTTAAATTAATGTTTGTCAGACATTGTTATTCAAAATATCTATGTATTTAGTTGTTAATAGTAATTTCTCTTTGTCATTTTGCAGCATGACAATAACATCATTCACAGAGACCTGAAAGCAGAGAATGTTTTTTACACCTGTAGCACCTGTGTTAAAGTGGGAGACTTTGGCTTCAGCACCGTCAGCCGTCGCGACGAGACCCTCAACACCTTCTGCGGTTCTCCCCCTTATGCTGCCCCTGAGCTCTTCAGAGACGAACACTACATAGGTGTTTGCGTGGACATCTGGGCCCTGGGGGTCATGCTCTTCTTCATGGTGACCGGCTCCATGCCCTTCCGTGCCGAAACGGTGGCCAAGCTGAAGCGCTGCATCCTGGATGGGGCGTACACAGTGCCTACCTGGGTTCCGGAAGCTTGTCAGAAACTGATCCGGGGCATCCTGCAATCCCAGCCGTCTGACCGCTACAGTGTAGAACAGATGATGGGCTGTGAGTGGCTGCTGCCGGTGGAGTTTCCCAAGGCCATGGAGCCCTTTAAAATGGACCCGCTCCATCTGGCTGAGTCGAAGCCAGGGGAGCTTGAAGAGCATGAGATAGAGGTGAGAAACGCCCTGGAGGCTCTTGGTATCACCGCAGACCACATTCGTAACAACCAGGGCAAAGACTGCAGGAGCTCCATCACTGGAGTCTATCGAATCCTCTTACACCGCTCACATAAACGACAAGCAGTGGACAGCATGCCAGTAGTTACTCATGTAGTAAACGGAACTGTTGCTAAAAAGGAGCGTCTGAAGACATACAAGAGCCTGAGGCATACGTCCAAACTCTGCATCATTCTGTGATGCTCAGAAAGCTTATATAGAAATGAGGGACAGATATAGTTCAGCTAGTTATATTTGATATACCTCTTTTGTTATCTTTTTTCATTGAAAAGGAGATCAGTGAATGTCTCTAATGAAGTAGTCTACCTGAATGAATGGAAAGTATGAGTGTTTGCAGGTGGGTGAAGCAAGACTTTTGTCTTAATGTCATGGGTGTCATGTCATAAATGTAATAAAGTGCTTTAGACTGCATTGTTTCGAGCATTCTCTTTGCAAATATATTTCAGATACACAATATTTTACCACAAATGTTGGGAAATTAATGATAAAATAAGAGTACCCTGAAAAATGAATATCATATATGATTTAAAATATAGAAAATACAGAAATTATAGTGAAAACAAAATTTTTGTGTGCGTGCATACCTGTACAGCTATCTTTGTGAGGACCAGTTGGAGTTTTAGACCATCGGATTAAGGACAAAGAGAGTAAAGTGAGGACATTTTGGCTGGTCCTCACTTTCTGAGACTTGTTTAAGGGTCAAGAGTTTAAGGGATAGGGTTATAATTAGGTTAAGGCTAGGTTTAGGGTAAATTCCTTAAGGGTTTGGGTTATGCACTTAGTTGTGATGGGTTTTGCAAATGAATGTCCTCACAAAGATAGATGTACAAGAGTGTGTGTGTGTGCAGCTTATAAATAATATCATGCAAATTTTGTACAGTATAAAAATCATTGATTGGGAGTCCTCAAAAAACACAAAACGTGTGCATACAAAAAAAATACACGATTTATAAATATGCAATATACACATGATATGTATATGCTAGAATGTACACTTGTTTGCACACTTAAGTTTCTAATTAACGTTTGTTTTTATAATCAAATAATGTATTGTACGTTTTTAGGATTTCTCGATTTAAACTTACAATAACATTTTCACATTTAAAGTTTTACAAAAGTACAGACTAATAAGCGGCTTATTTTAGGCATGATTTATTACACTACAACTCCCAGAAAGCCTTTCACAGAAGACGTGCACGTACTGATGCACCCTTACGTGATGACGCAATTTTTGCCTCGTTGGAGGGTGATTTCACCAGGAACAGCATTTCAAGACAAAGAGAGAAGGCACTTCCTATTTGTTGTATATGTCAATGTGTCTTGTATCGGTACACGATCAACAGAGGTAAGAGTTTATTTCACTGATTTTTTAGATGTAAATGTCTGTAAAATTACATTTCCTCACAATTCAGTTATTTTAAAGCTGTCAAATGTCAGAATTGTCAGATGCTTTACCAGATACTTTTTTACGTGATGTAATGTATTCCATGTATCATAACATTTATCACAATAAGCATTCTATTGTTCTATTATATTATATTCCATTCTATTATTAGTATTATTGTTAACAATAATTTTTTAAATTCTGCTTCACATATTGCAATGTGTTAAACAGAATCGGATCATATAACCAAATCAGATTAAAATCATACCTGTATAGTCGTGGCACTAGTAACAGTTATTGTTACTAGTGAATAATTAAACGAGCTGTCATCGTGTTACTGTAATATTCCCTGTAATTGTAATTGGGTTTAAAACTATTTATCAGAAATGATCACACACAACCGTTTTATGTTAGCGATTGTGACTTTTAGCATGCGTTGGACTACCAGCGGTGTTAAGTTGTTAGTTGTCATTTGTGTTGTTCTGTTTAAGACGGAATTACAGTCACATGATGAAAGTGGGCGGGGTCTGAACTTGATCGAGCTGTCAGTGCGCAGCGTCACTGCGGATCTACCCTGTTTTACATGCTCTCATTTGATTTCTGCTATCTCTTTTAGATGTCAGTAAGCGAAGATATGGAGAATACAGACCTGCTTGGTCTAATCTTCCCAGATGAAGACCCAGGATCCGGTGATCTGTTCCTCACAGAGGGGAATGACTTCCTGGATGATTTGCTTTTAGGGCATAATGTACGTAATAACCTTCATGTGTAGTGATCTAAATCTAAAAACAATTTATATTTTCATGGTTTTCTCGTGTATATGCTATAATAGATGCAATCATAGAGCTAGTCTATGATATGAAACTGATAAAAAGAGAATGTTATATAGTGCTGTCAAATCTGTATAAAATTCTCTTTTTATCAGTTTCATATCATAGACTAGCTCTATGATTGCATCTTTCTGTGCATTAATCGATTTGACAGCACTAATATATTGTATATTAGTGCTGTCAAATCGATATATATATAAAACTAATAGTAACAATAATAATATACTACTTATTGTATTTGGTCATTTTTATAAATGCTTTTATTGTTGCAGATGCTGGATGGAATGGATACAGAGGACTTTCTCAGCAGTCTTCTGGGTGAGGAAGAGGATGGTCTGTCTGTCAACTGCTTGTCTCAGTCTCCTCATGGCAGTGACAGCGGCATCTCTGAGGATACCACCCCCCAAAGCCCACATGATGGCAGTGAGACAGACACCGTCCCCAGTCCAGGCCTCGAACCCCTGCTTTATTCCGAGTGTGTGATGGAGAGCTACGAGGCCCAGGTGGTGCAGACAGACCACTGTTACACACTCCCACAGGACACAGAAGCCCTGCTCAGTGTCCGCTCGGAGAATCCTGAGTCCGATGTCTTCATAGATGTTGGTAAGGTAATGTTGTGGTGGGCTGTGGTGTGAAGGGGTGCAAAAAATATTCTTGTTTTGTTTATATGTTCAAATGGCTTATTCAAGTGCCCCATCTTAAGTTTATCTTCTTCCTGTCAGATGATTTTGATGTCAGTATGGACGATGACTTCTCCCCTGAGCCACCCTGCTCACTTACGATTGAAGACTCCACACAGAATAGCAAACCAGACAACCAGGTACATTTTAAAAAGAAATTAGACAAATGCTGTGTCCAAATCTGATTATATGTGTATCCGATTGGAATCTGATCTAAATTATCGGCATCAAAATTCGACTTCTCCCTTATATTGTAATTTTTTGCTCGACCGGCAACAACATAACCTTATTTCTGCAGCGACTTTCAGCATGTTTCCTATACCAACGTCTGACCTGTTTACGTTTTACGTGGCGTGAGAAAGTCACATAAAATCCTATTAGAGCGGTCAGACTGAAATGGATTTCCAGAAATGCAATTTGAATAGGATTTCAAACCACATGTAGCTGAAAACGGATTTGTAAAAAATGCATTTTATATGATTTTTTGCTAAATGTGATCAGATTCCAATCAGATACACACACAAAAAAATCTGCGAGGCTATAATGTGCATATTCTGTCTCCAGTTCCAATTCAAGGAGATTGTTTTGACCGATGAAGAGAGGAGACTTCTGGCAAAAGAAGGTGCAAGTATTCCAAGTCAGATGCCTCTTACAAAGGTAAGAGAAATGGATTCTGATTTATGATGGTTTCATATTAAAGTTTAAATGAAACACAAAATTAAATATAATATGATAGTATTAGTTAAAAGGCTGTGTTTCTTTAGGCCGAGGAACGGACCCTGAAGAGGGTGAGGAGAAAGATCCGGAACAAGCAGTCTGCTCAGGAGAGTCGCAAAAAGAAGAAAGTTTATGTTGATGGACTAGAAAACAGGTTTGTGTGGAGAGACAGACACAATGACACTTATAATGTCTCTCAAAATAGAGGCAGCACTTAACACCTAACTATAAAGCTATTGTATAATATAATGTATATTGAATGTTTGTAATTGTTATAGTTCAGTTAATCATGGTCTAAAATGAATTCCATTAATAAGGTTTCAGGAATTAATGCTATATATATATATATTGTGCATTGAAAGCATTTGATTATTACAATTATTACTTATGCTCACCAAGGCTGCATTTATTTGATCAAAAATACATTAAAAACTGTAATATTGTGAAATATTATTGCAATTTTAAATAACTTATTTCCATTTGAATATATTTTAAAATATAATTTATTCATGTGATGGCAGAGCTGAATTTTCTGCATCATTACTCCAGTCTTAAGTGTCACATGATCCTTCAGAAATTATTCTGATATTCTGATTTGCTGCTCAAGGAGTCTTTAAAAAATAGAGTTCAAAAGAAGAAATATTCAAATATTTGAATAAATTACTTTGTGTTGTTTATTAAGTAATTGAAAGAAAATGTTTTGTGTGTCCATAGGGTGGCGATCTGCACTGCTCACAACCAGGAATTGCAAAAGAAAGTTCAGATGCTGCAGAAACAAAACATGTAAGTGTACATCATGTGTCAGCACAACATTATTTTCTATTTAATTCATCTTAGTATTGGTTGTAATAATACCTAAATGCTATTAACTACAATTTTTGTTTTTGTATCTTTAGGTCCCTTATTGAACAGCTAAGAAAATTGCAAGCTATGGTGAAAATGTCCACAATGAAAACCACCACGACTAGCACTTGTATCATGGTGAGTTTTCACCACTGTGGCTTTTTAATCTCTCAGTAGGGTTGAATTGGTCTTAAATGAAATATGATGTATGAGTTTAAACTTTCACCAGTATGTAATCGGAACATTCTGTCTTGCATGAATACAATAGCAGTGTGATGAGTTTCTTGACCTTCTCTGTTGTTTTTTTTCCTAGGTGTTCCTGCTTTCTTTTTGTCTGATCATTTTCCCCTCAGTCAATCCTTTTGGCAGCAGCAATCAGAAAGATCTCTATACGTCATCTACAGGTGAGCACAACGTTTGGCATTGTTCCTGTAGGGTAGTGAGGAATGTTGTCCTGCTTTTTGTTCTGCTATGTTTTGTACTACTTATACAATAATGCTATTTCAGTAATCATTGGTGTTACCAGTGAAATTCCACAATTCTCAATACCAATTTTAACATCACAGCAATAACACATTAACAGCCCTCGTGCCAGTAAACACATCATCAGAGAAGAGATGTTGCAAGAGGGAGGGGAAGTTATTTTGATTTAAGATTACGAAGGCACATTAATAAATAAATAAATAAAAATGTGCAAGAATGAATAATTTAAAAGAAATACTGCAATATTTCTGAATGATCAGTTTTGATTTCATGGTGACTTTAAACATTTATTTAAAAAAAATAGTTAATATAAAAATAATTTAAATATTAACAAATTACATTAAAATTAATAGCATATACCTACAAAAATAAACATTGATTAAAGTTTTTAAAAATCAATATTCTAGTAATTCTAAATAATAAAATAAAATTAATATGCAAATTAATTAAACAGCTTCATGTTTCTTAGATATCTGGGAGCAAAATTAAGTTCTAAAATAAAATCTAAATCAAAAGCTATTTACATTATAATATTATAAAAAGTGCAGAAAGAGATTGGTGTTACGATGTTTTTATTTTAGCATCAATTTTGTAACTAAGTCATTTAAGAATGTGGTTTTCCACTGCTTTCTAGGGATGTCCCGAGCCCTGCGGTCTTATCCAGCTATCATAAAAGAGGAAATTATATCCACCTCAGCTAAAGAAGTGCCGGAGCAGGATGTCCTCATAGTGGCCACCATAGAGAATAAGCAGGTGCTGCTGTCCGGCGGTCAGAACCACACACCTGACTACCAGCGGGTCGAGCAGTCTGACTCCGAGTCTGGTGTCAACAGCAACTCATCCGCTGACTTCCCCACTGCTGCCCAGTCAGATCTCAAAGCAGACGGAGCTGTCTCAGAGTCTCACAGGAACTCCGCAGCGGTGATCTACGACGGGCAGAGCAAAACCAAGGAGAGCTGGATGGAGCAAAAACCCACGTCAGTTATAATACAACAGCACCGATCAGATGAAATGTAGGAAAGCATCTAAAACAAACCTCGCTTTGTTTTAGGTAAAAGATTCAGTATAGCCATTTCTCTTAATTGTAGCATCACAGTCCGACCATTTTTCTTTTACGTTTTATTTTTTATATAGATCTATTGTCATGCTATAATAGCACTTTATATGAATCCCAGCCATTGTTGTTCATTTTCTTCTGCACAAATGATGGTTCTTTTTTAATGGAAACGTAAAGGAGTTATATTGTATTGAACTCTGCATTGCATCCCCATTGAGTTCTAGTACATTTAGGAAATGTATTAATTTGTTTGTATTACTTGAGACATTTTAGGTGTTTGGGCATCTAGTAAAATATTATTTCCCTTTTTTAGTAAGGGAGCCACATGCTTAAAGAGATTCCACTTCTGAAATATCAGTCATAGTGTCATGGGAGTGTATTTAGAAAAGGGAAAAGCTAATTATTTTGTAAAGGTTGTTTTCTGCTTGTGCATTATTTGTGGCTTAGAACCCCTTCCGTTAAACTGCTGTAAATTTAGCTTTAAATGTACCTTTTAGAGGAGTTATAGTGTTGCACATATTATCAACACAATAAAAAGGGGTTTATGTCTATATATGTATATATACATATAAAACAAATGTCATGATCTGCTGTGCCAGTAAAGCATTTTTATGTCATTTTTGATGTAGATATTTTGTTTCGTATCTTAAAATACTTATTTTATTGCAGTCTTTTTTATTGATTTCTTTCAATCTTTGGTCATATGATGCACTGATGTGTCTACAAACTTGGAATGTTGATAAACTCTTCATATCTGTCTTGATCATGTAATTATCAATTAAAAAGGATCAGTTTACTATAAAAACATGCATTTTTTGTCATTCATCACAATGAAAACTGATACAAAGAAATGACAACTAATGAACAACAAAGAATTGTACATCATTTTAGATATGACGCATATGATCAGGGTCAGATTTATGCATGGCACGTGCTTGCCTATATTCAATTACGAGGAAATTTATTTTTTATTTCACTCTAATAGTAAAACACTGTAAGACAATTACTATCTAAATTAACCCAATTTTAAACATCATGCAGAAACCTCATATCTCCATTCTTTTCATAAATCATTACTATTGGTCACTGTGTTTTTTGCAAATATTTAACCAATGAAACCTATTAAAAAGAGCTTGTGACTGAATCTCGTATCTCCATTGGATCCTCAAACTGTCAGTCAAACCTAATAACTCCACCACCAGCCTCTATCTCGAAGGAAGTGCTTGTTTGCAAATGCAAGGGTAAATAAAGAACGTGATCTTTGAATAAGTGCAGCATTTTCTTTACTCAAGAAACATTAAGGCTAACGTTTTATGTATTTGAGGAGCGGAGAAGAGTGTCTTGGTCTAGCATTTGCCAATACTAAATAGCCTGTGCGAAACACTTTATCTTGATTTTGGCCAAATGACAGAAAAAAAAAGAGTGCCCACAAAGCTACAATAAACCAAATAACCTGTAAGTTGGCAAAAACGTAATGCGATGCACTTACTGGCTCAAAAAAAAAAAATATTTTGTCTATGTCACGATTTACATTTATGCATTTAGCATTTATGAGGTAAATCGGGCCCTGCATATGATGCAACTAATTTCAAAACAGAAACACTACAGGGATTCTTAGAAAGTGATCTATAAAAGTTACATTGAAACTAGGTCAATCTTCTGTGCATGTCCAAACATGCTACAACCAGACATCTCCTCTTTTGGCTGTTAGAAGAAAATGCAAATTAGCCTATAGAAATCAATTATCCTGTCTGATATGCACTAAGCAAAACTGAGATGCAAATCTGTACCTTAGCTATATATATTTTTTTTGTTGATACCCTCTCTCCAGCACACGCACGCACACACACACACAAACACAAAGTCATAACCTTAAAAGAAGCTCATATATAAAGTAAAAAAGATTGTTTACAATATTTTACAAGAGTTTAAACGAAATGTAAATATCTTTGGAACGCTGATAAATCTGTGATGCAACTTGCTTGTTGTTTCTGCAGGTGGCGCCAGAACATCTCGCATGTGCTATCGTTAGTTCTGCACCGTTGGTTTAGAAGAGGAGTAACAATAAAACTATTGCTATTATTCCACGTTCGACCATCAGTTGTACAGTTTTACCATAGTTTTATGTATCATACCCTGCAGGTTTAATTATAGATGCATGAATTCGTGGAGTGCAAATAGTCATCCCTGAGCTGATGAGAAAATGTGTATCTTGCATCTGTA
Source organism: Gila orcuttii (assembly GCA_026230005.1). NCBI lineage: Eukaryota > Metazoa > Chordata > Actinopteri > Cypriniformes > Leuciscidae > Gila > Gila orcuttii. The sequence goes on from JAPDVR010000015.1 coordinate 23,210,410, forward strand.
TCTTGCGCGTGACTCACTTGGCCACAATGCGAGAAAGGTCGCGCTTATATGCACAACCGCTAGATGACGCCTTACACACTTTGCATGATTCAAACACTGTGATTACTAATATATCTTTCATTATAGCATTGAGATTTTTGGGCTATTATGAGTGGTATTTCGTGCATATTTGAACCCTATGCACGAAATACCAATCATAATAGCCCAAAAATCTCAATGCTGTAATGAAAGATATATTAGTAATCACAGTGCTTAGTGTATTCGGAGAAAAGTCTTTAAAATAGTCAACATCGGTTTGAAAAAAGTCTTGGTTTTGTAGTCTGAAATGTGCAGCTATGTTGTTTCGAGATTTTGCTGAATGATTAATCAATTGATTAATGTATTAAGAGCTAAACAGGTTAAGGATGGAGTGATAGTTATTGGCTATTTATATTTATGTATGCATTGAACATTTTTGGCTCTTGATCTCACTTGGATACACTTTTTGCAGGGTGTAACAAAGTCAGGGGCAGGTGGGACATGGGGCCATTATTCCTGCTTTAAGGCCGGCTAAGCAGTCACGTGACAAAGAGTGGCGTGTGCCTCGATCACTCACCAGTCTGTGTGTGTGTGGGGGGGGGGGGGGGGGGTCATGTTTTGCTTACATTTTGGGGGGCAAATATCCCCACCATGTATTCAACCCTGCCGAATACATAGAAGCTGGTTTAAGCTGGAGTTACAACAACAATCCAACACCTGAATTCACCTACATTGAAAATACCACCCCTACTACAGGCTTATGATTATGGAGTAATACAATTTGATAAAACAATAGAATGTAAAAACAAATGTGCGTGAGGGATTCGAGTTTCGCCACAACAATTCTGCTATAGCCTATCTGAGATGGAGGATTAAGAATAAAAAAAATAACTCAACAACTTGCACCCAAGCACTGCAGTGAGAAAGAGTGCGAGCCGTGCTCGCTTTGTGTTGTTGATGGAGTGATATTTGAACACACACGTGGGTTGTTTACAGGCAAAGCACTTGCATCAGAGCGATTTACATGCACCCGTGCCGCCAGCCAATCAGAACCGGGTATGAGCGGAATGTCCGCCCACTGCCGAGAAACTCCGCTTATCCCGTATAAAAACACAGCCAGCGCTTGACACGGTATCACAAACTCACAGCTCACAGACGAGAAAAAAACACGCGAAACGCGTCTTTACTTGGATTTAAACAATGACTTTTGAAGAATTTAGTGGACAAGATAACGCAGCTACTACTGGCGATAGGTGAGTGTCTTGTTCAGTTGATGTTGTTATCGTTGCGTTGTATGTATCAATCAAATGCTGAGTAAAGTAAATTGACTAACAAGCCGGTTGTGTTCTCCAGAATGCAGAGTGCAGGAACAGCACTAGAGGAGCTCCTGGTCTCCGCTAAAAAGCAGGACTGTCTTACCGTTGGGGTATACGAGTCTGCACAAGTCATGAATGTGTAAGTATCTGTTCCTAATTTCATTAGATCCATAACATATAGAATACCAAACCTTATGGGTTTTTCAATTGTCTAGTCTGCCCTATGCATAGATGCAAGCAGAACATGTTGAACCATTTCCTAATCGATTTTTCTCCTTTGTGCAACCTCAGTGACCCAGACAGTGTGGCATTCTGTGTCCTGGCTACGGATGAGGAGTATGAATGTGACATCGCCTTGCAGATCCACTTCACTCTCATTCAAGCCTTCTGCTTTGACAACGACATCAACATTGTTCGTGTGAATGACATTGAACGTCTTGCTGACATCGTGGGCAGCGATCAGGATGAGGAACCTAAGGACGCACACTGCATACTTGTAACGGTGAGTAGACCACCTCCTGTCCATTGCATATACACCTACAATTTGCCAACACCTTACATTTGCATGTGATATTAATATTGCTTCTTTTTTTTTTCTCTTCCAAAGAGCCCCAATTCTGACTCTTGGAAAGATTCTGCTCTTGAGAAATTAGGTTTGTTCTGTGAGGAGAGCCGCAATGTCTACGAATGGGTGCCTACTATTACTCTGCCGGAACGCTGATGGGAGATGCCTTTGGCATGTTCACGTGAATGAAACAAGTTGAATACATCCATCCTGAAGGGTACACCGGTGCAAAGCTAAAAAGCTTTGAGATGTAGTCTGGATTACCCACACGACGGGAAGCTAAGTGGACTGACCCAGCGTACGGTTGGCCGTCCTGGAAAAGCTGAGGTTCAGATTTTTTTTTGGGACGACCATGGAAAAGTCAAGGCTCCTGTGCCACTCAAGTCTATTGTGGTGGAATCATGGAGACAATAGAAGAGAAATGGACACGTGGACTGTGAGAGCCCGTTTATAAGATTGTCGGAGGTGAAGAGACCATGGAATTGGTGTGATGTGGATTTTAAAGAGGAACTAAGTTTAAGTGATATTTTGAAGAAATTGAAGAATGGGCACTTGGGATCTTGTCTGAAAAATATTACATGGACACTTTTGTAACTTGTCTTTTGTGATATCCTGGGGGGGGGGGGGGTATTATTATTAAATTGTGCTGTATTTTGTCAAATATACACAATGCAATGTCAAATTGTGGTGACGAAGCCACCTTTTTGCAATACATTTTTTAATAAATACCTTTAAAATGCAACTATGGTTTGTTTCTTTTCAAAGCTCTGGGCTTGCAGCAATGTGTTTTATTTTCACCCAGTTACATCATAGGGGGGATTTCAGGGCAGTTCAGTCTACATGAGGGAAAGAGAGGTTGTGATTGCACTAGAGGAACTGGCATCTCTCCAAGCACTGCCTGACCTTTCACCACCCATGCACCAGCTGCTTTCTTTAAACCGCTTGCTCAACTGAAGGGCCCCCTTTGAAATGGGGGACTGACTTCTGTCATGTGTAGGATTTGCACCATCCATTTGGAGCAGAGGCAGGGTAGAGCCAGATCTGTTAGATGACTAATTTAACTGAACTCACCAAACAACAGTAGACCTTCAGCTATTTTTACAGTAAAGGTTTTAAAATTAAGACAGTGTCAGTATTTTAAAATGGAAACAAAGGAATTGAAATCAAATATGCTGTTTTTTGCATTAAATAAAAAAGAAAGAAATATATAAAACAAATAATTAAATGAAAAAACAATTTGCATAAATCTTATTACATTAGTACCAAAATTTATTTTCTGACTCTCCTTGCTAACTGAATATTTGTACATATGGTTTGTGGTTTACTAGAGAAAGGGTGCTAAACTACCAGTAAGACAGATACTCATTTGCGGTCTTTTTGATCTCTACGCTGTCCATTCAGCTTCTCAGCTTGCAGACTCAGAAAGAAGTTACATCACTGGAAATTTTCTGGAAAGAGCTGCATGTGTTTAACAGCAAACATTTGAACCAGGTGTTGTGTAATGGCAAATGCCCAAAGCAAAGTGTATCAAAACTTAAAAGAGCATTTCAGGTGGCTGAAAAGTCTTTGTGCACTTGAAAGTCAGCTGACAAGAAAGCTAAGCACATGCATGCACAAAGCAACACACACCTGCTTTTGAAAAAAAAAAAAAAAAAGGCAGACAGCCGCTTCGCAAAAAAAAAATCTTACAATCCCTCATTGATCTTTGCAGTTAACTTACATTAATTCAGCAAAAGCATTGAAATTAAGAAACTGGGTCAATTACAACTGAGGTACCATGGAGATCCCCCTAAGGTCTTTCTAGTAACAAACACCCACAGACATTTTCTTTGAAAGGAGTATTCATACATGCCTAAAACAACTTTAGACATCTCAGTCCAATGAGAATATTAAATATCAGATGACATTCACTCAGTTCACTATATACATATGAATCAGAGAGCAATTAAAAACCAATTAGACATGGCAGACAGACAGTTCACTCCACAAGCAGAACACAAGGACTAGACAAACAGACACAATGGCTTGCACAATGGCTTGCAGACAGCCATTTCAAGAAAAATGTCTATATCTGTTTCAAAGATGCAGTTAATGCTTTTTCTCAACAGCTTTTATAGTTAATGGGGAAGGGACGGTGGATCTACTTCACTACATTTACACATTTCACACTTTTTTCAAATAAACTTTGTAACATATCTGCCCTCCACTGTCTGGTCATTTTTCTCCCCTACAGTGGGATTGCATTCACTGAATGACTTAAGCAACTCACACATCTGTCACCTGCTCAGTGGAGAGTGCGCTTCATGTGACCAGTGATGGTCCCTCACATGCTCTCAATACGAATCACATTTCTCATCAAATTTCCGCCCCGAGGCTTAGAGTTTTTCTCAGAGACCAAGAGGCCTTCTGTGAAAACCACACACTGAAGTTCCACACAGTACTTTTCAGGAAACGTGAGTAAAAAGGTCACCAAACTTCCCCCGTGCACAAAGTGCGTTTCAAAGTTTCAGCATTATACTCACCACTTTATAAACTGCACTTACTTGTAACTCCCCTCCGATTAAAACATTATGTGTCTTTTCATTTGTGTTCACAGGTGCACAAGGCTTCAAAACACCAAGAAAAAAAACACATTATCATGAAAACCACTTTGCAGCTGGCTTGATGTCTGCAATGCACACATGTGCCCCTCCTTTGTAAGCCCTGCAGCTAGTGACTCAACACAGACAGTAGTACTGGCATGTGTTAGCACTAACGCTCACTCTGATCACCAGCCATAGACAGCGTTCTCTGGGTCTAATGAGCATGTGAGATGTGCAGATATGAGAGTAGATTATGGGTTTGACACCAGCTTTTTCTGAAAGTGCTGTTTTAAACTAATTGGACTGTATAGATGCTCTTCAGTGTAATAGGATCATGATAGACTAAAGGTGCAGTCACATTAGTGAAATTTTGTGGGCATATAAGGTCAGTTGTCTATTGTCAATAGTGTAGATGTTGCATATTGTTGCCCTATTGTTGGTTTGATTGCTATTGTTTTCCTCATTTGTAAGTCACTTTGGATAAAAGCATCTGCTAAATGATTAAATTAAATATGTCCGGATACAAAGTTGATAGTGAAGTTTAGAGTTCAACTTGGCTGTGCAAATCAATCTTTCCCTTTTTAAAGTTCACGCAAAAATTAAAATGAAAAATTCATTGTGTTGGCAAAAACAGACGAAACATCGAAACTTCAACATATCTTCTTTTGTTAGAAGAAAGTTTTTTGCTAAACTATCTCTTTAAAGTTTGTAATATTGAAGCATGAAGCAAATCGTGCATGCTTAAACAGTATCGTGGAACAGATAAACAAACTCAATGTACTTTTTGAACAACCAGTACCTTTTTTCATTCCAAAGAAGTCTGTGATCTTCTGGATTATGATTGGCTGCTCTTTATGTAACCCGTTCTGATCTGAGAGTACATGAACTAACAGGCCCGCAGCACTTGGGTACAGACACTACATTCAGGCCAGAACTGTGTGGTATGAGTGCGGTAGACTGCCAGGATATTCATTGGTCACATGCTCAGATTGTTCTGTATTCCTTCCCATTGATCTACTATTAAGGCAGTACTGCAGGGTGGAAGACAACGTCATCATTCCTTACATTTTTTGGTTATCTTTTTTAGTCATGTGTCTGTGCAATGCTGTCATTGTGGGAAAAGCATGGTGACAAATTTGTCAATATTTAAATATGATGCCTAACTATGTCAGTATAAGCATGCATGTGAGTTATTTCAGAACGCAGAGCGGACATTCATTAAATATCAGTATCAAATGCAGAACTGTACAGACATGATTTGTCCGTACAGACGTGAAATGCAATAGGTATGTTGCGATACTGGCACTATGTGCCTCTCCACATGCCTGAGATATCTGAAAGTCTTTGCCAGATGCCACTGCAGGTATAGCAGATTGCCAAATGTGAGCTACATATGGAGTTTAAATAAAATAACTCTCACAAAGATTTCGTACAGAAATGCAAGATATGTTTTCAGAATAATTCAGAGGCCAATAAAGAGAAGTAAGGTGAAATTCTTGAGGTGTTATTGGAGTGACTAAAAAAGTTTGACTGGCATCTGGCACAATGTTTTTGTATAATCAATAAAGGTGCAATCACATTAGTGAGAATTGGGTGAAATGTCACAGGCCAATAAAAATCAAATGTCCACTGTAATTAGTGTAGCAATGTATAAAGCACAGCTCACACAGAAGTCACTTAAGCAGCTTTCTGTCTGTCAATGCGCCAAATTCACGTGACCAACTTGAACAAGCAAAATCTGCATAGGCCTATATATAGGGAACTTTTTCACCCTCATGCAAAAACTCCAGAATGAGCAGTTGTTTATATATATATATATATATATATATATTTTTTTTTTTTTGTAGTATTATTTTTTTTATTCATGTGCCTTCGTAATCTTTACCCAAACTAATCTTTAACCAAAATAACTTCCCCTCCCTCTTGCAGTGTTCACCGACGCGATGGACAAAATCAAGTCCTGCCCTACATTTTCTTTCTTGTTCAAGAAGCCGTTTCATTTATGTAGCCTGTAGGCTAAATGATATCGCCTGCAAAATTTCTTGAACAACGGTAGTGTGACTGCACCTTAAGAAGATAAATTCTAGCAATAGCTTACTATCGTTTGGCAGAAGCTTTGGTTTATGAGATTTTGAGATCATCTCAATATGAAATGACAATAGAGAGTAAGAGGCATGCAAGGTCACACAGTGTGGTTTTTTTTGTGACCTTTTACGTGTGCTTTTTTTTTTTTTTCTAAATGCGAGACACAGCACTGAGTGAAACATTATCCAGGGTTTGAGTCACGTTTTTAAAAGTATGTTTGACATGGCGTTATAAAAAAAATGCTGTGCGCATGCGTGAGACATGTTGTGATTGAAAGTGTCTTTTATGGCTGCGCTGGTTTTTCAGCGTCGTCAGTTTTTATGCACCATGTAAAGTCTAAAGAAGATCAACTTTTAAAAACATATCTCAACACCCTGTGAGAGAAAGTGCCAGGATTTAGGCCAGGAGTTTTAAGCAGCTGTGTAATCCACAGCATTCTGAATTACTCAGATCATCAGTAGTAGGCCTACACTAAAAAAAGAAGGAACCCTCTGGAGAACCAGACATCCTTTAAAATTGACAGTTCTTTGAGGAACTTACAAGTTGGGGCTCATAAGCTCCAGCAAAAAACTGTCAATGTAGCCTTTATCCATCCAGCATGACTGAAGCACTGTATTTATTGTCATTGATTGTTCCACTTAGACAAATGTCAGCACATGCCCAATCTGTCTGTTAAGGTGAATGTTTAAAGTTATCAATGTTACAGTATCACTAACTGATTTCTAGTCTGCTTGATTCAGCGAAACAGATTAAAGAGCCTCTCCAATTCACTAGGGATAGTTTCCTAATCCAAAAGGATATGATAGAACTGTCTCAGTGCAAAAAGCCCTAGAGTTTTAACAGGATTACACAGGGGTATCAAAGAGTCTAGAAGCCTCACTGACTCCAGAGATCTTTATGATGGTCTAAGCTCCATAAATGCACCTGCTTGTCATCAAAGACATTTGCTACATAACAAAGAGACAATAGAAAGACAAACACAGAGAAACATTTTAACAGCTTGGCCACAGTGATCAACCAAATGACGTGATCAATAGATCAAAACGAACAGACAACTTACAGTTGAGTTAGATTCTCTTGATTTTATTATGTACCTTTCACACACAGGCAGGTGTACAGAGCAAACAAATGAGCTAAAAACAGGTTGCAGAGAAAATAAAAAGGGAAAATGACATTTTGAAGCTGCTCAGTGTGGGATGGAAAAAGTTTTGTTTTCCTGACAGATGGATCTGAAAGGTCAGGGTCACCAACTGATGCCCTTGACATGTCCAAACAAGCAGTAGTAAACAGTGAGACACTCAAAGCATCTCTCTCTCTCTCTCTCTCTCTCTCTCTCTCTCTCTCTCTCTCTCTCTCTCTCTCTCTCTCTCTCTCTCTTCTCTCTCTCTCTCTCTCTCTCTCTCTCTCTCTCCCTTTCTAGAATGCCTTCCCAACAACATCAGTCTGATATTGACATTGATCCAGTGTGGAGAGGTTCCCCACCCTTCAATTAGTAGATTCTATTTTACATCCTTTGACTAGGGTCGTTTGTCCAAAAACATAAAAAAGGAGTATAAAAATAATTTAAAAAAAAAATGCCTTTTAATTTTAAAAAGTAATATTCGCTAAACTATCCTGTACAGGTTTAAAGATAACACACACAAAAAATAATGCTATGCACACAACGTATAGGCTACAAATGATTAGCAATTTATTAAGATTTATTAAGTAACTTTTTTTTTATTAGCATTTCACGATAGCCATTTTGATTAGCTGTACCCAACTGGTCCAAATAGTATTATAGAAGAATAAAAACATTAATAAATAAATAAATAAATAAATAAATAAATCTTAATTTTAAATAATAAAAAACGTACTAATAATATTTATTTAAATTTAAAATAAAACTAATATTCAATAAATAAATATTGCATTAAGTGCATCTTTCAAGTGCACAGGATGAAATATTCACGCGATTTACACCACTTTAATATGCACTTGCAGCCAGATGCTTTTTTCCAGTATGATTGAATCATAATGTATCTGATGCAACACCCTGCTTTCCGTAGTACATGTTATATTTCACCCGATCTCATCATTCCTGCTTCCTCAAAGAACGCTGTAACCCTGGCAACAAGGATTCTCCCTATTACTCTTTCCTTTACACAAGAATCTCTTTCCACCAAATACCAAAACACAGCCCACTGTTGTTGTGCGGAGCCATGCTATAGGAAAACAAAACTAAGCTTGCCTTGTTTTGATGATGTTGCTTAATCTGTGTGGATGTGAACGAGTAGAGGGAGGGGCTACCAGCGCAGTGCTTGTGGAGTTTTGACCAATCAGAAGCCTGGATCCATTGCCTTGCTGGCGTAGGGGTTGTTGCTGGTGGTAACAGAGCTCTGATTGGCTGTTGGAGGATTGCTCAACTGTGTCAAAGAGAAGGAGTTTTGAACAGAGTTATTATTGTTTTGATCAAAGAGGTGTTTTTATTAAGCTTGTTTTTATTTGGCTCAAAAAGGGTGAGTGGAGTTTACAACCCCCTGTGATGATGTCATTTGTATTATACCTTTTGCATCCCAGTGATCTGGTCTACATCCCACATCAGATGAATCGCCTTTGATATCCTGGATAAACAGGGTCGTGTGCTACAGGTCAAATTGCACTATTGATTTTGGATATCTTTCTCAGTCTTCAAAGGTGTCTCTAAAATTCTCACTTTAAAAATATTTAACTTAGATTAATGCGTAACTGATTGTGTCTTTAGTGCACAAAAATGTACAAATGACAACAGTCCTGTCAGGGTTCAACATAGTTTCTCTGGCTGCCAAAGTTCAAGGGCGTTCAATACATAGACTTGTTTTCTCTGAGACGATGCACACTGAAGATGCTTGAATGGGATGTCTTTGTCCTGAGATACACTGTTGCTTTGGAGACAGGCTAAGCTGTTAGCCAATCAGAGACTGACTGTAGAACTGTTGCAACTTTTATTGTACCCCTCCGAGTCCGAGAACAGATCCTGCAGTACTGTAGTAAACATATTTATCTGTGTTCTAAAAAAAAATCAAAAATTCAGAGATAAGTAGAGAAAATTATACAGTCAACAGTACAGTTTAATATATATATATGTGTGTGTGTGTGTGTGTGTGTGTGTGTGTGTGTGTGTGTGTGTGTGTGTGTGTGTGTGTGTACATATATAAACAGTTTAACTTTTATTAGCATAGTATTTGAATTTTTATTGTAAAATAATATACAAGACATTATTCTATTTAGTCTATATAGAATACATATTTATTTATTTAATGTATAATCAATATAATTTATTGATATATACATATATATGACTTAATTTAGAAATATAACATATTAATATATAATTAATATAATATATTAGTACATTGTTTACAAAAGTAAATATATATAGTTTTGCAAATTATACATTTCTAATTGGAACAGGTTTTTTTCTGGCATCTGCTATATTAGCTTCATGTTTACAAACAGGCATTATGAAAGCCTTACAGGAAAAGTGCCATGTGACTCACAGTCTAGAGTCCACATGTGGGAAATCATTTTAGAACTTTTCTTACATTTACACTTAGATAATGTACTTGACACTGAATAGACTACAGGCTGTCATAAAAACGGCAACAACAACAACAACAACAATAAAGAAGCTGCAAAAAATATATAATATTCCTTCAGTATCTGTCAAGATTACAAAACAGTGTTGTTAACACCCTACAGCTGCTCGGCAGTGCATGATGTTGTGCAGGCGCAGGTGCTGCCATGTGTGTGTGAACGGGGATGTGTGGCCGCACACGCTGCTTGTGTAAACAACGACGAGATGGCTAAAAGCACCAGGCTTTCAGACACACAGGATGCAGCTGGTAAAACTTGTGCAACACCGTGCAACTTAATGCAACAGATAGAGACAAAAGAGAATGAATGCAGACAGAATGCAAAAAAAAAAAATGTTAAAGAGGAAGTGGAAAGGTGAACTAGCTGCACTGTGGTAATGAGATAGCCATGGTTGCCGGGTAGAACTGAAACGGTTTCATCAGCAGCACACACACAGCTTGTAGTGGGGGGATATGCTCTTGAAGCAGAGATGGGTGGGTTAGGCTTCCCCTGGTCCTTCCTCCAAACCTAATGGAAGGAGCACAAAGGCTTTGCCTGTGCCTGAGGGTCTGCAGTGGGCTGTAATGTCTTTCAAATTAAAGAGCCTCTAGTGCTTCTGTGATGGAGGGGTGGGCTGAGAGGAATCTGTAGACTACAGTCTCTCATTTTGTGCAGCGTCTCTATCCGCTGGAACTGAACAAAACAAAATAGTTTTGTTACTATTATCTCTTCATTATTCACACTATTTGAGACCTCAGGAATTTTTTTAACTGCCTTCCCACAACATATCATTGTATGATGACATTTTGCATAACTATAGAAGGTCCAAATTATCAAATTATACAAAATAATATATTTGATTTTATATGCAGCCATAATGCACCCATATCTTCTGTTCTGCACAACTCTATTCATCTCAGGCTTAAAGGACCCTCCTACCTTTGCACTCATTCACCTTCATCCCTTCCGTCCCTCCCTCCCTCCATGACATTTGGGGGTCCCCGAGAGAAGCAGATGGGAATGCGGTTCCACTAACGTTAGTCTGGAGCCCGAGGGAGAGAATCCCCATTCAGACCCACACAGACAGTCTCCACTGAACAAGGGCTCTTAAAAAAAACATAGCTTTTTGTTCTCCAGGAGGCACATCCAAAGCAGAATATATCTCTATATCGCTACCCACTTACATTTCACCCGTTTTCACGCTAAACACACACACACACACACACACACACACACACACACACACACACACACACACACACACACACACACACACACACACACACACACACACACACACACACACACACGAAACCTGAGCCACAGGTGCATGAATGACATCAAGACGTGCGCAATGACTGATTTTACACTGCAAAAAATTACTTTTAATGAGTATTTAATTTATTAAAACATAAAAACTGATGAATGCACTTGAGAGCAGCACTAAGATGTTAAGACAAATCTGTCTAAATCTGTGTTAGTGAGCACAATGATTATTGCACAGGTGTGCCTTTGGCTGGCCACAATAAAAGGCCACTCTAAAATGAGCAGTTTTACTGTATTGGAGGGTCATGTATTGGGTCTTGTTTTGGGGGGGGGGGGGGGGTGTCAGTATCAGTCAGTATCTGGTGTGACCACCATTTGCCTCTCGCAGTGCAACACATCTCCTTCGCATAGAGTTGATCAGGTTGTTGATTGTGGCCTGTGGAATGTTGGTCCACTCCTCTTCAATGGCTGTGCGAAGTTGCTGGATATTGGCAGGACCTGGAACACGCTGTCGTATTCGCCGATCCAGTGCATCCCAAACATGCTCAATGGGTGACATGTCCGGTGAGCATGCTGGCCATGCAAGAACTGGGATGTTTTCAGCTTCCAGGAATTGTGTACAGATCCTTGCAACATGGGGCCGTGCATTATCATGCTGCAACATGAGGTGATGGTCGTGGATGAATGGCACAACAATGGGCCTCAGGATCTCGTAACGGTATCTCTGCGCATTCAAAATGCCATCAATAAAATGCACCTATGTTCGTTGTCCATAACATACACCTGCTCATGCCATAACCCCACCGCCACCATGGGCCACAAATCCACAACGTTGACATCAGCAAACCGCTCACCCACACGATGCCATACACGCTGTCTGTCATCTGCCCTGTACAGTGAAAACTGGGATTCATCCTTGAAGAGAACACCTCTCCAAAGTGCCAGACGCCATCGAATGTGATTATTGGCCTACTCAAGTCAGTTACGACAGCGAACTGCAGTCAGGTCGAGACCCCGATGAGGACGACGAGCATGCAGATGAGCTTCCCTGAGACGGTTTCTGACAGTTTGTGCAGAAATTCTTTGGTTATGCAAACCGATTGTTGCAGCAGCTGTCCGGGTGACTGATCTCAGACGATCTTGGAGGTGAAGATGCTGGATGTGGAGGTCCTGGGCTGCTGTGGTTACACGTGGTCTGCGGTTGTGAGGCCGGTTGGATGTACTGCCAAATTCTCTGAAACGCCTTTGGAGACGGCTTATGGTAGAGAAATGAACATTCAATTCACGGGCAACAGCTCTGGTGGATATTCCTGCAGACAGCATGCCAATTGCACACTCCCTCAAAACTTGCGACATCTGTGGCATTGTGTTGTCTGATAAAACTGCACATTTAGAGAGGCACACCTGTGCAATAGTCATGCTGTCTAATCAGCATCTTGATATGCCACACCTGTGAGGTGGATGGATTATCTCGGCAAAGGAGAAGTGCTCACTAACACAGATTTAGACACCAGTAATACAAAATACACTTGTATTGAAGATACATTGTCAGACGACAAAGAACTGTTTATATCTTGCAGTGTTGCTTCTCGAAAACATTCATCTTGTTTCATGCATTTCTTATTTAAACTGGAAAATAAAACTTTTTTCTTTTCAGACTTTTTTCACGGTGTAGACATCTAAATGAGGACAAACCGTAAACTTCTTTTGTTTTAATATAAAGCTAATTATAATAGATATGGACGAACCCAAACACAAACATTTTCTGTGCCCCAAAAACAGTTTTTCCCCCCAGATTTTAGTTAATTTTAAGACAATTTTGTATCCAAACTATAGTTTAGACACTTTAGTGTCAATGCTTATTTCATCTTGCAGATAAAGTCCATCCAGTCAGACATCTTTAAAGACTTTTAACTCACTTGACAGCTAAGATATGTCTAGTCTTTCTTTCGTTCTTTCTTTCTTTCTTTCTTTCTTTCTTTCTTTTTTTGTGATTGCTGTAATAATAGCCCGCTGCGGCACTATCTCAGTGTTTAATGAAAACACTTGCACATAGTTGTCATGTAATATACAATAGCCACATTGCACATCATTGTAGTGAATAGCAAGTTGATCTTGTGCAGAAGGGACAATCTAGTGTCATACAATAGCATCATTACATGGATAAAGTGGTCCAATTTCCCAACCACACGCCCCACTGTACTCTTTAACCCAGCAGCAGTGTCTATCAGTGGTCTGCTTAATGGATGCATTTGAAGGTGTCATGTATCGCTGTATTGTGTGTTGCAAACTGTTGCTGAAAAAAAGTGGACATTAAAGAGAATTTGGGTTTAGTGAGGAGCCTCTTGAACCTCCAGCTCTATTGTTTCAAATGAGTGGCAGATTGATGAAACTGACAGCTGTGCTCTCTCTCTCTCTTTCTCTGATTCCCTCCTCCTTTCTCCTTTTCCTCAACAGCTGCCCTTGCCTCGGGCCTCGGTGGCTTTGGCTCGGAAAGATTACAGAGATGTTAGCACCCCCCCAAACACACACACACACAATCTTTCTCTGCCTGCCTTGTTAGGCCTAAATGTAACATTTATTCAATTGCATATAAAATATCAATTCTTTTGAATTGCACAGTTTTAGCATAAACAAACTAATAAACTTAATGTTATGCACATTTGCCAGTCACACATAAATGAAATGGGTAAGATTCCAGTCTTCTTCGGCTCCTCCTGTCATAGGTTTATATAGCCTATTTATCATCAATAAATCCAATTAGTTTCAATCTCATACATTTAACCAATTAAATATTGCCTGTTGCAAGTTCATACTTTTTTAACTAAATAAATGTAATTGTTTTCACAATGAACAGATTTATGATGGATCTAAGCAATTTGAATAAATGCATTTTGAAAATATTATTATTTAATTGAAATCAAATAGTGATGCAAAAGGGATGCACGATATATCGACTACCATATCGGTATGTTTTTGATATATGATCTTTGATGATTAATTACATGATCATTTTTAATGTTATCATTATCGGCCTGATAAGAAAATTTTATCCGACATATTAAAACCAATATATAATGAATTATTTCCTTCAGCTGAAACCCTTTAGATGCGCACTTTACGCCATGATGGTTTTGAATTGCTTGAAATATGATTGCAATCTTTTCAAAAAAGGAAAATACAGTTTAACACAACATGCACAGCACAAGTCTGTCATATAATTGTGTGCTTGGGACATGGCTTTTAATGGCAAGACTTGTTTTTGTAATCAGGCTTTCAAAATTTATTTAAAAATTTGGATTTAGATTTATCAGCCAATATTTAGATTATCGGCGTTAAAATATAAAGAATTATCGGTTATCGGTATCGGACGAAAATTTTAACATTGGTCAACCCCAGCAAATAGTTAATAATAAATTATGGCATGATTTTTGTTGATTGCTGAAATCTTACCCTTTTATTTATTTATTTTTTATTTTTTTGAGCGCACCAGAACAACAAAGACAGGCAGCCAGGCTCATCCAGAGCAATGCTCCAGCCAGAGACACATAACGGGAAGGACAAAAGGAGCAAAATCAGCAGCAGTCAGGGACATTCAAAGTGAGACGTGCTGATGCTGTACGTGTGCTGAAAGCTCTGGTGTGTGGCACAGTGGCAGCTGCTGCTCCTGCACAGGAAATCTGACTCCGCTTTCTTTCACTAACACATGGTTGGCTGGAGGAACAGGAGTGGATACAGTGGTTTGGGAGGGGGAGAGAAGTGTGCGTGGGTCTGCACTGGGAAGAAAGGGCACGCTTTGGCCCAAATAGCTGCTTTGCAAATGAATAGAATGAGTTGGAGCACAGAATGAGACACTTTCACCCCTCAAAGAGAGATTGGACAGTCATGTGACATCCATCTCCATTGACATAACACAAAAGAGGCTCAGTTGAGGGCTCTACATCTGACATATTGATGTGACTTATACAGTTGTGCTGATTTACCATAACAGGGCAAATACAAATCAGTCCTAATTCACATATAATGTACAGTCAGCTGGTCATTATTGCAAAATAATGATAAAAACATACATTAAAATATGAATATTTTTGAAAATTTTTATATATATATATATATATATATATATATATTAGTATTAGTATTGCCGGAGAGTCATGGAATAAGTGCCATTATCAAAGAGCCATTTACTCCTGATAAATAAATAAATAAATATAAATATAAACTTAGTGGCATTATGTACGAAACCCTGCATAGTTTGTTGGGGTTAATATATTGGGGTTAGTAAACTGTACAGTCAAATGACAATCTACTTGGCTTAATTTGATCTGACTATTAAAACTAAATTTGCAATAACGGCCAAATGCAGTGCTTGACTCTGTGCGCTCAGTCGCTTTCTGCTTTGTGTAGTAATTAGAGGAGTTTACATTGTCAGACTGCGCAGTGATTAAATTACAATCACACCCTCTGTGGGGGCGTGTGCTGGGGCAGATGGTTTTGCATGACCCAGAATGATGGGGCCGTTGTGTCGTTGTGTGAGCTTCTGGGTCAGCCGTCATCTCAACAAAAGATTCATTTGGATGAAAACGAACACTCATCAGTCTTGCAAAATGTTGCCTATTACACTCTCTTTTGTTACAAAGTGTGTCCGTTTTCACTGGGCGCCTTTATGAGCTGAAGGCCAAGTATGGCCAAGTGTGATTAAACAATTATTAAGAATAGTGTCTGACACAAATCTATGCATTGGGCCATTTTGATTGTGCTGGTTTTGAGCAATTTTAAGTTATTTTGTTAATGGTTTCTTATGCCAATAACTGTATGTTAATTTTCAGACCTTTTCTTTGCTCTGAATCGGTGTCCTTTTGCTTTGAGGGCATAATGTTGGTGTAAGTCCAGTCATGATGAGATCACTGCCTAACCAACAGTGACACAATCTGTCAGTCTGCCACATTTACAATTAATAACTCACTGCCACAGTTAAACGCTCCAGTAATTATAATGACAGTTGATTGTGGACTCCTGAAAAGCTTTCTTATATTCAGTCAGGACAAAAAGGGGGACAGGTGCATTTTAATGTTTGAATGTCATTTTTAATGTTAATTTTTAATGACATTACGGTTTTAATTTCTTCAGCATGACAGTGCAATTTTGAGGCTATGATGAGGCAAAGTGATGATGCTTCTAGTAGACAGCTTTATTATGCAGCTCTCTGGCATACTTGATTTTGATCGGTCAATCAATAGTGGCATTCTGTGGCCAAATAATCATAAATAAATACAAATATATTATATGGCCACTAACAATTGGCATTTTTTAATAATGCTAATAATGAATAATAATTGTTTTTAAATTATGTTTTTTTTAAATAATATAATTATTAAAATAATTGTCACTACCAGTGTTGGGGAAAATTATTTTTAAAAGTAATGTGTTACAATATTGCGTTACTGGTTACTTTTTCATGGAAAGTAATGCGTCATGTTACTTTTGCCATCGAATGCACACTTCAGAATCTCGCCAGAAGTAATAGGTCATCCATGGACTTTTCGCCTATACTGTTTTTTAGTTTTTTAGACATTTTTGCTTATTCGAATGGATGAATCAGAAAATCAAAGTCAGCAGGAAAGACTTCGGTTAATAAAGTGATTAATGAATAAATCAATTAAATACATAAAGTATATCTGTGTAATTTCACACATTTAATTTTTGCAGGATTGTGTATTATTCTAAGTTTGCATTTCACTGGTTTTATTAATTTTGAGGAATACTGATTGTGATTTTGTGATTACACCTAACTCCCGATTTCTCTTAATATGTGGACAGGAGAAATGTCAGGAAAACAAAGTAACTTGCATTACTTATTTGAAAAAACTGGCTAAGATATTTTGTTGTAAATTTAAAAGTTATGCAGTACTTTACTACTTGAAAAATGTAATCTGATTATGTAACTAACGTTACTTGTAATGTGTTAGTTCCAACACTGGTCTCATAACTAGTATGCTACACAGGCATATACTTAAAGTATATTAAGTATACTGGAAGTTTTTCCAATTTATCACTCAAAAGTACACTAAATACACTTAAAGTAATGCTTTACTACAATTTAATTCCAACTAAAATATACTTAGTACAAAATTAGTTGTTCTAAAATAGCACACTTCAGGTTAACTAATCATTAACACATTTGAAGTATACTGAATTAGTCTGGCTGCAAGTATACTCAGCATTTTTTTTTCACCAGGGTTATAATATAATGGTGTCATTACTAATAATTGTATAATTCTGCCAGGCAATCAAGTCAAAATTTTTTGCTCGTTAATTTATATATTTGGCAAGGAGCCATATAATTAGTGGATAGTCAGCTGTTCATTATCACAAAATAATGACTCGGTGACTGTACACTATTCACATATACTTTTTAAATTGATCTCAGTGGGACCACAAACCCTATGAACCCTATGACTCAAACCTGATAAGCAAATAGGTCTTCATGTTGACATAAGCTCATTTCAATTAATAAGGGGAACTCTCTCAAGTTCCTCAAGAAGTATATCAAAGCACGAATTAGAGAAGTTAAGCTTATAGGAAATATTCAAGCGTTTGATGTTACAGTTAATCCAGAGTTTGAAGCTCCCTCAATTAACATAAGTAGTAATTTCCTTCCTTGCTCTTCAGAGAAAACCTGTTTAGTTTTACGCCCAGCACCTGCATGGGGCTGTACAGACCTCAAGCACACTGCGGTTACTCGCTGCGAGAGGGACTTCACTGCCAAGTTTCGCCAGAAACAGTCATGTATGCGCTACACCTGTGGAAACACCTCTGAACGGTGTCATAAAACGCTGAGATCTTCAGAAAAAAAAAACTGCAGGTTGCAGCAGTGACAAACAGGGGCTGTTTGGTGAATACTATCACTGGGAATTTTCTGCTATCAAATCAGAGATAAGTAGGTCTAGTTTCTGCTCATCAGTGAGTCTAAATGATTACATCATCTTCTGTGTCTCTCTTTATACTAGAGCTGAATGTGGCTAAAGGTCCTCAGGTGACCCTAAGATCATCAAGATGGGATGGGATACAGATAGAAATACTAAAGGACCACTCACTTACTGCTATGTTCCTTAATCAGGATTGTTCATTTAATCAATTTGCAATTTAGCCAGAAACTATTATTTATATCGTTAGATGCTTCTCACAAAAGTGCCTAAAATGAAAATAATGCAAGAATAAATGCAAAACAATTAGTCAAATTAATAAAAAAGTTTATTAAAATAATAATAGTAATAATGTATTATATTCTTATATTTGTAGTTTATTAAAATAATAATAGTAATAATGTATTATATTCTTATATTTGTATTGCTATTATACATTAACATTATTAAAAATAATAACAATGTATGATGAATATTTTATTGCAATAAAATAAAGTAAAAGTAAATAATTATAATAATATTTATTATTGTAATAACTTTACGCTGGAGACAAGGTCACCCACCTGAAAGACTTACACCAACTTAGACCATGACTTTCCATGCTGGTGGATCAGCATAGCTGTGCTTTTTACCAACAAAAAGGTCAACTGGTAGTCTATTTGCTGAAACTGGTGGAACAAGAAGGTCTTGCTGGTTAACTAGTTAAAAAGCCTGGTTAGGTCATCAGCATTAAAGCAGAAGATAGTATTATTGTACTGGTGCTGTGTTATGCTGGTCTGTTCAATCAAGCATGCATGTGCACATGCAACAGCACTGCTCGTTCTACATCAGGACACTTTGTCCTCTAGCAGCTGTCGGAGACGGAGATAAGTACAGATGGACTGTGACCTGTCACAAAAACACCAAGGTGTTTCATTGACCTCCATGCGCAGCAACCTGCTGTTTACCTGTGACACATGCTGCAGATTTTTATCAGTGCTCCATGACAGATGCATTAAGCTGGAGACAAAGGGCACACTTCTGACATCCCAAACAAAGACAATTTGTTGAACTGAGTGACTGTTGATTGTCTGCTGTTTGCACTCATAACAGCAAACAGCGCTCTGTGATTGATTGAGATCAGAACGAGTATCTACCTGCCTGTCGTATCTGATGAAGTCTGGAAGGCTACCGCTTTCATATAGCGCAGTGAAAACACAATGGTGCTGTGTGTGCATATACACTGAAGAACATGCAGTGGCAGCGTTAAAAATGTTCTGTCCCACCCAATTTGTGTTTGAGATGGCGATCAGAGCACACATTTGAAAAGAACTGTCTATAATAAATAACAGAACAAAAAAAATAATCATAAAGAAGGTTTATTTAAGAGTTTTTAAAGTCCAATAATTTTATCTCCATTTGACAACTTTATATATATATATATATATAAAAAAAAAAAAAAAATATATATATATATATATATATATATATATATATATATATTGTAATCATTGTAGATTTGTTTAAAAATTCTAAAATGTAAATACAAAAGTGTGACATGGAGATAATAGTAAACTTAAAGATACATCCTAATTTTTATTTATTTATTTATGTTGTTTATCATCAATGTTTACAATCAACTGGTTCAATTCATTGTTTTTTTTTCTTTTCAGATTTTCCTAAATCTCATAGCGCATTATAATGTGCGCACACACACACACACACACACACACACACACACACACACACACACACACAGACACATAGACACATAGACACATACACACACATACACACACACACACACACACATAGACACATAGACACATAGA
This sequence comes from Gila orcuttii, assembly GCA_026230005.1. Classification (NCBI taxonomy): domain Eukaryota; kingdom Metazoa; phylum Chordata; class Actinopteri; order Cypriniformes; family Leuciscidae; genus Gila; species Gila orcuttii. The sequence continues at coordinate 23,230,573 of JAPDVR010000015.1, forward strand.
CACATACACACACATACACACACACACTTTTATATATTTTTAAAAATTATTTTTATTTTCACACTTTACACTTTAACTTTATAAACCTTTCATTAATGTAAATATTACATCTGATATTAATGGTGCCAGTATTGTCAGAGGATATTGGAAAATCTGAAAAAAAAAAATTACAGTTTTTTACAATCACTTTGCTACTATTTTCAGAACCTTGATGTCATTTTTCAAAACTCTAGACACAAAACTCAAAACGGTTATCACTTGTAACACAGGTTGTCTAATGTTCAAAACATTGCATTGTGCATTCACATCTTTAAAGAAATCTTGCACTTGCACAATCATTGGTTCAAAAAACAAATTTACTGTGAAATACCATTGAAACACAACTATAGATCACCCACACACAAGCAACCGATAGTTTCACTCTGTCATTGTTCGTACAATCATTAACTATTGTAGAACAAAATAGGTGATACAGGTTTCATTATGGTACTACATGTACAGTAAATACCTCTGTTACTGTAAAGTACTGCAGTAGTAGAGAGAATACAGACAAAGTGGAATCATTGAACAAAGTTTGTAATATATTGATGCAAAACACTACAGTACAATCACAACATTGGTTTATTTTAATCAAAGCAAAAATACAGTAATTAGCTATGAAATAGAAAAGAAAAGACAGTACTGTAAACCATCAAATGCAATGAAATAGAAAAGAAAAGACAGTACTGTAAACCATCAAATGCAGTGTTCCTCAACTTGCTTGCACTGTAAGAAATAAAACAGCAGTGATTACTGTACTTCTACATTGTCATCAACTCTGTGTTGTGGATTTGGCCACAGGTTCTCATCTACATCACAATGGATGTTTTCATTAGCCAAACATCTTGGAAAAAACCTTCGGGCATGGCGAATCCAGGCCTGACACTGGTCTGCTGTGATGTCATTGCAGGCGTCATCCATGGCCTGGAGAAGAGTGACTTGTTCATGAGGGTGCCTATCATGAACCTTCCATCTCCATGCGGAGAAAAATTCCTCAATCGGGTTAAGGAAGGGGGAGTATGGGGGTAAATACAGGGTGGTAAATTGTGCATGGGCCTGAAACCATGCTTGCACCACATGAGCATGATGGAACCTGACATTGTCCCAGACAATGACATAGGTCACACCTTCAGCTCTACAAACCTGTTCGAGCTCATCAAGAAAGGTGACAAGGAGAGCTGCATTATATGGTCCAATATGAGGTCTGCGTCCCACCACACCATCTTCTGATATAGCCGCACACATGGTAATGTTGGCCCCACGTTGTCCAGGTACTTGGATGGTTGCCCGCTGGCCAATGAAATTCCGACCTCTCCTCCTTGTCTTGGCCAGATTAAAACCTGCCTCATCCAAATATATGAATTTGTGATGGTCGTCATCAGCATCCAGCTCCATCACCCTCTAAAAATACATTTTGGAAAGAGATTTAGAGATTACCGTACAATGTAGAATTTTTGGGAATGTTTTTACAACAGCCGTCTTGAAACTGAACTTACCTGAACATACTCAGTCCTCATTTGTTTCACTCTGTCTGCATTTCTTTCGAAAGGCACATGGTATAGTTGTTTTATAGATACCTGGTGCCTTTTCAGTATGCGTGCAATGGTCGGCAAACTTATGGATCCCACATTGTTGAACATGTCTTCATTGTCCAAGATATGCTGGCGAATTTCTGTAAGGCGAATATCATTTCTGGCCCGAACCAAATCGACCACAGCCTGCTCTTGCTGGTCAGTTAGAATTTTCCCTCTGCCTCCACTATTTGGCCTAGTCACAATTCTACAGGGAACATTAGAGTAAGAAGACACTTGGTCACATCACCTATTCTGTGATACACATTGGTATGCAGTCATTTGACAATTGAGAGTAGCATAATGTTTAGTGCATGCTGATAACTTACCGGTTCTCATTGCGGAAAGTTCTGATTATTGAGGCCACGGTTGACCTTCTCAGGTTTGGTTGTATCATTGTAGCCGCCTCAGTCATTGTCATGCCATGATTTATGACATGGTCTACAACTATTGCCCGAATTTCATTGGACACTCTATGCTGTTGCTGCCGCTGTCTTGGTCCGTGGCCTTGTCCTCTACCACGTTCCCCCACACCTCTCAAACGAGGCCCACGACCACCTCTCAGAAGGGGTGCCTGTCCTCTACCACGTTCCCCCACACCTCTCAAACGAGGCCCACGACCACCTCTCAGAAGGGGTGCCTGTCCTCTACCACGTTCCCCCACACCTCTCAAACGAGGCCCACGACCACCTCTCAGAAGGGCTGCCTGTCCCCTACCATTCCTTTGACCAACACGTCTTCCTCGTCTTCCTCCCACCACTGCTTGACCTCCATTGTGACCTGGATCACCTGCTGGCTCCATGTTACATATCACTATGCTCTTGCAATTGGATCCCAATCAACTCTTTATATACTCATTCCACAATGTGCCCTCAATCATCAGTAACGAGTTGGCAGAATTGGACAAGCAATTCCAAGGGCCTGCATCTCTACAGTGCAGTACTGTCAATACTTTAAATAGTCTGAAAAGGTGGTACAGTATTTGGGACCATAGACACAGTGTCTGATGAAGCATTACAGTATGATATAAAATATTAGGCTACATCCATGGATATTGTAGTCTAATTGGTTCATGCTCCACGCTAATTGGTGACAATGAATCTCGTTATCTTGAAACTTTCATGATTTACTGTAAACATGGAAGATTGTTTGTCTGTTTCCATACAACTATGCATTAAGAGTAACGCAACAGTTACTTATCATTTTGAGCAGTTGTATCAATTGATAGTTAGATCAGTGTAAGGAAATGAATAGACATTCATTTGAAATGTAATGTGTGAATTGCCTTTTGAAATAGTAGTACTTTGATGTTAAGTTGTGTCATATTGAACAAGTGATTTTTGTTGAATGAACAAATGATCTAAGTTTTATGTGTATTGTATCCAAACAATTGAGAAAATGGTTAGAGTTTTGAAAAATGTGCATTTTGATAATTGGTTGTGAGTTTTGTGTCTAGAGTTGTGAAAAATGACATCAAGGTTCTGAAAATAGTAACAAAGTGATTGTAAAAAACTGTAAGTAAAAAATGGTAGAATAATTAATTTTCTATTAATTAACTTAAAAATGTGTCATACTGTACAGCATTAGAATACTGTAGCACATGAGTCATAGTAGACTACTTTTTTAAAGTTTTTTTTTTTTTTTAGCTTGATTGATATCTGCTAAATATCTGCATTTGTGGTCCACGTAAGATAAAAATCCTATGGGTTAACAAAAAAGATAGATTAGTAAATGATGACAATTTCATTGTAGGGTGAAATGTCCCTTTAAGAGGGACAATTCTGGTAATCCAAACATTAAAGGAGTCAATAACCAGTGAGCCCATGTAACCTGTTCTGTTTATTTGTCTTTCATACTTGTTCCTTGGCAGCAATCTGTGAATAATGTTTCAAACAATATCTACTTTTCTCATTCAGTTATCAGTCCATCCAGAGACACTTATCTCTTTTGCCAGCATAGACCCTCGGATTGTGTCATACCTGAATATTTAACTCTAAAAGTGCAGGTCGACCTTCTTTCCACATCTACCAGCTCACAAGTGCACGTGAAAGACAGTGAGACCCCGGTGTGGCATAATCTCTCAGTGGGCTGATAACACACGCACCTCCCCGCTCAGTGTTTGGACTGCTCGGCATGGCACGAGGTGATTTCAGAGAGAGGTGTGAGGCACAGCGAGGCAGGGACAGAGAAAATTTGCCCCTGTGTGTGAACAGTGAGGTGCAGGTGAGGGTTAATGAGTGATCGGCGCTTGACGGGAAGTGCTGCCTCTTTCTGCACAGCGCTCGGGTATCACAGCAGTGCTAGGAAAGTCCAGCACTCTGAACGGGAGCTGACTCACCATGCTGTCATGGCATTACACAAAGAGAGAGTGAGTGAGATAAAGAAAGGGAGAGAAAAGAGAAAGAAAGGAAGATGGTGGGTAGAAACATAAAAAGAGCAGAAACTAAGCATGAATGATTCTACTATTAGTCTTGTCTTTCTAGTGTTTGTCCACAGCGTTGAATGTCTATACATCAGTCCTTTATTTTCTGCCAAAACCGTTGTAGACATCACTCTTTGAAGTCTTTGGAGAAGAAAAGACAACTTAAGATCCACCGAAGTCTCTTTGATCTCACTTTTGAAGAACTTTTCTTTGCGATGAGATGATTGAGGTGCTTGAATCACCGATCCAATGTAATTATTGTCAATGGTAAAGCTTTGTTCAAAAGATCTTGTGGCTGTAAGAGGGACATTTCAATCAGTAGCGTGTACGAGTGTTTCAAATGCAACAAGCTTCTTTTTGATATCAGTGGCTGTAGAATATGACTCAGTTTGCAGATCATTAAGATGGTCTTGACTCATATGAAGATCCCAAACATACACAAAAGAGTATTATGATATTATACATTTTGTGATTTACAAAATTGGTCACCGTTAATTGGTTTGCTGTTACTTTACTATATAGTACTAAATATTTAGTATCATCTGTAAAATTAATAATTATTAAATACTATATTTGAGTACAAATAGAAAAAAAAGTTTGAATTATCTTAGAATTTACTTTTGTGTGTATACTTGTATGGTAAAATGTTGTTAAAATTATTAAGCGTAGCGTCAGTTCTGGCAGGTCACGTTAGACAACTCGCATCAGCTGAATCTCAGCTGATCCACGTCTACCTATAATATGATGCCTATCACTGTATACATATATAAGCTCCTTCAGTATTATCAGCAGTTATCACGTTTCTCAGGAGCGAATTACCCTCCTCCCTCCCCAGCTCCTCCTCTCGTTATTCAGTATGGCATTCTGATTCCCCTTTGAATCAGAATAAATTCTGGAATTATGTTGTACTTTAAAATCTTTGAATTCATGATATCTGCAATACATTCAAGTTGGTTCTGTTCTGTTTACCCTAAGGGTTATTGCTGCTTTCCCTGCTCTTATCCATGCTATACAGTTAGGAACTATAAAACATGGTCACTAAAGTGCCATTGCATAAAACCTTAAAATTGTAACTATTTACAAGACCAGTCAAAAGTATTCACCAGTCACATGAATAATATTAACTGAAATGATGTAGGCTACAGGAATTATGTAGTAGGCAAAAATGTTAACAAAAAGCCAAAACTAATAGCTTCTTTAAAGCCAGCCTCCTCCTAATCCATTGAAAAAGTTTTTTTCAATCAGCTACACTTTAAAAAAATATTTCATGATTTGTTATCACAACTTTTTATCATTGTCAAGTCAACTTAGATAATGTGGTTCAGATAACATAATATTTGAGTTTCTATTTATTTATCTAAATACAGTGAATTTCAATCATTTAAGCATACGCCTTCAGATTAAAAGCTTTAATTTCATGAAAAACAAATTCAGTCAAGTGTGTCTAAACTTTTGACTGGTGTATTATTTAGGGCCCAATTTTAACGATCTAAGCGCATTGTTTAAAGCGCAAGTGCACTTAGGGCGTGTCCGAAATCCACTTTTGCTAGTTTAACGACGGGAAAAATGGTCGATGCGGCGCATGGTCTAAAAGGGTTGTCCCTATTCTCTCATCCCTATATGAGTAATGGGTGTGTTTTGGGCTTAAAGGTTAAAGCGTGCAAGCAGAATATTCACGGGACAAGCCAGATTCCACCATATCTTTATGTACACAATATTAATCTTTCACATTGTAATCCTTTTATTTGTAATATTTGGCATGTTTGTGTGCTGCTGCGCGTCCCTATGTGTGTAAAAAGCAGAGTGTATGCACATTGTATAAACGTGACGCAGGACGTGAAATTTATAACTGCGTCGGGCTGAAACTAGCAAAAAACATGCATTGCGCCGGGTGTTTATGATAGGGCCCTTAATGATTCAAATCTGTCCTCTCTCTGCAGACATGCCGTGGCATGTTATTTGACCACTGACCCACTGTAAGCGTCAGTGCCTCTGTCCATCCTCAGCCAGCTTGATGTGATTAGACATATGTTAACCATCCCAGAGGACTGTTAGTGTGGCTGATAACCGTTTTTTACAGTCTGCCCTTGCCCGTATCTTTGGCTTTAAGAGCCCTGGCAGCTGCCTTGTGTGCATGAAATTTGAAATGGACAGGTAGCGCCACATGTTTGGGTCTGGAGACAGCTCTCCTGTTACCAGCTGCACGCGACAGCTGCTGTAAAAGTGCTCCAGTTTCATGTGGGTTTATCACAGTTTATGATGAATGTGCTGGACTCCACACTTGGCCCCTGTTCTGGATATTTACGAAAGACAATTAAACTGCCTACCACCAAGGCCGCAGGACAGAACAGCGACTGTTGAGCATAAAAGTTTGGGTTTATGTTAAAAAAAAAACAACAAAAAAAAAACCATTTGATTGACTCAATGTTAAAAACATAACAGTAAACAAAATACAAAGAGTCTTTTACTTTTTGAAAAGAGTCAGACTTGACTAGAGTTTGTTGCAGGTAAAGATAGACATCTTATCAAATGCTTAAATATCTTATAGGGATGTTTTGGAGGAATTTATATACAGTGGTTTATTCATGCACACTAAACAATACAAGCGGTAGAGCCAGAGGACCAGAGATAATGAATAAAGCGCAGTTGTTACATACTGTAACTGTACAGCCAAACAATGGACTACATACATAAACCAAGATCTAGCCGATTTGGTATATTGCTTATATCTACAATACTTTCACCAAGCGTACAATGCCTTTTCTAAACGATTAATGATGTTTCACTAAACAAAGTTCGGGAGCACATTCAAATAATCAATCCAATTAAGTTGTCATCAACAATCATCATGACTATCCCATCAGCATGAGAGGAAGCATATATATAGGCACTCAGTCGACTCACCTACATTCCTTGACAGTTTTTCAGCAATTCATTTCATATAGGCGCAGCAACCACAGCTGCCCAAAAAGGCCTCTCCCAGCAGCAGATTCAAGAACTTGGCTGCTGGTCATCGGAGGCCTTCAAAAGTTACATCCGTTCAAATCGCTTCCATATCAAAGAAGCTCAACGACCCCTCATCAGTTAAATTTCTTTAGTATCAACTTTCTCATACACTCAACCCTACAGGCCCACCACTCCCGCAGGAGCCCCGTCCCCATTCTAACTCGCTTCACTGCCACAGCAGTGCTATCTCTTCCGCTCCCATAGGAGCTCACATTTTTCTTCCAACCTGACCTTAGGCCGCTGGAAAGCAAGTTTGGGTTCCACTTCCATTGCAATGTCATCTACTCGGCTCCCCCAGGAGCTACGTTTCACAATTCCAACTTGCTCCACTGCCACAGCAGTACCATCTCTTCCGCTCCCGCATGAGCTCAGCTCTCTGTCCAATTCGCCTTTCGGATAACTTGGAAAGCAAGTCGAAAGCAAGTTTGGTTCCAACACAGCAGCATCATCTATTCTTTTCCAACAGGAGCTCGTTCTCCACCCAAATGGATCATCGGATAATTCAAAAGAAATTCAGATCCAAATCTTTCCACTACACACAATCTACTCCGCTCCCACAGGAGCTCCATTACTCCATCCAAACTTGATCCACCGCCAAAGCAGCGTTATCTTTTCTGCTCCTGCAGGAGCCCAGTTCTTAGTCCAACTTTCTTTTGGGACAGTTGAGTTCAGAAAGCAAGTTTGGCCCACTGCCGCAGCAGTGTCATCTCCTCCACTCCCGCAGGAGTTCCGTTTCTTCTTCCAACTTGCTCCATTCCCACGGAACCATTATCTCTTCCACTCCAGCAGGTGCTGAATTCTCCATTCAACTCACAATAGGATTCTTGGAAGCAAGTCGAAAGCAAGTTTTTCCCCTGTCGCAGCAGTGTCATCTACTCCGTCCAAACTTGCTCCACTGCGGCAGCAGCATTCTCTTCTGCCCCCACAGGAGCTCAGTTCTCTGTCCAACATTGCCTTTGGATAATTGAAAAGCAAATCGAAAGCAAGTTTGGTCCACTGCCGCAGCAGTGTCATCTACTCCGCTCCCGCAGGAGCTCCGTTTCTCCATCCAACTCGCCTTCACTACCGCAGCAGTGTTTCCTCCTCCGTTCTCACGAGTATTCAATTCTCCATCCAATTTGCCATCGGATAGTTGGAAAGCAAGTTGAAAAACAAGCTTGGTCCACTCCCGCAGCAGTGTCATCTCCTCCCGCAGGAGCTAGTTTCTCCATCAACTTGCTTCCACTGCAGTAGTTATGCTATCCTCCACCTTTTCCGCAGAAGCTCAACCCGTACGACCATCCCCAGCCAACCACTTGCAAGGCCACCCATCTGATGCCACGACAATCAACTCCCTTCTGATGATGCAAGAAGCCCTCCACATCCAGTGACTAAACTCCCTCCCTACGATTGGCACCAAAAGCTTTGCACTCCGCAAGTTTTTGGGGGGTCATCAACATAATTTCTGGTGGCTGTCCCGCATTTATTGCAACTTTTGGGGGGAGTACTCTGGGTTCGGGCCAAATACTGAGGCTGGAGCCCTCTCCTCGGACAGCACGCAAAATATGCATACCATTTATTCTATCTGACTTATTTGCAAGTGTGAACTCGTGAAACATCTTTGTTGATTTTTGGACAGGAATGTTGTTCTAGGATCAACAAAAATGTGTTTGTCCAGGAACATATTGTCAAACTTGGCAAAATTACAATGACCAAAATTGTATTACAATATTATTAAAATAACCATTTTCTATTAAAAAATATATATATTTTAAAACAATTTATTCCAGTGATGGCAAAGCTGAATTTTTTGTATTTTTAGACCATTAGTGTCACATGATCCTTCAGAAACCATTCTAATATGCATATTCTAATATGCTATTTTATTTAAAATAGAAATCTTTCGGAACATTATGAATGTCTTTGCTGTCATTTTTGATCAATTAAATGTGCCCTTGCTGTGTAAAGGTATTCATTTCGTTTTTCATGAAAAACAATCAATACAGGTAAAGTGAGACATTTGTCATTGGCTTTTAAAGAAACAAAAAATTGATCCCAAATGGTTTAGCCCCTCAATATCATTTTATATAACAAAATATCTCTACAACACTATATGAACAGCAATAAAAGTAATAAAACAAAGTGTCCCACTTCACCAAGTGTCCTATTGTATTCGCCTATAATGGTGCACTAAACCTCTTTTTGGGGCTTTGAAAGTCTGTTTACTTTCCACCCCCTCAACGTCTTTTATGTCATGACCTCTGTGCTCTCACCACCTGATCTGACGGCCGTCTGAAGTAAGTCATGTTGTATAAGCAGAGTTACAAAAGTCGTGCAGGCAGCAGTTCCTGCCGCTTCGCTAAGCCAGGAATATGATCCAGCACATGTTGTTTACACTTGAGAAAGTTAAAGGAGAATGATGGTAAAGGAAGACGCAATTAATGATGCCTAAAAATACATCCTCTATAACCAGCTCAGTCTTTTACGCAGGTGGATGAGTATATACTTCAGTATACACTAGAGTACAATAATGTTTTAAATAAGCTAGTTTTAGACTTATTACTTATATTATTTTTTACATCATATGGACTTGCAGAAGTATCCATGGCTTTCACACAATACTATCTTACAAAAAAGAAGTTTAATCAAGTGTGCTATTGGTATACTTTTTTTAAACTAAAAATAATAAAGTATACTTTCAGTCTATTTTTTTATGTACTTCTCAGAAATATACTTAAAATTATACTTAAGTATACTTGGCTTACTGACAGAAAAGTCTAAGCATATCTGGCCTATATACTTGTACTCAATCTTTTGATCATATACTTAAAAGTATAATTTAGTATTCTAAGTATAGGCTACTTGTAGTTCCTAAGTTATAGGCTTGTAGTTATGTTTACTCTTTTGATTAAGTAGCATATTATATACTTTTTCCCACATACTTTTACATACTGTCTTACTGTCATACTGTCTCATCTGGACCCAACTCCAAACATGCAGGGCTCACAGAGAGCACCTGCAAATCTCCCACTCGCTTGATAAATGCCAACGCCATAAGGAGAGCGATCTTCAGCGAGAGGGTTTTTAGATCAACCGATTGGAGCGGTTCGAAAGGCAGACCTTTCAGAGACCCCAGGACCGTGGAGAGGTCCCAAGGCGGCACAGACGGAGGTCTGGAGGGGTTCATTCTCCTCGCACCTTCCAGGAATCTTACGACCAGGTCGTTTCTTCCCAGTGACTGGCCAGCCGTCAGTACATGATGTGCTGCTATGGCTGCCACATACACTTTGAGCGAGGACGGAGAGCGACCCGCGTCCAGCAGCTCCTGTAAGAATGAGAGAACCACAGTTATCTCACATGACTCTGGGTCAGCCTGATTTTTCGAGTGCCAGCTGGAAAAACCTGACCATTTTGAAGCATACAGGCGCCGAGTCAATGGGGCCCTGGCTTCAGATATAGTGCTTAAAACCTTCTCAGGAAGGTCCTTGGGTACCCGTTGAGGGGCCAAACATGGAGGGCCCATAAATCGGGTCTCGGATGCCACAATGTCCCGTTCGCCTGTGTGAGGAGGTCTTTCCTCAGTGGGACAGGCCATGGGATTGTGTCCGATAACTGAACCAGTTCCGGGAACCACGGTCTGGTTTTCCAGAGCGGGGCCACCAGAAGGACTGGGCACCCGCTCTCTCTGACCCGTTTGATGACTTGTGGAATCATCGAGACAGGGGGGAAAGGCATAAAGTGGACGGTTGGGCCAGACATGGGCCAGCGCGACCCTGTTCTTCGAGAAGAACAATTTGCAGTGGGTGTTGATTCTCGAGGCGAAAAGGTCGATTTCGGCCTCGCCAAACACCTTCCATATCAGACTGACCGTCTGTGGGTTCAGGGACCACTCGCCGAGGGGAGTGTTGCCCCGTGAAAGCATATCCGCGCCCACATTCTGGACGCCCGGGATATGCGCTGCTCTCAGAGAGCTCAGGTTGGTTTGTGCCCATATAGAGGAGGTCGTGCGAGTCGTGCTGTCATAGCTAGAGTCTAAAACTGTGCCCAGAAAGATCACGCTCTGGCTGGGGGTTAGTTTGCTTTTTGAAACATTGATTGTGAAACCCAGGCATTTTAGATGGCCGAGAATCAAATCCCTGTGAGCTAATAGCTCGATTCTCGACTGTGCCAGCACCAGCCAGTCGTCGAGATAATTTAACACGCGCACTCCCTGATGTCTCAGAGGAGAAAGCGCTGCATCCACACACTTCGTGAATGTACGGGGTGCCAACGATAGACCGAACCGCAGAACTGTGTATTGATAAGTCTGGCCCTCGAAGGCGAATCTCAAGAATGGCCTGTGACGAGGATTTATTTGAATGTGAAAGTAAGCATCTTTCAGATCCATTGTGACAAACCAATCCCCCGGGCGCACTTGCGCGAGGATATGTTTGATAGTTAACAGTTTGAACGGCCGTATCATGAGAGCTTTGTTCAAATGTCTCAAATCTAGAATGGGTCTGAGACCGCCATCTTTTTTTTTTCGGAATCAGAAAATAGCGGCTCTAAAAACCCATATGTTTTAGCGCGGGGGGACTAATTCTATCGCCCCTTTTGCTAATAGATTCTGTACTTCGGTGCGAAGCACGTGACCCACGTTGCTTCTCATCGAAGTCTCGCAAACCGCCTGAAATTTCGGGGGTCTGCGAGCGAATTGGAGTGAGTACCCTCGCTTTATAGTGTTTATGGCCCAACTCGACACATCGGGGATAGCTTGCCAGGCTAGAACCCGTGTGGTTAGGGCTTGACACACTGACTGGGGCTGGTCGCCTAACGTAGGGGGACCTGATACCCGTATATTGTGATTTGTGCACACATTGAGTATTGGACTGACTGTACAAGCATTTGCGTGTGGGGAAGTCAGTGTTACAGCGGGGGAGGGGCCACCTGATGAAGAGGGACCGTGAGCCTATGTGTTGTGCTTGTGAAACTGATAGCTAACATTTTGAACGGCCGTCTCATGAGAGCTTTGTTCAAATATCTCAGATCTAGAGTGGGTCTGAGGCCGCCGTCATTTTTCGGAATTAGAAAATAGCAGCTGTAAAAACCCATATGTTTTAGCACAGGGGGGACTAATTCTATCACCCCTTTTGCTAATGAATTCTGTACATCGGTGCGAAGCATGTGACCCACGTTGCTTCTCACCGAAGTCTCGAGAACCGCCTGAAACTTTGGGGGTCTGCGAGCGAATTGGAGCGAGTAGCCTCGCTTTACAGTGTTTATAACCCAACTCGCCACATCGGGGATAGCTTGCCAGGCTATAACCCGTATGGCTAGGGCTTGACACACTGATTGGGCCGCCTAACATAGGGGGACCTGATATCCTTATATTGTGATTTTTGCACACATTGAGTGTTGGACTGACTGTACAAGCATTTGCGTGTGGGGAAGTCAGTGTTACAACAGGGGAGGGGCCGCCTAGTGAAGGGGGACCGTGAACCCATATATTGTGATTTGTGTACACATTGAATGTTGGACTGACTGCACAAGCATTGGCGTGTGGGGAAGTCAGTGATCTCCCTCGAACAGGACTGGAGATGACTGAGCTGGAGAGAGTGAAGCACGCGGGGACGTGGCCGGTGTGCGTTCACAAACGTCCGTGCTCTCTGGATGTCGTTGGCTGCGGAGCTTCTTCTTCCTCGGCTGTAAGTAGGGCCGGAGAAGGAAGCGCGGGTGACGCGGCGCCGCCGTCTCTCGAGAGAGAGCTAGCAGTCCGCAGCACGGAGATAGGCATGCACTTGCAGGCCGCACATCCGCCGACAGAGAGTGCATTCTCTGCGTGGTAGAGTCCCAGGCATGAATTGCAGCTCGCGTGTTCGTAGGCCTCGCTTAACACGAGGCATATGGAACAACGCTAGTACAGATATAAACACATAATAAACAGATATTGAAAAGGATATCGCCGGATAGCCACAGGAGAGACGGCGTCAGGAGAAACACGGTTGAGATGTGTAGTCTGCTGAACTGTAGCTCCCTCAGGCTGAAGGCTTTTCCCCTTGGCCCGCGCCATTGGATGTGCAGTTGCCGCAGCGCAGCCTATGAGTGAGCCAGACACTCATGTTCTAGCTGTGCAGCTGCAAATGCGCTTTACATAAAGGCTTCAGTAAATCGAGGAAAAGGAGTTTCCCCACTGCGTATAGCTACGCAATACGAAGTGACCGTACGAAAGGGAACTAATGCCTCATTTCTACCGAGCAGGACAGGACATTACAGTACAGTTCAGTACAATTCGGGACGGGAAAGTAGCGATCGCCGTCATTCTCGCACGAAGAAGAAAGTTATACAGTAAACAACAATGGAGGACATACATCGGATCTTGTTCTTGTTTCTCGGCATGTGGCTGTATGTCACAAGAAGAAACGGTATTGTGTTTCAGCTGTAGCACGCCCAAGTGACGATTCTCTGTCAAACCAATCAACTTTCTGTACTGAGTCTAGCTTCACCCTTTAGTAACGGACTACTGTGCTAGGTACCCCAATGGAGGGGTTCCAAAAAAGTGGTACATACAGTTCGGAATTAGAGTACCATTCACAACTTCTGACAATGGAAATGGCAAAATTTGCTTACCATACTGAACTGTACTGTACCGTACCGCTCGGTGGAAATGAGGCATATCAGTATATGAGTTCAACTGTAGGATAGTTGCAGTACAAACGAAAAGCAGTTGTAAGGTGTGTACTCAAAGTTTACTACTGTTACACATAAAGTATTCTTAAAAAAGTACACTTTAATACATTAAAAAGTTGGCCAATTTAGTTCCAAGTAGTACTGAAATAGTAAACTTACAAGTATACAAGTACATTGACAGAAATATACTTACTACATAATTACACTTAAATATACTTGAACTTTACTGATGTATACTTAATAAAATTAACTTGAAATATACTTTTTTGTGAGTGTTTTTCTTCCTATATTTGACCGCTGAGTGCCTTAGTCACGCTGAATAACAAGACTTATCTCAATTATCAACTACAGTAATCATTCCCACACAAATATCTCAATACCTCTAACAGTCTGCATTACCTCACACCATCAATTATGATTTTTTTAAAAGCTCCATTTGTAGACCGAACAATGATTATTGAGAGTTTGATGCACCATGGTTGAATCATGCATCAAGCTATTTATTTATATCGACTCACAAAGCTCCTTGGTCTTGCTCTGGTTATGGTTGAGTTAGAGAAGTTTTAGCAAGATTGGGAAGCAAACTATTTCATGATTTCAATAAATATATATTACCTTGGTAATGGGACCTCATTATTCTTTGGAACCTGTTGATGGGAAAAAGAAAGATGACAGCAAGGAACAACGCAGTCTTTATTTTAGGAAGGAAAATGAGTTTTCATAATGTAAATGTCCAATTTACTTCTCAAATTATGATTTAATGTTCTATCAGCAAGCACTTTGAACAGAAAAACATCACAGTGTTCTTCATTACGAGGGTGGTAGATTATATTGCATCTACTTTTAGATTCTCACTCACAGTTACATGGAGTTCAAAAAGATTGAGAACATGTTTAAAGATTTCACAAAATTGTACTCTATAATCCCGGAGGAAGACGCATTGACTTTGCCTGCTTCCAATTCAGCATGTTAAACATAAGTGGAATTTGAACAGAGTGAACTTTATGAATAATAAGTATCTGACATTGTCTTTGATTTCACGAGTTCACACTTACAAATAAGTCAGATAGAATAAATGCATATTTGGCGTGCTGTCCGAGGAGAGGGCTCCGGGCTCGGTATGCGGCCCGAACCCATAGTACTCCCCCCGTTCCTGACTGTGGAAGAATGAGCCAAGAGTGAGGAGTCGGGGTGGTGGAGGGATGCTGAAACTGTCAAGGAATGTTAGGTGAGTTGACAGTGGATATTTATATATGCTTCCTCTCGTGCTGATAGGGTAGACGTGTAATAGTTTGGTGACGAGTTGATTGGAATGATTTATTTGAACGTGCTCCTCCCGAACCTTGTTTATAAAACATCATTTCACGAGTTCACACTTACAAATAAGTCAGATAGAATAAATGCATATTTGGCGTGCTGTCCGAGGAGAGGGCTCCGGGCTCGGTATGCGGCCCGAACCCATAGTACTCCCCCAAAAAGCTGTGAAATAAAATGCAGGGCAGCCGCCAGAATGATGCTGATGACCCCCCAAAAACTTGTGAAATGTAAAGCTTAAGATATCAGCTGCGGGAAGAGGTGGTTGCTGGGAGGTTTCTTTAACGTAGGACGGGAGTTGGTTGACTTGGAGTTGGATGGGTGTGCCTCTTGGGAAAAGAAGGAGAAGACACCGCTGTGGCAGTGGATCGGACTTCTTTGGTAAACGGAACTCCTGCGGGAGAGGAGTTCACGACACTGCTGCGGCAGTGGACCAGACTTGCTTAGATTAATGGAGCTCCTGCGGGAGCGGAGTAGATGACACTGCTGCGGCAGTGGAGCAAGTTTGGAAGGAGTAACGGAGCTCCTGCGGGAGCGGAGTAGATGACACTGCTGCGGCAGTGAAGCAAGTTGGATGGAGTAACAGAGCTCCTGCGGGAGCGGAGTGCACGACACTGCTGCGGCAGTGGACCAGACTTGCTTTAGGTTAATGGAGCTCCTGCGGGAGCGGAGTAGATGGCACTGCTGCGGCAGTGGAGCAAGCTGGATGGAGTAACGGAGCTCCTGCGGGAGCGGAGTGCACGACACTGCTGCGGCAGTGGACCAGACTTGCTTTAGGTTAATGGAGCTCCTGCGGGAGCGGAGTAGATGGCACTGCTGCGGCAGTGGAGCAAGCTGGATGGAGTAACAGAGCTCCTGTGGGAGCGGAGTGCACGACACTGCTGCGGCAGTGGACCAGACTTGCTTTAGGTTAATGGAGCTCCTGCGGGAGCGGAGTAGATGGCACTGCTGCGGCAGTGGAGCAAGCTGGATGGAGTAACAGAGCTCCTGCGGGAGCGGAGTGCACGACACTGCTGCGGCAGTGGACCAGACTTGCTTGAAATAATGGGGCTCCTGCGGGAGCGGAGTAGATGACACTGCTGCGGCAGTGGATCAGACTTTGGTCGAGTTAATGGAGTCGAGTAATGGGGCGGAGTAGAGGGCGCTGCTGCAACGATAGATGGACTTGCCTTTGGCTTGCTTCCTGGGATCCTATGGTGGGTTGAGAGGAAGTTAGCTGAGTAGGGATCGTTGGGCTTCTTTGGTATGGAGGTGGTTAGAACGGATGTAACTCTTAAAGGCCTCCGACGACCAGCGGCCGAGCTCTTGGATTTGCTGCTAGGGTTTTTGGAACCAGAAACGTGTAACGGGGCGATTGAAATCGTCGGTGAAGAGTGGGTCGGAAGGGGACTTGGTCTGAGAGTTTCTGAATTGTGAGTAGAGTTTGGTATGGTTGGATTGGTGATTGGAGATTAAAGATGTATATGAAGTGGCCTTTTTTCATTTGGTCTGACTTGTTTTGTTTGATGAAGTAAGAAATGGTTTCGTTGTCTAATACTGAAAGATCTGAGATTGTGGGATGGACTTTAGGGTTGAAGTTGGAGGTGATGGTGAGTTCTGAGCATCTGAGGAAACCGAGGAAAGCCAATATGAACATGGCATCCAGTGTGCGGGCGGTGTTGGTGGAGTGGTAGCCTCGGCGGAGGGTAGAGATGCATTTGGTGAGTATGTCCAAGGTTATTGGTTGTCTGGCATCTGGACGGGTTGGTTGGGTTTTTTGGATGCCTTTGATAAGCATT
The DNA here is from genome assembly GCA_026230005.1 of Gila orcuttii. NCBI lineage: Eukaryota > Metazoa > Chordata > Actinopteri > Cypriniformes > Leuciscidae > Gila > Gila orcuttii. The sequence goes on from JAPDVR010000015.1 coordinate 23,247,348, forward strand.
GATGTCTGGGAATTTGCTATGTCTGCGGAGGGTGAACCAAAAAGGAGTTTGTGGAAGAATTGGATTCCGCTTAGATAGCCCTTGATGGAGCGGGCTTTGAGGTTCTTGGTGCTGTCCAGATAGGATATAAATGAAGTGATGTTGAGCAGAGAAAAACTGGGAAAAGGCTGGTTGAATGGGAAGTGGAAAGACTTAAAACACTTCCATGCGGTTAGGTAGGATTGGAGGGTGCTGGGTGAAACGGCTTGCAGAATGGAGTTAAGAGAGGCATCTAGAAGTAGTTTCAATGGATGGTTTATGGGAATATTAACTCTGAATAGTGAGGTACTGGGGTTGGGCATGGGTCCGCCTCTGGTGCCAACAGCCTGAATTTCTGGAAAGCAAACGAGAGAGAGAGTCAGCTATTTGGTTTTTGGACCCAGGAACATGTTTTGCAGTTAAGATGAACTGGTCGCAAGCTGCGATCCAAATGAGGCGTCATAGGAGAGGCATTAAAGCGGGGGAATTTGAGCGGCCTTTGTTGATGCAATGCACGGTTGCTTCATTATAACAGTGTACCATGATGCTGTTAGTCGACCATTCTTTGCCCCACAAGAAGGCTGCTACCACTAAAGGATACAACTCGAACAATGCTGAGGATGTTAGTGATTGTGGTAAATCTAACAACTGGGCTGGCCATGTAGACGCGAACCAACGACCTTGGTAGAAACCTCCGAAACCAACGGAAGGAGCTGCATCTGTGAACAGTTGGATATCCGCAGGGAGAGAAATCAGATTGTTATAGAAAAAAGACAGGCCGTTCCATTGTTTAAGGAATGTTATCCATAAACTGAGCTCGTTGCTACATGAAGTAGTTAGGGAGATTTGGTCCTCTATCTCGTGAACTGATGATGCAAGGAAGAGGAGATGTGAGATGAAAGGGCGACCTTGTGGGATAATGCGCATCGCAAAGTTTAAATGGCCGAGCAGAGATAGAAGCTCTCGTTTAGAGCAATTTGGATTTTCTAGAAGGGTGGATGCGACCAGAATAATCCTGTCGATTTTTTCCGTGGGTAGTGAGGCCTGGAAGTTGATTGTGTCCAATTTAATGCCCAGGAATTCGATGGATGTGGCTGGACCCATGGTTTTTTTCTTGGGCGATTGGAATCCCGAGCTCGCTGAAGACTTTTTGGAATGTGAGGAGATGTGCGGCTGGGATGGATTCAGGCGGAGAGATGATCAGGAAATCGTCTAGCAAGTGGATTAGGTAGGGTATCGAGTAGTTATTGGAAAGAATCCAACAAATAGCCTCTGATAGCATGTCGAAAATTTTGGGGCTACTTTTGCAGCCGAAAGTTAAACGGACAGAAAAATAAAATTTCCCTTGCCATCGTACGCCGAACAAATGCCACGAATCCGGGTGGATGGGCATCACTTTAAAGGCAGAGGTGATGTCAACTTTAGCAAGCCAAGCGCCGTAACCTGCGTCTTTAATCAATGTTATGGCTTGATCAATGGTGTGGTAATGAAGAGAAAATTGTTCGAGCGAGATGAGGCTGTTAATGCTTGGAAACGGAGAATTATGGGAGGCTGAAAGATCGATTATAAGGCGTTTTTTGCCTGAAAATTTTCTGGTGGCCACTCCAATTGGGCTGATACGGAAATGTTCAAAAGGAGGAATGTCAAAAGGACCAATCATAAAGCCCGATATAATTTCTTTTTTAATCAGGGTGTCGACTGTGTCAGGTTCGGCGAAAGCAGATTGGAGATTATCACATATGATACTCTGTGTGGGGAGGCTTTCGACGCCAGGATTAAAGCCATGCTCGAGACCAGACAGTAAATAGTCCTTAAAATCAGTGTTAGGGTGGTGGGATAATTCAGAAGACAGACGGGAAAAATTCACAGGAGTCGATAAGTAGTTTTTCGAATCTTTATTTACAGACCTTTTGACAGGGCATATAGTGCGCGCGTGCGCGCCGCCACAGTAGCTTCAAATATGTAAAAAACAGCAGCGTTGCCTTAGGCAACGCCCCGCATTAAAGTTATTGCAGGCTTGGTTGTTGGATGGGAATGAGATTTTTCTTCTTTGGGAATCCGTAGCTGAGTCGTTGGGATTAAAGTTTGCTGGTCGCGGGACATAACTGGTTGATTTTCCAGCTGATGAATCTGGGCGGGGAGGATTTTTGGGGTTAATCAAAGGACAAGCTGTGGTGGAATGAGAGACAGATCTGCAAACTGCGCAGGATATGTTGCGGCAGCCTAAGAACACTCTGTTGTGTAGCTCTGTGTCAAGGGCTCCCCAGTAAGGGCACTGGTTCCACTGAGCTACCCGGACGGCGCATTTTGCTGAGAACAATTTGTGGTAAGTGTAAAAATGTGTTCCTCCATATGACAACGCGAGCTCTGCAATTATCGCGAGATAGTCGTTCAGTTCTCGTCTTCTGTGGGGGAGTGCGGCGTAAATTATTTCGCTATACCGGTTGAAAGCAATTGCGAATTCGGAAAATGACAGGATGCGGGATGAATTGTGAACTGGGTTTTTCAAGGTGACTGCAAAATCGCCGCAATCGATTTGCCTATTTGAAACAGAGGAAGGGAGGATAGATAGAAGAGAGGATAAATCGATATCCGCACCTGTGAGTATCTGGGCTCTGATGTTGTTGGTCACGGGGGGCGGTTCCATAGCTGTAGCGTTCGGCGGGATGGGCATCGGCGTTGCGGAAAATAGGGTGAAAGAAGAATGGTTTTGGGGAAAAGTATTAGGAGGGAAAAAACCCGGGACCGAAGCCGTTTGTGGAGGCAACCTCACACTTGGGTCGGTCCCTAAAGCTTGGGGGGAGCTGGAAAAGTTGGGAAAGAAGAGAGCTGGGGAGGTAGGAAGTGTGTGTGGGCCTGCGGCTCTAGCTGAGGCAACCTCGCGCTAGAGACTGACGGTGGACTGCAGGCCAGGGACAGGAAAAAGGGTTGGAAAAGGTTACGGGAGGATGGTGGGGTGGTTGGGCTTGAAGCGTTGGCATACTCACGTTTAAAGAGCGGCCTGTTTCGCATGAAACTGGCAAAGTGGCGTGAGGTGCGGTGCTGGAAAAAGCCACGGTCTGTAGCTCAGCAGAGCGGGGAGAGTAGTGGGGCCTGGCGGCGGCGGAATCTGGGGCGCGGCCCAGGCTAGCTGAAGGCCTGCTGTGGCCTGGCGCTCACGTAGAACTGGGCCCTGCGGCGTCGGGAGAAGGAGTTTTCTGAAAACGTGAGTTTGATGTTTTGTTACTTGCCTTTTTTGCTGTTTTTGAAGGTGGAGTGGATTTCGGAGAAGGGAAAGCTGCCTGGAGAGAAACATACAAGTTGTACAGATGTGATTTGTTCATCCTCCTAGAAAAATGAACGTCAGCGCTGATTAACGCTTGTCTCAGCCCCAGCACTGTCCATTTCTCGATTGCTGGAATATTGGGTTGTGCTGAGGTGTAGGAGGAAGCTGGAGATGGTGGAGGTCTTGATGGTGGAGGTGAGGGCAAACCACGTCGCCTCGGGGTACGAGAGGCGGCTCGGCTAGGCCGGCGGCCGCACCGTGAAGCTGGAGGTTCGGGAGCGGTATCCTGTTGAGCATGGGAGCTCGTAGCGGTGATAGGGAGCTGAGATGGAACCTGGCTGATGAATGAGTCGTCATCGGAAGGGTAGAGTTCGATCTCTGACATTGTGGCAAAAGGGCGGGACCAAATGCTGAAACTGTCAAGGAATGTTAGGTGAGTTGACAGTGGATATTTATATATGCTTCCTCTCGTGCTGATAGGGTAGACGTGTAATAGTTTGGTGACGAGTTGATTGGAATGATTTATTTGAACGTGCTCCTCCCGAACCTTGTTTATAAAACATCATTTAAAAATGTCCTTATCAGTACTTATATCTTTTAATTCAGTAAAATATATCTAAACAAATAGAGACTCTAAAGGGACATGTTAACCAGTGTTAACCAGTTTGCATGCACAGTCTCACATTTTCTTCTGCAAATATCACTTAGGAGGAAAATGTTTTCCAGTTCGGAAATTTTGTCATTCACATGCTCAGGTTTCATCTTGCTCACATAGAAATTTATCATGCACGGGTGGAAATTTTCTTGTGAACACGCAAAAGTTTCAGGGTTTCTTCTGCAAATATCACTTGAGGGAGTCTGTATTATGATTCTAAAATAAGCTAAGATAACGAGGCTACTCGCTACAGTTTGCTCGCAGACCCCCGCACTTTCTAGCTGTGGTCGAGATATCGGTAAGAAGCAATGTGGAGCCAGTCCCTTTATTACTAAGCAAGTCGGGTTTTTTTAATCGCTATTTCCTCGTTCCCAACGAGGAGCCTGGACCCCTACTCATGCGGAGTGACAAAGGTACTTTCCTTTCTAAAAGAGCTTTTGGACGCAGGTCGCACCCCCTCCATGCTCAAAGTATATGTGGCGGCCATAGCAGCACTTCACGCTCATGTGGCCGGGCAATCACTGGGAAGAAACGACCAAGTCGTGCGCTTCCTCAGGGGGGCCAGATGGCTAAACCCACCTTGACCCCCCTGTGTACCTATCTGGGACCTGTCCACGGTCCTGGAGGCCATGAAAGGGGCCCCTTTCGAGTCGCTTCAGTCTGCTGACCTGAAGCCTCTTTCACTCAAAACTGCTCTCTTGCTAGCACTGGCATCAGTCAAGCGAGTGGATGATTTGCAAGCACTCTCAGTGAGCGCTTCCTGCCTTGAATTCGGGCCCAACGACTCCAGAGTCGTCCTTAAGCCAAGGCACGGGTATGTTCCTAAAGTGGTCTCTACTCAGTTCAGAGCGCAGGTCATTTCGCTGTCAGCTCTTCCCTCATCAGAAGACGAAAGAGACGCGAATCTACTATTTGGAGCGTTCTGCCCCCTTCAGGCAGTCAGAACATGTTTTCGTATGCTTCGGCGGCCACACCAGAGGTTTTGTGGTCACGAAGCAGAGACTGTCAGAGACTGCTATCTCGCTGGCTTATGAGTCTAAGGGCCTCCATTGTCCCATAGGCATCAGAGCTCATTCCACGAGAGGCATGGCCTCGTCATGGGCATGGTCGAGTGGAATACCAATTGAAGATATTTGTGCGGCGGCCGACTGGGCCTCACCGTCCACATTTATGAGGGTTTAAAACCTGGAAGTTCCTGCTTTGCAAGCAAGGGTTCTTTCAAAGCATTAACAAAGCATTCATTTATTGACAGCCCAGCAAGCAATTATTTAAAAGTTCTTTGGCGTAGGCTCCGTCCGTAGTTCATAATCCGAGGGTAGCGGATCTGCATGTCCTGCCTGAAGACGAAGGAAATTCTTTATATTTTAAAGGCCAATAACCGATATATTGGCCGATATATCTAAATCCAAATTTTTATATAAATTTGCAGTGCCTGATTACAAAAACAAAAGTCTCACCATTAAAAGCCATGTTCCAAGCACACAATTATAATGTTCTCATTATAATGTTATGTAGCCTATATGACAGGCTTGCTGTTGCATTTAACCGTATTTTCCTTTTTAAAGTGATTTCAATCACATTTCAAACAATTCAAAACCATCATGGCGAACAGTGCACATCTGAAGTGTCTCAGCTGTCCATCCATTATCCATTATTTACCAGCTTTAATCAGCCAAATTTTCTTATTGGGCCGATAATAATTACATTAAAATTTAAGATATATCGGCCGAGACAGATACGGTGCCCGATATATCGTGCATCCCTAACTTTAAATAAGACAATTTGTCAACGAGGTAAAAAAAAAAAAAACTCAATACATTACCTTACACCATCTTGTTATACAAATGTTCAGATATTTTTAACTAGAAAACAAGACAAAAGTCTGATTAAGAGAATGATTTTTTGCAATGTGTACAGTGTATGCATGAGCGAGAGCAAGAAAGCATAATCAAACACTCATTTGTCAGAGAGGAAAGAATCTGCTACAGGGCCATGAAACAAATATTCCTCTGTTTCAGCCTCATGCCTCATTCATTGAGAAGCCCAAATAGCGTCTTCGCTGTTTGTGCTGCAGGCTCTCTTGACGTAAAAAAGTCAGTATTTATGAAACAGAGTGGGCAATGAGTGGACCTTTTCATCTCCACTGGGAATTCTTCTGCAGACGCATTCAGGGGGTACAATTTTTGTTATGTGTGGAGATGAGAGGCATTTCGGATAACCTTGTTCTCATGTACGCAAAAAGAGCCAACAGTGACGGAGATGTGCCCACACACAGATACACACTCATGTAAAGGGAACCCTTTAGCTGTGTGACTACCTTGTTTGGATTATTAATGTGATTGACTTTTGTTTGCAATAACATGATGACTTGTTTTTTGCATTCTATTTTCCTGATGTCACTACTACCAATTATCACCTCGAAGGGAAACATATACGCTCACGTTTATTTTCCCACCATTGTGGAGACTTTCCATTAACTCATATTGTTTTATATTTTTTTTTCAACTGCTTACACACATTTTCAAAACTGTGCCTCTTTTTTTTTTACTTTACGCACAAATCCAAGAATGACACACACAAAATGCAAAACACATCTCAAAAGCAAACATTTGTCTTTCGTTGCAAACACCTTTGCCATAATATTATATTTTTGGATGTATCATATACAAACTCAAAACCTAAAGCTCTTTTTTCATGAGGTCCTATGTAAATTTCTGTATAAGATTGAAAGTAATTGGCAGAGATGTGAGGAGTTAGTGTGAGGCACTGCTGAATTACAGTTTTTTTGGATTGCTTACACACTAAAATTAAAAGTAGTACACTATTAGCAAAACCTTACACTCAAGAAGCAAAACATCAGCCCATATTTGCACAACTATAAGCACATTGTCAACCTCACACTTGTTGCAAAACTCTTAACATACATTACACACAAAAATCTATCATGAAGTCACTTCCTTGTAATACCAAAGCACTGACTGTCAAATTACCGCACCGTCCAACCAATTGGTTCAACACAGTCATCAGGTGTGCAAACACTTGTTTGCTTAATTGTAGACACATCAATCAGGTGTATAAGCACTATAAAAAGCAGCAGGTGAGTTCATCGGTCTTCAAGAACAATGGAAAGCGTCAGAGAAAGAGTAAGACGAGGAGGAGAATGAGGAGAACGAGGAGGAGGAGGGGGAGGAGGATGAGGATGAGGAGGAGGAGGAGGAGGAGGACAAGGAGGAGGAGGAGGACAAGGAGGAGGAGGAGGACGAGGAGGACGAGGAGGAGGAGGACGAGGAGGAGGAGGACGAGGAGGAGGAGGAGGAGGAGGAGGAGGAGGACGAGGAGGACGAAGAGGAGGAGGAGGAGGAGGAGGAGGAAGAGGAGGAGGAGGAAGGGGAGGAAGGGGAGGAAGAGGAGGAAGAGGAATCAACAGAGGAAGAGGAAGAGATGGAGGCCATGCTGGAGGTAGAGGTAGAGGAAGAGGAAGAGGAAGAGGAAGACAAGAAGGTGCACAAAGAGGACCGAATCTGACAAATGAGATCCGCGCAACACTGGTTGACCATGTTGTCAACCACGGCCTGACGCTTAGGGAGGCTGGACTGCGAGTACAGCCAAATCTAAGCCGATACACAGTGGCAAGTGTGATAAGAACATTTCGACTGGAAAATAGGTATTGTAAAAATATCATCATATCAAAAACATCTGCACGGTTTCAGTAACTGCTTACAGTACTGTATTCTATGCACTATCAGCACTTCTGTTACCTTTTCCTGTGAAATTACTGTACTATTGTATACTGTTTTTTTTTCTACATAGGATTGAGGGTCAGGAACGACAAGGGGGAAGGCCTCCTATGTTCACAGAACAGCAAGAGAGGGAGATAGTAAACATGGTTTTGGCCAACAATGCTATAACACTCAATCAGCTCAATAACCACGCCAGTTTCAACGATATCCATCAGGTCTCAACATCAACACTGGCACGCATCCTAAAAAAAAACCCATATTCAAATGAAGCAAATTTATCGAGTGCCTTTCGAGCGCAATTCCGAAAGGGTGAAACGACTGCGGCATGATTATGCAGAGGTATGTATTCACTTTAGCAGTGTGATCTTGCATACTGTCTCATAATCTTTTACTGTACTGTAATATGTATACTAGATCTACACTGAACTACACAATTTTGCCTGACACTGTTTTTCAGAGAGTTTTACGAATGGATGGAGAGGAGATCCAGCATGAGTTCATTTACGTAGATGAGGCTGGGTTCAACCTGACGAGAACACGAAGGAGGGGAAGAAACATCATTGGCCACAGGGCTATAGTCAATGTCCCAGGGCAACGTGGGGGTAATATAACACTCTGTGCAGCCATTACACAGAATGGCGTCCTCCACCGCCATGCCCATATGGGCCCTTACAACACAGCACTCATACTTACATTCTTGGACCAATTGCACAACATAACAGCAGCAAATCAAATCGATCATATGCAATACATTGTTGTCTGGGACAATGTGTCTTTCCACCGCTCTGCTCTGGTTCAGAACTGGTTTCAGCAACATCCACATTTCACCGTCCTATATCTTTCACCATACTCTCCATTCCTCAACCCTATAGACGAGTTTTTCTCGGCATGGCAGTGTAAGGTATATGTTCTCCGTCTCCAGGCTGAGGTACCCCTTATCCAAGCCATGGAGGAGGCCTGTGACCAGATGGAGGTAGCAGCAATGCAAGAATGGATTCGTCATTACAGTTTTTGCCCGTTGCTTGAACACATTTTGCAAAACTTCGCTCATTGTGCCAAAACTCTACACACAAGTAAACATGACACAACATTGGGAAATATACCATTCACATCTGTGTCAAATTAAAACTCTACAATCAAAACCTAAACTCTGCTATCAAAACCTAACATTCCTTTGTCAAAATGTAACTCTGATGACAAAATGACACATACTTGCATCATATGCATACACTTTCAGATCAGGGGGATCACACTAGTCTACTTTATATAAAACACTGCAGTCTTTGATTTTCACTGTTTATTCAGAAGGCATATTTTCAGGAGGCACATTTTCAAACAACCAAATAAGCAAATAGGCCTACTCAATATTGTACATTGCAGCACTGTACATTGCAGTAACATGAATTCAGATGAAGCAAAAAAAAAATATATATATGATAATAGTAAAAACACTATACTGTAAACACAGAAAATCATGGCAATTGTGCATACGTGGGCTCATGGATCCCACCGTCTGTTGGGGTCTGGCCACAGGACCTCATCGACATTGCAAGCAATGTCTTCTCCCGCTAGGCACCGGGGAAAATATCCCCTTGCATGTCGAAACCATCCATGGATTGCTGTCACCCGAATGTCGCCGCAGGCCTGTTCCATTGCCTGCAGAAGAGGCATGCGGGCATGTGGTTGGCGGTTATATACACGCCATCTCCAAGCCGAAAATAATTCCTCTATAGGGTTTAAAAATGGTGAGTAAGGGGGCAAGTATACCACTTCAAATTGATTGTGGTTGGTGAACCAGGCCTGGACCAGAGCAGCCCGATGGAAACTGACATTATCCCATACCACCACAAACCTGGGCTGATCTGCTCTGTTCTGTACAACTATATTATGGAGAGCATCTAGAAATGTGAGTATATGTTGGCTATTGTATGGACCTAGTTTTGCATGATAATGCAGAAGCCCTCGAAGGCTTATGGCGGCACACAATGTGATATTTCCCCCGTGCTGACCCGGGACGTGCACAATTGCCCTTTGGCCAATTACATTACGACCCCGTCGTCTTGTTTTGCTCAGGTCGAATCCAGCTTCATCAATGAAAACGTGATGTGGTAATGTGATATACTGTAGTACAGTGCTGTAAATACCATCTGAGTGGAGTAAAAGGTAGAGAGGTGAAGACATACCTGTTTTCTAGTTGGAATGTTCTTATTACAGATGCCACTGTGAAGCGGCTTAGATGTGGGTGGACTCTCTGCCCAGCTTCCCTCATAGTCAGGCCATGGTTGATGACATGGTCCACCAAAGTTGCTCTTATATCATCAGAAATAGGGGTCCATGCATGGCCTCTTCGACCGTGACCTTGACCTTGTCCTCCTCCTCATCTTCCTCATCCTCTTCCTCATCTTCTTCCTCTGCCTCTTGCTTTCCCTCCATCCATGCTTGCAAAGTTCTTGAAATGGCTAAACTTTTTGTAGCTGGCTGATTGGTGTTCAGTTTTGCAAGTAGGTGCCTTCAGGTGTGTATTTGAGTGGTTGCAATTACCCGATGTGTTTTGTATTTTGGATACATGTGTTTTCCAAATGGCACCCTGAGATTTAATTTTTGAACGAAGTGTCTTATGTATACAGTTTTTTTGGATTGCTTACACACTAAAATTAAAAGTAGTACACTATTAGCAAAACCTTACACTCAAGAAGCAAAACATCAGCCCATATTTGCACAACTATAAGCACATTGTCAACCTCACACTTGTTGCAAAACTCTACACACAGTGATTTGCAAAACACTAAACACACTTAACATACATTACACACAAAAATCTATCATGAAGTCACTTCCTTGCAATACCAAAGCACTGACTGTCAAATTACCGCACCGTCCAACCAATTGGTTCAACACAGTCATCAGGTGTGCAAACACTTGTTTGCTTAATTGTAGACACACCAATCAGGTGTATAAGCACTATAAAAAGCAGCAGGTGAGTCCATCGGTCTTCAAGCACAATGAAAAGAGTCAGAGAAAGAGTAAGACGAGGAGGAGAACGAGTAAGAACGAGGAGGAGGACGAGGAGGATGAGGACGAGGGCGACGAGGAGGAGGAGGACGAGGACGAGGACGAATCAACAGAGGAAGAGGAAGAGATGGAGGCCATGCTGGAGGTAGAGGAAGAGGAAGATGAAGAGGAAGACAAGAAGGTGCTCAAAGAGGACCAAATCTGACAAATGAGATCGGCGCAACACTGGTTGACCACGTTGTCAACCACGGCCTGACGCTGAGGGAGGCTGGACTGCGAGTACAGCCAAATCTAAGCCGATACACAGTGGCAAGTGTGATAAGAACATTTCGACTGGAAAATGTTAAATTTTATATTTGGTAAAAATATCATCATATCAAAAACATCTGCACGGTTTCAGTAACTGCTTACAGTACTGTATTCTATGCACTATCAGCACTTCTGTTACCTTTTCCTGTGAAATTACTGTACTATTGTATACTGTTTTTTTTTCTACATAGGATTGAGGGTCAAGAACGACAAGGGGGAAGGCCTCCTATGTTCACAGAACAGCAAGAGAGGGAGATAGTAAACATGGTTTTGGCCAACAATGCTATAACACTCAATCAGCTCCACGCTAACATTGTCAATAACCACACCAGTTTCAACGATATCCATCAGGTCTCAACATCAACACTGACACGCATCCTAAAAAAAACATATTCAAATGAAGCAAATTTATCGAGTGCCTTTCGAGCGCAATTCCGAAAGGGTGAAACGACTGCGGCATAATTATGCAGAGATATGTATTCACTTTAGCAGTGTGATCTTGCATACTGTCTCATAATCTTTTACTGTACTATAATATGTATACTAGATCTACACTGAACTACACAATTTTGCCTGACACTGTCCTTCAGAGAGTTTTACGAATGGATGGAGAGGTGATCCAGAATGAGTTCATTTACGTAGATGAGGCTGGGTTCAACCTGACGAGAACACGAAGGTGGGGAAGAAACATCATTGACCACAGGGCTATAGTCAATGTCCCAGGGCAACGTGGGGGTAATATAACACTCTGTGCAGCCATTACACAGAATGGGGTCCTCCACTGCCATTCCCATATGGGCCCTTACAACACAGCACTCATACTTACATTCTTGGACCAATTGCACAACATAACAGCAGCAAATCAAATCGATCATATGCAATGCATTGTTGTCTGGGACAATGTGTCTTTCCACCGCTCTGCTCTGGTTCAGAACTGGTTTCAGCAACATCCACATTTCACCATCTTCCACCATACTCTCCATTCCTCAACCCTATAGAAGAGGTTTTCTCGGCATGGCGTTGGAAGGTATATGATCTCCGTCTCCAGGCTGATGTACCCCTCATCCAAGCCATGGAGGAGGCCTGTGACCAGATGGAGGTAGCAGCAATTTACTGTAAGGATGGATTCGTCATTCAAGACGTTTCTTTGTGTCTTGCTAATGACAACATTGCCTGCGATGTTGATGAAATTCTCTGGCCAGATCCAGCTAGGCGAAGAGACAATGTCTAGTTTTTTTTGTTTTGTTTTTTTACAGTAAACTTACAGTACAATAAGTAGAGTGACATTTTGTTACAGTTTTATGAATCTCCATGTCAACATTTTGGGCGTTTTGAAAAATAAATGAGTTTCTTCAGTCTGCAACATTGGTCTTGTGTAGTGTTTGGTGAATTTACATTATATTTGTACTTTGTTGATGGTAGCCTACTCTAATCATAGGGAAATAGAAGTGCTAAAAGTGTTTTAGGATTATCACAGCAGAGTGTAACTTGTGCAAACAGAGTATAGTAATGTGAAACGTGTGTGTTTCATATGGTAACAAAGTGTGGTTTTTAAACAGAAGTGTATAGTTTTTACAAGAGTGTTTAATTATGCATAGGATCTGTAGTGTTTTGCTAATTGGGTGTGTGGTTGTGCTAATTGTGTGTAATGTTTTGAAAACACGGGCCCTGTTTTGAAAATTGTGCTTAAGCAATCCAAAAAAACTGTAAAATAGAGTGTAGTATGCAGGACCAAGTGTGTTGCATAAAGGAGTAAGTGTCTTGCAGAATTGCAACTAGAGTGCAAAGCAGCGCTTTTGTTTAAGGAATGGGTACATGTGTTTGAGGTATGGTAACAAAAGCTTCAAGTTGTGTTACTTTAGTCTAAGCATGGGTCTATAGTGTTCAAGCAACGGGCAAAACTGTAAAGACGTTTCTTTCCAAGGTGTCTTGCTAATGACAACATTGCCTGCGATGTTGATGAAATTCTCTGGCCAGATCCAGCTAGGCGAAGAGACAATGTCTAGTGTTTTTTTTTGTTTGTGTTTTTTTTTTACAGTACAATACGTAAAGTGACATTTTGTTACAGTATTATGAATCTCCATGTCAACATTTTGGGCGTGTTGAGAAATAAATGAGTTTCTTCAGTCTGCAACATTGGTCTTGTGTAGTGTTTGGTGAATTTACATTATATTTGTACATTGTTGATGGTAGCCTACTCTAATCATAGGGAAGTAGAAGTGCTAAAAGTGTTTTAGGTTTATCACAGCAGAGTGTAACTCGTGCAAACAGAGTATAGTAATGTGAAACGTGTGTGTTTCATATGGTAACAAAGTGTGGTTTTTAAACAGAAGTGTATAGTTTTTACAAGAGTGTTTAATTATGCAAAGGATCTGTAGTGTTTTGCTAATTGGGTGTGTGGTTGTGCTAATTGTGTGTAGTGTTTTGAAAACACGGGCCCTGTTTTGAAAATCATGTTTAAGCAATCCAAAAAAACTGTATTGTGGCATTTTGATAGGTTGTGTTTGATAAAGGAAATCAAGATACTTCCTGTTTGATTTTTGTGTGTTACATAGAGAATTGTGTGTTGTGGTTTGCAAAAATTTTTTTTATGAAATTGAAAACTGAGTCAAAGGCCTAGAATTAGTGTTTGGTTTTTGAAGATTTGGTTTAAGTCATGTTTATAATTTTACAAATATACAATAATGGTCTTTTAGCAGTCTAGGATTTTTTGCTTACTTTTACAATCATTTATACTTTAATCTCACAAACAGATACTGTGATGACCCTCTACAGTCAAACCTCAGGATGTTTTTCCCGAGCCTCAAGGATTCAATGAGGATTATTTGCATGAAGCATCCCCATTATGTTGTTGCCAAGGAGAATCTGTCATAATCCTGAGCTATCCTCCTATAGTGACAGCCATCCATAAAGCTGCGATCACAAGCTGCCACAAATTAAATAACATAAGTAGGACTTGCCTGTTTTGATTCTCTCTCTCTTTCTGACCGGGTTGCCCCCTGCCCCATCCAGGTAGATGATAGTAGCATCCAGCTGTGGAGATTAACACACAAACCACTGCATCAACAGCTACTAATCTGTTATCTGGATTATGAGTTACAATCTAGAAAGGTTAACAAACACAAAACACAAAGAAAAGACAAAAGCTTTCTTCCCCTCCCCCTTCTATCGAACCCAGTAAAATCGGGAGACAATAAACATGCCCTGAAATGAATCAAATCACATAATGGACATGGTGTATATTTTTAATAAACAATACAAATCTTCTCACAGTAAAACTAGTATTCTTACCAGACATTTACGCAAACATTGTAAGAATGATATTACTGATAATAATGATGCAACTGTTATTTTACAAGAAAATTGTCTTTTTTGATAAATTATCTACACTCTCTTACTAAAGGGATTTAACCAATTTTCTGTGTTAGCAAGTGACAAACCATCTGAAATGATTTTGTGTTTGGCTTTGTTCTTTGTTTGGAGCCCAATGGACTGTTGATTTAGCAACTGATTGTGTGTTTCTGAATGAAAATTCACCAACCTTTGTTGGTGAATGAAAACATGAATTATTGATTTATAACTTAATATGTAGTTAAATTGATGATGTGTGTTAAATGTGAAAGATCTAGACCCTCAGGGAAACAGTGTTTGGTCTCCTGTGATGTTTTATTGCTCTCATTAGACGCAGATCAGGGTTGTAGTAACACCGGAAAATTATGACTGAAGGAGCACAAAGAGAACACAGTGATCTTATACAACTTAAATGATTTTGCATAACATTTGAGGGAAAGTAGTATGAGAGTTTCCAACTTTCCACTGACCCCACCACAAAAAAAAAAAAAAAATCCAAATTTAACTTTTTGTTATCATTGATAGCAACTTACCGATATTGTACTGTTTTAGAAAGAAGTCTCCAAGGCTGCATTTAGTTGATCAAAAATACAGTAAAATACTATGAAATATTACCACAATTTAAAATATCTCTTTTCTATTTTAATATATATTACTCCAATCTTACTGACCCCAAACTTTTGAATGTTTTTAGTATTGTAGTATAAATGTATATATGGTTCCATCAGCTGGCCCTGGGCTATTGGGCCATCCTTATTGTTGAGTCCTGGACTAGTTCAAATCAATGTCACACACACTAAAAGCCTCAATCCTCAAGATTGAAAGTTCAAGATAAAGAACAATGGAGCTCTGTTCATGTTGTGGCACAGGCTGCTCCGAATATGTTTTTCAGCCTGTGGACAAAACAAGAGAGCAGTAAATCCCCTGATGTAAATAAGTGACGATGCCAGTACGTAAAATCTTCAGTTTACATGATGGATGTGTTGATCAATATTACAAATTACACCATGCAATAATGAATGAATATTACTAGAATACTAATATGTAATTAGTAAAAAAATAATACTAATATGTAGAAGTTAGAAAGGCAAATTTTCTAAAAGAAAATGCATTAAATCTGAACAGCTGTGGTGAAAAAAAAAAGTTGATTCGTTTGGTAGAAGTAGATTTTTGTCTTTGATCCAGTTTTGAAAATTAGATTTAATAACCCATACGCCCAACATTAACAGTTGTGGTAGCAGATAGACTGTTAAAGCCCACAGGGTATTCCCCTGGCCCGGTCAGTTCCAGCGTCAGTGTTGCTCAGTTAGGAGGCATGAGAGGAATGCTTTCCGATCCTTGAGCTGGGGGTCTGAGGTCCTCTTAAATTCCAGCACGGAGCAGTCAGAATGCTGAACATCACTGATCGAACAAATAAAGCATGCTGCTTATTAATGCTGTCTGCTGTGTCATATAAATATCATCACTTCTGGAATACCATACCTGGCTTTCATGAGCTAGATTTACTATTGACTGTTTGAATGGACTATGAAACTGTTAACACAGGGCTTTTATCCCTCTCCCATCACCTACTCTATGTATTAGCAAGGGTGTTGGCCCAACACAAAGCTTGCATCTTTCCGAGGGTTTTGCATATCAGGTGTACTCGAACACAACACAAGTTAACAAATGAAACAGAGGTTTTAAAATTGCAGTTAATCCTTTTCAATGAAAACAACTGTGAAGGGATTAACAGCTTACACCAAATCAAAAAGCAGATAAAGCAATTTGCTAATCTTGACATTGAATACTACGCTTCCTCCAAAAACATCACTGCAACATCCGAGTGCCTCTACTTAAAGTCTTTCCCAGGTTTGTTACTACACACTCTGAGAAGAAAAGGTTCTATATTGAAGCTTAAAGGGTTCTGTTAGGCGCTTCATATCTAGAACCTTTTAGGGGATCCCATCATTTTATGGATTTAGTTCTATAATCTAAGAGTTATGTGCAAAACAAATGCATACAACTCTGCAAAGGGGGCACGTGTCATATTTACTGTATTTAAGTGTCCAGAGCTGAAAACTGTTTTACTTCACTCCTGTTTGTACAAATGTACAGTCTCTTTGTAAGGAGCTATAAAAGCAGTGCCCTCTTTACACACTCCATGGGAAGAGTGATTACAGAACACGCATGACACATACACATACACATACACTAGGGTAAATAGAGGGAGCAGCTGTGCTTTCACCTGTTCTATAGGTCTAGATAAGGTGATCATGATGTTTTAAACAGAAGGCTACTCTGGTGGTCTCTGGGACACACTGACCTACATTCAGACTGCATCCAGATACAAAGAGTAGGTACTTATTTTAAATAAGTAATTACCTCACGACCACTAAAAAAGTATGTTCTATAAAGTATGAATGTGTTTAATCTGGACGTATTACATTCGCCATGTTGTCATTAACATGTGACCTACCAGCGTCAGTTGTGTCGCTTTACTGCCATTCACAAATCCTATCCTGTGGCCTCATGGGATAGTGTCCATTGTAAATGCACACTTTAGAATCTCACCAGAAGAAGTAGGACATCCGGGCAGGGACGTGCACAGGAATTTTGAGGGGCAGTTGCTCTGACCTGAAAAAAGCCCCCCCCCAAAAAAAAAAAAAAAAAAAAAACCTCAAAGGCTATATGAAGGACTGAGAATAGCAGGGTCTTTATTAAAATATATATTCACAAAGTAAAAAACTGAAATACAGCACTCAATCACCTTAACTACTACTAATAATAACACAGAAAAACATGACTTGAGTCATGAAAATCCCTACATCAATATCCCTATCAATATCCTTTCACTGATAGGTTTCACCAAATTTACAACTAAAGCATTGGCGCAACATTTAATTGTCTTGCTACACTGCAGCATAATAAAATGGTTCTCACACTCCAGTAATATTTCTGTGAATTTAATTAATCTTGCACTTGTTCATAGTTTTTGTATTATGTCTGAATATATTCAGTTGAATTTTGCCCATTCAAATTGCCTTATCTGACCGTGTTTATGTCCAAACTCAATGCCTCATATTATGGTTTTATTATTATTTATAAAGATTGCAAAACGTCAGAGATGACAGGTTTATGATATACAACTTTGTAAACAGTATACAAAATGTATTAACAATATGTTAAATGTCACCAAAATACACATGAGAAAAAGAGTTCCTCATATTATTGTTTATTGTTTTTTTAATTATTATTATTTTTTTATTTTTTTAAATTTGAAAAGAAATAATCTGGATTGAACTGACAGATGGGGGAAAACTTGCCTCTAATAAAAAAATAAAATAATAATAATAATAAACGCTTAGATTTCGGTACTTTTTTAACCTTTTGGCTTCCCTTACATTCAGTTGTGCTTCTTGCTCGTATTCAGTTCTGATGGTACGTATGGTAACTGGGCAACTACGCATGATTTGTAGTATGATTGCGTAAAGGGAACAGGAATTCCGGTAGGGAACAGAATCAACTGATACACCGGTCGCGTGCAGCGCTGCAGCCACGTAAACACAGTTTGCCCTTCCCCTACTGACTTTCACTCTCGGTGCCGGAATGGAAGTGAATGAGGCTTTGCGATTTTTTTTTTATTTTCTTTTATCTAGGCTTACGTGAAATTCTGCATCCATTGTACAATTTATTTATTTATTTATTTATTTTCCCCCTCGGAAGGGCAACGTGAGTCGAGAAGGGCATATGGGCAGTTGCCCGGGCAACCTGAGCAACCCCCCTGTGCACGTCCCTGAATGACATAAAGCGAATGATAAATTAAAATCAAAATGTGTGAGTATTGTGAGGGTTGAAAGGCACTCTATGGTGATATTGACCCCATTACTGAGAGTTTCTGATATTATCGTCATTCCGTGAGATGAAATTGTCCTGAGAGCCTGAGCGCGAGCTCATGAAGCTCCGCCCCCTGTGTCGTGCAGCAGCAGCTTATTTGCATTTAAAGAGCACACACTAAAACAGCGCGTTTTTCTGAGCCCCAAAAAATGACAATTTAAACATGCTGTAAAAAATGATCTGTTGGGCATTTTGAGCTGAAACTTCACATACACACTCTGGGGACACCAGAGACTTATTGTACGTCTTGTGAAAAGGGGCATAATACAGGACCTTTAAAGCTGTGCCAGTTGAGTGTATGAAATGTCCAAGATTCCATGTAACCGGTCCTACTGACCCGCTCCGAACGGGATTTGAACCGTGGTCTCTGGCGTGGGCGGCGGGCGCTCTATCAAGGAGGCTAAAGACAACAGCCTCTAGATTTAGTTGCTAGAGCACTTCTTGAAATCAGGGGAGTAAGGTTTACACGCACATCTCTTACTGGCCTACGACAGTTATAATTACCCCTCTAAACCTCACTCCCATCCGTGTCACGGCACCAAATGTAACCGGTTCTACTGACCCGCTCCGAGTAGGACTCAAACCGTGGTCTCCGACGTGAACACACTACTCAAACTATTTATACTACAAAACAGCATTGAGTAGTGCATACGTATGCAAATTGGGACGCACCTTAAGTTAGATATAAGTTAAGTTACGTAAGTTGAAATTTGAATTTGAACACGTAATATGCCACAGCGGGATTTTATAAGGACCATGTAATGACAGGATTGCGGCGTAACGTAAAAGCATGTCTTACTTAAAGTTGTCTATGCACATTAAGCTGCATTATAATAAGTATTTTAAAAACAAAAACAAACAAAAAAACAATCTGAGCTATGCTTTCTTATTTGATAAAGCCAGACAATTCAAACAACAATGACAAATATAACAAAATGCTAAGCAATGGTTGTGTTTTCAGCTTCATTGTGGATTGCTAAAGCAGTTGTGCAGTTTGTTAAAGAGCTTTGTTCTTTACACTGTACTCTCTCTCTTTTCATTTCTCTCATTCTGGTGCCACAGCTGTCTGGCTACCCTCACCGTCTCACACCCTGCTATTTCCAGGCAGGGTCTCATCTGTATGGTGTATCTGCGTTGTCTGCGGTGTGTTTGCTGTGTAAGCAGTGTTCAGAGGCCTGAGGCCATTCAGCAGCATATGGGAGACAGAGTGGGAGGAGATGTGAAAGGGCAGATGTGAGGGAGGGGAGAGTTTAATGCGTTTAGCTGAAGAACTGAACTCAGACAGCGTGTATCACCTGGTCTGTTTGAAGTGGTTGACGCATAGACCAAAGAACAATATTTCTTTAAAGTTTCGACAAGCCACAGAAGACCGAGAGGACACCGCCAAAGAAACTTGATGAACCGATAAGGGAGGGGAGCGACTGATATCACTTCCTTCTTTATGCGATAGACAGTCTGTCTTAGTTTTTATTTACAGCCTACTAAAGGACCTTTCTATGCTAAAAAAGACTCAATGACAGACTGTTTCTCTTTCCTTGCTGGCGTTTTTTTAGACTAGCTTAGAGATGTACGACACCATTCCTGCAACACCTTTACATGGTTATGGGGTTAATTAAGGAGCCCTGACATTCATTTGTTGTCATTTAGAGTACATTAGACCTGCAAATCCAGGAAGCCTTGGTAAACAAGTCCCACCTAGACAAAGATAGAATGGATTGTGCAAATGTGTTAATGGCTCTAAATTGGCTTGTAACAAGAACTCTACCTTTTGCAAATGTTAGTTCATCGGTAACTCCTGTAATTTGTTTTAAACTCATGTTAGTTGGATATAAATATAATGGGTGGGTCATATGCAGATTCATGGAACTTAATCATTTGTTCAAAATTAAGCAATTAAAGTGGAAAAATCTATGTCTGCCAGAACTGCAAGGAGATCAAGAATCTAATTTCCTGTGAATTGCCTTTTTCATATTGGTTCGGACAAGTTGTTTTGCAGGTTATTTGCATGCAAATATCAATAATAATGTGATGTCAGTTAGAGAGGGGTTTGATGCCAAAAAAGTGCAGAGAATAAAGAAGACAGGGAAAAATTTATGTGATCTACTTTTGTGTTTGCTGAGGATTTCAGCACAGAGCGTCTACGCAGCTCTCTGCACACTCACAGTGACGAAGGGGAATTTGTCACGTAAGCTGAATTATCCTAAGCAGGCCAAATGTAGGTGACAGAGTATTTATACCCAGAGGATATTTTAGCCAGCTCTGATTTATTTTTAGACGAAGCCATCTGAGCAACAATCACATGCCGATGACACAGTCACACATATTGTTCAGAAACACAACCATTTTGTAGCAAATCCATGTGACGTCGATGTTGCCTTAAAAGGGAAGTTTTCAGATTTAGAGTTCAATCTGCTCAACAATGTTGGGTGAGAACTGAATTTTAATGCTTGATGAATAATGCTGAAAATGTTCTGTTGTGGAACATTGTTCTTGCACTGTATTATTATGCAATGCTTTCTTCTGAAGCACTGATGTTTCTCGTTTAATGTAATCAGTGGGGTCTTAAATTGAGATAATCCAAAGGGCATCTTGTGCTTCAACTGCTTCTGATTTTTAGGAAAAATTAAGCAAATCGTTCGAGATCATACAAATTTGCCACCAATTTGCCAAAACGCAAAATATTTATGTATTGCCATGAGCAATAAGTTTTACTCGGTCAGTGTAGCTTTAAGCAAATAACTTTTGCACATTGTGCAGTGTTATACTGTATGCATGATAGAAATAGGTGAAAGTTAGTGGATTAGGAAAGTCCATGGATGTGTTTCAACAAATTTGTTTCAAATCTCTCTCTCTCTCTCTCTCTCTCTCTCTCTCTCTCTCTCTCTCTCTCTCTCTCTCTCTCTCTCTCTCTCTCTCTCTCTCTCTCTCTCTCTCTCTCTCTCTCTCTCTGAACACATAGATGAGATTAAACTGTGCTTATTGGAAGGAGCTGAACATGGACTTGCACATCATGTTCCCCTTTTAAAACTTGTTCAGAAGAGCTTGTGTTGCAACTGTGTTGGATAATCATTCACTCATTGACTTATTTCTGCTCTTTTTGTCAATTAGATTTGAAGTCAGGAACCACAAAGGCCGTATCACAGATGTTTTGACCATCCTTCCTTTAGTCTTGCTGCACAGCAATCACAACAGATGAGTATAAAGATCAATTAATATCAGGACAAATTTCTTTCAAAATACTCTCACATAAGGAAGTCTTCCCTTCGTAAACACACGCAGACAGCGCGCATGAAAAGCCAATCAATGTCACTAGGTCACAGTTACCAAGATTTTGCAAAGAAGACAGATTTGTAAATTAGTTAATATCCTTTGTATCCTTACATTGCAAAGGCGCAGAGCTTACATGCCCTTTGCAACATTGATTCATTAGATATAATTGCATATTTCATTGTGCATGCTCATTTCCACCATTTTTACTTTTAAATGATCTGCATCACCATTCAGAAGTTAAAAAAATAATATTTTTATTCTGCAGGGGTGCATAAAATTGTTCAAAAGTGACAGTAAAGACATTTATAAATTTATAAAAGATTTGTATTTCAAATAAATGCAGTTATATTGAACTTTCTATTCATCAAAGAATCCTGGAAAAAAAATGTCAGTATCAGTTTATAGACGGGAATTTCTCGTGTCGCGTCGCGCGGCATCCAGTGTAGACAGAATCACTGATTATAATGGGTTAAATTTGCTTTTGTCGAGCTGCATCACGCCACTCGATATTTCACAATATCTCCAAAATTTTGATCGATAGTGTATTTCAATCAATATATAATCTTTAAAAACACTGTTGTTTTTTGTTTAAAGATGTAAACTTTAACTGATCTAAAAATGAATAGTTTTTCACACTGTTCATTATAATGTTTTGCTTCCTAAATTCACTTGTAAGCACTTACAAATTTTAAAAAAGCACTTTATTTTTAATTTATTTAGACAAAATATTTTAGAATTAATATCAGAGATTCGGTTATAGGCCATAATCGTCTTATTGGTATTGGAAATGCAGAATTTTATTATTGGTGTATCCGTTACACAAACATAAATTGTATGATTCATTTCTGCTAAATGTCTGTAAACCGTTCCAACTACACACACTAGAGCTTAAAACAGCACAAAAAATGGAAGTTACCATGGGCACCTGGATTTTACAATTTAGGTTGATTGTATTGTTGATACTGAGGCTGTACACAGCATGAAAAATTGATGTGCCCATCCTGCCCATCAAAGGATGTTCCCATTTTTGTTGTGTCCCTTGAGAAGACAAAAGAACAGATAGAAAAGATAGAATAGGTTGTGTAAGTGGGTCAATACATAGCCGTTGTGATGTATAACCTGGTACCAATGACCTCTTTCAACATTATGCTGTGTAAGAAGTGTCCCAATTTTAGGAACACTAGAGTGTGCTTGTCACATGTTGAGAAGACTATGTTATGAAGACCAGAGACTAGATAAAGAATGAATGAAGGGCGAAGGTGAACAAAGAAATGAAATAGGAAATGTCTTTCATGTTCACATCCACATCTTTGAATTCACATTCACAATTTGTTTTAAGGTGACAGTTAAATGTGCAGACAGATTTTCAGGGTTTACACCTTTTTTCTTTTGCTCTTTTTTAGTATAAAAAGCACACATGTAGCATCTTTAGAAGCATAGTATTTTTTTGGTGACCTACAGATCTCTGCACATGTAATGCAGGGAAAAACTATAGCGCCATAAAAAAACAAGATATTGTGACCACATATTAAAGGGTTAGTTCCAAAAATAATAAAATGGGTCATTACTCACCCGCATGTTGTTCCAAACCCAAACGACTTTTGTTAATCTTCTGAACGCAAATAAAGATATTTTTAATGAGATCTGAGAGATTTATGTCCCTCTATTGAAAGTCTATTTACCCTAAAGAAGTATAGGTCATGAAAAAAATCCACATGAATCAAGCGGTTTAAACCAAGTCTTCTGAAGAGACATGATTTATATGATGAAAATATTTAATTTAGGGTTTTATTCACAAATAAACATTAATCAACGAACATGCTTTAAGCAAGCAAATATGGTAAATGGAAGCTCAACTGTACTTGCATGATGCGCAAGAACAAACCTCATTGGTTCTTAAGGAAGCTCAAATGTGCCACGTAACATGCAAAAATTAAACACATTGTCAAGCAAACATGTTTGAGCTTCCATTTACCATATTGTGCTCTAAGTATGTTAGTCAATGTTGGGTGAATACACTTTCAAATTGAGGGACAGAAATCAACTCGGTTACTAACGTAACCTCGGTTCCCTGAGAGGAGGGAACGAGTATTGCGTAAGTAGCTTACGCTATGGGAAAACTCCTTTTCTCGAGAATATTGAAGTCTTTATGTAAAATGCATTGCAGCTGCACAGCAGACAGCAATGAGCGAAGGCAGCTTGTGTTGCAACTGTGTTGGATAATCATTCACTCATTGACTTATTTCTGCTCTTTTTGTCAATTAGATTTGAAGTCAGGAACCACAAAGGCCATATCACAGATGTTTTGACCATCCTTCCTTTAGTCTTGCTGCACAGCAATCACAACAGATGAGCAATGAGCCAATGACCAATGAGCGCGCTTCGCGCCCGTGCGCGTCAGAGCCTGCCAAGATGGGCGTGGCCAAGAGCTATATATTGGGCGCCCCGTCATGAGAGTTCTTTAGGTTAAAACGACTGAAGCGAACTAACCAAGCACAAGCACGGCAGCTTACGCAATACTCGTTCCCTCCTCTCAGGGAACCGAGGTTACGTTAGTAACCGAGTCGTTTCCTTTCGAGAGGTCTCTCCTATTGCGTAAGTAGCTTACACTATGGGAACACCATGCAAAACGCCGTGCGTGCTGAACTTCGCCTTATGACAGCCAGAGGCAGGTTCCTGAGCTGAAAAGCAAAGTTATCATCCAACTAGCCGGCAGAGACGAGCTTTATATTTGGGAAAAAGTACAGAGCGGCTAGAAGGCGCTCAGTGTGACACAAGCACATACATAATCTAGATACGAACTCATAGTTCTACTAGCATCATGCTGATAGTACATTGGAATGCAATGTCGGGACCTGTAGGTTGTAAAACCTGATAAATGTGGACGGTGAGGCCCAGCCTGCCGCCGCACAAATATCCTCGATCGGTATCCCGCTCGACCATGTCCAGGAAGAAGCCACACTCCTGGTGGAGTGTGCTTTGACTCCCCAGGGGCATTGAAGTCCCTTGGCTTCATAAGCCAGCGCTATAGCCTCAACTATCCAGTGAGAGATTCTCTGCTTTGAAACGGCGGAACCTTTCGTACGGCTGCTAAAGCATACAAACAGTTGTTCTGTCTGTCTGAATAGGGCAGAACGTTCCAAATACACTCTGAGAGCCCTAACGGGGCAGAGTAGATTAGCGTCGTGTTCGTCTGCTGGAGACGATAGCGCAGTTAGGGAGATAACCTGTGCTCTGAAGGGAGTGGTGAGCACTTTAGGAATATACCCAAGTTTTGGCCTAAGGACGACCCTGCAGTTGTTAGGTCCGAATTCTAGGCAGGCAGCGCTTGTCGAAAGCGCGTGCAGGTCGCACACTCTCTTGACCGAGGCGAGTGCCAGCAAGAGCGCAGTTTTGAGCGAGAGCTGTTTAAGGTGCAGGGTTCGGAGTGGTTCGAACGGGGGCCCTTTAAGAGCGTCTAGGACAGTAGCTAGGTCCCAGATCGGCACTGAGGGGGGGCGTGAAGGGTTCATCCTCCTAGCGCCCCTTAGGAAACGAATAATTCGGTCGTTTCTTCCCAATGGACGTTTCATTACAGGGTCGTGTGACGCTGTGATGGCCGCCACATATACTGTGAGCGTGGAGGGGGTGCGGCCCGCCTCCAGAAGCCCTTGTAGAAAAGCGAGTACGTTCGTAATCTCGCATGTTTCAGGGTTCAGGCCCTTGGCATTACACCAGTCACTGAACACTTTCCATTTCTGGGCATATAAGCGTCTCGTGGAGGGCGCCCGCGCCTCAGCGATGGTTTTTAGCGCTCCGCTCGTGAGGTTCCTGGGAACCCGTTGAGGGGCCATGCATGAAGGGCCCACAGATCGGGGCGGGGATGAAATATCATCCGCTGGCCTGACTGAGGAGGTCTGGCCTCAGTGGAATCGGCCGTGGTGCAGATTGCATTTGCATCAATTCTGGAAACCATGTTTGGTTCTATGGGGCTATCAGAAGCACTGCGTTTTTCTCCTCTCTGACCCGACTGATGACCTGTGGCAGCATCGCGATCGGGGGAAAAGCATATAAGGGGCGGCTCGGCCAGTTCTGGGCGAGCGCGTCCGTGCTTTTCGTGAAGAAAAGAGAGCAGTGCGCATTCTCCTTGGAGGCGAAGAGGTCGACCTCCGCCTCGCCAAAGATTTTCCATAACCACTGAATCGTCAGCGGGTTGAGAGCCCATTCTCCTGGGAGAATCTTGTCTCTGGATAGCATGTCTGCCCCCTGGTTCAGAGCGCCTGGCACATGCGCTGCTCTCAGCGAGCGCAAGTTGTGCTGGGACCATAAGATGAGTCTCCTGGCCATTGAATGCATGGAGCTCGACCTGAGTCCACCCTGGCGATTTATGTACGACACTACCGTCATGTTGTCCGTTCGGACCAGGACGTGTTCGTTTTTTAGATGTGGAAGCAGGGCTCTGAGAGCCAAAGCGACCGCTTTCATCTCCAGACAGTTTATGTTTAGGCGCTTCTCCGGGTTTGACCAAAAGCCGGAGACAGGCCTGCCCTCGTAAAGGGCCCCCCAACCTATTTTGGAGGCATCTGTCGTGATCATCTTTCTCCTTGTGTTCACACCCAGACTCATGCCTGACTGGTACCAGTCGGCGGCTTTCCAGTGCGTCAGGGCTTTTATACAGCCGTGGTTCGCTCTGATTAAAAGGTGGCCCGAACGCCACGCGTGAGTAGGGACGCGGCTCTTGAGCCAGCGTTGGAGAGGGCGCATATGCAACAATCCTAGCTGGAGTACGGCCGATGCTGAGGCCATGAGACCGAGCATCCTCTGAAACCGCTTGACGGGGGTGCGCGCGCCCGCCCTGAATGATGTTGCAAGGCGCCGGATGGTGCCGGATGGCGCTCTGATGAGAGACGAGCTGTCATTTGCATCGAGTCTAGAACTATTCCCAGGAAAGAAATCCTCTGGCTGGGAGATAGTATAAATTTTGCAAAATTGATTCTTAGACCCAGGCATTCTAGATGGCTGATAATCCAAGATCTGTGTGTTATTAACTGACTCTCTGATTGTGCTAGGACCAGCCAATCGTCGAGATAATTCAGTATTCGCACTCCCCTTCGCCTCAAGGGGGAAAGTGCTGCATCCATACATTTCGTGAATGTACGGGGAGCCAGGGACAGGCCGAACGGAAGTACTGTGTACTGGTAAGACTGTCCCTCGAAAGCGAATCTCAGAAAAGGCCTGTGATGAGGCGCTATTGGAATGTGAAAGTAAGCATCTTTCAGATCCACTGAGAGAAACCAATCTCCTGGGCGTACTTGTGCTAGGATATGTTTGGTTGTTAACATTCTGAACGAGCGAATAAGTGCTTTGTTCAGGTGTCTGAGAGGGCGGAGACCGCCATCCTTTTTCGGGACGAGAAAATAGCGGCTGTAAAAACCTGCCTCGCTCATAGAGGGGGGAACAGTTTCCACAGCGCCCTTTTCTATTTTTCTTTTCAACATGTGAACACTCCTTTCTCACTTTCGTCTCGACCACAGTCGTTAAACGTGGTGGTCTGCGAGCGAACTGGAGCAAGTATCCGTGCTTTATTATATTCAACACCCATTTCGGCATATCTGGAATGTTTTCCCATGCCGCTGCGTGTGCAGATATGGGCTGAATACAGGCTAGGGGTGGGCCGCTGGGACGTAGGGACCCGGCCAGCGAATCGCCTGAGTTCGTAGCTCTCAGAGGCGCAGGCGCGCACTGAGCAGCTGAGTGAATGGGCGCATGTGTGATTACAACAGTGCGCGCTATGTCTGTAAAGCTCGCAGCCTGAGCTGGGGTTGTGTTTGACACTGTAGGGACAGTGTTTATAAGTGGGGGTGCATAAACAGTGGTAGGCACACGCGTCACTTTTATAATGTTTCCCGCTTTTACTGGGGATGAATTCATAACTGTGTGAACAGTGCTTGTGTGTAGTGGTGCGTACATGACCGTAGGCACGTGATCTACATTCATGGGGCGTGCAGCCTGAGCTGGGAATGAATTTGGCACTGTTTTGACAGTATCTGGGAATGCACACTTTGTGGACATGTGAACCCTTAGTGACACAGGCAGAAAAAGACTCTTTTTGTGTTTTCTGTGTGTCGCCGTAAAAACGGCGTTTGTTTGCAGGTGAGCGAGCTCTGTGACTGGCCCATTGACTGCTGTATGGACATTTCCAGCCGCCTGTAAGGGGACTGGGTAATGTTTGAGATTTTGCAATAGAGAGTGGTCCGGCTTTTGCGAGACACGCACTCTCTCTTCTCATTCCTGTGGCTAAGAAGGCTTTCGAGGCTCAGGGTTCAGCACAATCTTGGGCCGAGGACCCCGTCGCTCAGGAGGCGGCTTGCGGTTGTGGGAGCGAGAGCGGCGTCGAGCGTCAGTCTGAGGTGCGGGCTGAGAGGTGGTGGGGGCTGCTCTAGCCCGCTGCGGCTGTGGCGGTCTCTGTCTGCTCTGCGATGAGCTGGAGCGCTTAGGCAGGAAATGGCGCATAGCTTGTGAAGCGTTCTGGGCCTCAGTGAAGCGTTCGGCGAAACCTTTAACCGCCGGTCCAAACAGCCCGCTGGTGGAAATAGGCGCGTCGAGAAACGGGGCCTTATCCGCGTCCTTCATCTCCGTCAGAGTCAGCCACAGATGGCGCTCGAGAACAGTCAAATTAGCGATGGCGCGGCCAATAGACTGGGCGGTGGCCTTCGTGGCTCGCAGGGCTATGTCAGTCGCGTTGCGTAGGTCCTTGAAGGCTTCGGGTTCGGGGCCAGACTCGTCCAGGGAGCGGAGAAGCTTGGCTTGGAACACTTGAAGTACCACCATTGAGTGAAGCGCTGACGCAGCTTGACCGGCGGCGGCGTATGCGCGACCGGCAAGAGCAGAAATAGTGCGGCAGGGCTTCGAGGGGTGGGAAGCCTTGGATTTCCATCCGGTGGTGGAGGGCGGGCAGAGATGATTGGCCACGGCCTCCTCGAGGGGCGGCGTTCCCTCGTAGCCTCTTTCCTACGCGCCGTCCACAGAGGAGAGCGACGAAGAAAAAGAAGGCTTCAGACACGCAGAGTGGGGGGCTTTCCATGACTTGGTGAGTTTGTCATGAACTTCCGGGAAGAAAGGAGAAGGCCACTCGTCCAGTCGACTTCGGGTTGGTTCTTCGGGAGAAGACCAATCGAGCCCGAGGTCCTCCACGGCCTTCAAGAGGATGCGGACAATCTCCGTATCCATAGTGGAGCCCCCACTCGTGCTAGCTAGCGTCAACGGGGCGGGGTCGAAAGTAGAGCCCGGCCAGTCGTCAGATGCAGCGTCGATGGACAAGCTGTCATATACTCCCCCGTCGTCCTCGGACGCGCCGAAAGTCACAAGGCCCACCGCTCTGCTAGAGGGGTGTGGGTCCAGCTGAGTGAACTGAACGGGCGGTGGGGAAGACAAGTGCGGCGGTGAAGCACGCGGAGACTGGCTCGGCGTGATGTCACTGAGCTCAGTTTCAGGAAGCCTCTGTGAGCGGCGCTTTTTCTTAATGCGCGGCTCAAACAGAGGGGTGGCGGCGATGGGCTCGCTCGCGGCGAAAGCGGCGAGGCGAGCCCGCAGTGCGGAGAGACCCAGGTCGTCACATTCCAGGCATCCGCCCTTGGTCAAGGCAGCTTCTGCGTGGTCCCGGCCCAGTCAGCGAGCGCAGATGATGTGACGATCCCCATCCGGAAGAAGGTCTCTGCACGACGCGCAGGAAGGCATTTGAAACAACGCCTCAGAAAATTGCTCTTTTACAAATGTCGCTGGGCGAACAGATGTAAAATACTTGCGTGCGTAGCGCGCCGGATGGCTCAGTAGGATGGCGTTCAAAGGCGGCTGAAGGTGCCGACGTCCTCGTAGCAATCCCGCTGGTATGCTTTTCCACGGCGGCGAAGGCTTTCAATAATCCGGAGGATACAGCGAAGAAGGTGTTCGCTGAAGGAGATTAAATCTAAAGAACTCTCATGACGGGGCGCCCAATATATAGCTCTTGGCCACGCCCATCTTGGCGGGCTCTGACGCGCGCGGGCGCGAAGCGCGCTCATTGGTCGCGCATTCAGAGTCACCCCGTCATTGGTTCGAGCAAGTTGCCGCTGCACAGCCAATGACCGAGCTGCCTTCGCTCATTGCTGTCTGCTGTGCAGCTGCAATGCGTTTTACATAAAGACTTCAATATTCTCGAGAAAAGGAGTTTTCCCATAGCGTAAGCTACTTACGCAATAGGAGAGACCTCTCGAAAGGGAACTCTCAGAGTTCATTAAAGATATCTTCTTTTGTGCTCTGAAAATAAAGTGTTTTTGGGTGAACTAACCCTTTAAGGAGTGTTTTCCATGACTTTTTAATTAATTCTCTCATTTTAGTTATCATGGCCACAATACATAGCTATTGGAAATGAAAGGTCAAGTTGATTGCATTGTGGAATATGCTGCACTATTCCAGTCAGGCTACGTCTTTTACAGTTCCCTTTCGTCCTGGGAACTCCGACGTGTCGTCGGGGGAGTTCCCTGACGAATTGGGATCACGCTAGGGAGCCAACTGCCTTCGAGAGAATTAAAACGAGCCAATAGACATTGGCATGCAAGGTTTGCATTCCGTGACCCGCCTACCAGCGCGGGTATAAAAGGCGGAAGTAAACATTGCGCAATGCTTTTTGCTTCGGAGCCATTCAGTGTCTCTCTGAGCTGCTGTATTCCGAGGAAATATTGAAAAACGAGTCTTCTTTGGCGAAAGGAATCCTCTGCTGCTGGTGTGACGGCGCTTCAAGTGGCCATCGCTTCCCGTTGCCGGCCGTTTCTCTCTCTCTATTCAAACAAAGAGCTGTTTTAACGGCTGGTATTGGTAACGGTGAGTGCAGCACACGGGCTTGCAGTTTCCCCGCTGTGTCTGCCGCGGTGGTCCCTTTGTGCCTCGGCACATAAAAGAGCATTTCTTTTTGTCTAAAAGAGCAACACGAGTGAAGATCGCGTCCTTTTCAGGATGACGTTTCACTCGTGTGTTTCTGGATGCGATCGTTTCCTGTCCTTATTTGACGGCCACGTTCATTGTTTCACATGCCTAATCAGTGTGTGAGACTACGTTCGTGGGTGGTTCATGTTCTCCCAGGAGTGCATGACCACGTCGGCACGTTGTTCGTCTCCCCTTTCTCGTAAAGGCTTGAGCCGCTCAGCGTGCCGTGTGCCGTCGAGCGCCGGCTGACAGCGCGGGTTGTCACGGCAACCCAGCGCGCGTCATTCGGCGCTCAAGATGCGCGGTCAAGATCAAGACTCATGTGCCTCTATGAGGTGAGTCCCTTTGCTTATTTCCCCGATATAGTTTCTCTTCTGGTGCACCAGAAGAGGGCTACTTTGGCGAATAACATTGGTGATCTGAGGGTTTCAGTGAGCACGAACCACTCACTCCTCTAGCGCATCGCAAACATGCTGAGACTGTGTTCGTGGGTGGTTTATGCTTTCTTATGAGAGCATGACCACGTCGGCACGTTGTTCGCCTTGCCTGAAGGCTTGAGCGCCCAGCGTGCCGTGTGTCATCGAAGCGATGGCCACGTTCACTATCTTGCATGCCTGGTTGACGGCCACGATCACTGTTTCACATGCCTAATCAGTGTGTTGAGACTGCGTTCGTGGGTGGTTCATGTTCTTTCAGGAGTGCATGACCACGTCGGCACGTTGTTCGCCTCCCCTTTCTCGTAAAGGCTTGAGCCGCTCAGCGTGCCGTGTGCCGTCAAGGCTTTCGGATGGGATTCTGGTCCTTCTCATGAGGGACCAAGCATTTCATTCGGGGCCCCAGGGAGGACAGATGTCGATCGCTACATCGGAGAGAGGGCTGTTATACTCTGAAAATGATGCTGAGTTCCTACTATAATGGTGTTTCTCATGCTGAAGATTCAGACTTAACAGCCACACTTTCCTGGGCTGTTCTAAAGTGCCTGGATGTGTGTGAAGAATTTTGGCAGTATGGAAGCATTTTGGTGCCAATATGGCAAGCCAAACATGCCTAAATCTGCAGAAGTTTTTCCTCTCTCGCTACCACTGCACGTGCGTAGTTCTAACTCGGGGTTGAGCTGTGCTTAGTGACTGACCGTGATTAGTCACAGCGCTGGCCCTCGGTTAGACGATGTCCACACTGGTGGTCCAGAAGCACCTCACAACCAGCCCGCTCGGAGTTTGTTTTCCCCCCAGCAAAGGGAAGGGAAACAACCCTGAGAGGAGCGACCCAGAGTATGTGACGATCTGCTCTTTGGGAGTGCGTGCCATCACCACTCCTTCCCCCGGGGGAGGGCCGGGTGGAGAATTTCGCTTCTGTTCCGCCGCTGGTTATCGAGTAATCAGCGGTACCCAAAGTTTGAGCAGTCCATTCCTCTGAGTCGTTCACGGGCCCCAGCGCTCAGATGGCAGTGAGGGCTACGGCCTTGTCACTCTCGTCTCTCGCTGGGTGAGGGGAAACCAGGACTCGATGCCCCCGGGCCTTGTTCCTCGTTTCCCCTCACGGTCGAGACTGGCAGTATAATAAGACCAGTTTCCTCCGTCCGAGAGGGTCAGAATGGCAGTGCGTGCCGACCCCCTAGCTGCACCACTCCCGTTCCCCTCTCCCCAGCTTGCAGATAGCAGTGACGCAGCCTCGGCTGCGTCGCTCCGGTCTGCAGCTGGGCCCGGAGGCGCAGAGACCAGGACACGAGGAGTCAGGGCCTCGTTCTTCGTCTCTCCCCCTCCCTTCGCCACCGGGCAGCCCGCAGCAGAATGCCCACGGGCCTTCTCTGTAGTTTGCCCTCAGGTGGAAGCAGGTTGGTGTCAAGTTAAAATGCCCAGACCCCGCTCTTGGTCGCTACAGTGCCACCAGGGCCAGGTCCCTGCCTTCCACCTCGCTGCCCCTCCGCGGGTACGCCGGTGGTTTGGGTGGGTTTGTTGAGACCGTATCTGGAAGCCTGGCTAAAAAACGCTTCCGGGTCCGTCCCGATGGCTCATCCGCACCGTCCGGTTCGGCTATGCAATTCAGTGTGCACGCCGGCCTCCCAAGTTCAGGGGCGTCCACTTCACCCGTGTGCGGTCGGTGGACGCCCCTGTCTTGAGGAAAGAGATCGATGTCCTGCTGGCGAAGGACGTGATCGAGCCGGTCCCTCCTGCCGAGATGAGGTCTGGGTTTTACAGCCCCTACTTCATTGTACCCAAGAAAGGCGGTGGGTTACGGCCAATCCTGGACCTGCGTGTTTTGAATCGGGCCCTGCACAAACTCCCGTTCAAAATGCTTACGCAGAAGCGCATTTTCGAGTGCATCCGTCCCCAGGATTGGTTTGCAGCGATCGACCTGAAGGACTCGTACTTTCACGTCTCGATTCTCCCTCGACACAGACCGTTTCTTCGGTCTGCTTTCGAGGGTCGAGCGTATCAGTACAAGGTCCTACCCTTCGGGCTGGCCCTGTCGCCTCGTGTCTTCACGGAAGTCGCGGAGGCGGCCATTGTTCCCATGAGAGAACAGGGCGTTCGCATTCTCAACTATCTCGACGACTGGCTCATTCTAGCCCACTCGCGAGATGTGTTGTGCGATCACAGGGACAGGGTGCTTCGGCACCTCAGCCAGTTGGGGCTTCAGGTCAACTGGGACAAGAGCAAACTCTGCCCCATGCAGAGGATCTCTTATCTCGGAATGGAGCTGGACTCGGTCGCCCAGACTGCGTGCCTCACGGAGGAACGCGTCCAGTCAGTGCTCACCTGCCTCAGGTCTTTTCGAGGCAGGACAGCGGTTCCACTGAAACAATTTCAGAGGCTCCTGGGGCATATGGCAGCCGCAGCCGCAGTAACGCCGCTCGGCCTGTTACATATGAGACCGCTTCAGCGCTGGCTTCACGATCGAGTCCCGAGGTGGGCGTGGCGCAGCGGCACGTTCCGGGTCAAAGTGACCCCGCACTGTCGCCAAACCTTCTCCCCGTGGTCAGATCCTGCGTTTCTACGGGCCGGAGTGCCCCTAGTCCAGGTTCCCAGGCATGCTGTGGTTTTCACAGATGCCTCTGCCACCGGGTGGGGGGCCACGTACAAAGGGCATGCAGTTTCAGGTCTGTGGACGGGGCCTCAACTGCATTGGCACATCAACTGCCTAGAGTTGCTAGCAGTACGTCTAGCCCTGCGTCGCCTCAAGGGGTTTCTCAGACACAGGCACGTACTGGTCCGTACGGACAGCACTGCGACCGTTGCGTACATCAACCATCAAGGTGGTCTACGCTCCCGTCGCATGTCGCGACTCGCCTCCCACCTCCTCCTATAGAGTCAGAAGCATCTGAGGTCGCTTCGTGCCGTTCACATTCCAGGGGAGCTCAACCGTGTGGCAGACGAGCTCTCACAGTTGCCTCCCCTGCCAGGAGAATGGCGACTCCATCCCCAGGCGGTCCAGCTGGTTTGGAGTGCCTTTGGAGCCGCACAGGTAGATCTGTTTGCGTCTCCAGACACGACCCATTGCCAGTGTTTTTTCTCCCTGACCGAGGGAACCCTCGGCACGGATGCCCTGGCTCACAGCTGGCCCCGGGACCTACGCAAGTATGCGTCTTCCCCAGTGAGCCTTCTTGCACAGACACTGTGCAAGGTCAGGGAGGACGAGGAGCAGGTCCTTCTAGTGGCGCCGTATTGGCCCACCAGGACTTGGTTCACGGAACTCATGCTCCTCGCGACAGCTCCTCCTTGGCCGATTCCTCTGAGGAAGGACCTTCTTTCTCAGAGACGGGGCACTCTATGGCACCCGCGTCCAGACCTCTGGAAACTCCATGTCTGGTCTCTGAACGGGACGCGGAGGTTCTAGGTGGTCTACCACAGGCAGTGGTAGACACCATCACTTCCGCTAGAGCCCCCTCTACGAGGCGCCTCTACGCGTTGAAGTGGAACCTGTTCGTCGATTGGTGTTCCTCCCGTCAGGAGGACCCCCGAACTTGCCCGATCGGTGTCGTGCTTTCCTTCCTGCAAGATGGGTTGGAGCGGAGGCTGTCCCCCTCCACCCTCAAAGTGTATGTCGCCGCAATAGCCGCGCATCACGATGCAATAGAAGGTAAGTCCTTGGGGAAGCACGACCTGGTCATCAGATTCCTCAAGGGTGCTAGGAGGTTAAATCCACCTCGGGTTTTGCACTCTGTACCCTCTTGGGACCTAGCTCTGGTACTTAGAGCTCTTCAAGGTCCCCCCCTTTGAGCCATTGCTGACCGTAGAGCTCAATTTCCTGTCCATCAAGACAGCGCTCTTGTTAGCTTTGGCCTCTTTCAAGAGGGTCGGGGATCTGCAGGCTTTTTCGGTCGACGAATCGTGCCTAGAGTTCGGGCCGGTCCTTTCTCATGTTGTATTGAGACCCCGGCTCGGATATGTGCCCAAGGTTCCTACCACTCCCTTCGTGGACCAGGTAGTGAACCTGCAAGCGCTGCCCCAGGAGGAGGCAGACCCAGCCCTAGCTTTTCTCTGTCCCGTCCGCGCTCTGCGGGTTTATATTGACAGAACGCAAAGCTTCAGAACCTCAGATCAGCTCTTTGTCTGTTACGGAGGCCAGCAGAAGGGGAAGGCCGTCTCCAAGCAGAGGTTAGCCCACTGGTTAGTGGATGCTATCACCCGAGCGTATGAATCTCTGGGTGAGCCTTGTCCTCCCAGGTTGCGTGCCCACTCTACTAGAGGTGTTGCCGCTTCCTGGGCTTTGGCTCAAGGCGCCTCGCTGACAGACATCTGTAGAGCTGCGGGCTGGGCGACACCGAACACGTTCGCTAGGTTCTATAGCCTTCGTGTGGAACCTGTTTCCTCCCGAGTTCTGGCTACGGCCAGTGGGTCGAGGGAATAGGTTGTGTCGGCTTGCCACGCCACTCCGTGCCTCGGCCGGATACGTGCGTCTTTTTGCTCCGTTGGCGCCCTACGTCGGTGAGCCTCGTGAGTTCCTCCTTCACCCCTCGGTGCTGGGCGCGGCGGACCGCCCGGCGCCAGGTCTGCTACCTCTAGTAAGGAGTTGTTAGTAGACTGGGTGCCCCAGTGGTCTCTACTGTGACCCATGATGCCATGTGCAGTTCAGCCATGTCTTCCTCTTGACGGACTCGTTCGTCGTCCCCTTGAGTACGCTCCCACTTCCCTTGGATTGGGACTACCTCTGGGACTGCCATATGTTTCACTATTCCTTCGGGCTAGTACATATGTGTATTCCTGGCCTTCCTCAGTCAGGCTGGGGCTTCCGCAGCGTTCCCTCCTCTCTTGAGGGAACGCTTTCCCAGTGTTATCCAACCACTGTGCGGGTCTTGCGGAACAGCAGTGTGGTTCCCGTGCTAGCTATTTCAAGAAACTGCTGCAGGGTAGCTTAGCTGGGCGCTGGAAGGGGCCAGCACCATGGCGTTTTATTAGGGATCCCAATTCGTCAGGGAACTCCCCCGACGACACGTCGGAGTTCCCAGGACGAAAGGGAACGTCTCGGTTACGTATGTAACCCTCGTTCCCTGAGTACAGGGAACGGAGACGTGTCGTCCCTTCGCCATGTTGCTGTACCTTCGCGAGGACTGGACACTGTTCGGCTCCTCAGCGAAAAGCATTGCGCAATGTTTACTTCCGCCTTTTATACCCGCGCTGGTAGGCGGGTCACGGAATGCAAACCTTGCATGCCAATGTCTATTGGCTCGTTTTAATTCTCTCGAAGGCAGTTGGCTCCCTAGCGTGATCCCAATTCGTCAGGGAACTCCCCCGACGACACGTCTCCGTTCCCTGTACTCAGGGAACGAGGGTTACATACGTAACCGAGACGTTTTCTTGATTGCTTAAACACTATAACCAGCCTTTTGAACTAAAATTTCAAAACCATAACGCCATTTATCAAAAAGCACAGCCATTTCCCTAAACTATAAACACTATTCCCCTGTTTTGACACATAAGTCAGATTTGTTGAACTGTCACTGCAAAACTCATTTCCCATTGCCTACACCATGTTGTCATTTAGAAAGCACTAGCATTCAATATTGTTTACTCAAGTAAGCACAGCTTCAACTAAATCAGCATACAATTACCCAAGTGGAAACACTAAGAGTCAAAATTGATCACACACCAATCAGAACCTTCAATAGATAGATAAAAGGGCCAGAGTCAGTTCATTCAGTTTTGGATCAATGTATCCAGAAAGACATGAAGGAAGAGGTTGAGGACACTGGAGTGGAGGTGGAGGAGGAGGAGGAGGAGGAGGATGAGAAGGAGGAGGAGGAGGAGGAGGAGGAGGAAGAAGGAGGTGAAGGTGAAGGGCGAAGAGCAAGGGCATGGAGACCTGACACTCTTGCCCATGTCTTTGTCCATGGTATGACTATGAGGGAGGCTGGGCTACGAGTAAGGACATATTTGAGTCGCTTCACCGTCGCCTCAATCATAAGAACCTTCCGGAAGAAAAACAGGTACAGTAGATGTACTTCAGATTGCTCTGTAACTTTTGAAAGCTGTACTATGTGCTGTTACAACACATACATGTACTGTAGCTGTTGCACTATACTGTAATAAAAAGAAATGCATCAAATTGCCTGACATACTAGAGTTTTCTGAATGCTTCCTTTTTGTAAAAAGGATGTGTTACAGTTACAGTAATCAGTACTTCTATTTTTCTAGGACACAGAGACGATGAAACGAAAGAAGCCTGCCAAATATTTCAGTTGATGCGTGCCAGCGGGGAACAGGCATGCAAGAGGACTTTACCCCCGCTGCCTGGCTAGGGCCCATATAGCCTGTGATGTGGACGAGATTCTCGTGTGCCATTGTATCCATTGGTTGTGTCTTTTGTGTTCATCATGTGAAAAGGTTTGTGAGGGGGGGGGGACCACAAGCAACATAACTTACCAGTTTTGGAAATGTTGTTTTAAATGT
Source organism: Gila orcuttii (assembly GCA_026230005.1). Lineage (NCBI taxonomy): Eukaryota > Metazoa > Chordata > Actinopteri > Cypriniformes > Leuciscidae > Gila > Gila orcuttii. The sequence goes on from JAPDVR010000015.1 coordinate 23,284,674, forward strand.
ATTGCACCAGTGTGTAAGACTATGTTGTAGTGTGTGTGTTTGTGAGGGCTTGTGTGTGATGTCTGAGGGCAAAGTTTGGTTTGCAAGAGTGAATGGTTTTGAGTGTAGAGCTTCATTTTAACCTGAAAGGATGTTTGGGGAATTGGGTGAGACGTTCTGGAATTGTGTTTAGTGTTTTGAGAATACGAGCTTCAAAAAATGTGTTTAAGCAATCAAGAAAAAATGTGTTTTCATTTCAAAAACGCTCCCCGGCGTCTACTCTATAGTATTTTCAAGTGTTTTCCAAAAGTTGCTTTAAATGCTTTAATTACCTTAGTGCGCATAAAACATAATAAAAGCTCACAAGATGATACCAAGAGAACAGACATAATAACATTCTCACGCTATTCTTCTGGCAACATTGTTTTATTCTAGCAAAATATATCCCACCACTCAGTGTTGCGTCCAGGTTGCACTAAAAAACGCGTGGTCTAAAAAGCAATTGTCAGCATGTAAGCAGCAGGAAAGCAATTGCGAGTGCATTTGCTGTCATCTTTGCAGAAATGCAATATGAAGATTCTACAAAGGAACATTTCTCTTTAGCAACACTATGATAGTATATAGCAGTGGATGTTATTGAGTGCACTCATTCAATCCGCAATAACGAGTGTACAGCCGATGTACATTCAACGGCTGTCTGAATTCGCTCACTCGTTTTCATTCACTCCTTCAAGTGAACTGTTTTAGTGGACTAACGTAGGAGTAAATGAGGGTTCAGGGGGAGATTTCGGATTCAGCCACAGTCTCAGTGTGGACGGAAAGCCAAAACGGACAGAAAAATATGCGTTTTCAAACAAAAACGTATTATTGTGGACAAGACCTCAGTATAAGCTCTTTCATATGCTGCATATTTTGGAAAATGTAGTAGCCTAGGTTATCCGAGTAGCAACAGTGAAATTACTTGGATCTTTTCATTTTGGTGAAAACCCTGAGAAGTATTAGACAAAAGTCTAGATTAAACAGTTGAGATCTAATTTGGGACTTTATTTTCTACAGAGATTACATCAAAAAGATTATTCTTACTAGATAATACTAAAGTTATCTGTAAAATTTCACTAAAAACAAATGACTGAAATAAATAAGTGAGATGACCTAGATAAATCTTTTTTTGTACACAGTTGACAAAATAGTCCATACTTTATTTTTAATAGGCATACAAATAATTTTATGATAAAATTAGCAAGTTTAAAAAAATGGTTGATTTTATCTACTTGGAACTAGTTTTCTTATACAGGTATACAGAAATTAATCTGCCTCTTTTCACAAACTGAACAGAAAAAATAAAAAAGAGCTGAAATATTGGTCCCTGAGGAGAAGCTTGGCCTATATTAGCATGCCAGTTTGTATAGAAATACTTTACATTGAAGTGTTTCTCTGGTGGTACTGGATAAAATAACATTTCCACGACCTTGCTTAACATAATCAAAGAAGATGCCAAAGCAAGAATCCTTGTTTTCAAAGTGTGCTCTTGCAGTTGCACTGAACTGAGCTGAAGGCTTGGCTGGGATCTGAGAGAACAGGTGTAGGCCTCATCTCTGCTAGTCACTGCCTTACTGAAGCAACTGCCTGGACCACAGAAACACACTCCTACTGCCCGTCAAGAAGATGAAATCAAACGTCTACTATTTCAAAGGATTAAAGTGCTCAAAAGGCACACTTACTCACACAAACGGGACTACGGGGAATTCTGGGGCATTATTTTAAAGATGACTCTTTAATGAGCACAGCTGTGTCTACTCCTGATGAACCAGTGGAAGACATTTGTGAGGGGCATTATGTCCTCGTCACAGCTGTGCTGCTGCAGCGTGGAGCACGATAGGCATTCCAGGAATGGTTGGAATATTTAGTGGTTTTATTCTGGAGCCTTGAGTCAATCTCAGTGACTTCGTCATTGGCTCAAAGACTTAGAAAGAAAACATTTGTTATAATTCATCACTGTGTGAGCTGCAGAATATGAAGTCATGCAAGCTTGTACTGCAGCTATTTAAGACTGGGGTGTGATGAAATCCTTTCAAACACCTTTAAATATTAGCTGTTATGTTTCATTCTAAAGGCCATTGTACAGTATAATTATTTGGGCTATGCCAATTGTAGTAAGATTAATGAGGATTTATGTAGTGCATTATCTAGATCTGTTAGTCAAAAATGTTCTCTTTGTACCTTAACCATTATTTTTAAAGTTGTTTTTAAGTATATTTTGCCAGGTAAACTGCTTTTTTTATTTGAAATCATGAACACAATCTGAACTAACCTTGCCTTGTCATAAAAAGGGAAAATTATCTAATATTTTAATAGACTTTGACACATGGGTTCTATCCGTGATATCATTTCCTGATTTGTCCTGTTTTGGTTGGTTGGTTGGTTGGACCAAATGTCTTGAATTTGGTGGGCAAATACTATTCAAATATTAATAAGCAGTGGAGCAGTTTAAAATATTTTTAATAAGAAATAATAATATATATATATATATATATATATATATATATATATATATTTCAAACTCCTTAATAATGTTTTCATTTCAAGAATTTAATTAAGCTTTTTTTCTTCATTATGATATTAAGGACAGTTTGATCAACCTAATTTTTTTTTACTTTATGCACCCCAAAAATGCACAAACAGAATTCAATTTTAAACAGAAATTAAAAACATGGTCATCACAGAATATGTGGATTTGCATTTTAGTGTATTTTTTTTATAAATTATGTATTTTTGAATAAATGAATAGATAGCACAAAAATAAGTGTTATGTCATTGATTGAAATTTTCACAGACTTTTAAATTGCATGTAAACACATTTTCAATAAAGCATATTATTATTAAATGTAGTAATTGTCCACATAATCACTTAGTATCACTGGGATGCCCCCATTTCTAAAAATACACTGAATGAAAGTAAGCTGTATTTTGGTCCCGTCGTGTGTTCAGTAGTATTCTGGAAAGGACCAGTGAAGGCCGATGAGGATTATGGGAGTTTCCTACCACTCTGATCACTACATTTTCACATGCAGGTTATAAACAGGTTTAGTGTAATGAGATAAGGGGCTATTTTTAGTACCCTTATATCTTTTTAAAGGACAGACTGAACTATTTTTAGTAAATCTTTGGCTTTTGATTTCTATTTTTAGCTTGTTCAGTTTCCAAATGCAGGAACATTCCAGCCCGAAATCTTTGTTCATGTCCTAAGTGTACACACCAGTGTGTTTATTTTAGCATCAAAGCGAGAAACAACCATATGGTCAGTGTTCATAAGCTGCCCTGAGGGAAAGCGTCTTTTAGAAGCAGCTTGCCTGTTTTACTGCACATGTAGATTTTTTGTAGAAGTATTTTTGTATCTTCATTTGTTTGTCTGGTGCAATCAATAAGTCCATGTGAATTGCTAAATAAAGCTGTGATAATACATATGACAGCAAATAAAGATTTGGTATTTTACAAAGATTCCCATTCTCTGTGAGTTTTGCAGCTCTAGCTGTATTTTGCAGGTCTGAGAGGAAGCTCTGCATGATCTATAGAACACGGTTCAGCTCTGCTGCTGGAGATGGTGCTGTGGTTTGGATGAGTTTGAAGGGGAAGCACACCATACTAATTTCAGCCACAGCTGAAGCTGTGTCATATCACTCTATTGATGCTGACATACACAAAGTCAGCTGAACTACTTTCAGTATATGAGCAATATCCACAAACCTCACAATCCCTGATATAAATCAGGATGGAGCACTGTATGTGAATAACTACTCAGTGCTCAGCACTAAAATACCAAACGCTGCAGATAAGTGATAAAAGAATTAGATGGCATTTTGAGGAGGTGTGCAGGCCGTGCATGGTTTGAGGTCAGGTTGAGGACAGAGGAGCATAACAGCGAAGGATCTGGGCTGCTAATACAAAAGTTGCAGGTTAAATTAATCCCACATAGCACTTAACCTCAAATTACTCCAGGAGGCTGGCCATGCTATATCAGTGTCAATCACGTGGGATAAAAGCACATGCTAACGCTAACTTCTAAATGGTGACAGTTTTAATTTATAGGAAACCATGGCTGATTTAGCAAATGGACACTTAAACAACTAAAAGTTAGATGTTTTATTGCTAAAACTAATACATTTCATAATTGCGTAATTTTCACTATTAGCAGGGATACATGCCCCAATGAAACGGGGTTGGGGGTGAAATTGGAAGAGGATTGAGTGGCATTGTTGTCAAACTACAAGGACCTTATGGCTCAGAGAGGCTCCTACTTAGTACAAAGGAAGGCCTTTCCTCTTATTAACAAAGATTTAATTTCATTAAGTGCAGCAGATGCCTAGATGGCAGTGTGATCAACAAACTCCCTTGAAAAGTTCTGCTGTGACCAACAGATGTCTGTGCTCGCAGCACTGTAAATAGGTCATAGTATGTCCCGATTCCTTTGGGTCATCAAAGGGCTTTTTTTTTCTTTTTTATTTGCCTGCACACACTTCTCACTTTTATTTATTTACAATATTCTTTTCAACAGCAAATTATTTGTAGTGTGTATTCTGTTTTTAACACTTTTTGAAAAGAACCCTGCTTGAATCTACATAAAATAAAGCATATAAGTTTAGATGCTGCATCGTTCCAGATTTTAGTAAAGTACCTCACCACAGAAATGTTAACAGTAAACAAACTACTCTTGTATAAGGTGACATTTAAATGATAAACATCAGAGTGTTTGCTGAACTTTTGTACAGCATCCTGACAGATAATATTTAACCACTCTTGACACAATCTTGGGGTCAGGCAGTTTATTATTATTATTATTTTATTTGAATGCTTTTATTCAGCAAGTATCAAATGATGAATACAGTAAATGAAAAAATCATCAGTCTAGTCAAAAATATTAGGCAGCACAACTGTTTCAACATTGTTAATAATAAGAAATGTTTCATGAGCACCAAATCAGCATATTAGAATGATTTCTGAAGGATCGTGTGACACTGAAGACTAGAGAAATTATGCTGAAAATGCATTGCAGGAATAAATTACATTATAAAATATATTACAATAGAAAACAGTTATATTTCACAATATTATTGGTTTACTGCATTTTGATCAAATGAATGCTGCCTTGGTGAGAATAGACTTCTTTAGAATCACCTTTTGTAAAATTACCTTTGTAATAGTTCAGTCCCCTTGCAACAGGGATGTTCCCTTCTTTAGTTAAGGTCATATAGTCAATAAATGCCAGCTGCAAATTTGTTTTCATTATTTAGACCACAAGTCTGTGCGGTCTAACCAAAACCTTTACACATCAGTGAATCATCAGCCATGACAGTATATATGTGCGAATTTAATGGTTAATGTTTGCCACCCGCACCACCACCCACGGTCATGTACAGTATGACAGTCAAGTATACAGCATGCACACTCTTTTTTTTGTGGGAAAACTAATAAAACAACACTGAGCTGGTGGAAGTTGGATGGATGTTTAGGTGTAGCATTGCAAAGTGCATTACAGTGCACCTATTTTTGTCAAATGCTCAAGCTGCTGTATTCTTCAGATACTATTGTGCAACAATAATAGTGCATAGATGCCTCTGACATTTACAAAAGCTAAAGCAGATCAGTTGGCGGTACCTGGGAGAAATGTACTTTTGGGACTTCATAATGACTCATCAGAGTTAGATGTCTTAGCAGTAAGAGAAGCACAAGGCCTGATCGTACCTTGTTCAAAGAGTAATGGCAGTGCAGCAACTGTAAATACACAGAGTGCTGTATCATAGCTGGACTGATCAAGAGATGAGCATAGAGATTTAAAATTTTGTGATTCAGTTTTGCAGAAATACTGCTCTTTGGCCCATTCTTTCTTTGATGAACTTTATGCATATTAGTACATGTGTTATGTACAATGTTAGTGTGGAATTTCCTGTTGAAAAGTAAAAAAAAATGTATTTCATCAATCCCATAATTCTTGATTTAATTAATCCATAATTCTACATAATTCTTCATTCTTAATTTTAATTTTCAACAGAATATCAAAAATCGAGTTATGTAATTTTGTGCATTGATGAATCACTCATAAAAAAAATGTAAAAAGAAAAAAGAAACTTTGATGAAGTCATGAATTAAGAAATCAACTTTTCCTTGAGCTTTTGGCATATAAGAGATCATCACACTATAAGAATATCCTGTAAGTTTCAGAACAGATAACTTCCTTGTTAGTCCAAAAACAGCTTTTATTGAAACCAAGCCCAGAGAACGACTCGTTGTGGAATGTGCCAATCTGTGAAAGACTGCCTCTGCAGAAGAAAATCCAGATCACTGGACTAAAAATACCATTACCTTCCAAAGGATTCTAATGCTAGGAATGTGGTTATTCATTTTTAACAATGTGAATGTCTCAGTTGAGCATTATTTATTTGTATTCGACACATTTCACTGTGGATTCTTCGGTAAATCAGTCACAATTTCGGGGCAGGCTTTGCAAACAGACTTTTAAAATACTCGACAGTAATGACACAACATGTATGTATCTGTGTTAATTCTAATGCCTGATCTGATCTGTGAACTGGTATTTCTAATATGTAATTCATGTACAGTCAGATGTTCTTTGTCTATGTGTCAGTAAATCAAACTAGTGACTAAACGGTCAACTACACATTGTTTTTTCTTAGTAGGTGTCATGATTCTGCCCTCGTGTCCTTGATTTTCTCTAGTCTTGAGGCAGGATCATGACAGACCCATGTTTTGTGTGCAAGCACATGGCCTTTTGTTTGGGCCATGTGCTTTTGTTGTCTCGTTACATACCCCGCCCCCTTGTTATCCTCGTCTTGTCATTATTGTCTAGTCAGTTTCACCTGTTCTTGTCATTAGTGTCTCCCTATATCATCCCCTTGTGTTTGCTGTCCTTGGTTGGTTCTTTGTGATTCTTACCTGCGTGTTACCTTACCTGTATCATTCCTTGTGAGTATCCTGTCGAGTGTATTGTCTATAGAAAGTTCAACTGTTTGTTTTTCGTCAAGTCTTAGTCTAAGTTTAGTCTCTCCAGTCTTGTCTGTTTTGCCCCCTCGTGGGTTTTGTTTTCCTGTTTTTGTTCCAATAAACCTTGTTCATTGTTCATCTCAACCTTGTTCATCTCCTTGCGTCATCGTAACAGAATGAACCGACCAGAGTCGAACCCACCAGACAGAATGTCCTCCTATGTCAAGCATAACCCAGATGACCTTATAGATTGGTGGCACAGGACCATCGCTGTCTCGAAGAGGGGCAAACTCCCGATTCCCTCCCAGGGAGAGCTATCAATGAGGGAGTTTGCCCGGGTCGTGAGCGAGAGGAGGTTTTTCCTTCCTGATGTCCTCCTAAACCGCTACCTCATTGCGGGTCTCAACTCTCCTCCATCCCTGGCTGAACGGGAGAAGCTGGTTTGCCGTTCGTTCACTGATATGGTGGATTGCTTATCTCGGGGAGAGTTACAGGCACCCACAAGCTCATCTGCCAAGCTGCCCGTGATCCCGGAGGGTCGTGTGTTAGCCGTCGCTACGCGTGGGGACCAGGCTGGTTCCACCACGACTCCTGAGACACCGTCCGTATCCTCCAGCCTTTGTGGAAAACGAGGGAGTCAGATCTCGTGGGAGTCTACTTCTGAGTCCTCAGCGACGGAGTCAACCCTGCCTGAGACTGTGCTTCCCCAACCAGTCACAAGTCACAGCAGCCGAAGGTACTGTTCCTGACTCGGCTGCTGAGGGCGCGGCTCCAGAGTCTGCAACAGTAAGGGCTGTTCCCGAGCTTGCAGTCGTGAGTGCTGCAGAGAGGGAAGCGGCCGATTCAGCTGCTGAGGCTATTTTGCGCTCAGTTTCAGCTAATCAAGAGATGCCGGTCGTCATTGCTGCAAGAACCCTGTCAGAGTACTTGTCCCGTCTTGTCAAGATCCTTGAAGCCCCTGTCTATCCTGTCTCATCCCTAGCACCCAAGCCTGCCGCCGAGAGCGCAGCACCCACGCCTGCCGCCGAGAGCGCAGCACCCACGCCTGCCGCCGAGAGCGCAGCACCCACGCCTGCCGCCGAGAGCGCAGCACCCACGCCTGCCGCCGAGAGCGCAGAACCCAAGCCAGACGCAGAGAGCGCTGATCCCGAGTCAGCTAATTTCAACGCCACTACAGAATCCGAGATGAGGAGTGTCGATTCCGCTTGGGGAAGCGTTGATTCCGGGTCTGATTCTGAGAGCTCATTTCCTGTTCCCCCTCCACAGCCACCTGCCACACCCCTTGTCTTCGCTCCACTGCCGGCAGCAGCAGTTCCCACTGTCACCCAACCTCTGAATGTTTCCCCGGTCTCCCCTGTCATGGTTCAATCCCGGACTGTTTCACCTACTTCCCACACTACACCACCCAAACCCACCCGGATCCCTCGTCTGAAGCCCACTTCCCGTAAACCCAAGACCACCGTCCCACCTACCCACCCTGGACAGTTTCCCAAGAACTTTGTTGTGCCTCCGCCTCCCCTTCCTTGTTTATTATTCCTAATTTTTCACCCTAACCCTGTCATTGTGTATTCGTGTATGCCTTTGTTATTATTTGTCATGTTTTGTTGGTTTGTGTCTGTCTCAGTCTGTCATGTCCCGTGTTTGATGTCCCCTTGAGGAGCGTCTGGAAGCCGCTCCTTAAGGTGGGGGTTCTGTCATGATTCTGCCCTCGTGTCCTTGATTTTCTCTAGTCTTGAGGCAGGATCATGACAGACCCATGTTTTGTGTGCAAGCACATGGCCTTTTGTTTGGGCCATGTGCTTTTGTTGTCTCGTTACATACCCCGCCCCTTGTTATCCTCGTCTTGTCATTATTGTCTAGTCAGTTTCACCTGTTCTTGTCATTAGTGTCTTCCTATATCATCCCCTTGTGTTTGCTGTCCTTGGTCGGTTCATTGTGATTCTTACCTGCGTGTTACCTTACCTGTATCATTCCTTGTGAGTATCCTGTCGAGTGTATTGTCTAGAGAAAGTTCAACTGTTTGTTTTTTGTCAAGTAATCAGTCAAGTCTAAGTTTAGTCTCTCCTAGTCTTGTCTGTTTTGCCCCCTCGTGGGTTTTGTTTTCCTGTTTTTGTTCCAATAAACCTTGTGTTCATTGTACACTGTCTGCATTTAGGTTCATCTCCTTGCATCATAACAGTAGGATGAAAATAATCTGTTTTTTAAACTGTGTTTAAATTATATATATAAACTAAAGTGATTAAAAAATGCTCTTTACAATCACTTGCAACCTTTCATGCCACGCTCAATATAATGCAATAGATCTAAATATAATGCTATAATCAACCCTTTTCACATTTAGTTAACCTTTAATAGTAAAAACGTGCTAAAAGTTTCCGAGAGAATTCCACATGTAATATTTAGCTATTTCCATGTGCAAAGATGTTAGCCAATCGCAGAAGTGGCCATTTACAGTGAAGGCTCACAGCAGACATGCCCCTTAAAACAGAGCGTTCAAATCAGAAGGCTAAAATCAGGATAGGAAAAATGCCTTAATTTAAAAATAATGACAATTTTTGATGCAAAAATCATACTAACATTATAAGTGCACCGCAAGAAACATAAAACAATAAAACAATGCAGTTCATGACAACTTTAAATCTGGACATAAAACCTTTGTTTTTATCGCAATAGTTGATTAAAGGTTCTTCATGGAACCATTGATCGAATAAAGAACATACATTTTTCAATAGTGTAGTAGGCATTATTTACCGTTGTCCAGGACACATCAGGATGGATTAGTGTTTACATCAATCATTTTAATGAGTTTTTGGTAAACCCAAATATGATTTGAGTGATCTGAGGGATCACAAAACACACTTGTGTATACGTCTAGATATAGTGCAGTCCACTAGGGCATTAGACAGTAATTGTTCCACAGAGAACATGTGAAATAATCAGTTATTTTTTGCACATTTAACTAATGTGCTTTCATCTAGTTAGTGACCTGTGCTAGTGAGTAACACAATGGACTTCTTCAAGAGCAGCTAATAGGCCCTTCATGACATGGCACATGTTGACCTGCCCTAAGAGCTGACAGATCAGTGGTCAAAGTCAGTGGAGGGTTAATGAGTAGGTTGAGGTTAAGTTTAGGGTTGATCTAAGGATTTGGTCAATCTGCCCCTTGAACACCTCATGCCATAAAGAGCAAATGCATCTATTAGCCTTTAGCCCAAGGGTTATGTGACCTGACCTAGTAGATGACTAAAAAAGCCTGAAGACACATTTAGAAGGAAAAAAGCAATTTTTTTCTAATGATCACAGAATGAGATAACATCACAATGTTTTTTAGAAATACATTTCAATTTCATTGTAAAGAAGAACAAGTATGTTAACTGTATGTTAATGAGAGGAGTGAGTGTGTGTATGTTGAGGAAGGGGTCTTTTCTGTATCAGGGTTCCCCTTATCATCATGGTTTCCTGTGTGTGCCGAAATCAAGCAGCTTTCTATACCACATAGTATGTTTTCCAGGAAAATACAAACCTGTTAAATTCTCGTTTCTCACTGTGATCAGAAATGGCCCTGAGATGAGAAATGAATCCACTATGGCCTGGGAAACCATGCAGCGATCAATATCTATTAGGGAATGGAAAAGTTCTAACATTATCATCCCATTTGCCTGTAACTGTAAACGGCTGTGGGACATGTTTTGGAATCACAATACAAGAGCGAGTTTAATGCAGTCATTATCACTTGTTAGATATTTTCTAATTTGCTGAATGCACATAAATGCATTCACATGATCCGGTCTAATGATCTTAGCAGCATGAATACAGGAACAGTCATAAAAATATCATGAAATAGGCTTAAAATGTTGCAAAATCAATTTTTATCACTGTTCAGATTTATATTCCAAGCTGAATGGGAACAAGAAACAAAAAGCTGACACTTTTTCATAAAATCAACGAAAGTAGACAATAATTATGATCATTAAAAAATATGTTTTACTCTTAGAACACAATGCCTTTATGTGCTTCTCAGAAACAAAGTATGTTCTTTTTATTTTTACTTATTGAAATATCAGTAATTTGGGTATCTGCACAACAAGAAGTACAGGATGTGCTTTTACATTCTGCTTTCATTCTATATGTGTTTTGTAGGTGTACAGTAGGTTTAGATGTACAGAACTGGACAGTTATGGTCAAAATTACATTATGCTTCCCTAGGACATTGCCACCATTATATGTGGTAAATATAAGGGATTACTGTTGTTAATATAATGATGTTTACCACTGATCATGAGATTTCTTTATGGACAATACAATGCACTCTTCCAGCTCCATAGTGACAAAACCCAACACCGGCACAGATGAACTCATTCTCAAATTACCACGTGCAGTTTTTATGGAGAGCAAAGTCACACTGCACTCCTTTTGTCCCTTTCATGGTGACTCATCAGACAGTCAGCACACTATTCGGATGTTTTAAAAGAACAGTAATATTGTTGCAACATGCAGTTGTCATATGCATCACATTTTGTTTGAATGCATGTGGTTGTAGTGATAAAATCTATGCATAATGCAGCTGTAGTAACAACGCTGTCCTCTTCTAAACAGAATTCAGTAAACATAGGACGGCGTGGTTGTTGACTCTGAGTCATCCTTGCTCCTACACAGGATGGAAGGTGGGGAAAGTACCCATCTTAGGGGATTCAAATGTCTATAACCTGTTGACCAAGCAGGGATCCAGCTGACATCTTTTGATTTACTCATGCAGAACTAAATCTATATAAAGCAGGGGAGTTCAAACCTTTTTAGGCCATTGATGGATATAGACACAGAATAAAGTCCCCAGTCACATACTGTGTAAAATTTAGTGTTGCAATTTAAGCCTATAATGTGTATAGTTCTATATTAATGTAATGTTTAGAGAATTTATGATGCCTCCATTGCAAAGCCATTAAAATCGTCATAATTCATGTAGCCTACTGAGTCATTTTACTTATTTTACAAAATATAGTGCCTTATAGCACCTGAATCATTTATAGGTGCATCGGATAAAAGTTCAATATAAACTTCAAAAAATCCTGTACACTATGAACACCCGAGGAAGGTTGACTGACTGAAACATTGCTAATAAAATCTCATAATGATGCAAGTTTGAGAAGTGTGAGAGGGATTTATCATTTTTTTTCTCTACTTAATTAAAAACTTTTTTTTTTTTTTGCTGAATTTAATATTTATTTTTGTTTAGTCACAAACAGTACTTTCAGAACCCCTGTTGGAGGCAAATGGCACAAAGTATTAAATGCCATAGCATGAGAGACTCCCATGCTAAAGGAAACATATTTGCATGTATATTTAGAAGCATTTAAACTATTCTACTGGTATATTTGTGCATTACTGGCCCAAACTCCCACAAGCTGTCCCAGAGGAGCTGCTTCACAGCAACATTTCCAACAATTTATGTAAGCTGTCTCTGCTACAGAGAGAAGAAAATGATTGACTTAGACATTAAGAGGAAGCGTGTGAATTGCTGGAAAGGATATCGGCTTCATGAAATGACACTATGATATGCACAAATGTGTCATTTAAATGGTAGTTGTGCAACAAAAAAAAGCGTATTACACTTTCAAGAATTCAAGTGATTTATATTGATTTCAAATGGTTCTCCAAACCATTTCGGTCATGGCAACTCTCGGAGAGATTGGCATGGTAATGGATGTGGCAATGTTAATGTATTTGGTCTTGGCAGAATAGATCTTCTGCACTGCTGCTACTGCTGCAAAGCAAGTACAGAGACTTGTTACTGCCAATACATTCACAGACATGCTGCTGTGTGAGCATTTCAGACATGCTGCTGCTGCTGCACCTATAACATAAATGAATTGCCCCCCGAATCAGATCTATACAGGTGGAGCTGGGGAAGATGGAGGGTTTCTGAAAGCGTGCTGCAGACTGATAACAACAAACAATGCCAAGTATTTGAATGTTGAGCTGTAGCTCATTGGCTGCTGATGCCACAGCAACCAATCAGCTGCGCTATGTAGATGATGATGTGATCAGCCTGCGCCATCTAGAGTTTCATCACAGAACTTTGTATTTGTCAGTTTTTGTCAAATTTTACCATTTTGAATGCGGGGGGAGCCTTTATCATTTACGTGATTAAATGAATATGCATTTTGTATTTGAATGTGACAAAACCGGAAACATTAACAGACCCATTTTGTGACGTAGGATTAAGAGTGATTGTGTGTGAACATAAAATAGCATTTGCAAATATTTAAAATGCATTAGTTTACAAAAAAATCTCGTTATTTTACTATTTTTCTTTCTGTTTCTTTAGTGTCCTGCATGGTACAGCAGGGTTGGTCCTGGTATTTTTCCCTATCAATTTAGTAATCATTATTTAAATTATGTTTCATTCGAAAGCTTAAACGCTCTAAACTTTTTTTTGTTTAATTGGACATGCTTTACCATGGAAATGGTACTTCAAAACCTTGTTGCAGGCTCAATTTTTGTGATATTAACTTCAAATTTGGAACACAACTTGGTTAGACATATGCTTTTGTAAATATATATTTTGTATTAAAAAAAACAGTCTATGAATTTGCTTTTCACTAAACCTAAACTTCTATTATTTTTTGTTTTTGCTTTCACTTCTGCAATAATCTGCTGAGTGTTTGCTTTAACCTTATGTCTGTATTTCTAAGCATTCATGAATTAAAACCATTTAAATTCAGATATGCTCAAAAACGGGGGTGACAGTTAACAGGTTAGATTTCTTTAATACTTTTATTCATTAAAATAAAAAGAGAGAAAGAAAAAAAAGTGTCCTCTGTTCAAGACATGGTTTTGGCCTTGCTCATGTTTTGTTGCTCCAAGTGTAAGATTTTGCACTGTATCTGCAAATACCAAAATATGTTCCCCTCACTGAAACAACTTGAAGAGTAACAAAGCATATTTATATGATATAATCTTGCATGGTAAGTAAATTATGTTACACGGAAGTGTAAAATCCAGGACTTCATAAATGAGCACAGTAGCACTGATATGATTCTTTTGTCACCAAAGTTGTGGGATGACTTGTGCTTTGGCCATGCTTACAGCACCTGGTGATCATGTGGGCTGGGATGTGTTTGGGCATGTGGTGCTTACAAAGACAACAGCAGCTCATCTCCCCCTTACAGCAGATGAATCATTTATGACTCATTCTGACTCATGACTCATATTGAGAGTGTCTGTCTACCACCCTCTACTGGAGGTAATGAGAACCAGCATAGCATATGGGCTGATAACAAATTAAGTTGATTACATCCACATATGATGCTGTTCTCTCTCTCAGCTTCTCATACATACACTTAAAATACAGTAAGCTGTGGACCGTCTTGAAATGTGAATGAATGAAACATGGGAATGTGGTGCCATCTAGTGAAAAACGTGTCCTGTGGTGCAACTCTGCAAACTAGGGCATTATTTGAATTATACATGAGTATGGTTTTCATGTGAGCATGTTTCAAGGACATTAATAGTTTCAGCTGTGCCGAATAATTAAACTGGAAAGCGGTTACTGTACAGATAAAGATTAAGCATTCCCGTTTATGTGGAGTTCTTCCTGAAGGCTGGCGTGTCATTTTTCACATGCTTTCCCAGCAGCCCCCATTTATCACCCTGCCTGGATGCTCACTCAGCTTCCTGTTTCCCGGCAACAAGCATCTCAGTTCTGAGCCTCCAACTTTCTGCCTCCAGGAATGTTTCTTCTTTTTTCCTCCAACACAGAGCATATTACATAATGAAATATGCTGGTTTACTCATTTAAATATACACCTCATGCCTTATGTATTGCTGCTTGCCTTACTACCAGGACTTTTATTGGATCATATCAATAGATTAAAGGGATAGTTCACCCAAAAATGAATTTTTTTGTCATTTCTCACCCGCCTCAAGTTGTTCCAAATCTGTATGAGTTTCTTTCTTCTGTTGAACACACACAAAAAAATATTTTTTAAAGAATGTTGATAACCAGAGAGTTGACGGCACCCAATGACTTCCATAGCAGGAAAAAAAATACTATGTAAGGCAATGGGTGCCGTTAACTGTCTGGTTACATTCTTTACAAAATCTACTTTTGTGTTCAACATAAGAAAGAAACTCGTACAAGTTTGGAACAACTTGAGGATAAGTAAAGTAATGACAAAACTTTCTTTTTTTGGGTGAACATTTAAGACATTAAACAGTTCAGTCCAAAACTATGGAGAAAATCAATCAACAAAGTCCTATCCTCCTCAAGCAAAATTCATGGAATGTATAACATGGTGTGGAAAGTATATCCCGCATAAAATGTAGGCCTATGTATGGGCACATGGAGAAAAAAAAAATCATTTAATGCATATTTTACAAAGTCTAGAAAGGTTCTGCTTAAATAGCCTATACAATGGGATAATAGAAACGTTTTTGCTTGCTTTCACAGGAAAAGCCTACAAGTAGAAATGGAAATGCATGGGTGCAATGTGTTGTAATGAATATCAACCTCCATGGGGCACAGATCCACGAGATCACGTCGGAAGTGTAGGCTATATAGCCTAAAAAAGGACGACAATCTGTGTTTTGAGAAAATCTCTTTTAAGGAATTCAACTGTATTTGTCAGTTTAAATATACATTTGATAACTAATCTACTTATTTTTCTATTGTAAAATAGGCTACATAGTGTTCCTTATTAATGTAGGCCTACGTCTGCTAGTAAACATTACAGCAATGCATCAAGTCATTTTTAGTCACGCATTTAATGTAATATTTCTGCTACTATCAGTGCTTTTTGCAATCACATGTGCATGAGTTGTTTTTCTACTATCACGATACTGGTGAGTCAATAGCTGAAAATGACGTCTATAATGATCGTGCACGCCCTATTCTCGTATGCTAAGTTGTATTAACCAGCAGATGTCGCTGCAGTAACATTTGTTGGTATATTCTATTCACGCCAAGTATTCCAGTTGTTAGATCGTCTGCGGTTTAGGGTTACACTTAACCAAACGGTATGAAACATGTTTCACTTAAATGCCTTTAAAAGCGTTTGATCATGCTTATTGCCTACCTTTGCACTATTTTCATGCTTGGTAAATGCTGCAGTCAGCCATAGAAAACCAAATCATTAAAAAGCTCATCAACGAAAAAAGAACTGCTCTCTCCATAGCAATTAAAAATGTAATTGTCTAGGTTTTCTTACATGCCCTTAAGGCGAGACACCCCAGGTGAATAGGGTGAAACAAAACTAATACATATCAAAATACTTCACCATTTGATTGATTACATCAATAATAGCAAAAAAAAAAAAAAAAAAATTGTAAAACAAGTTTTCTGAAATTTTACGTTTAAATATGCAAATGAGGCGTTGTGTAGTTAAATATGCACCAATTTACATACATTTCTAGAACAAAAATCTGAACATTGGATGAAGTAAGGTTAAAAATTATTGTTTCATTTATTTGATATATTAGAGCCAAAGGTTTTTACAGAGGGGATTTTGGATATCTCTATTTATCACTCCACAAATCAGAAAATACTGTCAAAAGTGGGGGAAAAAAATGCCACTTTTTTAGGAATAAAATATTGTATAAAATCAGGAAAATTATATATGAACAAACTCCTTTGTAAAAACCTTCATAATATAGATAAGAATAAAACTGTAAAGTTTGGTGTATGCAAGTGTTACTGAAGTGGAGATTTCTGGCTCAATGTAGGAGGAAAAACTCATTTTGAGAAAACGTCCTTTAAAGATATATAGTGTAATGGAAATCTACAGATGCAAATAGATAAAGTGCTCTAAATATACACTTAAAAGTGTATTTTGGATGTTTTCTGTCCACTAGTCTGAAAAAACACTTTATGAGAAGCCAAAAAGCCCAAACTCTCAAAATTGACAGATGCATGAAAAAAACAGTTTTTGCCTGTAGTGTCTCCCCTTAAATCACCAAAACTACAAAATATAATAACAAAATGCCTGTATTATCATTATATTTCAGTCATGACAACTCTCAGGATAGTTTAAAAAACATTTTATTAATGTAAATAGAATGTAGGTTTGGTCTTGGTGGACTAGATTTACGCTGCTACTGCTGCAGAGCAAGTATGACTTGCTTCTGCTAAATGCTCGAAACATAAAATTAAAGGAAACATGCTGCTAGAGAGAGGTAGACCCCCATATAGCTGATCCAGGTAGGTGGTGCTGGGGAGGTGGAGGGCTAGAATGATAATTTACATAGCGTGCACAAAAGATGTGCATTCGTTTGGATGAGTTGTTGTCATATAAGGAAATAGTAATGGATACATGAAATCCATTGACTGGGAACATTACATTGAACAAACCAATCAGAATGCTTATAGAGTTTCATGGCTGAACTATTTGTGTATTATTATGTATTATTATTATTATTATCAGTCAAATGCATGAGACATTAAGTACTTTTGGGTGTTTCATTTATTGACCATAGTACAGAAATAAAGCAGCACTCATCAACAGAACACAACAGGTAATGAGCAGTGTAAATAAAGAAATAATGCATGGCATAAAAATGGCAACAGAAATAAACACTGTAACACTGACTATTTATTAATCGCTGTAAGGTTTGTTGTGTGCATGCTGTTGATTACATTATCTAAATGGTCTGTTTATAAATTTTTTATTCCCTCAGCAGTTTATTAAAGTGCTAAATCTAACAATCTTGCATACAATGGTGTTATATACACCGTTGCTTAAATCTTTTTCAAATTTTATATTTTTCTATTGAAATATTACATTTCAAATATAGGCATCTGAGTTTTGTCAGTCATTATAAATAATTAAAATATGAATAGCATATTTTATATACATGTTTATATTTTTCCCACATCAACATTTCAATGGATGTTTCAATAGAAACATCATGATTTCAGAACTTTACAATACCATGAAAAATTTAAAACAGAATATGATAAATAATCTTTCGTGTCAGATGAATAAATTAGCAGGTTATCTTATTTTTATATAATGGAAATGTGGATAACTCAAAGACAAATGTTTTCCTGTCATGTAAAGTTAGAAGTTTTTAACAATTTCAGCTGAATTAACCATGTGAATAAATATAGTATTCCATAAATACAATACACAAAGCAGTTGCCATGTACAATACAGTGAAATCTTCCAAGCAGTTTATTTGACTGTTTGCCATACTGATCATTATCTGTGAATGTAATTTATTTTAAAGAAATTACAAATCATCACAAAATGTAAAGTGAATTTGCATTTCCTTGCCAGCATGCAGTCTCCATGCAAGTGCATTTTTATCCTCTCAAGGGGCTAAAGACTGTTAAAAACTATTGTATTGCAAGAGAAAAAAAGAGACTTTCATCAGAGGAATCCTAATTGTTATATCCTCACTGCAACATACTAGCACAAGAAATAGTCATAAGCAGTCCCAAGCATAATCCACAAAAAGTTCAACAATTTCCACAGAATTGGAACACCTGCCATTCACAAAGTTATGCACATCCCCCCACCCCTTGTGTGTTTAATACATATTTTGACTAATTTGAGCTTTGCCTATAAGAGTACACAAAGCTCGATTTAACAGATTTAAATCCATTCTGCAGAATGAGTTTGCCCCAAATATCAGCTCAGAAAATGCACAGCAAAAAAAGCCTTCTGAATCTGTTTGGACCAAGGAAATATATAGTAGTTGCTGAAAAGAAACAGATTTTAAGACAAAACATATATGCTCATATCTCTTCTAATAAATACTGTACATAGCTTTTTATCCCATTAGCAACTCGTATTAATTCTAGTTTTTAGTGCCATACAGAAAAACAGTAAATATAGTCTCCCTATTAAAATACATATCTAAAACATTAGTCATTTAAGTCTTATTTTATACAGTAAAAGCTTGATAATGCTGGATGCATAGGATTATATAATGTCATCTAGAAGGTGTGGTGCACCAACCCAATCAAGCATCCTTGGTTCAGACGCTGCCATGATCATACACATAAACTGCTTTCCGGTTCTCTTATCAATGGGATAAATTGTGGTGGGGGTGAACCTTTTGTTGCTCTCGACAAACTCACAAAGCTGGTTGTATATTTGTGGGAACTCATGACGAAGGAATACACCTCTTGTACGAAGCTCCCTTTGGATGTTAATGAAACAAATCTCTCTTGCTTTCCTGCCCTCTTGGCCATCCTTGTCAATGTCAGATGTCCCAGGAGGAGGGGTGAGAATCAGAGTCTCCATTTCACATTCTTTCTTAAAGATTTTCTTATCTGGGCTTGAGGAGGCCAATGAGACCTTCGCATACTTGCGAACTGTTGGCGTTTGTAATTTGGGTGAAGGAAGTTTAGGCACAAGGTCTCCAACAGCAATGGATACATTCAGGAGGAAACATTCAGCGGGGTCATACTCTTTGCCTGCATTCTGCAATTCTTTGCAGTATTGCCCAAGGTTGTCTTTGAAACTGTCTAACTCTCGAAGGGACAGATATGTTGGAGAGATGGTAAGGCTGTCAAGACCAACTTGAAGAAAGTTATCTGCACACCCGGGGTTTGGAAAACCCAGGAACAGAACTCCTCTCCCGCGGGAAAGAAACCCTACCCTAGCAATGCGTGAAAAAGCTTTATGAATGTCAGAGTTCTCTCGACAGTGCTTTAGTATGTGCCTGCAAACACTACTAATGCGGCCATAAAGGCAGCTCTCTTTATGCGTGTCCCAGTCTTCTCGCCTACAGTTTCTGGAACAGTAGTAGGTATAACAGCTGTGGCAGGACTTGAAGTATAAGCAAGCATTGAATGTAGTGTCTTTGCGTAAGCATTTCCTGTTGGAGCACACCATAGTGTCATCCTCGACTGCAATGTGGTTCAAAGAAATGTCCTCAACACTCCGCTGAAAACCCTCACAACCACTGTCTGGGTCTTTAAATGTGTCTGGGCTGGTCTTTGAAGAGTCTGATTGTGTGTTCAAAAGTCCTGAATCCTCTTGATCTATGTCCCTTTTCCCTTCTTTGGTCTCGTCATCTTGAATCAATTGTTTGAGTTGGTCTATCAGATCCTTGCTTGGTCTCCTGTTATTTTGAGGTTTGTAATCAATGACTAGGTCAGCTAGCAGCTCATCAAGCTGTTCGAGGCTTTGCTGCAGGGAGTAATTATTGTTCTTCCTCTCTGTGGATTCTGGTGGGTTTGCTGGTCTCTGTAAATTATGCAAGTTTGCAGTTTGACATTGGGCTGTATTTTGGGTATTCCAGCTGATTGTTCCCCCATCTCTCTTGTTGCTATTTGCTGCACGGATGTCATTGTCAGTTATTGTAATTTCTGGGGTTACAAACCATTGTCCCCTTGCACTGTTTTGTCTGTCACCAGCACACTTTTCTAGACAGTTTTCAGAGAGTGACAAGGCAGCGTAACGTCTTGGCGAACTAGAAAGGTTTACAATAACTGGTTGTTGGTTATTATTCGAAGGAACTCCTGGTCTTCCGTGATGGAGAAGGTTCTCGTAACTCCTGCCTCGTGAAACACCATATTCTCGGTCCATATGAGGGATGAGAATGTTGTCCCAGGATTTTGAGTAGTTTCGGACATCTGCTCCTAAACGAGTTGGCTCTGTAAAGTCATTGGGATACCACGGGCTTATTGATGGCACTCGCTGAGGAGTGGCCTGTGAGGATGCGTACTGACTGGAATATGTAGCAATGCTTGACCGATGCCAATCATCTGAAAAGACCTGGGACATACTTGGCCGCCGCCGTCCCTCCGTATGATATGCTCTCATAGGATTGTTTATTTCTGCTGGGTAATGGCAAGGCCGTGTATAGAACATCTTTGAGGGGTCAGAGGGAACAGCATATGCTCTTGGATCCTCCTGAAAGTATGTTTCACTCTGAGGAGTAGATATGAAGTATGGCCCTGGCTCACTCACTGAATATGGTCTACCATAAAATGGATCCAAGGGTTCACGATGGGAATCTGCATAGTACGAACGCACAGGCAAAGTATGAACCCAACGAGTCCTTGGGTCAAGTACATACTGACTACTGACGGAGGGATTTTGGCTGTTGCTGCTGTTAATACTGTACTGGTCATCCTGATAATATGTCCTACTCTGTGGTTGAACTGGATACCTGCAGGGATCGTCCGTGTAGAAGAACTTGGTTGGGATGTTAGGATTAGACAAGGTCCTTTGCTCCCTTGGGTCTCTAGGAGAAGTCCTTCTGTAAGGGATCTCCCCAGACTGAATGTAACTACCAGACAAGCTGTTGGGATATTGATATGCTTGCCTATATTCCATGTTGTAACACTCACTAGGAGTAGGCGTTCTAGAGGTGGATGTCTGACTTGGAAAAGAGACGTTCCTGATCCCTGATGTTGAGGAAAGCTGCCAGGGAACATTACTTCTGTGAGTAGGCATCTTCCGTGCAGTGTGCTGGAGAACTGAGGCATCTGGCTTAATATCGACACGGCACCTTACATGGGGAGTGTTAGTTTGTTTCTCCTGTCTACTCTCCTCAAAACAATCAGAAACATAGAGGGGTGTGTGGGGTTGTAACTTGATTGGATGAACTTCGTTAACTAAAGCCCTGTTTGAATGAGAGGCTTCTCGATTTGGCAAACCTTCAGATCTCTTCTGGGGGTCCACTGGAGATCGACGCCTCATGGTTGCAGTTGGAGAGACAGAGATGGGTACAGGGGTCAGGGTGGCTCGAACCCTGGGAGCACTTTTTGAGCGAGGCTTACCATGAACACTGGTCCTTGCTGCCTCATTGTTTTTGTCTGTGCTGATTTGTTGTTGGGAGAGTCTTGAGTTGAATAGATCTGGTGAGGAAAAACGTAAGTGTCCCTGCTGTCCAATGCCATTCCAGACTGCATCCTTACTTACTGTTTGCTGATCAGACCTGTAAGGATACTCCATGGATGAGGAAAAGTCCTTTGGGTCATCCAGTGACTCAATGAAGTCAAAGCTGCGGCAATGTCTTTTGTTAATGGTTTCGAAATTTTGATCCAGTGGGCCAACCATTTGGCAATCACATTGCTTAAAAGATTCAGAGTACTTTGTGAGCCCAGAGTTAGGGCCAATTTTTATGTCTTGATACAAAGATGATGTTAATATGTCAGGGGGATCTGTACGTGTCATCTTAAATGCGCCCCCGATATTTCCCCCCTCAGTTGGTGTCTCCTAAAGAGAATCAAAAACAGCCTTATTAGATACACATTTTCTTTAAATCATCCATTTGCATATCTGAATAGTATGGATAAAGAATCCCATTTAAAGTCAGCTCTCAGAAAACGACCCACTTATGCTTAGAAAAGAACATAATGCATTTAACCCTTTCACACGGGAGTTTAAAATATTCTGGCTGACCCCCCAACGTGAGTTTTTCAAGGCGACCGTTATTTAGAATGTGTCACTTTATGGTTTCCATGGTGACGCGTCATTGCTTGTCACGTGACACACCGCAGCAACAACAGAGCTGAATGAATGATGATCTGCTTTTATGTCATATTTCCTTTTTTATTCAAAATATTCACAAATTTGTTAGATATGGCGTGAAATATCTGATATTCCGGTTGTCAAATATATGCAAGTGGAAGTGTTTTGTTGTTTAAACACCTTTATAACGATCGCGTTAGTTGAGCTGTATGCGCGATGGGCGCCGCCATCTTAGTTTGTGCCGCAGACGCAGTTCAGAGAATCGGATCTGTTTGATTTACAAAACATTAATTCATCCACTTCTCCCGAAATACATACAAGTAAGTGGCTGGTGAACTGGGAGAAGAATAGAGTAAACTTTAAAGTTACTTACACAATGTGTATCTGATATGAATAAAACTAATTATAATGAAAAGGATTATTATTGGCTCTTCCTTTGACATCAGTGTGTATTTTACGAACTCTAAATGTATTGTTTTTTTTAGTACTTATATGTCTGGAACCTAAAATAAACATTATGTGGTTGAAAACACTGAAAAGTTGTGATATATGACAGCTCTGAGCGCGCCTGTCTCTGGCTCAGCGCCAGCCAACGCGCGAAAGCACATTGATCACGTGATGCACTGACCGTTCTAATCACACCGGTGTGATCGTACGCTCCAGGGACCAGCCTAGACTGATCACACCGGTGTGATCGTACGTGTTAAGAGAAGATGAAAGAGAGAATTTTATGACTTATCATTGGATTTGCAAAATACTTCAAAAGGCATTCATTCACAAATGATCTTGCTTCACAACGCATACACTGGATCACTGTACACACATGGTCAGTTATAGGCACCCTTATGAAAAAGAAGTACCGGTATACTTCAAGTTCATTTTATGAAGTATACTTAAGTAATGTTCAAGTATAATTTAAAGTATACTTTATCCAGTAAGTATACTAATATCAATGTGTACTTGAAGTAAACTTGTAAGTGTACTATTTCAATACTGCTTTGGACTAAATTGGCCCACTATTAGTATATAAAAGTATACTTTTAAGTGTACTATAAGTGTAACAGTAGTAAACTTTAAGTACACAACTAGGTTTCTCATTTGTAATGCATCTGTACCACAAGTGAACTTATAAGTATACTAGTAGTTTACTATTTTAATACTAGTACATTTTTTAGATCATGAAAGTAAACACTGAAGTGTACTCTCAGTAAACTACTAGTTTAGTAGTTTATACTGCAAGTATACTTGTAAGTGAACATAACATTATACTTATAGTTTACTATTTATATATTATTTTTGCACTTGCAGTATACTACTATGTTCAAATGTAGATTTTTTTATACTTGAAAAATACCTTTAACTGTACTTTTAACTAATTTTAAAAACATTTTATTAGCTTCATGCATACCTTTTTTATCAACACTTGAATGTCTCATGTCTTTATGTTTCATAAAGGCTACATTTTAAACAAAACGTTGAGAAAATCACATTTTTGTCAGACTACGCCTTGATCAGATTCAGAACGATGATCAAAACACAGATGGAGTAGATAGAGTCCAACACCCCCAAATCTTCACAGTCGTTTTTCTCTTCATGGGTTACATTTCATTTCATTTGGTAACATTAAGCAGTTTTGATTTACACGCTGTTTCATGTTTGATGATCACGTTATTTTACATTTGAGTGAGCAATCGTCTATCACTTGTTTCAGCTATTTCTTCTCCTGTGTTTTGATCCGGAGATTCTGTACTAGTCTAGAAGATGTGTCATAGCGTCGCCTACAGTATAACAGTAAAAACATGGATAGCTTGAAAATTCAGTCAATGGTGGGGAAAGAGTAAAGAAGAATTAAAGTAAATTCCTATGTACACTTTCAGTGGACTAGCCTACACAAAAATTTAGATATGCAGAATTAGAAACATATCTGTTTTATATCAATATTCTAATCAATATTTTCAAACAATTTAAGTTTCGTAAGACTGTATGAAAAACTATGTTAAAAAAAAGAATATTTAATAGGCTACTCGATCAAAAGAGTTAACACATCTACAAACCAAGTATACATTGAATACTTAAATATACTTTTAAGTATATCTTGATCAAAAGATTGAGTACAAGTACAGGCCAAATATACTTGGACTTTTCTCTCAGTATAAGTCAAGTACACTTTAAAGTGTAATTTAAAGTATACTTCTGAGAAGTACATAAAGTATATTTTTGAGAAGTATATAAATTGTAGACTCAAAGTATACTTTCTTATTTTTAGTTTAAAAGAAGTATACTAATAGAACACTTGAATAAACTTATTTTTCGTAAGCATAGGCATCATTCACATGGCTGCCAAATCTAAAGTAAAAAGGCATTTTGCTAAATATGATCACTGCAGAAGTTTAGTGAGTTTAGTTTATTTTGTTAAATGCCATGTCTTGCATAAACAGTCTATGCAAAGAAATTACAGAATGCTAAACAAATAAAACAACACTGAATGGAAAAATCTGAATTAATTATAAAGATGGAGGCATTGCATCATCTCAGAAGAATAAATCAGTAGAAAACACCTTAATCAGTGAAGGATAGAACAGTCCTCTCTAAAACAACTTAATTTGTTCCCCTTTCTCCCTGCTTACGCTCTGTTAAACTGAAAGGTTTTCAGATTCACATACCAATTAGTATTTTTAAAAGTTCTCAAACACAAACCTGATATAATACCATCTTATGTATTCAGGGTCTCTCTGTTTTGCACATAATAAAATATTTTAAAATGTATATATGAAATGTAATATTTTTTAATATAATAAAAATTATTCAAGAATTTAAAACTATTTTTGTCTTTCAAATGCAAATAATTTATTTCCATCAATGCAGATGCTTTTTTTTTTTTTACAACAACAAAATAACATATACAGTTTTACTGCATCCTACTGCAACAGCTCTACTCCTGCTCATTAATAATAGTGCCACTCTGGTCTTTGGGGAAATAAAAATGAATAGAGCGAAAATAAGGTTAAAAAAGGAGAGCATATAAACTGGTAAATGTCAGATGGTAGTTTCACATAGATGACAGATATGTTGCACATTGTTCATTTAGAATGTAGAAGATCAGTTCTGATCCCAGAATTCAGTTTCATTTAGAATGTAGAAGATCAGTTCTGATCCCAGAATTCAGTTTCATTTAGAATGTAGAAGATCAGTTCTGATCCCAGAATTCAGTTTCAGCTGCACCTAGAAACACACAAGGACCATGCAAGTGATGCACATGGTCTATATTTACTATTGCTCTGATTTTCGCTGTTCTTCAGTCCTTTGCTTTCTTGAGACTATCTTTTTTGTCCTATTAAATAATAAATATTTGCATATCAAAGGGTGATTTTGATTGTGTTTGTCTACACCCTGCCTCTCTGTTTGTGACAATTATGTTGGTTGTTCTTTTCACTAAATGCTTACCAATGGTCAAATTATATCACTAGTTGAGCGCAGTACTAGGCTTACAGTAAAGAATAACATTTTGTTTACCTACTATATATGTTATTGTATTTGGTTGCTTATTTATCCTGGTATACAGTAGAATGGGTGTGTGGCTTTTACAAAGGGTTAGGAGCAAAATTTGAGGTTACTTACAATATTTGGCTTTTCAGGGATTTTTTTTTTAATGACAGTAGGAGCTACGGAGCCCCACATACTGGCTACCTCCTTTCAGCCATCCCTGAAAACCATCTGTTCATCCTGCTGAGAAAGGACCAATGAGCAGTCTAAATACACACACACACACACACACACACACACACACACACACACACACACACACACACACCTTTACTCTTTCCACTGGATGAATCTAGAACAGAACTAGAATTTCAGCTTTTCAACATATTATTACATTGTGTAAGCACCTTTTGCACTAACAATACTAAACCAACTTCTTCATAATTCTTCATGTCTGTGTCAGTTCATCCCTTAGGATGCACAAAAATACTCATGTCAGTTTATGTTGATATTTATTTTTGTATACCATCTAGATATCATTTGATATAAAAAAAAAATCATGATACATTGCAGGCCAAAGTCAAAGTGCAGTATCGTGAAAAAAAATGTATTATATCAAATGATATCTAGATGGTATACAAAAATAAATATCAACATAAACTGACATGAGTATTTTTGTGCATCCTATGGGAAGAACTGACTGGCACAGACAGGTTCTCAGGTTGACAATGACAGGTTCTCAGGTTGACAATGACAAGCCACTACTTGAAAATAAAGATTAATAAAACTCCACCGGGGCTCAGATCAGCTACTGTATTACATGTCTGCTGGAAGCAATTTTCGGACACAAACACAAAATTGCACTTTAAAATGCACTAAGCACTTTATCTATAAGCTAGGGCTGCACGATATATAATTTTAGCATCAATGTCGCAATGTGTGCATCCGCGATAGTCACATCGCAGGATGTGCGATGTCGTCGTAGTTGATCCGTGATCAGTAGGCCTACGAGCCACCAGCTCCCCGGATCGGAATCAGGGGCGTCATGCAAGCCAAAATTCTGGGGGGGCACAATCTGAGACGTTGCAATTGTTTTCTGACGGGTGATATGGATCATGTTAGGAGGGGTCAGGGGGATTCTCCCCCTGAAAATTTTTCAATTCTGGCTGCTAAACATACCATTTCAATGCAGTTTGGGAGGGACAGAAATACCTTAACGGAGCTAGCAGCAACCCTCCTCTATCTGAGGCATTCGCGTAGCTACGGGTGGGCCTGGATGGGCCTGGGCCCACCCACCTGTCAGTCAGGCCCATCCAGTCAGTAGCCTCACAAGGTAGCCTAAGGAGGCAATTCTGTTGCGATTATCACAATACTTGACCTATAAAAATACATTTTAATGTTTCTTGATTCTTGTTTGGTTGTCATGGTGATGACGTAATGCCCGTGTAGCGCATTTCGCAGTCAGATTGCGAACAGCCCATCCCTCCTTCACAACGACGAGCACATTTCACTGAGGGACACTGAAGTTTAGCTAAGTAACGTTATGTTAAACCAAAATGAAACAGAGCAACTTACTAAGCAACTTACTTGCTCTCATTTGAAAGAGAATTGACTGAATCGTTGGACTACAACAAAATAATTGCAGTGTTCAACTCTAAGCCCCGTCGTCTCCTGTTATAAGCTAGTCATTAAAAGTAAGCCAATCTACATTTACTATGTAGTTGCCTAACATTAGTCAATGTTGTTTATTTAACGTGGTTTATGTGGCCGCTGAGCCAGACTATGACCAAGCATTGTTTTTACACACTGTCCACTACTGTCCTGCTGATTTGATGATGGTGTTGTTTTGCATCTGTCAGATGCGCGCGTGTGTGTAGTGTGTCCGCGCGCAGTGGAAATCCTGTTCTTAACGTTATGTTCTTAACACTGCTTATGATGACATACATGCTTGTGCTCTGATTAAACTGTGGTGTATTCAAGCAGGTGTAGTTGTGTTGGCCTATTTTGATCACAGAAGCATTTTAGGCTGTGCCCACCTGATTTTCTCTGGGCCCACCTACATTGTGATTCCTGGCTACGCTAGTGATCTGAGGACTAAGTTAAAGTATCTATTTTGTAAGTTTATGTAAAAGACAGGTTGATGAAAGAACTGTAAGCTCAAATTCAAAAGCTTTTGAAGTCTACTTCATTAAAGCATGTTCACACACACACTTACTGTACACTTAGGCCTACTACACATGATTTTAAAAACAGTACCATTGCTGTTTTTATGTTATGATTTTAAATTGGTATTTGACCTAAGAACGATCTTACATTAAAGGTACATAAAGGTGCTGAGGTCTGACTTTGTGGTGCTCTGAAATGAAGTTATTTTAATATTTATATGTAATGAAGAACTTTGAAAGAAGTTTGACAGATTTCAGTGCTGAATAAAGTTAACACTACCCCGTTTATTTGAAAATGGTTAATATTTGACAGAAATGTAAAAAAAGTAGTCAAATCAAATGTAATATGTAACATTACTTTAGTAAAATCATTGAAATACTGTAGTTACATTGTCTCTAAGCCTACATCACGGTCATAGCGATCTGTATAACAACTATGCTGTAGCTTTCGAACGGGTAGCCTATCTTTTTTCACTGCATTTGCTGCCTGATCCGTGAAGAACCGTGAATAACAGTCTATGGGAGAAACATCAAGTCGATGTTAGCTATCGATAACGTTACACTGACACAACTGAAGTTAATGCTCTGAATTCGCAGCTAATATCAAATCGATAACTTTTTGATCAAGTTAAAATTTCCAGGTCAACCACAAATAATCCCACTACCTTTTAATATCATCCGATAACTAATTCAATGCCGATTTGTTGCTTTGCCCACTTACCACTTCAAGATCATCTGTAAAACATTGCCAGCTAAACGTGCGAGACGAGTGAGTTGCTTGAACATACACAGCAAAGATTCTAGAGCGCTACGCGCGTTGCGCTCTAGATTTGATATACACAGACACCATATTAGGAAAAAGGGGCGGGCTGATGCTGACCGATTTATTACACATCCAGAAGAATACATTTGAGTCGTTATAGGCTCTGGTAATTATGGAGCATAATAGGAATAAAGTTTTGACAAAAAATTATAAGGGAGGAAAAATCTGAGGGGGCACGTGAATGCCCACTTTGAATGGGCATGACGCCACTGATCGGAATGCATGTGATTCGCGGATTAATTGCAAAGTTTAACCATCACAGAGTGAATGTTTAACATTTGCATGCGTTTTAAGTCTTGTCAGTTTAATCATCAACGCAAAAAGCCAGGAACTCGAACGCTGTTTTCTAAGCGAGCACACAGAGCCGTGCTTATCCCACGTGAACACCGAATTCAGCTCTCTTTCTTTTGAGCTTGAATGGACACAATTAGGTCAAAATGCCTGTCTCGGTGAGTATCCCCGCAAACACAGTCCATCATTTAGTAAACAATCGAGAAAGAAAACGGATAACGGAAAACGGATGCATATCATCATTATATTGGATCCATGCGTTTTTAAAAAAAGTGACAGCAGTATAATATACTTGCAGCTGTTTGTGTCACCAATGTTAATCAAACAACAAAAGGGAAAGAGAAAATTACTTTTGTAGCTTTAACAAAGATAAATTGTATAAATGAATTAATTATATTGATTATATATTTCATTTATACAGTAAATAGTGTTATTTTACATTTGATTATTACATTTTTGTACCTGTCCTGAATACTGTTATATTTACGTGAAAAACATAAAGCATTTTTATTTCATTTGTATCTTTGCTCTATTGTATTTATCTATACTACGCAGATGCACTCCCATTAAAAATCACCCCAGTCATCCTAGGATTATCAATTCTTTACAAATAGAGCTATTCAAATTATCTGGTGAAATTGTTTTCATATCGCAATATATATCATAGGGAAAAACAATATCACAATGTCAGTTTTCCCCAATATCGTGCAGCCCTATTAGAAGCATGTCTCTGCAGCCCGGATGGACAGTGTCATGTGGTTGGCCGATAACCCACATTAACTACTTTGGGTCTAAAGATCTTGAATGCCATCTGGACCTCTCCAATTGTTAAAGAGAGCTGAATCACACATTTTGAAAGCTATTTATAAACAGTGTCACTCATGGTAAATGCTTACGAATCAGGTTCCTTTGGGCTGCCATTTTCACTGGTTCTGATTCTAGCTGACTAAGGGTATAAATGTCCTCTTGGTGAGCTAATATCTGCCCACCATCTCTCATTGTCCTTGTCCTTTTGCTCTTAACATTGTAGGTACCATAAGGATGGAGAAGTAACATAAAAGCTGAGAAAATCTGCTGTTCATTCAAATTAGGTTCACATATCACATATAATTAAATAAAATATTACTGCATCACCTCCCCGTTGACCCACCTCTGTGTACAGTATTAGATTACTCTGAATCACTGAGAATAAAAAAAACATTTTCCTTTGGTCAGCTAACCAGCATTTAGCATTAATTTAGAACGACGCAATTATTTAAAAGTAAAGTTCCACAAATAGAAATATAATGAGGACAAAAAAATAGAGCATGCATGAGAGAGAGTTTTGAGGGCATTGTCATTTTTCTTTTGGGTTAAAACGTTAAAAAGCAAAAACGTCCATCTTGGGCAAAGTAGATGTTAATTATTCCCTTCTTCCTTTATGCAAGGTGGCTGATCAGCAGGCATTTTCACGTCTAGCAGCAGAGCCAGTACCTATGACTAAGACCTGACTGCCCTCACACAGTAAATCACCACCTGTCTCTGACACTTCCATCACAGTCTACCAAGACTAGCTTCCTTTCACTTCATTCAATCTTAAAAACAACCAGGTTTAAGAAGTACAAATTATGCATGTACATTTGCAGGAGAAGGCATGCGAGTTCACCAGGATTTCAGAATAAACTGGTCATAAAATATGACGATCGTCAGCTAAGTCACAAATGAATCCGATCTGGGGTGAATCAGTTGTGATCGTGGATTCACTGAACGAGTCAGTTACAGACATTGTTTGTGAGTAATGAAAAATTCCTTTAAGCTACAGTCTGACGCCAAGAAACCATGACAGCAGAAAGTGTTAGCAGGAGCAGTTAATCTCACATGAGGCCTATCTCCTTAAATACACAACCCATTCCTCAAATGAGCTTGCAGAGTAGTTTTTTTTTGGCCGGATATGAGGCAAAGAGGCTATATTTGGACACAATGGATAATGGGAAAGATGCATCTGAGTATCTCAGTGAAAGCAGCCCAGCTGGATGATTCTGTAGAGACTGTGGATTTGGAGGCGACATTTCTTTTATTTTCCAACAAGAAAGCTCAAAGGATTTTTTGTGGAACTGAAAGTCCAAACGATTATACCTACCTATGAATCACAAATATCTTAAGTTTTTAGTTTATAAGGTCATGAGAGAAACAAGAGGAAACTTCAGTTTGTCTGTTTTCTCAGCTTTTCTTTTCAACTGCAAACAAAATGTTTTTTTTTTTTCCTCTTCAATTGAACTACAAAACTAGATCCCTGCTATTACAATCAAAGCTGCATTGCATTTTTGCCACTGGCTAATTCAATAGTTTATGAACAAGTTAGGCCTATAGATAAAACATAAAAAACAAAATACTAAGACTATTTTAATATTATGATTGTGCCACCTGGGGGCACTCCACCATTTAATATATAATAGGAGAGTGGATTTAGACAAACACATTGCTAACAATTACACTTAGTCTACTTAAGTTAAATTAGTAAGAAAAACAGCACAATCCACTCATTATTTCATTATTAAGGCACACATGCATGTCTGTTGTCAGCAATTAAACTATATGGGAAAACATATTTTTAACTCTAGCCTCTAGTTTGTATTTTTGGAATGCAGAAAAGTGGTCCAAGTGGTACAATAATATTGTACAATCATTTTTTCATCTTGTTTACTCAAAGCCATTGCATTTATTCAGAACAACAGGTGTGACGTACCCTATTAAGACTGCTGCAGTGTATAAACTCTTTTTAATGGGTTTTAGCATTTATGGTCCGTTAAAATAAATATAGGCGAACAAGAAAAAAGGTACGCAAGATAAGATCTCTCTCTCTCTCTCTCTCTCTCTCTCTCTCTCTCTCTCTTGATTCTACGTAGAGCATAATTTTAATAGTAAGTCCTATTGTTGATTATCCATTGAAACATCTATGACCATGACCGTTTTTTCCCCGATTTTAGGTTAAAGGTACAAGGAAAAGTGTAATTTATTTGATGTTTTACCATAGTAATCACTCCTCTGACTTCACAATTTCAATTTAATGATATTAAAGCACAAAAATTCCATATATAGCCTCTCAATTAATATGAGATGATACAAATTGTATGTTGCCTAATAATTATAACATTAGAAATAGTTTTAGACGAAATAGAACATGTCAAACCTCCCAAACCTGGACTTGTCAACTTCCCAAAAGTATTTTATGTCAAGGTTTCCTACTGTTAAATGTATATTGCATGTATCCATAAGTAGCCTATTAAACTTACTCCAACCTAAACCCTTCTCCGGGCAAGCACTACTGTACCACATGCTCCGTCGCCTGGACACCTAGCAAAACCACACAGTCCTTAATGCACAATCTCTACTAATTTACAAAGCAACCTGATTTACAAGGTCGCCATAAAGCGTAGCGTGCGTATATGCACATCCTCCCTCCTCTTTCTTTGATAAGGATCGTTCATGAATCTGACGAAGCTGATTAACACGTCGTGGTTTTACAGTCCTGCGAAAGTGCAGTGCGAAAATTAAACCTTTGCCCATCGCACCAAAATGTAACACAAAAGCACACTTTGTTCCCATTTATTGCTGCGGCACGAGCCCCGCACTATCGAGCATCTCTCGTAAAATGACCTAACGTTAATGTCTTTAGGAGCAAAACACACCAGTGAGACGCAAAACCACTGCAACCTATCGGTCTTAGCCTACTAAAATAACTCCTGAAGTCATGAGTTTTGTTTTTCCAGAGTATTTAAAGCTTTTATGAGTGTGCGCATTTATCTTACCGTCTTCATCCATAGTTAAGGTCCTGAAGGTGCTGATAATCTGTGGATTTGTGTATCAGTGACTGATCTTTTAGAGATTACGTAGTCTCCATATCACATTAGATGCTGTAGGGTGGGCTGCATAAAACTCCTTAAGTATTGTTGTTTGCCCAGTGCCCACGGGTTTCGGGGGCGTACTGAGACGAGACGAGGGGGTGTGACCGCATCCCTCATGCGTTGCGATTCTTGTGTGAGATGCGCAGTGACTACGCATGCGTGCGATGTTGGGTGTGCGCTTGAACCCTTCCTACGCGCGCGCGTGTGTGTGTTTGTGATGCACACGAATCTCATGCTGGATAGACATATGCGATGGCACAGCGTAGAGACATAATTTTAATTATGAAGGTGTCATATCTTGCTGATAGGCTCCAGTAATTATTAATTAAAATAACAAAGGGTATTTTCTCTATCTATCTATCTATCTATCTATCTATCTATCTATCTATCTATCTATCTATCTATCTATCTATCTATCTATCTATCTATCTATCTATCTGTCTGTCTATCTGTCTGTCTGTCTGTCATCTAAATAGCCTACCTATCTATCTATCTATCTATCTATCTATCTATCTATCTATCTATCTATCTATCTATCTATCTATCTATCTATCTATCTATCTATCTATCTATCTATCTATCTATCTATCTATCTGTCTGTCTGTCTGTCTGTCTGTCTGTCTGTCATCTACATAGCCTACCTATCTATCTATATATCTATCTATCTGTCTATCTATCTGTCTGTCTGTCATCTACATAGCCTATCTATCTATCTATCTATCTATCTATCTATCTATCTATCTATCTATCTATCTATCTATCTATCTATCTATCTATCTATCTATCTATCTATCTATCTATCTATCTATCTATCTATCTATCTATCTATCTATCTATCTATCTATCTATCTATCATTCCCCCAGGTTAAGTAGTATTGCAAGATGTGCTTATAATAATAATAATAATTTATTCATAATAATAAAAAAAATTTAATGGAATGTTTGTTAGAAAAAATAGGCCACAAAAAAAGTTGTGGCAGGGCTCCAAGGTCAAAGTTTAAATGTGCACCTGATTTACCACTATATTGAAAAATGTCTTAATTTATTCGTAAAAAAAAATGTTTACTCTGTCAAATGTTATATGTATGTAATGTTAATGTAATATTTATTTGGAAAAAAAGTGTTTGATACGATAACATATTGTTTTAGATGTGAAATTAATGTTTAATGAGAATGTGTGATATAAAATAAAAGAACAACAGTCAAGTTGTTGTCTAGTCAAGATATGTACTAATAATGAACTGAATTTTTTAACATCTGCATTTATTTATTTTTTTACAGTAAATGACCCATCTGAAAATAATGATTTTATTGGGCAACCTAACCTCAGCATCTCCTGCCTTTCTAAGAATGAAATTTTATTTGCACTGTTGCTCCTGCCCCATGCATTTATTCAATTAGCTGAAAACGGAAGTGCACAATAGCAAAGTACTGCTTAAGGGATCAAGTGAGACATGTATGCCATTGATTTCCGCATTAGTGTGATTGGTGGCTGATGTTGTGTGCCATTTAATCAATCATGACAAAAAAAGGCATGTTCAATGAACTTGTACTGTACAGCACACTGAATGAAGACACTATAGGATCATGAGTAAAATGCACATATTTGTTGTTTGAGCCATGGGAGCAACCTATTCAAGACCAGGCTTGTTAGTCAGCTGAATTGCATTATTGTAGCTGTAAATCCACTTGTTTCCCTCAAAGTGAAACTTTTATAGCTTTAAATCTTGCTTGTGTGCATCCTACAACTTTAAAGTGACAGATGGGTTTGTAATTTTGTAAACTGTCTTACTGGAGCAATTGCATTTTTCTTTATGCAATGCAGTGAAAAAGAGCACAACAATGTTTTTGATAAGCACTATTTTCTCAGTCTGTCATTACAGTGCAAAACACTGTTGGCAGCTGACATTTTATTCTTTGGTTTTCTTATTGTCTATTTTCTTGGTCTCTAGCGCTTGTGTGCTGAGGTGTGACTCAGCTTTTATTCTGTGTCTCAAGGCATCTTTCTTTGCCTTTTGTCATACTATGAAAAGACAGCCTCATCAGTATTCAGTTTTGAGTATACATAATAAGGAGAGAAACAGAAAGAAAGCATTGTGTAGTAAGATAAAATAAATATATTAAATACACTGTCAGTTGCACTTTTTAAAAAAAACTGTCAATTGGTTATTTTAATCTATCTTAATCTATCAGTATAAAAAACTATATTCAAGATAATGCATAGCTGTAAATATTGTAGAACATGTTTTTCAGAAGGAAATGGCATTTCCAAAATTCCATGTCTGAACCTTCTCTTTTGTGTAAATTTTACTTAAAAAAGATTGTATTTTTTGTTATGAGTTTTATGTTCTGTTAATAAGTTAGTTAATATGTATTATTTTAGTGCCATGTGTGTTTTTGATAGTGTTTTTGTGCTTGTGTCTGGTAACACATCGCAGATTGGCTTGTATCTTCTGCAAAGAGGCTGTCTTTGAAGGATGGTGCAATTAAAAATGTTTGCAGCCTGTAAATATTGACACAACAACTAAGAGTAAGATCACACAGGTTCTGCTTATCAGTCATGTCAGGAAACAAAGTCATGTTAACAATGTACCAGGTAGATGCAATACAAAATATTCACTGGATTTTTCAGGATTTGCAAGATTACTGACATCAAATCATTGAAAGAGCTCTTACAGATTTTACACAGACATGACCTAGAATCGCATATATATCATATATAACTCATAATATCACCGCTTTAGTCATCTCAATAATAACACTCTTAGCTGATGACCCCTCAGCCATTCTGAGAATAATCAAGGCAGTGCACAACTACACCTGAGCCTCTCTCTCTCTCTCTCTCTCTCTCTCTCTCTCTCTCTCTCTCTCTCTCTCTCTCTCTCTCTCTCTCTCTCTCCCTCTCTCTCTCTCTCTCTCTCTCTCTCTCTCTCTCTCTCTCTCTCTCTCTCTCTCTCTCTCTCTCTCTCTCTCTCTCTCTCTCTCTCTCTCTCTCTCTCTCTCTCTGTGCCTTCTCTCTCTCTCTAGGCTGAATTTACGGTTATACCCTGCTGATAGCAAACTCATTACAGTGTCGCCACACCAGTAACATCACAAGAGAGTGTCTGTGCGGCAGAGGTACCTTTAAGCACAGGAGAAATGAATTAGCAGAGACAAGACTGCTGAGCTAAGGGCTGCCATGTTCATAGTATCTTATTGCCAGAAAGATAGCTGAAAAGGTCACAGAGAAGGCTTTTAGTCGTCTGAAGGTGAAAGTTTATCAGCTTGTAAGTGGTGTTCTTAAGCATATAATGCAAAGCAAAAGGCAGAGACCCCAATGTTATGTTAATGTCAACAGATGATGAAGATAAGTGAGGTGGTTCAAAATAATGGAGTAGTTTTATTAAAATAAGGCAAAACAGATAATCCAAGGTAACGAACACAACGCGACAGTATGCATAGCACAAACAATACCAGACAATGAATTAATGGAATTTAGGAACTTAAAAAGACATGGTGATGAACTAAATACAGACAGGTGTGATTGTTAATGAATGTCCAGGAAACGGATGACTGGCGGGAAACTAGAACAAAGCAAATGCAATTGATAAAATTAACCCAACAGCTGGGTTTGTCCATATTTGACCCAACATTGGGTTAAAACAACCCAGCATTTTTTAGAGTGTACTATTGAACAACAGTCTTTTTTCTATTTAGAGTAAAAATCCCTAAAGATGAGCCATAGTAAAACAGATTTTTAGCGATAACATATAGATTGTTAAACGATGATATATGCTTAGAAGATCCTGTTGAAATCCTACACTACCCATAATCCTACCTAAGAAGTCACCATAAGAAAATTATTGCAAAAAAACTTTAAATTTAAAACTGTAAATCCCCACATTTTATTTAACTGAATGAATCTTTTCTATATATAATATAATCTTTTATACTTTTTTATATATTTGTTTATACCATAGATAGTCCGGTCCTTCAATTTGATTGGTCAAGTGACTTTTTTTAATATTTGTTTTTATCACACCTTGTCCATGTTTGCTGTTCAGTATGTGCATTTGTGTTGAGAATTTGGCCACTATTACATACTCATTGTATGTGAAATTGTTTTGTCACTAGGTGGCGACAAGTGAGTTTTTTTTTTTGTGAGTCATGGAGTGATTCACTTAACCCATTCATTCAAACACATTGGGTGCATCCCAATTACTATCCGTCCTAAATAGTATTCGAAGATAGAATTAGTAGGCTACATCCCAAACCATAGTATGTTGAAATGAGTGCTCCAAAGATACCCGGATGGTCTACTTTTTCCGGTCAGAATCCGAAGTGCAGATCGATGCTCACTCTAACAGCTAATATTGCCCACAACCCATGGCGCGCTGGACGAAGATTCGGTTAGAACTACAAACAAGAGTGAAAAGTGTTAAAAAAAAACTACAGACATGGAGGACGCGCGAGTCCGCCGGTTATTTAGAAAGGTTTAGATAAAGGCAGGGCCGGCCCGAGGCATAAGCGAACTAAGCGGCTGCTTGGGGCCCCCTGGTCCCAATCGAGTTAAAAAAAAGTTTTTTTAGATGACTTAAACAAGTGACATAAATGAATGAATGAATGAATGAATGAATGAATAATTCAAGACAAGAAAATTCTGATTTCATGTTCAATATACCTGCCAACAACTGGTGCTGTGTCTGCCAGCGTTTAAGTCATGCGCATAATCTAGACACCTCGCGAGTGCATAGACAATTCGTGCGCAACTGCGCATAGTCACAGTATCGGTTTAAGTTGGAGAAAATAGCCGCAGTGGAACTTAACCTTCTAGGTGTAAGGGTAGCAGTTTGAATAAATAATAAACATAGCAGTTTGAACTCTTCACCACTTTATTATACCACACATCAGATCACTAACTCCAAAAACCGTCTCGGTTACGGATGTAACCCTCGTTCCCTGAGTAGGGAACGGAGACGTTACGTCGAGTGACGGAGAATGGGGATTTCGCCTAGAAAGCCAATCATCTTCGAGTATTACAAAACGAGCCTATGGCAATGAAAATGCCATGGGTCTGCGGAATTTGCATAGCGTATCTCCGCCCCACCGCGTGGGTATAAAAGGAGGAACGCCGGCAAAGGCAGATCATGTCTTCGCTGAGGAGCCGAGACTGAACTCAGGCGTCTACCCAGCGGTACAGCGGAAGTGGCAGGGAGACGTAACGTCTCCGTTCCCTACTCAGGGAACGAGGGTTACATCCGTAACCGAGACGTTCCCTTTCGTAGTCACTCCGAGTTACGTCGAATGACGGAGAATGGGGTCCCCGTATAATCACGCCACCTTCACAGCTGTCTTCCAGTGCCCTGCGAAAGTCTGATCCCCCTGTCGTGATACTGGCACGGACGAAGGAGTCCTACTTAACACAGGAATACCAAGGTACACTGGGGAGCATATCTCAGAGGAGATAGCCGCAGCATGCCTACCCGTAGGGAGGACTTAGAAATACGCATATGGCCGGAAGGCTTCATATGGAGGAACACTGGAGTAACCAGCCCGTGGGGTGGCAACTTTCAACTCCAGGGTGGCAAGGTGGCTTGCCGAGGGAAAGACACATGCTCAAAGAGGCTTACAGTGGACATACACATGTGGGGGTTACTCAAGGGAGGAACCAAGCACACGGAGGCACCTAGCCGACGCACAGGCAATAGACACTGGCGCCAGCGTCAACAGTGCTGGAGGAACTCAGGGCTTCAGAAGGGAAGGCTCACCTGATGAGAATAACCGCACGTATCCAGTCCGTGGAGTGGAATGGCGAGCAAGCGAAGACACCTGAGCGGGTCCTGAACTAGCTGGTTGAAGCGAGTACATGGGAGGACACTGGCTCCACTCGGAGATTATAAAATCTGGCGAATGTGTTAGGTGTCGCCCAGCCTGCAGCTCTACAGATGTCTGCCAGCGAGGCGCCATGCGCTAGAGCCCAAGAGGAAGCCACACTCCGGGTGGAGTGGGCTGTCACACCAAGGGGGCACGGTCGGCCTTGCTGTTGGTAAGCCAAAGCAATGGCGTCCACTATCCAGTGAGACAACCTCTGCTTTGAGAGAGCCTTTCCCTTCAGTCTCCCACCATAACAGACAAAGAGCTGGTCTGAGGTCCTGAAACACCGCGTCCTGTCTACGTAAGCGCGGAGAGCGCGTACTGGACAGAGCAGTGCCAAGGCTGGGTCTGCCTCCTCCAGGGGCAGCGCTTGCAGGTTCACCACCTGGTCCCGAAAGGGAGTGGTAGGAACCTTGGGCACATATCCAGGCCGGGGTCTCAGGATCACGTGAGAGTAAGCCGGCCCGAATTCCAGGCACGCTTCGTCAACGGAGAATGCGTGCAGGTCCCCTACCCTCTTAATGGAGGCCAGTGCAACCAGGAGCGCTGTCTTCATAGACAGGAACTTAAGCTCCACTGATTGCAGAGGCTCAAAGGGAGCCCTCTGCAGGGCATTTAACACCACTGAGAGGTCCCAAGAGGGAACGAGAGGAGGGCGAGGAGGATTCAGTCTCCTCGCTCCCCTCAGGAACCTGATGATCAGGTCGTGCCTTCCCAGAGACTTACCATCAACTGCTTCGTGATATGCAGCTATAGCGGCCACATACACCTTCAGGGTGGAGGGAGACAGCCTTCGCTCCAGCCCGTCTTGCAGGAAGGAAAGCACGACACCGATCAAGCATCTCCTGGGGTCTTCTCGGCGAGAAGAGCACCAGTTGACGAAGAGGTTCCACTTCAACGCATAGAGATGTCTCGTGGACGAAGCTCTAGCGGAAGTGATGGTAGCCGCCACCGCAGGTGGCAGAGGGTGCCAAAGGGTGCCCCGTCTCTGAGAGAGGAGGTCCTCTCTCAGAGGAATTGGCCAAGGAGGTGCTGTCGCGAGGAGTACTAGTTCGGAGAACCAGGTCCTGGCGGGCCAGTACGGCGCAACCAAAGTGACCTGCTCCTCGTCCTCCTTGATCTTGCACAGAGTCCGTGCGAGAAGGCTCACTGGGGGAAACGCATATTTGCGTAGGCCCCGCGGCCAGCTGTGCGCCAGTGCATCCGTGCCGAGCGTGCCCTCGGACAGGGAGTAATACAGGGCGCAATGGGATGAGTCGTGGGAGGCAAACAGGTCTATCTGTGCGTCCCCGAACTGGTCCCAAATCAGCTGGACCGACTGGGGATGGAGTCGCCATTCGCCGGGGATAGGACGGAACCGAGACAGCTCGTCGGCTGCAAGGTTCCGAACGCCCGGAATGTAGATAGCACGAAGGGACCTCAGGTGCTTCTGACTCCATAAGAGGAGGTGGCGAGCGAGTTGCGACATACGGCGGGAGCGTAGACCACCTTGACGGTTGATGTACGCTACTGTTGCGGTATTGTCTGAACGGACTAGCACGTGTTGACCCTTGAGCAGCGTGTGGAAACGGTGCAGGGCAAGGCGTACTGCCAGCAACTCGAGGCAATTGACATGCAGAAGGCGCTGGGGTCCTGTCCAGGAGCCCGCGGCAGCATGTCCGTTGCACATGGCGCCCCAGCCCGTGGAAGAGGCATCTGTGGAGACAACAACATGCCTGGAAACTCGTTCTAGGGGGACTCCGGCCCGTAGAAAACTGAGGTTCCTCCACGGGGTGAAGAACTGACGGCAGGTCGGAGTCACTGGGACTCGGAGCGTGCCGTGATGCCATGCCCACCTCGGGACTTGATCGCGAAGCCACAGCTGAAGCGGTCTCATATGAAGCAATCCGAGCGGCGTTGCCGCGGCTGCAGATGCCATATGCCCCAGGAGCCTCTGAAACAATTTCAGTGGGACCGCACTCTTGCCCTCGAACTGACGAAGACAAGTCAGCAGTGAGTGTGCGCGCTCGCTCGTAAGCTGCGCGGACATGGCGACCGAGTCGATCTCCATACCGAGAAAAGAGATCCTCTGCACGGGGCTGAGTTTGCTCTTCTCCCAGTTGACCCGAAGGCCCAGACGGGCTAGGTGCCGGAGCACAAGGTCTCTGTGTTCGCAAACCTGAGCTCGAGAGTGGGCTAGAATCAGCCAGTCGTCGAGATAGTTCAGGATGCGAACCCCGTGTTCGCGTAGGGGAACAAGGGCTGCCTGGACGACCTTCGTAAAGACGCGAGGAGACAGAGCCAACCCGAATGGGAGAACCGCGTACTGATATGCCTGCCCCTCGAAAGCAAACCGAAGGAACGGTCTGTGTCGAGGTAAGATGGAGACATGAAAGTAGGCATCCTTCAGGTCTATCGCTGCAAACCAATCCTGTGGCCGCACGCACTCGAAAATGCGTTTGGCCTGTGAAGGGAGCGGTTCAGGACGCGCAGGTCCAGGATCGGTCGTAACCCACCGGTTTTCTTGGGGACGATGAAGTACGGGCTGTAAAACCCCGACCTCATCTCGGCTGGAGGGACAGTCTCGATTGCACCCTTCGCCAGCAGGGTGGCAACCTCC
The DNA here is from genome assembly GCA_026230005.1 of Gila orcuttii. NCBI lineage: Eukaryota > Metazoa > Chordata > Actinopteri > Cypriniformes > Leuciscidae > Gila > Gila orcuttii. The sequence goes on from JAPDVR010000015.1 coordinate 23,326,175, forward strand.
GCTCGCATGATGGGGGCATTGCCACCGACCATAGTGAAGCGGACTCCGCTGAAACGGGGAGGAGACCGAGCGAACTGAATCGCATAGCCGCGCCTGATCGTTCGGGCGACCCAGCGGGACAGGCTGGGGAGCTCTAACCAAGCTGCCAGAAACTGAGCCAGCGGGGTCATGCGAACGACAGACGTCCCCCCGGAGGGGCAGCGAAGCGGAGTGACCGGCCCCGGCGAGGGTGGCATAGCGGCCCTGTGCGGGGGCGTGGTCAGGCTCCGCGCCCTGACAGAGGAGACCAGGGAAGGACCAGCGTTCCACGGGGGTCTGCTCTGCCAGGGGGCTGGCGACAGAGGGGGACGAGAGCGGTGTGGTCCGAAGACGGCACGCACTGTCGTCTGCGCCCTCTGGAACAGAGGGGGACAGGAGTGGCGAGGCCCGGAGGCGGCGCACACTGCTGTCCGAGAACTCTGTGACAGAGGGGGATGAGAGCGGCGAGGCCCGGAGGCGTCGCACACTGTCAGCCGGCTCTGTGTGCTCAGTGATGGAAGTGTTGGTTCTTTCTTTAACAGTTTTAGGGTACTGCCCACCCGTGGGTGAGCAGCGGGAAAACAAAAGATTCTCCCCCGGCCCTCCGCCGGGGGAAGGAGGGGGCCTGCAACCACCTCCTGGGGAAGAACCGGGACCATCACTGAGCAGCCCGTCTCAGGAGCGCCGCTTAGCCTGGCGTTTAGCGGGGCGCGGGGCTGGAGAGGGCTGGGGCGCCTTCCTGCGGCCTCCTCCACGACGCGGCCTGGGTGAAGGCTGCTGCTGGGGCCGTGCGGGAGGGGAGGGAGCGGCAGGAGGGCGCCCTCGGCGGCGAGCAGGCTGAGGCTTCTGAACCGACGGCTGGGTGGAGGCAGCAGCGGGCCGTCGGGGCAGAATATGTTTGATAGCCTCAGACTGCTTCTGTGCGGTCGAGAACTGCTGGGCAAAGTCCTCGACCGTTCCGCCGAAGAGGCCGGCCTGGGATATGGGGGCGTCGAGCAGACGAGAGCGCTCGGCGTCCCGCATATCAGCCAGGTTCAGCGACAGGTGACGCTCCTGGACCACCGAAGTGGCCATCACCTGACCCAGGGAGCGTGAGGCCTCTTTCGTCGCTCGGAGAGCGAGGTCAGTGGCGGCACGCAGCTCATCAAAGAGCCCTGGGTCAGTCCCGCCCTCGTGCATATCTCTGAGCAGCTGGGTAGACCTGTAAGGTGCTCATCGCATGCAGAGCGGCGGCCGCCTGTCCTGCAGCCTTGTAAGACTTCGCCACGAGGGAGGACGAAAGCCTACAGGCCTTGGACGGGTGCTTAGGATTACCACGATATGAAGCACTCTGAGGACACAATTGCATCGCAACAGAGCGTTCAACCGGGGGAACCCCAGTGTACCCACGGGCGACCGCCCCATCGAGGGGGGGAAAGGCGGAGAAAGCCGACGAACGTGCACGGGAGGTCAAGGGAGCCTTCCATGATTTCGTCAGCTCCTCATGCACTTCCGGGAAGAAAGGTATTGGGGTTGGCTGCGGCCGAGAGGCGGCAGCCGCGCCCAAAAACCAATCGTCCAGCCGCGTGCGCTCGGGGCAGGGTGGAGGGTTCCACTCGAGCCCGATGCTCGCGGCGGCTCGGGAGAGCATGGCGGTCATCTCGGGATCTGATACGGGCAACGCTGGAACTCCAGAAGGAGGCAACGCAGCCGCATCGTCACTTCCCGATGACTCTTGCCCACCTTGTGATGCCGCGATCGACATCGAGTCATCCTCTGGAGCGCCGAATGAAACACGCGGGGCATCAACGGATGGACCCGGTAAAATCACCGCGGCGCTCGCGGGTTGCAACACTACAGAGGGGGGCGTGGTCCGAGGACGTGTCGTCGGATTTTTGTTCCACACCGTCACCCTCAAGTCACCCTGTCCACCAGCCGAAGTACCACCTCTCGAGGAGGGTGTAGATCGGGGTGTGGATGAGGGGACTCTCTCTCGAATGAGATCATTGAGTCTCGACCTTAGTGTTGCGATGGTCCTGTTCCCACAGAAGGAACATGAGTCATCCACAAGCGCTGCTTTAGCGTGCTCTAAGCCCAGACACGCAAAGCAGCGATTGTGCCCATCAAAGGCAGACAGGAATCGACCGCACCCAGAAGAACACGGGCGAGACATCTTTAAAAAGACGTGCCACGTGCAGCTCTTTTAGAGAGGAAAAAAGCTCAGCGATGCTGAGGCGACCAGGGAGAAACACACCAACTGGCAGATCACTGCACAGACCGCAGGCAATGTGAACTCGCTGGATACCGCCGTCACACCAACACCGGAGAGCTCGCTCGTCTCGAAGAGAAGTCACTGATAACTCAGGATTTGGCTTGTGGAGTGAAGAGAGTTTCTTGGCTCCGAAGCGAAAACATGATCTGCCTTTGCCGGCGTTCCTCCTTTTATACCCACGCGGTGGGGCGGAGATACGCTATGCAAATTCCGCAGACCCATGGCATTTTCATTGCCATAGGCTCGTTTTGTAATACTCGAAGATGATTGGCTTTCTAGGCGAAATCCCCATTCTCCGTCACTCGACGTAACTCGGAGTGACTACGAAAGGGAACCGCGACACTCCAGTACCAAGTGCGCACGACCCATTGCTATCTACGGCAAGCCCCGAAGGGAAAATACATTGCATACACACATACAACGAGCGCCAGTACATCATAAACGGTATTATAGACTTTGTTGGATTTTGTCATGTACAATCCAACAAAATCTGTTACAATAATAATAATAAAAAAGATTTTGAGGACAGTTACACTGTATTGAGACAGTTGAGAGATAATAATATTTTTTACGGTTTTCAACAATAATTGTCATTGTTGAACCCTTGCTCTTATTATGTTTCTGATTTCTGTTTTGTCATTATTTTAGCAAATCATTTATTTTATATGTTTTGAGACAGTTTGTTTTAAGAAGTTTCAAAGAGTTAGTAAAAGAGTAAAGTAAAAGTTAAACCTTTTTTAAGTAGGCATCTATTTTTTATGAAGTATTTATTTTGTATTAATACATAACCTCACTGTATTCATTTATAATGTATCATTATTGCGTGACATTTGTGTCCATAATCGTCAAGCACAGGTGACTTCGCGTAGTGGGAGGGGGCCCCCAAATCAAATTCTGCTTAGGGCCCCCAAAAGGATCGGACCGGCTCTGGATAAAGGGGTATGAGTGATTAATTATCAGTATCTAACCTGACGAAAATGTGCTGTCTACATTATATTTCATCTGCAGCAGCATTGTGAACTTTTGTAAAGATACGTTTAGCCATTAACTTTTAAATGCATCATTATATTCAAACTGCAAACACATAAGGAGAGTCTCCGCATGAAAGACCCACGACTGGCAGATAAACGTGCTACTACATTTCTCTCCAAAACGCTAGGAAATTAAATTGGATTGAATGGAGGATTTTAACTGTGACAAGATGATTGACAGGGCAGTTTACGGTGACAGGATGCACGCAACAGATGTCCCAAAGCTTGCCTACTCTTTTGCTACACACTCAGAAGTATGTACTTTTTATTCACAAACAGAGTACATACTTTTAGGGCGTAGTATAAGTAGGCGAATTGGGACACAGCAATTGATTCATTCAGGAATGGAACAAGTGACCGGCTGCATGCGAAATTGCATACTTCCCTACTATATAGTACAGGCCAAAAACATATGTGACTAAAGAAGTAGCCTATGTCTGAATTCACAGTACTGTTAAAACAGTATAGGCAAAAAGTACCCGGATGACCTACTACCGGCGGGATTCTGAAGTGTGCTTACAATGGACACTTTACTATCCCATGAGGCCACAGAAGAGGATTTATGAATGGCAGTGAAGTATGGCGCTGGTAGGTTACATGATAATGACAACATGGCAGATGTAGTACGTCCAAATTGCATTCATACCACACACAGTCACTATATATAACATACTTTTTTAGCGGTCATGGAGTAATTACTTATTCAAAATAAGTACTCAAGAGAGTATGCGATTTCAGATGCAGCCATTGATTACCACTGAATCATTCACTTAATTCAAAAACACTGATTCACATTCACTGACACATTCAGGAACAAAATACTTTCATGATGAATATTTTATAATAAACTGAAAGTATGTTGTTTTATGCTTACTATGATTATAGGCCTACATCAGTAGTTTTATATTGTACAATTATTTGAATTAAGCTAAGTGATCACAATGCTTTATAAATTAGTTAATTGGTCTTTTTCAAATACTATTTTTGCCTCAAATGAAAGTTTGTAATATTGTGTTGAGTTGATTGTGTTGGTTTAGGAGCTCTTATACTGAACATTTTTAAAAAACCCCTATGGATAAAATGAAGGAAGAATATTTACTGAAGCAAGGCTTCTGAGTAAGTGGGCGGTGACTGTTGCACTCTTAATGCAATATTCTTCACATTTCCACATGTGCAGTAATAAAATACAATGTTCATACTGTAGGCTACTGTGCCTCTGTCCTTCTCTGTTAGTGGGAACTCATCGCTGTTATTGGCATGGCAACCCAGCTTCCCGTTGTTTTAGCCTGCCCACCATCTGTCTGCTCCCATATGGGTTTGAAATGATGCAGCATTACAGGAGCCGGTCCCACAATGCACAAGGTGTGAGGACCCATGGCACCACCACAGATCCAAGAGGAGAAGATCAGCTATAGGCTTTGATCTTTCAAGGTATAAATGATGCAACTCCTTCCAAGGAGCATGCAGGCATTAGAGGCCGTCTATCAGCTGCATGCTAGCAGGTGTCTCAGCTGCTCCAGAGACTCTTAGGAGGAAGAGGAAGATCAATGTCCTGGCTGCAAATCCTGTTCTTGTAACAGGCCTGCACAGAGGATCAATCAGGTTTACACCATTAGAGTGTTCGAAACAATGTCTACGGTTGTTTGAACAGCTCCTAACTGACTAATACATAATCCTTATGTGTTATCAAGATATCTTACGGTAGCATGATTCATTCAAACATGCAAATGAGGCATACCAATTTGGTCGCTGGGTCTATTTATTTTAATCAAAAATACATTAAAATGCAATTCATTCCTTCAATTATTTTAAAACATCTTCTATGCTTCTATACCTCTTCTATTTTAAATGGGATAATTTGATCAAGATGTGTACACTTAATCTTTTTTTTTTTTTTTTACGTTGACACTGATGTACGTATTTTTAATGTGGACTCTCATTGAACCTGATAAATGGGTTATTTGATTACTACGCTATTTTATGTAGCCTACTGAGAAATATGTATGCAAGTCAAGTAGTGTTCAGTAACTTTTACTCCGTTTGAGCAACCTTAACATGATTTAATAACAAAGGATCCACGTTCCATATAATTTAATAATCAGACTGCAACTCCATCCTTCTGACAAGAACAGTAATTACCGCCATTTACTCCTTTCACAAGCAGTCACTTAATCACCTTACAGTTGTACAAGCAAAAGCACAGCTAGAAAGATTCAGATGATCTGGAATTATAATGTAGGCCTACTGCTAGTGAAGAACAGCAAGTGATGCCTTGAGGGGTTTTAGCAAATATTGATTTTTCATCCTCCTCATGTTGAGTCATTTTGTTCAAGCTTGATCTGTTATTCTGATTATGAAGTAGGCTACACTTTAAAACAGATTCCCACCTGTTGAGAATTAACATTTTCAGTAACGTTTTCAAGTGACATGCATTTGTTATTAACACAATTTCACTATGGCAAGCCGTTTTAACTTTTATTCATTTTCAGGATATGAATTCTTGATATCAACAATTCAGTTTTCACTAGTTAAAATAATAGTTATTGATATCAGGAATTAGATTTCTACTAGTAACAATGGCAATTTTTGATATCAGAAATTACATTTCCACTATTAACAATGCTAATTCTTGATATCCACAATTAAATTTTCACTAGTTAAAATTATAATTCTTGATATCAGCAACTGAATTTCAACTAGTAAAAACTATAATTCTTGATATCTGTAATTGTATTTTCACTAGTGAAAAGTCTCCATTGGCTGCCATTCAAAATCAATTGTTGATATCAAGAATTGATTTCTTACTAGTTGAAATTCCAATTTCACATATCAGAAATACAATTCTTACTAGTAAAAACCTTTATTTTTGATATCAAGAATTCAATTGTCACTAGTTGAAATTTCTATTCTTGATATCAACAATTGAATTGCTACTAGTAACAATGTTCATTTTTGATATCAATAATTCCATTTTCACTAGTGACAATGTTAATTTCTGATATCATGAATGTAATTGTTACAAGAAAGCCATTTTAGATATCTGAAATTATATTGATATCAGAAATACATTTTCAGATATCAAAAACTAACATTTTTACTAGTAGCAATTAAATTGTTGATATCAAGAATAGACATTTCAACTAGTGACAATTGAATTATTGATATCAGGAATTCGCATTTTTACTAGTAACAATGTAATTATTGATATCAAAAATTATATTTCTACTAGTAAGAAATCAATTCTTGATATCAACAGTTAATTTTGAATGGCAGCCTATGGTGACATTTCACTAGTGAAAATACAATTACAGATATCAAGAATTCAATTGTTGATATCAATAATTATATTGTTGATATCAATAATTAAATTGCTGATATCAAAAATGTAATTGTTGATATCAACAATTGAATTGTTGATATCAAGAATTCATATCCTGAAAATGAATAAAAGTTAAAACGGCTTGCCATAATTTCACATGCATTGTTTTAGTGAGCACATTATAGTCATTATAGATTCTTTGGTTTGTATATATTTGTAACTCTCGTTGTTATGTAAGTTAATAAGTTTGTGGTTATGGGAAGAAGGAGGCGGGAACCGGCAAACATTTAAAGACTTTAATAATAAAATAAACAAGCACAAAATGAAAGTAAAAGACAGCAGCCCTTCACGGACGACTGCTGTCACATAACAAAATAAAACACAAGTCCAGACCAAGCGTGCCACACAAGCCCTGAAAAGTGAAGCCAAAGCGTCTCGATCGCCCCCCGGTTTATTCAACGGGACGTGAGACCAACTAAACAAATAAATTACACTTCAAATATATTTTTTCCAAAGGTAGATTCTGTCATTTGCTGTCGTTTTTATCACGCTGATGTAAGTTCAAGTGTCTGTTTTTAAAATAAGTTTGTTTTAGTTAGTATTTGATGCTATAAAAACGGTGCTGTGACGTCATGATTGACAGGTTCTCTGAGCGAAGTAGTCACTGAAGCACCAACGGACTTCGGGATCTTCGGAAAACTGAGAAGATTGTATTTACTTTATTTTAACAAGCCTCTTGTTGTACTGCAATCAACAGACATCAAAATTGGAGCAGAACAGAGGAACGGAGCAGACATAGGCCACTTAAAAAAAAGTGCAGGAACTGGGAGAGTGTATTTGGCGAAAGTGAGGGTGGGGCGTTGATTTCGCACTTTACTTCCTGCTCACTACTGCACAGGTCTGGTCCCGAGATCGCAACTGCGCAGACTCAAGTCCCAATATGTCAGCTCCATATCAATGGCGGCTTCATTTCTCACCAATGGAAGAGAACGAAGGGGCGTCATCCGTCTTTTTTTACAGTCTATGGTCCAGACCTGTCCTCTCTCACTCTTCACTGTCGTCGCTCCTCCTTTCATGCTTCCGCTCCTCCGTGAGAGATACGAGACCGGTGCGTCGCGTAGGTGTCCCATCGCCCCTCGCAGGCCGGGGGTACCCACAAGTAAACGCAAGGTGCATGGAGGTAGTGAAAATGTCCTCCTTTTCTCAGCTGATGGTTTTCTGCATGACATCTTTTATGAGATTATATTATACACCAAATGTGATGTTATAAAACTGCACATAACCTAATTGAGTATTCATGCTGAATGAGAACAGCATGCTGTATATACATGTTTTATTTAAATTTGATACTTTTTTCCATCCACAGCTGCAACACCATTATGGTTGAGAAGGAACAGGGAAAGTACATTAGAGTGTGACAACAGAAAGCAGAATGTGTTTGAGTAAAGGTTAGGTACTGCGCTAAAATGAAGGGACTCACTGGGGATGTAGTTGTACAGCATTTCATTAGCATGTGTTTTTACACTCCTTTTCTTCTGGGCAACCTTTGCACAGCAAGTTAAACAAAAGTAAAAAAGTAATTAATATAAAAAAAAAATTATCTTCACTGTTTGATCACAAAGAATTTAGTTATCCACTAAATGAACAGAAAGATCTATCTTTGAAGCTCTCATTTTTTGCTGTTGTCAGGAAATTTTGTTTATCAGTGAGCCTTTGCTAAAAGCATAAAGACTTACTGAAGCCTCAAACTTAGAATATGCAGCAGTGTTTAATGAAAGCAACCTCTGTCCATAGTAATCCATGGTGATGTCTGGTGAAATATCTTGCCAGGGTGACTTGGCACATGGACAGAGGGTGGGATTGTGCTTCCTATTCCTTTTCCAAATTCATCCTTTTACCCAAATGTCAGTGATGGTGAGAGTCCTTCCCTTGGTCATTTGCTTTGCTTTACCCAGCAAGCAATTTTGCGTTTAAAAGACGTCTAATAGCCGTCCAAACACAGCCATGAGGCTGTGTTTGGACGGCTAAAACGAGGCTAAAACGAGGCAAAATTTGGGCTGTCACTGAAAATTGAATGTAGATGTCTAAACCATAGCCCAAGAATAGACTAGTCATCAATTAGATAACATGTCAAAAAACTTAAACCAAACACCTTGTAAGAACAGTTAACATTGATTACATGATGGAATATCATACATCATGCAAGTTATATTGGCAAAACGACATGAAACCAAATTCAAGGTTATTTTGGCTAGAAGTGGGTTACTCATAGCCGAACAATATCGGGTCTAGAGACAGTGAAATGAACGGCTATTGCTTGCTGGGTAATATCAACAGAAATGCAGATGGTGAAGGGAAAGCTAAAATTGTATTAAGCTTTTCCTCAACCATGTCTAAATGGTCTTTAAGATTCAGAAACATTCAAATAAATGTATGAAATCCAGACAATGTACAACCAAACAGAAATCTCATGTATGGCTGTAGTATCCATGGTTACCTCAACTATGTAAAAGCCAAAAATTGCAATGTAGATAGTGTTTTTTTTCCAAGGCTGAGAAATGGCATGCTGAGGGCAGCTCTCCATGGAGACCAAGTAAACTGATGTTATGGACTTAAGAAGAATAGAAGGTGGTTATAGCTTGACAGAACAGAGAGTTCTGTGTTCATTTAAATCCATGGAAATGCTGTACGACCCCTCTGCCTGTCGGAGAGGAGAATCTCCATTTATCTCCTACACACACTTTACATCATGGAGGGCAAATGAGGCTGGCTGGCAGTGGCTGAATTTATGAACCTAAGTAATGATGCTGCAAGTAATAGAGAGTTGCATAAATCGCTGTGAACCCCTGCACTGACCTGTAATGTGCAGGCAGACTAAGAAATCCAGGAGAGACGGATCTAAATGGAGGTTTTCTTTAATGATATAAATGAACATAACAACCAAGGAATACAAGGAAACATGAAGATAAAACTAAAAAACAGAGAAAAACTTTCACAAGCAGTGAATCGCAGTTTCTGTCAGGACCAGTATCGTCAAATACGATTGACAATTAGCATACATTTTGGATTGGCGGTATGATTCTGTTCTGGGCAAGAACTCCCTGCGCATCCATGCAGTCTAGCATGGATAAGAGCTGGGAGAGCAGCAATAACCCCCCTTAAACAGAATAGAACCAACATTAATGTATTACAGATATCATTAATTCAAAATTTTAATGTACAACATAATTCGAGAATTTATTCTGATTCAAGGGGAATCGGAATGCCAAATCCTGACTGACGAGAGGAGGAGCTGGGGAGGGAGGAGGGTAATTAGCTCCTGAGAAACGCGATAGCTGTTGCTAACACTGAAGGAGCTTATATATGAATGCTGTGATGGGCGTCGTATTTCTATTGGTAGACGTGGATCAGCAGAGAGTCAGCTGATGCAAGCTTGACTAACATGACCTGCCAGAACTGATGCTACGCTTGATTTCACTGTTCCACAGCATGTGATTGGCTGTTTGCTACTGATATCACACCTTGGGCCAGATTTACTAAATGGGGCAAATTAGCATGAGAGCGCAATTCCACAAATGCGGCAATGGCAATTTTTGCTCGTGATCTACTGCTGACGCAAATGAAAGAACACAGACAGTGTCAAATAATTTACATAATGACCAACACAATCTACCAAGATCAGCGCAAATTAGCATTGGGACCACGGATAATGCAGATGAAAATGCGGACTGTGAATTCCCTGCTAAAGAAGCCACAGTACATTGAAAAGAGCCAGAGGACAAAAAATGAAATGATTTTTATGCACCAGGTATTGCGTGACTTCTTGTAGTTGAGGGCTCCAAGTCGTCTTGTTCTATTTCCTGCAGCAAATTAAAAATATCATGGCTTGGCAAACGATATGTTCAGATAACGTCTTCCTCTGGAAAATATGATAATATTCTGTGGACTGGGAGACAGGGTGCGAGAGGACTGAGGTTGAGCTGGTGGGACTGAGGACCAAGGCGGAGCCCGACAGAGCCGAAATGATGGAGGGACGAAGTGCAGCTGAAGGCCCGGAAGTCTGTGGCACAGGCAGAGCAATGGCAGAGCAATGACTGACCAAGGCAGAGCCGGAGGGATGAGGGAGCCCTGTGGAGCCATAAGGACAATGGCCCCACTGGAGACGACTGTTTGACTTTCTCGTAGTCGAGGAAGTTGATGTATAGGGGTGAGTTCCACCAAAGTCTTTTTAGGCAAGTCATGCCACTCGGCTGCCATCTTGGCAACGCCTCCGGGCAGCTATTTCGGACTAACAAGACGGGCTCGTATCTAAATGAATGGGCAGAGAGTCAGAACTGCACTTTCACTCCGGGACATAAAAACTGCATGTATAGAAACAGCAGTAAAATATGATAAAAATCGCTGAAAAAGTTTGATGACTTAGCCCCAAAATAAGGTTTAAAACGCCTTATTTCCCACAGGTTATACTTTTACTACGCATGCGCAAGGGTTCACGACACCAACTTAAATGTTTCCCGGCTTGACTGTTAAAAGCAGACGACTGGCTTTCCAGCGGGAGAGGTGGGACATGTGCATACAACCGCCATCTTTGGCATTACGGGTTTTTCCTGTATAGTTGTATTGAGGATTGAGGAAGTGGCATGTCTCTATATAAATTGTCTCTGGTTCCACTCTAACGACTGTTCAATTATAATTCGCAGGATTGCAATTTGGTCCGTGCAGGATCAATCTTTGCGAAAGCCAGCCTGTTGGTCTCTAAGTAGGGTGTCGACTGAGTCTTTCAATCTGTTCAGCAGAACCCTATTGAATACTTTCCCCGGCACTGATAGCAGCGTGATCCCTCTGACCAACACCGAAAAATCCTCCAGACATCGAACTTGCCGAAACATACCTACCTATATTGGACAACCCACCCACAAGAGAAGAATTTAGGACTGCCATCAAGCATCTCATGAACGGCAAAGCAGCAGGACCAGACATCATCCCAGCTGAGGCACTGAAGTCGGACATAGAAACAACAGTGGGAATGCTCTACCCACTATTTAAGAAGATCTGGGATGTGGAACAAACACCAGCTGACTGGAAAGAGGGATATCTTATCAAGATTCTGAAGAAAGGAGACATTAGCAATTGCACAAATAACAGAGGGAACTTACTCTACATCAGAAAATAAAACAAAAAAGTACACTATAATATGTGCACATATAACAGGCATAAAGTTTTTACAATAATAGTGCTTTCAAATTTCACAAATATGCAACTTTGTAAGGTTTAACAATTGAATATTGGAGATTTGTGTGAGCGTGTGCTAAATGAGTGCATCCAACTCTCTCTTGCTCCTCTTCCATTGGCAGGTTTAAATCTTCTCTAATAGTCTAGTCTGAATAAATGACACATAAAGGCAGTCACAAGTAGCTATTGCTCAGTGCTTAGATGATCTGTGAACACACCAAATGTCTCTCAATATGGTATAATTCACTACAGTGCAGAATCTGCAGATGTAATCCGGTTCTGATCTACCAAAGCAACTGTAAGTCAGCCCCTCATAATAATCCACATCACAACCAATCACACTGCATGTGTTAATCTTTGGCATTAACATTATGCACTGTCTTAGAAATCCATAATTATGTCTTCTTTTAGGCAGTTTTAATAACTTTCAGCACCTTGATGAGATAAATTTCTATGTTCGATGGTTGTGGCAAGCAGGGCGGGACCGAGAGTCGTGGGAACGGAGGGAGGGCGGTGGCGTGAGTGTTAATGAGCCACACCGGTCTCGAGTCACACGGAGGAACTCCGGAAGGATAAAAGGAGTGACAACAGTGCAAGACGAGAGAAGACTTTATGTCCGACATTTTGTTTAACCCTAAAACACAACTAATTGAAATGCCTAATACAAAATACAAAACACCTATGAAAATATCAATAAGGAAAATTTCTGCACATTGGGCCCTATTTTTACAGACTTTTCCTAGAGTGTATGTAAATCGATGCTTATATGTGAATAAAAGCCTAAATTAAATCTTTTCATCATATAAAGCAGTCTTCAGAAGACTTGGATTGATCATGTCTTACTGATTCACTGATTCATGTAAACGATGTACATTTTAAATATAAATATGAACACATGAGCCTGATAGTTTGATATGTTGTATAACAAAAAGCACACATTTTTAAATGTCAGTGGAAGAATTCTGCTACAGCCGTAACTAAAGGTCATTTTGGACACAATACTTTCTCTAATGTGGCATCCCTGCAACCAGTCAAATGAAATTTGCTTTGGTGAGATTTTCCAGTCATTTTTAATTAGCACCAACAAAACTGCAAAAGCTGCATAGATTTTTTTTAGAAACACTTATTATTACACAGTGAAAAAATATCAAGAAAACAAGAAAATAGGCTGATCAGACAGCAGTGAGATTTCTAGCATGCTATGAAACTGGAACTATAACGTTCCAGTTAGAAAGTGCTGTGTGTGTAAACCTCACTCCCCTGATCTCAAGAGGCGCACTAGCGACTGATGCTAAAGACTGCAGACTCACGCCCTTGTTAGCGCGTCCGCCTCCCATGCCGGCTACCTGGGTTCGAGGTCCGGACAGAGCGGGGCAAGTAGGACCTGAGGGGCTACAGACATGCATATTTATAAGCAGCTTTAACATAATTATCAGAAAAACTTTGGAAATATACCTTATATAGGATGTGCATTTGAAAATTGTGAGAACCACTGCTCCACAGGAAATGGTCTTATCTCTACATGTCAGGCTGAGGATCTTCAGGTCCTAGTATAACATTTGCATTCCCTCTTGCTTTTAGGACGTTTATGGACAAAGTCTGCAATATGAATTTTAAAAGGTTTAATTCATAGTCCATATAAATGGAAAGGGAAACAAAAACTAAAAATTGATCTGCCTTCTAATTAAAATCGACCTCTTCCACCTCCCACTTCCTGGAGCACAGTTAGTTTTCTTGTCATTTATGAGGCTCAGAATTGAGCAAGACTATCGGCTGTTTGGGATTTACAGTAATAGCTGGGCTGCTTTCAGACTTGTTGTGAGTTTAAAACAACGGATTCTTTTAATTGGAATATGAGAGGAAGCCATTTGTTTTAAGTGAAATACATGAGAACAGATACAACTGATGTAAAACAGAACTTATATGGTTTCATGATGTAGTCAAAGAAGGTCGTGACCTTTGAGGAATGTAATTATGAGCTCAGCTCACTGCAGTGAGTGTGACGGTCCTCTTGTGGTGCACAGCTTACAATTTTCAAAGGAGACGGTGCCTGTGAGACAACAGCACATATGTGCTACCAGCACTGTTTGCTGCGTCTAGTAAAGACTTGCATGCTAAAAACACAGTATCACACAGTTGAAATGCTCTTATCTTCTTTTTATCACTCCAAATTATGCATAACATCAATATCTCCCTTGCCGGAGGCTTATTCTGATGGCATGAACCATATGTGATAGTTGCGTGCATAATGGTGTTTGGTATCAGAGTAGTCCAGGCACTGAATGGGAGAGATGTCTCTGCTTGATTTGTGCTTAGACATATAAAGAGACTTTCAACAATAAAGATTGAGCTTTAGTTCAATGTGAATTAACAAATATCACAGACCAATAAAAAATAATTATACGCCACAATGGCCCAATCAATGCCTTGATTATGAGTAGATCGTAAAAGAAAACAAAAGTTGCAGCTTGCTGAGTAGAAGCTTTGTTGGAAACTAGAAAAAAAACATACCGGATAAAAATGGCTTTAAAATCAAGAATGGCTCTTTATAGATTTAGCTGCATCATGCCTTTGACAACAGTGATGTACTAAAAGCTCCTCTGTTCTATAGATGTATTCATCAACAAAAGCAGAGCTCCCCCTTCTTCGTGTATTCAGACATTTATGGCACAATAAATTATATAAATGTCCAAGAACTACCAAACTGAATTAAACCTCAATGATGCACAATCACACGTTTCACACTTGAACAGACAGTGAATTAAATATGTTTGATTAAAATATGAAGTTAGAAATGAAAATGAATCATCTGTTGTTTATTAATATAGCATGAGCCTAGTCGTGCAGTGTATTAGACAGCAGATCTCTGCTTTAAAATAGATCACAAATGATGCTCAAAAATGTTGCCGATTTGTGCCACACTGTGGTCGTAGTGAGTAAAACTTCTCGTCCTTTCACGAGCTTGACACGGGTCTGGTTAAATCGGATGTTATTGTGTATAGGCCTACTTGTTCTACTTATGTTTAGTGCACAGTTGTACATTGCGATGTGATTCTACCTGAAATCTAAATTTCTCAAAATGCATTTGGAGTTTTGGAATCGATTAAAATAATCGAGGATTATACGACCGACGGTAGGCCACTGCCTACGCTCTTCTCGTGTCGCGAGAATTTCCAGGAATGAAGGTTACCATAAAATAGCATACAACTTCCCAGCTGAGCTGTGGCATTCCTGGGATTCGGTCCATTTTTTGTCTCCTGTAAAGATTATGATCTTACTGCCTTAAAATGTTGAACAATATACATTTTAAACCAGTCTTTATAGTCATAAATAACACCATTTGAATTCTAATCATTATGAACCACCATATAGGCCTAACTATCACCATTTTTCCTATGTCCACAGGGGGACATGTAGGCCTATCCCATTTTCATGATAAATACAACACTTACTATAGGTAATATTTTAGATTTTCTTACTTGGGTATATCAGCAAAGATTCTCTCGTGTATTTATTATTTTCGATTATTACATTTATTTTAGCCAGAGGTGTAAAGTCCAGGGGTCAGAAAGTAAAAGTCCTGCCATATGTTTATTCCACCCATGAACTCAGCCAGCTGATTTGATTCACTAATTAATATATCTCCTGGCTGAAAAACTGTGCCAATTAGCAAATGACTGGAAGAAAAAATACTAAGGAGGACTTTCTGAACTGGACTTTACACCTCTGATTTTAGCAATTATAATCAAGGTTTTTAGCTTGTCCTTCATTTTATTTTCCACCTTGTTATTTTTGACTACTTTCCCTTTATGAAAGTTGAAAAAAATAAACCATATCATAAAGCTATCATCACTTCTTTGGATGGAAAGCAACTTGGGAAAGTCAGTGAGATTATTTTAGTTGTCAATTTTTACCATCTTTCAAATTTGATGTGGTCAGCCTTAGTAAGTAGTCCACTCTTTTAAGCAAAAGATTAAAAAGTTAGTTTAAAAAAAATCATAGTTTTAAAATTACAATTTTAAATACCAAGCAATTCTTTATTTGGTAAACCTTCTAGCTTGTTTTTGCTCAGACACAGTGAATTGGCTTATTTTAGATCAGAATGTCCACCCTGTTATATCAGAAGACCTAACCGAGTGGACACTAAGAGTGTACATAATAATTTATGTTTAAAAATAAAGAAGTAGTGTATTTAAAGTATGTGAAAGAAAGGAAATCATTCATCCATCCATTCTTTATACCACTTGTCTGGGAAAAACATTCACCATAATTTTTATTTTGTATTTTATTTTTTCACCTTTTAGGACCTAATAAAAATTTATTTTCAAATGTTTTAAAAGCGTTTTTTCTTGGTTATGCAAACATTAATGGAACATTCAATTTTATAATTTTGTAAACATTATTATGGGAATGCTTCAGAAGAATCGCCAAATTTATTGAGTCTTTCACTGAAATCAACTTACCGAATCCGTCAGAGCGGCTATCAACTCGCTTGCTGAACTAGTTCTATGCCAACGCATCTTTAGCTTACGTCAGTATTGGCATTACGCTCGGGCTATAGGGTATATGACGATGTTTGACTGAAAACGAAAACCGTCAACAAATGCGTTTTCCCCCATCATATTTCACTCAATATTTTTTTCTGGGTCTCAAGATTGGTGTTGCTCTGCTTTGCCATGTGCACTCATTGGTGTCTTGTTATATTGCTTTAATGGAACTCTAACAATATGTCTCTATTGGCTATGCTGTAGCCTATGTTACCCTTTAAAATCAGTTTAATATACTGCCTCCTTTACTTATTGCTTTATGATTATTATTCAAAACGGCTGTTAACAGAGAAATGGATGCATATTTATGTGATAGACTTTATTGATTATGTGCACATTTTAGCATAGTAATTTGACACCATTATTAAGCTACATTGAAGATCACATCAAAGTTGCATCTGTTTGTGTAGTACTACACAATGTTTAACAATATTTCTCATTTTAATAGGACTTAAGACTATAATAATTCTCTATATTTGTGACTTTAATTTGATATCTTCCTTTCTTTATACAATTGGCAGGCATCAACAGACAATAAAATTCACTAAGATTCAAACAGTCAGAACAGGATAAACCTATTTAGAAATTATGACCCATTTTCTTTAAAATGAGATAATTCCTCTGTATATATATATATAAAAAAAGAAAGTACACAAATGTAAATATGCCAAAAAACAAATTGTGAAGTACAAACCTCAGGCATGGGTTCCATAAGTACTGCAACATTCAAATAAATTACTGAAATTCCATTAGCCTCCAAACTTGATTGCATCAGTGATACAGTTATTCATTAGACATTCAGTAAAGCCATCTTATAATATACATATCTATCCTAATTTGTAAAAACATGAACCACATAGAAGAGCACTGAAAGTTTGCCTGAGCCACAATAATATCATGGTGGACCATCTAGATTACCACATATTTGAACCAATCAAGCCACTAACACTCCTATCAATGGACACACTGAAGATGGCTTTTAACAACTGCAATTGTCACATAATGGGTAAAATAAAGAACACACATCTGTTAGGTTTAGTTAACAGTGGAGATATTGCACAACCTAAATCACATCTGATTGAAGTAAAATCCTGTCATACACAAGACCCACAACGACCAGCTTTTGAGGATCAAATCAAATACAGGATGTTTGCATCGTTTGTTGAGTTTAAGACCTGTACAACACTTCTATTTGGTTTAGACAGTTTACGGTACAACATTACATTATACATATATATACACACATTAACGCACCATTTGTCACAAAAGGATCACTGTGAATACACAACAGGCTGGTGAGCGGGAAGCAGGGGAGGTTTCGGGATGGGTCGGGACTCCTGGAATGGCCTTGATTAAATATATTACCTAAAACACACCAGTGCTAGGATGTTTTATCCTCACTTGTGGAAGACACTGCCGGTTCCGCTCTAAACTCCTCGGGTATGGCAAGAAGTTTCAGGAGTAGTTGGTTTAAGGATCCACATTGTGTAACTGGGATCACACTGGGACGTACTATATGCGTTCTTAGTCAAAAACCCAACATGTGACGAGCATCTCTAAAGATGATCTTTTTGTGAAGTAGTTTGCTGCCGATGACATCCTTGGCTTTGTATTTTGGCTTTGCGTTTTCATAGGGCCCAAGTGTAATGAACAAGCAGCTCCAAACACATACATGCTCTCCTTTGCTCATCCAGGCATGCAAAATATACCTTCTTTTATTGCAACAAACCTTCCTGAGCTTTCACTCACCTCATATGTTCTCAAGTGTTTCAGTATTAGTTTAACATGTTTATGTAGCAAACAAATACATTCGACTGATTCCTCCCTTTACTGGCCATCGCAATCAGTAACTCTCTACAGTAATGGGTTGGAAGACCTGATCAATGACGTTAGGTCATTGTGTCTTTCTCTTCAGGACATCCCTGAGACATATGTGATTGCACAAAACCAGTCTCTTTACTTATTCCTATCTAAGGCATATTAAACATATTGAAGGGTGTACCATTGTGTGTGTGTGTCTTTTTTTTTTTTGTCAGGAAGAGGGACGTAGGGAAAGCAGCGACAACTTGCTCACGAAAATAAAACATCATTTTCACTACAACTACCTTATCTAGGTGCAATGACACGACACAAAGCAAGAACACCCACATTTTGCGACTACGTTCTCCTTAAGTGACATGCAGTTTCAAAGTAGCGCTAACAGCCGCGGGAGGGGGGTTAGTTTCGACAATGGAAGCCTGTGCAAAATTTTAACAACATCACAATGGGTCATCATTGCAAAATTCAAATCCTGCTCAAGCGTGTAAGTTACGTAACGATTAACCAATCGGTTACATTACAATGTGGCACACGAGTTAAAATCATTAAATGGTGCCCCTTATTGTAACAGAACATGCTTCAGACACTTAGCAGACATGTTTCAGATATCATATGTCTGAGAGAGAGTGGTGGTGGATGATTTTGCAACAAAAAGTCCACCAAAACATTTAATTTTCAAAAAGAATCTACTGATTAACAGTTATTCATAAGAGACTGGAATGAATAGACAAGTATCAGCACATGTAGGTCCAGTCACTGCGTAGGTAGTGTAAAAGGGTGTGTGCAAGTGTTTCTGTGTGTGTGTGTGTGTGTGTGTGTGTGTTTTTTTTTCACACCTCCCTCCATCAGTTGGTCTTAAAAAAAACTGGGAATGTGTCTAAAGAATTCAGTTGTGTTAAAAGATTTAACTGCAATAATGCTGTGATATCTCACTTCAAATTGCAAACTTTAGAAGTGCAGGCAGTGTTTTATCAATGTCGCATTGCAAATTGACGTGCACAGGTCTGATGTGCAACGGAAAGTGCGATATAATTGGTCCTTTCTGTGTATATTTGACGAGAGTGTCTGTGTTTGTTTGTTTTTCAGAAAGACTGCGTAACCTCTCTGTCTCTGTCTCTGTGTGTGTGTGTGTGTGTGTGTGTGTGTGTGTGTGTGTGTGTGTGTGTGTGTGTGTGTGTGTGTGTGTGTGTGTGTGTGTGTGTGTGTGTGTGTGTGTGTGTGTGTGTGTGTGTTATTCCACGGAGAAGAGGCTTGCAAAGGATTTCCGAAGGTTGCGAATGGTCTCAGCCTTGGCTTCGTCCTGACTAGGACTTTGGTGCTGGGCGGCCGGCGTTTCTGGAATGTTGAATGTATTGGTAAGAGACTGGGATTTGCTACAAAGAGAAGGAGTGGCAATAAAGGAGAGGAAGAGGCTATTAAAGTCATGCAGCAAACCCATGGAGATGGCTTTTATAGAGGTATGGCAGAGAAAAAATAAATAAGCTGTGAGAGAAAGAGAGAGAATGAAATTCATGTGCTTTCTTTTGTGTCATTCATTTAAGCAATCATGACTCCAGTGCAATGTACATCAGCCCTTGGACTTATGGGAAATGGCATCTATGGCCACTATTCCTAAATGAAGAACCAGGTGCAAAGGCATCTCAGTAATATAACATTTTGGAAGAACCTGCATTATATTGTATAGTCACCTTAGAACTTAATTGAGGAATAGTGGGAATAAGATGATCACATTCATACTTGCTAACAACTGCTTGACAGTGAAAATAGATCGAATGCACATTTTCAATCAGAAAAAATGCAATTTCCATAATCAATGCATGACTGGTTTGGGTGTAAGTTTGAAAGAAGCCATCTTAGTTGGCATGCAAAATATCAGATCATCTACAGTAGAGAGCATACTTCTGTATCTCCATTGTTTTAATTATGCTTCTTCCTATATGTATAAGCCATATTCATCATTATTGTCAAATGTCATTTTCATTATTTTATCCGTTCATTTAATGCTCATCTGAGTTACAAACTTGACAGTAGCCATACACTTATAGCTAAAAATCTACTTGTACAGTGTTTCCTGTCGTGCAGGTGTCACAGTGTTCTAATGCACTTAGCTGCATAGTTTGGACCCTGCTTTTTAAAAATGAATATGTTCATACATACACTGCCACCAGTGTTGCCCAATTCATGAACAAATGACTCATCAGAGTCATTTTGTTTTTTAAATTAATAGTTCAGTATTTATAGATATAGAGACCTCTGAGTCTAGATCAAATCTGAAAGTCTGTATTCATGCCCAATCCAGATATTTACTATTTTTTCTTTTTTTTAAAGTGTAATTTCTAGACCTGGTAAAGTCGTAAAGCCCCATGGGCATCTTTACAAAGAATATACATTTCTGTAGTAGGGCCAAGCTTTAAAATATTTTACTGGGTAGAAATTTAATTTTTAAAAATTTGGAGGGGGCCTTTTATTGTTGTAGATAATGGGAGGCCAAAAACTTTTAGAACCACTGCTTTACCCTAATTCAAACAGTTATTGTCAGTCATGCCATCACTACCATGAACTTGTCATGCCATTTGCGAATCTTATGACGTGGCAAAAGAGAATGGCCACCATCTGGTGTAGTCACTTGCATGATTGATGAAACATCATCAATAAATGGAGAAACATGTCCTGTTCATTCTTATGAACTTTCACATCCAGTCAAATTAAATATACAAACTTCAAGCAAATATGACAGAGGACAAAAAACATCTTACTTAAGCTGCGGTGATCCACTCAGGGCCGGGTGATCAGGACTTGGTTTCTGTGGAGGTTGGGGTTTCTGCTGCAAGGGAGGTCGTGTGCCTCCTGGGCCTCCCTGGCCCTGCGAAGTAGGCCGTGGTTGCTGAGTGGTAGGGGGGCGAGGACCGCCCTGTTGCGGGGCTGTTTGTGGGGCATCCTGGGTTGGTTGCGGCCCACCCTGGGTGGGCTGCCTGGTTGGCTGGCCTTGTCTTGGCTGCTGTGGCCTCTGTTGGGGCTGACCAGCTGGCTTGGGACCCTGGCCACCAGTTTGAGGCCTCTGCGGCTGCTGTTGGGGACCGCCTTGCTGGGGCCTCTGTGACTGAGGAGAGCCACCCGAGCTACGTTGGGCGGGACCCTGTGCAGGCCTCTGCTGACCTGCGGACCCTTGACTGGCTTGTCGCTGTGGGGGCTGACTGGGCCGGGTTTGTTGAGCAGGGGGGTTCTGAGCATTAGGGCTGGTCACAGACTGGGTTTGGGGAGGGGGCTGGCCCTGAGGAGAGGGCCGCTGCTGCGGTGGAGCTCCTTGACGGGCAGGAGTAGCGCTAACAGCTGCTTGTTGTGGACCTCCTAAAAACAGAACTCATTTTTACAGAGTAAACATGGTTGGAATATCCACCTTATTTTGCCATACGAAAATAAGCATACATTTTTTTAAATGTGCGAGACTTCCGATTCAAGACATTTATAATGTTACAAAAGATTTTTGTTTCAAATAAATGCTGTTCTTTTAGACTTTCTATTCAGCAAAGAATCTTGTAAAAATATAGCATGGTTTCCTAAAAACTATTAAGCAGAACAAAAGTTTTCAACATCTGTGACTTCTGAATCATTTGTTTTTAATATTTGACACTTCTGAGTTATTAGCCACTATAGGTACATAGCTAGAATAATGAAATGCAGTAAACAATATACTATTTGAGCTGCAAACCAATGTGTTTGTGATTGTGATAATGAATTAGAATAATACCAGTTTGCAGTTTTTCTGTTTTTGACAGGTAAAACAATTGGAAGCGGCAAACAACTATTAAAATATACAGTTATCAGAAAACTACTGATATTTAGAAATATCTGTCTTTATTTCTTTACCCTGTCATTTCTGCTGAATGTCTAAAGTGTTTTGTGATTTGTACCATAAAGGCCTGTTCACACTAAAGGAATCTTGTCATGAAAATTCAGTGCGATAAACATTGAAATTTGAATCAACAACTGTTAATGCATATGTTCAGACCGACACATACATTTGCATGCCATCAGTGAGACCGTTTTTTTTTATGGAAATTTCAATTTCCTAAATCAGCCAACCAATTTTTGAGAAATTCTTTCTTTGAAAATGCAAATGAGATTTGAAAGCTTTGGGGAAGGTGGAGTAAATAATAACTTATATTTGAACTTATCCCCCTATAAAGCTATTGTATGGCTTCATAAGACTTATAAGTTGAATGTACTACGTATACCCTATAAGTGCACTTATGACCTTTTTGGAGATTTGCCGTAAAAATCCACTTTCATATTATGTATGCTGTATTATGCAGCATAAACATTCTTCAGGATTTCTCCTTATATGTTTAACGCAAGAAAGAAAGTCATACAGGTTTGGAACGACACAAAGGTAAGTAAATGATGACTGAATTTTCATTCTTGGTAAAATATCCCTGTAAGGTTGGCTTCATTACTGCAATATTGTAATCCCTTACCCTGTGGAGGAGGGCGCTGTTGTGACTGTGGGACGTTAGACTGAGAGACGGGTTGAGGTGAAATAGCCGGGCCCTAAAATATAAAACAGACATACAGTAGGGAGGGATATAGAGCATATCAGATATTACCATTCAAACACATCGAAACAGAATGCTGGCCTCCATGAGTTTTCAATGCAAGTTTTAGTATTTTTAGGAACACGTTTAGCCACTTTTATTAAAAGTTTATTTTATTCTGTCACAAATAAGACCTTTAAACAGCTGTAATGTCAAAATTTGCTGAACATCCTTCTCGAAACATACATAAATGGCTGATGTAGACAAAACCTGCAGTCATTAATCTTCAGGCAATCAGTTTAGCAAAAATGTGGAGGGAATTAAACCAAGTGATTTGATGCAGAGCAGTGATGAGAGATGTTGTTTGAGTCCCTAGCTTATGCATTAAAATCATTTCTCACTCTTATTCTGTCCCATCTGTGTGACTATGAATCATTACAATCACGGCTTTGGGAATAATGGAGAAAAGCAGTCTCTGCACTGCAATCTAAATTGACAATAATAATGACTGTTGTCTGGAAACTATACCATTTTAATGTATCATTCAGCAGAATTCAGCATAACCAAAAATTAAAGCGTTCATATGCTATCAGGCAATAGCAATATTCTAATAGCAACCACATTCTAACCGCGTAGCTCATTAAAATTTAGACTTTGATTTTGCATAGACCAGAGCTTTTTCAAAATCTCATGAGAATATAAAAAATGTATTACGTTTCACACAAATGATGATTACAGGGGCATGATTATTCATTAATAAATACTTATTTTCTCACAGTACCTTGCACAATAATATGTTAAAACTTTTACTATAGTGCATTATTTGTAAACTAATTTTATGTTTTCATGACATAACCAGCTCCATATGTATGGCTTTTCTGATGTAGTAAACTTGCTCAGTAGCTAAATTAGTACAGCCACGATAAAAGAGTTATGATAAAAGAACTGAAAGACTTGTTTAAGCAAGCTAAAATACCATGGTTGCACATTTTTTATCTCACATTTGCTTTAAAGACAATGGGTTAGGTTTAGGGTATGGTTCAAATAGGTGCCACGTTATTTTCAAATGCATTAAAACAATACATTTTAGCACCACTCACCGGATATTTCATTTCCAAACTCCCGCATTACGTACAACAACCAATGTAATAACGTTAACAGATTCACATTCATCTGTTTTGGATAAAACTGATCTCACTTTTAGCACCACTCACTGGACATTTCACTTTGAGAGTCTCACAAACCGTGTAAGAAGCAACTTAATATTTTGCAGAAATATTTTTTTTCCAATGAGCCTGGGTTGAGAATATATGAGGATGTTTTGAAGCAAGTGTGTTAACCTGAGAACGGACTGGAGTGGGAGATGAAGTGTGTAGCATGGTCTGGTTCATTTTAGCCACAACAAGATCAGCCATCAGAGCCCGGTCCTCATCCTGCTGGTCTCCTATGAGAGGCATTGAGCAGCCCACCACCTGATAGACACACATACACACACACAAATCATTTGCCTGAGGCACTAAGGGTATTTCATAGTTATTTTGAAAGCTGCCTGTTTTTGCAGATGTTATTACCTCTATGATGTAATCTCGACCATCTTTACCATGCAATGCTTCTACAGCGCATATATCAAGACCCCCGAAAACCTCAGAGCATACGTCCACCCACATCCGATACCTACAGGGGAAAAAGTGCAAATGATGACCTTGTGCATTCCACTAAAAGCATCCACCCACTGACAACACACTGCCCAGAGTAAACAAGGGATTCAGGATTACTGCAGGGCAATACATTAATATTTGGCTTGGTATCATCGACAGTTTTGATTGAAAAGCCTCTTACAGCAAACTAAACTGATTTTTGTTTGAAAAAAAGTCAAGTTTCAAGAAGAATGTGTAATATTTATTTATTATAAGTTTCATAATTTTTGTATGTAAATTACTTTTACATCACTATGATAATTGGGGCTGCATGATTAATCGAAATAAAAGCGAAATTGTGATATGGCTTGTGTGATTATCAACTCGCAAAGGCACAGCCTTTAATTTTTAATTAATTAAATAAATATATGAGCTTTGTGTTTCAGAGTGAAGCACAGCACTGTGTTCTTTTACACATAAGCAACTCATGATCTGGTGTTTTCAGTGTCTCAGAGAGGCGTGGTTTAATGCTGCTCCACACAAACACATCTCTGCATTTGCATTCGCTCTAGGTTCCCTTTCGAAGGGAACTCAACAATACGTCAACGACGTTATGGGGAACGCCTCAGGCGTGACAGGTGTCTGAAATCACTATCAAATCACGTCAATCATATTGACCGGCGACAGCCCGTGAATCATTAGCGTGAATGATTAACGTGCGACCTGGAAGTATAAAGGGGCGCCTTGCACACATGACAAATCATCTCATCGTCTTCAGGGACTGTCTGTTTGAAAACGCTACTCAATGAAACGGTAAGAAAATTAAATGTACAGCACACGAGTGTGCTTTTCCTGCCTGGGAGAAGAGCGCGCACGGGAGATTCTCGAGGGAATCCTCTGTGTGAACTGTGAGCGTTTTTCTTTTAAAACGCTCGCTCTCGTCTGGCCCTCTTCTCGAGTGAAGGGGGTTCAACGTCTGGTTCTCGTGGTCCCGCTCGTGCCGAGGCAGAGCGGCGACTTGCATCATGGGCTTCCAGATAGAGCTCGTCGATCATCTTGAGAGTGCTGTAAACCTCTCAGATGATTCGACGGCTGACGAGGGCGAAGCAGGTGCTCTTGCTGCTCTTCAGGACGAGCAGGAGATGGCTGAGGAGGTTTATAATCAGGTAGATCCTGAACCCTCTCAGCCACCCTGCCCCGTGTATGCAGGTCTGGTGGATGTTGTGGAGCGCGCCGCCAACAGGCTGTAGCTGCCATGGCAACGCACTAGAGGAGAGACCGCTCGCGGTAGGCTCCGCGATCGGTTTCTCCCCGGCCATACACCACCAGCTCAGGTGAGCCTAATCCATTCCTTCCTGATCTTCACACAGAGATCTAGAGGGCATGGAAGAGCCCATTCTCTGCCAGTATTCACTGACATCAGCGGGTTAATTTCGCTGATGTTGAGGGGATCGCAGAGCATGGGTATGTGTCGATGCCGCCCATTTGACGAGTCGTTTGCGAACTATCTCATGTCTGGGCAGGCGTCGACACTGAGAGCTCCATTTCTGCCATCCAAACCGCGTTTGGACAACAGCGCGTTTGAATGGCAGAGCATACACGGCAGCAGTTCAGGCTGGTGCTTCCCTGCACACCATGGCGGTGCTGCAGGCATACCAGGCCGACCTGCTGCAGGATCTCGACCAGGGGGCAGGGATGTCCCCTGAGGCGGTTACTGAGCCGCGCCGAACCACGGTTTTTGCGCTCCGGGCCACCAAACAGACTGCTGCCACGATCAGTCGGTCGATGGCGGCGATGGTGGCCACGGAGAGACAGCTTTGGTTAAACCTGGCCGACTTTGAGGAGAAAGAGAAGGCCTTTCTCCTCGATTCGTCGGTTTCGCCCTCTGAACTCTTTGGCCCCTCCGTGGAGGCGGGGCTTGGGAAGTTCAGGGAGGCGAAGGCGCGCTCAGCTGCTTTTAGGAAAAAACCTGCATACCGCTGAGATCCGGTTCCACGCCCAGGCAGGCGGGAGGGCCTGGCCCTTCACGGTCTGAGGACCATAGACAGGGCCAGAGAGCCAGTGTCGCCTCTCGTGCGCCCCCTCTGTGGAGGAACAGGGCGCAGGAAAGGCGTGACTCCCGCTAGAAGAGGGATCTGAGGGAGGTTATCCAGCACAAGCGCATACAGCGTCGCTGATGGATAATCTCCCCGGAGGGCTTCATTAAAAAGAGAAATCCAGCCCTCTCCTCTCTTCTGACTCCCCAGACGTGCATTACATCAGGCCTGGCGCTGGGCCTATGATAAGAACGATGTTCCGATGGCCCGCCTAGGCTTGGTTAGTAGAAACGCCTCTTTCAGGCATGTAAAGTGGTGGACCCCAGGTTCATAAAGAACTATCTGGCGAGTCTTCACTCCGCACGCCGCAGGTGAGCTGTCTGGTCTTTTCAAGAGTCAATTTTGTGAATTAAAATTCCGAAATGTATCTCTCTACAGACCTCGTTCCCTGTATAGAGCTATGGGGTCATGTCATTTGCTATGTCATCAGGTAATAAGGTAAGAGAAGTTTCCTGGATTATTAGGGCCCTGAAGTTCACCATTAGGTGGCCAGAACGATAACTATGTTAGCCTTCGGGCTGTTAGCCACCTCAGGGTAGAGTAGTTGGTCTCTCTCTTAGAATTTTTTACTTAGAGTGTTGACTGACGCTAGAGCTTCAGATAGATCTTATGTCCGGCCCACGGGTCCGTTTGACTTCTTCCTGAGTATTTCGCCCCTTGAGCTCTGTTTGGGTTTTCATTAGGCTGAGCGATCATGCAGCCCTTTGTATGGAATAATACAGACTATATTCTTTAGTAAGGCTGTGGCTCCTCCGAGCCCTCAGATAGATCTATGCCTGCAGGCTGGCCCTCACCAGGGCCGCCTCTGTAGCTGGCCTAGGCTGTGCCAGGGATA
This sequence comes from Gila orcuttii, assembly GCA_026230005.1. NCBI lineage: Eukaryota > Metazoa > Chordata > Actinopteri > Cypriniformes > Leuciscidae > Gila > Gila orcuttii. The sequence goes on from JAPDVR010000015.1 coordinate 23,353,491, forward strand.
ATAGAAGTGCTCTGCTAAAATTTAGCATTGCTTCCTCTGAACCTTCACTTTGTGAATGTAGGTTTCTAGCATCCCTGTATAAACAGCCTCCTCCCATGGGAGTCGTTAGGCCAAGGCCCGCCCCCTTCTCTGCATTCTGGGGTGACTAGAGTAATGCAGCATGGTGCAGAGGATGGTTTGTAAGGACATGGTAGGCCTCAAACAGGCCTCCGTGGTATATATGTCTTTATTGAGCAGGGTTAGGCCGTCTTTCGCTTCACGAAGAAGACTGGGTTTCCTGCCCGACCCTGCCATGCAGAACTGGCCTACGGATTTAGGCCGCCAGTTTAGGCTTCACTCACCTCGCTGAGCTACTGCTCGAGCGCTAGGTTGTAGGTGGATGGCTTTCATTCAAGCCCCACTCCCCTAGGTTGGGCACAGATATATTTCTGTCACCCCTAGAGCCGCTGGCAGGCCCGGACCCTGGTAACCTCAGGGTGAGGTGTGAGTATCCCCCTGTGATACAGGGTAGGTCTGAGCACTTCACTCCCAGTTCTGTTTATCCTACCTCGCACCACTATGGCTCGGGTCGAGTATGAAGTAAGCTTCACTTCTTCTTTGGTCGAAGTACGCTCCCCTGAAGCCAGAGCATTGCCCTGAGCTGACGCCCATGCATAGATGGTAGGCCCCTGACTAATGGGGCCTCCGTTGAGGCAGAGTGGCGTATGTTGTACTCCCCTTGTTTTAAGGGTGCTAGCTTTTTTGCGGAGTACACTGCCATGGGCAATGTGATTAGGCACCAGGATGCTGTAGGCGCTGCGTAAACAGCTTTGCTGCCAACGAAGGCTGCGCCATTAGGTAGTAGGCCTCAGCAGGCCTCCTTGATTGGACAGCCCCCTAGAGGGCACTGTAGGCCAGCTCACTTTACGTGGTTGGCCTTGGTGGTTCGGGCAGTTGACTCACTGATGGGTAGTAGGCCTTAAACAGGCCTCCTCGGAGGTGAGTCCCAACATTGTGGGACATACCTTATAGCGCTACTGGAAGCCCATTAGTAAATTATGCTTGTGTAGTATGGTTCCCAACAGTGTACTTTATAGCAGAATATGACTTGCTATTAGCTAGTAGGCCCGACCAGGCCTCCCTGATAGGCGAGTCCCCAGCTGGCTGGCCTTAGCAGGCCACCTTATACTATCACCCGGACTCAGGGCTCAAAGCTAACAGTGGTTATCAGGTAGTAGGCCACTCAGGCCTCCCTGAAGGTGAATTCCCACTTAAGATGGTTATCAGGTAGTAGGCCTCAGCCGGCCGCCCTGAAGGCGAATTCCCACTTAAGTTGGCTATCAGGTAGTAGGCCTCTCTGGGCCTCCCTGAAGGTGAGCTCCCAAATATTGTGGCTGTCAGGTAGTAGGCCGCTCTGGGCCTCCCTGAATGTGAGCGCCCAAATATTCTGGGTGTCAGGTAGTAGGCCTCACCAGGCCTCCCTGAAGGTGAGTTCCCACATGCTGTGATTATCAGGTAGTAGGCTCCTCCAGGCCTCCTTGAATGAGTACGGTCAGGTAGTAGGCCTCACCAGGCCTCCCTGAAGGTGAGCTCCCCACATACTGTGGTTGTAAGGTAGCAGGCCTCACCGGGCCTCCCTGAAGGTGAGTTCCCACGTACTGTGGTTATCAGGTAGTAGGCCTCTCTTGGCCTCTCTGAAGGTGAGCACCCCACATACTGTGGTTATCAGGTAGTAGGCCTCTCTGGGCCTCCCTGAAGGTGAGCACCCCACTTACTGTGGTTATCAGGTAGTAGGCCTCACGGGCCTCTCTGAAGGTGAATTCCCACTTACGTTGGCTATCAGGTAGTAGGCCTCTCCGGGCCTCCCTGTAACGTTCCCTAGTGGTGCTGGGTTTATGAAGCTAGTGGTCTCTTGCTATCAGTTTCAGCTAGCCTTAATAGGCAGCTGCTGAAGGCGAGCTTGCGCCCTGGCTCGCTAAAGTGTTCATTCTCTGCTATTGGTTCCCTCCCGGAACTTTTTCTGCCTACAGCCTGGTTTGCCTACCAGGCAGACCTGTGCTCCCCTCACCGAGGGTCTCTATGAGCATGCGGCTTCCTGAGTCTGGTCAGACGGTCGTAGGCCTCTCGTGAGGCCTCCCAGTTAGATCAGCCCTTAGGCCTTCACAGGCCTCCTCAGTGTTTTGAAACACAGACACTGGGTTGATCCGTGGATAGAGTAGAGAAACTCCCCTCGCTAGCAAGGGTTGGAAAGCACTATGCTGAGTCATACTCTCCGGGATATCCCGTCTCTGAGATCCGGGCCGAGTGGTTCACTGCCAGCTTCGCAGTCCCTCGGGTTGGATGCCTTTCTTAAGGCTTTGTTGTCCAGAGGCTCTGTCTTCAGACAGACAGGATTTGGCCAGACTAGTGTCTATGTACTGACGCCAGGTCAGGCCGTCCTGGTGGCATTTCGGGGTGAGTACGTTCCCCTGAATAGTGACTGGCTGGGGTTCCTTCGGGTTCCCTAGCCACATTCCCTAGAAGGGACCCCTTCTAATCGGAAGCTGTGGTTCCAGGCCCGGAGCCGGCCCAGGTAGACCTTTTTATTTAACCATGTTTATGAAGGTTTTTCTGTGAGGCTGTAGCTTGGGCTATGACCGTAGGGAATGCTGTCACTGACAGCCCAGTGTGACCTGAGGGTGAGTGGTTCTAGCGTTTCATTTGAAGTTGCTGGTTCTGACAGTTGTCACTGCCACTTGGCATGCACTCCCCTTAGCATGGCGGAGTTGGTATATCGTTCCCCATAACGTCGTTGACGTATTGTTGAGTTCCCTTCGAAAGGGAACGTCTCAGGTTACGACTGTAACCTATGTTCCCTGAGAACAGGGAACGAGACAATACGTCTCCCTGCCATGCCTCGGGGCTTGCCTACCGTACAGTCCCTTCAGACGATAAGGTGATTTGTCATGTGTGCAAGGCGCCCCTTTATACTTCCAGGTCGCACGTTAATCATTCACGCTAATGATTCACGGGCTGTCGCCGGTCAATATGATTGACGTGATTTGATAGTGATTTCAGACACCTGTCACGCCTGAGGCGTTCCCCATAACGTCGTTGACGTATTGTCTCGTTCCCTGTTCTCAGGGAACATAGGCTACAGTCGTAACCTGAGACGTTTTTGATGCTTATAACACTTAAAAATAAAAGCTTGACAGTGTATCATTTGAAAATTAAGAAATGAAGACAGCCTTAAATATTAGTATTGTATGTTATTATTTTTCTTAAATATTTTTTATTTTACAGTAAAAGTCATTTTTTAAATATGTTTATTAAATAATAAAGTTTTGGCCAAATTGTGCAGCCCTGCAAACAAGCGAGGTGTAACGCTAAGGTCCAATTGAAGAAGAAGATAAAGATAGCAGAACTCACAGCGTGCTACACGAGACACAAACAATACTGGACAAACACTGAGTGAACAGGAAGAACTTATATAGACAATGATGATAATTAAACACAGCTGAACCAAACTAACTAATAATGATGTGTGACCATGGAGACGAAAGACAGGCGGGAACTCAACCAAGGGAATACATGTAATGAATAACAAATTAAAAGTCCATGAAAACGAAACTAAGAATGAACATAACTGAACCAAGCCGTGACAGTACACGCCCCTCCGACCAGGCGCGACCTCGTGCCGTAAAAGCAGATGAGGTGAGGGAGGGATGAAGGGGGTTTTGGAGATGGACAAAGAGGTGGTGAAGGTGTGGTGACAGTAGGTGGCGGCGGAGGAGTGGTGATGGGGAGACAATTATCCCCTGGCAGCGATGGTAGTGGATGGCCGATGGTCCGGACCGAGAGCATGGCAGTTACGACAACCCACGGTGGAGACAAGGGAGGGAGGTGCCAAGGTGTTGACGGGACTGTCGACATCTGGGGGAGGATGAGCCGATGAATCCCAGGGCGCAGATGGAGAGCTGATGTAGTGACATCGCTGGCATCGGAGGCCTAGGCGATGTCGTGGCGACGACTGTCAAAGGAGGAGCCAGAGTACTTGAGGACCGAGGTGAGTTAGAAGGGGAAGGAGGAGGAGCCCGGGAGATCCTCAAGTTTGTGGCGTGGAGATGGTGTAACGACCGACCAAGGGGGAGCCACTGGGAAAAGGGAACCCGGTTGAACCGAGAGGCCGAGGAGGGCTGATTGAGCTGAAGGTAGGAGGAGCCAGGGCGGAGGTTTGATTACAGGGCCGGAGGCGGAGTCACAGGATCCGCTCACTCAGGCGCTGGTGGAGGTTGCTCGACCTCAGGCTCGACGTCCCAGCAGGGTCCGGCTGTGTTCTGGACCGGGGATAGACATTCTCCAGACACCGGATGATGGCTTCTCAGTTTAATCTGGTGGTTTCTGGGAGGTCAACAGGATGATGGTAATTTGCCCCGATCCAGAACAGTGACTTCAGGGTCTCGTCGTCGTAAGAGCAGATGAGAGAAAGACAAAAAAATCCCTCAGCAAAAACAAAAAAAAATTCTGACTCATACAAGCCACTGCAGCGAACTGAGCTGCATAGTCCATTTTGGGTCTGGTATTCTATAACGCTAAGGTAACAGAAGATAACATGCGGAACAGCGTGCTACACGAGACACGAACAATACCGGACAAACACTGAGTGACCAGGAAGAACATATACACAATGATGATAATTAAACACAGCTGAACCAAACTAACTTATAATGATGGATATATAAACATATTCTTATATTAAATATGTTAATATAAGAATTAACATAACTGAACCTAACCATGATACAGGGAGCAAACAAAGAGCTTTATTATTCTTATTTTTGCATTTTATCGTTTAGCCTAATAATAATAAAATTCTGTTCCAAATTTTATTGAGTTGTCTTGCTGTATACATAGACAGCTGCCTACTGTATCCTAACTGAACACTTAACGTTGGAAGCAACTAGTGTGAAAAGCACAGGAGACACCGACGCACAATTGATTTCAATTAAGGCATGAAATAATAATGAATTCATGAGTATATTATTATATGTTCAACATTTCTATTGTTTCATCTGCCATGTTGAATAAAAATGCAATGCTGCCTAAAATGAGGTATCTTACCATTTAATGTCTCATAATGCTGTCTACGGAGGCAGCTGAAGAGCTATTAGCATATGCATAATACATAAGATGCTATGTTAAATTATGCAAAATATGTCATTTTTAGACAAGCAAACATCTAATAAGGTTATCTGATGTTATGTTATAGGTGCTGAATAATATGTCTTGTATCATGGCAGAAAGAACATCCTTTAAGACTTGTGTACCTGTCAGACATGGCCACCTGCTCTAACATGGCTGAACCTGTGTTGGTCTTCCAGTTGCCAGATATAGATGTTCTCCTGTCCAATAACACAACAGCAAATTGTTTCAAAATCAGTTCCTATGATGTTGCTAAAACCATAGATTATGTCATGCCAATGTAGTTGTAATCTCTTACATGTATGCCTTGTAATTGTCACCGATTTTCTGGATTCGGATGTCATACTTGGCGTCGATAAAAGGTTCAGATGTGGCATATGTCTTTGTCAAAGCCACAACACTAGCAATGTCTTGGAAATCATATTGATTGTCCACTTTGACCTGGACAGAGAATTTAAATTGCACTGATACTGCTATAACCATAAAAAGACCAAACAGGCCATACAATAATATAGATACAAGTAGTATAAATACAATGTAATGAATACAATTTTTATCATATATTTTAAAAATAGCATTTGGTAGGAATGTCTAGGAAAGGGTTTCAGTCATACCTTTCCCATACCAGAATGAGCATGACCCATCTTCACTACCACAGGAAAGCCAGGTGTAGTGATCTAATGACAAGAGAGATATATGAAGCTATTTTTTAAGAAAAAATACTTTTATTCTTCGAGGATGCATTAAATTGATCAAATATGCCTTATAAAGTTACATTTCTATTTCAAATATAAATGCTGCTCTTTATAACATTCTATTAATTAAAGAATCCTGACAATAATCTATCACCGTTTCCGCAAAAATATTAAGTAGCTGTTTTCAACATTGTGATCATGGATCATGTGACACTAAAGACTGGAGAAATGATGCTGAATATTCATCTTTGCATCACAGGAATAAATTACATTTGAAAAGATATTAATGTAGAAAACAGTAGTTTTAAATTGTAATGATATTTCACAGTTTTACTCTATTTTTGTTCAAATAAATGGGGAACGTAAGAATTTATGGAATTCTATCCATGCCATTACTCAACCATGTTCTTATTGCAAATGTTAATACACAATACTGGCCTGATATTGTCCGACTGAATAATTTAGGAAAAAAACAACACCAACATCAAGTTGATTTACTTTGAACTGTTTATTAATGGTAGAACATGTTGTATTTGCAGTCTCAGTGCTGCTTGATAGGCATCTTCTTTATATTGCTGCAGTTGGAGAAATGCGAGAGCAAAATCTTCCTGCTCAGGCACAAAATGAGCCCACAAAATGATGTCTAAGTCTGCTGTGCATTATCTTAGAAAAAGGCCAGCGAGAGAGGAAAACATTCTGGCAGAGTGTGTGTCTGGGATCATTTTTGTGTAAAGATGCCTGCAGTGCAGGAATAGGAGGAGGTGGCGGCACTGCAGCAAGCCTCCCTCTCCTTTTAAACCCTGATCTATGTCTATAAGAACCATGATGTACCACACAATTATACTAGTCTGAGATTTATGAAATTTCCAGTCTAGACAGAGCTAAGTTGAGTGGAGCAATGCATAACTGGGGCACTGAATATGCATGAGCCCTGTATATTTTACTATTTACTGCATCCAGGCACCGCTGTCCCTGCCACAGATGGGAGCTTTGTACTGGGTCCAGTGGGACCGTCTAGAGCCCTATAGCTCAGGGTTTACTGGTGAGAAGGGACAGGAACAGATGGTAAACACTCACCATCTCCTTGTGGTTGGGGTAATAAACCTGGTCGATCAGTGGGAACTCCTCTGGACCCAACTGCTTGTACAATCTGGACAATTGAGCGAACTGATGGATGCATGGCGACCCGCACAGAGACATACATGCATAAACATATAGAGACAAATATTATGCAGCAATAATTAAGGACATTCAATGGTAAAATTGTAAGGATTTTTGCATGACCTTTCAGTTGTCAAATTAACTTGATCGATTGTTAAAAATCAATCTGATTCATGCCAATTTGCAAATTAATCCGATTTGTGAACCAGGTTGACCCAATTCATTGTAAATAACAAACTAAAGAAAACGCTTTATATATGTCTGACAATACAAAAGCAGTATAAAGCCAATTAACTTTTTAGAGCAGAGCATCAACTCAAGACAAATGTATATTCACTTTAGAAATGTCCAGGTCTTTAAAGATTTTATTTATTTTCATAGTTTTTTCAGGCCTGGAAAACACTATTCTGCATAACCATGGGAATCCCATATCTGAAAATGTTTAATTTTCTTATGAATGGTAACATGTTCAAAATAAATGAATATTTCCTTTTTTTGGATTTATAAGAACATCTTTAATTGGCTGAGTAGTATGGACTGATGTGTGTAGTGCTCACCACCCATGGTTTGTCACAGAAGTTGTAGACAGAGTGAAGGGAATTGACACTGGGCAGACCAGCATACTGAAGTCCAATCACAATATTCCTGTGGTCGCCATTCTTGGCCATGCTGAAAGCATGCTGTCGCACCATCACAAAATCTGGCTTGAAACACCTAAATGACCACAGAAATGTTGGTAATTATTATCAGTCAAATACAGTGCTCTATGAAGATGTCATATCTTGCTGATCGGCTCCAGTAATTATTAATTTCAAGAACAAAGGTGATTTTCTATCTATCTATCTATCTATCTATCTATCTATCTATCTGTACAGTGTATATATAATACAGTAGAATGTACAGTAAACGTAGTTTCTTCGACTAATCATCTTGATTGCTGCTCTAAATATTCCTAACATACATCAATTGTTCTCATACATTTTTTTATATTTCTATAATTAAATGCAAACTGAATTAGACAAAGTAAAACCCACTGAATTACATGGTTTATCTGTGCAATAAAAAAAAAAACATTCTGGAAGAGCTCTAAACACATCTGAAACCTACTTTGTGATTTTGTTGCCATTGCGAATGGCCTCAATGTCCACGCTATAGCTTCCCGTTGCGTGAGCCACCAGATTGACCTCCGAGAATTCAGCCTTGAAAATCAATGGAAATCACCAGATGGAATAAATGGATCAATCCGTATGATCAATAAAGTGTTGTAGTCAAAGCATATACACTAAAACAGCACCTGAGGCCTGCGATGGGTTGCCAGTGTGGTTATTTTAAAACAACAAAAAGGGCTTTTTAAAGAATACCATGCATATTTCCTTGTAACACAAAATTTTTGACTGACATATCATTAAAAATTCAAAACACAAATGTAGAATTGTTAAAAAAATTGTGTTTTTGTTTTGTATCGTGACAAATCATTTTGTATTTCTGTCTGGTATTCCAGTATGTTGCCAAAGTCTTAAATAACATAAATAATTAACAGTATTACATATAAAACTCTGACCAATCATAAATGCAAGCAGTTATTCAATAAAAATGTTTCTTCTGGAAGAAATTACTTTTGGTTTATTGTAAAGCTGCTAACAAAATTATTTAACTAATAACTAATTATTTAAAAGTACAATATTCATTGACAGATTAATGCTCTTTTATCATCCTCAAGAATAGATTAGATCTTGCATTTCATTACTAGGGACAGTTTTGATATATTTTCCTATCCTGTTTCAAAACCACAAACAAATGCCACTGAAGAAATGACAAAGGCCCTGTAATGCAATTTCCTCTCAGATTGATGACAATCATCTTAAGCCAGTTAATGTGTTTTGGCAACATCTAATTCATTATACACGCACATTGTTGAGTTGTACTATTCCGGTAGTTTGAAAGAATTAAAAAAAACTTCCCACCTGTTCTACTTTGATTTCAAATTCTCCATGAACCTTCTTTCCTCTGAACACCTTTGCCCTGTAGGAAGAAAGATAAAAAAATAGAACATATCTATACTCTTGTGAGTCATAGTTAACAAAAACACTTAAACCATGTCCAAACTGGATTATGCAACAGTGAAATGGTGTGAGAATTATGTATTTCAAAAATTTATTAAGCATGAATTCTTTGAGAAGGGGAGACTGAGGAGTTTCTTTTCAATGTCTGAAACTGTGTTTTTATGCTATGCGTCTCAAACTGTCATAATATTTCTATGTTTATACACAGAGACATACAATTTCACATCTGTATAGTGGTGACCATATGAAATAACTAAACTAATTACTCTATGTTCAAATATTCCATGCAGCTTTGTTTTCGGCCACTAAATAATTAAATAGATGGATGGATGGAAATGTTGTTTCCACTAAAAAGTTTCTAAAATGCATATGAAATTAAGTTTTTGATGATGTTGGTTTTATTATACTAGTAAATGTGTCACTAGCCCTCACAGGGAAACAGTGAGAGAAACATCACACACATTAAAATTGTAAAGACACTTGAGGCACCATGTGAGGTTCCTTAGATCGCCATACCAAAAGAAACCTCTTGAGAACCTCCAGGCATCCTTGCAAAAAAGGACAGTTCTCTGAGAACCCTAAAGACTGGCAATCCATTAACCTCATTATAACAGATAGGCTGGCACTTTACATAAATATTTCTTGAAAATATATTTAGTTCCTTGAGTATAAAACAAGACATTTGATCCACCCTGGCAAGAGTTCCTAGAAATTCCCCAAATGGTTTTAATATGTGATAACTCCAAAAGTGCCTCAATCAACTTATCATTTTCAACGACTTTGTGATAACATTACTTGTTTTCACTAGCAGAGGCATTATACTCTGAAACTCAACAACACAGGACTTTTTAATCAGGACTCAACAGCTAATGTAATCTCACGGCTTCTCCATTAACTGTCCCAGGCTGAATAGTGTAATGCGCACAAACGCACGCGCGGGCACACCCACAACTACACGGGCGCGCGTGCCAGAAAGGCCCATAGACTAATGAGTCACGACATTTTTATAGTGACTCCTTTTGGCCTGTATTTGCACGAGCTACACCTCAGGTGCGAGTATGAAACAAACACCTCTGATACTCTCAAATAATCTGTTCATAAACTCCAAGCCATTACGTCGTATTCAAAACGCTGTGATTTCCTTAGGATCTTACCAGTCTGTCTGCTGGTCATCAATGACCAGGAGTATCTTGGCGTTGCTCGAGCCGATTCCTCTCTCGGTGGCCTCGTTAAAAGTGGCGGCAGCGGCGGCGGTGGTCTGTTTGACGGCGTTGGAAATGGAGGAAAAGAAGCCGGCGCCCGTAGACTGGCTGGGGGGTTGACGCCTCTCTTGAGAGCCGGGCGAGAGCTCCGGGGCTGGGCTCTGCTGCGGTGGATCTGGCCGCTGTAGATCGCCCATGTAGCCATTGGGCAAGTTGGACATGAAATTACTGTCCGAGAGTCGACGTCGCAGGTAATTCATGTTTAATATGAAAAGGGATGCGACGGTAAATTACCTCCCTGTAGGTTCTGCACGTCAAAAAAAAAAAAAAAAAAAAAAATCCAAGACGAATAGAAAACTGATATCTAGGATGCAACCGAGTTTTTCAGTTTAAAACGAGACGCAAAAACGAGTCGATACGCAAATCTTCAGGGTGCACCTCAAAGCAAAGGTCGTGCTTCACGCATGCAGAGCAGCACTGCAACAAATGAAAGATATCAAATCAACGCTTTATTGAGATCACGATTAAATATGCATAAATAAATAAATAAATGCTCGTAATCATTGTGTTTGATTGACTTACATATCTGAGAAGCTTGTTCAACACTTGGCATTACGAATCAAGCTCCTTTCATTTATGTTGATGATGTTGATAATCCACGGGCGTGGAGAAAAACAAACCTAACGGAGAGGCACTCTTTCAAAGTGTGCTCGCTCGGTGAAGGTAGTAATTGTCATATATGAAACTCGGTGAGGCAAAATCTCCGGCCAGATTCTCTGTGATCCGGTTGGGGCTTCGGAGGATGCAGCGATTGCATCACTCGTGCCATCCAATCCTTGTAATCCGCACAGTGTTTTCCCCTCGTCGTTTGTTCAGACCCATTACCGGTTTCTCCCGTTGCGCACGTTCTTTACGCACGGGACAGGTCTGGGATATAATTGTTTAGATGCGTTTATGATGAATGGGAAGAAAAGACAATTTTGCCATGTGCTTGTGTTCATTTTAAAGAAGAGAGAGACATCGATTGGACATCGTTGGCAGTGGGTGATACTGCCAAGCGATTAAACAGCTTGTAACAAAAAGGATGTAGGTTCAAACTCTGCAGGTGGCGATTCTTGAACTGTCACCATGGTGCCCTTGATCAACACACCTAATCCAGGGTTGTTCCCTCAGGACTGTTCTTGTACATTATAGGGTGCTGCAAGTAAGGACAATCTCAGACAATTGACAATTAATTATAGGACTGTTCGTCTTGAATATATTGTACAAAAATTAACTTGCAAATAATGTAGTTAAAGAATGATGTTGGTGGAGTGTTAGAAATTATCTTTTTTTTTAATCAAGGGCACATTTTGCACCTTGAAATGTATTTTAAGGGACACTTAAAATAGAAGAAAGGCTACATAAAAACTGAGGAATTCACTTCAGTTCAGGACGTTTTGTCTACTCTGTAAACATTTTAGGTATTTTTGTCACTTTCTGTTTCATTTTTGCTTTTAACCCGTTTAATTTCTGATCCTGATGCCAATTTATTATTTAATATCTGGAGACTCAATGAAAACATTTGAAAAATCAACAATAAATGTATAAATTATCGTTTAAAGGTATATTCCTAGGTATTTTTTAATAGTATACTATAATTGTATTGTATAGTTTTAGTTTTGCATATTATGATGATTTTTTTATTTTATTTATTTGTAGACATTTCCAAATGTAATTTTCATCTTTGAAAAGCAAGGATGGGTTTTCAGTACTCTGGACAGTTCTTGAGGAAATACTCCTTCCTGTATGTGATTTCAGCACCACGGACAGTGAATCTATATTGTTCTTAATGTTGCTGTTAATAAGAGAGACTGGGGATAGTTTTCACACTTTTTTCTCCAGGGAATATTTTATTTTGAAAGTCAATTTCTGTATAGTCACATACTTTAAAGTGGGTATGAAATTAAATTTGAATCTATTTTACAGTCCGTGTGACAAGTAGACTGACTTTCAAATGGACAAATGTTTACAGGCTCCAACCATTGCAACACAATATATATACAAAACATACTGGTATGTTTTAGATCTTATTGTTTAATTTTTTGTTTGTTAACTTTTTTTTGACCTCGTAATTTTAATCAAAATGTCAGAACTCGATTTTTGGGGAAGTATGCCGGATTCTCCATTCACGGTCAGCATAAACTTTCTTACAATTGCCTGCTCGCATTCAGATCTGCCTTCACCCAATCATTAACCGATGGACAGAACCAAGTTCCCACCCTACATTTTTTTTTCTTTTGTGATTATCCATTCCACTTGGATGAAGGTTAAAATAAGTGAGAAAAGATCTGTTGTTTAATCACGACTTGAATGTAAAAAAGTTACAAAAAGGAAAATTTATTTAACAAACTAGAAACATGCCCCAGAAGTTAAATTAAGTGAACGGATAACTAAACACTGAAAGAGAAAAACTCTAAAAGCTATAAAAAAAATCTAATTTTGGCCAACTGATAATGAAATTACAGTACATGCATATCTGAGCTGACATTTATGAAAAAATAAATGAAACTGACATCTGTAAGAAAGAAAGAAAGTTGCTGCCTAAAATTTTTTAAGTACAATCAACTTGGATTTTTAAGTAATTTCAATCTAAATCACATTAAACTGACTTTAGTTGAATTAGTTGAATCTTGTATAGCATAAAACTGTTGAAATTGCTTAACTTATTTTGTTTAGAGCAATGTAAAAACATGTTGTCATAACGTATTGATCATATAATCTTTTACAGTGATGGTATTCACAAACATTCTTTTTTAGACTGTTGAACGAAGCGTTTGCAACAAACCTGCAATATCACTTCCAGCATAAACAATCATTTGTTTAAATAATTGGATGCTTGACTCAAAAGTTACTGAAATACAGTCAGTGTGACAAGTAGACTGACTTTCAAATGGATAAACATAATGTTTACAGGCTCCACCCATTGCAACACAATACATTAACAACACATTTACTGCCTTTGTATTCATGTGATTCTAAAAGGTGTGTGTACTCCATTTTATATTTCCACCATTTCGTATACATACATTTTGTCGCTTGTCCAGGTTCTTAATCATAACCTTTGATTTCGATGACCATGTCTGATTGATAATGAAATAGGACCTCGCATAGACAGACTGACCCTTTCAATAAACAAAGCATTGTTTACATGCTTTACTTGAGTGGTGAATCAGTTACACCCACATTAGCACAAAATGGAGGTGTGGGCAGCAGCAGACACCTTCAGGCGCACAATGCAATCTGAGATGTGACTTTACGAGAGCTATTTTACACCTGTTTTACAGGAGGACTGCAGTCTATAATTCCTATAGGTCTTTCGCCCTCCCATCTGATCAAGCTCTAAGTCTGCAATGAAGTAAAATTAGTTTTTTTATTTATTTTTTTTATTTTTTTCACATTATGGCCTAATCCAAACTAACAAATGAATAGAGGGACAGTCTCTTAAAATATTTAAACAATTTAATACTCATCAGCTGTTTCTTTTTTTTTTTTTTTAAAGTAAAACCACATTTTAGCCTTAACATCTGGATCACCCCCCCTCCCCTCCCTCCTCCATTATTGTCACAATCTGTTTTTGCCAGGCTTAAATTGACCCCAAACATACATTAAGCAACCTTGCTATATTGGATACCATTCACATTTCTGAAAAATGAATCTTTTTACGCATGCTTTTGTGAAGGTAAAATAAGAGTTACATTTTTAAAGTACAATATAATATGTTATGTAATTATATAATTGTTTGTAGTAGTTTATATTAGTTTTGTGTTACTACTGGTACACACAATTATATAAAATATACAAAACCATTTTATTATATTTTACACATACAGTAGCGTTCAAATGTTTTGGGTCGTTAAGATTTTTTAAATGTTTTTGAAAGAAGTCTCTTGCTTAAAGCTGCATTTATTAGATCAAAAATACAGTAAAACATCAGTATTTGGAAATCAGTTTAAACTAATAATATTTCGATTTAAATATATTTTTTAATTTATTTATTCCTGTGATTGCAAAGCTGATTTTTCTGCATCATTACTCCAGTCTTCAGTGTCATATGATCCTTCAGAAATCATTGTAATATGCTAATTTGCTGCTTAAGAAATATTTCTTATTATTATCAATGTTGAAAACGGTTGTGCTGCTTAATATTTTAAAGCAATTTTTAAAGAACAGCATTTATTTGAAATACAGATCTTTTTGGCGATGGGAAAGCCTTTGCTGTCAATTTGATGCATCCTTGCTGAATAACTAGGGATGCATTAAATTGTATTAGTTTCTTTGAAAAAGAAAAATGTTAATGACCCCAAACTTTTGAATGGTTGTCTACATCATTTACTATTTTAATATCCATTTACTATTTGTTGTAGAACATTTGGTATCCATTGTGTTTGAAATATTTTCTTATAATAGTTTCTCACTGTTTTAGAGTAGCACTAAAACACAAAATGAGCACAAACTGTAGTGCTATACAGTAATGCTCAATTAATACACTACATAATCTTCCCCTTATTAGTGGATTCACGAAGGGTTGTTTTACAGGAAAAAGTGTCCCTTTCCCTTGAGAAAATAGTTGTTATCCTCCATCTAGAACCAGTTGCTCAAGTCTCTCCATACAGTGCACAGTATGCATGACATGAATTATCACTTCTGGTGTTGACCCTAATTCTGAGCCATTACATTAACAAAGGAAGCTTATATCCGCCCTCACAAAGCTGTTCCATTAATGAATGAGCAAAAGTAGCTATTCATAAACAACACGTGAATGGTTCAGACAGTCGGTGCCATTCAAAACAACAGACGCCATTTACACCTATACAACTATACATATGGAAAACATCCATCAAACTGCAAATATTTGACTATTTGTTGAAACAATGCTTATTTTGCAAAGGCTGTGTAGGTTTACGTTATGTATTCTGTGGGCGTTTCTTCTTTTCTGCATTAAACACACTAATTGGTGTCTCCAAATGAGCATAAAAAGCAAAACTGAAATAATATTGTGTTTATACATCTGGATTGAGAATTCAGAGTCGTTTCCCTGCATTGCCATGGTGACAGAATGCCGGAATTATTGCTAATTCTATTATTGCTATATTTCTACCGCAAGAGGTCGCTGCTTCCCACATGATGCGCCACGAGGCAACAGAGAAATCGTGCTGTGTAAAGATTGTCAAAAGTATAACCTTGGTCTGACTGTTACTATAGGCCTATGTTCAGAAATATACACAAACTTCCATAAAACAGCTCAACAATGTCCTGTTTAACCAAATTGGAAATTTCAGCGCTTGAATGATTGTTAGAAACTTTTCTCACTGGTCTTTAGAGAATAGAGATGCGTGTACACTGTGTGTGGCATCCTGGGAAAAGTGGTTATAAAATAGATGGCAATCCAATAATGATGGGGGGTAAGTACAGTAAATATTTACAGTAGTTCATAGGAAACATACAGTGTTAATTTGCAGGTACTGTGAGAGGCAATCAATCACAGAGAATGTTACAAAATAAATGATCTATGAGTAAGAGTTTTGAGAAAGTATTGCGCTGTTAAATGCTTTTCTTACGGGAAGTAAATCACATGTACTAACTTTACCTGTTTTACCTTGTTTATAAAAAAAACTGTTATGTTTAAAGGCTATCCTTATGTAGAGCATCAGCATTATGATGGTTTTCTTGTAATGCAAATGGGGTTAACTGTGTGTCCAGAGGGAGTGTGTTTCAGATGTATGTAAGCATTTGTGGCTTTAGCATGCTCAGGCAGGATTGCGCTGTACAAAGCTCTCTTCAGCACTCTGATGTCTTTGTCTTTCTGCCAAAAAAGAAATGGGAGAAACAGATCTCTGGAAAGAAAAGCCCCAATGCATAAAGGTTGGGAACTCACAACATAACTGCATGTATGGGCAAGATGGTGGAATGACTGCAGCTCAGGTGGGCTAAACACTCTGAAAAATGCAGTCGGGTGAGATTTTAGATTAGGGGGAGGGGGGGTCTGTCGACAGGTGCTGACTCCTAGAAAGGAAACAAAAGACAGAGCAAGACTTGTTTGTGGATTCTAAAAAGATCCAGGGAAGGAAAAGAGGGATGGTGACGTTCCAAAAGGAATTAATGTTGGGTTCAAAAGTCTAAGAGCATCTTAAAATTCAACGGAAACAAAATAAAGAAAGTTGATTTCACAAGATCAAGGTCACACATTTGCTTTCATTTTGAGTTACATTTCAAGTGTTTCTGTTTCTCTTGTGTTACACCCTTTAAAATATTTTCTAAATCCTAAAACTTTATGAAATTTAAGATTAGAATCCCATACCAAAATATATATTACCATTCAAAAGTTTGGGGTTGGTGAGTTTTTTTTTGAATTGGCTACTTTTATTCAGCAATGAAGGATACATCAAATTGATCAAAAGTAACAGAAAAGACATTTATAATGTTACAAAATATCTTTTTAAATAAATGGTTTTCTGAACTTTTTGTTCATCAAAGAATCCTGGAAAAAAGTATCTCAGTTTCCAAAAAAAATAAGCAGCACAACTGTTTTCGACATTGATAATAATAAGAAATGTTTCTTGAGCCCCAAATCAGCTTATTAAAATGATCTCTGATGGATCATGTGACACTGAAGACTGTAGTAATGATGTTAAAAATTCAGCTATTCAGAAATAAATGTATTCATAATATTAATAAATGAATATTATTATTTATCATAATTTTAAAATAGCCTATATTAACAAAAACGTTATTTTAAATTGTAGTCATATTTGCTTGCATCCTTAGTGAGCTCTGACTTTTTAATAAGATTTAATTGCATATTATATTATATTATCATGTCATATTATATTTTTCTTAAATTAATCATTTTTTGTACAACTGCCTATTTCTGTATGTAAATGTAGTCTTATAATGTAGCTTATTTTCACATAGTATCAATTTATAACAGCAGGCAATGTGTTTCTCAAGAACAGTGATGGTTTAACAAGGAAACCATTCATCGCTCTTCCCGGCTGCACTGGCGTGTTGATACATGGAGAGGAGGGTAGATCGGACCAAATTACGACCTGATTCTTTTATTTTGAGCGTCCAGCCTGCCTGCTGGAGTAATTCAGTTTAACCACATCTCTGTAATACACATCTTTATGAGATCTGAACACCCATGCCAGCTTAGATTCATTTTTTTTTTAAGAAATATTGTTGTCTTCTTTCACCATAAATGATGTTAAACTAATGTAAAATACAGTTTTATGATTTTTTTACTTGCAATTTGATTTCAACTCAGTGTTAGCCCATGTTGGGGGTGGTATGGTGGGGTGGGGGTGATAGACAGCAGGCAATTCAGAGCTTTTGGTTTGTCTCCTCCCATAAGGCACCTGTGGTGGTAGGTCATGCAGACAAAGGCAGAGGGAGAGGGGGTTGGCCTTCAACCAGCCAATAAGAAGGCAGAGAGGCATGTTCATGGAAAGCACAGATCACTCAAGCTCAGTGACAATTCAAAGTTGAGTGAGGAACGATTCTGGCGCTCAAAACTCAACTTGTTAAGGAGCATTGCACGGCTTAGAAAACACTGAAGATAAGGAATGGCGGTCACTAATTTCCACTACATTACCCGGATGAGCAGTGGCTTCAAAGTGTACATCTTAGAGGGTAATTATCACATTTTATCTCTTAATACGAGTTTAAACTAAGAATTGCATGATGTCTGCATGTTATCTGCATTAAAACAATAGTAATCAGTATCAGAAAGAAAATGTACTGTACAACTGTAATTTATTACCTTGAACTGTCTGGCCATTTTAATGAGCACTCTTAAAAATAAAGGTTACAAAAGGTTTTTTTTACAGTGATGCCATAGAAACAGCATGTTTCCCAAGAGAACCTTTCAGTGAACAGCTCTTAAAAGAACCGT
The DNA here is from genome assembly GCA_026230005.1 of Gila orcuttii. Classification (NCBI taxonomy): domain Eukaryota; kingdom Metazoa; phylum Chordata; class Actinopteri; order Cypriniformes; family Leuciscidae; genus Gila; species Gila orcuttii. The sequence goes on from JAPDVR010000015.1 coordinate 23,371,705, forward strand.
ATATTTTCTTAGTGTAAAGAACATTTTAATGATCGAAAGAACCTTTTTTCACTATATATATGTATATAAAAAAAATTGCAATGGAAAGGTTCCATGGATGTTAAAGGTTCTTCATGGAAAAAAGAAACTCTATTGTTTTAAGTGTATATTCTTTGGAGATATTATACATGATATTTATTCATGTAGCTAATTCATATTTAAATATATAAATGCATTAAAAAATGTACATGCATTTTCAGAAGGTTTCAAATAAGAAAAGAGGCTGGAAAACCCCTTTAACTACTGACAGAAATTATGATGCTCTGTTATTTTGAAGGTTAATTGAGAAGAGTCGAGATGAAGACATGCTTGATGTGTGTTTTAGGCTGCAAATGAGAGATGAGAAAAGGATGTGGGTCTGTTATTTTGTCTTTAATCTCCCCAAGAAAAATATCCCTCCCTGAGGCACTAAAAATCAGTCATCAGTCAAGGTTTAAGGTGTGGTTTACACCCAATCCCCCATCCACTGTCATGCAAAGTCAACCTGCCTTGTCACAGTCCACTGCTTAGGAGATTTTTTGAGTGTTTAAGTGAAAGACGGTTCTGCCAACAATGCCCCCTCATCATCCAAGCCATTTGAGCATTTAGTAAACTTTATCCGCTTGAAGTCTGATAGCGCCTAATGCTAAACTTCATTCACGCAGTGGTAAAATACCTCAGATGTTAATCACCAATCAAATCAACTCAGGTCCCGACTGGTCTAATATGTGGTTGATTTGATGTCCACAGCCCATGATCTTGTTTTTACTACTTCCTAAAATGTTTAGCAAGTTAAGAGTCAAATGATTGTCGTGGCAAACATTCGAGTATAAAATCTTAACTGATTGTGGTAATCATTAATTAGAGTTACTTTAAGTCACAGGTTGCACAAAATATCTAACCTTATTCTGGAGTGGAACAAGAGGATGTTGTGAAAGCCAATATCAATGGTCAAAAGCTGGTTCAAAGGCAATGTTAGCATGTTCCATACAATGCTATGGGCAGGTATACTTAACCTAACCTAATTTAAAAAGTGAAGGATTTTTATTTTATTTTATTATGCATTATAATTTGAGGAGTTATTTATTTTTTATTTAACTAGGATTTGTTTCTATTTTTTTATTTTTTGTCTAGAGATGTAAAAAGGCATACATGCATATATTCAGTGTAAACAGTAGTTTTTACCAGTGAAAAGTATTGTCTCAGAAACTGTTTCACTATTTAGCATTTAATAAACAAAAAATTTGAACCCAGCAAACCTTATCATTTTGAGACTATAAAGTTGATGAGCTCTTAATGAGCTCATACCATTATCAGTTGTAGCATGTTGCAGATTGTGTATTTAATGACATACCTTTGCATGACACAGTTTATGATATTAGCATGTGAATGGTGATGTGTATTTCAGTTTGGATTAGTCTGTTACAATCGTTATGTTGGGTAAACATTCTGTGAGCCACATGCTTTAACCTACAAAGCCTGTTTTGCACCTCAAAGCAGTTTGAACAACAAGCCAGTAAGATATTAATTCGTTCACTGATGTGTTTTTTTTTTTTTTTTTGGCTTGAATGTTTTCCAACATTTGAATGACATTTACCGTTAGTGGTGAATCAGCTGGGTAGTTCTACAGTAATACTCACAGAGCCAGTTGATCTTGCTCTGCCACTTAACGGAGTTTACATTTAACGGTGGCCCAACAACGTTTTTTCCCACAATTAAGATACACACGCAGTGATGCAATTCCAAGGATTAAGAGTCAGTTGTTTACTTGTTTGCCACACCTTTTCACAAGTAAGCGAATCGGTGACTGGCAATGACCGTGTGAGCACCCTGCAGCGATGTCATTTATCATATCTGAAGTCACATGGGCCTGTGTTCATCTTTTCACAGGACAGCCCAATCTGAGAAGTGAAGACAGATTTCGCCACATGACGAGCGACAGGGTGCGGATGCGCCCTACACATCCGATGAAGCGCAAAATCAGTTTAGACAGAGGACGGACACTTGAGGAGAGGTAATGAACCATGTAGCCTACCTTCCTTCATGGAAGCAATAACCAGTAGAATAAGAGGGACTGAAGAGGAGTTAGTTTTGTCATTTATTTTTGAACTTTCTGTTTCAGAAGAGGGAGGGCCATTAGAAACAGCCTGGTCAACAGTGCCCGCAGATCATCTGGGTTCAGTATTCCTGAAAGCCCCACATCTACATGGAGCCCAACGGCCAGCCCCACTCACCTGATCCCCAGCCCAGTGTACTCCACCCCAGTCATGGACGAGCCTCTAGCCCTAATCAAGAAACCACGCCCAGAACCAGAGAAGGCAGAAAGCCAAAACAAACCCACAACAGTCAAACAAATACAGGTGATTAATACTACAGTTAAATGATTATGACATGTTTTATATCAAAATATAATGTTTATTATATTATATTATTATTATTATTATTATTATTATTAAAAACAACACTAAAGTGTTACTATTTATTAAAAATATATAAATAACAATATCATATTTAAAAAAAATATTTTGAAATAATATATTTAACATATAAACATAATATAATATATTTAAATCGACGGTTGGGCCAGTGGCCCCACCAATAAAAGTAATAAATATATAAAATAAAATAGGCCTAGTTATTGTTTTAGTTGTTTTTGATCCATGTAACCTTAATAAATAAGGTTATGACAACAAAAACTACTAGCCTTACTCATATCAATTTTAAATATTGTTAAAGTCAGTCAGTAATAAAATAAGAACAAAGAATCAAATTATGAGCAATAGCACAAATAAATACAACAGAACAAACATATACAAAATAAATAAAATAAAAATTTCAGGTTGTTCATGTAGGCCTAAACTAGATATTCAGGTACAGTAATTAGTAATCAAATGTATAATATCACAGTTTATAGTCTTCACTGTATAAATATAGATGAACCCTTATTAAAGTTATTGATTCAAGAGCAGTGAGCGTTTATTTTTTTTATTTTCTTCTTTTGTTTGATTAACATATAAAAACAGACAGCTGCAGGAATATTAGGCTGCTGTCACTGTAAGAGCTGCACGAATCGTTACATATGCATTTTATTTCTCACGTGTTCATGTTCACTTAAGACATAACCGACTATGATTACGATGATACTCGACAAGGTTTTGTGGGAATATGTGCATTCAAGCTCAGGAAGATGAGAAAGAGTACCAAACTGAGAGACGCGGGTACTTTCGTGTCTACTTTCGCTTAAATATTTAAGTTGGCAAGGCTTAAAAACATGCGCAAATCTTCAACTTTCATGAAAATGCAGCACTGGCCGATTTGGCCAAGTGACAGTTCTGTCAACTGGCCCGAGTGTCTTTCACGCTGGCTCCGGGCCATCGGGCAGTCCTTATTGTTGAGCCCTGACTCCTTCAGCAGTACGTGCTGACTTCACACACTCTGCGCATTATACCATCTACGAGTCTATCCTGAGGCCACCGCAGTCTGTTCATCCTCACTCACTGTCTATGAGACACAACAGAATGCAGGAAGGCACTTTTGTGTTCCTGAGAGAGTAGCTCTTTAGAGTGCGGACAGGCCTCTGCCTGTTTCAGATATGCAATCCAGCCGGATTCAGGGAGAAAATGTGAGCAATGGGTGGAGGAATGTTGTCAACAAGTCTCAACACACCGGTACTGTTGTTGACCTGCTAGTGGTATTAGGGCTGAGGGAGAAACAATGAGGGAGAAACAATAAAGAAACACCAACCACCAACATAACTTCTATCTTTGGTCCATCTTTCCCTTTTAGTTTCTCATTTTTCCATCAATTTTATTCATTAGCTATTCTAAAAGCTCTGTAATAGATTGGTGAAAAACTGTGTGGCTACTAGGATTTGCTGACCTTTGCTGTCTTTTTTTTTTCTTTCAGATACGGCCATCTGTCATCACTTGCATTTCCTCTGCAACAAGGTCAACCAAAAAAGACTGTTGCAATCACTCCACTGGTAAGTAAAAAGATGCAAATAAGCTTGGCTTGCTTCCTTTAACATGTCCGTGCAGATATTTTTCATCAGAATGAATAGTTTTTGAGCATCATCATCATCTGATTCTATCTCCACTATGTCTCTACAGTTGTTACCCAGCACAGTTATGATCACGTTGAAGAGCATTTCCAGAGGAGTCTCGGGATGAACTACCACAGAGCCGCCTCCATCAGCGTGTCTGTGGATGACCACTTTGCCAAAGCGCTGGGTGATAAATGGCTCCAGCTCAAAGCTTCATCCTCCTCCTGCCATTCATCCTCTTCTTCGTCTTCTTCATCTCCACCCAGCAGTCCAACCTTCATCCACTCACCCGGCAACTGCCAGAGTCCCAAAAGGGCCCACAAAGATTCAGTCAGTCCTTCCAAAACCACACCCAACTTATGGTCTGAGAAATGAGGAATGAAGAAGAAAACAGAAATTTAGATGTACATATGACAAAACGGACTTAAAATGCAAGTGTAAGCCCTTGTGTTTCTGCTGTAAAAAGCAAAAGGGACACTGTTCAATTGTGTTGCAATGGCTGTTAACACTCGATGAGCAATTGAGGGATTGTTAAATTGTCTTTTAAAGGGAGATATTCGATGTCTGACCATTTTCGGATAATTTCATGGTAGCTAAGCATTGTTGGAGTTGGCTTTGTCATTGGTTTTGTGGGTGCCACTGGTTTTTATTCGTTGACTGTGATTGCACTGATTATGGCTAAAAACATTTCATTGTCTGTTGAAAGCTTTCTTCTTATAATATGTGCATATTTATATTAGACAGTGCACTGAGATCTTGTGGAGCACTGAGCAATACAGACCAAAACCTACTAGGTCAGAAAGTTTCATGTTTTAAAACAAATGTTTGAGAAAAGAGGTGGGTAACTTTTTGACATCTCTATATGGGCTATTGCTGTTCATTTCAATCCCTGTGTAAATTTCAAGCTTTTATACTATTGTACATATTTGTAATAAACACATTTTTTTAAAATGCATTCATTGTAGATTTCTTTTAATGATACAAATTATTATTAACTTATATTTGTAAAAAAATATTTAGTAAAAATCTATCCTGAAATGCACATTCCCATTCTTGTTGTGAATGAATGATCAAAATTGGGGTCAAAGTTTTAAAGAAATTAATACTTTAATTTAGCAAGGACACATTCAATTTTACATTGCTACAAAATATTTCTATTTCAAATAAATGCTGTTCTTTTGAACTTTCTATTCAAAGAATATTGATAAATGTATCCACAAAAATATTAACCAGCACAGCTGTTTTCAACATCGATGATAATAAGGAATGATGTTTCAGCACCAAATCAGCATATTAGAATGAAGACTAAAATAAATTAAAATAAAAAACGATATTTTAAAGTGTAATAATATTTCACAATATGACTACTTTTACTGTATTTCTGATCCAATAAATGCAGCCTTGGTGAGCATAAGAGTCTTAATTCACAAACATTAAAAAATCGTACCAACCCCAAATTAAACGGTATGCAAGTTATTCCTATGAAAAGTATATTTGTCTTTGTAATCTTTCATCAAACTTCTATAGTAGTAACTTGCTCTGCCACTTGTCATAATTTAATCACTTTATGATGGTTAAACTGCTATTACATTACCCCACAGAAAATAATTTAAACTCTTTAAATACGTTAAAAACAAGCAAACATACACAGTTATGTCCTTAAAATTGCAAGTGGAAACTATTTTCTTAAGAAATCAACATGGGCATTTTACTTGGAATATTTCTTTTGTAAGCTCAGGAACAACAGGTTAATGAAGTAGACTGAAATTCAGTTATCAGTAGATCTTCTAGCTAAATGCTTGGACACATGCAAAGGTCATACAATAGTTGATTTTCTCTAGCGGAAATCAATAGATCGAAATTTGTGTTTATGTAAATTATCGTTGGGAGGGTACAATTAGTCAGGACATTATAAAAACACTTGTGTCACAATTATAGAGGCCAGATTCAAGTTATACATAAGCTTATCTTGCAGCAGCAGCTAAACTACAAATAGATTTGACCTTCTTAGATGGTTTATGATAAATAGGAAACAGTTGGAAAACAACTTTCCATGCTTGCTAAAAAAAAAAAAATCAACTGCCAGTAAGATCAGAGGAAAAACTTGTCAATCACAAGATCAGGTTCAAGAAGCTGAGAAACAGGTTTGAATGAAGATTTTCTGGCACAAAGGTACTGTAAGAAGCCATTGAGCACAGTTCAAAGAAGTCCTGTTGCCAAAAGCCCTGCCTTACACTCTTTTGCAGGCTTGACTGGCCTCATACATGGGAGAGTCTAGTGTTTCTCAGAGAACAAAATGACTCATGCTCAGTGGCTCAGATCTCGAGGTGTTGCAGTAACATGATGTCCTTCTGGAATGTGGACACCTCAAGGCAGCCACATGGAAAGTTAGCATAGATGACATCATTGTCTAGCAGAGCAGATCCGCACAAAATATAACCAGCAAGATTAACAATACTACTAACATTATGTTACTTTGATTTCATTGCTTCATACATTTGCATTATTTTATGCCACCTGAGTACAAACATTAGCAATATGGGAAACACTTTGCAATAAGGTCCTATTAGTCAACGTTTGTTATTGTATTAACTATCATTAAATAACACAAAGCAATATGTTTGTTACAGTATTTATCTTTGTTATTGTTAATTATTTAACAATATGTACTATTTAATACAATTATTGTTAACTATTTAAGTTCATTGTTAGTTCCTGTTAGCTTAGATCCATTAAATAATTTGAACAGATTTTTTTTATTATGTATTAGAAATTCTTGAAATAAGATTAATTATGATTAATAAATGCTATTTTTCATTGTTTGTTCATGTTAACTGATATAGTTTTGTTAACATATGGAACCTTTAATGAGTATAGCATCATCTAGAAGAACTATTTATTTATTTATTATTGTTAAGGATTCATTTTAGCATTTACTTTGTCTCAGATGTCGCTCCTATATAATCCATTAGGATAAATAAAAATAGAAAGTTGAAAAACCTGAATAGTTGACAGACAGTAAGATGATATTCCATTGTTACAATTAATGCGGATACAGTAGCCCAGAGAATGTGGTCTTGGATTAATTTGATGAAAAATGTGAAATGTTTGAGTTGATATTGAAATCTTTGACTTCTGATTGCAGACTTATACACAATGTGAGACATTATTGTCATATCTTCTAAAACACACGTGATTTTACTTTTAATCTCATGAAGTGTGCCATGAGTCAAGGTAAAAATGTGAATGAGAATTAATCCTCTTTTTTGTGCCCCACAAATGGTTGAAAGTATTCACTCATATTGTGAATAACTCATCGGCTCCAATTTTTAAATACATTTATAAAGCTAATATTTAACACTGTAAGTGGCATCACCATTCTCTTTCTACAGTAGAAGGTCTAAACATGCATTTATGCTGTAATTTTGACTCTGCATGTCAGCTCTGCTGTAATTGAGCCCCATCCCTCAGGCTACACATACTGTGGCTTATTGTGGAGTGTACTTATAAATCAAAGGGAGGGGGTCTGTGTGGGAGGATCTGAAGTCAGAATATCATCCTTCTACAATAATCACGTTTGAATCAGCATTTAAAATGGATCAAATGTTTTCATGAGGTTTTCAGAGAAGCAGATTTTTTAAAAGGCCGCACCCTCCTATCCATGTCAAAGCATGTGTTGAAACAGATCCCGTCTGAAATCAGTCATTGCCTTACATGTTATATTCATTTCAGGACTAGGGTGGTACCCTTAACAAGAGTACTAAAATAGCAACAAAAAAATATATATATAATTCACATTTTCCTTTACCATGCAAAAAATAACTGTATACAAAAGTTCCTCTAATGGGATGGACCCTTTAAATGCAAAAAAATGTTTATGGTTTTGTTGACTGAAGTAAGGCTGTACATGTAGACAGTATAGAGATTCTTTGAATAAGAAAGCTAAAGACATTTAACACTAACTTTTAACACTTTAAAAGTTTGTGAGCTTTACAAAGAATTTATTTTATACTTTTATACCCGATTCCAGCCATATTCTGATTTTATATTATTACCCCCGACACTTTAATTTATTTTTTATTGTTCTTTTTTGTGTTTTAATTTTGTGTGCATAATTGGGTAACGTTCATTATCTTCATGTGAAATTCTGAATGAAAGTGCATGAATGTTTATATTGTTTATTTAAATAAAATTTAAAAAAATATATATATAACTATAAAATACGTCATCACAGTCTGTGAAATGGGTAAAATTAATTTATTTCACTCCAACTGTCCATGTCTGTTCCAGACAGACTGTCAGTCTTTTTTCCATTCCATGACTGTCATACCATTTTTCAGTGACACTTTCTGCACATTACTTCGATATGTCAGTAAATGTACAAGTGACTATTTTATAATTTAGTGAGTGAGTCATTTAATCATTCATGCAACAGATTAATTCAAACACATTGATTAATTCATTACTCAGAATTGTTCAACGCTTCCGAGGCTTCGTTTGAAACTCTTTCGATAATGAAGTAATTGTTAATATTCTGTCTAAAATGTAAGTTACACAAAATACTATCTTCTTGTTTATCAAACTGTTCTTGTTCATCAAAGAGGATCAACGTGTAAGCTCACATAGTCATTTTTAAAGCTTTATCTATCGATTCCAAATCGTATCTGTATATATGTATTTTAATTTAAATTAAATGCTTAATAATAATTGTTAAGCTAAAATTGCTTGTGTGTAATGGAATCTAACGGGAATAATAATTATTCAAATTATATAAAATAATTTTTATAAATAATAATTGCTAAAAGACAATTATGTATTATTATTTTTTATTTTTGTTTACTATGTAGTGAACTTTAATTTGAAACAAGAGAAACTGAGGAAGTGACTTTTTTGTGTCAGACATATCACTTTGTTCACAGTTGATTAGTCCAATTTCGGTTTGAAATCTCTTACCCAGAACATAACCTGCCCTGGAACAGGGGCCTATAGCATGAAGCCAGTTTAGGTGGCTAATATGTAAAATAAATATGCTTTAGAAAAGACTACATGTGAGCTTACATGTACAAATCTCTTTACCAGCTATATAAACTAACTTAAAACATTCAAGACATTTTCTTCTTGCTGTGTGCATGCATTTATATAGGCCCCTAATTCATATTCTTCAATCTTCGACAGAAGAGAGAGTTGACTCTCTCTCTCTCGCAAAATTCCGTGAATCGCAGTTTCTCTGTTTCATGGCATGTGATTGGCTGTTCACGACTGATAAACTCGCAATTCTGACAAAAAAGTCTGAAATGTAAATGAGCACACCATAACAAGTGACTTGCAGTTACTTATTAGACTTGTGTGTCCGTACTTACTTAGCAACGCAAGCATGTCCTTGGCTATTTTTATTTGAAAAGAAGCTTCACAGTCAAGACCTTCTGATTAATGCAGACTCGACCTTTATGTGTTCTGGAGCACTCCCTGCATTATTCCAGTAATTAAGTGTTCATGCTTCTGACTCACTTCCGTAGGATTACAGTTCAAAAAGATATTCAACCAAACCTTCACATTCCCACCTTCACAGGTCTGACAGACAGGTAAGTCAGCACCAGCACAGTCTGTGACACATCAACTGTCTGCACCTCTTCTGCCTGCTCCTCAGGCTTGGCTGCATTAACAGGGAGGCTAAAAGCAACATCTGTGCGATTTATTCACATTAGGAGGACAGTGGTGGACTGCTTTTTGTTTCTGCATCACTCTTTTCATTTACTTCCCTAAAGGCACTTAAGTCAGGGCAGCACAAGCCGAGGCTTTAGTCAGGGATTTTTTTAAGGGGGAAGAAGCCTTACCATACAGGCCACAGCAAGTCTTTTGGGTCACACACACACACAACATATGCACACACACACACACACACACACACAGACATTCCTCACTACTGAGAAAATTGCTTTGAGTGATCCTACCGATCCTGTTTGGCAAGGGAATGGAGGGAGGGAATGGGTGGACGAAGAAACGACAGATGGAGGAAAAAATGAGAAGAGATGTACTGATAAACAACATGTTTCTTGTGAACTACTTTTAAGGGGTTTATTTGCATGTTGAATCAGGTTTAACTGTCACAGTTTAGCTTTTAGCTTTGTGCCACACTTTTACCACGGAAATAATCACTATTATGCTGTTAGATATTTTGCGAATAATGAGGAAATATTGTAACAAACAAAAACAAACCTGTGGAAATGGTTATAAGGTTCACCCTTGCTAATTCGCAAAATATTTTCACATGAGTAAGTGGGACCTAATGTATTCTGTTTATTAATTAATGGGATTTGAAGAAGATTACAAATATATGGATCAAGTTCAAAAAGCATAGAAACCAGGGCCCAGTTGTTCAAAAGTATTTTGATCGGATTTTGGCTATCGGATTGGATCAAATCTTGAAAAAGGAAAGAAAAAAGGATTCTGAAATCAGATTAGATTACATAATCCATCCAATTCAATTTCGCTTTGAAAAACCAGCACAAAAATAAAATGGATTACCTGATCCTGTATAGCAAAACATGGGATTTCCAAATCCAGATCATTCTGATCCAGATAAATTTTTGTTGAACAACTGGGCCCTGGATAAAAACTTTGAACATAGATTAGCCATAAATCATATATCAATCATATTTATCTCCATATGACTTATTATTGAGTTTATGTAAATATCAGTATATGATATATGTACAATATAAAATGAAAGTCTCTAGTTTAGTTTCTCTTTTTTTCTCCTTTGTTTTATTGATTTAATATTAAAAACGTAATTAAAATGTGATATATTTAAAATTGAATATAAATGATATATAAAAAAATGATTATGAGCGCAATAAATGGTTTGATGATGAAATAGATTAATCTAAATCTAAAACAAATCATCAACAAACACTACACATTTGTTTTATCATGTTGGGGGCTTTCCAATGTATTGTTTTCATACTGAACTAATGATATTTACATCACTAACCCATAAACCTAACCCTCACACAAACCTTTTTTAATATTTAGATTTCATTCTCGTCATACGGACAGTTGCTGATCCCCACAACGTAGGTGATTTTAGGTTTTACTGACCTTATGGGGCACTTGTCCCACCTAATTTAAAAATAGCAGTAAAATAATTGTATGGATTATGAAAATGAGTTTTACTGGCATGATCTAGTGGATCATGCCAGTAAAACATGCCATTAGCTGAAGACCAAAGAGATTAACAGTTGGGAATTCATTTTTTTTATTTCAACTGAGTGGAATAGTGGTTAAAGACCTGGTGTAGTGAGTAATGACCCAACAGTTGTCGGTTCTGCATCCACAAAGAATGACCCTATAAACCATCACCATTTTGGATATGCAATGTGCAATATCCACATATAAAACTAAATGAGCAATGAGTAGGCCTAAATGTTTGTCACCAGTAAACTGATATCAGTCCATCATGACTTAAGATTTAGTTCATAAACTCTCATTTGCTTTTTGCAGAACCAAAGCCAGCAAAGCACTGCATTAAACTGGCAGTGGCTGACATCCAATGGCCAGCTAACAAAAAATATGTTCTAAAAAGGTTTTGCTAACGTTCCCATTAAGTAAAAATGTCGTCTGTGTTCGAAATCACCCCTTATCCTCTCATTCACTATATTCCCTTCATTAGTCCTTTACACTTTTGCGTAGTTTGAGCTTACCGTTCAAAAATCATTTGACACTTAGTAACTGGCAGCTGCAGTAGAAAGGAAAATATATCTGTATGTCGAGTTAAAGAGTAAAATTATAGAGTAACTCTGTATATAACTCTATAATATCTGTAACTATGTATAAACCATAATTAAAAAATGTCATAATCAATCAAAAAGAAATATACCTGATATTTCACTGTAGCAACATTGGACCAGCGGTTTGGAAAATGGATGGATGGATGGATGATTCAGCGGTGGGCGCCATCTTCTGGGGAGACGCAGGAGTCGATTGAAAAGCATGATTTTCATTGCATGATTTATAAACACCCACCAGTTTGAAAACACCCACAAATTTAGAAACGCCCACTTTGGTTCAGGAGAGACCCCATACTCAAAGCAACTCAACGAACCTTAAAACCACTTAAAAAAACACCATAAAGTTAAATACGATGAAGGTATGAGGGCCAAGAAATGCGTTGCAAAGACTAATCCCACAACATTAACTCAGGCATCCATCGAAGCGAGCCTCTTTAGCGCATCACCATACCCATCCACCTCCCAAAGACACAGTGAAATAACGAATGCAGTCGCATTTCATTTGGCCAAAGACATGTGCCCAATAAACACGGTGATAAACGAAGGCTTCAAATTCTCGGTCAACACTCTGGATAAACGATACATGATCCCCTCGCGCAATTATATTCTAAGGTGGCACTACCTGCGATGTACAGAGAACGCAGAGGGGAAAAAGAGAGTGATCTTGCCAATGTAAAATATTTTGCAACTACAACCGATCTTTGGTCAAGCAGGACAATGGATCCGTACATGAGTTTGACAGTTCAGTACATCGATAAGGATTTTGCAATGCAGAGTTGAAGCTTGTAAACGTCTTTTTCCCCGCAAGATCACACGGGAGAGTCAATTGCCCAGGGCCTGAGGGAGGCGATGGACTCTTGGATCTTGCTGGAGGAGAGGCTTGTCTGCATTACAACAGACAACGGAGTTAATGTGGTGAAGGCAGCTTCTCTAAATAATTGGACTAGGCTCCAGTGCTTTGGCCACAGACTCCATCTAGCAATAGGTGAGTAAAAGTTAATTAATTAAAAGAATTGTATATTAATTAAAAAATATATATAATTAATTGAACTATTATGCTATTTGTGATAATTAATTGTAGTTGATCAGTACTTATTTTGCTAATGTGTGTGAATATGTTACTGATAATAACAATAGTAGCCTAATATAACAACTGTTATTTCTGCGAGTGTTGAGAAACCAAAACCAAACAGTTTTACTCATGTTGTCTGACATAAGATTTAACTTACATAAATCTTGAATAATATGATTGGGGTTGTTTATCAAATCTGTGGTTTAATTGTACATATGAATTGTTCATGTTCTTTCTTAGAGTATGCAATAAGAGATCCTTGAATTGACCAAGCAGTGGGTCTCTGCAAAAAGCTGGTAAGCAGTTTCTCTTACAGCTGGCGACGTAAAAAGCAGCTAACAAAGGCACAAAGAGAACTGAAGCTTCCAGAGCATACACTGAAGACCGAGTGTCCCACAAGGTGGGGATCAAGGCAGGCAATGATTTCACGAGTCCTGGAGCAGCAGAGGGCGATTTCTCAGGTCTTGTCTGATGACAGAAAAGCCTGACACCTCATCCCCACCTGGCAGGACACAGACGTCCTCGAGGCCATCAACAAATCACTCAGCCCTCTATCGGAATTTACTGATGCGCTTTCCAGTGAGAAGTGTCAACGTTTCCTTTGTGAAGCCAGTCCTCCACCTTTTCAGATCCTCCATCTTGAAAGTGAACGATGATGAGACAGACCTAACCTGCATCATCAAGACAAAAATCCTGAGCTATCTGGATGAAAAATACAATGACCCTCTGACACAAGAACTGCTTGATATGGCTTCTGTGCTTGATCCACGGTTCAAGCAGTGAGGACAATGTTGCACCAATTCATGCCAGACTGACTTCTGAAATGGCGAGGACTGCACCTGCAGGCATGGCTGTAAGTAATTATATTGATGTTAGATACACAGAATGTATGTTAAATTTATGATTTTAAGTGGATTAAAATAATATGAAATCCAGTGGTGTAATGTACTCTCTGGAAATGAGTGTTGAATAGGTTTAGATTATTAGAACTATTCATTATTCATATCTTATTTACCACACTCTTCGAGGAGATGGGCCCAACTGATCCCCATGGTGAGACTGCTGAGGATGCACCCACTACAAAAAAGAAAAAAGACCTTGGGGAGTTTCTTCAAGTCTGCTGAGGGAGTCACACAAAGACTCAGTCCTCTCCAAGAACAACAAGCTATATCTTCTGAGCTACAGTCGTACCTACAATCGGGTAACCTAGACAGTGAGGAGCACCCGTTTGACTGGTGGAGGGAACATCAGAGACTCTTCCCACGTCTCTCAAAACTGGCAAAGAAGTACTTATGCATCCCGGCTAAAAGTTCTCCCTCTGAGAGGGTGTTCAGCACGGGGGGGGGGAATGTGGTGACCTGCCTTCGCTCATCCCTCAAGCCAGAAAATGTTGACAGGCTAGTGTTTCTTTACAAATTCCTGTAAACTAGTCTTTTCTGCTTAGTTCTGCCTTGAAATGTTCTCATTTCGTTACATTCTGTTATGGAATATTTATTAGTTTTTTTATAGTTTTTTTTTTACTGTATATTTTGAGTTTTATTCACATCCATTATGCAGGTACAATGCAAGTTTATATTTTGCTTCTTAAAATATATTTACACCATGTAAAATTAAAATTAGTGCCCTGTTGAAGTTTTGCTACATTTTCTTTATTGTTTTATTTATTTGTATTTATTCTTTAAGGAGATGCACTGAATTTTGGTGAATAAGAGGACCTATTTTATTTTGATGCACATATTTGTACATTGGCAGGAACGTAGCACAATATGGATGTGAAAGCAGTTATAATTAGCCTATGTGACAAAATTTGTTTTGGTTAAAATCAACAAATAATTGTGATAGTTAATCGTGATCTCAATATTGATCAAAATAATCTTGATTATCTTTTTGGCCATAATCGTGAAGCCCTAGACGTGTTGTACACTCACTATTGCGATGCATTATGGGATTAAATGAGTGCACTCGATAACGTCCAATATGGTTTCAGACACCACTAGAAATGGCTGTTCCCTAAAATAGTGCCCTTTTAAGGATATGGGGAAAATTATTTGTCAATGCTTTTGCATTCTCTCGCAAATGTTTTGCCTTCCCCAGAGAAACGTTGCATTCACTCACAAAGAATAAGAAAGCAGTTTTCCTCCCATCTCATATTTTTTCCATCACCATGTCCCATAGGGGCTCTGTCCATAAAAAATGTACACTTTATATATATATATATATATATATTTTTTTATATATATGTATATATATATAAAATATATATATATATGTTTGCAAAATTATAAAATGGAATGTTCCCTTAACGTTCGCATAACATAGAAAGAAACTTTAATATATATATATATATATATATATATATATATATATTAAAGTTTCTTTCTATGTTATGCGAACGTTAAGGGAACATTCCATTTTATAATTTTGCAAACATATCGGAAAAGTTAATGTTCTCTAAAAATTCGGAAACATTCAGAACATCCAGCTAAACTTTTTAGGTAAAAACTTTGTATAAAATGATGTATAAATAATGTTTTTGTGCTAATTTTTTAAGAATATTATTAAAGACCAGATCAACTTTAAACAAATGTTTTATTAATGTTACTAGAAAACGTTTGCTCATAACTTTGAGAACCTTGCCACAACGTTAGCGAACGTTCTGAGAATGTTTAGCTGGGTAGCTTCTGGCAGTATCTCACTTTAATGTATGAGAGAGCTAAACAGATGTTTTAAATTGCAGGGTTATCCTTCAGTATGAGAAAATATGAACATGAAATGATGTGAAACTGAGCCAATTACAGTTTTTTAAATAAATAATTTTAAATGTTTTCATGATGTCAGTCCTTCTGCTGTGTAAATATTACTACATTCAGAGGGTCCATGTTTGAAAAGCTTTCTGAATAGATTTGTTGTATAGGAGGTGTTGGCAGCAGAGACTCTAGGGAACTGGGTTGATTTGCCTCAGGCAAGCACTAATATGTTCTTGGATTATGATTGCAAACCTATGTAAACTATTGTTAAAATAGACTTGTTTATGTGCGGGAAAAATCTGCCCTGTTCTTTTCACTGTTATTGTCTTATCTTAATGAAATGATGTCTAGGCAATACTGGCTGTTTCGGTCTTTCTTAATTGAGCGTCTCCAGATTCATGTTAACAAGATGTCAAGGTAAAAGAACATATGAAAAAAACAACTAACACCATCTATTAAGTTGTCATTGTGAAATGAAAAAAGACTAAGCAATTAAACTAAACAGCACCAAGTACATAAATAAACAAAACCTTGCACTGTCTGTACTTGGTAAATTGTCATTGTACTCTATAATGCAGAGATTGATTTAGATAGACGCCAAAGAGTTCTTCTCTTTGTGTTTACAGTTCAGGTCTCCCACAGCTGTTCACATGTTATTATCTGTTATTTCATAAGTGATGTTTTCAGTAGAGTCAGAAAGTATTTCAAATAATCTTGTATTTACCCTTTCACGTGATATTTAACATTTCTCATTCGTTTTTAGATACCCATTGTGCACTTTATCTCTATAATTACAGTAGCAGGCTTTGTAAAATTGCATTTAATTGGTGGTTATTTTGGGTGTGGTGATTTGTTCAGTCAGTGTATCAATGTCGTTTTGGGCCGTTGCATTGTGTCAATAATAATAAGGCTTGATGAGTCACATTCAAACCTCCTGTACAACAGACTTATCACTTTGCATGTGTTTTTCCTTAACACATAATAAAAATATAAAGGGATGTCAAGTCATATTACATATTAGGACTTCAGTTTAAGCAGGCCCCGCCCCCGACCAAGACGTAAAATGATCTAATGATTATTGATGATTTAATTGTTTGTTAAAGGCTACATCGAGAAATATAGATAGTGAGTATAGAAGTTTAAAAAATATATATATTTTATATATATATATACACAGTAAAAAACGACTCGGTTACTAACGTAACCTCGGTTCCCTGAGAGGAGGGAACGAGTATTGCGTAAGTAGCTTACGCTATGGGAAAACTCCTTTTCTCGAGAATATTGAAGTCTTTATGTAAAACGCATTGCAGCTGCACAGCTGACAGTAATGAGCGAAGGCAGCTCGGTCATTGGCTGTGCTGCGGCAACTTGCTCGAACCAATGACGGGGCGACTCTGAATGCGCGACCAATGAGCGAGCTTCGCGCCCGCCAGTGTCAGAGCCCGCCAAGATGGGCGTGGCCAAGAGCTATATATTGGGCGCCCCGTCATGAGAGTTCTTTAGGTTAAAACGACTGAAGCGAACTAACCAAGCACAAGCACGGCAGCTTACCGTGCTTGTTGCTCATTGCTCATCATGCTCATTGGTCAACAGCAGTGCAAAATATGAAAAGACAATGCAGAAAAGCAGAGCGCATGTGGCGGAAGACAAAACTTGTAGTCCATTATAACATCTACAAAGACAACATCCATGCTTTCAATAAGGAACTAGGCAAAGCTAGACAGACTTTCTTCTCAAATATTATAAACAGCAATATAAACATAACACGCACTCTTTTTGCTACTGTAGAGAGACTGACAAACCCCCCAAGCCAGATTCCCAGTGAAATGCTCTCAGAGAGCAAGTACAGTGAGTTTGCTTCTTTCTTCTCTGAGAAAATCAATAATATCAGAAAGGTGATCAGCTCATCCGTGAGTTGCGCTGGGGTCAGGCAGATCAGACCACAACCTGAGAAAGTAGTCACTATGTCTGATTTTGAAGAAATTGATTGCAACATTTTGGAAGAAACCGGACAGCACCTTAAAACATCAACCTGCGCCCTTGACGCACTTCCCACATATTTTTTCAAAAAGGTGTTACACAGCTTAGAAGCAGATCTCCTAGAAGTGGTAAATGCCTCACTTCTCTCTGGGAGTTTTCCGAACTCCCTGAAAACTGCAGCTGTCAAGCCCCTCCTGAAAAAGAGCAATCTGGATAAGACCATATTAAACAACTATAGACCGATCTCAAATCTTCCTTTCATAGGCAAGATCATTGAAAAAGTTGTCTTCAATCAGCTGAACAAATTCTTAAGCTCAAATGGATACTTTGACAATTTTCAATCTGGTTTCCGACCGCATCACAGCACAGAGACAGCGCTCATAAAGATAGTAAACGATATTCGCTTAAATACTGATACAAGCAAATTATCAGTGCTGGTACTACTCGACCTCAGTGCTGCATTTGACACTGTCGATCACGACATACTTCTTGACAGGCTGGAAAACTGGGTCGGGTTTTCTGGGATAGTCCTGAAATGGTTCAGGTCATACTTGGTAGGGAGAGGTTATTATGTGAGTATAGGAGACCATAAGTCTGAGTGGACACCCATGACATGCGGAGTCCCTCAAGGCTCGATTCTTGCGCCACTCCTATTCAACCTGTACATGCTCCCAATGAGCCAAATAATGAGAAAGAACCAAATCGCTTACCATAGCTATGCAGACGACACACAGCTCTACTTAGCCCTATCGCCTAACGACTACAGCCCCATTAACTCTCTGTTCCAATGCATTGATGAAGTAAACAATTGGATGTGCCAAAACTTTCTTTAGTTAAACAAAGACAAAACTGAAGTCATTGGGTTTGGAAACAAAGATGAAGTTCTCAAGGTGAACGCATACCTTCAGTCTAGGGGTCAAAGAACTAAAAATCAAGTCAGGAATCTTGGTGTGTCTCTAGAGTCAGACCTTAGTTTCAGTAGTCATGTCAAAGCAATAATTAAATCAGCATACTATCACCTGAAAAATATTGCAAGAATTAGATGCTTTGTTTCCAGTCAAGACTTAGAGAAACTTGTGCATGCTTTCATCACCAGCAGGGTGGATTATTGTAATGGACTTCTCACTGGCCTTCCCAAAAAGACCATAAGACAGTTGCAGCTCATACAGAACGCTGCTGCTAGGATTCTGAGCAGAACCAGAAAATATGAACACATCACACCAGTCCTTAGGTCTTTACACTGGCTGCCAGTTACATATAGGATTGATTTTAAGGTATTATTACTGGTATATAAATCATTCAATGGCCTAGGACCTCAATACATTGCAGATATGCTCACTGAATATAAACCCATCAGATCACTAGGATCACATCAGCTAGAAATATCAAGGGGTTCACTCTAAGCATGGCGAGTCTGCTTTTAGCTACTATGCCAGCCGCAGCTGGAACCAGCTTCCAGAAGAAATCAGATGTGCTCCTACAGTAGTCACATTCAAATCCAGACTCAAAACACATCTGTTTAACTGCGCATTTAATGAATGAGCACTGTACCACGGTTCGTCCGACTGTTTGTACTGTATTTTATTTTATGTTTTTAATTATTCTGATTTCTTTTGATTATTTCTGTATTTTATCTTTTATTCTACACTGTTTTAATTATTCTGATTTCTTTTGATTATTTTAATTTCTTCTATGTAAAGCACTTTGAATTACCATTGTGTATGAAATGTGCTATATAAATAAACCTGCCTTGCCTTGCCTTGCCTTGCCTTGCCTTGCCTTACGCAATACTCATTCCCTCCTCTCAGGGAACCGAGGTTACGTTAGTAACCGAGTCGTTCCCTTTCGAGAGGTCTCTCCTATTGCGTAAGTAGCTTACGCTATGGGAACACCATGCAAAACACCGTGCGTGCTGACCTTCGCCTTATGATAGCCAGAGGCAGGTGCCTGAGCTGAAAAGCAAAGTTATCATCCAACTAGCCGGCAGAGGCGAGCTTTATATGTGGAAAGAATACAGAGCGGCTAGAAGGCGCTCAGTGTGACACAAGCACATACATAATCTAGATACAAACTCGTAGTTCAACTAGCATCATGCTGATAGTAGATTGGAATGCAATGTCGGGACCTGTAGGTTGTAGAGCCTGATAAATGTGGACGGTGAGGCCCAGCCTGCCGCCGCACAAATATCCTCGATCGGTATCCCGCTCGACCATGCCCAGGAAGAGGCCACGCTCCTGGTGGAGTGTTCTTTGACTCCCCAGGGGCATTGAAGTCCCTTAGCTTCATAAGCCAGCGCTATAGCCTCAACTATCCAGTGAGAGATTCTCTGCTTTGAAACGGCGGAACCTTTTGTACGGCCGCCAAAGCATACAAACAGTTGTTCTGTCTGTCTGAATAGGGCAGAACGCTCCAAATACACTCTGAGAGCCCTAACGGGGCAGAGTAGATTAGCATCGTGTTCGTCTGCTGGAGACGATAGCGCAGTTAGGGAGATAACCTGTGCTCTGAAGGGAGTGGTGAGCACTTTAGGAATATACCCATGTTTTGGCCTAAGGACGACCCTGCAGTCGTTAGGTCCGAATTCTAGGCAGGCAGCGCTTGTCGAAAGCGCGTGCAGGTCGCCCACTCTCTTGACCGAGGCGAGTGCCAGCAAGAGCGCAGTCTTGAGCGAGAGCTGTTTAAGGTGCACGGTTCGGAGTGGTTCGAACGGGGGCCCTTTAAGAGCGTCTAGGACAGTAGCTAGGTCCCAGATCGGCACTGAGGGGGGGCGTGAAGGGTTCATCCTCCTAGCTCCCCTTAGGAAACGAATAATTAGGTCGTTTCTTCCCAATGGACGTTCCATTACAGGGTCGTGTGACGCTGTGATGGCCGCCACATATACTTTGAGCGTGGAGGGGGTGCGGCCCGCCTCCAGAAGCCCTTGTAGAAAAGCGAGTACATTCGTAATCTCGCATGTTTCAGGGTTCAGGCCCTTGGCATTACACCAGTCACTGAACACTTTCCATTTCTGGGCATATAAGCGTCTCGTGGAGGGCGCCCGTGCCTCAGCGATGGTTTTTAGCGCTCCGCTCGTGAGGTTCCTGGGAACCCGTTGAGGGGCCATGCATGAAGGGCCCACAGATCGGGGCGGGGATGAAATATCATCCCGCTGGCCTGACTGAGGAGGTCTGGCCTCAGTGGAATCGGCCGTGGTGCAGATTGCATTTGCATCAGATCTGGAAACCATGTTTGGTTCTTCCAGAGTGGGGCTATCAGCAGCACTGCGTTTTCCTCCTCTCTGACCCGACTGATGACCTGTGGCAGCATCGCGATCGGGGGAAAGGCATATAAGGGGCGGCTCGGCCAGCTCTGGGCGAGCGCGTCCGTGCTTTTCGTGAAGAAAAGAGAGCAGTGCGCGTTCTCCTTGGAGGCGAAGAGGTCGATCTCCGCTTTGCCAAAGGTTTTCCATAACCACTGAATCGTCAGCGGGTTGAGAGCCCATTCTCCTGGGAGAATCTTGTCTCTGGATAGCATGTCTGCCCCCTGGTTCAGGGCGCCTGGCACATGCGCTGCTCTCAGCGAGCGCAAGTTGTGCTGGGACCATAAAATGAGTCTCCTGGCCATTGAATGCATGGAGCTCGACCTGAGTCCACCCTGGCGATTTATGTACGACACTACCGTCATGTTGTCCGTTCGGACCAGGACGTGTTCGTTTTTTAGATGTGGGAGCAGGGCTCTGAGAGCCAAAGCGACCGCTTTCATTTCCAGACAGTTTATGTGTAGGCGCTTCTCCGGGTTTGACGAAAAGCCGGAGACAGGCCTGCCCTCGTAAAGGGCCCCCCAACCTATTTTGGAGGCATCTGTCGTTATCATCTTTCTCCTTGTGTTCACACCCAGACTCACGCCTGACTGGTACCATTCGGCGGCTTTCCAGTGCGTCAGGGCTTTTATACAGCCGTGGTTCGCTCTGATTAAAAAGTGGCCCGAACGCCACGCGTGAGTAGGGACGCGGCTCTTGAGCCAGCGTTGGAGAGGGCGCATATGCAACAATCCTAGCTGGAGTACGGCCGATGTTGAGGCCATGAGACCGAGCATCCTCTGAAACCATTTGACGGGGGCGCGCGCGCCCGCCCTGAATGATGTTGCAAGGCGCCGGATGGTGAGCGCGCGCTCCGATGAGAGGCGCGCTGTCATTTGCATCGAGTCTAGAACTATTCCCAGGAAAGAAATCCTCTGGCTGGGAGATAGTATGCTTTTTGCAAAATTGATTCTTAGACCCAGGCATTCTAAATGGCTGATAATCCAAGATCTGTGTGTTATTAACTGACTCTCTGATTGTGCTAGAACCAGCCAATCGTCGAGATAATTCAGTATTCGCACTCCCCTTCGTCTTAGGGGGGAAAGTGCTGCATCCATACATTTCGTGAATGTATGGGGAGCCAGGGACAGGCCGTACGGGAGTACTGTGTACTGGTATGACTCTCCTGTGATGAGGCGCTATTGGAATGTGAAAGTAAGCATCTTTCAGATCCACTGAGAGAAACCAATCTCCTGGGCGTACTTGCGCGAGGATATGCTTGGTTGTTAACATTCTGAACGAGCGAATCATTAGTGCTTTGTTCAGGTGTCTGAGATCTAGGATGGGGCGGAGACCGCCATCCTTTTTCGGGACGAGAAAATAGCGGCTGTAAAAACCTGCCTCGCTCAGAGAGGGGGAAACAGTTTCCACAGCACCCTTTTCTATTAGTTTGCGCACCTCGGTGCGTAGAACATGTGAACACTCTTTTCTCACTTTCGTCTCGACCACAGTCGTAAAACGTGGTGGTCTGCGAGCGAACTGGAGCGAGTATCCGTGCTTTACTATATTCAATACCCATTTCGGCATATCTGGAATGTTTTCCCATGCCGCTGCGTGTACAGATATGGGCTGAATACAGGCTAGGGGCGGGCCGCTGTGTCGTAGGGACCCGGCCAGCGAATCGCCTGAGCTCGTAGCTCTCAGAGGCGCGGGCGCGCGCTGAGCAGCTGAGTGAATGGGCGCGTGTGTGATTACAAATTGTGTTTGTGTTTGTGCTGTGTTTGTAAAATTCGCAGCCTGAGCTGAGGTTGTGTTTGACACTGTAAGGGCAGTGTTTATAAGTGGGGGTGCATAAACAGTGGTAGGCACACGCGTCACTTTTATAATATTTCCCGCTTTTACTGGGGATGAATTTATAACTGTGTGAACAGTGCTTGTGTGTAGTGGTGCGTACATGACCGTAGGCACGTGATCTACATTCATGGGAAGCGCAGCCTGAGCTGGGAATGAATTTGGCACTGTTTTGACAGTATCTGGGAATGCACACTTTGTGGACATGTGAACCCTTAGTGATGCAGGCAGAAAAAGACTGTTTTTGTGTTTTCTGTGCGTCGCCGTAAAAACGGGGTTTGTTTGCAGGTGAGCGAGCTCTGTGACTGGCCCATTGACTGCTGTATGGACATATCCAGCCGCCTGTAAGGGGACTGGGTAATGTTTGAGCTTTTGCAGAGAGAGTGGTCCGGCTTTTGCGAGACACGCACTCTTTCTTCTCATTTCTGTGGCTAGGACGGCTTTCGAGGCTCAGGGTTCAGCACAATCTTGGGCCGAGGACCCCGTCGCTCAGGAGGCGGCTTGCGGTTGTGAGAGCGCGAGCGGCGTCGAGCGTCAGCCTGAGGCGCGGGCTGAGAGGCGGTGGGAGCTGTTTTAGCCCGCTGCGGCTGTGGCGGTCTCTGTCTGCTCTGCGATGAGCTGGAGCGCTTTGGCAGGAAATGACGCATAGCTTGTGAAGCGTTCTGGGCCTCAGTGAAGCGTTCGGCGAAACCTTTAACCGCCGGTCCAAACAGCCCGCTGGTGGAGATAGGCGCATCGAGAAATGGCGCCTTATCCGCGTCCTTCATTTCAGTCAGAGTCAGCCACAGATGGCGCTCGAGAACAGTCAAATTAGCCATAGCACGGCCGATGGACTGGGCGGTGGCCTTCGTGGCTCGCAGAGCTATATCAGTCGCGTTGCGTAGGTCCCTGAAGGCTTCGGGTTCGGGGCCAGACTCGTCCATAGAGCGGAGAAGCTTGGCTTGGAACACTTGAAGTACCGCCATTGAGTGAAGCGCTGATGCAGCTTGGCCGGCGGCGGCGTAGGCGCGACCGGCGAGAGCAGAGGTAGTGCGGCAGGGCTTCGAGGGGTGGGAAGCTTTGGCTTTCCATCCGGTGGTGGAGGGCGGGCAGAGATGATTGGCCACGGCCTCCCCAAGGGGCGGCGTTCCCTCGTAGCCTCTTTCCTTCGCGCCGTCCACTGAGGAGAGCGAAGAAGACAAAGAAGGCTTTAGGCGCGCAGAGTGGGGGGCTTTCCACGACTTGGTGAGTTCGTCGTAAACTTCCGGGAAGAAGGGAGAAGGCCTTTGCCGAGGGGCCTGCTGGCGCCCCTGCAGAAACCACTCATCCAGTCGGCTCCGGGTTGGTTCTTCGGGAGAAGACCAATCGAGCCCGAGGTCTTCCACGGCCTTAGAGAGGACACGGATAATCTCAGTATCCATAGTGGAGCCCCCGCTCGTGCTAGCTAGCGTTGACGGGGCGGGGTCGAGAGTGGAGCCCGGCCAGTCGTCCGATGCAGCGTCGATGGACAAGCTGTCGTCCATTCCCCCGTCGTCCTCGGACGCGCCGAAAGTCACAAGGCCCACCGCTCTGCTAGAGGGGTGTGGGTCCGGCTGGGTGAACTGAACCGGCGGTGGGGAAGGCAAGAGCGGCGGTGAAGCACGCGGAGACTGGCTCGGCGTGACGTCACTGAGCTCAGGTTCAGGAAGCCTCTGTGAGCGGCGCTTTTTCTTAGTGCGCGGCTCAAACAGAGGGGTGGCGATGGGCTCGCTTACGGCGAAAGCGGCGAGGCGAGCCCGTAGTGCGGAGAGACCCAGGTCATCACATTCCGGGCATCCGCCCTTGGTCAATGCAGCTTCTGCCTGGTCCCGGCCCAGGCAGCGAGCGCAGATGATGTGACGATCCCCGTCCGGGAGAAGGTCTCTGCACGACGCGCAGGAAGGCATTTGAAACAACGCCTTATTGGAAAATTGCTCTTTTACAAATGTCGCGGGGCGGACAGATGTAAAATACTTGCGTATATGGCGCGCCGGATGGCTCAGTAGGAGGTGCTTGAAGGCGGCTGAAGGTGCCGACGTCCTCGTAGCAATCCCGCTGGTATGCTTTTCCACGGCGGCGAAGGCTTCCAATAATCCGGAGGATCCAGCGAAGAAGGTGTTCGCTGAAGGACATTAAATCTAAAGAACTCTCATGACGGGGCGCCCAATATATAGCTCTTGGCCACGCCCATCTTGGCGGGCTCTGACGCGCGTGGGCGCGAAGCGCGCTCATTGGTCGCGCATTCAGAGTCGCCCCGTCATTGGTTCGAGCAAGTTGCCGCAGCACAGCCAATGACCGAGCTCCTTCGTTCATTGCTGTCAGCTGTGCAGCCGCAATGCGTTTTACATAAAGACTTCAATATTCTCCAGAAAAGGAGTTTTCCCATAGCGTAAGCTACTTACGCAATAGGAGAGACCTCTCGAAAGGGAAACGTACCATTCAGAAACGTTTTGTAAGAGCCGTGTTTGGGGAGGTTCTGTTTGACTCTCTTCATCGCCGCTTTCTGGGTCTGATTCGGGCTCAAACTGATACGGCAGTATCGACACCATTATTTACATTAGCCGGAGCACATGAAACTCACGCCCGTAAAGGACGGTTTCGAACAACGTGCGCTACGCAGTTTAGCTAATTACAACACACCGGCCCAAACTAACCAATCTGAGCCCACTGCCTGTTTCTGAGGGAGCGGTTTCATAGAATCAGGAACTCAACCGGTCGTTCAAATGACAGAGGAGAAAGAGGCTTACAATAAAGGTGAAATTTATGAAAAATAAGACTTTTAAAAAAAGAAAAACCACGAATACATGTTACATTGCACCCCATAAACACAATCATGCAAAGAAAAAAAGCCGTAAACCACCCCTTTAAGTTTATCAAGGGATGAGAATACTTTTTGTGCGCAAAAAAAAACAAAAATAACGACTTTATTTCAACTATTCATTTCCTTCTCTGTGGGCCTCTAGTCAGTTAACGTAGTGTGATTGCGTAGAGCTACGTCACACGTAAGCTCACTATTGGCCGACGCGGGTCATGTGTGTGATGCGTGTGACGTACAACACAGAAGCGCTACGCTATTACACTAGTGAACTGACTCGAGGCCCACAGAGAAGGAAATGAATAGTTGAAATAAAGTCGTTATTTATTTATTTTTTGCGCACAAAAAGTCGTCGTTTGATAACCTTAAGATTGAATCACTGTCACTTGGACTATTTTAACGATATCTTTAATAACTTTTAGGGGGTGGCAAGCTTCAATCCCTTAAGAAGCCTATGGAGGAGTATGGAGGAGTGATCCAGCTCTCAGATTTAATCAAAAATATCTTAAATCGTGTTCCGAAGATGAACGAAGGTCTTACGAGGTTGGAACAACATGAGGGTGAGTAAATACTGACAGAATTTTCATTTTTGGGTGAACTATCCCTTTAAGTTATATTAGAATATCTCTAGTCCATTGAATTTCTTAAAGCTGTAGTCCGTAGTTTTTCCTCTTTGTCACCATCTCTGTTTGAAATCTGCAATTGCAGTTATTGGTGGAATTATCAACTTTACGTGGGTTGTGCCTCGGCACAGCACAGCGCGGATGAATCCAATGTTTGAACCCCTTCAAAACACGGAGTTCACACCACCTTTCAAAAGCCCTTCCGATATTTATCCTTTCGCATGGGCCCGGTTGCAGTCTCTTTTTTTCTGTAGCCACTCCGAAGTCCGAATTCTTTTGCATTTTACAACGGGTGAATCTCCAGTTGTCACTGGTGATTGTCGTTTGAACCTTTCGGGATCCGCCATCAAATCGAGCTAAGGCAAGCAGTGTATATGTACTACATATGTTTTAATATTTAGACCCCTTCTATTATTTATTGCTATCAGGATGTGAAAAAAAAAGTTTCAATCCAGAATAACAAAAAGTGTTTATGAAAAAAAATGCCCTACCTTTAATTGAAAATAAATGTTATTGCCAAGTTTTGTTATAGGGTTAAAAGCACACAGCATTATTCATTACTCATCACTGAGCTATACATTTATTCTAAAGCCCAGTGGTTTACATTTAGTGGCACATTCACAAGTAGTGATACACTCATATCTATTTTATGAGTGAAAAAAATCCCTATCTTGGAATTTATGTAGTGGTGCAAAGCAGACATGGGCTTTAGAGATTTATGTCACAGTTCAGAGCGTTTAACAGACCAGGAAGAAAACAGCTTATTTTAGCGTCTTCCTGCTCTGCGTCAGTGTGCTAACCTATTAGTGGAACGGCTGAGCAGCCTGCAGACACATGTGGGTGAGACACATGGCAAAACCCAACTATTTAGTCTGAAGATTCCTTTCCTGTTTTCCTACACATCCAGTTTAAATACAGGTTTATGCAAGCGGTTAGGAAGAAAACAGAGCTGCCACTGTGTGCCTGAGAGGATGAATTATTTTTATTTATTTTTTCATTTTACTGTATGTTCCCTGAGACCGTTTTGTAAAACTAGAGGCAAATATTATGAGTGAAAACTGCTTTGTATGAGTAAGTTCAAAATGTCAACTCAAGGCTGATTTCACAAGACTAATCGGCAGGTTAGATGTTAAGCAGCATCTGCCAGTCTCTAAATTACAAAGAAAAGAGAAAAACCTGCCATTTCAGACAAATACAACAACAGGCTTATTTAATTTTGGTCTGGCCTTGATCCAGAACCTTCTTCTGTATTTCACATGGAGCTGCCTGTGGTCACGACTGAGGTCAGGGTTTGTGTGGAATCAAAAAATCCTGTAGGGAAAATTCCTCACTCCCCCGTGATTGAACCAACATGCACATGAAAACATAGTGCTTATATCCATATTCATACAGTACTGTTCAGAATAATAGGTTCAGTAAAAAAGTATTTTTATAGCAAGGATGCATTAAATTGATCAAAGGTGACAATTATATGTAAAGACTGTTATGCTACAAAAATATTGCTTTAAATAAATGCTGTTCTTTTGAACTTTTGATCCTTATACAGGTCCTTCTAAAAAAATTAGCATATTGTGAAAAAGGTCATTATTTTCCATAATGTAATGATAAAAATTAAACTTTCATATATTTTAGATTCATTGCACACCAACTGAAATATTTCAGGTCTTTTATTGTTTTAATACTGATGATTTTGGCATACAGCTCATGAAAACCCAAAATTCCTGTCTCAAAAAATTAGCATATTTCATCCGACCAATAAAAGAAGTGTTTTTAATACAAAAAAAAGTCAACCTTCAAATAATTATGTTCAGTTATGCACTCAATAGTCAATACTTGGTCGGGAATCCTTTTGCAGAAATGACTGCTTCAGTGCGGCGTGTCATGGAGGCAATCAGCCTGTGGCACTGCTGAGGTGTTATGGAGGCCCAGGATGCTTCGATAGCGGCCTTAAGCTCATCCAGAGTGTTGGATTTTGGAGCACTTCATGCTTCCATCTGATTTCATTTTTCAGCACGACCTGGCACCTGCTCACAGTGCCAAAACCACTGGTAAATGGTTTACTGACCATGGTATTACTGTGCTCAATTGGCCTGACAACTCTCCTGACCTGAACCCCATAGAGAATCTGTGGGATATTGTGAAGAGAAAGTTGAGAGACGCAAGACCCAACACTCTGGATGAGCTTAAGGCCGCTATCGAAGCATCCTGGGCCTCCATAACACCTCAGCAGTGCCACAGGCTGATTACCTCCATGCCACACCGCAATTTCTTTCTGTGTCTTACCCTCTTGCTTGAGGGTGTCAATGATGACCTTCTGGACAGCAGTCAGGTCGGCAGTCTTACCCATGATTGCGGTTTTGAGTAATGAAACAGGCTGAGAGTTTTTAAAAGCCTCAGGAATCTTTTGCAGGTGTTTAGAGTTAATTAGTTGATTCAGATGATTAGGTTAATAGCTCGTTTAGAGAACCTTTTCATGATATGCTAATTTTTTGAGATAGGAATTTTGGGTTTTCATGAGCTGTATGCCAAAATCATCAGTATTAAAACAATAAAAGACCTGAAATATTTCAGTTGGTGTGCAATGAATCTAAAATATATGAAAGTTTAATTTTTATCATTACATTATGGAAAATAATGAACTTTATCACAATATGCTAATTTTTGAGAAGGACCATATATATAACATATTACATAAAAATGTTATGTTATATCAATATAATTATATATATTAATACAAATATTTAAACAAAAATTGAATAATATATATATATATATATATATATATATATATATATATATATATATATATATATATATATATATATAATTCAATTTTTGTTTAAATATTTTTATTTCAGCATAAATATTAGGCTGCACAGCTGTTTTCAACTTTGATAATAATAGGAAATGTTTTTCCAATGTTTATAATAAGAAGGAGAAATATCAATGTTTTCAGCATAATTAGAATTATTTCTGAAGGATATGTGACACTGAAGACTGACGTAATAATGCTGAAAATTCAGCTTTGCCATTACAGGAATAAATTACATTTAAAAAATATTAAAATAGAAAAAAGTTGTTTAAAATTGTAATGATATTTCACAATATTACTGTTTATACTGTATTTTTGATCAAATAAATGCAGCCTTAATAAGCATAAGAGACTTTCTACAACAACAAAAATCGTATAAACCCCAAACATTCGAACAGTGGTTTTCCTACCTGATGTTAAGCTTTGTTATATAGAAAGATATTTTCTATACTCATCTTGAATCATTCTAGCAGCAGAAATGCTGTCCTTAGCTTTAGGATCATCATATATCTGCACTTAAATATCCACGACAGAGCTATTGTAAGTCATATTTTAATGAAGATGCATTACCGTGATCTTTTATACCCGTTTTTGTCACATTGAAATTCTGTTTGAAAAGAGACAATAGCCAATATTAAAAACTGTAATGAAGATAAATGCCTCCTTAAGAAGTGCTGCGTAGATTGTGGGTCACTGACAATGGGAAATAATCTCCATGACATTATATGTTGACAGACCCTCAATCCAGGCACCTCCGGCCTTCCCAAATGTGGTTCAAAGTTTGATCCAAAAATATCTGCCTCTTTTCTTTTTTGAGCTGAGAAGTCATTTTCCATATCATACATACCATCCATCACTTTCAAACGGTAAATAATTACACAAAAGTAAGATGTCAGCAGTCCAGTGTCCATCGTAGCATTTCGGTCCTGGCAGAGTTGCTGACAGTCATAGATGTGTGTTTGTGATACATGGAAAAAACGGATGTTCATTAGTCACAGATAACGGAAAAAGACATGTTCATAAGTATTGTGAAGTAATAAATTATTAGAGATTGGTAAGTGTAAAGATGTACCCTGTTCTGAGTTTAAAGCTGTTTTCCATTATCTAAGCAATTTGTCAAAATAAACGAGGGCCTGTTAAAGGTGCATTGTGTAATATTTCTGAGGATCTATTGACAGAAATGCAATATAAGATCCATAATTATGTTTTCAGTGGTGTATAAAGACCTTCCATAATGAACCGTTATTATTTTATTACCTTAGAATGAGACATTTATATCTCCATAACCGCGGGCACCCCCTTCTATGGAGGTCGACATATTGTGTCGTCATGTTTCTACCATAGCCGACAGCGAACAAACAGCGCTACAGAGCGCGTTTCGTCGCTACGTTGAAAAATACGTTTTCAGTGGTGTATAAAGACCTTACTTAATGAACCGTTATATTTGTATTACCTTAGAATGAGCAGTTTCTATCTACATACACCGCGGGTTCCCTAACATTGAAATGCGCTGACATGTTTCTACAGTGGCCGTAAACGGACAAACGCATTTCGTTACTATGCTCTTCATGCAAGGAAGCAAGCTTAGTTCAGCGAATAAAACAATAATAAGTGACAAGTGACAAGTGACAATAATATTCGCAATAACATATAGTTTTACTGAATAATTAAGTAAACATAATTTCTTAATTTATCCTTGTAAAGAAACCTCATTGCTGAACTGGCTACTCTCTGCTGTCTCAGACGATGACGTATTTTCCTGTCGGCCACCATAACTTTTGTTGGTTGCAATTCGTAACCTCACCACTAGATGCCGCTAAAAAAAGTTATTTTATGGCTCTCTAAATGGGTCTAAAACTTATAAAATCTGGTAACACTTTATTTTGATGGTCCACGTTAGAGATTCTACTAACTATAAGTAAATTTGACACTAACTACAACTCTTATTAGAGTATTAGACTGCCTGCTTGATATCTGCTAACTCTTTATTTTGATGGTCCCTCAACAGACATTCTTGTAACTTTGCAATTACATGCCAACTTATTCTACTAATACTCTAATGAGAGTTAGTTGACATGTAGTTGCAAAGTTTGTAGAATGTAGAATATAATTAGGGGACCATCGAAATGAAGAGTTATTATTTTGTAACAACTTTGTCTTTCCAAACCTGGCATATTAAGAGAAGTCTGTAAATGAGCTCTTGTAAAACAAAGTTATGTTATATTTTTTCACAGACAATTGCTTTAATATTATACACAATTATGTGGTCGTGTTTCATATAGAGAAAACACATATAAGAACATGTGTCTACATGAAGTCATACATGACGAAATATTACGTATAATTGGTTATTTGGTGCAAACCTCTAGCTAAACATTAAAAGTCTTTGGCTTTCACAGAACTCACAGTCTCATGATCCTCTGGAGGTGTGGTTCTCTTCACTCTCCCCTCCTTCTCTAGTAATTATATATAACAGGCCAGACTGAGCTACAGTTAGTTGAGTCGTGGAGTTAAAGGCTAAGAAAGGTTTCAGGGTCATATTTCCCTGTGTTTTACACAGGAACTGAGCGTTCATTTATCAATCAATTTATTGATAACACAGCCGATCAAGCAGAAGTCATTCAACTCAGTTGGTGAGTACCCTGTTTAGTTACTTTTATGTTACATCTGAGAGTATTTGTTAAGGGTTGGAAAATTCAGCATTATTTATTCAACAGTGTATTTGAACTCCAGGGCAAAGCTGAAATTATTTTAGATTTTAGTCATTTTGGTTTGTAATTTAATACATGTCCTTAACAGTAACTCACAATAGCATGATGAACTGCACAATGTCATGAGACTCTTACACCAATTGTCTTTTCACAGCTATCTGTATTTAATATCACCCAGACTTGACACTTGACACAAAATTGGAAAGTTAACAAATTCTGATGATTGTGCATGTATTCTTGTGTGGTCAGGGAACATCATAAGGGTTTGGTACGCAGGTCTTCTGTACAAAGTCAAATCAAACACCTGTTCTCATAGAATAAGTAATTCAACAAGTCATTCATCTACTTCTCATCTACTCATGCATGTGCTTAAATCTTCATAAAGTGTTCTGTCTCTCTAAATCCTCTGATGTCTGAAGGCACTTTTTTACATCAAAACTTCAAAAAGTTACAAGTTGCCATCAAAATATCAAAAGTATTTTCAGGCTCATAATCAAATAGCACGCTTAATGAAGCATTATTAAGCCTCTTTTTTCCTAATGAATATGGCACCTTGTTTTGAAAATTCCTTACTTGACTACTTACACTGGCACACAGTAGATCTTAATGTCCCTCAAAGTTGTTGTTGTTGTTGTTTTTTTAAAATAAAAAAACAGCATTATTTTATGGTGGATAAATAATATGCTACGCTAACAGATAAAAAGAAAATAGTAAAAAAATGATAATAAATAATTTAATGCATTAAAATCCCCATTCCTTTGTCACCCCAGCCACGTGATGAAGGTGGAACTACTACACAAAATAGAAAGATGTTGCTGCAAATGTGAATGTAAATCTTATCGGTAGCATAGTGTGCTTTGCATTGCTTTTAAACAGACATAATTATTACAGTCTGAGCTGAAAAATTGCATTATTTTATAGACCGTATGGCCAAAGTTTCATTGTCAAAATTTTTAAACATTTGTAGCCATTGTTTATTTTGCTAATATAGTTATGTAGACTAGGTTAGACTGTTTTGCACCCACAAATCCATCCCCTCCAAAAAATATCTAAATCAAGGCATAAAAAGCAGTGTGGTTTACTTTAATTGTGTTTCTGTTTTGTGCTTTTTAATAGTCAGGTCTTAAAGTCTCTAAATCATCCAAATGGCTCTTTCTTTTCCAGAATGTACTGTCGATCACTACTAAGATCTAGTCCACAATGGATGTCTCTGTCTGTGTAGCCACTCAAAGCCAATGCAAAGCCCTGACAGAAATTAGTATATGTAGCTAACAGTTGCTTTTTACTTCCTGCTACTTTTTATTTGTGGAGATAGACCGGGTGTAGACAGATTTTTAGCTCGTCTCCTTTATTGCTTTGGATATTTATTTATTTATTAAGAAGAAATACCTCAATAATCTGACCCAGCTTGATTCACAATAGGCCAATAGTGCAGTTACTCTCCCTCAATGGAATCCACTACACTAGCATCCCTTGCAACTGTTACCATGCTAACGGCGGCCACACAGACAGACATGTCTAATTTTCTCTGGCTGCTGGTGCTGGGCTTCGTCATCGCTTTTATCTTGGCGTTCTCTGTGGGCGCCAACGATGTGGCCAACTCCTTCGGTACAGCAGTGGGTTCTGGGGTCGTGACCCTGCGCCAGGCCTGCGTCCTAGCCACCATCTTTGAGACAGTGGGCGCCATCCTTTTAGGGGCCAAGGTCAGTGAGACCATCCGTTCGGGTATCATCGACGTTCACATGTACAACGGCTCAGAGGCTGTGCTGATGGCTGGCTCCATCAGCGCCATGTTTGGTGAGTATGTACTTGATTTAAAAACAAAAATCTATCATCGTATTCTCATCCTCATGTCATTCTGAACCTGTATGACTTTAGTTCTGTTGTGGAATGTAAAAGAAGATATTTGTGAATCAAATGAAAATCAATGGGGTCCTTTGTTTTTTTGGACCCCATTTACTTCCATTGCTCTTTCTTTCACTCAAAGTCAATACATATTTTAACACCCTCAAAAAATGTCCATCATAGTGTGTTACACAGGAGAATGCGAAACGGCTGAATCCAGTAAATTACGCGCATATCACCTTGGTGGAACTTTCTCATATTGTCATGACTTGTGTTGGTCACGTTACAAGTGTATGTTTGTTTTTTGCACTATTACAGGATCTGCTGTTTGGCAGCTCGTAGCTTCGTTCTTGAAACTCCCCATCTCTGGAACACACTGCATTGTGGGCGCTACAATCGGCTTTTCCATGGTTGCTAGGGGTCATCAGGGGGTCAAATGGCTCGAACTGCTACGCATTGGTATGTGAAATTTAGTATTTTTTAAGATTTTGCGTAAACATGCTTAGTCAGATTAAATGATTTTTCCTGAAGAATGAGTCAGTTAATGGAAAGAGAATATTTTCCCATGTGACCCCAGAAATAGTAAGCGGTAAGACCACCCCAAAATGATTTAATGCAGATTTCTTAGTTTTATTATTCATTTCACATGACCCAAATAAGAGCTATTTATGGAACAGAACATTTTGGACTATACAGAAAGGAAACATGGTCACATGCATACCCCTGGTGACTTACTGGGTGTTTGTTGATACTCGGCATGCAGCCCTGAGAAATCTTGGGCCATACAAATTTTAGATAGCAGAGAATAGCATCGCTTTTTGGATGTGGAATTATGCATATATGTTTAACGCATTGATATATGTGTTCCAGTTGCCTCTTGGTTTCTTTCACCTCTTCTCTCCGGCATAATGTCTGCTATTCTCTTCTACTTTGTCCGCAAGTTCATCTTGAGTAAGGTAAAGGCAAATCTGAGGTCACCTGTTACATAATGTGCCAGTGTCTGTTTTGGTATTTTGTAATCTCTTGTTGTTGTCAATAAAGAAAGAACATACTTTTTTTTTACCACGTGCTAAACAGTAATATATCCATGTGCTCTAGGAGGATCCAGTGCCCAATGGTTTAAGAGCATTACCAGTTTTCTATGCTGTTACAATGGGAATCAATCTGTTCTCCATCATGTTTACCGGAGCACCAAGTAAGCTTTTTTCTGCTCTAAATAAATAGGTTTGCTTTTTTTATTTGATTAAAAGATTTTTTATTTTTAAAAGAAATATATAATTTCTATAAATATATAATATTTATGTTTTTTTTTAATTAATTGGTTTTCCTATATCTCCAAATGTCACTAAAAGGGGTTATGTCAAATGTAGCCTTTTGAGGAACATTTTGTTCCTAAATTGTTACTAAGAATGTACTTTGATATAATATATGATTTGATCACACAAACGCATATATAACATGTTGAGGTCATGATCACATGTATGCATACAGTACCCCTCCCTCATCTAATTAACTTCATTTACTTTCACATTCACGCAAACAGAGGCTGGGTTAAACACAGTATTCTATATTGCTAATGAATATATGTGATATTGTGAAAATGTGTAGTTGTTTGTCCAATTTGTTGATGGAATAATGAAATATAATTTTGTCCCAGGTTCAACAATCTGTACTATTAAGCAAACTTCAGGGGGATCATGATGTACTGAAAAAAAAAAAGGCCGTTGTGAACCAACTGTGCTCCTAGAGTCTGTGTACTAATCAGAGGGCCACAGGGCTGCCCTCTTCCTGGTTATCTACTGAGCCATGCATGCACATGACCCTTTTTGATACTGGTTCTTCTTATTCAGAGGAACTGAAAAATAACTTAGCCATAAGTTATAATGATAAAAAAGACACCTTCACTGGAAAATTCCCTATTTCAACCTGATTTGAAACAGAAATTGTATAACCGTAATCTCACTACAGTGTTTTGTCAACACGCACAACAAACTTACAGTAATTCTGAAGGAAAAACGTGCTATCATTTAGAAAAGAAGAAAGATTTTCTACAAATTATATATATGGTTTTGTTTTGTTTTTTCAGTTAATTTTTTTTTAAAACATTATTTGGTTTTCAGGTTGACTTATCCACACAGTTTTGCTTTTAATAAGAATGTGAAGTCATGCTAATACTAATTTGTTAATTTAGAGAAACCCAAGATCTTTTCAGGAGGAATGTGAGACCTTCTTGTTGATTTTCAGTATGAAAGTGTAGAGCATGCACTGTTTTAACTCAAAAACATGTTAGGTTTTTATCTATTTCTTTTCTTTATTCTACAGTGTTGGGATTTGATAGGGTACCATGGTGGGGCACTCTGCTGATCTCACTGGGCTGTGCCATGCTTTCTGCTCTGGTGGTCTGGTTCATTGTGTGTCCACGGTTAAAGAAGAAGATCAAAAGTAAATATTTATATTATCATTTCTGTAATTTAATGACCTTTGTCAGTCTTGGTGCACATTCTTTCAAAAACATTCAAAAATCTTACCATCTTCAAACTTTTGAATGGTAGTATATATCACAATTGTAACTTTATTTCTTGCAGTTGTAACTTGTGATGTCTCACAGTGTGACTTTATTTCTTATTTTAAAGTACCTTCCAATTACCTTTGCCAGAATCCCATGGAAACATGATGAAATGAAATATCTTTTTAAATGTTTCTAATAAACTGCCTCATTGACTTTGCATGCATTTGGATCCTTCCTCTTAATATAATTATTTCTGTAATTGTTTTCACCTTTTCAGGTCAGAATATTGCCGACACTAGTGGGACACAACTGATTGAGAAGAAGCCATCCTCAAATGGCCTTGTGGACCATCCCGCCCCACCTCAAAGCTACTCTCCTGTTCCACAGACACCCCCTGCTGACAGCAACAAAGTGGCCTTTGAAATCGGAGGATCAGCAGAAACCGACTTGGACAACAAAGATTTTGACACCAAAGATTTGGACTGCACTCAGGGTCAGCCTCTTTAAATGATAAATACATTAAATTAATTTTAATTAAGATTCTGTTTTGATGAACTGATTAAGCTTTAGTTTCTCTCTTTTGACTATATTACTCATTTTTTATTCTACAATTTTCGGTCATCCATTCTAGCTTTAAATGGCAGTGCTGGAATTGCTGTCCCAGACTTGAACGGAAGCCAGTTCCACACCGTACACAAAGATTCTGGAATCTACAAGGATCTACTGCACAAACTTCACCTGGCCAAGGTGGGCGAATGCATGGGAGAGCCCGGGGAAAAACCTATCCGCCGTAACAACAGTTATACTTCTTACACCATGGCCATCTATGGAATACACGGGTCATTGAAGGAGGACGAGGGAAGCCGGACTGGACTGGATGGAGAGAAAAGGCGCTCGCGGTACGACAGCTATAACAGCTACTGTACCGCAGTGGCTGATGGAGAAATTCCTGCAGGAGATGAAGTTCTGGCAGTGGAGCTGGGAGACGAGACCGTCAGAAGTGACTCGCTGGAAGAAGAAATAGATGAGCTAGAAATTGACAGGCCGGAGGTGTCCACGCTCTTCCAGTTCCTCCAGATTCTCACCGCCTGCTTCGGATCGTTTGCGCATGGGGGAAATGATGTTAGGTATTAGAGATTTAATAAACCTTTTTTCATATTTTGTCCAAAATAAGACAAATTTGACAAATCTTAATGTGAATTCAGGTATCACAACATTAAAATGTACAGTATAAAACTGGATATTAATTTTGGGATTTGTTAAAGATTACGTTGAATTATTAGTGTTTTTAAAAACTAACTTTAAATGAGCATTAGATGCTGGAAAAGTAATCTAAATGTAAAAATAGAAGAAATGAGCTGCACAATTAAATATCCAATATCAGTACATAGCTGATCTGGCACAGATAAACCGCTGTTTAAAAGTTTGGGGTCAGTAAGATTTTAGCAGCACAACTATTTTCAGCATTGATAATAATAAGAAATGTTTCACCAAATCAGCATATTAGAATAATTTATGCTGAAATGATGCTGAAAATGTATGCATCACAAGAAAAAAAAAAACATTTTAAAATATATATTTAAATAAAAAACAGCTATTTTAACAATGTTATTCATTTACTTTATTTTTTTAATTAAAAAAATCCAGCATTGGTGAGCATAAGAGACCTTCAAAAACATTCTTAAAAATGTACAGACCCTAAACTTTTAAAAGGTAATGTATTTAATGCATTTCTATTCTGGTTTCTCACATTGTTTTATAATGAGTGTTATAAATGTGTTAATCTCTAAATGGTAACATAACTCATCATTCCTCTCCTACAGTAATGCGATTGGCCCCCTCGTTGCTCTCTGGTTGATCTATGACACCGCTTCTGTAGCACCCAGTGCTCCTACACCAGTTTGGTTGCTCCTGTATGGTGGAGTGGGTATCTGTGCAGGACTCTGGATTTGGGGTCGGAGGGTCATACAAACCATGGGGAAAGACCTGACTCCCATCACTCCCTCCAGGTAACAAGCTTCATACCTCCACTGAGAAGAAACTGATGATAAGAGCGCATATTTGTGGGATCAGACTTTATAGTTCAGATTTTATCACTGTGGTTCTCATGGGGCTTAAGAGCCGGTTCCCACTTTCTTATCTCTATTGACTTTGCAGTGCAAACAAACAGTTTAACAACACTCCTTGTCTCATGGAAATTCCCTCGTGCTCCACGGCAAAGAAAATTTGTCTTGTCTTTAGTATTATGACATTTTGACAATGCAGCAGTACTTTTTCCCATTCAAACAGTTCTGTGCTGTTTGTAAAGATGCTTATAGTGCTTATTATAATCATCATGTCTGTCTCGCAGTGGGTTTAGCATTGAGCTCGCCTCTGCTGTAACTGTGGTTGTGGCTTCCAACATTGGACTCCCAGTCAGCACTACTCATTGCAAGGTGAGTTGCTTACTAGATTAATCCCTACAGTTGTAATTTATAGTAATAAACGTCCAATTGTATTATTTTCTTTGTTTGTGTGTGCATGGGCAGGTTGGATCAGTGGTGTCAGTTGGCTGGCTCCGCTCCAAGAAGGCTGTTGATTGGCATCTGTTCCGGAATATCTTTATCGCTTGGTTTGTGACCGTGCCAATTTCTGGTCTCATCAGTGCTGCTATTATGGCACTCTTCTATTACGTTATACTGCCTCTGGCCTAATGTGTCACGTTAAACCATTTACTCCTTGTAAATACTTAAACTTTTGAGGAAAAAAACGGGCCTCAACTATGGAATGCCCCTTCAGCTTGTCTCATCATATGTACTGTACATAGTAAATCAAGGATTGTGGATGTTTGCACATCACACTCTTACTCTGTGATTTTTTTAGCTGTAAAAAAAGTGCGAGATATGTAGTATGAAAATGTTTATGTATTTTTTAAAGAAAAATATGAAGTTGGGGTAAAATTCTGTTTCAACTTTTATTTTATTTTTGGAAAATGATCATTTATACTCTAAGCTGTAAGGCAATTGTTTATTTATAAATATATAAACTTGCATGACATTTGAAATAAATCATATTCCTGCTGACATGTGCATGCTAATTTCCACCTGTAAATAAACTAGTTTTTACAAAAAATAAATTATGCTTTCTTGTCATCCTAAACTGTGAGAGACTTGTTTTTAATAAATAACAAATCCATATTTATTAGGGTATGTATATTTAAGAAAAGTGTATAAAATGGAGATTGCTGAAAATGATTCTAAATCTTTCAAAGATCCATGAATGGTTACTTTGAAATCCTATCAAACAAAACAAGGTTTATTACATTTGACAAGAACACACGTAAATGATTACAAGAAGATTCATTCTGTGGACATGCATTTCTCTCTTTCGCTGTTAAAATTTCAAATAAATAAAGACTGGAACCCCAATAACGGCTGTTATACTGTAGATTATAACTGATGTATTCCTCTTTTGTTATTGGTGATTGCTGAACAAACTTTCAAATGGTTCAGGTGCAATGCATTTCAATGAATGAGAACTTGCAGTTGTTTATTTTCCACTTGATATGCTTACCACATTAAAACTGAACCATAACCCTTTTTAAGAACAATTTCACTAGTGTTTCACATTTACAATAGTATATGTCTTCTTCTCGGAATCTGTATACACTGCTTTCCAAGATGTTTCATTTTTCATACCTCAGACAGTTGCCTTTTCAACAAAACCTGTGTAAATCCTGAGTGTAATTGCCAAAAAAAAAAAAATAATGTTCTAATTTTCACAAGCAGTCACTAGAAGCATGGAAACTAGCCTTTTTAAACGCAATTCCTTTCCACACTCATGCATAACGTGTTATCGAAGCGTATAAAAAAATGGTTTGACAAGCGAATTATCTTTATTTCAGGCCTATTAAATAATAATGGTGAGAATTAATTGCACAATAATTTATACTTATCAGCAATTTCTTTCTCTTTCAGGGATTGAGTCTTCGTATAGAGATTACTATCTCTGGTTGTGAAAAACATCTCCACTAAACTGCTTCACCTTGAAACGCATGACAGTTACAACTCAGTTGTCCGACAGATTCCAAAACTTATTTATTGGAGGTGTTAATATATTGGATAC
Organism: Gila orcuttii; assembly: GCA_026230005.1. Classification (NCBI taxonomy): domain Eukaryota; kingdom Metazoa; phylum Chordata; class Actinopteri; order Cypriniformes; family Leuciscidae; genus Gila; species Gila orcuttii. The sequence goes on from JAPDVR010000015.1 coordinate 23,411,895, forward strand.
AAAGTGTAATAACTCAGAAAGTGTCTTACTCAAGATATATCAGTACCCCCCCCCCATATATACATAAGTAATGTATTATCCATGAAATGTTTTTCTCAATACATTTCAAGAAGACATCTCACCACAATGTTCTTTTTGTAATCTTGAATCTGAAACTCTCACACATTTATTTTGTAATTGTAAATAGCTACTCTGAAGACTTTTGGAAATTCTATGTACATAAAGCTATCACACACTCCTTTAAGTTTTTCTGTAAAGATCTTAAAACATTTTATAACTCATTGAATTCAATTACTAGAAATAAGAAGGATATATCTCTCATAAAAAAGTTATGTGTCGAATTTAATGTTTTACACTATGTAAGATCTGTTATATGTATCCCCCAATTTCTATTTTAGCTTCCGTTTAATGTTAAATGTCATTGTGTGTTTTGTTGAATAAAAATAAATGCCTCAAAAAAGTGCCATTCCTATCCAGAAGAGGCAGCATTTTTCACACACCTCACTCAGGAGCGAGTGAACCCGGAAGCGGAAGTTAGACCAAACTGCGTTTTGAAACCGTCGTGCGTGTTTCGGACGTATGGTGCAGTTACGAATATAAAGAAAATAGACTTAACTTTTCAAAGTGTCTTGTTATTGTCGTGTGCACATTACGTTGTTTTATTTTTATTTTTTATTTTTGCGTAACTAGGGACGTACATGAGTGCTGTGTAGTTAATTTAGTCGTCTGTCTCTCCGCTAGCACCGGGTGTGCTGGTTGATAAAGAAGATTTTCATTTTGAGTGCATTTACAGTAATAAGAAGTTATGGCGGATGTTACTGCGCGTAGTTTGCAGTATGAATACAAAGCGGTAAGTATCATATAATATTTTTGATATCAACGACTTTGATATGTTTCGTAGTTAAATTTCATTATTTAGCGGGCTAATCTGTTGTTTGTTTTGGTGTGCGCGAGCTTGAACACACTGGCTGAGTTTTTAAACCTAATGACATTTACATAGGTTTTATTGTTGGTCAGCATAGTATTAGTAGTAGTAGTAAATGTTTAATGTAGCTTTGAACTAAATAGTCTTTCAGCTGAACATAAGCGCATGCTTGTAATGTTGACAAATGCAGCTCGCTAGGATTTTATACATGTGTTTGCGTTTCCTCCGCAGAACTCTAACTTGGTGTTGCAAGCGGACAGATCTCTGATCGACCGTACCCGCAGAGATGAGCCCACCGGAGAGGTGCTGTCTCTGGTCGGTAAACTGGATGGGACAAAGATGGGAGACAGGAGCCAGAGAACCAAACCTCAGATGCAGGAGGAGAAGAGATCAAAGTCTGTCTGATCAGAAACTCACAGTGTTTGCTTGCATTCATTCATTCTTACATTCACTGTGTGAAAGTCTTTTGAAAAATAGTATTTGTTTTGTGATGCAGGAGGAGAAAGAGAGACGAGGACAGGCATGACATCAACAAGATGAAGGGCTTCACACTACTGTCTGAGGGGATTGATGAGATGGTGGGCATCGTGTACAAGCCCAAGACCAAAGAGACCAGAGAAACATATGAAATCCTTCTCAGCTTCATTCAGGCAGCCCTTGGAGATCAGGTAAGATCACAGACTCTTTTTACACATGCTGTGAATATTTATTTCAAATGTAATTACTGATCTACTAGGGATGCTCCTGCACTGTTATTAAAATTCTTTCTGATAGTTATTTTTAGGGGTGGGAATCTTTAGGCACCTCACGGTTCGATTACGATTCAGAGCGCTGCGATGCTAAAACGATTATCGATGCATCTTTTTTTTGTGTGACTACTTGGTACTTTTAAAGCAAAATATTTATAATGACCCATAAATAATTGACTTCCAATACTTCCTATATTAATTTTATTAATACAACAAATGGAAGTGATTTGGCAAGTCAACTGTAAGGGTTACATTTATGCCAGCATATGTCCCAACATTGAAAAGAAATGTGTCCCTGTACTAGCAACATACATTTTATGACTTATAACAAGAGTTATGACTTGACATTTTTGCTGTATACCACAATCAAAAACAGCTTATACAAAAAAAAAGTAAATGAACATCTGTAGATAGTCAAAATACCAGTGACTGGCTTTGCACTGATATACATTGACTGTGGAGGGCAGTACAGTAAACCAACGTATAACGTACGTATAACAGATCGGTTTACAGCAATTTGATGAGAAAACTAAACAATACAGAAAGCAACTCTCATACAAAAAAACCCCAAAATAGGTCACAATGAAATTGTCAATTTTTCATACGTTAGCTTTTAATGAAGAGATTTCACGCTCAACCATCATCTGTGCGTCACTGCACTTCCCCGCTTCAGTTCTGCCTTTTGCGTTCCGTCAATATTACGTTATTAGAAGAAGAAAAAAACATTTAGAAAATCGATTTTTGACATTCGTGAATCAATTCAGAATTGTCCGCATCGCGATGCATCTAATAACCGTTTTTTTCCCCCACCCTTAGTTATTTTCATGCTATGTAGGGATGTACTGATCATGAGTTTTCATGGCTGATTCCAAATTGCTGGATGATGATGTTTCCTTTTTCTTTGAGCAAATTTATTTGTTGTTTATCTGCTCTATTACAGGCCAAACTGGCCTTAAACAAAAAAATGTCTGTAACTATTTGAAATTAGAGGCAATCAAATCAGTATAATAGATGACGTGATGCTGTAGAATGGATTAAAGGCTTTTTCCTTGCCATCGCAGGTAAAAAGCCCATTTTAAAATATCAGTTAAAATATTTAAAATGTAATCATCTTAATATTAATAGATGAAAACAGTGGATATTGGGTAAATGTACCAGATTATAAATTGCTGCTCTTTCCCTCCACTAAGCCAAGGGATATCCTGTGTGGAGCTGCAGACGAGGTGTTGGCCGTGCTGAAGAATGACAAGATGAGAGATAAAGAGAGGAGGAGGGAGGTGGAACAATTGCTGGGGCCTACGGATGACACACGCTACCATGTCCTGGTGAACCTGGGCAAGAAGATCTCTGACTATGGTGGAGACAAAGAGCTCCAGAATATGGGTAAATATTTTTAGTCACACCTGAGTCCAAATTCTCCTCATGATGTTCAAGCCTGGTCACACTTCATCTTTCTCTTTTTGCAGATGACAACATTGATGAAACCTATGGAGTCAATGTGCAATTCGAGTCAGATGAGGAGGTGAGCTTCTACATGCTGGTTGTTTCTAGTCAGATGTGTGTTTTTTGGCTCTCGTGACATTAAATGTGCATTTTGTTCAACTGCAGGAGGGCGATGAGGATCAGTACGGAGAGGTTCGGGATGAAGGCTCTGATGACAGCGAGGGAGAGGAAGCAGATGAAACCAGCACTCTGACTGCTAATGTAAGTCACGTCATCATAGAGCAGTGGTTCTCAACCAGGGGACCCACTAGGGGCCCTCAGTCAAAACATTTATATAGAGTTAAACAACCAGCCTAACATGCTCTGTTCTCCATAGCTGGGCAACACGGGCGACGTAATGATGACCAAAAAGAAAGATCTTCACCCACGAGACATCGATGCCTTCTGGCTTCAGCGACAGCTCAGCCGCTTCTACAACGATGCCATAGTTTCTCAGAAGAAAGCAGATGAAGTCTTGGAGATCCTTAAAGTAAGAAATGCTTGGGAATGCTCATGTCCTTGGAGACTAAGATTTTTTTTGTGTGACTGATTTATTCCTTCCTTTGGTTAGACTGCCAGTGATGACAGAGAGTGTGAGAACCAGTTGGTGCTGCTTTTGGGCTTCAACACATTCGACTTCATCAAGGTCCTCCGGCAGCACAGACGAATGAGTAAGTAAATCACAATAGCCAGGACTGTGTTGGATTAAATTAATTGTGATTTCTGAAAGGGATGCACCGATACCACTTTTTTCAGAATCGATCCAATACCAAAAATTCTGAATATCGGCTGATGCCGATCCGATTTTTTAAAAATCAAGTAGAATTTATATAACTCTCTGTGTGTTGAACTGATAATCACTCTTTTGTGTGTTAAACACAATCTACTTAATACAGACAACGGTATTATAAAGAAAAACAAATCCAAAAAATATATGATCATAATCTATGACAAAAATGCTATTATAAACTAGATTAGTGGATAATTCAGCAGTAAAATTTAGTCTAGAAAAATCATGAGTCCACTAATTGTATAAAATCTGAACATTTAGTGAAAAAAACAAATAAGAGACAATAAGTGTAACTAAATCTGGTAAAATGTTACACATTGCTCTTTGTATTGTTGTAAAATACATTCATGAAAAACAAGATAACAAAAATCAAAAAGATAAATTATTTTATATATAGCTATAGGCTACTATACAATTGAGACATGTTTTAAATGTTAGCACAGCTCTGCCGTGCAAAGGCAAAAGACCGTATCTTCGTTTTTGGTCGAAAATGAGTTATTGATATTTTTGGCACATTCAAGACCTCCTTTATCATGTGGATAAGTATCTTGAGTCAAATCCGTTGTTTTTTCGAGAAAATAATGGGTTGTCTTAACCGTAACTTCCAAAAGCCCATGAGAAACCGAGGCAGAACACCGTAACACCAGTTACGGCTCTTTGGCTTTGTTTTGGAACGCTCAAGCTTGAGTTACGACACTCTTCCTTTGTTTAGCCGCGTGTCAATATGAAGTTACGGTGCCGGCGTTCTATCAAATAATGCTACCTATCAGATTATACGGTGTTCTGCCTTTGTTTTACTCTCCCTTCAAATTAAAATTACGGTGTAGCCTGTGTACTTTGTACAGCTGCCATCAGTCCTTGTAACTTCTGATGTCCTCAGATCTTTGTCCTGCACTAATGCGGTCAGAACATTTATAATGCTCTGAACCCGCTCCATCGACAAACGTGCGATATCGATCGCGAAGGATATATGCAGAGATTACAGAAAAATGTTACACATGCCTTTGCAGGTGAATAGTAGCCTACAACAAAGAACTAAAGCCCCGCCTCACCCAGTTTGGATACCGGACCTGGTTGAAACAATCATGCGTCTAGCTGGCAGAGTGGCAAAACTTCGTCGGCGCGGGACTAATAGCTATATCACAGGGAGTGATAATAATGAAGCAACAAGGGTATATTGGTGCATACAACATAATGAAGCAAGAAGTGCTGCATACAACATCAGACCAGCTGTTACAAGCGGGTTATACATACAATCAAATGGTCTGGAATAAATCTGCGGAACGAGCGAAGTGCACAAGCACAATTATAGGGCAGACAGTTGAAACCACCGCATACTGAAAAGACGCAGAACACAGAATGTTGTGCTATAAATGCATTAGTCGTCTAGGTCAGTGTTTCCCAACCCTGTTCCTGGAGGCACACCAACGCTACATATTTTCCAACTCTTCCTAATCAATCACACCTGAATCAGCTCATTAGTAAAGACTCCAAGACCAGAAATATATGGGTTAGATAAGGAAGACATCCAAAATGTGCACTGTTGGTGTGCCTCCAGGAGCAGGGTTGGGAAACACTGGTCTAGGTAGTCCAGAACGCGCTCCCTACTGAGTCTCAATGTTGAAAGCACTGCGTAGGCTACTTTTCGTGAACGGACGAGGAGCGTGACACCTTCGAACACGAATCTCGGTAAGCGCCTGTGAAAGTATGCGTCTTTCAGATCCACCGCTATAAACCAGTCTCCAGGTCGAATGTGCGCGAGGATCTGTTTTATCGTGATCATTTTGAACGCGTTTAGCAAGTCTTATGCCACTCGGTACCACTTGAAGATACTCTTTACCGTTATGAAGGTATTTTTTGTCATGTCTAATGTAGGCTATTAATATAGGGCCAACAGAATGCAACCAAAGCACAGCATAGCAATAAGTAGATGGCTATAAGTAATTGTAAATCATACAAAATAAATGCCATGATCACTAGATTTTATACAGGTGTTACTATAATGATTTTGTTAATGGTGATCAGAAACCAAATATTGATGATGTGGAAGTTACTGCCTTTTGCCTTGGCATGACTTCTCACGTTTTGCTGACAATACAAAGGCAGAGTACAGTAACTTTAAAATAGTGGTCAAAAATCAAGTTTGAGCTCAAGATTTTTTTATGCAGATAATTTTCATTACTTAAACATCTAATTGCCCGATTTTCAGTGTCCTACCTATAATTAATTTGGCGGGACAAGTAAAAATCTTTAAAGTCATTTTTCTCAGTTCCACACTCTAGCGAGTTAAGGTCTTTTGCCTTTGTAGGGCATAGCTGTTTAATGAGGCTGCAACATAGGATAGATAGAACAGAACAAGAAAGGCTATCAATAATCTTTCATTGCGTCACTGTATTATGATATGAAAGGCTGCAATACAGTGCGGCACACAGCGCTTATGCGCATCCTGAGCGCAGAATGATGCGATTGAAGCAACATGGAGTTAGGACTGCTCGATTATGGAAAAAATCATAATCACGATTATTTTGGTCAGTATTGAAATCACGATTATGTAAAACGATTATTTCACATGACTTTGGGAACGTGTTGCATTTATTAAAAGACACCTTTCAACAATTCTTAAAAAAATCGAAATTTGAACATTTATTGTACTTTTTGAATTATTAAACAGACCTGCAAACTCACAAGTGGTGAAAAGGGTGACATGTTTACAAAGTAATTTGTTGTAGGTGGTCACCAGGGCATTATTTACCTTTATAAAGGACAATTTATTAAACCTTACTAAATATGTTTTATGTCAAATTCTTACATTTGATCAAATTCAGTTTTAATAAAAAGGGCTGTTATCAATCAAATTAATTCACACTGCAAAATTACAACTGTAAAAATATTATGAGATTAATGTTTAAACAAACCATAAATAAAAAATCAATGATACCTTTAAACAATAAATCAATAGGTGGCGGCAAGTTACTGTCTTTAATACATGAATCATTGAGTCATTTATTAAAACGATTCGTTCTAAATAATGAATCATTCAGTAACAAAACACACGCTTAGTGTTGCCTTTCTTTTGTAACTATTTTCGTCTGTGAAATAGAACAAAACCAGTAAATATTGCGTCTAAAATGTAAGTTACTACATATACACTAGGCTACTTGTTTATTAAACCATAAATTGTAACATTTGCAATCGTGATATTATAGAACAGCCCTTAGTCGTGTTATGTTACTTAACTATCATATATTATCAACAAAAAAAAAAACTCAACATTTCTACCTCAATATGTTTCTTCTGTGAGTTTTGATTTCTCCACTAATGTCTCTCACAAATAGACAAGCAGCACAGCTTCCAAAAATACACTATCCATTACCAATCTCTGTTTACACTGACTGTATAAGATCAAAACCATCTCGCGTTTCGATCGGTCGGGCAAGTAAAACTCTTTCACTTGAAACTTAAAAATCCCCTTTTCCGGACAAGCAGACAAGTGTTAATGTCGCTCCCTGTGTTCATTCTCTATGTGTTTCGTGCTGTAAAGCGGAACAGATGATCAGGTCATGTGCGCGCGCGCTGCCGTTCGCTTGAACTGAGGCGCTACAGTATCAAGCAGACAAAGATCGCGACAGCTCGAGAGACGTCTATGGGCTCACTCTAGTCATATTAAATTAGCCAATTGTTATTGTGAAGTTTGTTGCGCTTGCAATTTATGACTGTATCTGGCTGAGAGAGTTTATGGCTTCGGGAGGGGCGGATGTGCGTGTGCGCATCGCGAGTCATTCAGAACACAAGACAAAATAAGAGTGTTCTTGCAAAACAGAACATGGCAAAATAATCGTTTTTACCCGATTGTACTATTTTGGAGATCGTTGGGAGCCAAAATCGAAATTGAAATCGAAATTCGATTAATTGCACAGCCCTACATGGAGTCACAGCGCGCAGAGTCCGCATTGAAAAGTTCAAAGCACAAACGAAAGACATATTGATGCGTAGTGTATTATAAAGTATCTATCTATGCAATAGTTTATTGAGCCTTTTCTTTTAACAGTTTTAAATTTCAGTTACTGTTCGCGTGAAGAACAATTATAGTTCTCTGAATCTACTCCAGTGTTGTGATCTAACAGACACCCGGTAGAAAGTAACATGATTAAGTTACAGCAATAAAGTCCAGCAAGATAAAGTTGTTTTATGCGAAACGACTCGGTTACTAACGTAACCTCGGTTTCCTGAGAGGAGGGAACGAGTATTGCGTAAGTAGCTTACGCTACGGGAAAACTCCTTTTCTCGAGAATATTGAAGTCTTTATGTAAAACGCATTGCAGCTGCACAGCTGACAGCAATGAACGAAGGAGCTCGGTCATTGGCTGTGCTGCGGCAACTTGCTCGAACCAATGACGGGGCGACTCTGAATGCGCGACCAATGAGCGCGCTTCGTGCCCGCGCGCGTCAGAGCCCGCCAAGATGGGCGTGGCCAAGAGCTATATACTGGGCGCCCCGTCATGAGAGTTCTTTAGGTTAAAACGACTGAAGCGAACTAACCAAGCACAAGCACGGCAGCTTACGCAATACTCGTTCTCTCCTCTCAGGGAACTGAGGTTACGTTAGTAACCGAGTCGTTCCCTTTCGAGAGGTCTCTCCTATTGCGTAAGTAGCTTACGCTATGGGAACACCATGCAAAACGCCGTGCGTGCTGAACTTCGCCTTATGATAGCCAGAGGCAGGTGCCTGAGCTGAAAAGCAAAGTTATCATCCAACTAGCCGGCAGAGGCGAGCTTTATATGTGGGAAGAAATACAGAGCGGCTAGAAGGCGCTCCGTGTGACACAAGCACATACATAATCTAGATACGAACTCGTAGTTCAACTAGCATCATGCTGATAGTACATTGGAATGCAATGTCGGGACCTGTAGGTTGTAGAACCTGATAAATGTGGACGGTGAGGCCCAGCCTGCCGCCGCACAAATATCCTCGATCGGTATCCCGCTCGACCATGCCCAGGAAGAAGCCACACTCCTGGTGGAGTGTGCTTTGACTCCCCAGGGGCATTGAAGCCCCTTAGCTTCATAAGCCAGCGCTATAGCTTCAACTATCCAGTGAGAGATTCTCTGCTTTGAAACGGCGGAACCTTTCGTACGGCCGGCGGAACATACAAACAGTTGTTCTGTCTGTCTGAATAGGGCAGAACGCTCCAAATACACTCTGAGAGCCCTAACGGGGCAGAGTAGATTAGCGTCGTGTTCGTCTGCTGGAGACGATAGCGCAGTTAGGGAGATAACCTGTGCTCTGAAGGGAGTGGTGAGCACTTTAGGAATATACCCATGTTTTGGCCTAAGGACGACCCTGCAGTCGTTAGGTCTGAATTCTAGGCAGGCAGCGCTTGTCGAAAGCGCGTGCAGGTCGCCCTCTCTCTTGACCGAGGCGAGTGCCAGCAAGAGCGCAGTCTTGAGCGAGAGCTGTTGAAGGTGCACGGTTCGGACTGGTTCGAACAGGGGCCCTTTAAGAGCGTCTAGGACAGTAGCTAGGTCCCAGATCGGCACTGAGGGGGGGGCGTGAAGGGTTCATCCTCCTAGCGCCCCTTAGGAAACGAATAATTAGGTAGTTTCTTCCCAATGGACGTTCCATTACAGGGTCGTGTGACGCTGTGATGGCCGCCACATATACTTTGAGCGTGGAGGGGGTGCGGCCCGCCTCCAGAAGCCCTTGTAGAAAAGCGAGTACGTTCGTAATCTCGCATGTTTCAGGGTTCAGGCCCTTGGCATTACACCAGTCACTGAACACTTTCCATTTCTGGGCATATAAGCGTCTCGTGGAGGGCGCCCGCGCCTCAGCGATGGTATTTAGTGCTCCGCTCGTGAGGTTCCTGGGAACCCGTTGAGGGGCCATGCATGAAGGGCCCACAGATCGGGGCGGGGATGAAATATCATCCCGCTGGCCTGACTGAGGAGGTCTGGCCTCAGTGGAATCGGCCTCGGTGTAGATTGCATTTGCATCAGATCTGGAAACCATGTTTGGTTCTTCCAGAGTGGGGCTATCAGCAGCACTGCGTTTTTCTCCTCTCTGACCCGACTGATGACCTGTGGCAGCATCGCGATCGGGGGAAAGGCATATAAGGGGCGGCTCGGCCAGCTCTGGGCGAGCGCGTCCGTGCTTTTTGTGAAGAAAAGAGAGCAGTGCGCGTTCTCCTTGGAGGCGAAGAGGTCAATCTCCGCTTTGCCAAAGGTTTTCCATAACCACTGAATCGTCAGTGGGTTGAGAGCCCATTCTCCTGGGAGAATCTTGTCTCTGGATAGCATGTCTTCCCCCTGGTTCAGGGCGCCTGGCACATGCGCTGCTCTCAGCGAGCGCAAGTTGTGCTGGGACCATAAAATGAGTCTCCTGGCCATTGAATGCATGGAGCTCGACCTGAGTCCACCTTGGCGATTTATGTACGACACTACCGTCATGTTGTCCGTTCGGACCGGGACGTGTTCGTTTTTTAGATGTGGGAGCAGGGCTCTGAGAGCCAAAGCGACCGCTTTCATCTCCAGACAGTTTATGTGTAGGCGCTTCTCCGGGTTTGACCAAAAGCCGGAGACAGGCCTGCCCTCGTAAAGGGCCCCCCAACCTATTTTGGAGGCATCTGTCGTTATCATCTTTCTCCTTGTGTTAACACCCAGACTCACGCCTGACTGGTACCAGTCGGCGGCTTTCCAGTGCGTCAGGGCTTTTATACAGCCGTGGTTCACTCTGATTAAAAAGTGGCCCGAACGCCACGCGTGAGAAGGGACGCGGCTCTTGAGCCAGCGTTGGAGAGGGCGCATATGCAACAATCCTAGCTGGAGTATGGCCGATGCTGAGGCCATGAGACCGAGCATCCTCTGAAACCGCTTGACGGGGGCGCGCGCGCCCGCCCTGAATGATGTTGCAAGGCGCCGGATGGTGAGCGCGCGCTCTGATGAGAGACGCGCTGTCATTTGCATCGAGTCTAGAACTATTCCCAGGAAAGAAATCCTCTGGCTGGGAGATAATATGCTTTTTGCAAAATTGATTCTTAGACCCAGGCATTCTAAATGGCTGATAATCCAAGATCTGTGTGTTATTAACTGACTTTCTGATTGAGCTAGAACCAGCCAGTCGTCGAGATAATTCAGTTTTCGCACTCCCCTTCGCCTTAGGGGGGAAAGTGCTGCATCCATACATTCCGTGAATGTACGGGGAGCCAGAGACAGGCCGAACGGAAGTACTGTGTACGGGTATGACTGTCCCTCGAAAGCGAATCTCAGAAACGGCCTGTGATGAGGCGCTATTGGAATGTGAAAGTAAGCATCTTTCAGATCCACTGAGAGAAACCAATCTCCTGGGCGTACTTGCGCGAGGATATGCTTGGTTGTTAACATTCTGAACGAGCGAATCATTAGTGCTTTGTTTAGGTGTCTGAGATCTAAGATGGGGCGGAGACCGCCATCCTTTTTCGGGACGAGAAAATAGCGGCTGTAAAAACCTGCCTCGCTCAGAGAGGGGGAAACAGTTTCCACAGCACCCTTTTCTATTAGTTTGCGCACCTCGGTGCGTAGAACATGTGAACACTCCTTTCTCACTTTCGTCTCGACCACAGTCGTAAAACGGGGTGGTCTGCGAGCGTACTGGAGCGAGTATCCGTGCTTTACTATATTCAATACCCATTTCGGCATATCTGGAATGTTTTCCCATGCCGCTGCGTGTACAGATATGGGCTGAATACAGGCTAGGGGCGGGCCGCTGTGACGTAGGGACTCGGCCAGAGAATCGCCTGAGCTCGTAGCTCTCAGAGGCGCGGGCGCGCACTGAGCAGCTGAGTGAATGGGCGCTTGTGTGATTACAACAGCGCGCGCTGTATCTGTAAAACTCGCAGCCTGAGCTGGGGTTGTGTTTGACACTGTAAGGACAGTGTTTATAAGTGGGGGTGCATAAACAGTGGTAGGCATACGCGTCACTTTTATAATGTTTCCCGCTTTTACTGGGGATGAATTTATAACTGTGTGAACAGTGCTTGTGTGTAGTGGTGCGTACATGACCGTAGGCACGTGATCTACATTCATGGGGAGCGCAGCTTGAGCTGGGAATGAATTTGGCACTGTTTTGACAGTATCTGGGAATGCACACTTTGTGGACATGTGAACCCTTAGTGACACAGGCAGAAAAAGACTCTTTTTGTGTTTTCTGTGCGTCGCCGTAAAAACGGCGTTTGTTTGCAGGTGAGCGAGCTCTGTGACTGGCCCATTGACTGCTGTATGGACATATCCAGCCGCCTGTAAGGGGACTGGGTAATGTTTGAGCTTTTGCAGAGAGAGTGGTCCGGCTTTTGCGAGACACGCACTCTCTCTTCTCATTCTTGTGGCTAGGACGGCTTTCGAGGCTCAGGGTTCAGCACAATCTTGGGCCGAGGACCCCGTCGCTCAGAAGGCGGCTTGCGGTTGTGAGAGTGCGAGCGGCGTCGAGCGTCAGCCTGAGGTGCGGGCTGGGAGGCGGTGGGAGCTGTTCTAGCCCGCTGCGGCTGTGGCGGTCTCTGTCTGCTCTGCAATGAGCTGGAGCGCTTGGGCAGGAAATGACGCATAGCTTGTGAAGCGTTCTGGGCCTCAGTGAAGTGTTCGGCGAAACCCTTAACCGCCGGTCCAAACAGCCCGCTGGTGGAGATAGGCGCGTCGAGAAATGGCGCCTTATCCGCGTCCTTCATCTCAGTCAGAGTTAACCACAGATGGCGCTCGAGAACAGTCAAATTAGCCATAGCACGGCCAATAGACTGGGCGGTGGCCTTCGTGGCTCTCAGAGCTATATCAGTTGCGCTGCGTAGGTCCCTAAAGGCTTCGGGTTTGGGGCCAGACTCGTCCATAGAGCGGAGAAGCTTGGCTTGGAACACTTGAAGTACCGCCATTGAGTGAAGCGCTGATGCAGCTTGGCCAGCGGCGGCGTAGGCGCGACCGGCGAGAGCAGAAGTAGTGCGGCAGGGCTTCGAGGGGTGGGAGGCTTTGGCTTTCCATCCGGTGGTGGAGGGCGGGCAGAGATGATTGGCCACGGCCTCCTCGAGGGGCGGCGTTCCCTCGTAGCCTCTTTCCTTCGCGCCGTCCACAGAGGAGAGCGAAGAAGAAAAAGAAGGCTTTAGGCGCGCAGAGTGGGGGGCTTTCCACGACTTGGTGAGTTCGTCGTGAACTTCCGGGAAGAAGGGAGAAGGCCTTTGCCGAGGGGCCCTCTGGCGCCCCTGCAGAAACCACTCATCCAGTCGGCTCCGGGTTGGTTCTTCGGGAGAAGACCAATCGAGCCCGAGGTCTTCCGCGGCCTTAGAGAGGACACGGATAATCTCGGTATTCATGGTGGAGCCCCCGCTCGTGCTAGCTAGCGTCGACGGGGCGGGGTCGAGAGTGGAGCCCGGCCAGTCATCCGATGCAGCGTCGATGGACAAGCTGTCATCCATTCCCCCGTCGTCCTCGGACGCGCCGAAAGTCACAAGGCCCACCGCTCTGCTAGAGGGGTGTGGGTCCGGCTGGGTGAACTGAACCGGCGGTGGGGAAGGCAAGAGCGGCGGTGAAGCACGCGGAGACTGGCTCGGCGTGACGTCACTGAGCTCAGGTTCAGGAAGCCTCTGTGAGCGGCGCTTTTTCTTAGTGCGCGTCTCAAACAGAGGGGTGGCGGCGATGGGCTCGCTCACGGCGAAAGCGGCGAGGCGAGCCTGTAGTGTGGAGAGACCCAGGTCATCACATTCCGGGCATCCGCCCTTGGTCAAAGCAGCTTCTGCGTGGTCCCGACCCAGGCAGCGAGCGCAGATGATGTGACGATCCCCGTCCGGGAGAAGGTCTCTGCACGACGCGCAGGAAGGCATTTGAAACAACGCCTCAGAAAATTGCTCTTTTACAAGTGTCGCGGGGCGAACAGATATAAAATACTTGCGTGTGTAGCACGCCGGATGGCTCAGTAGGATGGCGTTCGAAGGCGGCTGAAGGTGCCGACGTCCTCGTAGCAATCCCGCTGGTATGCTTTTCGACGGCGGCGAAGCTTCAATAATCCGGAGGATCCAGCGAAGAAGGTGTTCGCTGAAGGAGATTAAATCTAAAGAACTCTCATGACGGGGCGCCCAGTATATAGCTCTTGGCCACGCCCATCTTGGCGGGCTCTGACGCGTGTGGGCGCGAAGCGCGCTCATTGGTCGCGTATTCAGAGTCATTGGTTGGGGCCCCGTCATTGGTTCGAGCAAGTTGCCGCAGCACAGCCAATGACCGAGCTCCTTCGTTCATTGCTGTCAGCTGTGCAACTGCAATGCGTTTTACATAAAGACTTCAATATTCTCGAGAAAAGGAGTTTTCCCATAGCGTAAGCTACTTACGCAATAGGAGAGCCCTCTCGAAAGGGAACCGTAGAGCTTTATCTACAGATCAAATATAATAATAGTAACACTGAATCATCTTGGAGAGAGTTTCATCGAGTTGACTATCGTAACCGAACGTGACGCGCTGTTTGAATGCTGAATGAAGAATGACTGACAGCCGCAGCGGAGGGAAAAGTTTACGTGATCTTGAATTTAATGACTTAAATGTTAAATTTCTCTCTCACATTATACTATAATGGCTTCAGAACACTTGTGATATAGTGCACGAAAACTTTATGGTGCTTTATAATGTTTTTGAGGCTTTTGTGGGGCTTAACAATAACACAGAATAGTATACGAACAATATCGGATTTGGATCGGCCTCGTCTGACCGATACCCGATCCGGCAAAAATGGCAGTATCGGAGCCGATACCGATAATGAGTATCGGATCGATGCATCCCTAATTTCTGAGAATTTGGCAGCAAAATGACTTATTGTTAGTGGTTTAAAGATTTACAAGGTTTTTAGAAATATTGTTTCATGTTGCTCTTTTTTTCCCTTGCCATATCCAGTCCTCTACTGCACCATGTTGGCCAGTGCTCAAAGTGAGGCTGAGAAGGAAAAGATCATGAATAAAATGGAAGCTGATCAGGATCTTTCCAAAGTTCTTTACCAGCTACAGGAGACTGAGAAAGAGGACATCATCAGGGTCAGTACTTCCTCTCCTTTTTTAGTTGGTTTAGCTAAGTGTGAGGATTTATTTTTAGATTTTAGCTGTTTAAAGAAGAATACCCATCTGTAAGCTTGTGATCTTTTGTTTCCTTGCAGGAGGAGCGATCTCGCCGTGAGAGAGTGAGAAAGTCTCGTGTGGATGATCTGGAGTCTATGGACATTGATCATGGAGAGGTAAATGCCACTTGAAGCTACATCTATTTCTTCAAGCCAAAATTTACAATGTTCCTGCTATTTTAATTTGACCCCCACTCCTAATGGTCATTTGATGATCTTGGACTTTTTTTCTGTGATCTTAGGCTGTGGCCTCAAAGCAATTACTAGATCTGGAAGATCTGGCCTTCTCTCAAGGCAGTCACTTCATGGCCAACAAGCGTTGCCAGCTGCCCGACGGCTCCTTCCGCAAACAGAGGAAGGGCTACGAGGAGGTTCATGTACCCGCTCTCAAACCCAAACCCTTTGGTGATGAAGAGGTATTTATTTATTTATTTACAATAATAGTAATAAAAATAATTGTTATCATTTTGTGAGACCTTTTCTTTAAGTGAGGTTAAATTGTTTGTTCAGGAAGGGATGTCTGGTTGTTTTGTTATTACATCAAATTGCCACACAAGAGTACACTACCGTTCAATGTTTTGGGGTCGGTAAGATTTATAAAAATAAATAAAAAGCTGGCTTATGCTGACTAATTCTGCATTTATTTGATTAAAATACAGTAACAACACAAACATTGTGAAATGCTATTACAATTTAAAAGAACACTATATTTTAAAATGTAATTTATTCCTATGATGCAGAGCTGAATTTTCAGCAGCTATTACTTTAGTCTTTATTGTCATATGATCCTGCTCAACTCTCTCTAATACGCTGATTTAACGTTTAAGAAACTCTTCTTAATAATTTTTAAAACAGTTGACATTAAAACTGTGACATTTTTTTCAGGATTCTTTGATTAATAGAACAGCATTTATTTCAAATAGAAATCTTTTGTAACATTGTAAATGTCTTTACTGTCACATTTGATCAATTTTATGCATCCTTGCTGAATAAAAGTATTTAAAAAAAAAAAACTGACATCATTCTTTTGAATGGTCGTGTTATGTAGCATTTATTTTTTTTAATTATTGGTTGATTTGCTCTATTTTCATTAGTCTCTCACAAGGTTTCCCTCATTTCTCTTACAGACATTGATGGCTATTGAGAAGCTGCCCAAATATGCTCAAGCTGGATTTGAAGGATTCAAAACCCTGAACCGCATACAGAGTAAACTCTTCAAAACTACCATGGAGACAGATGAGAACCTGCTGGTTTGCGCTCCAACGGTTTGTTTACTGAAAGAGGCGCAACAGTCCAGGCGCTGACTTAAAATAAAAATTAAACTTATAAATATGATGCAGTATAAAACTTGATAAACTTGAGTTTTATGTTTAACTTCAATATTTGACCTTAAGGATTTTGTTTTTCCTCTCTTTGACCTGTAGGGTGCTGGAAAAACAAATGTTGCTCTCATGGCAATGCTCAGAGAAATCGGAAAGCATATTAACATGGATGGCACCATCAATGTTGATGAGTTTAAAATCATCTACATCGCTCCCATGCGCTCACTGGTACAGGAGATGGTGGGCAGTTTTGGCAAGGTAGGAGTAACAAACATGATGGAGAGAAAAAAATAACCCTTTTCCCCATGATTTCCTGTCATTTCTCTGCTTAATCTTGAATAATAATACTTGAAAAATGTGTTCCTTTTGAATTAGTACCTTTAATTAGTTACATTTAACAAAAAATATAAGTTTTTACAATTTATAAATGTATGTTTATATTTGTGATAAAGTATTAAATGTCCTCACAACATTTGTTGCTCCATCTGCAGCGCTTGGCAAGTTATGGCATCACTGTTTCTGAGCTGACCGGAGACCATCAACTGTGTAAGGAGGAAATAAACGCCACCCAGATTATAGTGTGTACCCCAGAGAAATGGGACATCATCACACGGAAAGGAGGGGAGCGCACATATACGCAGCTTGTGCGCCTTGTGATTATTGTAAGTAATCTAGTAGTCCCAGATTCCCTTTTTCAAAGATTTTTCATGTTTTTCCAAAATAACGTGTTCGGTCATGCAGGATGAGATCCACTTGCTGCATGACGACCGTGGCCCTGTCCTGGAGTCCCTGATTGCTCGAACCATCCGCAATGTGGAGCTGACACAGGAAGATGTGAGGCTCATCGGCCTCAGCGCCACGCTGCCCAACTACGAGGATGTGGCGAACTGCCTTCGTGTCGATTCATCCAAGGGCCTCTACTATTTCGACAACAGGTGAGAATGAGACTGCTGTGGATAAATGGAGAAATAGTCTTCTGTTTTTGTATAATAAAGTATGCATGTTGGCCATTTTCCTTTTTTAGTTTCCGACCGGTGCCTCTGGAACAAACCTATGTAGGAATTACAGAGAAGAAGGCCATCAAGCGCTTTCAGATTATGAATGAGATTGTCTATGAGAAGATCATGGAACATGCTGGAAAAAATCAGGTGATGCTGAGCACAATAAATGGACTAGATTTATCTCCTGAATTCTACTGTTTGTTCAGTCACTAACACTCTTCCCTTCTCCTTTCTAAACATTTATTTGTTTTTTTCCTAGGTGTTGGTGTTTGTGCACTCAAGAAAGGAGACAGGAAAGACGGCCCGTGCGATCAGGGACATGTGTTTGGAGAAGGACACTCTGGGGTTGTTCCTGAGAGAAGGTTCGGCCTCCACTGAGGTTTTGAGGACTGAAGCTGAACAGTGCAAGGTAAGCTCACAACTACCATGAAGGTGCTGTACATAAGACCGTCTCAAACAGATGTAAACTTGAAACAAAACCCACACAGAATCTGAACGTCATTCACAGCAAAATCTGCATATTAGTTTATTAAACATCTAGTGGAACTAGTGGTACCAAACTCAATGACAATAAATTATTATAGTTTAATTATAACAAAAATAAATGATAAGTTATAATATTATAAACTGTAATCAATTGTTGTGGTTTAAATTATGATTGCAAAAAATTGATTGTTATAAGAAATAATAATTATACTTGCAAAAATGACAATTTATTATTATTTAATTAGAATAATTACCAGTTTCAAATATTCCTCTTATCTGCTGTTATTTGATAAACAGGTAGTCCCACCCCGAGTTCACACCATTTCTTTTGAGCTAATATTATGTCCAGCAGCTAGTTTTTGCAGAAATTATTTTTCACCTAATTTGTTTTGTTGATTTTCCATAAAATTAATGCAATTAAAAGTCCCCAGATTCCCTCATGTCCTTGTCATAAGGCCACATTTGGTTAATGCATTACAGTACAAGTGACTCAATTCCGAGAAAAAAAAATTTCTCCTTCCATATGGCACAGATCGGAAATGACCCACGGTTTATATTTAAGCAGGAAAAAAAGCACATGAATTTCGATATTCTCAGATCGGTTTCAGGCCTCAATCATATGTGGTTTGTTCGCCAAGTATATACTGTAAATGCTGATTTAGATCATTAGATATGAGTCACTTTTAAAAGATGTAAGCTGGTTGTAAAAAAAAAAAAAATCGTTTTAATCAACAAATCGGAATTGGGCATCAAGATCTGCTGTGTAAATGCGGCCTAACTGAACACGCATTTATTGTATACTGGTTTTCTTAAAAATGTGTTTACTTTCTGTTGACAGAACCTGGAGCTGAAGGATCTGTTGCCGTATGGTTTTGCTATTCACCATGCTGGAATGACCAGAGTGGACAGAACGCTGGTAGAGGATCTGTTTGCTGACCGCCACATCCAGGTTAGTGCATTACATTCAGGAATGCTGAGAACATTCTTGATCATTTCATATTCTAAAATACAGAAGACTGAACCATGAATGTGTTTTGTAGGTATTGGTGTCCACAGCCACTCTGGCCTGGGGTGTGAACTTGCCAGCACACACTGTCATAATCAAAGGTACACAGGTGTACAGCCCAGAGAAAGGCAGGTGGACGGAGCTGGGAGCCCTGGACATCCTACAGGTCTGGATTATGTCCACACGTACTTTGTGTTTTGATAAGTTAAATAGACCACGAGCAACAACTTGACTCCCACTCAACTTTGTGACGCAGATGCTGGGTCGTGCTGGCAGGCCGCAGTATGACTCTAAAGGAGAGGGTATTCTGATCACTTCTCATGGAGAGCTGCAGTATTACCTCTCTCTGCTCAATCAGCAGCTGCCCATCGAGAGCCAGATGGTGGCCAAACTACCGGACATGCTCAATGCAGAGATAGTGTTGGGCAACGTGCAGAATGCCAAGGTATGTCAGAATGTGATGGGTGTAAGTTCATTAGTCTGCCAAATTTTAGTTTTCTAGCTTAAATATTTTATTGGTGGTCCAATAAAGGAGGTTTAACTTGGGGTTTCTTTGTGTGAGGGAATGAATATAAAATGTAATGATATAAAGACAACAATATTACAAAAAAATTAAAAAAGCTTTTATATTGTCCTTTTATTGAAGCATATTAAAATATTTTTTTTAATATTGATTTGTTTTATATAGGTTTTATTACTTTTTTGCCCATCCTTATATTAGTATTTGTTTCCAGAATACAAAAAGGCTTTTATATTGGTAATTTACTCTAGCATTTTGATAAATTAGTTACGTTTGATTATACTGAAATGACATAGTTTTTGCGCATGCCTAATATTAGTATTCCTCTGTAAGCTCAGCATCTGTTGCAGGGTTTGATCTGTTTTGTTACTGTTTTCAGGATGCTGTAAATTGGCTGGGTTACACATACCTGTATGTACGGATGTTGCGGAACCCCACTCTATATGGCGTCTCTCATGATGACCGCAGCATTGACCCACTGCTGGAGCGACGCAGGTTGGACCTGGTGCACACAGCAGCCACTGTCCTGGAGAAGAACAACCTGGTCAAATACGACAAGAGATCTGGCAGCTTTCAGGTACACACAGTTTGTCATATTAACCCCCCTTTCTAAATGGGCACTTCCAGATGGTTAATGTGCATGATCAATGCTGAGAGTGTACCAGCTTTAAATCCCCGACCCAGGATAATTATAGAGGTCGACCGATATGGGTTTTTCTCTGGCCAATGCCGATATTTATCCAGACATCAATGGGTTATTGATCATTATAGGTGTTATCAATCATTTAGTTGTTGTTGCTAGTTTGAGTTGAGAAATACACATTTCAGAATTATCACTAATCTGTGTGTGCAATTTGCTTTAGAACCAAGCAAGTTGACTCATGAAACCATTTGTTTATTATATCGCAATTGCATATCGCAATATTGACATCAATAATTGGAATATGACATTTTCCCCAAATCGTGCAGCCCTAGTACACACACAAAACATGAGTACCAAACTGAGAGTCGCGGCTACTTTCCAGTCTACTTGCGCTTCAATATTTAAATAGGAAAGTCTTAAAAACACGAACATTATCGTTTCTTGGGAAGTTACCAGGTAGTCGTCTTCAAAAAGTTAGCAGGCAGAGTGGGACTGGCAATCTGCTAGCTTCAAGAAGCAATGTCACGTGTTCCACAACAACGCTGCCCGCAGATACGCTTGCTTATTGATCGCCTTAATTTGCAGCACAATCGGCAGATGTTGATTCATTAAAAAATGCCACAAATCGGCCCGATCAATCGGTCGACCTCTAGATAATTGATTTCAGCAGGTCTGCCTGAACGCATCATTTAAACTTTTAAATGACAGCAACAGATGTGGTTAAAATTGTGTCTTGTGTTCTGCTGTAGGTGACAGATCTGGGCCGCATCGCAAGCCATTTTTACATCACCCACGAATCCATAATGACCTACAACCAGCTGCTGAAGCCCACACTGAGTGAGATCGAGCTCTTCAGGGTGTTCTCGCTGTCCTCTGAGTTCAGAAACATTAATGTCAGAGAGGTACGTGCCTTGTCTAAACAAACCTGAAACGTCTGAACAGTAACTTCTACCTCTTGAATCCTAAAGACAGGATAAAGTGGAAAATGACTGCACTAACAAACATGGTTTTTACTGACAGGAAGAAAAACTTGAGCTTCAGAAACTGCTTGAGAGAGTCCCTATTCCAGTGAAGGAAAGCATTGAAGAGCCCAGCGCAAAGGTAAATGCGTGTAGAAGAACTTATATATTATAGAATATTCAATTGTATGATTGTCTCTTAAATAGAATGTTATGTCTTTCTCAGATTAATGTGCTGCTGCAGGCATATATCTCTCAGCTTAAACTGGAGGGCTTCGCTCTCATGGCTGACATGGTCTATGTGACACAGGTGAGTGTTTGGGGAAACAATGTTTTGTAAAATTCTCCCGTGTTCTAAAAGGATATTTTTATTTTAAAATCACAGATTTAACATTGTGTTTGATCCTACAGAGTGCTGGCAGGCTGATGAGGGCCATCTTTGAGATTGTTTTGAGCAGAGGCTGGGCCCAACTTACCGACAAGACTATGAACCTCTGCAAGATGATCGACAAAAGGATGTGAGTTGTCATGATGCTGATATTGCCAAGCATAAATGTATTGTTTGTCTTGCAGTGTGATGTTTATGCTATTGGCTTTTTACCATCAAGGTGGCAGTCGATGTCTCCCTTGCGTCAGTTCCGCAAGCTTCCAGAGGAGGTCATCAAAAAGATTGAAAAGAAAAACTTCCCCTTTGAGCGCCTCTATGACCTGAACCATAATGAAATTGGTGAATAGTGGCTAATACACTAATACTCAAACATTGTCTTTATACCGAAATGCCATTTTATATCATTTTCTCATGATCTGAAATTTTTAACTGTTTCAGGTGAGTTGATTCGCATGCCAAAGATGGGGAAAACCATTCATAAGTATGTCCATCAGTTCCCTAAACTGGACCTGGCGGTTCATCTGCAGCCTATCACACGCTCCACTCTGAAAGTGGAACTCACAATCACACCAGATTTCCAGTGGGATGACAAGGTCGGTCCAAAAAAAGATCAGTAAATTACCAAATAATAAGAATATTATTGTTATTATAACTAGAATAAAGAATTACGTATAGATTAATAGCAATAATGTGTGTGTGTGTGTGTATATGTATATATGTATATGTGTGTGTATGTATATATATATATATATATATATAACACACTAAATGTTGGCTTCTTCCAGATACATGGCTCATCTGAGGCCTTCTGGATCTTAGTGGAGGATGTGGACAGTGAGGTCGTCCTTCACCATGAGTACTTCCTCCTGAAGGCCAAGTACGCTCAGGACGAACATCTTGTGACTTTCTTTGTGCCCGTGTTTGAGCCGCTGCCCCCGCAGTACTTCATTCGCATAGCTTCAGACCGCTGGCTATGTATGTTTTTATTTATACTTGCTGATGACATACTAACAACTTAATACTGCAGAAAATATTACTAAACCTTATTGCATATCTAATTTACTGTGGCTTTGATATAACAACCAAAATCCATAATACTATTTGGAAGTAAAATGGAGTGTTGGAGGTATTGCAGTAGTCCAGAATGTTTTTTTTTTTTCTCAAGCATGTGAGACGCAGCTGCCGGTTTCATTTCGTCACCTAATCCTGCCTGAGAAATATCCTCCTCCTACTGAGCTGCTGGACCTGCAGCCTTTGCCCGTGTCCGCTCTGAGAAACGCAGCCTTCGAGAGCCTTTACCAGAAGTTTCCCTTTTTCAACCCAATCCAGACCCAAGGTACCTGCCCTCGTAAACCCTCCAACCCGCTATCATACTTGATTGAGAACTTCCTTCTAAACGAAACAGTTCTCGTTTTCAGTGTTCAATGCGGTGTACAACAGCGACGACAACGTCTTTGTTGGTGCCCCCACGGGCAGCGGGAAGACCATATGTGCGGAGTTTGCTATTCTTAGGATGCTCCTACACAACTCAGAAGGCCGCTGTGTCTACATTACACCCATGGAGGCTCTGGCCGAACAGGTACAGCTACAATTATTTGCCTTTATGGAAATAAATGCAATAATGTAAAAGTCTCTATAGTTCGACTTAAGATAAATTAAAGAAATTGATGAAACAAGGATGTGAATGTCATGATTCAGACATTATTTTTTGTGTAGGTCTTTATTGACTGGCACCAGAAGTTCCAGGATACTTTGAATAAGAAGGTTGTCTTACTCACTGGTGAGACAAGCACTGACCTAAAGCTGCTGGGTAAAGGCGACATCATCGTCAGCACCCCAGACAAGTGGGACATTCTTTCCCGTCGCTGGAAACAGAGGAAGAATGTGCAGAACGTTAGCCTCTTCATAATAGACGAGGTTCATCTCATTGGAGGTGACAACGGAGTAAGTGTTTGTTTTTATTCTAATTTGTAATCACCAAGAATGAGCTGTTAGTTTCTCAGAGATCATTGTTTTGGTTGTTCGAATCCATTATTTCCTATTTCTGTGTATCTCTTGTAGCCCGTGTTGGAGGTGATTTGCTCCAGAATGAGGTACATCTCCTCTCAGATTGAGCGGCCCATCCGTATCGTGGCCCTCAGCTCCTCTCTGTCCAATGCTAAAGATGTGGCCCACTGGCTTGGCTGCAGCACCACAGCCACCTTCAACTTCCATCCCAATGTCAGGCCGGTTCCTCTGGAGCTTCACATCCAGGTCAGTCTAAAGCTCTCTGTAACTTAATTTCATCTACTTGCACAATCCTTGCCCTGTTCTTCTGTTTATATTTGAAGTTTTGTTTAATCCACTTGACTACTTTTCCCCTTCCTCAGGGCTTCAACGTGAGTCACACACAGACTCGTCTGCTGTCCATGGCAAAACCTGTGTATCACGCCATAATGAAACACTCTCCATCCAAGCCAGTGCTGGTTTTTGTGCCATCAAGACGCCAGACTCGTCTTACCGCTATTGATATCCTCACCTTCTGTGCTGCTGACGTGGTGCCACAAAGGTGCTGGGAGATCTATATCACATCCATACACTAAATACACTCTTATCCCATCGGGCATCTCATCTTCAACCTTCTTTTTGTCCCTGCAGGTTCCTACACTCAACCGAGAAGGATCTGGCTCCATTCATGGAGAATCTAGCTGATGCTACACTGAAGGAGACCCTCTCTAACGGGGTGGGCTACCTTCACGAGGGCCTTTCACCTACAGAGCGCAGGATTGTGGAGCATCTCTTCATTTCTGGTACAGCACATGAAATTTCATTTTTTAGTTTAACAGTCATAATGTACTCGGGACAGTTTTGACCTGGAAAAATGCATAAACTTCTACAAAAAAGAATAATTTAGAATTCTTTAAGAAATTTTTAGAATTTTGTGTTCTTTACAAAAAATAACTTTTTAAAAAAGTTACCTTTTGTTCAGCATGAAAAATGTATCCTCTTTATCTTAAAGTGAAAGCTTATGCAAGGAAAATGAATACATTTCGTTTGAAAACATTCCAAAAAATGTTTTTTTTAGTTTTTTTTTTAGAAAATGAGTAGTTTTTTAAAAGAGCTATAAAGGAATTTAATTAAATCCAATAGAGTTAATACTGGCAGTTCTCAGATTATATATTCTATTAAATATTAATGTAATTATGAAAAAAATTCTCATATTGATAATTCATTTTTCTTAAATCACTTGTTTTGCTGTAGTTCACGTATAAATTGAAATTTCAATGAAATTCTCTTTTTTTAATGAAAAGGGTAAATGTACACTAACTTCCCAAAATGTTTGCACATTCACTCATTAACGAGAAGTTAATAATAACATCCAAAAAATTTTTGCACATTCACTCATTAATGAGAAGTTAATAATAACATCCAAAAAATGTTTGCACATTCACTCATTAAGAAGTTAATAATCAGATAAAATTAGTTGAAAATATAAAGTTATGACTCTTACAAGATCACATTTAGTGCTGGGCGGTATATCGGCTCATCTGGTATAATGGTTTCAATTTCGTGTACAATATGTATTTTTGAAATACCACCATAATGGTGCATAACTGAAACAGGTGGCCACAAAGAGCACTATGTAGAGTGTATTTTGAGGGGACCTGTATGAACTTCATTCCCTTCTTTCAAATGGTTATATCTTGATAACACAACAATAACATCACAAGCATTTCACAATTTCATTTGGCAAAACTATTGGCATACCATATACACAAAAACTGGAAAGATCATCACGACAACCCCTTCAAAATAAAAGTTTGGATTAACTTGAATAAAATATGAAATAATTATATTACTATTGCACAGTAGAATGTAGTAGTAATAATAATATAGTTTATTAAAAGACACAGAAACTCAAAGGTCTTCATTACAACCTGCCAAAATAAAGGTTCGGTGTAACTTAAAGAAATTATGAAAGAAATATTACCAATGCACAGTAGAACATTTTATGAGGTTAATCGAAACGATTGATTAAGGTTTGTCTGAGCTAAAAGAAGTGTTGCCCCCCTCTGCTCTCTCATGCCAGGTGCCATTCAGGTGATGGTGGCATCTCGCTCTCTCTGCTGGGGCACTAACATTTCTGCCCACCTGGTGATTGTCATGGACACGCAGTACTACAACGGTAAAATCCATGCGTAAGTATTTTTTTATCCTTAGTGGCCTCAAATGACTGATGTCATCACCAATTTTTACACTGTACACGTGGATTGCTCATGAATATCTTTCTCTGATTAGGTACGTGGACTACCCAATCTATGATGTGCTCCAGATGGTAGGAAAGGCAAACCGTCCTCTCCAGGACGATGAGGGTCGCTGTGTCATCATGTGTCAAGGGTCCAAAAAGGTAAAGCTGACATTAAACCACACATTTTCTTGACTCAAGATCGGTTAGTCTCAAGCGTGATTGATTGGCTCTTAATAATTTTGAACATCCTTGTTCTTTAGGACTTCTTCAAAAAGTTCCTTTACGAGCCTCTGCCTGTTGAGTCTCACCTGGACCACTGTCTTCATGACCATTTCAACGCTGAGATCGTCACCAAGACGGTGGAGAACAAGCAGGACGCTGTGGACTACTTGACATGGACGTTTCTGTACCGTCGCATGACCCAAAACCCCAACTACTACAACCTGCAGGGTGAGGAATCACAGTAACTCGTAATGCATACAGATCTTCACTACAGCAGGACAAATGACTTGACATTCAAAATCTAGACTTCACGCTGCAGAATTTACTATTAGGAGAGCATGCAAAAATATTCAACTTCATCTGTGTATTTGAAGTACTTTTTAATGCATCAGAGACTAAAATCTCTTAATGTTCCAGGTATGTCGCATCGTCACCTGTCGGATCATCTGTCTGAGCTGGTGGAAAACACCTTGCAGGATCTGGAACAGTCCAAGTGCATCAGCATTGAGGATGAGATGGATGTGGCACCTCTGAATCTGGGCATGATTGCAGCCTACTATTACATCAACTACACAACCATCGGTGAGGATCTTCTCTGTTTAACAGTCGCAATGAAACTGAAGTAGCAGATCTTTTCTTCTGTATAAGTATCAGTATTGGTTGAGAAATCGATATTGTCAATCCAGCTAGCATCCACACAGCTAACATCATTACCTGTTGTAGCTTATCCATGTTGTGTACACGAAATAGACACTGACAGTCAAAACATGCCATAAGAGAAGTGCTAATTTAATGTCACTGTTTAGGTCAGTGATTTCGACCTTCTAAAACCATTTTAGTCAAATGTGGTTGATGAAATGTGCTGCTTAATTGTCTAGCCATGTCCGTCTTGACTGATACATCTCTTATCTGTTTGTCCTCGCTCCAGAGCTGTTCAGTATGTCCCTAAATGCCAAGACAAAGGTCCGTGGCCTCATCGAGATCATCTCAAATGCTGCGGAGTATAAAAACATTCCCATCAGGCATCACGAAGACACCCTGCTGCGGCAGGTAAATAAAACTTTACATTATATGAGTGTAATGTTAACTCTTAGAACAAGCAGACTGCATCAGATCTCTAACCACTCTTTGACTTTTGCAGCTGGCTCAGAAAGTGCCTCATAAACTGAACAACCCCAAGTTCAACGACCCTCATGTGAAGACTAACCTGCTGCTTCAGGCTCATCTGTCCCGCATGCAGCTGAGTGCAGAGCTCCAGTCAGATACTGAAGACATCCTCAGCAAGGTGAGGGTAAACTCTTTGAGCACATAGTCTTTCACAGCTCAAAAAGGACAACACATGCAAATTAGGATACATAAATCTTTGATTAATATAAAGTTTAAAAGAATAGCATTTAGAAATCTTTTTGTTTCATAAGTCCTCCTGCTCTTCTCTTGCCTGTATTTTTAGGCGGTGAGGCTGATCCAGGCGTGTGTAGATGTGCTCTCCAGTAACGGCTGGTTGAGTCCAGCGCTGGCTGCCATGGAGCTGGCTCAGATGGTCACACAAGCCATGTGGTCTAAAGACTCTTACCTCAAACAACTACCCCACTTCACTTCTGAACACATCAAGCGCTGCACGGACAAGGTGAGATTTGCATCTGAGTAAGTTCATCTGTGAACATTGTCTTTTGGTTGTCTGTCTCAACTCTTTTGTTGACGCATTTAGGGTGTGGAGAGCATCTTTGACATCATGGAGATGGAAGATGAGGACCGCACTGGTCTTCTGCAGCTTTCAGATATACAAATGGCTGACGTGGCACGCTTCTGTAACCGCTATCCCAACATCGAGCTCTCGTACGAAGTGGCTGACAAGGACGACATCAAGAGGTATGAGCTGAAATCAAAATCCAAAGTGCTTCAATTGAAAACCTACAACCTTGTGTGGGTGTACAAAACCAGCTATTTACCATTAATCTCTGCTGAAGATATTAATTTATTTTCTTGTGCTCACAGTGGAAGTCCAGTGGTCGTCCAAGTACAGTTGGAACGAGAAGAGGAAGTTACAGGGCCTGTCATTGCTCCTCTGTTCCCACAGGTGAGTGTCTATTTACATAAACCCTATATCCTTCCTTTGCGTTTAGCAGAAGAAACAAACTCATACAGGTTTGGAACAACGTGAGGAAATTACCTTTTTTTTTTTAGTTTTTTTTTTAGTTTTTTTTCAGAATAAACAACATACGTGAAGCATTAACAATAACCAGTTTAAAAAATAAATAAACTAAATAAAATAAACAAACAAACAAAAAAGGCAGCGTGGTAAAATACAGATTTACAATATCCTCATGTGAACAGTTAAGAATACATGTTAGACTTATAATCAATGCCAAGACAGTTCAAAGGAATTTTCCACAACTTCTGAAATGATTTTTAGATTTACCTTTTAACATACACCCAATCTTTTCCACAAGTAGTTTCTTTAATCAGGATTATCCAGTCCTTAATAAGGGGTGGGTCAATGCCAACCCATTTATTCATAATTGATTTCCGCCCCAACATCAGTTAAGTTCTAAAGACATCCGCGTATTCCAGAAAGGAGGGGGTAATACACCCAGCAAGCACATGAGTGGGGAGGCTGTAACCTTTTGTTTACATATTATAGATAGTTTATCACAAATACCATTCCAAAAATTAACAACCAATGAACATTCCCAGAGACAGTGAAAGAATGTTCCAATATTGTTGCTGCATTTAGGACATTGGGGAGATATTGTTTTATTTATTTTGCTGTATTTATTTGGAGATATATAAGCTCTATGTATTATATAAAATGACCATTTTCATGTTTGGGTGAATGATCTCTTTAAGGCATCTTAATATCTTACTTTCCCCAAACTTTTTGAGTGGTTGTGTAACTCTTAACATTATTTGAAAATAGTTGATCTTGCTTTGAGGTTATTTTATACTTGCAGCATTACTTAATGACTTTTTGTTTGTTTGTGAAGAAACGTGAAGAAGGCTGGTGGGTTGTTATTGGAGACCCCAAATCGAACAGCCTTATCTCAATCAAGAGACTAACTCTTCAACAGAAGGCCAAGGTTAGTCCTGCTTTTATATCCAAGGTCTTATATGACCCTCAAATTGTAGTATTTTAAAAAAATGGAGTGGAAGTCTTGTCAGAACTCTGTTAATGACAATGTTTTTTTTCCTCCCACAGGTAAAACTCGACTTTGTGGCACCTGTTGTTGGTGTGCACAACTACACACTGTACTTCATGAGCGATGCCTACATGGGCTGTGACCAGGAATACAAGTTCAGCACAGATGTTAAGGAGGCAGACAGTGAGGGAGACAGTGACAGTGATTAATCCTAGATTAGTCATGCTGGACTGATATACTGTCATGTTAAACAATCTTAAGTGTTTTTATAGATATTTTTCGAGGAATATTGTGACTGTTTAATGCATTATGATTTAATTAAATAAACATGTACATTGGAGATTTTGTTTTGCACTGTTTTATTAAAAGGTCATCAGATTAAACAAAGGGTACGTTACATGACAACGGTGTGCTAAAAATGGAAAACGACAGATGACAACGTTGTCAAAACTATCCCCGATCACACAGATTTGTGAAAATTAAAAATTCTGTATTATGCTGCCATGCCAGTAATTGCCAATGTCACTTAGTAAAGAAACACTACGTACCTAAACTGAACATGTAATTACCATGCGCATGTCACCATTTTCACAAATTTGTGTTTTTGTAGTTTCATAGGCGTAATTTCCGGGTGGGACATGTCCCCACCACTTTTTGCCAGGGTCGATTGTGTCCCCACCACTTTTGAAGCATCTAGTAGTGGCACGGATGTACCGATACAAATAAATAAAACATCTCCAGTTAACTCTAGTAGAGCATTCATTTCTTTCGTTTGTTAAACAAGAGGCGATCTGAAATGTGATGTTTTTTAAATCAAGTGACCAAAGTGCTCGTTGCCACTGCTATCAGTGGCGCGGATACAGTGTTCTGTTGTGACTCGCGCACAGTCTTCACACGGACACAAGCTTCAATCTGTTGTGGAGAGACTCTATTTGTTACGGTGAAATCACAAAACATAATGCACAAAAAAACGTGTCCCTGCTTGATATACAACCACTAATAAACAATCGGTTTTGATGAGGGAAAAAAAAAAACTATACTAAGTGTGGATTAGAACCCAGAACCTCTGACACGCTTGGCAAAAATTCTCGCCACTAACAACATATCTTAGATCTCATTAAACGACAAATTAAACACAATGTACTACTGTATACTATGTACCACACACACCTGTCCCACCCACTTTTTAAAACAAAGTTACGCCACTGTGTAGTTTACACTGAGACAATAACGGTATCATTTTCAAAAACTAGCACTTTACATCAAAAAGTTATGATTTCAGGCCTCCAAAACGCTGTTGTCGTGTAAATCGTAGTTGAAAACAGTGTTGTGTAAACTGCCCCTAAGTCATTGAGGTATATTAAAAGTATAATAAAAAAAAAAACTGCATTAAATAAAGAAATGACTTTATTCACAGTCAGTGTTTAGATATGGGGATTCAGTGAGGTTGTTAGAGCCGAGTCTCCAAACACATTGGTGTATGAAGCCTTCAGGTAGTGGACATAGTTCTGCAGACTGCGGTTGGCGCTGTTCACCTGCTCCAACTGGTTCTTCATGTCTTGAAGTTTGCACTGAAATCGCTTCTCCATCTGAAAAATTAAAACCCAAACTGTTTCTAAAAGGTGCATCTATAAATATTTGACATGTAACGAAAAATTCCTGATTGAATTTAAACATCTGTGACACAAAACATTGACTCGTCTCAGTTTCTACAAAGCCTCTAAAGGGATATGAAGTTGGAAATTACAACACTGGAGGAAAAATATTTTTTAGCTCAAAAGCATTGACTTTTTCCTCCCACTTCATATTTCCGTCATCACTTTTGTGTTTGATCGCAGTTTCTTGGAGGGACACGCAACTTTTGCTAAAGAACAGAAAAGTGTTGCAAGGAAATGCAAAGTTTCTAGGGGGAACGCAAAAGAATTTAAATATACTTTTTCCTCCTATCTCATTTTTTTCCTATCACCATGTGCCTTAGGGGCTCCATATGTTTCTGACAACATGCTGTTTTTTGGCTGTGGTCAAGTCAAACTGAAGCACAGCTCTAAATTATTTTCCGTGGTAAAATTGTATTCACGATATAATTCTTTGATGATTTTAAGAATATTTTTAAATGGAAAGTTTCAGCTGAGAACACTTACGTCATCTTTGCTGCGGCGCATCTGACCCAGCTCATTTTTAGCCAGGCTCAGCTGGGCCTCCAAATCCAGCTTTTTGGACTGAGCTGAGCGTTCTTTGGACAGCACCCGGTCTAGGCTTTGCTCCACCTGTGAACAAAGCCCCATCATGAAAAATATGTATACACTAACCTCACCTCACAGGTGCAACAAAATGAGCTTGATGTGACGTGTTCTGAGACCTGTCTGTGCGCCTCCTCTTTGGCCTGCTCCACCTGTCGGGAGAGAGAGTCACACTCTCGGCTCCTGTCCTCCAGGCGCAGCTGTGTGGCATGGATGGTCTCTTCACGCTTGGCGATGACCTGAAGCAGATCCCTGTTCTGAGTGCTCACGTCCTCCATCTTCCTGTGTGCCAGAAATATGACGAAGCTCAAATACTGTTAGGAAATTTAACTAGAAAAGGTTTTAAGCTTCAGCTTTCTTTGTGTGTATGGGTTTATGTTAAAGACCAAGTTAAATTATATTAATTTAGTATTTTATTTTTTATTTATAAATAGAGTTTTTTCTGTGTTGGCATTTCCTGTTCAGACAATGTCATCATTTTGATTTAATTATTAGACGAGAAGGAATAAAGAATATTCATAATTTAGATTTTCATAAGGCCTTTTAAATAAAGCAGAAGATAATGTCATCAATATATTTTGGTTTATTCTATACAAGAAAAGGAATTATAAAATTATTCATAATTTTGATGGTATAAAGGTCTATTACATTATATTATAGCAGAAGATAAAGTCATCAATATATTTTGGTGTATTTCATAGAAGGAAATGTGAATAAATATGCATAGTTTTGATGTTATATGGTCTTATAAATTATATTATATGTGCAGCAGACCTTTCAATGCTTTCCATTGAGCGTTTCAGCTGCATATTTTCTTCAAGTAGAAATAAGTTCTTCTCCTGGAGGTTCTCTATTTTACAACTCTGCTGCTCCGTCTACATGCAAACAGGAAAATAAGTCATAAAAATAAAAACCCATCTGATTTAAGCATAATATTTGTGGTGTAAATGTGTATTCACTTGCGTGGTGTCCGT
Organism: Gila orcuttii; assembly: GCA_026230005.1. NCBI lineage: Eukaryota > Metazoa > Chordata > Actinopteri > Cypriniformes > Leuciscidae > Gila > Gila orcuttii. The sequence continues at coordinate 23,444,073 of JAPDVR010000015.1, forward strand.
AAACATCACCTTGTTTCTGAGCTCAGACAGAGTGCTGTTCTGCTCCGCATTTCTTCTGTCCTGGATGTGCATGTTCTCTCTGGCCTCCCTGAGCTCTTCATCCAGGCGCTTCAGAGCTTCCCGCAGCATCTCCATTTCCCTCAGACGGGCCTGGAGCTGTTTTCGACCCTGTTCCACTTCTCTTTCCACCTCCGTGCGGTCACTCTGTGCTTCCTTCTCCGCCAGTTCCAGCCTCAAAGAGTATTCCTCGGATTCCAAACGCGTCTTTTGCAACTGCAAGAAATGTGAAGGGTTAATGTACTATGACTAAATGCAGACGGATTGTAACGAGCTGTGAGGAAGGCATGTTGAAGCACCTGACTCTTGTAACCCTCTACCAGACTCTCAAAGTCTTTAAGAGAGATCTTTAGCTGCTGGACCTCTGACTGAGACAAAGACAACCTGTCCTCTGTGGCTGACAGTGTGCTCTAATAGATACAAAAATCACAATTAGAATCAGAGCTTAGATGGTTTTGTGAGAAAAGTCTTTGAGTCTGAGTTGTTGCCTTGAGTCTCTGGTTCTCCAGTTTGGTAGCAGTGTTCTCTGAGGTGAGGGAGTGCAGACGGCTGAGAAGCCCCTCTCTCTCAGCGCAGGACTTCTGCTCACAACTGCGCAGCTGTTCACTCGACTCAGTGAGGCGACTGCAAAGAGAAGAGATCCATTATGAGATCCGCTAAATATAACAATCAGGTAAAAATCTTGTCAAGAAAAGTCCCAATCATATTGGAATCAAAAATCCAAAGGAAAAAAAAAATGAATTGTGTTTTGCAGAAAGAACATTCTTATGTTATCCCCACAATTCTTATTACCATAATACAAAACGACTATTATTCTTACAGTCTCATTAATGTTAAAATATAAATAAACTAAGTATTTATGGACAACTGTTCTAACAAATTTCTTGAGCAGCAAATCAGCTTATTAGAATGATTTCTGAAAGATCGTGTGACACTGAAGATTGCAGTAATGATGCTGAAAATTCAGCTTTGATCACAGGAATAAATTACATTTTAAAGTATATTAAAATAGAAAACAGATATTTTCAATTGTAATTATATTTCACAATATTACTATTACTTTTTACTATATTTTGATCAAATAAATGCAACCTTTGGTGAGCATTAGAGACCTTTTTTTTCTCTCCAAAGCATTTTTTTTTTTATCGTATTGACCCAAAACATTTGAATGGAAGTATACAGGTCCTTCTCAAAAAATTAGCATATTGTGATAAAGTTCATTATTTTCCATAATGTAATGATAAAAATGTAACTTTCATATATTTTAGATTCATTGCACACCAACTGAAATATTTCAGGTCTTTTTTTGTTTTAATACTGATGATTTTGGCATACAGCTCATGAAAACCCAAAATTCCTATCTCAAAAAATTAGCATATTTCATCCGACCAATAAAAGAAGTGTTTTTAATACAAAAAAAGTCAACCTTCAAATAATTATGTTCAGTTATGCACTCAATACTTGGTCGGGAATCCTTTTGCAGAAATGACTGCTTCAATGCGGCGTGGCATGGAGGCAATCAGCCTGTGGCACTGCTGAGGTGTTATGGAGGCCCAGGATGCTTCGATAGCGGCCTTAAGCTCATCCAGAGTGTTGGGTCTTGCGTCTCTCAACTTTCTCTTCACAATATCCCACAGATTCTCTATGGGGTTCAGGTCAGGAGAGTGGGCAGGCCAATTGAGCACAGTAATACCATGGTCAGTAAACCATTTACCAGTGGTTTTGGCACTGTGAGCAGGTGCCAGGTCATGCTGAAAAATGAAATCTTCATCTCCATAAAGCTTTTCAGCAGATGGAAGCATGAAGTGCTCCAAAATCTCCTGATAGCTAGCTGCATTGACCCTGCCCTTGATAAAACACAGTGGACCAACACCAGCAGCTGACATGGCACCCCAGACCATCACTGACTGTGGGTACTTGACACTGGACTTCAGGCATTTTGGCATTTCCTTCTCCCCAGTTTTCCTACAGACTCTGGCACCTTGATTTCCGAATGACATGACAAAATTTGCTTTCATACGAAAAAAGTACTTTGGACCACTGAGCAACAGTCCAGTGCTGCTTCTCTGTAGCCCAGGTCAGGCGCTTCTGCCGCTGTTTCTGGTTCAAAAGTGGCTTGACCTGGGGAATGCGGCACCTGTAGCCCATTTCCTGCACACGCCTGTGCACGGTGGCTCTGGATGTTTCTACTCCAGACTCAGTCCACTGCTTCCGCAGGTCCCCCAAGGTCTGGAATCGGTCCTTCTCCACAATCTTCCTCAGGGTCCGGTCACCTCTTCTCGTTGTGCAGCGTTTTTTGCCACCCTTTTTCCTTCCCACAGACTTCCCACTGAGGTGCCTTGATACAGCACTCTGGGAACAGCCTATTTGTTCAGAAATTTCTTTCTGTGTCTTACCCTCTTGCTTGAGGCTGTCAATGATGGCCTTCTGGACAGCAGTCAGGTCGGCAGTCTTACCCATGATTGCGGTTTTGAGTAATGAAACAGGCTGGGAGTTTTTAAAAGCCTCAGGAATCTTTTGCAGGTGTTTAGAGTTAATTAGTTGATTCAGATGATTAGGTTAATAGCTCGTTTAGAGAACCTTTTCATGATATGCTAATTTTTTGAGATAGGAATTTTGGGTTTTCATGAGCTGTATGCCAAAATCATCCGTATTAAAACAATAAAAGACCTGAAATATTTCAGTTGGTGTGCAATGAATCTAAAATATATGAAAGTTTAATTTTTATCATTACATTATGGAAAATAATTAACTATCACAATATGCTAATTATTTTGAGAAGGACCTGTACAGTACATCAGTACACCATTGTATAATTGATTTTAATTTAATATGATAAAATAAATATAAACATTATTAAGCTAACACAATCATCATTACAAATAATAGAGATCATAAAACTTAGATTATGGTAATGAGAACTGGGTGGTAACATATATTGGTTTTGTAAATAATGTCACATGCAAATCTTATTTTAATGTCAAAATTTTGTTTGAAACGGCTGTGTGAGATTTGCCCAACAACACAGACCTTTTTTTTCAAAAGGAGCTGTTTAAAGTTAAAAAGTTTTTAAACTTTTTTTTAAAAGGCTCACTGATGTATAGCAAGCATCATAAATTACTCAGAACATAATTCACACTAAAAAAAGAATAAATTATAGACATGAAGACTAGGCTGAGCTTAAGTGAACACTAAAAGCAAGTGAAGAAAGAGAGTTACTGACTTATTTAAGGTGGTGATCTCCAACTCCAGCTGGCTTTTCTCTCTGTTCTGTTTGGAGTAGCGTTGCTGAAGCACTTCAGCATTGGAGAGAGCCTCCGCTAACTGAGTCTCCTGAAGAAACGACAGAAACACAACAGTCAAAGTTTGCACTGCATGGGTCACACAGGCCAACTACAGAAAATCAGTATTTAAAAAAAAAAAACTGTAAAATGTGAGACAGAGTTCCCAGTGAAGTAAATATAAGAGGCCAGCAAAATGACACAATACAAATAACATTTGGAGAATTACGTCATCAATTAGTAAACCATTAAGGTCAACAGAAACTTTACATGATTTTTATGAAACCCTGAAGCACATTTAACATTGTTCTTCAGTATACAGTACCTTATCCGAGAGTTGTGCAGAGAGCTGTGCAGCTGTATTCACACTTTGTTCGGCCAGCTTCCTCTGGTCCTCCGAGACCTGTTTGTGGATGTCTCTGTCTCCTTCACAGTGCTGCTTCAGCTCTCTCATCTGCTCCAGAAGGCCTTGAACCTCCTCCTGCTGATGCTGCAGTGTCCCTTCCAGCCTCTGTGCCACAGTACAGTACAATCTCTATGAGACATCTCACTGTATTCATGTAAATGAAAACTATGAATCCGCAGTAAAAAGTTGTCTTACTTGGATCTGAGCCTCCAAACGGTTATTTTCAGCTTCTTTCTTTTGCAGCTGGTTCTGCAAGCGACTGCGAGTGGATTCAAGAACCTTGGACAGCTCTCCTGTGGTCCTCAGATGCTCCTGTGACGACAATCCCAAAACACCTTCTTAAAACACTTCCTCTTTTAAAACTCAGCAACACAGGAGCAACTTTGCAAATTCACTATGCAAGTATTTATAAACGCAAAAGAGCTATTAAAACATGCCATAGAAGAATCTTGTGCAAAAAAATAACAGAAATAGAGTGGAAATTACCATTACCTTTTCAGTTTCCAAATTCTCAGCTATCTGATTGGCCTCTCTTTCCCTGTCTTTGAGTTTGGTCTCAAGTTTCTACAAGAGAAAATTATGATAACTAGCGATACAATCAACAAAGTATTTAAGGAAAAGGAAACCGCTCTACAATCAAGCATTACCTACTGCTCAACAGAATATTGTAAAATAATATTACAATTTAAAATAAAATAAAATGTTTTCTTTTTAAATATATTTTAAAATGTAATTTATTTCTGTGATTCTTCAGTCACATGATCCATCAGATATCATATTATATCATTCTAATATGCTGATTTGGTGCTCAAGTAACATTTCTTATTATTATCAATGTTGAAAACAGTTGTGCTGCTTAATATTTTTTGTGGAAGCCCTGATATATATTTTTTCCAGGATTTTTGATGAATAAAAAGTTCAGAAGAACAGCATTTAAATAAAACGAAATTTTTTGTAACAAGTCTTTAGTGTCACTTTAGATAAATTTAATGCATCCTTGTTGAATGAAAAATATCAATGCATCAAGCTCACAACAATGTCACAATTAGAAATCATACCAATAATACCCCAAAACAATATAAAAGTATATACATTCACAGCACAAAAACAAATGTAGGAGTTAGATTACAAACCCTTTTCTCAGCCTCAGAATCAGCTAGTTTTCTCATTAACATCTCCCTCTCATCAGACATCCTCAGAGCACCTGTCTGTGGTGAAAACTTTTTTTAAACTACACATACACAATATTGCAGAAAAAATTTGACAAATTTAGTTTACAGAAAGTCTTTCATACCTCCCACCCATGATGCTCCCTCAAAAGTCTTCTGAGAGTGCGATTTGTGTCCAAAAATGTGTCCAACTTCTGCTCGAGTAGCTCATGTTGACGGCCCAGATGATCAGAGTGCGTCTTTGACTGTTTTTTGTCCTGAATACACAAAGTGTATGCTTTTTTTATTTACATGAAAAGATTTCAGAGGTAACAGCAGAGTGTGTCCATCTTCTTACCTTCTTAAGTTTTCCCACGGTTTCCCTCAGAGCCATCACTTGTTTAGCTGCAGCCTGACCATCTATCTCAGCCTCCACCAGTTTCCTCAGCAGAGTTTCCATCTCCTGGTGATGAGGTCCTGTTTCTGATCTGTCCACATAAATCACATGTTTTAAAGTCAGCATGATGTGACGTCCAAGTAAAATGGACTTGATTTTGTCCATCGAGAATTGATTGGACGGTTGTGGTTTGCTATTGCTGTGATGTCATGTGAGTGACAGGTTGTCCCGCCCTCACGCCAGTAAACATATCATCAGAGAAGAGATGTTGTTGCAAGAAAGAGGGGAAGTTATAATGAGGACACATGAATTAAAACAAATAATGATGTGCACAGATAAATAAGAAAAAAAAATAAATAAGATTTATCAATTTTAATTTGATGGTGACTTTAAGCATTCAGGCCAACAACCTAAAAGCTAAAGTGACAAATTAATCTGGAAGAACTATACCTCATTTGTCCAGGCTCACCCTGCGTCCCATCTACAGTGCTTCGCAGATCAGTATTTTCGCACTTTGACCTCCTCAAGTCCTTACTAGCTTCCTCAAGTCGTTCCTCGTGGTGGTCAATCAAACGGCGACAGGCGCTTAACTGCTGTGATTGATGCTTCAGGTGGTCCTCTGCCTGCCGTAACTTTACCTGTGGAGGTTTTAACATTCAAATCCAATTGTGAAATCTATCTTATTGTCATGATTATTCACAATCCATACCTCACTTTTTATACAGTCAACCTCTGACATAAGGCTTTCAATTTTTCTCTCATATTTGCCAAGTACTTCTCTTGCATCGTCCTCTTCACTGGACAGGTCGGTGAGCCGGAGAGGAGGTGAGGAAGGGTCAGTGGCTGGTGCGGGGGTGATCTCTAAGCAGCGAGTAGCCCCCTGATGGGAAATTTTGTTATTCAAGTCTCTATGAAATCAAATTTCACAATTACAATTTTTAATGAAATATTAAATAATAAATTATTATTATTTTAAACTTAACGTGCCCTTGTAATCTTTAACCAATGACGTGTTTACTGGCGCGAGGACGGGACCTGTCACTCAAATCAGATCACAGCAACGGCCAACTTCAACCATCTATCTATCTATCTATCTATCTATCTATCTATCCATCTATCTATCCATCTATCTATCTATAAATTACAGGAACGTCTGTCTGTCTGTGTGTGTGTCTGTTATTCGCATATCTCTCGAACCGTTAGTCCGATGGATTTCAAACTTGACAGGTGTCTTGCTACGGGCACGAGTAAGTGCAGCGCCAAGTTTGACGTTGTTTGGATTAGAAATGCAAAAGATATCAGTAAATATATCGGTAAAAGAAGCACACATTGGCTTTTGCTGCTCTAGCCGCTGGCCACTCCCACTCTCACACTGCACACTGATACCCCTTTTCCACCAAAAAAGAACTGGTTCGGAACTGGTGCTGGTTCAAAGTTGGTTCGGAGTTGGTTCAACTTGCGAACCTTTTTAGAACCTGTTTGTTTTTCCACTGACTAGAGCGCCCAGCGAACGACGTCGTTACGTCACTGTGTACGTCGCCATACTTCTTAGCTAGAAACGCTTGGAAATAATAAAAAAAATAGAAACGCTTGCTCCAACTTCAAGCATAACAATTACAAAGGCGGACTACATCATGTTTCTGCAAATGTTTCTCCTGGCTTTGCGATCCTATATTATGGTCAGAAAAGATGTTTAGAACACATCTAAACCCGCCCCCAGATCCCGACGTAAGCATGACGTGGTAAAAGAACGGTTCTAGTCCAGCAAAGAGTTGGTGCCGCTTTGGAACCAGATTTCCTGGCCGAGAACCGGTTCTTTGGCTGTCGAAACACAAAGAACTTGTTCGCGCGCAGGCACCGGCTCCGAACCGGCTCTCAAAATGCTTTGGTGGAAAAGGGGTAAGAGTGAGCACAGCGCAGGACCAGAGACAGAGAGGGTCAAAGAAAGCAGCAGAGCTTATGTAGCGTTTTCTCTGAGTTCACTGTGTAGCCTGCTCCCTGAATCATCGCGCTTATTCATTTGTGGATGTTAACTGAATCTGTAAGTCAGCTACACTGTTTACTTCTGAATAGGATATGTTTAGTTGGTGAATAGCATAGGCTACTATTACACAGTAGCGATAACGTTAAGCGCACCAGAATAAAATATAATATTCAGAACAGAAGTAAACCGTGTAGCTGACTTACAGATTCAGTTAACATCCACAAATGAATAAGCGCGACTTGGAACTCGGAGTTCACTGTTACCCCTTTTCCACCAAAGCATTTTGAGAGCCGGTTCGGAGCCGTTGCCTGCGCGCGAACCAGTTCTTTGTGTTTCGACAGCCAAAGAACCGGTTCTCGGCCAGGAAAACTGGTTCCAAAGCGGCACCAACTCTTTGCTGGACTAGAACCGTTCTTTTACCACACGTCATGCTTACGTCGGGGGCTGGGGGCTGGGGGCGGGTTTAGATGTGTTCTAAACATCTTTTCTGACCATAATATAGGATCGCAAAGCCCAGAACATTTGCAGAAACACGATGTAGTCCGCTTTTTGTAATTGTTATGCTTGAAGTTGGCGCAAGCGTTTCTATTTTTTTATTTTTTTGAAAACATTATAACTAAGCAAAGAAGAAAACAGTCACAATATAGAACAAATAAATGGAAAGGGAAAAAAGACACAAAACAGGGGTACATAACTAATCAGAAAAGATTACATATCAAAGGAAAAGATTAAAAGACTTACATATTTCAATTGTTTTTGAAGCCTTCTTGGTACACGAGTTAGAGATAATCCCAAAGTAATGTTGTACTTGCAAGCGTTTCTAGCTAAGACGTATGGCGACGTACACAGTGACGTAACGACGTCGTTCGCTGGGCGCTCTAGTCAGTGGAAAAACAAACAGGTTCTGAAAAGGTTCGCAAGTTGAACCAACTCCGAACCAACTTTGAACCAGCACCATTTCCGAACCAGTTCTTTTTTGGTGGAAAAGGGGTATGTGTAGCCTGCTCCCTCAATCGTGTAGTTCAATTTTCCATATTTATTGTATGTCATTATGTCAGTATCAGTATTTGCTTTCTACCATGCACAAATAAAAATGTCACTGGACTTTTGCTGTGTAATTGTAACAATGAGCACTCAAACACACCAAACCAACAATTACTAAAAACACACACAAAAACTGATTTTGCACGGGCACTTTGCACTAGATTGACGACTCAAGTCACGCCCTACATTTTTTCTTGTTCGTTAAGCCGTTTCACTCGCATGTAACAACATGGAGAAAAGACTGTCTCAACTTCCGTTTCATGACGACTTTAAAAACAGTCATTCATTCAAAGTCAACTTTTTTTTTCTTTTTTTTTTTATAAATGACAATTATTTTAGGCTACTAAATAAAGATAAATGGGAATAAACAAACCTCCCATCTGTATTCTCTCCGTCTTGAGGCCCTTCCAGGAGGAACCCAGGGAGCTCGGACCTTTACACTGGAAGTGGATCGTAAATTGCTCACTTTACCCTGCTTAAGAAAAGAGTTGTGATGAGTTGTTTTACTGTCTCAGTAAACCAGTGAGGCTGATTGAAACTGGAATAGCAAAAATCATGCAGTCTGACCTGGCTCTTCTGTGGACTCTTTAGGTGGACATGCACAGATGTTGAGTCTGGGACATGAACATGGACGGGCGGAGAGGACGACCGTGTTTTCATCCCTTCAATTCAGTAGGGCTGTTTTTATTGGTCTTAATTGTTTCTAAAAGTTCACCAGAAGTGTATCATAAACTTGTGAGAAAAATGAAGTAGAGGTGTTATGAATCATACATGTGTAACGTTAACGTTATCTGTTAAACAAGACTATTTGTCCTCAGTCAAGTTTGTTCCTAATCCTTTACTTCTGCTCATGCACTGCATATTTATACGGACAGTTAAATCCTCCTGATCAAAAATACGTTGAAAATGTATTTATGTACTTTTTAAAATTTAAGTGATACGAATTCAAATGCCACTAACCTCAATGCGACGCAACGTCCCCTGTGTTGTTTGCAAATACCCAGTAGACTCTCGCATGGACAACAATAGCCGCCAATCAGAACCGCGTCTGGCGCTCTGAGTCCCGCCTTTAACGTTCTATATTGCATCTGATTGGCTGGTTCGAAACTTCAGCGACAAAGAATTGAGAAGTGTGTTTAACGCCCAATGAACTGAAGCTTATTATGTTTCTATGTCAACGACGCGTTGCTATGTGCAAGGCACCGCCTTCTCTGGCATTTGTCTGTAAAATTGTTTCATAAATATATCGCCTTTTTATTAGCAGTAGCATAAAAACATGACAGGCTACAGACAAGCAAGCTGACATCATCTGCTTGAGATTTTTTATTTATTTCATTGACAAATATTTATCACTTTTGACAAATCAAATGATGATGCATAGCGTTCTTGGTGAATTATTTAGCAACTTTCACATAAATTAGTAATATCACATTTTAAGTTAAATTGAGAACCCCAGGTTGAAAAACATTAAGTAACCTACAGATTTGAAGGTCACTGCAACCTCAGATTGAACGTTTATGAACAGTAACCCTAAGCGAGGTAGACGTAATTGACTACTAGGAGGGCTGATCTCATCTGCTTAGGAGGTAACAACCAATACCACTTGATGAGAGTGGCAGCACTTCAACATTACAAAAAGGAACAAAACAACAATTCAGAAGAACAAAAGCAACATATGCAAAAAATTAACCGTTATTTGTTGAAAAATAGACCAGATCACCAGTTTATACATTTGTTGATCACTTGTTATTTAAGCCCACAAAGATGGAGAAAACTGAATGGGTTCAGAACAATCCCACTAAAACCCATTCATAATGTCTGTAAATCATATGAGGTTGTTTTACTTTAAAGAGCATTTGGTTCAGGTAGCACTTTGCTTTCCAAAGTAAAATAAATAGTTGAGTAGAAAAAACAGTTGAGTAGTAAAGCAAATCATGGAGAGAGAAAAAACAAACAGGAAAAGCACTTTATGCTGTTCTGGGTGTGTTTTTGTTGATCTCTTCAAATTACATAAGCTCTGTGGGTATAATCTGAGCAAAGGAAGAATGGAAGCCAGTTTAATTACTGGAAAAAATAGTCTTTTAAGATTTGCATAACCAGTACGCTACCAACAGATGGCAAGTTGTGCAGTGGTATCAGGTGCTTCAAGTTGTTGCAGCAATGAACGAAGCTTTGATTTTATGACACTTGTTCTGTGACCTTCTGCATACGCCGGTACCAGTTCTTCACCTTGGTATGTTCCATCATATCATCAAATGCCTGAAGGCCTTCCATAACCCTCAGAACACCAAACACGGCCTGTTGAAAACACAAGGTACAAGAAGGATTAGATATGCCAATAAAAAAAATAAAAAAGCGAATCCAATTGACATTCCTCAACCAATTGTGACACTGGGAAAAATATACACTACTGTACACTACCATTTGGGGTCAGTAAGACTTTAAAAAAAAATTTTTATACTTTTATTCAGCAAGGATGCATAAAATTGACCAAAAGTGACAGTAAACACAAATGTTAAAATGCTACAAAATGTTTATATTTAAAATAAATCTTTCTATTCATCAAAGTGAAAAATAAAATGTATCATGGTGTCCACAAAGATATTTAGCAGAACAACTATCTTTAACATTGATAATAAGAAATGTTTCTTAAGCACCAAATCAGCATATTAGAATGATTTATGAAGGATCATGTGACACTGAAGACTGGAGTAATGATGCTGAAAATTCAACTTTTCTATCACAGGAATAAATTACATTTTAAAATATATTCAAATAGAAAAAAGTTACTTTAAATGATAAAAATATTTCACAATATTACTGTTTTTACTGTATTTTTAATCAAATAAATACAGCCCTTATGAGCATAGGATATCTTTCCAAAAAAAAAAAAAAATTCCAAATTTATATCACCAACCATAAAATTTAGAACGGCAGTAGTGTATTTTATATATCTATAATATAATTCTAGACTAACACATACCAGATCAGCAAGGTTGGGTTGATCACCTCCCATGAATTTCTTATTTTTTCCAATGGCTGCCACCCAATCATTGACGGCCTTGTAGAGATCCTGTCTGACATCATCTTGCAGATGGTGTCTGTGTAGTATAATGAGGTTAAACTTTAATGTCAAACATTTTTGTCAAATATTTTCATTATTTACTAACCCACTGCCCTAAAAAAAAATACCTATTTTTTAATCTCTTTGAAATGACCCACATGGCAGCAGCTCCGAAATACTTAGCAAAGAAGCCCTCAAAGGTGCTAAATTTGCCTTCTCGTACTATATAGTCAAAGGACGCGAGGGCTTCGGTCGGTGTGCGGTAAACATTTGGGGAAATTAGGTGCACCAGCCAATCATCTGCCCACTTCCGCCATTTAATCTCCTCTCTGAGCAAAAAGTGTTAGCGAGATCAACAAACAAAATCATGTTTGACACCATAAAATTGAATATAAAAAAGACTAATAAAGCAATCACTATCAGACATAACTTGTTTGCTTTACTTTCTGGTGTCTTTTCCAGGATATAGATGATCAGCATCAGCGTCATGCACCATGACCCAGTACTTATTGCCAAACTCTTTCACGTCTTTCCCACTGTCGTTCTTTGCCTTCATTTCAGGATAAAAAGTGAGGATCTCAGATATTGTTTTCTCCCTAAAAGAAGCAGTGAATAGACAATAAAAAAAAAATGCATTTATATTCACATTTATTTGCCTTACTTTTTTTTCATCTGCAAAGCAACTAGCGCAAAAGAGAAAACAGTGCTAAATGGATGACAATCCATTAAAAAAAACTAAAATAAACATTAAAAATAAAAAAAAAACTTCTGTTTAATGTCCCAATTTGAAAACCCCTTCTCTACATGAATACAATACAGAAATATACCAAATGTAAAATAAAGTCATAAATTCCATCAACAACATCCATATAAAAAAGTATAAAGACTGTCAAGCAGAAGATAGGCTACTCACTTGCTGATCAGGTATGTTTTCAAAGCACTAATAATTACAGAGGAGTCATTGAGTTGCTGTTGAAGAAATAACAGAGAGGGACTTGACGATCTGAAGAATATTCCTATTCATCATCATCATAATCATAATCAGGAAAGACAGCACCCGAATAGCTACATACCACCGTCTCGTTCACCATCAGGATGGGAACTTTTCTGTAAGTGGACCACTTGATCTCCTTTCGCATAACGGGATTGACCTCCACAATTTCATATGGCAGACCATGATAATCCAGGAAGGCTCGCACCTTGCTGCAAAACGGACAGGTCTTATACTGATACAGAGTCAATTTAAGATCTGTCCCCAGCGGTGCCTAATCAAAACAAGTTAACAAAACAAAGGTGAGCAAACTAACCCAAAAATGACATTTACTTTCTATAGTTGCATGTCAAAAAGGGTAGGACATCCAGAAATGTAGCACATAACTGAATATTTACATTTGCTTTTTCCTCTGCAAGGTGACGCTGAAGCGTGAGTTTGATTGTCTGGTACAAGCCGAAACCACCACCGAGCAAGAAGGCGCATCCCAGGACTCTGCCACTGCCACGCACCGGTGCAGCGAGCAAAAGTCTGGATCTAAATCCCGAACCGCCGGTACCGTAAGCTCTTCCCTGGCATCTCATGCTCATTCTCGGCACTAATGCCGCGGAGTTTGTTACGCGGCATTTCGGCGTGTCTAAAACTAACCGACCGACCTTACTAAATGTTCTCGCACAGGCCGCCGCCATCATGATTTTACATAAATTCCCACAAGTCTACGGCAAGCGCAATGACAGCTGAACATTATAGGAAAATGCTACAAGCTAAAACCTAAAGTTTATTTCCACGAGGGGGCGCGTGAGGCTCAAAAACCGAATCCCCCATTTAGTCCAGTCATTTTATGAAAAAAGGTTGAACAAATTGCAACAGAAGCAAACTCAGCTGATTTTGTATCTTCAATATGTCCTGAGTAAGGAAAAAAAAGCCCCGAAGAATCCCGTTAGGGGAAAGTTTTAAAAAAGACCCAAATATAGCCTATTCATTCGCCTATTCATTATTTTTCTCACGTGAATAGGGTAAAAATTTTAACCTTTAGATATCACCATGAAAATCACTGAGTTGATTACTTACATCAAGACAAACAAAAAATGTATTACAAGTTTTTTGAAATTGTTTGTTAACATGGACAAACGGTGCATAATCTAATTACGTATGTGCTAATTTGCATAAATACCCAAACAGACCTAAACATTGGGTATAGCAGGTGAAAATATCTTGTTGAATCTTGCTGACATATAACAGTAAAAGACTTAATGTTAAGGTCTGAATGGAACCCATTTAGGCTACCGATGAACATTAATACATAGATAGAGGCAGGAAGAAGTACTTTAGAAACCAGCTTTTATTAATTATTATTGCAGAGATTGGGTTTGGGACTGGGTCCGTGGGACTGTTTCTGGGGGATGAGTCTGAGGGAAGAACAGGAGACAAGGGTAAGGAGAATGCAGAAGACAAAAGGTAGGTAAAATAAAAAGTGGCTGGATCAAAAAATCAAATTACGTACACAATGCACTCAATGCCCAAACCCCATCTTAGCAATAATAATTAATAAAGGCTGGTTTCTAAAGTACTTCTTCCTGCCTCTATGTATTAATGTTCATGGGTAGCCTAAATGGGTTCCATTCAGACCTTAAAATTAAGTCTTTTACTGTTATATGTCAACAAGGTTCAACAAGATATTTTCACCTGCTATACCCATTGTTTAGGTCTGTTTGGCTATTTATGCAAATTAGCACATATGTAATTAGATTATGCACCGTTTGTCTATGTTAACAAACAATTTAAAAAAAACTTGTAATACATTTTTTGTTTGTCTTGATGTAAGTAATCAACTCAGTAATTTTCATGGTGATATCTAAAGGTTAAAAGTTTTAGCCTATTCACGTGAGAAAAATAATGAACAGGTGAATGAATAGGCTATATTTGGGTCTTTTTCTAAACTTTCCCCTAATGGGATTCTTCGGGGCTTTTTTCCCCTTACTCAGATCATATTGAGGATACAAAATCAGTTGAGTTTGCTTCTGTTGCAATTTGTTCAAGGTTGACCCCCATTTTGGCTTAAAATGACTGGACTAATTGAGCAGCATTAAAATCTCAGAACTTTTTTTTTTTGGTCTTATTAGACATATTATTGTTTGTGTAATATATACATTAGTAGTTTGTATATTAATTCCATTGGAATACAAATAAAAATATTATTCAATAATCTCAGGGGTTAGGGCACAGATCTGTACTGATGACTTTTTAAAGAAAATCTGGGGTTTTCAATAGGATTTGAAGTATAGGGCCTAATTATTAGAATATGAGGAAGTATTATAATATATTTAGCAGAACAGAGCTAGTTATTGTGGAGAATTATATACTTTAACCCCTTAAACCCTATGCTTAAACCCCAGCCGGCGGTAACCCCACCCCGCCCCCGGGCGCCACCTAGCTACGAAAAAAATAATAATCATATTTTTCAAAACTACTACCTTGATCAACTCAAAATAAATGTTATTTGAAAGCTTAGAGTCTGACCTTTACAATGAATGTAGCCAATTTGATTAACTCCTAAGTAGTGCTGAGTTATTTGCTGATAAATAAATAAAAATGTTTTCGTAATTTATGAAATACTTTTTTGTACTACGTACTGCAATATGTCAAATACATCATACAGCTCAGATAGTCGTGTGTCATATGTCATTTGAAAGGTCTCAACGAGTAGAATACAACACGCACAATTATTTCGGGCTTTTTACTAAACTTGAGCGTGTTTTTGTACATGGAGCCCCTCAAGACCCAAATGTAAATCATATACGGATGCTGAATTTATGACACATTTTTGTTAGTTACAAATTTAGTTTGTTAGTAGAAAATGGCACATCATTATTTACAGCAGATACTTACGATTAAAATGAGTCCACACTCAACAAAATCCCTCACTCAAAACTAAATATATTCCTCATGGAGTTCTAACACAAAAAATTCCCACACACACACGTCACCAAGTATATATGCCGATGAAGCACTCGCGTTTGGTTTTCGCTTATAACTTCATGAAGCATGCACAGATCATAGAAAATGGCACAACATTATTTACAGCAGACTACGATTAAAAAGAGCCCAAACTCAGCATAATTCATCTCTCAGATCTAAAGATATTCCTCATGGAGTTGTCACACACTAACCCACACAGGCGTTACATAGAGCCTTGTATACTGATGTCGCGTTTTTGCTTATAACTCCATGGGGCATGCATAAATTGTGGAAAATGGCACATACAGCAGATTGTTATGATTAAAATGAGCCCAAACTCACACTTGGACTTCTAACACAAGAACCTGCACAGGTTTGAAGCATATAGATGGTGCATTGATGTGACGTTTCAGCTCATAACTTCATGAAACATGCATGTATTGTGGAACATCTTTATTGACAGCAAAGTCTCACGATTACAAAGAGCCCAAACATAACATCATCCATTGCGTTGATTCCTCACAAAGTGATGCATACTTGGCTAAAAAACATGTCTCTCATCTTTCTGGGATGCAGTGTGTTTTCCAATGTTCCAGGTGTTGTGTCGAATTTCGACCCCTGCCAAATTATTAACTCCTAGCATTGGTAGGTTTAGGATTAGTTGTGGGGGAGGGGTTAGGATTAGGGGAGGGGTTAGGATTAGGCGATCAGGTTCTGACTTCAACGAGGGGGGTAATAAGTTGGCGGGGGTCAAAATTCGGCACAACACTTGTTCCGTCCGTGCTTGTTTTCAAACGTGGAATAACACAAAATATGTATCATCTTAAAGCTTAGAATCTAATTTTTTTAATGCATCTAATCACTTTGATAAACTCTAAACGAGTGCTGAGTGCTTTATTAATAAACATCATATTTCATATTTCAAAAATCGTATTTTTGATCAACCTTTATCAACACAAAATAGTGTCATTTGAAAGCTTAGAGTCTGAACTTAACTCTTAGTGCTGGGTTATTTGCTGATAAATAGAATTTCTTTTTTTCATAATCTATAACTTTTTGTATTATGTTACTGCAATGTGTCAAAAACATCATACAGCTCATGAAACATTCACAGATCGTTGAAAATGGCACATCATTTTTTTATAGCATATTATTACAATTAAAATGAGCCCAAAATAAACATAATCTATTGCGTTGATCAAAAGATATTCCTCATGGAGGAACAATTTAAAAAAAAGCCAATTAGGGGGCATCAAGGACTGAACAGAAAGGCTATCTTGGTTCCAAATGCTGTAACTTTTGATTACTTTATGCAATCACCACAAAATTTGATCCAGATGCAGCTCACATTTAGGTGAACTTCACTTAAAAAATAATTCCCCCCCTACTGTATTTCCTTCCCGAGTAATTATACTTATTTTTGTCGTTTATCAGCAGTTTCTCGGCATGAGAATGTCCAAATGTAATGTAATTTATATTTTGTATGTGTGTGTGTGTGTGTGTGTGTGTGTGTGTGTGTGTGCATGTGTGTGTGTGTGTGTGTGCATGTGTGTGTGTGTGTGTGTGTGTGTGTGTTCGTGTGTGTGTGTGTGTGTGTGTGTGTGTGTGTGTGTGTGTGTGTGTGTGTGTGTGTGTGTGTGTGTGTGTGTGTGTGTGTGTGTGTGTTCGTGTGTGTGTGTGTGTGTGTGTGTGTGTGTGTGTGTGTGTGAGTGAGTGAGTAATTATGTGTGTATTAGTGGCGAAAAGAAGGTAAGGAATATAGATTGTAAGCCTATTATCTGATCCACCGTCCGGAGCAGAAGGTGTCAGTAATGCACCAATAAGCTGGATGCCAACCGTCGTAAAACAAGAAAGAAAGAAAAAGAAAATGTAATCTCAGGGGTCATGCACTCTGGCCTGCGGCTACGCAGCCTCATATGCAGCAGAGTGTGATCTGTGTTGTGACATTCCTCTCATAACCATCATTAAAATTTGTGTGACTTGTGGTTTGTCCCTCCCGGACCACTGTTGGTAAATTCTCAAGCCTTGCCGTTTCAACTGATTGTTTGCTTACCCAGATCTACCCAGACATTAATATGTGGCCTTGTTAGGAGATGATCAACAATATTCACTTCATCTGTGACTGGTCATAATGTTTTGGCCCATCAGTGTATATATATATATATATATATATATATATATATATTATATATCATTTTATAATATCATTTGCTTATAGTGACTCTTATTTGAGTTCCAGTCCCACAAAATTCACTACTTTTCTGTAATGTGAAAACTGACAGAGAAATATAACCAATTCACGATTTTAAGAACCCTGTTAATCGGACACTGGTAAAACTTCTATAATATAACTAAAGATTGCATGTTGCTTTCAGAAATATTTCACCAGAATAGTTACAGCATCTACCAGCAGGGATTAACTAGGCCATGCTAACCAACCAAGACTTTGACCCGAAGGCATAGTAACAATTTGAACAGTTCTTTTCAGGATATTCACCAACAAATTATCGATTTCGAAGAATACGTCACGTCTGCACCGCTTTCTCTCCCTGTTTTCTATTTCTCAACCACTCTGTTTCCTCATCCTGTGTTTGTGTGTGTGTGTGTGTGTGTGTGTGTGTGTGTGTGTGTGTGTGTGTGTGTGTTTGTTCTGGTATGGAAACAGGCAAAAGGAAAGTGTACTGCGTCAGAAAAAGGGGGACACCGCATTGTTTAACTGATGTTATAAACAAAGGAAAAGCTTTTAAGAATGTGCAGACAGTTGTTTACAGCATGTTATAATCGATGAGTCATTACACAATAAAGAGGATGCAGAATTCTTGTGGCATCCTCTTTGGCAATAGGATGTGTATCATGTCAATGCATGTCTCACTGGTCTTACAGTAAGAGGTTCTAATAGTTACAGTTATTGCCAATGGCATATATTGCTGTAGTGCCACATGACAGATTTATCTTGCAAAACTTTTGGCTGTAACCTTTTGGATGTCTAGAAATTATATATTTGAATAGAACCATTCGTAACAGCATAGGAGCTGCTAGAACAGTCTGCGTAAACATGTGGTTGTTAAGGTACAGCCCTTGGAAAATGTATCATGACAGAGAAGTTTCCCATCTACGTGTAACGTTTTTGTTGCCAGTGTCCCAAGGCCGAGTGGAACATTAAAGTGAACAGCTCCAACAGTTCCTCTCCAACACCAACCTGTCCTGCCTTTGTGTGGAGTGGGATCTCTGAGGGTGTTCAGACAGAAGCTGTGCTTCCGTTCAGTTACCTCTCATTCTACCCAACACAGTTCTTTTTAGTTAGAGAGTTTTTTTTAAAGGGGTCCTTAAAAGGGGGTCTGCAACTGTACTGCAGTGGGTCCAGAAATTGTTTAGTGATCTTACTAATTTTTGTGAGAAAATTAAATTATGCCTTAAACAAAAAAAATACTATATAAAGTTATATCTATCTGTCTGTCTGTCTGTCTGTCTGTCTGTCTGTCTATCTATCTATCTGTCTATCTATCTATCTATCTATCTATCTATCTATCTATCTATCTATCTATCTATCTATCTATCTATCTATCTAATCTTCAACCTTTCTGGCTAGGCTTCAAAGTTTGTCTACAAACTTTTCAATCTGGTTTTAATTGATTTGCTATGTAAGCATCATACAACATCATATAAATTAGAGATGCACAATATATTGGCACCATAGTGATCATTGACTTGAATTACAGATTTTTTAGTTCATTCATATTGAACAGTATTTTACACGTCTTCTGTTCAAAAGTTTGTGCTCTCTACAGTTGTTAAAATGTTTTTGAAAGTCTCTTGTGCTCACCAGGGCTGAATGTATTTGATCAAATAAACAGTTTTTATATTGTTAAATATTATTACTATTTATAATAACTGTTTTCTATTTTAATATATTTTAAAATTAATTTATTCCTGTGATGGCAAAGCTGAATTTTCAGCATAATTTCTCCAGTTTTCAGTGTCACACGATCCTTCGGAAATCATTATAATGCTGATTTGATCAGGATTCTTTGGTGAATATAGAGTTCAGAAGAACAGATCATGATTCTTTATTGATGCTTTTGATCAATTTTATGCATCCTTGCTGAATAAAAGTATTAATTTCTTTTAAAAAGGCCCCATTAAATATTGTATAAAATTGAGTGTTGTTTTAACATTTAAAATGTTGTACATTTCCTTGGTCTGTCTCTATCAGTAAACAAGTCTTTGAACCGGTGAAGCCACCTTATGAGAGAGGTAGTTTTTCAGCATCCAAGTTGTTCTCAAGAACTTGTACATGTCTGGACGTGAATGGAATGAGGCAAATGTATAGCAAGAAATGTTAGTGCATATTCTGACTGAATTTTAAATGTCACGCAGACTACAGAATGCAAATGAAGGGGGGAAAAAAGGTATAGATCGGAGACATATTTTAAATAGAAACTGCTTTTGTGCACACATCTTTGTGGTGAGGTACGGTGCTCTTGTGCAAATAAGTCAGGCATACTGTCTCTGTGGGCTTTATTGCAGTTCCTCTAGGCATCTCTTTTCAAAGGTTGAGCGTTTGCTGTCTCCATGGCAACCACATCGCTCTATGGCTGCGTAGGATATCCTCTGCATTTCAAAACAGTTCCCACAGTCTGTGCTTTCATAATAGAGTGCCACCTCCCCGTGGTCCTCAACTATGTCTGCCGTTAGGTAATCATCACATGCAACCCTCTGGTATTGAACCGTGTGCTGTTCGGGTTTATGCGTTTTCATCCTGTTGCTTATGACTTACACGAACAGTTCCAGCATAATGTATTTGTGCGCATACCCTAACTCACTCAGAGCAGAAGAGAAATGTCTCATATACTGTTACCCTTAAGGCTGTGATAGTATAGGACAGATCTTTTGGGCGAAAAGCTTTGTGACCTAGATTTAATGATAGGGCATTGCGATTTTTTTCAACTCTTTAATGGATCTGAGTGTATGTGTGCCAAAAGTGTGTGTGTGTGTGTGTGTGTGTGTGTGTGTGTGTGTGTGTGTTTGTTGAAGAATTCCGACTCCCAGCTGCACAGGTCACTGGGCAGACTGGTCACGCGAGCGAAAACACACTCTGCCTGGACACTTTGTTTTTTGTTGCTCGTGCAAAATCGACAGAGCACATGAGCCAGAGAGGACTTTTCCACTGCCGAAGCGCTCTCAGATACACAAACAGAAGGTCTCGGAGGGGCACGCCTGGGGAAAAGCACAGCAGAAGGCAGAAAAACACCCTGCCAAACTCTCCTAGATCTTCCTGAGCTGGAAAACAGGATTGTGAGCGATAGCCGTAGACTGAATGTGATGCACAGCTGGCTTGAGAGGGAGGGAGAGACAGACAGACAGAGAGAGAGAAAGAGAGAGAGAGACACTGCATTTTAAAGCGAGATGTACCTGCATACCTACGTCGCATGTATGGGTGTGGGTGTTTACATGGTTAGGAGATTGTTAGAAGGAGAGATAATGTGCAAAAGGAAACACTGGGAGGAGGTCGAGTTCTTCAGATTTCTTACCGTCTTCTGAGGCGAGAGAAGTAGGCAACAGAGTGTTAGTGACAGCGGCAGCAAGTTCCTTTTTGTGCTGCGTGTAAACTAGTACAGAGAAATACAGAGAAAGCGAGAGTGCCTGTGCACTCACTCTGGAAAGGGAACGAGTGAAAGGGAGAGAGGGAGGGAGGGAGTTGTGTATCAATGAGAGCGGACAAGGGGGAGCAGCATACCCCTAATATGAAGCAGGCGCCTGGACAGCAGCCTGCACTCTCTCCATCGGGGAAGATGGAGCCCAAGTCTCTGTTCAGTCTGCATAAAGCCCTGGCTCAGCCTGTGAAGATGTGCATGTTTGATTTTCCTGTTTCCATCCTGGATGATCTGGTAAGAGAGAGACTGCAGTCGTTTCGTTCTGATTCACCTGGTGCGAGTTCGTGTCTGTGTGCATGTGTTTTCATTTAGTTCAAGTATGCACTCACCCTTAGGCTGTATTCTGCTGTTTCCGTGCATGTTGGCTTAGAGCCAGTGAGGACTTTAACTGACGGTCCTCTATTCCTCTATGCTCCTCAATTCACACTGTTCCTTGTCATTAAACGGGTTACAACTAATCGATTACGATCAGTAGTGAGTTCTACTTTTGGCATGCGGAACAGGATGTTGTTGCTATGCTGTCCGCGGCTATATGCCATTTTCTTTTTTTAAATGTCAGTGGCACATTTCGGACAGAGATGTTCAAGGAAAATGTGCTACTTTTGCTAAGTAGCTGATGTTTTTATGTGTCAGCACTATTGCAGGTGTCAGTATGTGTCTAGGTTACAGAGGCTTCCTTTATTGCATATTATATGCTTCACTTCAGTACTGCACTGCAACTGCTTCAAGTTTTATTAGTCATCTTGAAATGAATGTGATCCACTGTTGGTCCTGTGGCTTTTGTTGTGGATCTGTTTGAATAAACGTTAATGAAATGGGTTAATATTAATTTATTCAAAAATATGTTAAAAGTGCAGGTTATTCTACAGTGACTTGCATACAGCTCTTAGGCATGTTTTTAATATCTAAATAAAAAAAAATATATATATATAGATTTTTTTTGGAGGACTGAAAGTAAAATAATGTTTGGGTGATACTACTGTAAATTCTGAAATACTTCTGAAACTCTTGAAAACAAAACCTTATTAGGCATATTTTATTATTATTTCTTAGGAAAAAAAATATCAAAAATAAAACTGCTTTACTGCTTATTATTATATATTTTTAAAACTTTGTTTGCCTAACCAAGAGGAAATACATAAAGAAGGAAATGATGTCATAGAGAGGACCCCTGCAGACCATGGATGTGAGTCAAGGTCAAAAAGTCTCTTGAAATATAAGATAATTAGTCATAATACATTAGTCATTAAGGCAAGGCAAGGTTAGTTCAGGTTGTAAAATATCATGTGTGACTCCCCAAAAACTTTTTGAATTAATAAGCCATGATGCTTGTAAAAAAAAATTGTATTTTTTAATTATTATTTATGTTTTTGAAAATATTTAGATGTGCACTCACATCTATTCACAGTGCAAGGAAAATGTAACTTTTTTGTTACTGAATTCATGTGATTTAAAAATGTTAAAGTTTTTCAGAACCACCTGAAACCAACATGAATACAGAGTACATTTCTAAGAACTTTTGCACATGTGTTTTCAACCAGATGTTTTTTTCTTTATCATAGATGCTCAAGTCTTACTTCAATGAATGAACACCTTAAATTGATCTCAATATCTGATCTCAATAAAAATAAAGATTCATACACCTAAATACACTTGGTACAACACTTTTTTTTTATTAATGATCAAAATATTTCCAGCAGTGATGTTTGGCAACAGTGGTATCGGGTCGGCTTGGCTTGTATCCGTGTCTCAGCCAGTGACTGTCTGTACTCATTGACTGGACAGGGCTTTTGGAATAGATTCTCTTTTAGCCTCAGTCGTGAGGAGAAAGCACTTTTAAATGCCAAATTCTGAGTGTCAAAGTGCCTTAGAATTGTAACCAAGCCCCAGAGAATAAAGCAATAAATTGAGCCACAGAATGGTGTTTCTGTGGCACTCAAGAAAGGAAAGTATGTGAACTCTCTCAGTGAAAAAGAATCAGGGATTTACATACTACATTAAGTCAGTGAATTAAGTTTTTGACCTATTTTTGAAAAGAAGGTGGGTGTCTTCAATACTTAAAGCTGTTGTCAGATTGCACTTCCATATTGAGAGCTGTTTCACATTGGCCTGTTATAACAACATTATTGTTTTAAGCCATATGGACATGCATTGACAAGGTCTTTCCTCTTGAACATCAGTATCCAAGGTCAGGTTTTGTCTAGTCTCACACAGCCAGACCTTTGACGATCCATACTGCATCTTATTCTAGCCAAGAACTGCCCATTTAAATAATGGCATGGCAGTTTCCGCAAATCATTGTACAGAAAAACAGTCAAAACGGTGTAGAGACACTAAATAAAGTATACAGACTATAAATATAGACTATTTCATATACATAATTGGCAGAATGAACAGTGGAAATTTAGTTGTCTATACATAAAAACTCTGAATATATTTTAAAAATGTAATGTCACTAACCTAAAAAACTGTAAAATCCATATTTAATTATTTCTCATCAATCCGGTACCTTGACTTTGTTTAAAAAAAAAAAAAAAATACTCTTGGAAGTTGTGTGAAGTCAGTTACAGAACTATCAGACAGTAATAGTTAACTGAATGTGTTTTGCCCAGATTGTTGAGACCAAACGCACCCACATAGTAAAACCCGATTTCACCAACATTCAATTAAAAAACTGATTGACTCTAAAATAAGTAGGATTATTGTCACTGGGTAAAGAAACATGGTTTGGTAGGGTATTAAAGAATGATAACAATGCAGGGTAAAATGATAACACGTGTTTTGTAGCACACCATGTGAACATTTGCTCCTTCACATGGTTTGATCATGTTGGAACAGAAAGTTGTCACACGGGTTTTTGATTGCTTCACTTGCACTTTCTGTTTTGTGTGGGAATTCTACTTAAATTCCCGGAGGCTTGTGCATTACAAATGATTCCTTGGTAACCTTGAAGGTGTTAATAGAAGAGCTTATGAGAAAAACTTCAGTAGATGTTGTGGATTTCAGTGAGAGAGTTGTGTTACCGTGTTCCCTGCATATTGATACAGCTGTTTGAGTCCACACGTGTCGGACAGGGCCAGTGTTTTGGGGTCAGCGAATGGGGAAGGAGAATTTTGCACTTCGTATCTGTCACAAGATCGAGGATCCCTTGCAGTTTATGGTACAAAGACTCATTCGGGAAGGTGATGTGCTGGAAAGACAGAATTGTTCAACTTGTTCAACTGATACGCTGGTGTGGCTTTGGTTGTGTGTACGTGAATGATGATCTGTTCTGTGATTTGGAAGGTTTAGAGGAAAGAAAACAGGTAAGAAGAACTACTTATTTGTTCTCTAATAGTCAAATTTATAGTTAGTCTTGTTAGCTGATCGTATTCTATTAATGTAGTCAAAATAAATGTTTTATGATTACATTGTTATGTTTATTAATATTTAATGTTGTCTGTAGTGTTATTGGTTGACTATTGGATTTCAGAAAAAGCATTATAGAAAAATATTAAAAATCAGCGGAGCATGTAAAGAGATTTCGGTAACGCTTCATTTTACAGTCCTGTTTCCCATGTACATACTATGTACTTATTATAGTAATTACAATAACTGGGTAATAACTGGGTAATAACTAGGTACTAACCCTGAACCTACCCCTAAACCTACCCTTAACCCATGTACTTACCTTATATTACCCAGTACTTTCTAGGTAAGTACACTGTAAGTACTGTACTGTAAAATGAAGCATTTCCGAGATTTCATTGTAAGTTAGTGGGCTGCTTATAGAAATATGTTGAAATCGGTGCAAACTACAGTTTGACATGTCTTTAAGGCGGTAGTGTTTGTGCGTGGGTGTGAATGGATAAATGAGTGACAAGTTGCTTCCTCTACCTTTTAAACCATTCTTGGCTGTGATAGTATCTTTCAGGTGCTTTCCACAGGCTGAGAAGTGTGTACCTTATCCTCTTCTGGGTCTTCCTTTATTTTGACCTAAGGAAGACAGAAAGAAAGAGAGAAAATGTCAAATTTTCAATACATTCCAAGTAATCACTCAGAATTGATGTGCTATTAAATATTTTTGGATTTGTAAGCACCTAAAAAAATATATTGATTGCTTTCTCTTGACAAGGTTACACTGGGTTGTTGTGTATCAGATTGAAATGATGAGTATGCAAACAAGGAAAATAAATATGGCATATACAAGATAACTTGTTTGCAGGCTGATTACATGTGTCCCCATTTGAAATTGTGTAGCCTAAAAGTACAAGTGTTCTTTCTCAGGTTGACGCAGGTTTGAGAGGAGACTGGGTTCAGGGTGAACATTGTTTGCTAACATTTATGTGAGAGCTCTGATGGCCTTGATTCCTGATAGAAAGGAGTATGGAAAAGTTATTGTAGATCCTATAATCACCGGGTTTTTGACTGTGTGTGTCTGGGCAAAATAACAAAAGAGATCAAATGAAGCTTCTCCAAAGAATTATAAACCATGCTGGTGCTGAAAGAGAACAACAAGTTGTTATCTATCAATCTCAGCAGAGAGCAGTGCAAATAGTGGTTGTGCAATTGAGTTCCAGCTGCGGCAGAGATAGCCTTAGCCTAAGTATACATGTTACAGCAATCCCAAACTTTTGGTGCCATGGGTCATCTCTGTTAAAGAAAAATACTGCATGGACATTTAGGCCCATATATATATGTATATATATATATATAGTGCATCAAATCTGCATATTATAATGATTTCTGTAGGATTGTGTGACACTGAAGACTGGAGTAATGATGCTGAAAATGCAGCTTTGCCATCACAGGAATAAATAATAAAATATTCAAGTAGAAAACCGTTATTTTAAACTGTAATATTTCACAATACTGTTTTTACTGTATTTTTGATCCTGTAAAAATCAGCCATGGTTTAAGCCATAAGACTACTTTTCAAAATAAATTTAATAATAATCTTACCTACACTTCTTACCTATTACTTTGAATGGTAATGTGTATATTGATTATTAATACGATATACAGTGTATTTATATATTAGAATACAGTAATTTTGTGAAATATTACACTTAAAAATATGTGTGTGTGTGTGTGTGTGTGTGTGTGTGTGTGTGTGTGTGTGTGTGTGTGTGTGTGTGTGTATATATTGTTTTAAAATGTAATTGACATTAATCAGCCACTCTGGGTTCTTAATGTAAGTGTAAATCATTCAATCGATTTATATATATTATATATATATTGGCTTTTAATTTATTTATTTTTTTCCTAAAAGTTAAAGGGATAGTTCACCCAAAAATGAAAATTCTGTCAGTATTTACTCACCCTCATGTTGTTCCAACCCCGTAAGACCTTCGTTTATCTTCGGAACACGAATTAAGATATTTTTGATGAAATCTGAGAGCTGGATCACTCCTCCATACTCCTCCATAGGCTTCAAAAGGATTGAAACTTGCCGGCCTCGAAAAGTTATTAAAGACATTGTTAAAATAGTCCAAGTGACTACAGTGGCTCAATCCTAAGTTTATCAAGCAACGAGAATACTTTTTGTGCGCAAAAACAAACAAAAATAACGACTTTATTTCAACTATACATTTCCTTCTCTGTTGGCCTCTAGTCAGTTAACTTAGTGTAATAGCGTAGAGCTACGTCACACGTAGGCTCACTATTGGCCGACGCCGGTCATGTGTGTGATGCGTGTGACGTACAACAACAGAAGCTCTACGCTTTTACACTAGTGAACTGACTCGAGGCCCACAGAGAAGGACATGAATAGTTGAAATAAAGTCGTTATTTTTGTTTTTTTTTTGCCCACAAAAAGTATTCTCGTCGTTTGATAAACTTAAGATTGAGCCACTGTAGTCACTTGGACTATTTTAACGATGTCTGTAATAACTTTTCGGGGCCTGCAAGTTCAATCCCTCAAGAAGCCTATGGACTAGTATGGAAGAGTGATCCAGCTCTCAGATTTCATCAAAAATATCTTAATTCGTGTTCCGAAGATGAACGAAGGTCTTACGGGGTTGGAACAACATGAGGGTGAGTAAATACTGACAGAATTTTCATTTTTGGGTGAACTAACCCTTTAAGTAGCCTAATATTTAAAAAGCATCTCCACAGCTCAGAGACTGCGTTTCAAACAGCTTTCTGTCTTGTCAGATTTCACAATTTCATCATAATGGTTACCATCAGGGAAAATTTTGTATGGGGAAACACTAGGTGCACAGCTGCTTCTCTTTCTCGCAAAACACAATTCCACTGGAGGGTTTGAGTTTCCTTAGGAGCTTTGCGTCAGTGTTGCAGTCTTGACCGAAGAGTAAGTTACCAGTATTTTCCAACAGAGGGCGCTATTAGTATGCCTATTGTATTCAGGGTCATAGCGTTGGTAAACTCCTGGTAAGATCATGCTTGGGTTGTGTGTTTTTGTGGTAACTAGGCTAGTTGCTAAACACATATTTTGAGGTTGTAACAGGAATAACGTAAAATATAGGTTATTCATATACAGGTGGCTGTCCCAAAAAGTATGGATCAGGAAGAGCATTGAAAATGTGTTAATGAGCCGGCCTGGTTGAAAAGTCCAATTTGACTATTAAGAATATCTTTATTTTAGTGGCACGGTATAATCATTAATCATGAGCCCTTCTTGCACCCTTTCATGGAGTACAGAGGGAACATATTTGAGAACATATTATATATATATATAGCCTATATATATATATATATATATATATATATATATATATATATATATATATATATATATATATATATATATATAGGCTATATATATATATATATATATATATAGTCAAATTTGATTAATAGATTTACTGACAAACCAAAGCTGTACAATATACTGAAAGACCATATGTTATTTAAGTGTTTTTATTGTTTTGTTTAGAAACTGTCACAAAGTCTGGTTCACAATTCCAAAAGTTATGTGAAATGTAGCCTATTTTGTATTTTTTTTTATTTCTTATAAAAATTATATAGAGACATTAGAAGAGTTAAATGCACGTATTATAATTATTATTATTATTTATTTTATTTTATTTTTTAAATGTATTCAATTTGATACATGTGGGCAGATCATCTTATTTATACACAAATGCCCATTTAAACCTAAGCTTGATAATGAATCATATGATAGTTTAATTAATACCACATAATTATTAGAGTTGCACCCGTCTATTTATGGCCTGTTTTGAAATAATTAAGCGATTAAAAGTGATATTTTTAGAAGAACACAAGAGAGTTTCCCGGAACCTGACATCACGATTCGTCATAGAAGGGGAGGGGCCACACGCGCGCTCCTCTCTGCTAGGGGCGAGGCCAATCGGCTCAGGCAGGGTATTCCCTTCTGTACTTCACCCGAAGTCCCGAACCCATACAGACAAGCACTCGTTGGTAAAGCAGAAGTCTGAATGACAGAATATGGATTTTGTTATAAAATAATAGATCGTAAACAGTGACAGTCTTTCGGTTATGGTCTATATTATGGGGATGCAGTCGGACGCTCTGGGTGTCAAACCGACATCCCTGGATGAGCTGTTTGAGTCCAGGACATGGAGAATTAAAAGCATTTGGGATGGGGTGAAGCTGGAGATCGCGGCCGGAGATGGATGCCCGGTGGTCTTAAATAGTTTTACGCATTTGGACCCTGATCTGCCTATGCTGGAGGTAATACAAAAATTTAAATGTCATTGTTCAAATCAAATTCTTTCATTTAGGGTATATAATAGTTATAGCCTAGTTGGAAATGTTATTTCATTTAGCTTTGTTAATGTTAACATCTTGTATGTATTCTTGTTTTGAAATGAATGGTTGTTTAGGCTATATGATATGTTAGGGTTTTTTTACGTTTCTTCCCATGATTTCTTGGCAATTTTTGCATATAATGTCATATGTTACTGAGTTGGCAGGATTTTTTTTCTACTTTTCCATTGTTTCTTGCTTTTATAGAAAACTTTGAGCTAGAACAGCTTTATAGAGTAAACGTTTTCAAATACTTTTGCTCTATTTCAAATACTTTTTGCTCAGTTGCTAATTGTATTGGCTTTATATTCTATTTATCGTTGTCTTGTATGAATTAGTCTTATGCCAGAGCAGCTGCATCTGAAGCAATATATATAAGACAAAATAAATGCATTTACACAAATCTTTTGTGCTTGAAGGCCCGCATGAAGTAAACCAAAACTGAGTCTCCACCATAATCTTGGCAAGAGTACGCCGTTCCCCTTATTCTCCAACTTTCCCTTCTCTAAATTCCCCCCAAAAAGGGCCATGGAAATAAAACAGTCAGATGAGATTTACGTCCCCTTTAGGCATTAAATAAAAACACAGGCTGTAACAGGATGATTTAGCTAAGGACATGGAAAGAAAGGTTAATACAATCAGATGTTATTGATATTATGTTATTTTGAGAGTTTAACAGGGGCTGTTTGTTATGATGAGATTGCCCACAATATTGCAGATATGTCAGCTGAGAATAAATTATTATGTTTGAAAACCTCTTATATAATACGTGACAGCGCATTAACTTGCCAGATGTGATGAAAGACTTTCATTATGGATTTTCTATTTGTGACTTCTTGAACTCTCCTGTGCAAAATGTTTTTCTTGGTTATTTTTTTGAAGACAAGTCAATTATTTTATCACCATGGCAGTCATGCATTTTACGGTTGCTAGGTTGTTATGCTAAACTTGAGATATCTGTCTATGGTGTGTGAACAACATGTCCCCTTTTTATCTTGTCTTTTAATACAACAGCACATTGTTGTGACTTAAACGGCAGTTCACACCAGAACTTGTTTACGATGTTGAAGCTTTACTTTAGTCATGCACAAAAAGAAGGTTCTAGTGTGTCACCAGCTGCTAACCTTCACTGGACTAAATCTAATCGGCTCTCATTACACAATTAGTGATGGTTAAATCTCCCATTCCACCCAGCACAGCACTAGAACCCTTCTTCTTTCTCCTTTAAAGAAATCATATTTTATTATTCATCCATTTCAATGTGAAAATAGTTGGCATGTACAGCTCCAAACCTCCAAAAAGTTGGCCCTTGGGTAACCATGAGTGATGGATGGAGTTGCAATGGTCGAATAATTTTGCTATAACTCCCTCTCTCTTATCTTGTGCTCTCTCATCCTCTTTCTTTTCTGGGATGGCTTGTAAAAAAGGGGGCACTACAGGCACTTATCTCTGCTTTTAAAGTGATTCAAGCCTGCAGATGGCCTGGCAAGAGCTCAGAATTGGTTACATCATCCCTGAAGATCTAAACCAAAACAGCAGGATGTAAAAGTAGAAGTACCATTGTATAATGGACCATTGGCTCAGTACATAGATCATCTAATCTCTTAACGTAACAGCTGCCATAAAGGAACCTGTGTAAGATCTTGTGTAAGAGCACTTTAATGCTGTGTTATTGTCATAAACGGATGACTTGTACATTCACTACCAGTCAAAGTTATGGATCAGTAAGATTTTTTTTATCTTATGCTCACCAAAGCTGTATTTAACAAAAAAGTAAAACAGTCATTTTCTGAGATATTATTACAGTTTAAAATAAATATTTTCTATTGTAATATAATATAAAATGTAGTTTATTCCTGTGATTGCAAAGCTGAATTTTCAGCTTCATTACTCCAGTCTTCAGTGTCACATGATCCTTCAGAAATCATTCTAATATGCTGATTTGCTGCTCAAGAAACATTTCTTATTATTATCAATGTTGCAAATAGTTGTGCTCCTTAATATTTTTGTGAAAGCCTTTATACTCTCTATATGAATATAAACTTAAAGAACAGCATTTATTTGGAATAGAAATCTTTTGTATCATTATAAATGTATTTACTGTCACTTTTGACCAATTTAATGCACCCTTGCTGAATATAAGTATTAATCAAAAAAATAATTAATAATAATAAATCTTACTGAGCCGCTGGGAACGCTGGGTTATCGCTATAATACTTTTTGTCATTGTTCTCCTGGGTTTGTCAAAATTGTTTACGAATTCTCCATTCTTCTTAAAGAGGCCTTTGTGTGATAGATTGAACTCAGAACGTCATAATGGGGACAGCGGAGCTGAGCTTTGATTAAGGAGGAGAACAGACAGGGGTCACATTGACACATACAGAGACGCTTTTGTCATGAAAGATCTCTTGAATGGAAATAAAGGGGTGAGGGGGAGGAACAGTGGATGTGAGAGGCAGGAAAGTGGCAGAGTGGAGAGGCAGGGATACGTAGGTGAGCGATGTATTTAAACAATTGTATAAGGCGTAATATACAAATACTTAATACACCACTGTTAAATCAGGTTTGTTAGGTTACATGTAGAAAAGCCAACTAGAGGTGCTATCAATGCCAAGGTCATGGGTTTAGTTCACATACTGATAAAAATGCAATGTAAAACACTTTGAATAAATGGTCTGCCAAATGAATATTTCCAAGTGTAAAAGTGACTGAACAAAATAGAATGGAATAGAATAGCATACTTCTAGAGTTTTTAAACGAAGCGTTCATCAAAAATTTAAAATCTTTACAAAACTAAATTGTGACTTTACATGGAAGATGATTTGAAGTGAATTTTTGAAATATATCCTGTCTGTTCAACTCTAATATACAACAACAACAAAAGCACAATTGAAGTAGGCTATCCATCCTAATGCGCCATACTCTAAGTCTTATTAAGCCACCCAACATCAATGAATTTTGGACAACTTTTTATGACCGTAATATACATTGATTGTGGTTTTTCATGTGGAATGTAGACAAATACAATTGTTTAATGTGCAGAAATGATCGGCTCTTAGAATAACACCATGCATACATTCCTTATATCTTCATCTGCGCTATTCTGGAGTCGGACAGCAACCACACTCAGCAGTTCTGGGCTGCACTCAGGCGTAATTCTCTCTCCAGGGCTTATAGTGGAGAATTCCTTCCTTGGTTCTGCTAATCTCATTCCAAAATGCTTGAGCAGATTTCATGAAAACCTTGGCACAACCAAAACAAAGGCGAAATAGCGACAGCAACATCCAGCTATTATTAACAACATCCAAGCCAGAAAAATACTGATAAAGCCATTTATCAAATTGAAAATATTCACAGTATGCAAACAATACAGAAAAGCTCATCGGAGGGAAATGATTGCAGCTCAGTGATGTTTTACCCAATGTTTCGGAGAAAGTTGATGCTCAGTGAAATATTGTTACAATCTAAAATAACAATTTTCTAGTTAAATATATTGTAATTTATTAACATGGTGGCAAAGCTACATTTTACTCCAATTACTCCAATTTTGCAAAATTCATCCAGTCTTCAGTGTCACATGATCCTTCAGAAATCATTCTAATGTGCTGATTTGATGCTTGAGAAACATTTCTTATTATTATCAGTGTTGAAAACAGTTGTGCTGCTATTTGTGGAAGATTGAGGCTTCTTTCATTTATTCAGGTTTCATTCTAATAGAATTGAATAGAAAGTTCAAATGAACCGTGTTTATTTGAAATATAATTTTTTGGAAGCAATGTAAAAGTCTTTACAGTCACATTACAGTCACTTCAATGCATCCTTGCTGATTAAAAGTATTAACACCCTCCCCCCCCCCCCCAATTTTAATGCCGACTGTCATGTCATTTGTGTAACTCTCAATACTTTGAACACTAAGCCTGGTTACAAGTCAAAAGAAGTCAGTGGATGATAGAAAAAAACAAGAGTCTGGAAACTTTCAAAATAAGGTGGATAAGAAGAGAAATCACCTTTTAACCTTTCTCTGCCTTTTTTCCACTGTGGATGTTTGCAGCAGTGAATCTGGCCATCACTCCGAGCTGAGGTTTAATGTGCTGTAACCGAGTGTGCTAAAAAACCTACTGAGCAATGCCAAAATACACACTCTGCAGCTTCGCTCAACATATCCCATCTCTCTCTAGGTTAATAATCATACAGGACCGTGAATCTTGGGAGAACATATGAAACGCAACCCAAATCCATAATTCTCATTACACAAATAAGCATTGTTTTGCTTCTGACCATTACTAACAGAAAAGAGATTTGGTCCCAGCTTACAGTGGCTTAAGCAGTGATCTGTTTAGGGCATTTATAAATATCATATTACAAGGTAAAATCATTGACAATATTTTGCACAGCTATGCGTCATACGCAGCCAAGGCAATAAAAGCAAACATGCTTAGGTATTCAGACAATGTTATGACACATGAAGAATACGAATGAATGTTAGCCTTTTGAAGCCAGGCTTATTAATGATCAACAGGAGGACACCTGACGCTGAGCACAAGCAGATTGATCACTGCTGCTTCAAATTCCTTTCATCTGACCTCATTCATTTACTTTCTCACTTTGTTTTTACAGCTGCATATAGAATGTGGTCTTGCATTTCAAATGCTCTATTTTTCAGCAGTAAACACATCAGATATCAGACGGTCTTTGTTCATTGCGACAGGTCTCAGTGTTATTCAGCATATCCCGCCATAGCATGTTCACACAAAAACAGCTAGTTTTGGATTTAAAAAAATATGGGCTTTTAAAACTAATTTTAATTTGACAGAATGTCAAATCAATCTGTTTTTGAATGCAAAAATGTTGATATTTAAGTCTATTTTTAACATATCTTGTTTTTCTTGATTTGTTTTATAATGTTAATATGTTAAAGGGGACATGTAATTGGGATTGTCCTCTAACATTTTTTAACTCCTCCCTGATTTTGACAGCAGGAATTCTGCATTGTTTTTGTGTTCCAAGAATTGTTTGTGAAGGATGCATCTGTCAAGGAAGCTGTTACGCAGTAACTTTTCAGCACTTTTTGTCTTTTCACAGGAAACCCTGTGGCTTTAGTGGATCAGAGGTAGTCGAGGGGTTCACAGCATGTAGCAGTTTGATGCATTTTGTCATAGTCTTTGTGTGACTTTGATCCCCTTATACCATAACATTTTCAGCAAAAAGCAAGCCTGTGATTAGTGCAAAACAATATTCTTTTACCATACAAACATTTTGTTATGCTTTCCTTAGCGGCCTGTAGTTTTGAGGTGGATTTTCCCTTAGAAAGTACAGCTGAGTGTAGTTGCTGTTTCTGTTTTGAAATGTCAGATTTCAAAGAGGGTCCCTTACAGTGCTCTTGTGTTGTGTCAGGCCTTTTTTGTTCAGGTCTCTGTGGTTGATCCTGCTACTGCCCACTAATGTCAGAAGAGTAAGGGGCTTCCCAGAGTTTGTGTAGATTCACTTTTTGTTTTGTTTTATTGTTTTGGTGAAGGTTTTGGGGGTTTTTTTGCCCATTGATGCACTTCCAAAATATCACAGCAACCATATTTGAAAGAAAATGTTATGTGGCATGTGTGTTTGTGTGTTTGTTACCATAGCTACTTCTGAGCAGAGAGCTGGGGTTGGATTATCTGTTTAACCAATCTCCTGTTGAGAAAGCTGTTCAAATGACCATGCACTGACTCCAGTGTTGCCAGATGTACGATAATTATCGTATTTGTACGATATTTTTTACCTCTGTACGATGTACGATCAATAATGAAAAAAATCCCATAATGTACGATAATTTCAGAGTTTTCAGTCGTTCGTCCAAACACACATCCTACCGCTTCTCTCTCTGACCCAGAATCATTTTGCAGGCTCGCCTGCCTGCACGCAAGCACGTATACACACACACACACACACTTACACACACAGGCACCACACGGCGTCGCCCGGCCCGCACGTCAACACTACAACCCCCCCCCCCCCCCCCCCCCCCCCAGTCAACAAAACCAAACAATCCGCCCTACATGTGGGGATAAATAGCTGTATTCTGCACGGTTACGTCGTGTACGATCATTTTCTTCCAAATACGATAATTTTGAACTACTGGTACGATAATTGGACATTTCCAATCTGGCAACACTGACTGACTCACACTTACACAGGATACACCCCACACGATTGGCTCTTTGCCTGAGGCAAAGCTCACGGTTCCCTGGGAGTTCCCTTTTACTTTCCATAATGACGTCAGTTACAGTACTTCAGAGATGGAAATTAGCACCCGCCACCAGCCAAATGCGGGTGATTTTGTGTTGTGGCGGGTAAACTCGCTTCACCTACCGGCCACCGTGGCGGGTAAATAAAAATAGCATACTGTTTCGCCCGGACGGCAGACACTTTTAGAGGAGGCACACCTTCAACACACGCGCGCTTCTTCCGTCGAGACTCGACGAGGGAAGAAAACGTGGGAGCGCGAGAGGCAGTGTGCCATCCAAAGGGAGAGCTAGCCGCGAGCGCATGGTGCATTTTTAGGGCGGGGTAGCTCTCTTGCGTCGTAAAGAGCTAGCCGTGTGAACATCTACCCGCACGCTTCTTCCGTTGAGGCTTGAGCGCGAGAGGCGGTTATTGCCGTCCCAAAGGAGAGCTAGCCGCGTGTGCATGATGTAAATATGACAGAACAGGCATACTCTCGCAGAGAGAACCTCCAGCATAGAGTGCGTTTCAGCATCGGTTCAGTTTTTTGTTTAATCTCCCCTATTCATTTAATGAAATGTATATCAGTTCATGGTATAAGAGAGAAAGAGAAAATGTCAGTATTTCATTGAGACTTGAGATTAATTAAAGTGCTTAATTATTGTAGATCTTGTAGTATTATTTTTCACATGCAGTTACACATTGTCGGTTAAAAACAAGAAAGTGGCTAGTAAAAACATTGAGTGGCTGGTAGATTTTGAAATTAACAAAAAAGTTAATTTCCATCCCTGCAGTACTTGAGTTAGTACCCTTTTTTAATTTACTGGCTGCAGGCTTTCTCAATTTAGCATTGTGTATACTTATGGAATGTAACCATTCAGTAATATTCTTAGACATGTTTTTATAATAATTTATGACAAACTTTTGTTGGTTGAAGAGAGAATTTAGACCTATTGTTGCTGAATAAATCAACCTCCGGTGGCACATATTCTTGCAATGAGACTGGAAACCAACGTTTGCATCATGCTTCATCCATGTCAACAGGTGTCAGTATACAGTCTGAGATCTCTGTCTTATCGGCCAGAGAAACTTAACTGCTTAGTGCACTTTGAAGATGTGGAGTTAAAGGGCTGGGTAAGCCTTGTGACAGTGGCTGATAAAGAGCCACACTCTTGGTCTTGTACACTTGGTGTTAAGGCTGTGTGTGGATTATTTAGCAAACGCAGTAATCCTAGACTTACCCTTAAAGCTCTTGCTGTGGTATAACTGAGTGACCTTGCAAATTCACCAACCAATGCAGTGAGAAGAATAGCATATATATATATATATAATATCAAAATCATCAACTTATATACACCAGTGTTCAAAAGTTTTGGGTAAGATTTTTTTCAGCAAGGGTGCATTAAATTGATCAGAAGTTACAGTAAAGACATATGTATAATGTTACAAAAGATTAATATTTCAAATAAAGTTATTCTGAACTTTCTATTCGTCAAAGAATCATGAAAAGATTTATCATGGTTTCCGCAAAAATATTAAGCAGCACAACTGTTTTCAACATTAATGATAATAAGAAATGTTTCTTGAGCACCAAATCAGCATATTAGTATGATTTCTGAAGGATCATGTGACACTGAAGACTAGCGTAATGCTGCTGAACGTTCAGCTTTGCCATCACAAGCATAAAGTACACTTTAAAATATATTCAAATTGAGGATATGTTTGTATATATATAAAATAGAAGAATGTCTGATAATGATACAAGGACCAGAATATTCAGTCCTTCTTCCCTCTTTATCTGTAGACATGCAGAGTCCCTCAAGGCTCAATTCTTGCACCACCCCTATTCAACCTGTATATGCTCCCACTGAGCCAAATAATGAGAAAGAACCAAATCGCTTACCACAGCCATGCAGACGACACACAGCTCTACTTAGCCCTATCGCCTAACGATTACAGCCCCATTAACTCCATGTGCCAGTGCATTGATGTGGTCAACAATTGGATGTGCCAAAACTTTCTTCAGTTAAACAAAGACAAAACTGAAGTCATTGCGTTTGGAAACAAAGATGACGTTCTCAAGGTGAACGCATACCTTCAGTCTAGGGGTCAAACTACTAAAAATCAAGTCAGGAATCTTGGTGTGACTCTAGAG
Source organism: Gila orcuttii (assembly GCA_026230005.1). Lineage (NCBI taxonomy): Eukaryota > Metazoa > Chordata > Actinopteri > Cypriniformes > Leuciscidae > Gila > Gila orcuttii. Next base: position 23,481,144 of record JAPDVR010000015.1, read on the forward strand.
TCAGACCTTAGTTTCAGTAGTCATGTCAAAGCAATAACTAAATCAGCATACTATCCTCACTGGCCTTCCCAAAAAGACCATAAGACAGTTGCAGCTCATACAGAACACTGCTGTCAGGATTCTAAGCAGAACCAGAAAATATGAACATATCACACCAGTCCTTAGGTCTTTACACTGGTTCCATGTTACATTTAGGATTGATTTTAAAGTATTATTACTGGTATATAAATCATTCAATGGCCTAGTACCTCAATACATTGCAGATTTGCTTACTGAATATAAACCCAACAGATCACTCAGATCATTAGGATCACATCAGCTAGAAATACCAAGGGCTCACTCAAAGCAAGGAGAGTCTGCTTTTAGCTATTATGCCAGCTGCAGCTGGATCCAGCTTCCAGAGGAGATCAGATGTGCTCCTACAGTAGTCACATTCAAATCCAGACTCAAAACACATCTGTTTAGCTGTGCATTCAGTGAATGAGCACTGTGCCACTGTTTGTCTGACTGTTTGCACTGTATTTTATTTCCTTTTTTTCTAATCTTTTAATTATTCTTATTTCTTTTGATTATTTTCTCTTCTATGTAAAGCACTTTGAACTACCATTGTGTATGAAATGTGCTATATAAATAAACTTGCCTTGATTTGCCTTGTAGAGCTCAGTTCAGGAGATCGGAGAGGAGGTCGAGGACGGAGCCATCTATACCATCACGCTCCGAAAGGTGCAACTCCACCAGACGGCCAGTAAGGGGCAGCGATGGCTGGGCGTGGAGACAGACTCCGCCCTCAGTTTGTACGAGACGTGCAAGGGTCGGACCATTAAGGCTGGCACACTGGAGAAACTGGTGGAGTACATGGTTTTGGCCTTCAAAGGGAAGGACTATACATACGTCACTATTTTCCTCTGCACATACCGAGCTTTCGCCACCACCAAACAAGTGCTGGACCTGCTGCTTAACAGGTAAACGTGTCATCAATCCCTAGCGCTTTTGGGAATATTAAATCATACACTACAATATTACCTAAAATGCATTGTTATCTATCTTAGGTATGCGAAACTGCATGATCAGCCAGTCTCAGGCAAGCCAAAACTCTCCTCAGAGGACCACACAGAACTTAAAAAGTAAGTCTTTATGTTGTTTAACTGAACCCATTTTTAGCATATCTGGTATCAGTCGATATTTATCTGTCATATTACATGAAAATAATATAATTGGCTTATCTGTATTTTAATATTGGTGCAACTTTAATTTGATGTGCTCGACAGTACTGTCTCATCTATCCTGGGTGCATGGTTGGATCAGTATTCTGAGGATTTCTGGAGCCCTCCTGACCATGGATGCCTGCAAAGCCTCATATCCTACTTGAAACTCAACTTCTCTGGATCGGACCTGGAGAGACGAGCCCATAACCTGCTGGAACACTTCCAGCAACGGCAACAGTCAGAGGTTGAGCTTGAAGGTACAATTTCACTAAATGATTGAATCTCTGAACAACTGTAAAATGGTCTTTCAAACTGACTGTGACAACTTTTCTATTCTTTTTCAGGTGATCTGTGCACCTGCCCCTTTGCCACACCAGAGGAGAGCAGCTTGGAGGATGAATTCTCCCCCTCACACTTCATGTCCTTCAGTCCTGCCCTAGTCGCTGAGCAGTTAACGGTCATGGATGCGGTAAGACATCAAGATTTTGTAAATCTGTCTTAATTGCAAAAGTAGGGAGCTGGTAGGGACAAGGTTAGAGGTTAAGTTGGTTGCAAAGGAGAAGGGAAACTGAAGAAAGAATAAGGACTGTACTGCACCACAACCTTTGAACAAAGTTCTTTACTTTTCTTTTCTATTTAAATACATTTCTAAAGTGTAAATAAAGTTGTCCTGCAAAACATTTTCATGGTTCAAATCGAATTAAACTGGTGAATACGACTGAACTCGTTGTTTTTCACAGGAGCTGTTTAAGAGAGTTGTTCCCTACCATTGTTTGGGTGGCATATGGTCCCAGCGGGATAAGAAGGGCAAAGAACACCTGGCACCTACCGTCCGTGCCACTGTAGCTCAGTTCAACAGCGTGACCAACTGTGTGATTGCCACCTGCTTGGATAACAGGTCTCTCAGACCCTTTCAAAGAGCGAAGCGCATTGAACACTGGATAGAAGTGGCCAGGGTGAGACACTCACACAAATTATTATTACAGAGGCAGATTATCGATTAATAAAGACTTATTTTCGCCTGGTTCCTTGCACAGTTATGATTATATATAATGCTATGACCTCAAAACACTTTTATAGTGCATTATTTGTAAACCAATACACTTTGACATTTTTATCACATAACCAGCTTCATATGAATGGCTTTTCTGATGTAGTAAACTTGTGGTTTATGAACATCTGTTTGTTTGTCTTCAGAAATGTCGTATCCTAAAGAGCTTCTCCTCTCTGAAAGCCATCTTGTCCGCCTTGCAGAGTAATGCCATCCATAGGCTGAGGAGGACCTGGGATGATGTGTCCCGGTAAGAGTCTGACTGGATTTCTGTCAGCAATGATTACCCAGAGTAAACGCTAACACTTTAGCATTAGCATTAGCCACTGATTAATAGTAGCATTCCTTGCTTTTTGTGTGTTCTGTCATACAGACTGCAGCTAAAACGGCTTTATGAAAGACTTGTTTTATAGCATTTGGAGATGGAGGAGCAGAGGGGATTTAATGCTAGTTATTTACAGTGTTTGGATTTCACATAGGTGTAATAGATTATGACTCAAGCTGTTTTCTTCTGCTTAAAGGGAAAGCTATCGTACTTTCCAAGAGCTGTCTGAAATCTTCTCAGATGACAATAATTACTCCCTCAGCAGAGAGCTTCTCATTAAGGTGAGTAAAAAGGTTGTTGCTTTGCACATGTACTTTATGCGGTCACAATGCTATAATTCCCACAAATGCATCTTAATTTACATTAGCACACCCAGATATGCATAAATTAAGACTTTACAATAAAGTCCTATTAGTTAACATTAGCTAATGCATTAACTAACAATGAGCAATACATTTTTACAGTATTTATTCATCTTTGTTTTCACTATTTGTATTCACTATTTATTGTTCATGTTTGTTCAGTTAATTAATATAAACAGAAACAACATTTGATTTTAATAATTTAGTCTAATTTAATTAACATTAACTAAGATTGATCTATTCTTTAGAATAATTTGTCATTGTTAATTCATGTTAACGTATAAAACATTTTTGCATTGCACTTTTTTAACAATTACATTTGCTCAAAATAAGCCCAAAATAAGCCTAATTATGGATAGTATAGATCCATTTTCAAAAGAACAAGCTTAAAAGTAATTAAGTAATAAAGTAATTACTGTATAAAGTATATTTACAGTTTGTGAATTAGAAAATGATTTCTTTCAGTTTTTAATTTGTTTTGTAAATCATTAATTTGTTAAAATATAATACTGTTTTGATCCGTTTTCTATTTGCAATGGTTACTATTTACTATTTTTCATAATGTGATATTTGGTGACCCGCAAACATCATAATAATTATTATTAATAATAATGATAGTATTTGGAACTCAACCCACAATATTTTATTTTATTTTATGGAAAATAACAAATAAATTTCAATTATATTTTGACCACTGAACTAGGACATGTCCTCGGTTTCCTTTTCAGAAATCTAGTCACCTTACGTTAGCAGTCACATGTTCAAACACCAAGCATTTTTCAAATTTCTAAAAGTGCACTGTAAACCACCAACGTTTGCTGTATCTTGCTGGTGGAAGACAGGATGTGGTTACATCAGACTGTCAACTTACCAGTCCTTTCAGCGCCTGTAAATCAATGTTTCTATAGCTGCTACAGGGTAAACAGAAAAGCCATATTCAATTGCACAATATATGCAGCCTGCTGGCTCATCGCTCAGCTCTCTGTGGCCTGCTGAGTTTTGAGTACAGCATCACTTTTCACCAGTGGGCATGCTTCATGCATTTGATAGAAATCTTGAAAAGAATCCATTTGTGTTAAATGCATTATGAAACTTTGAAAAGAGAGAATTTTGAACAGTAATTTTGTCCTCAGAAAGAAAATGTATCATCATGTATTGTCCTGAAGAAAATGTATCTGACACCAAATCATCGTATTAGAATGATTTCTGAAGGATCATGTGACTCTGAAGACTGGAGTAATGATGCTTTACCATCACAGGAATAAATTAACTTTTTAAAAACATTAAAATAGAAAACAGTTATTTTAAATTGTAATAATATTTCACAATATTGCAGTTTTTACTATATTTTTATCTAACACAATTGTACTTCTCAAGTTAATGTATCTTGTTTCAAGGATGTTTTATTTAACTTAACAGAGCAGATGAATACTCTTCAAATTCATCACAACCTTGTTGTGGCAACCTGACGTTCCATGACACACAAATGTGACTCAGAAAGTGTGGGGGTTAAAAATAGTTTGAGTTGTGTTGATGTTATCTAGATATCTCCACCGCAGAAGTAACTTTCGGAACTTGCCTTGAAAATAGCTGACCTCAATAGAAAGAAACCAAGCATGATGAAAGCTTTCCTTTCCGTACATTCAACAATATCCTTGGTATGTGTGCTGGGGCCGAGAAACTAGCAGTTGCTGCTGTTCATTATGAGGGAATTCCTGGGATGAGGTCATAGGCCTTATGTATGGCCAGATAAACAGCCCTCCTTAATGTCAAAGGGCTTCCCCAGGGTGTATCTCTAAACACCATACAGTTAAACTCCCCGTCCATTCTACGTCATGGTATATCATGGCAGTGCAGTCTTAAGATTCCACTTTGGCATCCTTAATAGCCTTCAGGGGGTTACTGCTAGCTAATATTGCGTCAATGCAAATGCTTTCCCTTTTGAAACTCAAAATGATGACGTGAAACTAATATTTTTCAGGAGGGCACCTCCAAATCTGCCATCATTGAGATTAACCACAAAGGAGCACAGAGAAGACACCAGCAGCAAAGAGACATGGTATGTACGGGTATAAATGTCACATAATGGCAGTTGAACTATATATTTACTAAGCTACAGCGCCCTCTTATGGTTAAAACGGGTCAGATATTCAGTTTGGAGAGATCACAGGAATCTGTCCTGAAAATAATATAAACTGTATGTTTATTCATTTATTTAGTGTATCTCTTCGTGTCACTGCTGTTTAGGGTGTCGTGCAAGGAACTATTCCATACCTTGGCACTTTTCTGACCGACCTAGTTATGTTGGATACTGCTATGAAAGACCATCTTGAGGTGAAAGGGACAGAGATCAGTTTAATTTTCTTGTAATTGGAAAATATTCTGTTTTATAATTTCTGGTTGTTTTTGTTTGTTTGTTTTTTCAGGTTGGGCTGATCAACTTTGAGAAGAGAAGGAAGGTGAGTCTTTTTGCACAGGAATTATATTTTATAAAATGCAAATTCCATCCCTGGATGCTGATTTGTCAATACAATTTTCCAACCATGCTAACTAACCTGTTGTAATAATAGCTAAGATGTGAATCACCTAGACACTGTGTTATCATCCCTGCACCAATAGAATAACATTTTATTGTTTAAATATGAGGGACTATATCTTACTGCGGAAGAATGAATTTGCTATAATATATTATATGAAAATGTATGTCCTCAATATTTTAAATGTTTTTAAAAACAGTTTATTGTAAATAAAGGCATAGCTAAAGGCCATTGTTATATCCACAGCATTGCATGGCCTCTTAAACTTCATTTGTTAAGTAAAGGCTGAACTAAAGGCCCATTCACTCCAAAGACGGTAACTATGCCAATAATGTTTTTTATAATATTCTAATTCTATGAGAATAGGGAAGTACCCTCTACAACTATAAGGATAAAAACACAGAAGAACGATATTGTTGGAATTACTTTCTGAATGATTTTTACTAGCTGATCAATGATAAAAACATTGACAGCCAATCAGAATCCACCTGAGTTTAACAATCTTGGTGATTTAAAGCAGCAGACAACATAACTGCACCACACGCTAATAATAAACTCTTATCATCTGTTGGTGTGGACGATAATATAGTTAGTTATACTTATCATTGTTGGTGTTAACAGGTCTTATGCGGTGTCGGGTGTAATGCATTACTGAGTAATTAATTACTGTAATTTAATTACTTTTCCCTTGAAGAGTAAAGTAAGGGATTACTCTTAATTTTTCAGTAACTTAATTACAGTTACTTCTGATGTAATTGTATTAAATACTGTATAGACTATGGAACAATTCTATAGTGGATTTAATAAAAAATGTACGTCTAATGGTAAAATGTATGTTTCTAATGTAACCTTCTCCCTTTAAATACTTTAGAATTAAATTAAAAGAGCAGTGTTGTGTCTATCCTAACCTATTGTTCAACTGGTCGAGGTTGATGTGGGATTTAGAAAGTATTACTTATTACTAAGTAATGCAAACACTGTTGAAGATTTAATTAGTAACTAGTAATTAATTACTTTTGTAGAGTAACTTGCCTAACACTGCATAAATGCATGCACAACTAAAATGCATTCATAATTAAATCAAATGAATAAAAATAAACAAAGTACATTGTTTTGTTTATTCTTTTAGGAATTTGAAGTGATCGCTCAGATCAAGTTGCTGCAGCTGACCTGCAATTATTACAGCTTCGCCAGAAACCAGCGCTTCACTGACTGGTTCAAGAGAGTAGAGAAACTTACAGAGACTGAGAGGTGAGAAAGAAAAAAAGTGAACGTGAAGGATATGAAAACAAAAGATTTGAGAGATATATAAGAGAAATAATAACTTAGGATATTATATATATTTAATATCTATGGTGTCTTTTCTGTTTCAGCTACTCTATGTCCTGTGATATTGAGCCGCCTTCTGAGTCAGTGTGCAAAAAGAACGGGGGCATCATCAAACGCATGAGCGAGGAGTCGGGTTACAGCAGCGCAGGGACGCCACACTCAAAGTCTTATGAGCAACCTCGCTTAAGCCAATTTAAAGAGAGCTTCAAAGATGGAGCAGATTCCCTCAGCCTCACCTCAGTGGGATCCAGTGGCTCAGACGCAGAGGAGACGAGTCTCAGTCTGCTGAACTCCCCAGAATCAGGGAGTCAGAGAGTAAGTTTAGATATAGTTTAGATATTGTTTAGATATAGATCATTGGGGGCAGTCATGGCCTAATGGTAACAGAGTTGGACTGGTGACCCAAAGGTTGCTGGTTCGATTCCAGTACCGGCAGGAATATGACTGAGGTGTCTTTGAGCAAGGCACCTAACGCCCAATCGCTCCCCGGGCGCCACTCAAGGCTGCCCGCTGCTCCGGGTGTGTGTATCCACGTTTGCAGTGTGTGTGTGTGTGTTCACTACTCACTACTCTGCTCCTAATGTGTGTGCACTTACTTGGATGGGTTAAATGCAGAGGTCAAATTCCAAGTATGGGTTACCATACTTGGCCATCACGTGTCACTTTCACTTTCATGATATAGCAGTACCAAAACATAGCAGATTTTTTTTATTTATAGGTATCGTCCGATGTTGAATAGCGAATTACGAATGCTAATTTCCCTTATTTTTACATTTTCCATCAAAAACTATAGAGTTATAAAACAGTCACATGTGAAATAGTTAATACTCAGGCGTTCATATTTAAAAACACTAATAATTTACATAAAACACTGTTTAATGTAATCTCTAGCAAATCTCAAAACAAATATCTGTTCAAAATCTGTTAATCATACTGTACATTGTAATAATCCCTAAATTCACTTAAATTCAGCATTTAAAAGGACGGATTTTAGCTTTTAGTGTTTTATTTTTAACCTATTTAGACAAAATAGAATGGAATTTTTTACCAGCCATTACATTTTTTATAAATGAATTAAATAAGTATTAACCTGACTATTGATTCTTTCTCCAGACATCCACACCAACTGTGAAACATTCTACATCAACCTCAGATACAGGGGAGCTTACGTCTGATTCCTCTTCCAAGGTATTTGCATTTTCTTGGGCGTATTTTATTTTTATATTTGTTTTTATGAGCTTTAAACTTATTCACTTATTCACTATTTTCAAGCTCTGGGAGTCGTCCACCCCTTCATCTTTGGATGCTTCTGTATCAGGCTTGGGTTTGGAGTCTGGCTGCAGCAGCTCCACCTCTTCTTCCTCTTCCTCATCCTCAGTGTCCGCCTCCACGGGACAGGCCTTCCACTTCCACAAACGGTCGGTCTCTGGTGTCTCTGACTACTCGTCTCTCTCCCTGCCGCTGTACAACCAGCAGGTGAACGACTGCTGCATCATCAGAGTCAGCCTTGACACGGACGACGGGAACATGTACAAGAGCATCCTGGTGAGTGAGAGACGTTACGGGGGATTGATAAGTAATGAAGGATTGTTGGGGATGTAGTAGTAAAGTTAATCTCAATGATCATGTTTTTCAGGTGACTAGCCAGGACAAAACCCCTGGTGTCATTAGGAAAGCCATGGTCAAGCACAACCTGGACAATGACAAGTCAGAAGACTATGAACTATTTCAGAGGGTCTCAAAGCATAAAGGTAAAAACTTGAAACAGGGAATTGGGACGGGAAATATCAAAGGGCTTATTTTTTTTAGGGATATATTGGAATATTACTAGGTCAAATTTGGTTTTTAATGTATCAGTATCTGATGATTTTTATATATATTTAATTATACAAGCTAATTTTCCTTATTGTTATATTTAAATGACCTTAGCCATCATCTAACGCTCTCTTAAAGTTATCTTTAAAAACAACAATAATTTAGTAACACTGTAAAATTTGAGATTTAGCAAATCTCAAAATTAATATCCATTTTTCACACTATACATTATAATGTTATGATGCTCTAAATTCACCTGTAGTTATTAAAATGATTAACTTTTACTATTTAAAATAAAATATTTAAAACGATTTTATATTTCAAAATTAAGATTATTATATAATTATGTATTTTATATTTATTTTATATACAATTGTTTTAAAATAAATGTTTTAAATTGTAATATTAGCCATTTATTGGTTATGAGACACAAAACCAATTGCTATTTACTATTTCTAGTTGATGGCAGGTGGTATTTGCTCATTCTAAAGAGCATTTTATTGGACAAAAAAAAGTTAATGTCCATATTTATGTCCAATATCCAGGAGAAAGAAAGACTGTAGTTTTAAATGTGTATATCTGCTAAAGGTTTAGTCACCTTTTAGGAGCATTTAAATAGCCTCAAATCGAATGCACATTGACTGAAAGCTGCAAAACTCTGATTCTGATGGGATTTTCAATGTCCAAATTGAGCTTGTAGACATTTCTAACCATAGTTTTTTTTACCCCACAGAACTCAGAATCCCAGATAATGGAAACGTTTTCTACGCCATGAACTCAACTGCCAACTACGACTTCTTGTTGAGGAAGCGCGGTGCCCCCAAAACCTGCCGCTCGAAGAGCTCCCCGAGCCTGACTCTACCACGCATAAAGCAGAAAGGGTTCAAAATACCCAAGGGCTTCTTCTGAAAGCACTCTTCTGAGTTCAGCAAGCCTGAAACTGTTGAATATTATCAAGAGTCACTTTAATAACCCGCCACAGTATTATCTGGATCTTTTATCCAATGGATTTGTTGCGTTATTGAGCAGCTTGTTTCTTACAGGAAGCTATGCCTGTGTTTCCTGTCCCTATGGACAATGCGACAGGCACAGGAGGAACACTGTGGTTCTTACAAGGTTTGCCTTAAGACTGCACATGAGAGACACACTGTGTGTGGGAAGCATTTACCAAATGCAGTCATTCATGCATGAGCACACTAAACTAAAACATTTCAAGCACTTTAGAACGGTCCTTAAAGCAAGAGATTTGTGGAGAGCTGATGTGGTCCTTGGTCCTTTTCAAATTTAAAGTGGGTTTTTTTTTTTATTCCCCTTTAAACAGGTTCTCTCTTCGGACTCTTGCAAAATTTGCTATCATTCTCTCAGAAATTAGGACTGCTCATGGCAAGATTACAGTATTACATACTGTACAATGCAAACCATGTAAAGTGTACAGTCTTTTGTTTGCTTTTTGTTCTTTTACATGACTGTTTTGACTGTTGCTGCTGCCAGTTTAGCTTGCCTGTTTTCCCACAACTGATTACAACCCGAAATTTACCTTTCCGGCAATAATCGAGACTGAAGGATTCTCTATTGACTGCCTAGTGTCACATAGTCACAATTGAGCATGAGGAGATGACAGGTCTAAGGTACAGGATTTACGCTGTTATTTATGGTTATTTAATAACCATAAATAATATTATTAATGCATATAGAGTGCAAATGTTGTCATCCGTGTCTTAGAAAGTATCAATGCCAAAGCCGTTCTCTTTTATTTGCAGCTGGCCTCTCTCTGTGTTTCACATAATAGAACGCTGTATCTTTACAGAAAAGCTTTTTTGTACCGAACACTGTGAGTGGCTTCACCCTGCTAAGCCTTTTTGCATTGTGAACTATATCAATGAGTGCTTTCTTACCATGTGGTCTAGTATGATGAGCAGACAATTTGAGGGGATTTTGTTCCCATCAGGAGAGATTTAAGGATGTGTTTGCTCGGCTAGAGGTTAGTGTGAGTGTTTGCGTTTTGAGAGAAATGATATAGAGGAATTTATATTGAAATATGATGAAAGAAGTTCACCAAGTGTTGGTGCTTTTCTGCTAATATGCCAACTATATAACTGAACTGGAACAAAATATAGAGTGTGCTTTATTTATGATGTATGAAAAGATCAAAATGCATGGAGAAAATATATGCCAATAGTGATGAATCCACTGTTATAAATATCTCCTTGTCAAAACATGCTGTCAGGAAGCTACGAACATGAATTAAAATGTTACTGCCTGCAGCTTGTCACTCAACACATGTGCCATATCCAGACTTGATTTTGTATTTGGTTTTGTCCCCTTTTTTACCCTTTTGTATGTCTGAATCTAACTCTGAATGTTAATGTCAAAGTTTGAATGTTGAACTCCAGTTTGTGCCATTGCCCCATTTTTATTTATTTATATGTTTTATAATTGTTTTATTTATAATTTTACTGTTGTGAAGATAAATTAATAAATGCACCTTTGTATGTACAAATGAGCACTACATTTTTTAAAAACTTACAAATAAACGTGGAGGTGCTGAGAGCCCAGAACTTGATGTCTCCGTGTTTTTTTATTTCCCCTACATAAGCCACATGTCTCATATACGGACATAATCAAATCTGTGGGATCCAAAGTCTGAGACTGCAAGTAAAAAAAAATAATTTTTAAATCATTACAAGGAATATTCTTAATTTTGCAATATTGTTCTCCAGCATGATTTGAGTATATGTTCCAAAGAGAATCTTGAAAGTAAAAACAACTAATCTTTTGTACAAAGATAGCTTGTATGATCAATATTACAAATGTGCTTCTTTGATTAGTGTCCTACAAATTGTGCAGGATAACCACCTTGCTGTAAAAAAAATTAAATGTATTCCTTTTCCTATGAAATTTATAAAATATTTCAGACTGCCAAATATGGCATCAATATCAATAAATGAATACAATTAAATGTCAATAAAGATATTAATTACTTATAAATTAATGTCATTCATTCATTTTTAAGCCAAAATGGTAAATTGCAAGATAAATTGAAATGAAATCAAATGTAATAGACTGAAAGGTGTAAATAGTTATAAATACATTTTTCTATGAATATTTTGAATTTGGCTTCGCATTTCTCTAAGGTTGTGGTCTTTTTAAACCTTTAAATGTCATAAAAGCTTGTGGTCTCGCTAGATCTTTAAATATAACAAAAGCTTTAAATGACATTTTGAAGATAAATAATCATATAAACATCAGAATAAGTGTACAATTTGGTATAAGATATCAAATAAATAATTTGTGGAGCTCACAAACTTTTAAAGTCTTTATAGCTTTTTACTCAAAGAGTCTTTAATTGCCTACGGTCTATGTACAGTCAAACCATAAAACTGTTTTTTTTTTTTTTTTCGTTTCGTTTTTTTCTTGCATTCATGAATCTGAAATTTGCCCAAAAATATAGCTAAATTAATTAAATAACAGCACTTTTCACCCACTTTAGGATATTCAGTGCAGGTAAATTTTCCAATAAAAATGAGAGAGGTCTTAAACACTAAATATTTGAATTGATAAAATGTATGTCTCTCGCACTGAATGTTCTGCTGTGTTTCCTAAACTAGTATGTTGAGAGTCCGCATACGTCATTTTTCTGCGCCACACAGGTCGGCGCTCAATACTCATGTTTAGCGGAACGAGTCGCGCTAGCGATCAACATGGCTTTAAGCAAAACATACGGACAGAAACCTATTAAATTCCAACTGGAAGAGGATGGGGAGTTTTACATGATTGGATCAGAGGTTTGTAATTAAACGCACTTATCATTTTAACGATGATTTATGTTTATGAACCGTATATTGTTTAGCATTGGGTGCTAATACGTCAGCTAGCTAGCTAGCTAAGATTGTTGTTGTTTGTGATAAGATCAATAACTGCTGAAATTATTGACGATTCCTTGAATTGAATAGGTCCCAGACATTTTACACATCAAGTACCGATGCATTATTTGCGGTGTACAATACTGTATTACCAGAGACTAGAGATAAACAGTACAGTCACTGACAGAACAGGTTATGGGTATTTATTTAGTCAATCCTAAATAATTTTCCGTTATGTGTCTGTATTTAGGTTGGAAATTACCTGCGTATGTTCAGAGGGTCTTTATATAAGCGTTACCCATCACTCTCAAGAAGACTTGCGTCAGTAGAGGAGAGAAAGAAGATAGTAGCATCATCTCACGGTAAGTGTTGAATTCACTGTGAACATTTGATAAGAGATCTGAGGACTGGGGGTTAAAAGTAAGCTGGAAATGGCACTTTCTATCTTAAAGTATAAGCAATGTTTTGTGTTAGATCACGGTTACACCACTTTAGCCACCAGTGTGACGCTGCTAAAGGCCTCAGAAGTAGAAGAGATATTTGATGGACATGATGAGAAGTACAAGGCTGTGTCAATCAGCACTGAACCTCCAGCCTATCTCAGGTAAAGCATTTCTCATCTTATGAAATGCAGTCACACTTGCTTCAAGTTCAAACATGCCCATTTCAGAGGTTTCTTCTTCATAATTCAAATTACATGGAATTATTCATTCATTAAAGGTATAATTCACCTAGCCTGGTCCCACCAGACTGGTCCCACCGTACATTTCATTTGTACATAGAGTCTGGCACCGCTCTATTGACAAGCGTTAACGTCCTTGTAGGCGGGTACTCTATTGAAGTCTAAAACTATTGGATCTGCCCAGAGTCACTCTGGATCTGCCATAACCAATCGCTAACGTTTGGTTGTGACGTATGCCTAGCGTTTGCCTTAGCCAACTCATTCAACACTAACGGAGCAAGCTGGAAAATCAAACTTTTCCCGAACCCCGTGGGGAGGAGGGCCACAACATCATGGCCACCAACAAAACTAAGCAAAGATTGTTCTTGCTCCGGCTTTAACTTCTTGATATTCGGCAGCGTTGCCACAACGGACCGAATGGCTTCGCTCGCATCTTTCTCCGCTGCCATTACTGAACTACAACTCAAAATAACGCATAACATCAACGTCATCGTTCTCAGCCACTCCCTCTGTTCGATGATTGGCCCGGTAAGAAATTGATCGGAGAAAACCAAAGACTACAGCACAATCCCAGACCTAGTACTGAAGGAAAATGAAAATTGAGCGGAAGTACATAGTAGAGCGGAGCCAGGCTATAATTCACCCATACTTAAATGAAAAATTTGTCATCAATTTCTCACTCTCGTGTCGTTCCAAACCCATAAGACGTTTGTATTTCTTCAAAACACAAATGAAGATATTTTTGATGAAATCTGAGTGATTTCTGTCCCTCCATTGAAACTGTATAATCACCCAAAACTCAGATGGTTCAAAATGTTCATAAAGAGATCGACTTGGATTAAACCACTCGATTCAATCTATAAAATATTTTAATAGAATGTCTATTTTAAATTATTTTAGACAACTTTTTTTTTTATCAGAAAATATATTAATGGACATTTTTTAGGTTTCTCCTTGAATAATTTTAGAATTTCTATCATATATTAAATTAAAAGATTCTGTATAATTGTTATTATTACTGTTGTTGTTCTTGTTATACATGTATATTTTAGTATATTGATTGTTTTGTGAAGACAAAATTGCTAAATTATTGTAAACGATGTATTGAAATGATATTGCAATCATAATTATCTTTTTAAATTGAAATAATGTTGATTTGTCCATTAATATAGCCATTGCTGCTATGGCGTTACAGAGACCTGTGACTATTTTTGTGTGATGATGAAATTAGTCTAATGATGCACTCTTTATTTGGTGACTAAGTCTACTAAATAGTGTATTAAATCATCATGGTAATTTTGTCACCAACAAATAAAAAAAAATTTTGTCCCGCCCTATAAAAAGCACATCTCCACTTTTAACCTATGGTTTTCTTCACAGGGAACAGAAAGCCAAGCGAAACAGTCAGTGGGTTCCCACTCTTCCCAATAGTTCCCATCACTTAGATGCTGTGCCTTGCTCCACCACAATTAACCGCAACCGAATGGGCCGTGACAAAAAGAGGACCTTCCCCCTCTGGTGAGACCCTTTTTTTTTATAATTTTTTTTATTTTTATAAATCTTTCAATCTCACATTGTGGAGCGGAGCAGTGCATCACAGTTCATTAAGTGACACAAGTTGTGCATGGATAAATTGTTTATAATAAATATTGCAATATTCCAAAAAAATTAAAAACGACTTTAAACAGTAATCCTCTATTGTGCCGCACTTTGTTTGTCAAAAAGGAAATGTTCAAGTTTGAAAATTTAATTAAACCAATAAATCGGAATCCAGAAAATGTTTTAAATGGAAAACATTTGGGGAATGTAAAACAGAATCTGTGAAAAAATATGAACAGATTTCACAAAGTCTGCTTACTCGTGTATATAATTTCACTGGTTTCATTTTCTTACTGTGTTTGTCTTCTGGATATGTGCTGTTACAGCTTTGATGATCATGACCCTGCTGTCATTCATGAGAATGCCACCCAGCCTGAGATCCTGGTGCCCATCCGACTGGACATGGAGATTGACGGGCAGAAGCTGCGTGATGCTTTCACATGGAACATGAATGGTAGACTGTCCCTTACACAGTTTCTGAGCATTGAATTTAATCTTTTTTTTTTTTTTTCACGCTTTACACAATATCCTGAACTCTCTTTTTTTTTTTTTTTCTGACACGATAGAAAAGCTAATGACTCCAGAGATGTTTGCTGAAATCCTTTGCGACGATCTGGACCTGAGCCCACTGACCTTTGTTCCAGCCATTGCCTCGGCCATCAGACAGCAGATAGAGTCCTACCCCACAGACAGCATACTGGATGAGCAGATGGACCAGAGAGTCATCATCAAGGTACATGTGTCATTCTGTCAAGTCCCCTTGATTTCAGTAATCTCATCTTTTAATATCAGATCTCATTAAGCTGGAGACACACTAAAAGATTTTCAAAATGTGAGCGACTACAAATATGATGATAAGATGTCATAAATGTAACAGTTTTGTTTCTATAGTGAGTAGAGTGTTGTGGTGTGACCACTAACAGATTCCATTCACAAAACAACCAGAGTCCCGCCTGTGAACACTGGAAATCAGTAGGATAACCGTATTCATCCGCGCAGTAAAGCAGAGACGAAGCACAAACAAAACAATGTTTTTTTGCAAAATGCGTACAGTTTTGTTTTTTAACCGCTGGAGGGCCAAAAGTTACATTAGTGGACAAAAAAAAAAAAAAACTGTGTAAAATTTAATTAATTCCTGATCCTTCAGCAATCATTCGGATATGCTGATTTGTTGCTCAAGAAACATTTTATTATTATTATCAGTGTTGGAAACTGTTTAATAACTATTTTAGTAACCACTTAATATTTTTTTGGAAACTGGTAACATTTTTTCAGAATTCTTTGATGAATACAAAATTCAAAAGAATAGTATTTATTTGAATTAAAGAAATAAAAAAAAAAAATATATATATATATATAAAAAAAAAATCCCTAAATTGGTTTGTATATAAAGTATTATTATTCGATTGCATAAAAATAGATTATGTGGTTGGTTATTGATTGCTGTTGTTATTATCTGTGTAGTTAAACATTCATGTTGGGAACATATCTCTGGTGGACCAGTTTGAATGGGACATGTCTGAGAAGGAGAACTCTCCGGAGAAGTTTGCTCTGAAGCTGTGCTCTGAGTTGGGCCTGGGCGGAGAGTTTGTCACCACCATCGCATACAGCATACGTGGACAGCTCAGCTGGCATCAGAGGACCTACGCTTTCAGGTTCAGACTTGCACACAAATCCACTTCATCACAGTCCTGGCTGAGCTTGAATCCTTTTAAAGCTTTTTCACTGCATAAGATAAAATATGGTAAAAAGTGAAGTGTTGGTGTGTTATTAAAACGCCTCCAAACATCATCACAAACATCCCCATATTGTTACAGAGAATTTTTTTTTTTTAGCTTGACTGTTTAAAATGTTGCTTCATTTATATGATAAAGAGCATAGGAGAGTGTTCAGAATTTGGCAATGTGAACTTTTTCGCAAGTTGGACATCTTTTCAGACTGTGTCTAATGTCCGTTATTACAAAACTCATTAGAAGGGTCATGCTTTTCCTCTGGGAGGAAGACATAATGTCTTTAACTAATAATTTTAAGGTTCTGGTTTTTATTTTTTATTTTTATCGTTCAGCACAGTTTTTTGAACTTACATACTGGGCAAAAGTTTGGAAACATTACAGGGTTTTTTTTTTTTTGTTTTTTTTAAATGTTTTTGAAATAAGTCTCTTAATCTCACCAAGGCTACATTTATTTGATCAAAAATACAGTGAAAACAGTAATTCTGTGAAATATTATCACTATTTAAAATAACTGTTTTCTATTTTAATATATTTTAAAATGTAATTTATTTCTGTGATGCCAAAGCTGGATTTTCAGCAGCTATTACTTCAGTCTTCAGAGTCACATGATCCTCCAGAAATCATTCTAAGATCACTTCTTATTATTATCAATGTTGAAAACAGATTTAGCTGCTTAAAGTTGCAGTAGGGAGTTTTGAGAAAATGTTGACTTAGCCTGAAAATTTGAACAAGCACAACTTCCAGGTCCAACCCCCTTGCTCTCTGCTGCGCTACAGCCCTCCCTCCACAGCTCCTCCCCCACAGCGGAGCCTGCCGTGAACGCGCAGGCTAGTAAACAGGACCACTGATGACGGCAGATTATAAACAGTTATGGAACATTCACTAATAGGGACGAAACATCAACAATATGCTTTACATTGACTATGGCCTGCCCATACTTTGACTACAAACTTGGTCCTCAAATATTTTGCAATACATGTAACTTTATAACGTTGCACTCTTTCTATAAGTTATAAATAGCTAGTAAGATAACGTTAAAGGATTAGTTCACTTTTAAAAAAAACTTTTGCTGATAATTTACTCACCCCCATGTCATCCAAGATGTCCATGTCTTTCTTTCTTCAGTCGAAAAGAAATTAAGGTTTTTGATGAAAACATTCCAGGCTTTTTCTCCATATAATGGACTTCAATAGGACACAAACGTTTCAAGGACCAAATGACAGTTTCAGTGCAGCTTCAAAGGGCTTTAAACGATACCAGACGATGAATAAGGGTCTTATCTAACGAAACGATCGGTCATTTCAAAAATAAAAAGCACAAATGCTCGCCTTGCTCTGTTCTGTGATGCACGTTCGTGACTCTCCTGTTTGAACTCGTTCATCAAAATGAACAAATCTTTTTCGAATCATTTCGTTCGTTGAATGAACGAAATGACTCCGAAAAAGACTCGTTCGAAATGAACGAATCTTTTTGCGAGTCATTTCGTTCGTTGAATGAACAAAATGACTCGAAAAAAGATTCGTTCATTTGGATGAACGAGTTCGAACAGGAGAGTCACGAACGACGGTACGCGCTCGCGCTGTGCAAGAGAGGGGTGATCAGCGCGTACACGAGCGTGATTGACACTGCTAAGACATTCCTCCTGGCTCTGATTGGTTGTTTCTGACCGGGAGCGGTGTATTTCTGCAAATGGCAATAGGACCAGAGGGAGGAGCCAGAGGAGCTCGATTTTTTCCACAGATTATCTGTCTCATATTATACTGTGAGGACATAATGACAGTTTTAACAAATATTTGTTTACAAAAGCTACCTACTGGAGCTTTAATTATATATACACACAGTTCTGGTCAGAATTATTTGCCCCCTTGGTAAATATGATCAAAGATGGCTGTAAAAAATAAATCTGCATTGTTAATCCTTTTGATATTTTATTAAAAACATTAGCAAAAATCTAACCTTTCATTGAAGTAAATGAATTGAAAGTGGGGGGAAAATCACATTATGAAATAAATGTTTTTCTCCAAAACACGTTGGGAACAATTATTTGCCCCCTTTTATTAAATACTTTTTGCAACCTCCTTTTTACAAGATAACAGCTCTGAGTTTTCTCTTATAATGCCTGATGAGTTTGGAGAACAACTGACAAGAGATCAGAGATCATTCCTCCATACAGAATCTCTCCAGATCCTTCAGATTCCCAGATCCATGTTGGCACTGCTTCTCTTCAGTTCAGCCCACTCATTTTCTTCAGGGTTCAGTTCAGGGACTGGGATGGCCATTACAGATGCTTGGTTTTGTGCTCAGTGACCCATTTTTGTTTTGATGTTTGTTTTTGGATCACTGTCCTGTTGGAAGATCCAAACATGGCCCGTTACAAGATTTCTAGCACAGGCTGTCAGGTTTTGATTTTTTTTTATCTGTTGGTATTTGATCAAATCCATGATGCCATGTATCTGAAAAAGATGTCCAGGACCTCTGGCAGAAAATTAGGCCCACAGCATTAAAGATACAGCAGAGTATTTCATTTTACACATGAGGTACTTTTTTATCCCTGTGTGCACCAAACCCATCTTAAGTGTTTGCTGCCAAAAAAGCAATTTTTTTTGTTTTATATGACCATTGATCAAAAAAAAAACAGTAAAAACATAAACATCTTTTGAACTGTTTAGTCATCAAAGTATCCTGGAAAAAAGTCACAGTTAACAAAAATATTAAGCAGCGCAACTGTTTAACATTAATGATAATAAGAAATGTTTCTTTTGCACCAAAGATCATGTGACACTAACGACCGAAGACTGGCTTCTGAAAATTCAGCTTTGCATCACAGGAATAAATTACATTTTAAAATATATTACAACAAAAACCAGTTAATATAAATTGTATTAATATTTAATAGTATTACTGTTTTCTTATCAAATAAATGCAGCCTTGGTGAGATTAAGAGACTACTTTAAAAAAACCTTAATGTTTTCAAACGTTTATCCTGTACTGTATTCAAATGGAAAATATCTGACTCAAAAGAACAAGTGTCTCTGAACTTTAGATTTAAGTTGCTGTTTTTTCTCTTTTTGTAGCGAGAACCCTCTCCCCACAGTGGAGATTGCTATCCGAAACACAGGTGATGCTGACCAGTGGTGTCCACTGCTGGAGACGCTGACGGATGCCGAGATGGAGAAGAAGATCAGGGACCAGGACAGAAACACAAGGTATGAGAATGAACTGCCTTACTTAAAGATACCGTTTTGCTCAAAGATTTGAGAGGTGATTGTGACCATTCCAGTACTCATTTAAAACTTTTTCCTGTGTATTTCAGGCGGATGAGACGACTTGCAAACACAGCTCCAGCATGGTGAAGATAACAGCCCTCTCCCACAACTATGTAAATCTGAAGAGGAAATACAATAGAGCTACAACCCAGCATTACTGAAATAAAAACATAGAGACATTCCATTGGCCAGTCCAGATCAAGTCCCTCCTGATCAGAGTAACTTAATGTAAAGCAACATCTGCTTCAGTCTGGCCTAGTCAAAGCCTGTGTCATGACCTTCCCCCGTGCCCAATATGTGTCTGATCAGAGACAGATGGTCTAAATGTTAAAAGTATTTTATGGTATCTTTATTTGTCTTGTTTTGTGTATAGATGCCATTTTGTAAACAATGTGCTTTTAAATAAAATTATTAAGATAAAAAAAACTTTTTTGAAATGCTTTTTGTTCCAAAAAGCTTCCAATTAACATGCAAGTTTCTTGTTCAAGGGTAAAATTAAATGAGTCTGTGTTGTGTGCTGAACTAGCAAATTAGTCACTCGAGTGCTTAAGATATGGATATAAAAATAATATGAGCCACATTTTTATTTTTTTTAAAGCAGAAGCAGCCAACAAACAATCAGATGGCAAATATGAAAACTTTATTCATCAGCCTTAAACAAGTGTGTTTGTATTTATATTTAAATAAAAAGTCTTCTCACACATATATCCATGGTTTTTAAGAAGCGTAATTTTTTTTTATGGAGGACAAACTCTTTCGGACAATTTCAGTTTCACCACACAAAACCTTTTTGTATTTTGCAATGGTGCTGTGCTAACAAAGACCAAAGGCTTGAAAATGCATAGTCTGCAGTTCAATTTGGCATTTCAGATAGTCGGCACATTTGTGAATGTGTCCACCTCCATCGCCGCTGACTGTTGTGGGAAAAGAGTTATGCCACAGTATTGTACCCAAGAAAATACCCTCTTGTGGCATCCGCACTCCCTCTAAAATGATGGATTATAGTTCGGGAGATTGAATGGTTTCTCTTTAAACTCCAATGCTTCCAGCTCTACTTTGTAATATTCATTAAACAGAAGTTGACAAGAATACGGCAGTTGTTTCAAACCATGTGGTGTGAAGTAAAACAGAAAGGCATTGTTCTTACAGAACAAAATAACAAAGTAAAACTTGTTTTGTGATGTGCATGGCACTGAATGCAAAATTTGGATCCATTCATTTTGTACTCAAAGGCACTACGATGACCATAGTGTCCGTCTTTCCTGGATCCACAGTGGACTGTATGCTAAAGCATTGTCCCTTTAACAAGGAGTGTCTTCAAAATATTCTGACTTACAGAACTTGACATGCAGAGATAAACTTTCCCAACTAAAACAAGCAGGACTTAAAAAACATGACAATGTTCATTGCAGTCTTAGTGGTATTGATTCCTTCAGTTTTCTTCTCATTGTGGATCCTCCTCATTTTGATCTTGGCCAGTATCTTCTACACCTTGTCCATTCCAGGATATCCCATCCTGATCTTCTGGAAGGGGAGCGTAACTCGGATCTTCTTGAGGTGCGTCAAACAAAACTCGACTGCAAAACATGACTGAATAGTTCTGATTTTGTTTTTGTTTCTTCTGTTAAAGCCAAACAAATGATAAAAGAAAAAACTTCATAGTCATTTATAGTCATACTCACAAAATTCCAGGAGTGGCAAGAAGCTTTCTGCCTCCTGGCTGGTTAGGAAATACATCCTCCAGGAAGTAGTAGACGTGTCCTACACCAATCCCTACACCAATACACACACACATTTATATATACACTAAAGTTTACTATCCAAAGTTTGAGACCAGTCAGATTTTTTAATCTTTAAAATAATACTTTTATTCAGCATGTATACTTTAAATTGAATTCAAATTTGAACTTTCTATTCAATAAAGAATATTGACAAATGTATCATGCTTTCCAAAAAAAAATATTAAACAGCACAACTGTTTTCAACATTGATAATTATAAGAAATGTTTCTTGAGCACCAAATCAGCATTAAAATGATATCTGAAGGATCATGTGACACTAAAGACTGGAGTAATGAAGCTGAAAATGCAGCTTTACCATCAAAAAAATAAATTACATTTTAAAATATTTTCAAATTGAAAACAGTTCTTTTAAATTGTTTGAACTTTTTACAATATGTCTGTTTTCGATCAAATAAATGCAACCGTGGTGAGCTTCTTTCTTTTTTTTTGGAAGAGACAAAAGAAAATAGACCCCAAACTTTTGAACAGCAATGTATACAGTATATATACACACATTTACTTCTGAAATGTATATACACTTCAACTTCAGCTACAAGTATTTCAAGTGAATTATTTAATCATTTTGTTTATGCAAAATCGCATCAAAAGTCATCATGAGTATTTCAGGACAAAAGTTAACATACCCAAAAGATCAATGACAATGGAGTTGCCCAATAACAATGAGAATCCCATGAGCACCCAGGGAAGGAATGGGGCCTGGAAGTTGAGAAGGCCAAAGAAGTTCATGCGGATGTAAGGGTTCCTTCTACTCCAGACATAAACCAGCATGATAGTGAAAGCCTGTCCTAAAAAGAACAGGTTGGCAAACAGACCAAAGAGCTATAGATACCGAAGTTAAAGAAATTAGAAGGATGAAGACTAAACTTCATTCATTACTATAAATAAATAACATGAAAAGATGAAATGTTTCTTAAGAAAAAGACTTTATATTGACATGTCTTCAAACTGGAAGTCTATTCTCTCCAAACAAGAAAATAATTGGTCTTATTTATGACATAAAAGTCACAATCATGAGATAAAAAGTTTAAATTCTGAGATAAAAAGTCAAATTTATGAGATGAAAATCCATAGTTTGAAACTGCATCATGACATCAAGTGTATTTTATATGACTATTTGTAACAATTATGAATTTAAAATAAAAGCATCACAAAAGTTGTCCATACAATTCATCTACTACTGTGTTTCACAGAGGAAAGAAATACACTTCAGTTCTAATATTTGGGGTGGGTAAGATTTGTTTTTTGTTTTGTTTTTTAAAGAAATTAGTACTTTTATTCCGCAAGGACACCTTAAATTGACAGTAAAGACAATTATAACATAAGGTACATAAGGTTTCGATTTCAAATAAATATGTTCTATTTTAACTTTATATTCATCAAAGAATCCTGGAAAAAAAAAACATATCACGGTTTCCACAAAAAATTAGTAAGTTGCACAAGAACTTTCAAAAATATTTTAAAAAAATCTCACCAACCCCAAACTTTTTAATGGCAGTGTACTACATATAAGTTTCAATTTATTCAACCAACATGATATATGTTTTGGTGAAGAGATGCATGCTTGACTGTTCTTAATGTGATGAATGTTGAAGGATACGGTCATAAGAACACCACCGAACAGGAACATGTAGACAAAGTCTGCTGTTCGTCCACGGAAGGAGCCTTCCTCCAGCATTCGGCAGTACCGATATCTGCTCAGTCAAGGACAGAAACTCAGATGACCTACAGCTGCACAGGAGCCAAACGGCTGTTATGCAAAGCAAACACACTGTGAAACTCTGAATGTGTTTTTGTGTGCACTTCCTGAACATTTCACAGACAACCAACAAAAAGAGATATTCATATTGATCAAAGAGGATACAGAAAAATCATGTTGAACAAGAAACTGAATCCAAGAGGTCCAAAAAATAAGAAGTTTGTGATCAGTCGCCATACCTACATTAAGCAAGAAACATGAATATCAAAACAAAAGTCTACATACTGATGTTAAAGTTGTTGTCATGAATGCAGCAATGTTTCAATGACATTTGGGAACTAACCTGGTATTTCTTTAATATCAGGTCAGGGTTAAAATAGAGTTGAAACGGTGTGATGAACTCCAGTTGCTGTAATACACAGAATAATATCAAGCAAGTGATAACCCAGCAAACACTGAACGTTGGCACAACGAACCCAACCTTCTAACAACGTTTTAACAACACGGCCAAAATGTTGCTATAACTACGGTTACAGTGTTGTCTATGGCTGTCACAATGTTGACATTAAACCACCGTTCGGGCCATTGGTTAAGGTTGTGCGGCCTATTGTGTCTAGTGGCAACTGGACCACATTATGTACTCGTCACTGCCCTGAAGCGCGAATCAGCCCTTTAAATTTTAACCGTCCTTTGGGCCGTCTCTTGTCTCATTCTTCATCGAGCAAGGAATGGATACGAGAGAATTAAGTTTAATTTACATCAGCTAAATAAAATACGTAGTTATTCAAACACAACCTAGGCTACAACTTCATTTTCTAATGTGACTAATGTAACCGCTCGCACACCAGTTTAGTTTTTCCTATGATTTGTCTGCTATTTAGTCTAATTAACGTTAGTTTCTTTGCTCCCTCTGATTTGTGGATGTTCCCTGGACTGATTTTGGTTTACCGACCTTCAACGCCCGACCCGGCTTTCGACTAACTACTGTCTGCCATGTAGCCTACAGAACCCGGTTTTGTTCATTACATGTTCTGATCTGCCTTTGCTTTGTATGTTAAAAGAAATGTGTATATTCGTTTTTTTCTTTTTTCACAAATGTATGACTTTTGGAAGTGCTATTTGGTTATGCAGTTTTAATAAAGTTGAATTAACGAAACCTTCTGTCATTTTTACTCTTCAAAGTGTACGCATGCAGATGTTGATTATAATTATAGGCTAATTTACTGATAGGTCCATTAAATAATAATAAGGATAAACAATATTTAAAAAGTATATAATTATGTAATTAAAAATTAACCTCAAAACATAAGCTAAATTGGGGAAATCTATATGTAACATAGAAAAATAATTGTCAGAACGTCGTCTCTCAGAGTCTGTTGCTGAATGTCGCGCAACAACGTTTGCTAGCCCTATCGCGTCTTACAATTCCACGTTGTTACAATGTTGTGAGCACGTAGACAGCGACGTTGCCATAGTAGAAATGTAACGTGCCACAGACGCTGCCACAACGTAAATGTATAGAAGGTTTTTAGTGGCCATGAAAAAGGAGCCTTTGGGTAGTTGACAGTGTGACAAGCAATCCTTTATATAAAAACACTAATTTCAAATAATTGTATATAATACATTACATTTTGTGATCTAATTGTTGAGAGGCTATTTATAACATTAACACATTTAAAAATTCAAAAAGTGAAGTTAGAGCTGAAGTTAAATAGGCTATTTTTTACAAGGATGTTGGTTCTTTAAGCATTTACACTGACATTGAATCTTTATGTGGGGAAAATAACAATTTTGAAGACATATTGACATATAGACTGTCATCATCAGCATGTGATGCTATAGTTGTTCAGAAATGTACACACGGGTTACTTACCACAGCTGCAGTTGTCAGGACGCATGCAGTGGTATATGCTCGCGTCACGGCAGGGATCTGCATGTACTCTTGAGTGACGCTGTTTGCCATGTTTCTCCGGCGTATCTAAACTCTTCTGTACACTTTCACTGTGTATCCGTATAGTCAGCTATATCTCACATCACATTTCAATGCACTAACAAACAATCGATCGGCTCAGTGTGGATAGGCTATGTATCAATATGCATGTCCGCGTTTAGTGTTAGCGTCAACTATTTATTCTTAATGGTTCTTAATGTTTGTGTTAGGATATGAGGGGCGGAGTGAGACATCCAGGCTTTATCAGTCGCTTCAGTACCTCCACGTGTTTATAAGCAAAATTCTCTTGTTCTTCCGTGGACCAATGAGATCGCACGGTTTCGATGACGTGTCTAATGACTATTGGCTTAAATGTAACTGATGAAAATTGTTTTTTATAAATTGAGAATGAATATATTATACAAATAATGTTTTGTAAAATGTACAGGCCTATATTTTTTTATATATGAATAAAACGTAGGCTTTTTATATTGATTTCCATGACACTTTGGTTATAGCTTTTTCTTTTTCTGGTTGTAGCCTATTTGTTCATTTTAAAGAAGTGAATGAATTAATGATCCATTATAAATAAATACATTTGCAAATAAAATTACAAATAAAACTATAAATATAATTATGAAGAAAACTACAATTATAAACGAGTGGATCACAGAAAGATTCGGACAAATAAGTGGTCTGGGAATATTTTAATTGTACCAAAATACAACACACATTTTATATAAAAGTATTTACACAGTAAATATGAAAAGTAAAAGAAAATAGTGTAAAAGCTAAAAAACTTGAGAAAATATAGAAGAAAAAATGTACACAGATGATGTGAAAAAAATTCCAAGCTTGTATATTTAAAAAAGGAGATTTAAAACATTGTCAGTGTCCTGCACTGAAGAGTGCCAGTTTGTCTGTTGGTATATTAGTCTAACATACAGTCTCAACATCATAAACAAATGCTTATCTGTCAATAGTTAGTGTTCTTTAAAAAACATTACCAAACACAAAGCATCCTCGCCTTTCTATTTTCTCTCATTAAAAAAAAACAAAAAACATTTTGAATGAGAGAAACTCTAAATAAGTGTGTGTGTGTGTGTGTGTGTGTGTTATTAATTAATACAAACTGCACAGTTTAAGATACAGTACAACTTGCAAAGAATGTAAAAACTTCGAGATAAGAGTTACGGACATTGCAACTGGTGCAAAGATCCCTGACAAATGTTTAGCACCGTATTTAGCACCTTAACAACAGGGTATTTATGTCTTCTTACACAGTGGTTGCTTGATATACAACAAATACAGACATAGCTGCTCGTGGTTCATAAAGCTCAGATGTGCAAGATTTCCTGAGAAGAAATTAGATTAATCAGACATTTTTGAGGTGAAGGGAAGAGAAATGCCCGGGGAACAAGAACTTAGGTTACATAGTACAGTTCGTCATCAAGAAAATGTTAGGAAATTTACACTGTATGCTGCAAACCAGAGTGTGAGAACATGGTGAAAGAGACAGAAATGTTTCCTGAGGGTTTATGGCATGTTACATCCAAAGAAGTCTGCACCAACGTAGCGCGGGTAACCTTCCAAAACCTTACGCTGAACTGGGTCAAACTTCCAGTACTGTTGGCTACTGATGAAGATGGCAAAGCCTGTAGAGTACAAAACAGTTTTACACAATCTCATGCAAGAAAAACCATTAATGGGAAACGTTTTTGCACTCATAATCCAATGTATTTATACACTACAATTATAAATTGTAAAGTGAGTGTGCAGAAGTAGTATGTCATGTAACAAAACAACTTGATTCAAAACAACTGTCCCCGACTGCGGCTGCTGAAATATCGCCCTCTTCTGGCAGAGGTCTGTCACACTCACCAATTCAAATTGGCAGAGCAGTGACAAATAAAACGACTGCCTATGACGTTTCTTTCCAATTCCCTCTCCTGGATTGAAGCACCATAATTTTGAAGCAAATCATTGTGAAGCTCACCAAAATAAGAAAATGACCACAGTACAATTGTAGTATACTGAATTAAGAAGCTATGAGTGCTTTTAGTCTGTGAACGTGACTTGCTGCATCTTGAGTCACCCAAAAACATATTTTGAGTTTTATCCACTAACAAAGTCTTAGTATAATGCAGAAAATGTTTTTTTCTGGGTCAAAGTGACTCAAAATCATTGAAGTAATTTCGTTCATACGTCACATACGTTCATGTGCAGCTTCAGTTACAAATAGATTTACATTCCATATGACTGTTCTGAGATTAGGGATGTCCGATACTGACCAAAAAAACGTTTTGGATACTTTTGGGGGGATTTTGTTGATAATGATCCATCATCTTTTATGTTAATTCTTCCATTTAATCAATAAATTCAATCAGAATAATAAGACACAATCGGGCTGTTACCAATCAAATCCGTATCAACATAATCCATCTTTGAATTGCAGAGGTGGCAAAGAATCTGCGTCTGAAGTGGCATTTAGATGTATTTACATGTTTACTGTTTAATGCAGCTCAAAAAATCAGCATCCGCCTTTTACAGTTCCTTCTGAACTGCTGCGTTCAAGCCATGTCATAACCGTAATTACGAGATGGCAACCCGTGACATACTACTCAGAGCTGTTCACGTCTTCAGACTCGGATTTTTAGGAACACGTCAGAACTCTGTAAGATGTTTATATTAATAATAAATACCCACCCTCAGAAGGGAGGGTGGGTATTTTACGCTTTCAAAGCTAGCTTTCTATTGCTTGCCTCTCTGAAATTGCCTACCCTACCTTTAATTCAAAAACGATTGGTTCAAAACGGCTGATTCATTCAGAGATGATGCAAGTGATTTATAAATGGGTTATTGAATCAGTCACTTGATTAATTAAAAAACGCATAAACCTTCAACAAAATTTCTTAACTTATGAGACCTGATTTCTTTCATGTTAATATTAACATTCACTGATGTGTATAAAAAAGGCTCAGCTGGAAGTACCGTGAGCATCCTGGAAGGCAGCATCAATCTCATCAGGGACGCCCCACCAGTCCTGCTGAATGCGGCGTGGGAAGTATGTGTCCACTCTGTTCTCTTGGGGATCCAAACGCCAGTAGTTTCCTGACTTGAAGAAGTATGTATGGAGCCCGTGGTGCTCCTTTAAGCGCAGTGCAGCCTGAATGTGCAAGACAGGGAGGCCTATAGTCTGCAGAGGGTCCGGTCCTGTTATCTTGTGCTCAGCATCAAACACCCAGTAGTTGGAACCTTACACAGGACACAAGGAAAAGAGTTTGTTATAAATATAATATGGCATTAATGTATGATTTTCATTCAGTGATTTTAATTCAGTGTAAATATATACACAGGAGCAAACAAGCTTTACAAGATAACAAGTAAACAGACACACCTGGGGAAGATTAATCAACAGGAAAAAACTACAAAACTACAAACATGGCCACAGGAACAGGACACAGGAATGAACACAGAAACAAAGAGAACTAAGAATACACTTCAACATAAAAGTCCTACAAAACACAAGACAAAGAATTGGAATCATGACTATTACATTATGTGATAAGTAGTTATTACATTGGAAAATCTTTATCACATTATGAGTTCAAGATTTTATTACATTTTGACAAAAATTATTACATTATAAAAAAATGTCTTACATTAATAATGTAATACTATTGCATTATGCTTTGTTATTACATTATGCTTTGTTATTACATTATGAGTTGCTACACTGGGTGATAAAAAAAATATAACAACAAAATCCTGATATGTTTAGCCTTTTGAATTATCAATATTTTAAGATGGCTTAAGAAGATGTTTTTGCAGCAGAAGTTGGCATATAAATCAGTATAAAAAATTACTATATAGCCCTCTAAAGCTTTAAAAGTACAGAATCTCAATAGTATACAGACCACAATATGGCATGTTTAGACTTTTTATGGCGTTAATTTATGAACAACATTTTATCTATAAAATTGTCTTGAGTCAGTCACAGGTGCTCCCTCTAATGGTGAGAAAAATGAAGTACATTTACAGCATTACAATGTACCTCATGTTTGACTGACTGAACCTATGCTAGTCTAAATGCACTAAATTTCAACCAAATTCTCAATATTGTAAAGCTCAGTGAAATTCATTCAGAGAAGATACCATCTCAGCTACAGTAACAACCTACAGTGTACAATTCTGTTTAGATACTGCACTGCACAACACAAGTGTATTTATCTGTTGTTAGTAGCATTTGTTCTACATGGTCATGTTTTATCATGCCCTGCATTAGACGCACAATTCAGGATGCTTCATATATGGGTCAAGGGGAAGTACCGCACCACCAGTCACCATAGATATGTAACCAGGCCTGTCTGATCCTGTCCTCCAACCACAAATCACCACAGTCAGCCACCGGTGTTGCACTCACCCACCTTCAAAGAACCAGATATTGCCCTTTTTGTCTTCATAGGCGGCGCCTATTTTCTCTGGAATGCCCCTCCAGTGTCGGGAGGCCAAGGCAGGGTATCCCGCCTGCAGACGGCCCTCCCTGAAGCGCCAGGCATAGCTGGCCTTGAAGAAGAACAATTCCCCACGGATGATAGAAACAGCATCAAAATCTGTGTGACAAGCGTCAGGCTACAGACAATGACAGCGGGAGAAGAGGAGATGGAATAACAGGAGTGAGAATAAAGGGAGCATACAGATAAACTAATTTAAAATACTTCATATTTTAGGAATATTCTTGGTATAATACAATAACACAATTGTAATACAATTAAAATAATAACATTTATTACCACAAAAAAATTATAATTATGAACTGTCCCTGGAAAAGGAAACGGAAAAATTGAGGTTAAAGTGAAGCACTTAAAATGGAGATTAATTATTAATGACATTAATTCTGTTTAAATCATATTTTAGGACATTTTAGGGTTTAAGTTATAAAATTGGATATAACTTCACACAGAAAAGGTTAGTAAATGTTTTTTCACACTAAAATGTGATATGTTAACACAAAAATTGTTTACATCCTATGTCTATACTAATGAAATAATGAGTATTTTAACATTAACGGATTGGCCCCATTCACTTCTATTTTAAATGCCTCACCATAACCTCCATTTCGGATTTTTATTTTTCAATATATACATTTTATTATTTTTTGGTAATAAACATGATCCTGTTGATGTTGCTGCTGACATTCATTTAATTCTTTTCAATGTTAATAATAATTTCTCAAGTGTAATTGACCGCAGATAAACTGTGAAGCGGGATGATGCATTCAGTGACTCACTGCACTGGTGATAATCTCATTGGTTTCCATAGGGACTTGGGGCGGGGCTTGCGGTCGGGGGCCGTAGAGGTATTGGATCCCTTTCTTGTCATCCTCACTGAGCTGGAGAGGATAGGAGAAGCTGTAAAATGGAGACATGATGGCCCCAGGCTCCATAGAATGCTGTAGACCCAGGACATGGCCAAACTCATGTGCTGCCACCTGAAGAAGGTCTGTTCCTGTAGGATGACAAATGAAATTATGCTTTTTCTTCCCCCACATAAATCTGATTTGGTTTTCAAATGTGATCTTAGGGAATGATTGTCATTTTGTTTTTCTAATCTCTTCTGATCCGTCAATATCTGGTGCTTCAACATCAGTTTAAGTAGTAATGATGTAAACGATAGCAGGATGCCGAGAGGCTTTCTTATCCAACAGCTGAGTGTTGCTCTCAGTGTGGAAAGAGAGACATAAAACTAGAAATTGTGCCCCTGCTTATGTCTGTCATGACATCGCACTGAGGTGCTGAACTCAAAATGTATTTCAAGCAACATTACACATTAAAACAAACTTGTATGGTCACACACGTCAATACTCAAATGATTAAAAGAAATCTGATTTTAATCGGTCTGATTGGATTAATCAGTGAAATGTGGATCGTGTTTGAGATTTGGGTCAGATATGCAAAAATATCTAAAACAATTTTTTCTGCTTATCTACACAAAGTCTTAAAGCGAATCAGAGATGAATCAGAACTTTACAGGTCATTTTTATAGGTGTGTTGAAAGCATAATCTATGATACATTCACTGATTTACTGATCCCAAGAATGTGTGTTATCTGTATCAGGGATTTACAGTTTTCCAAAAAAGTGGCAGGCAGTGAAGCAGTAAGATGAGGATTTTATCTTTCCCACTTACCAAGTTCATTGCCCACCGTCCAGGACTCATCATAGTCAAAATGAATGTCTCCCTCCCTGTGTGTCCTTGGGAAAAAAGCATGAGCCAGGATCCCACCAGGGCCATCAAATGGCAAATTATCACCATGCCAGTACCTATTATAGAATATATAGTAATAATGTAAAGTGTTTCCATATATTCATTTCTTTAGTTTTATACCTAAAGACATACATATGAAAACATGAAATTAAAATGAAAATCAGAGGTCAAGAAAAAGCTATTTTATTCTGCTATCTTGAGATTGCATGTCCAGCAGAATGCTACTGTACTATAGTATTCTACTTTACTACACCACTCTACCAGTTGGGTCAGTGAAATTTTTTTTTTAACCAATACTTTTATTCAGCAAGGATGCATTGATCAGAAGTGACAGTAGAGACACTTATAAGTTTACTAAAGGTTTCTATTTCGAATATATGCGGTCCT
Source organism: Gila orcuttii (assembly GCA_026230005.1). NCBI lineage: Eukaryota > Metazoa > Chordata > Actinopteri > Cypriniformes > Leuciscidae > Gila > Gila orcuttii. The sequence goes on from JAPDVR010000015.1 coordinate 23,512,992, forward strand.
TTCCACAAAAATATTACACAACTCTCTGCAACATTCATAATAAAAAGAAATGTTTCTTGAGCAGCAAATCAGCATAGTATAATTATTTCTGATCATGTGACACTGAAGACTGGAGTATCTGGAGTATGGACTATCAAGTCTTATTAGTGGTTCAGGAAGAAAAAGATGAGCTGGAGACCTAAAGCAAAAATTACAAAATTCCCAATCCTTCACTTTGTTACTTTGTTGTATAGTGAAAGGTGTTTTTTTTTTTTTACCTTGTGAAGTCAATGACTATGTCGGCCTCTTGGTTGATAACCTCAGTAAAGGTGAGAGGTGTGACATCACTCCAGACCTTGAGAGCTTCCTGTAAAACTCGCCTCACTTTATCCTCGCTCATCTGCCACGGGAAGCGCTGGATTCTGAACACAGAATTTCAACAAATCAACAAAAAACATGTGATCACTTTTGCTCCTGCATAAACACATTGTGTTTCAGACCACCAGTCCTTCACTGCTGGACCACCAACCGACACAAACCCACATCAGAGACCACCAGTGATTTATCACCATAGGCATCTGTCTGGTGAGCATGTCATATGACCTCATAATGAGCTCTGATTGGTTATTTTATGAGCATAATGAGACTGCGGTTGTAGTGGTATTATGTGTGCAGCTTTATGACCCAGTTCTCTGACAGGAGCAGAACTCACCAGGAATCATGTAACTTCAGACAACGTATCATGTCAGACTGTTCTCGATCTTCACTTACAATTTGGGCATGATTAACTTTTTATTATAGTCATGTACAAAAATGTGAGCACTTAATTGAGCATTCTTCAAATTTTTGTGTTGAACAGCAGTAATAATTTGTGTAGCTCAAGTTAACAGGAACTTATTAAAGCTGTTTCTACTTGTATCAGAGATTATTTAGAAATGTGCATTTTAATGAAGGAAGCCAAGCTTTATCAAAGGGCCCACACACCTGTCTGTGTCATGGAATGTGTCTCAATTCATTCAGTCCCTCTGGCTTAGAATTTCTGATACCATTTTTTACGCTTGTGTTCTTGTGTTTATGCTTTTCTCATTTCTGGGGTTCTTAGAAGCGCAAGTCGTCATAGTTGGGTACACTTATAGCAGTGAGTGGAAACTACAACAAATATATTTTTGTGTTCTTATATGCTCCAATGGCAAAAGAAAAAATTCACAATAGCATTACTATGACTATATTGTAACATGTATATTCTGTTATGTTCAGTTTGAGTCTTGTTTTCTTTGTTTCTGTTCCTGCCTGCCTGAGTTCTCATTAGTCTCCCTGATTAGTCATTCTGTTCAGCTGTTTCCTAATTAGATCCCTTTGTTCCATGTATTTAAGCCCTGTGTTCTCATTAGTTCTTGGTCCGTTCTCATTTGTGTAAGATCAAAGATGTGTTGTATTTCTCCACGTTCTCCTGAGTGTTCGTGATTAAAGTTTATTTTGATTATCCTTTGTTGTGCGAATTATATTCACAACCATTATGTATATATATATATATATATATATATATATATATATATATATATATATATATATATATATATACTATATTTCAATGTAAACATCTAGTTTATCTTATACTGTCCCCATCTTATCCACATTGTACACACCCTTGTACTATTCAGCCATAAAACTGTTACACAAAAAACAATCCAGAGTGACACGACCATAGAAAGAAAACAGTGTATACATATTCCACCGGATGCATCCACACTGTGCTGCCTGTGAATAGATTCTTGTACAAATGTGCCTAAATACTTTCTTTTTCAAAGACGGGCCTTTTCTCCCTCACAGGTCTGACTATAATGCCCCTGCATTCCTCCACATAAACTGTCTGCTTAGGTATGATCAGAACAGAGATAGAAAGTGCTATCAGCGCACAAACATTACTATTAATTCAGATATTGAAAAAATTGAAAACAAAAAGGCTCTGAGACACTCCCTGCATCCCAATGTCCATACTATCCATCCTAAATAGTATGTGAGATTAGAATAAGTGTATCCCAAAGCATAGTATGTTGAAAAGAGTATGTAAAAAGTCCCCGGGTAGATTTTCGAAGTGTGGATCAGTGCTCACTCTAAAGGTTAATATTGCCCACAACCGATTGCGCTTTGGAGGAGGAACTACAAAAGTACAAAAACTACCAAGAATGGTGGATATGCACGGCCGACGTTGAGAGGTTTAGATAAAGGTTTGAGTGACTTTAACCTGATTAAAAAATATATATATTTAAAGTTATACATGTTATATTTCATCTGCAATAACAATGTGGACTTTCATCCAGATCCGTTTTGCTATTAACTTTTAAATGCATCATTATGCATTAATATGTGAAGAGTTCTCTGCATGAAAGACCCGTGACTGCAGATCAACGTGCTACTGCATTTCTCTCCGATACGGTAGGAAATAATAAATAAATGAACTGTGACAAGATGATTGACAGGCCAGTTTACTGTGAGAGGATGCAACAGAGAGCAACTGTTAAAGACGCAATTGTATGACGTGATAGTATGTCCCAAAGCTTGTGCACTCTTTTGCTACACACTCACTTTTTCTTCACAAGGTTTAAACAAGGTCCAGATCTTTTCAGTTGCTGCGTCTCAATTCGCCTACTTATACTACGCCTTAAGTATATAGTATAAGTATGCGAATTGAGACGCAGCAACTGAAAAGATCTGGACCTTGTTAAAGAACGTAAAAGTGTTAGACAACAATCATCAAAACAATAAAAAAGATCTTGGTATAAAATGTGTGATTATAATAATAATAATAATTAAATATTTTTATATTAATCATCATCATCATCAAGGCCTTTTACAGCGCAAGCGCCGATCTGAACGGTCTCTAGCATGCCGTCTTTCTGTGCAAAATGCTGGTGTAAGCATGGCAGGACAGAGTCGTGCCTTCTGTCAGGGCAGACCGCCAAGCTGCCCGGTCTTCCGCAAGGTGATGCCATTGGTCAGGGTTGATGTTAAAGACATTCATGTCCCCCTTGACGACATCCTTAAAGCGGAGCTTGGGTCGGCCACGAGGGCGGTGTCCCACAGCTAACTCCCCATGGAAGATGGACTTTGGGAGACGTTCAACTGGCATACGACGTACATGGCCGATCCATCTGAGTCGCCTCCTCCGGAACATGGTGTACATGTCACTGCTGTTAGTGAGCTTCAGCACGGTGATGTTCGGGACCCGATCCTGCCATGACAGGCCAAGGATCTGTCGTAGGCAACGGAAGTGAAAAGCATTAAGCTTGTGCTCCTGCCGCTGGTATGTAGGCCACGTTTCGCTTCCATATAGCAGAACGGAGAGCACACAGGACTCATATACGCGCACCTTTATTTTGAGAGAAAGGTGGCTGTTGTTCCAGACGCGAGACTGAAGCTGCCCAAAGGTTGTTGAGGCACGACCGATCCTGGTATTCAGTTCAGCATCAAGGGTGTTGTTTGCTGTCAAGGTTGAGCCGAGGTAGATGAATTTCTCGACAGCCGACAGCACTCCGCCATTGAAGGTGACGTGAGGGGAAGCAGGAACGTTCTGAGCCATCACCACTGTCTTCTTGAGGCTTATGGTAAGTCCGAACTCTGTGCAGGCAGCAGCAAAAGAATTGCACATCTCCTGAATTTCTTGTTCAGTGTGAGCCACGAAGGCAGCGTCATCTGCGTAAAGCAACTTGCGCACAAGGACGCATTTCACCCTGGTTCTGGCCCTCAGACGAGCCAAGCTGAAGAAGTTGCCATCATACCTAGTGTGCAGCAGAACCCCAACCGGATCAGGAAACGCCCGTCGCAGCACAGCCGAGAAATAGATGCCAAACAAGGTGGGAGCGAGGACACAGCCCTGCTTTACTCCACAGCAGACATCAAACTCATTTGAGCGGGCACCGTTGAACTGTGCGGTTGCCCACATCCCATCATGGAAGCCTTGGAGTATTGCCAAAAGAGTTGCCGGACAACCGAGTCGCTGCAGAACATGGAAGAGACCAGAGCGACTCACATAATCGAAAGCCTTAGTCAGATCGACAAACACCATGTACAATGGGCGTTGCTGTTCTGCACACTTTTCCTGAAGCTGGCGTACCGAGAAAATCATGTCCAAGGTCGAACGACCAGCACGGAAGCCACACTGACTCTCCGGCAGCACCTGGTCAGCAATGCGCTGCAGCCTTGGAAGGATTACGCGGGCAAGGCATTTTCCCGGAAGGCTAAGGAGCGAAATGCCTCGGTAGTTGTTGCAATCCTGCCTGTCGCCCTTATTTTTATAAAGAGTGACGATGTTGGCATTCTTGAGTTCACTAGGGATGCATTTGTTCTGCCAAAAGCATCGAAACAGGCAGTGAAGCCGCCTGACCAGAACTGGCCCACCACACTTCAGCAGCTCCGCTGGAATTCCATCGCTGCCCGGTGACTTGTTGTTCTTCAGAGCTGCAATCGCATGCTCTATTTCCATTGCTGAGATCTCCGTATCCAGCTCGTTGAGGACAGGTAGTTGTGGTACAGCAGCAGAAAAAGCATTCAAGTCGGCGTCCACAGGAGTGCCATACAGCAAGCTGTAATGCTCGACCCATCTACCAAGCTGGCCTGGGAGGTCGTTGATAACGGAGCCATCAGTGGCTCGCAAAGATGCTGTTTTTTTCGCTCTAGGACCCAGAGCCTCATTGATGCCGCTGTACATGCCGCGTATGTCCCCAGTACTTGCACACCGTTCTACCTTCTCACTGAGGTCCTGCCAGTACTGCTCGTAGGCCTGGCGTGTAAGATGCTTGACGTCATTCCTGGCCTTACGATAGTGAGCAATGGTGGAGTCATTACTGTCTTGGAGAGCACTGAGACGGACAGCACGCTTGTCAGCTAGGGCCGGGAGCAGAATAGCAGAGCTTGCAAGGAACCAATCCGGCTGTTTCCTTCTACAAAGACCGAAGACCTCAGATGCAGCCTCCGTCATGGAAGCTCTTAGCTCGGCTCAGGTGTTTTCAGGAGTGCCGTCAACTCTGAAGAGAAGGCCCTCCATACGCACATGGAAACTTGCCACGTATTCATGTTTCCGCATGAGCTCAATGTTCAGCTTTGGAGTGGGCTTTGGAGTGGCACTGTGAATCTTCTTTGGGGTGAGCTTTAGAGTCCAGCGGACAAGGGCGTGGTCGGTGTCACAGTCTGCAGAGTGCATACTCCTGTACCTCTTAACAGCGTTGAGTTGGCTCCTCCTGACAATAATGTGATCAAGTTGGTGCCAGTGTTTGGACCGGGGATGCATCCAGGTATCCTTGGATCTGATAGTTCCAGATGAGAAGGATCCCGGTAAGCATAGGCCATAAGCAGCGCACAACTCAAGGAGACGTTGGCCATTGTCATTGATGCTACCAATCCCAAAATGACCCAAGATTGGCCTCCAGGCAGTGACATCCCCTCCAACTCTGGCATTGAAGTCCCCAAGCAGAGCTAAATCCTCCCCAGCCGGGACGGAACGAATGACTTGGCCTTATACTCGCTGACCGTTGTCCCGCAAAGGATCATCCGCCCACCGAGAAAGCTGTGGTAGACCAACCAGGAAAAAGTTCCAATGCTCTACAACAGCTGCCAACTCCTGCTGCCGAATTTACATCTACTGTTTAATCCATAGTTGGGAGGCAAAAAGGGCTACTGTCACTTGCCTAAGGTGAGCCGCTATGACTTGTGGTAGGGCGGGGTCGCCTTACTCTCCCGTACAGGTCCATTAGACCTGCCCACTGCCCACTGCCCCTTATATTGATAATAACAATAATAATTGTGTTTTATATAATAATAAGTATTATTATTATTATTTTATATTTGGCAAACGCTTTTATCCAAAGCGACAGGAACAAAAGCAATTTCTCACAGAGACAACAATATTCATTGTATACAATTTTGGAAAGCTATCAGGATTATTATGATGATTATTATTATTGTTAAATAATGAATTATAAAACATAAAAATAATAAATATTCCATAATAAATATTTTTAGGGGAAATATTTCAACCAATATGGGATCACTCTTATTTTAGTATCACTGACTGCGATACTTTTATTTCATTTTCATTTTAGGTAAAGTTTTCGTAATTTTGTTGTGTTATTGTCATTTTTTGAATATTTTTTTTGGTTTTGTTTTCTAAAAATATGTCAATACAGTTTAATTTCACTAAAACTTGTTGCCATTAAAGGTTTATATATTTTATTTCCATTAACATGTATTTTAGTTAACTATAATAAACTATAATAATCCTGGATGCAACATGCCCCCACACACTTTTAATCACTTGTTATTTTTTAACTATTATTGATATTATTATGGAGTGAATGCACCTACTGTACATTTATACATGAAGCACCTACTGAATATGAATGAAATTCATACCCCCCCCCCCCCCCCCCTCCCTCCCTCCCTCCCCTAAATACTTGTAGTTTTCTTGTACACCTTACTTGTAAGTCAGGCCAGTTTTTGGCCAGCGTCCTCCAAATATCACAAAGCGTTTCTGTCGGGGGTGCCTGCTGAGATGCACCTCTCTCTGGTCGGGGTAGTCTGGGACGCCACAGCGCAGTGGACCTACACCCCCAGAGCTGTTCCTGAGCGGCTCACCCTTTGCTTGAGGTTTAAAGGTGTCCTGAGGGTGGTGGAGGTGGACCCTGTCTCTCCTCTTCTCAGAGAGCGAATGAGGAATCTGTGGCAAACTCTGTTATGGAAAGATGGAAGACCTGCATGAACTTATTGATAATGGACAACAATGGACAGTCTGTTGTAATGCTCTTGTGAGTGTAAGTGAAGTTTAACGCAAGCTCAATGAATTGAATAAAGTTGACCCTACTGTTAAAAAATTTGGGGTTAGTAAGATTTTATTTAATTTTTTTAAAGAAATGAATACTTTCATTCAGAAAGGATGCATTAAATCGATCAAAAGTGACAGTAAAAACATTTATAATGTTACAAAATTGAGCTAATATATATATATATTGTTTTTTTTTAACATACTGACATAAAGTATGTTAAGGAACATTAAATAAAAACAAACAAGCCAAGCCGACCTAATCTGATACAAAAAGAAAAATCGTTTTTGTCCCATGGTTGATGCTGTTTACTAACTGTGAGATATGATTGCGGATGGACTGCTTAGTGTCCCTAAACATACTTTGGAGGAAATGGCTGTTCATTAACATGGGCGTTAAAGACAGAAAAGAATGCCTTGGGCAGCGCTGTGGTGCTTTTAGACAGAATTTTTGAGGCATTTATAGAGGTTTTAAACTTCAGGATGTTTCAGCTTTCATTTACAGTCTTGCCTTTTACCCACTTTTACCAACCCCAGATGTCTAAGTACTTACATAAAATCATAAGAACAAAAATGTATTTCAAAAAGTGAAAAATTTGAAGATTTACAATTTTTACATTGTGACTTTTATGTTATCTTTATGTCTTCCTTTGGACTAGAAGAAAAAAGCACAGTCCTGACTAAATTGTTGGCGCCCTTGTTTTTTTCGCCCGACTGGTTTACAACATATTATAAAATGTTTAGGACTTTTGCAAAGAGGCTAAACGTTTTCCCCACTGTGACCCTGTGTCTCTCTCCCAGGGACAGAGGCTCAGCGGTGACTCCTCATGCGTGAGACAGAGCTGCTATATTTCGAGACAATGCCCAGCAGGAACTATGGAATGTGCCCTGGTCTCTGAGCGAGACTTTCTACCAGCACACTGATTTCAAACATGTTCAAAGACAGTTCAGGTTCATTATACTCTTTGTGTTTTGGATTAAGTTGCAGGTATTGCTTACTGTATACTTAATACACTTATGGGTCAATGACAGATAAGGGTGTCCACAATAAAGAAAAGAAACGTTCTAGTTTAAAATGCATAAGTCAAGTTCTTATATATTTTTTTCCAGCATGTTGCTTTCACAAAATGCACCTACAGCTCATGAAACATCTATATTCACAGAAATATTCTTCTATCTAAATATTCTTCTTCTAATAATATTCTAAAAGTGTATGACATCATCTTTTTTCATTTAAAATATTTACGCTAAGCACTTACCCTCAATCAAATGTCATGGACCAAACTGGCTACAAAGTTAAATTCAAAGCAGATGCTTGATTAAATGTATTATTTTCTCAGTTGTTTATCTCATCATAACATCTGACAGCATCATGACTCCTGACCTATCAGTGGGAGAGATCAGCCATTATCCTGGAATAACACACACATTCCACATCTGGCACACACAAAGATGAGGTGCTTTCTGCATTGTTCATTTACAATGCATGTTTTTAGAACTCCAGTTCAAAGTTTATGTGTATGACCCATTTCTTAAAAATGGTGGGCAAGTTAGGACACATTATACTATGCAGGGGGGAATGAAGTTAACACAATAGGTTGCTTTTTCATGTGTGTGAGTGTGTGTGTAATCTAAAGAGAAAACATTGCCCAAGGTGCCTTGATGTTCTGCCAAAACACAATCGCCAATGTTTAAGCAGTTTATTTCATTAAATGTCTGAAGAGATTAAAGCAACAAAATTGCAATTTGTATACACAAAATGGAAACCAAGCGGCCATAGAAAGGAAGGCTATTGGTTTACTGCAGTTAATGGAAGATCAGAGTGAATTTTGAAAAATGTGTGAGAATGTAGCTGTCCACTTTTATCAACACTGTTTAAATGAACCGTCTGACCCTAGAGCTACTGAAAATACCTTTTAGAGTGGGATCAAAATTCTGGGTCAGTGGTTAATGGGTTCACAGACATCAGACAGGGAGAGAAAAACTTGTCTCAGAGAGTTTGAAAGCTAGCCAACAATGCTTTCTGATTCATTTTTTAATGCTGGAAATATTTAGAGTCAGCGTTTTGCTTGTATAGTTCGACTTAATACATGTTTCAGATACGCCCCCCAGACAAAGCCAAGTTATAAATGCTGCTGTCTCCTTTCATGTGTGGTTAGATTTGCCAGTGGAAGCCTGTGCTTGAGTCTCACTTCCATAGAACACAGCCTGTCTCTGCCTAGAGCTCCCACGTCCCCCCGCCTCTCTCCTGTGTTCACACGTGCTTTCAGCACAGGGGAAATCCTGATAAGAGGACCTGACATGGTGCATCTGAGTGCATCTTGTTTGCCCATATGTGCTGTTTTCTAGAACTATGCCCTAGATTACTGCAAAACAACAGCATAGATCCAGAAACACCAAATTCAGGTTAATGATATCTGAACTGTTCAGAAACCTTTGTTGAGGAAGATTGATAAGAAAGAGTGATATTAAGTGAATATGGGTTCTTATGGGTTCTTCAGGTTCTTGTGTTGCATGTTAGAATTTTTCTCATTGCTTTCAACTAACAGAGTACAAAACACTTTCAGTAGCAAAACAGTGATTTAAAGCTAATATTTAAAGTGATTTAATCATTTCACATTTCTCATATGACAATACAGTATAGTCGACTGTAAGTAAACCAATTTGCAGGTTAATATTTCAGAAAAGTGTAAATGGTAGTTCTGTGGTGCTATATCTGTTTGCTCCAAGGAAAATTTTGGGTTCACTGTCATGTTATGCTCAATTGGCACCAATTGCGACATAATGTTGATAACCACAAAAACTTCTACATTTCCCTCCTTTTCTTTAAGACAGAAGCAAAAATATGGGTTAAAGATGAGGCCAATACGTAAACATTAAAATATTCACTCACTGTCTGCGTCCGATATTGCATACTCTCTGTGAATAAGTTATTACTTTGCGACAGTTAAATAAATGCTCTAGTGAATATGTGTAGTATGAATGTAATTTTGACATTGTAATGTGACCAACCAGTGTCAATTACATCTCTTCACTGTCATTTAAAACTTCTCTTCCATGGCCTCACGGGACAGTAAAGTCCGAGGATGTGCATTTCAGAATCTCACCACCAGTTGTAAGTCACCCGGATACTTTTTGCATATTGTTTTATGAATATTGTGAGTTTGGATGTACAACTCTTTTCACAAAATGTTTTTCACCTACTATAGAGTAAGGAAGTATGCATATTCGTATGCACCTTAAAATATTACTACTTTAAGTAAAAATTAAGGTAAAAGGATAATGGTGTATGTTGGAATATGGATGATTTAGTATATTTACACATTTATCAAAAGTACTTAAATGAGCCTTTTGACCCTATAAATACTTTTTGGATGGTTAGAGTGCAGGATCAAAGATCTGGGTTACTGTCCAATCTGGTTTACAGACATCAGACAGGGAGAGAAAAAGAAAAGCTAATCCTTACACCAACATATCACAACTCTTCATGGCAAGATAAATGAAGCTTTAAAGGATTACCATGTGAACAAATATTCACAGGTAAATCCCCTAGAACACAGCTGACTTTGGGAGTGATGAGCGGTCCAGTGCAGGACTAAAAGAGACTTTCAAGTAGCTTTCAGTGATAAGCTCCCAGATACTGTTTAAGCACCAGTGCTCATGTTAAACTTTATCCCCTGCAGCTCAGTCCTCTATATCTACTAGCTGTATGAAATGTTTCAAAGTTCAATGCTTGAAGGATTTTGGCACCTGGTTTACTCACATAGACCTATTTTCTCCCTCTCCCACACACACATATTCCTGCTCTGGCACATTCAGGAAGTCATGAAACTGATATCATGCTTTCCTTGAATGACCCCGGCAAAATCACAGCAGGGGCATTTTCCCAATAAATTAAGGTGAGTGAGCCTTATAATCTCGACTAATATATGTAAACCACAATGTTCCTTGAGTTGTGATGGAAATGCTGTTTGGTTTGCAGGTGATTTCACTTACACTTCAGAGGCTATGTCAGGCTATACTTTTAATTCTACAATATGTAACTTTTGGCCTTCAAGTGGTTTGTTTTTTTAATTTTTTGAGTTTGGCTTAATCTCTGCTATTCTAAGCGGATGATGGTTTGCGGTGTACCCTTGGTTGCAGGTGATTTTATGAGAGTGAAAGTCATTACATTACATTACATTGTGACATCAAAACTCCCCAGCTTTCTTCACAAAAAAAACATCCAAAACATAAGTCTTTAAGCTACTACCACAAGTCTGCACAATACACGCATATAGGAGCCGGACCGGACAAACCTTTTCTTAATTTACGGACATGACGTAAGCACTCACTGACAAATAGCATAAGTATACAATTTCCAATGTAGTCTTAAGTTAAAATGGAATGATCTAAAAGAGATAATTTCAAGATGACCAAACAGATAAGGTTCTGAGTTACATTTCTGTTATACACAGTATATAATTTGATCATACATCAAATTTATTAAAACTTAATAATATAAACCTTGCACCAAATTAAGGCTTTATTTTTCAAAAAAATAAATAATTAATTAACACAATATATTACATAAGCATTTTGAATGCCATGGCTGACAAACTACACAATCTATTCTCTCTCAGCAAAGGGACGTGCCTGGGAACATGGGGCCAAAATAATCGTAACAGGAACAAGGACAGTGCGGTTTCTCTGAGCAGGCAATCACATTCCCTAAATTCTCTCTACAGTAGGCTATGCATCCGTGTGTGAGAGAGAGGGAGTGTGTGTCCATCCAGATGGCACAGAAACAAAAACTTGCACATACCTGCACAATCCCTCGCTCTTTTGTCATCGCCAAGGGAACAAACTGACAGCATTATATATAAATTTTACACCTGAATAATCATAAACACAACACTAAAAAGCCATTCTTCAATACTCAGAATATGATCACAGGTTGATTAGGTCATTTTAATAAGCAAACAAACACTTAAAATGTGGGACATAAATAGAAATTAGGTAATATTTATTGATTAGGTCATTTAAGCAAACAAACACTTCAAATGTGTGGCACAGTAAGGTTGTTAGTAAATTGATGGAAAATACAGCATTTGATGGCAGTTAAACAGTTAAATTAGATAAACTTGCTCTCATAAGCATTCTTTACTAATCCTGAATCATAAAACGTTAACAATCCCAGATGAAAATGACAGGTTCTGGCTCGTAATTGTAGAGGCTTCAGACGACGTTTTACAATGTATGATTAATGATGATGTAGCTATAACCCATATGAGTCTGGTAACAAGCCAAAGCTCAACAATTTGAGCTTTGTTAATGTTGCCCTATTTGTCATGTTGCATGAAAGTAAAATAAAAAGCATTTTATTAGACTTTATCAAGTAAAACTCAAACTTTAAAACTTTGTGGCAAGTTACAACGGTAAAACGAAAAATAACTTAACAGCAGCCTACCAGAAACAATAGGCTACAACAAATGTATGAAATAAGAGTAATGGCATTAATAAACTCACCTGGGGCTCTTTGTGCTTCATCAGTCCTCGCCCCCCATGCAAAGGCATGCATCTCACGGTCAGGAGCACATGCAGAGCGAAAGCGCCTGACAGAAGCCCGGAGACCCGCATCCTCCTCCTGTATCCTCGAGCTCCACTGCTGGAAGTGGAAATGCGATGGAAGGTAGCGGTGCAAACAACTCGCGCAATGTCTGTGCGACTGCTGCTGCGGAGACTGCACTAATGTATATGCAATGATTTCTTTGTTCTCTTTCCTCAAATACACCGGCTTTTTTTCTTATGGGTCTCACCACGTGATTTTTAACTCTTTCCTCTGAAGAGAGCTGATCCATAGCCTGTAGCCTAATCTAGTGCATACAAAAACTCCCTAATCTGGTCAGATTTGGATAACTTCCAAATGTAATTTCCACTAGATCTGCTTGTTCTCTGAATGTTTAAACTTTTAGGGAAAGACTAATATTTTTTATGTAGATATCTAAGATTTACAGGGGAAGAAACTGTAGAATAATCTATTTGGTTAGCGCTATATTGTAAAGGACATTTGTACAAACAAAATTTGATTTGATTCTCCTCTTAACCACAGATGGCACAAAAACTTGCCGCAGCACTTTCCTAAACATCTGCGTTTTTACGATGCACATGGAAATGTGGCTGATCCTTGACACAATCGATAATGATAATCGTTTAAAAAAATATATAGATTTAAGTAGCAAATGAGAAATGCTAAAATTATTTAATAGTAAAGTAGACTAACTATGTTCTATTTTGCGCTTGTAAACATTCTCAGCTCTACAGAGTCCTGGCCGTTATTTCATAATTGCAAGCAGTTATCCAGAATAAAATGATGAGAAGGGAATTAGGGTAAATCCCAATTCACTCACTTGCTGTGTCCGAAATCTCCCACTACTCACTATATAGTGGACTATATAGTGAGCTCGCCATTTTGTAGTGCTGTCCGAATGTATAGTGATGATTATTATACCCTATATAGTCCACTCAATGTATCCCAGAATGCATTTTGAAAAGTAGTGTACAACCGATGGTCACTAACCCAAGCCCTACATACCATCATGCATTGCGCTGATCGTAAAAATTGCGGATGGACGTCAAGGAGAGCAGCGCGACAATACGAATTTGTCATACAAATGTAAGTTATGTTCTTTCTCGTTTAACTTATGATATGTAGTAGTTCTACAATTTTGTCAGACATGTATAAATTGTTTGTAAGCACGTATTGCCCCATTACGCACAAATCATGCCTAACGACCCAGCTTGCTAACATTAGCCCTCTACTGTACAGTAACGTTATTAACAAATGTGTCACGCCGCTAAACTAACATATTTGAACACAAATAAAAGCAAGAATGGATTGTCAAATTATTTTGATCTCGTCAGGGACCGACGATGATGTGGCCACATTTATTCGCCTGAGAAGAGAGAAGGACCACCTCTTCTCAGGGAAGCGTTTTTCCTCGGCAGCTGGATGGGAGTGAGTTGTGCCAAACTCTTGCGAAGGAGTATTTTGAGTATTCATATACGTGAAATTATACCTTTTATTATTTGACTACATTGCCATCACCGTTAATAATACTGACAGATTTGTTTGTTGTTTGTCAAAATGCATATTTTGTTTTGTATAACGTTAGTGTGTGCAGAATTATTAGGCACGTTGATTTTCTGAACATATTTTATTCCCAGGCTTATTTTGGGAATAAATAAATAAATGATTAAATATAACATTAATAGTAGTTTTTATAAGAGTAATATGGTTTGGAATTGCCAAAATGTGCCTGGGAATAAAATATGGGAATAAAAGCTGTTTTATTAAGAGTATTATGAGCAAGGTATTTGATAATGTAGATCTGTTTTTTTTCCTAATGTCGACAGGCAAGAGAAAACGGTGTGGCGCGAAAATGAAAATATATGAAATATGTGTATTCATTTTATTTATGTTTATAAGTTATAATCATGTGTGGAGTAACGCATTATAACAGAAACGGCCAGAAATTACTTTTAATTTTTAAAATTTTGGAGAAATAAGCTCAATATAATGTAATGTATTTATATAAAAAAAAATCTATTTAGCCCAGAGCTGGCACCAGCTGACAGATGATGGCGCGTTTAAATAGTGCGACAGTAATGACGCAATCAACGGCGCCGAGAGACGATCGAGTAGTGTCCGAAAGTGGTGTTTCTATTATGCTGGTGAGCTCACTATATAGTGCTCTACTCCCTACCCTCTACATAGGGGTTAGGGAGTGGTGGTTTGAATGGAGATTTCGGACACAGCCACTGTCTTCCTCGTTTAGCACGTTCACGTGAGAGTAAGGGCTATCCCAACTCTCGTTTTGATCGAGGGGTAGGGCTAAGGGGAAGTGGTAGATACCCCTTAAAACCAAGCATTTTCTCGAGCTTACCCCTCGATCAAAACGAGAATTGGGATAGCCAGTGAATGTGCAAAACTGAGAGTAAGGGGTAAGACAGATAATTGGCATTCACCCTTAAACTGTGGAAGGGCGATTCAGCGTGTGGCATCCTTTACATCAACACACAAACCCATGATGGTCACACACTCTAACCAGTGTTGCCAACTATTTTCAAAGAAAAGTAGCTAACGCCTTCCCTAAAAGTCGCTAAATGTCGCTAGATGACGTCATACGTCAATTAGCATATTCGTGACGTCATCGCGTCGTACTTGCGTTTTGCTTGTCTAATGTGTTTTCTCTATAAATTAATGCTCAGCTCACATACTGTATTTAATATATTATAATATAATATAGCCGAATGTAAAATAAAGCTGTTCTCGTTTCCTATATATGTTTTGTCAGACAATAGAACGAGTAGCAATGATATAGGCCTAGTGAATGACTAAATTTTTTTATAGGCCAATGTGGAAAATTATTTGAATTGAGAGAGTTTGGGAGCCGGATGAACAAAAGCTCTGTAATACCGTAAGCACAAGAAAAGGAAGGAAACTAAATTATTTAGGTAAAATATAAAAGAAAAGAAGATAAGTGATAAATCCGTGGAAAAACACTGCTCATTCACGTCTCTCAGCGGCCGTGCGCTCAACAGATGAATGTGCTGCTGCTCCTCTCAGCCATTTACTGAACAGGGTAGACGTAGCTACTAGAGTGAGTGACGTTTGAAAAGTCGCTAAAAATAGCGACTCATTTGCGCGATTCTTTTGCAGTACGCGGAGGGGTGAACATCTCCTTCTCTGACTGCAGCTGGGAGGTGCTGCTGCGCGAGGACTGGGCCGCTTGTGAGTGCTTTGGGACGGGGGTGGGACCCACGGCAGCACCCGCTGCTCGTTGAGAAGAGTAAGAACGATATGTGCTTTCACGTCAGAGAGTCTCCAAAAGTCTCCAATAACACCAGAAAAAGTCGTTAGATTTGTCGCTAGTCGCTTTTTTGAAAATGTGTCGCTATGGGGGTCTAAATACTCGCTAAATATAGCGAAAAAGTCGCTAAGTTGGCAACACTGACTCTAACCATAGGTTAAGTAGCTTAACGAATGACACACTCCCAGCCTATAACAGGGCGAGGGTCTGACCCAATGGTAACACTCTCATAAAGAGAAAACACAAATTAACTAGTAAAGCATATTATAACAGTATACATACACTTGTGTTTAACGCATGCAAGCACCAAACTAATGAATAAACAAGTGACATCTGTCACTAATGTAAAGCGACAAAACAAACACACAAACAGCTCAAGCGTTTTTGCTAAGGCTAGGAATAAATGCTCTAATCAAAGCAGCCGAGCCAGTGCATCAGAACAGAGTACCCTAGGTCTAGAGTAGGTCGGGTCTAGGCAAAGTTGTTGTAAGAAGACCAACCTGCCACCGAACAAATATCCTGAATCGACATCTCCTTATTCCAAGCCCATGAAGAGGCAAGTCTCATTTATGCCAACGCTATAGCTTCCACAAACCAATGAGACAAGCGCTCTTTCGAAAGCAGCAGACCTTTACAGTAACCTCTGAAACAGACGAACAGCTGCTTTGACAGTCTAAAATGACTAGACCTGTCCAAATACGCATGCAAAGCGCAAACAGGGCATAAAGGATGTGGGAAAAACATGGTCTCCTGAGGAGCAATCACTTGAGCTTTTTTAACCTGTGCTCTAAACGGCGTAGACAACACTTTGAGCACATATCCACGTCTGGGTGTAAATCCATACAAGCCGTGTCAGTAGACAGGGCATGTAAATCACCCACTCTCTTCCCACACATCAGAGCAAGTAAAAGTGCCATCTTGAATGAGAGCACTTTCAGCTCCATATGTAGCGGTTTAAAAAGTGACTCGGAAAGTGTGCTAGCACCAAAGACAAATCCAACCAGGGACCAGGTTAGGTAACAGCCGTCTCGCTCCTCTCAGAAACCCTGCCACCAAACTGTGATTACCTACTGTGCAACAATCAATGGGTGAGTGAAAAACTGAAATGGAAGCCACATACACCCTTTAGAGTGGATGGTGTGCCCCCATTATCCAAACAGTCCTGTAGAAACAACATAATAACAGACATAGCTGGTCGATGGGTCCTCTTTTTTTCGCCTTACACCAGGATACGAAGACTTTCCATTTAAAGCACAGAGGCGTCTGGTCGACGGGGCTCTCGACCATTTGTGGCACATTCAATGCCTACTCCTTGCACTGACGTGCCAGACATGCAGGTCCTATATCTCTGGTCTGGGGTGCTTTATAGTGCTCATCGCTTGAGACAGCAGGTGCCTCCATAACAGTATCAGCCATGGGGGAGCCACCAGAAGTTCCCCTAGTTCTGGAAACCATGGCTGGTTAGGCCAGTTCGGTGTAACCAGCAGCACAGTCTCCTTTTCCTCCCTGATCTTTTGCAGCACCAGTGGCATGATCTTGACTGGGGCAAAGGCATATTTATCTTTCTGCCTTGGCTGGCGGAACGTTTCCTTTTGTGGGTGGTCAGGAACTTCCTATTAATACGGGCAGTCCATGTTCCTGGCCGTCTGAATTGTGGCGTGGAAATGCTGTCAGGGAGTGGCACATTTCACGGAGAATGGAGGCTACATCCTCAGACAGTCTAGATGATTTGGAGCCTGTGTAGAGAAGCGGTGGTCGAATCGTTCACCTCTGTGAAGAAGGCGATTTGCTCGCTGTTCTTTTCACTGGTGAGTGCTCCCCTAAAAAGGGATGCTGTGGGTGCAACACAGCAAGGTGAACTCTTTTGCTCGCCGGCTCACTGTCTACATCGTAAGATGGTCTCCTCCTCTGACCACTCCCATCAAAAACGCAGCTGAAGCTCAGGCACTAGCTTACTTGGGTGGAGCCCCTGCCTCTTAAGGCGCTTTTCCACTGGGTGGTACGACTCGGCTCGGCACGACTTGACTCGGCTCGCTTTACTTTGGCTCGGTTTTCTTTTCCACTGGCTGGACCCATGGCTGGTTCCGGGTCCTTCCTCGAGCCCCATGAAGCTGTAGTGGGTGATCTGTCCTAACGCTTAGATGGCACTGGAGGAGCTGCAGCCCTTTTAGGCAGGAAATGACTCAGCGCTTGGACTACTTTTGGGCTTCGAGGAACTTCTCCGAAAAATAACCCACAGTGTCACCAAAGAGGCCATGGGGGCTTATGAGCGTGTCCAGTAACTGCACCTTCTCCGAGTTCCTCATATCTGTCAGTGTCAGCCATAAGTTATGCTGAAGGACCACCAGGCTGCCCATACAGTGCTCAATCGTTCTCAGCACAGTGCTCAGCGATGGAGATGACTTTTACCCACAAGCGGTCGGGCCCAGGTGAGCTGCCTGCTTGACTGGTGGCGGTTTGGTGTATCCCAAGCGGTTTGCTCTGTCGAAAGAAGAGAGGAGATGCAATCCCGCTGTCTGGGCTCGGACCAGAGTATGTGAGCGGAGTGGAGTGGGAGCGGAGCGAGGAGTGGAGCGGTGTGATTTTGAATGGAGCGCGGAGCGGATTTTTTTAAAAGTCGGAGCGTCGTGGTTTTCACTCGCTCTGAGAGCGCTCCACTACCGCTCCATCACGAGTACAATTCATGCCAACGGCTCATTATAGAACTGCATTTTTAGTAAGGATTCACACGTTAAACACATTACGCTATAGCATGATACAGATGGATCACTCAAATCAGAAAAAAATGTGAAGGTTATGATGACGCCGATGGACATAAGTGACTGCGGGAGGTTCTCAAGCCTACTGAAAATGATCGGGCAACACGATCTCATGAAAGTGCGTATCTATAGCACAAATTTTATTTCTCGTGCCATTTATACGCCAAAAAATAGTTTTTGCGTGCAAATGAAACACACTAAACCCCTTGGTTAGGATTAGGGATGTGAAGTGCGTGCACGCCATAAAGTGTGTATCATATCCACGTGAAAACTGCTTATCATAGGCTATGCAAGCAAAAACTATTTTTGTAAATGGTACAAAAAATAAAATTTGTGCTATAGATATGCACTTTCATGAGATCGGGCTGGATCGGGTAAAAGCACATTTTAAACAGGTAACACTTATTCACACACGCAATCGCTTTCTCACTAATGCATTGCATTCAAACAAATGTAATCTTACAGTGCTGTCGGTAGCCTATTTGATTTCAAATGACCAGAAATCTGTAAGAAATGTAGCGACACGTAGATAAAATAACTGATGAAAACGTAGTTATTTTACTCTTTCCAAACAAAATGTGCTCTTCAAAAAGCAGCAATGATATTTAACTTTTAACTCTGATAACCATGTAATAAGCATAGCATGGCACAGGAAAAGTTTGCACACTATCCAATAAACCACATTGAAACTATTCTCCTAATGTGTTTTTTTTATTTATTTTATTTAATATGCCTATATATTATGATGAGGAGAAATTTTGTGAGATTTCAAAGCATACTTAAAAACTTTATTCGCAATTTCCTCGGGGAGCGAAGACGGAGCGGTGTTTCTGATATCAGTGAGCGAGGAGTGGAGCTGGAGCGGTAAATGGTGAACCCGGAGCGGAGCTGGATCGGTGTGATTATTAAATGCTTGGAGCGCGGAGGGAAAATTGTTGCCGCTCCACTCCGCTCACATACTCTGGCTCGGACCGAGTAGGGGAAGTCCCAGGACTGTGAGATCTCATCCTGGACTTCTGGTAGAAGCATATACATCCAGCTCTTTGCTGGCTACTCCAGAGGTGACTAGTTGAGGCCCCGGTTCTTAACAGCCTCTGTGAGAATTTTCAACTGCTCCTCATCGATAGCCGTATAGGCTTTTCAGTCACCTCACTACAAGGAGGCTTACTGCATGTGGCTGCTTCGGCCTTTCCTTCTGAGGCTCGATGGCAACTGAAGGTGGAGGCAAGGAGGCAGCCTGTGCACAGTTCAGGATGGTAGAACTCCTTCCAGGGTTCTGACCATCATTTTCTCACAGAAAGAACAGTCAAGCCAATCCAGCACTGCCTCTGCATGAGCACAGCCCAAGCAGAAAATACATGCATCATGCGCGTCGGGGGGCTCAATAGGTCTACTGCACGCACAACACTCCTTGATGGACATTGTGTCTCTGCTGGATCACAGAAGGGGAATGGCAAGTGAATGCGGCGTCCTCTTAGAGTGTCGTCAACAGCAAGAAGCAATCCAATGCTTGTTTCTTGAAGGAGAAAGATTCTGAGGCAATCTTCTTCTTCTTCTTCGTTTTTACTGGCGACTTGCAACCATATGGAGCATTATCGCCACCTACTGTATCTTAGTTACATTTGTTTAAATCCTTATGTTTAGTCCAGTTTGTTGTAGATACAATGACACAATTTTAAGCACCATCTTTCCGGAATTATTTGAGAAGATATTTGTAATATCCATTTGTTTGATTCCTTCATGTTCCAGTCCATTCCTTAGAGTCAGTCTTTGATTTGAGTATTTAGTGCACTCAAACAGCAGATGTTCCACAGTTTCTGATTGACTGCATATCTCACAATTTCCCGTTGGATGCTTCCCTATAATGTGCAGAGATGCATTTAACCTTGTGTGACCTAACCTGATTCTGCTAATCATCCCCTGCTCTCTCCTGCTCTTCCCCAGAGTCTTTTCTTCCCCCACCTTCTGCTGTATTTTAAATAAATGTCTATTCTGAGGCAATGTCAATGAGCGCTAAGCTATATAGTGAATGGCTCCGCCCCTCACTTGTGTGCTCAAACGCCATTGGCCAGTAATTCTTACTTGCCCAATGCAATCAGGCTTTGGTATTCGAGGGAGGAGGGGGTGCCCTATAGCATTAGCACGCAATGACGAGAGACCGACTCAAAAAGATAATGGGGAGATATCACTCTGAATTTAAAAAACCCACTCTTAGCTGGAGGCAAAATCAAACTCTGATTCCATTGATCATTTTTTTCTAACATACTTTATTGTACATTCAACACCAAATTTAAGTTCATGCAAAATCAGACCATGCATGACTACTAACTATAAAAAGAATTAAGCTCTTCTTTTAGTTAACTGGCTTTTTGAATTCTGTTTACAGAAGTGATGAAAGGACTACAGATCTTTGCACATTCTACATATGGTTTTTGTCTGTCTGTAATGACTGAAATACCACAATTATTTTGTTAGCTTCTATGATCAAGAGGTTGAAGTACAATACAATAAACACAAATATGATTAAGAACATTTTCAGTCAATCATTCAAATCAGTCATTATAGATTAAAGGAATAGGAATAGTAAATCTTCTTCCAATCCTCTTCGTCCATCAACTGTCTGGTTACCGACATTCTTTAAAATATGTTCCTTTGTGTTTAACAGAAGAATGAAATTCATACAGGTTTGAAACAACTATAGGGTGAGTAAACGAAGACAGAATTTTCATTTTTAAGTGAACTATTCCTTTAATTTGTTCCATTATGGAATGTGCTTATGTATGTCCAAGTTAGTGTTTGAAATGCCTTTTTAACTCTGCATGTGGGTGTACCAAAGATGCAGGTGCAGGAGAGGACAAAAATAAAACTAATGAGGCTTCACTTACTTTTAAAGCCCCGCCATGAGCCTCAGATGTTGTTTTTACCTCCCCTGGTAAGACTCTTGGAAGGTTCATAGCTTTGTCACTGCATCAACCTACACTCTTAGAAGAGTTAGAACCTTTGGAGTTCAATAAAGAACTTCAAAGTGCAAATATGAACTTCTAACTATTAATAACTATCAACTATACAATGTTTATGTAATCTTTGTTAAAGAAAGAAAAACTTATCCACTAACTCATATGCCCAGATGAATGATGCATCTCCTGCACGCACATAGATATACATGATATTATTTTACATGCAAATGTCATGGGTGTATGGGTTAACTCCAAGAAAGTTCACCTGCATAGATGGGGATGAGCTCATAGCAGAGAATTTCCCCAATGAGCCCAGGAGAGGAAAACAGGAAGTCCAGAGAGTCACAACTTGCATCCCATTACCTCACCTGATCAAAATCTGACCACAAGTTAATGTAAAACCAATGGGATGATGGGCTGGAAGTTTTTACCAATTAGATTAGCATCAGTAAACATCAATTGTTTTATCTAAACACAAACGGTAAATAACATTGACAAAGACTAACAAATACTGTAACAAATGTATTGCTAATTTAATTCTATAGGCTAAATAACTCATTAGATGATTTATTAACTAATGTTAACTAACCTTATTGTGAAGTCTGGCTGACTTATGTCACATGGAAGGGTTTATTTTTATTTATAATTAGAAAAATTCTGAGGCTCATTAAGATGAATGCACTATAATCACATTATAATTTTTCATTCAAATTACATCAAAATATTTAATTATAGCAAAATGTTTTGAAGCAATGTATATGCTATTTATTTTCTTGCAATCTCTTAATAAGAATTATAACAAACAAAAATTGCAATTCTTCAAGGTAGAGACATAAAATTAGGCTTTCTTTGTGTTTTGTTAGAAAATACATCTTTTATTGTTACCAAATCTAGCACAAACATTGCTCTTCTCACAATAAATAGAAGTGAATATGCTAATGCAGTCTTCCATTACTAGAACATGAAGAAACAATCTCAGCAAGACTTTTACATAGACCTTTTGGTTCTTATCTGTGTATCTGCTATAATCTGGGACCGCATGCCTCTTTAAATTCAAACCAGATTTTGAGTGAAGTCTTGCTGGGAGCCTCAGCAGGAAAAACCCACTGGCATCACTAGAACAATTATATTGGTTATTCCAAACCACAACCATTCTTTGTTTACTTCTCTTTTGAGTTTGATGGGGCTGTGGTGGATGATCTAACACTTAAACAAATTGCGATACAAGTTAAATACAGTAATAATAGGCTATCTAAGGATCTGGGTTTGTGATTTCCCTAAGAATAAATCTGTGCAGTGTAATATGATGTAAAGGTGTGTCAGTGAGTGTATCATTATCAAAGGGTGGTGTATGCATCTCATTATTGTACATTCCCTCTGAAATACAACACAGAACCAAAAAGAACCCACCCTTTTAAAATCCAAACTAAACACTCAAACCACGACCTCACTGAGAAGGTCAACTCCAAAGCACACTTGAATGTATGAGGAGAGGACGTGCAACACAAAGTCATTTCAGGTCAATCTCTATAATGGTTTTAGGAAGCTGTCTAAATATGATTATCCTTTCTGAGCAGTTTATGTGATTTAATGTGTGTCTGATAGTAAAAATCCCTATAGTCCTCAACATGTAACATCCTTTGATGTTACTAGAGCAGGCCTGAGTCTATAGGGGTGCTTGAGTCTGCTACAAGCACCATCAAACGAAAGCAAGTGCACCCTCAGTTGATACTGTAATAATATATTGATGAAACAGATTTGGCAAACGCTCCAGCACGTATTTGTGTTTGCAGCCTCTGGAGAACATTGTTTCTTTTTACAACGTGTTTTTGCAATGGTGTGCAATGTAGCAAATCACAGACATATTTGTTGATCTCTGGAACGCAATGGCCAATCAGAGATGTTTAATTTAGGCCTAGGACCCACTACACGATTTTCAAATCTTAACCGATTTTAAAACTGTGGGAGTTTTAGAATATTATAAAAAAAAATTCTATTCCAATTATTTGTAAAAGTAATGACTAAACTTTACTAATCTTAAATATTTCACTATATACTTTGCTATTCTAATCTTAAATGTTTCACTATATACATTGCTATTCTTGTTATGGTGGAGCCATTTGCATTAGCCTATACATCCACACTTTATAGAGCAGCCTTAGAGAAGCACCCTCAGTGATTTGATTCTGGAGCCTGTTCTAGAGCTTGAAAAATTTATATATAAATAGACTAAATATTAATCATAACTTTCTGTCCAAGGAGAAAGAAAGTCATAAAGAGTTGGAACGATCCACTAATTCATTCTTTTGGGTCCATTTTTTACAAGTGTTTTTGCGCCATCATGTGCCAACAATTTGAAACTTTTAATCCGTTGACTTTCTGAATTGGCATTAAAGGTGCCATATGTAAAAATTGAGGTAAAAATATCCAGAAAATGAGCTAAACGTATCAAAAGAATGAGAAGAAATAAGTGCAATGATATAATTAAAAAAATGACAAGTTATAGTGCTGCCGAGATATAAACCTGAATTAGCATGCTAAATTACTAGCCCCGGCCCGGCCGGTGTCTAATACCAGTTTCGGCCATGGGAGGCGGTATGCGGGCAACATACATAACCACCAGCCAAACTGCAACACACGAATAACTCGCACGGCTTGTATCTCTTTAATCTCTAAAAATCTCCAAATGCTCCACGTGAAACTGTGGTCTTACTATAGTGTCAATTGATTTGATTAATATGCGCGAGGGAGAGAGAGCAGGACCGCGCTCGTGTTGTTTGTACACGTGAGTGCACGCGCGCGGCCGAGCTCTCTCTCTCTCTCTCTCTCTCTCTCTCTGCTCGTAATGCGCCCTGTCAAGCGCAGCGGCAGCAGTCATTCTATTCTACATCCCTCACCGATCAAATTAGGCTTTGGCGGGACAAAGCGGACTATTTGACGGTTTTAGAAGATTAACAACCTGAAACTAAAAAACAGACTAGAGTAGGCCAACTTTCTGGAGGTATACTGCCCCCATTTGGTATGGAATATGTGGAGTATGAATTGATTTTTTGACATAAGGCACCTTTAAAGGTCCACATAAATCATGACACTTGAGAGTTTTTTTTTTATTTTTTAATAAATTATACAAATTAAATGTCTAAACCTGAAAAAATTGTAACTTATAGGCTATTCAAAACTGCTTTCAGCTGATGTCTGTAGGCCTAAATGTGTTCTATAAGCTACTCTTAATCATTTGATGCTGGAAGGTAGCCTCTAAAAGAAAAAGAACACTAAGCATGAAAGAGCTGCATATGGATTTTGATCTGCTTTGTTGAAATTACAGTAATAGGAGAAAATTCATTCATTGGGGGTAAATAGATGATTTAATTACTTGAGATTCTTGAGGAATGCATGTACAAAACCAGAAATCTTAACAGGTTCTGCTTGTGAAATTGAGTCTAAATCTTATTTTTCAGAATTCTATAATAATACTTTTTAAAATATGCAAATACAAATTTCAATTTGTAATATTTTTCAGTGATTAAGAATTAACTTATGAAACACCACACAAGTGAGGAAGAGTTGTTACATGGGGTGAATGTGATTGGACTTTGGCCTATTACAGCAATCTTTCTTGACACACACCCCCAAACTCGAAAAAATCAAGTTAACCATTACTTTGAGGGGAAAGTGCATGAATTAGCAATATTTGAAGCTTCTCTTCACAATGTAAAAAAATGCTGCCTTAAATTTAAGTAGCCTAAAATCAACTTGACGGTTGAAGTTGAAAATTGCTTAACTTGTTTTGATGTGTTAAAGTAAAACATATGCCGTCATGACTAATGACTTATTGATCATACCATTTTCTACAGTGCAGTTTCTTCACAGTGTGTTACATTAGCTAGCTCTCTCTCGCTCTCGTCCATATCTCAAGCGAATTCCTCATGACATGCAAGTTTTTCTCAGCTCCTGCCATTTGTCTTTGATCATGACATCAATAGCAGCACGCAATTAGATAAACGAAGCAGACAGCCACAACATGGTAACCTAATTTTAGGTGTCGCAAGAACATTGTATTACTGACCCCTGGGGGGCGGAGCATGAACACAGAACATATTAGGGTTAGACGCGGACGAATCGCTCTTCTTGGACACTTCACACAGCCAAAATGCCACTGGAGTTGTATCTCGATCTGCATTCCCAGCCATGCCGCTCAGTCTTCCTATTTGCCAAGATAAATAAAATTCCCTTTGAATTCAAATCCGTGGATTTATCTGCAGGTGATTTCAATTTTTGTTTTAATTTAGCTGTTTTATGGATTTGTGCACTGCTTGATGAAAGCTGTTTTACTTGATCTAACCATTAAATGTTTTTGTTTTGTTTTAACATAATGTATTTAGGTTGAAAATAGGTCGTACAAGTGAATATTTTTGACTTATCAGCAAGAAATTAATTTAGATGCTTCCACATGAAGCACGTTTTTAGGTTAATATTTTATCCCAATTTGCATGCAAAAGTATTTGGTTTCAGTGATATAGATTTGTTTATGTTCTGCATTATATAGGCATCAATACAATATATTGGGGGGGGTTTTCTCTGTGCACAAAGGTGAACAATATGGAGAGGAATTTGGCAAGGTCAGCATCATAAGGAAAGTCCCTGTTCTCAAAGACGGAGATTTTATTCTCACAGAGAGGTATGTTGTTACCTTGATTTTTAACATTTGATACATGTTTAGATTTCCTAATACTAAGTAGCCTAAGCCTATATACTTTCTATATAGTATAGCTATACTGCAGTACTTGGCAGTGAATCATCACACTCCTGACCACTGGTATCCAGCTGATCTGCAGAAGCGTGCACGAGTCGACGAGTTTCTCTCCTGGCAGCACACAAACATAAGAACTCATGGGTCAAAGGTCTTCTGGTTCAGGGTTAGATTTGCTGTTTAAACATTAAATTACTTGTTGTGTCTGTGTGCAATGAGTAAACTATGACTATGTAACCTCTCTTTTTGCTGATCTAGTTATCCAGTATGCAACTGTCTCTATATGTAATATTTAACAAAATGCTAAGATGTTGGGCTGTAAGTTAACTGACATTTTCCAACAATTCTAGGGGGTCATACCTGCGGTCACAGGCGCTCCGGTGCCCAAGGAGAAAATGGATGCTGCTGTGGAGGACCTCAGTGTGTCTCTGAAGACCTTTGAGGAGAAGTTTCTGCAGAGCAGACTCTTTATAATTGGAGAGAAAATATCTCTGGCTGATCTTGTAGCCATTGTGGAGATGATGCAGGTACATCTGTACATTTGATTTCCTAATGCTTGACCTTAACATGACATACTGACCAATTCTGTTTGTGTGTTTTGAAGCCGGTTGGTACAGGTCTAGATGTGTTTCAAGACAGACCTGCTTTGACTGCCTGGAGAGACAGAGTGAAGAAGGAGATTGGTGTGGAAGTCTTTGATGAAGCCCATAAGGTTATAATGAATGTTGATACATTGCCACAAACCTTTGAAAACAAAGGCTTACCTGAGTTTCTCAAACTAAAGCTACAGAAAATGTTTAACTAAGTCTGTTTTGCATGGTCTATTATTCTGGTTTTATGTTTAAACTTTAATGTTTCATCAAGTTACTTTGTGGTAATATGGTGGAATAGATCAATTATGGATTAGAAAATATTACTGTATTCAAAAACAAAATCAATAAATTCACTGTATTCAAAAATAAAAACACTATATTAAAATGATACATACATTTATGCATTTATACAATCGTTCATACATTTATCAGAGTGTGTTTCCTTGGAGACAAACCCTTGACCTTTGACAATGGTAGTGCCATGGTAAAATCCCTGTCAAGGTAAGTAATTTCACACTATGGCCTTTTTTCCAACACCTCCGGGCCGCTATTTTGGGCATGCAAGAACAACTCGTATCTACTGAAATGTGGAAATAGATAAATCTAAAAAACTTTGCCAAACTCACATTTAAATTTACACATTTCAAATCAGCTAAACATCTAACATGTACTGTCCCAAAAATGTTGCTTCTTATGCTCAAATAGAATTAAAAAGTGTCGATTTCAGGCTGGTTAAGCAATGCGCATGTGCAATCCCAATCTTCTAACAGCAGTTGCAGTATGAATGAAATATGAGTCATATGAGTGAAACATGTCTGTACACAGTCTTTGGCCATGCTCTGTCTTTCACGAACAGTATTCATCCATTCAATCCATAGACATTTTATTGGTATTTTTCACAACTACATTTAGATCACCAAGACAAAAATAACTTTTTCATTACCCTACAAGAACAATTTATATGAATATTATATTAAATAAATACTAACTTGTTTCTAGTTATTACAACCCAGTTTCATGGGAAAATGTAAATATTTAACAAGGTTGTACAAATGCATGTGAATTAAAGCACATTCACACCAAGGATGATATAGCAGTAACGCTAAAGATATATGCCAAGTTTTTGTTTTATATTTTATATTTTTCTAGCAAAGTCCACACCACAACTAAAATTATGACACAGAGGAACAATGTCGTTTGAATCACTTTCAAAAAAAAATTCCAGCTGATGAAGGATCAAAACATTGACAGCCAATCAGAATTCATCTTGCTTTAAAGAGGTTGAACATTTAAAGTGGCAGATAACAAAACTGCAGTGGCTGCTAATAATAAATAGAATGTTGTTGTGCGTTGGTGTTGACGCAAATATAGTTAATGAGCTTTTATCCAAAGCGAGTTCATCTAAATTAGAAAAATATTACAGTGAGTGCTAGTTGTCTATAAATCAAGTCACCTGGTAAACAGTCCTTATCATATCAAACATCCCCTGTCTCAACTGTCTGGCTTCTGCTAGATTGTTCCTGTGCCTTCCTACAACAGAACAGACTCCAGAGCTTGTCTTTTAGATGCCTGTTTGAAGCTGTCAAAAGTAAAGAAGTCATGCCACCGTAAAAACTAAAGGCACTGGCTAGAGTGTGGTAGGTGATAAATTCCCCGATTAACCTTATAATGATGAACAAAGACACAATAAATAGCGTGGTCAGATAAACTCCCACCAGGCAGATGGTGATTTTGCACA
The DNA here is from genome assembly GCA_026230005.1 of Gila orcuttii. Classification (NCBI taxonomy): domain Eukaryota; kingdom Metazoa; phylum Chordata; class Actinopteri; order Cypriniformes; family Leuciscidae; genus Gila; species Gila orcuttii. Next base: position 23,541,434 of record JAPDVR010000015.1, read on the forward strand.
CCAGGAGGTACGAGTCAGATCCTTGCACCTGGGTCTTGTTCTTCTGAAGTGCCAGTGTGTGGGCGCACAGATGGACGACCATTCGGACAGAGGTCGGCAGCATGATCATCAGAGGGATCGGGCAGAGGAGAAAAATGATAGCCGCTGCGTATGCATTTGCGTCAATATCTATAGTGAAAGAAGGCTGCGGACAGGTCGTGTTAGCAATGTCATTCATGTTGTCATTTTCATCCAATGAATTTTTAATGTCAAGTGAGAACAGAGGAATGAACAACAAGAAGGAGAAAGAACAGCTCAGCAGCACTGCAGCGTTGATCACAGAAGAGATTTTCCTCTTCAGTGTCTGGAAGCACTCAGAGGAAAAACTCACGACTTTGATGCAGTAGAAGAGACTCAGCCATGCAATGGCCCAGAAGCTGTTGAAGCTGCAAGTCATCATAAGATATATTTCAATCCGGACTGATAAAGGATATGGTGTGATGCACCAAATTTGGGGATCCTGAAAAACACCCATCACCAATGAGAAGGTGGCAAGTACCAAGATAATGTTGCTGGTGGAGATGACGTTTAGGATCAGACCCACAGTCTGAATGGTCCTGGTCTTCACTTGCTGTTGTATAGTGAAAATGAGGTTAAATAAGTTTCCAGAAACACCGACAAGCGCAAGTCCAACAAAAAAAAGAACGTGGCCAATTAAGGTCGTAATCATGATGTTCTCTTCAGAGAGCGAAGCAGAGTCAAACCAGAGTTCTGCACTGATATGAGATCTGGAGAGATGCGCATTGTCTTGTAGAGAAACAGGGAATGAATCTCATATGCAAAGTGGCTTCGCGTGAGTGAATCAGAGCAGGCTTTGTTCAAAGCTGGAAACACAAATTAGGTGAAATGAGAGAATTGCACCATGTTCATTACAGTTCAGCTTACACAAAACAAAATTATAAAACAAGAGAATTTGTGAATTTATTATATTGTCTTCGCTGATGGTAAATATACACTACTAATGCATGTCCTTTACACACTGAGACTTGTTTTCACAATACAATCAGTATTAAATGTTCATGTTATCAGTGTTCGAAATTTGCCTATTCAAATCCTTGTTTGTTTGCTATTTAGATGTACTTGGAAATAAATAGGGTAAAATGCAGTCTGTAAAATTTTACTATTCAAATCTCCTACAAGATGTAGCCTAGGGACTTGAGTTTTACAATGTCAAAGTCTCTTCATTGTCATTCTAGTCTCAATGGATTGATAGGGGAATAATTTTAACCTCATAGATTTTTCTATGCAGGGTGTTAAATAAGCTAAATTGGATTTGATATGTACAATGTTGTAGCAAATTCAGTGACATTCATAGGCCTATACAGTACCATTCATTTTTTAAAAGGAGTTTTAAAAGAAATTATTCAGCAAAGGCGCATTAAATTGATGTGACAGTAAAAAGTGACAGAAAGACATCTGTAATGTTATAAACGATTTCTATCTTCTTTCCACAAAAAAATATCAAGCAGCACAAATGTTTTCAACATTGATGATAATAATAAGAAATAGTTCTTGAGCATCAAATTAGCATATTAGAATGATTTCTGAAGGATCATGTGACACTGAAATATTGACTGCTAAAAATTTAGCTTTGTCTTTACAGCTATAAATTACATTTTAAAATATATTCAAATAGAAAACAGTATTTCACAATTTTACTTGCATGCATAAGAGACTTATTTTAAAAACATAATCTTACCAACTCTAAACTTTTGTATTTATATTTTTTATACTTTATATACTTTTGTATATATAACTTTTGAATATTATTTCATTATTCCATATTTTATTTTATTTTATTCATTTTTGGCAGGAATAATCCTTGTATTCATGAGGTTCTTTATTTTTTTCTGGGCCACTGTGAATGATAGAGTGAGATGAAAATGCAATAGAAATATATTAAAATATAAATTTAATTTTAATACATTTTGCTTCTTACATTTATTTCAGTTAAAATGTACAGTTTGAATATGAAAATGAAATTGCATAGAAATGAAATATATAAAAATATATATTTATTGAGAATATATTTAAATTATCTTTAAAAACTGCGGCATAGTTCCGAATGAAAATGGGTATATATGTAGTCATTTTGAATAGCCTACATTTGTCTCAGTGAAAAGTCTTTCAACCTCCTCCTAAACTGTCTTCAAGAAGATCATGTGACCTTCTTCTGCTCGAGCTCAGCACAGCTGCACTCCGCAGTCATTCTTCCCGTGTTTACCAAATCACCGCCATGCCTTGCATATTGCTGAACCTCTGTGAATATGACACACAAAAACTCGTCAAAATCAAGAGCGTCAGACTTGGGTCGCTGAAATGGACCTTAAACGGAGTGATCTTGATGTTTATTTGGTAAGTTTCTGGGCAGTTTGTCTCCGCTGTTGTTCATGCTTGTCGCCCCCGCATCATTTAATAACGAGCTCATTCATGTACATTCATTGACAGTGTGTGTCATTTACACGTGTTATGCTGTGTTTAGATGTAACGTTACTGACGAAAATTGAATTATTCAGTCGGAGAACCAAGTCATTCTTATGTCTTTACTTTACAGTATCATGATGTTATGGAATAAGGAATATCAAGAGTATGATCTAGTAGTCAGTTCTGTCACCACAAAGGTTAAGGGAGTGGCAGAGATATCTATACCAGACATTGGAGAAGTCGTGTGGGATGTGGTAGACTACAGTGGACCATCGCAGGTAACACTACTACCATCATTTATTATTATTTTTCATACCACTGTAAGGCCTGCCCAGTCGGTCCAACGACAAGCGGGTGAAGGTTTACTGCGTGTTACCATCTTTTCATCGTGGCAAAGTAGGCTAATTTAATTCCAATTAAACTTTTATCTGACTCATTTGAATATTCAATTGAACTCTTTACTCTTATTATCCTCGTTCATTCGGGTGCCAAAGTTGGTCACTAAACAGAGGTAATCTTAGGTGGTCGCATTCATGCTTACTCAAGATATTTTAAGATATTTTGTGTAGCCCCCATGGATATGTATACACTTGAATTAAATCAGATTAAGTCAGAAGTCATGCAGTGGCGGAGCCAGGATTTTTTCATAGGGGTGGCCAGGCAAGGGCCAGCAAACAGTCTGGGGTGGCATATAAATCTTAATTATTTTAACATAAAAATTAGTTTAAATAATGTATTGGACTGTTTTAGTGCCTTCCTACACAACTGAATACAGTTCATTTGTACTTAATCGTAATTGAGATAGTAGTGAATTAGGAATCATGGAATACTGAGTGAATTTGATCTTTTTTTATTATTATTAGCTACTTACTACCTCCAGGCATATTAATAAAGAGTACACACACTATAGCTAAAGTTCAACCTGCTCAGTTAGCTTGGTTCTGGTTCTCAAAACTCCCAACATTGTTGCACCTTCATGGATGAGACATGCAGATAACTACTGTAGTTCGAAGATTATTTAACCTTCATTGAATTTTATATAATCAATTAACTCTTCAACTTTCTATATTATTGTCAAAATAAAGAATCTAAACCGTTCTATCATACCTAAATTAAAAAGGGGTGAAAACATCTTTTGAATCCCTATGTGCAAGAATGTAAACAAGGCGGAAGTAAACAGCACATAAATACCAGAATGTAAAATTAGTTTTTTGTTTTTCCTTTACAAATTAACGCAAAATTACCGCCTATCTTCTAGTAGCCTACAAATCCACAGTGCTCACATTTATTTGAACATTAAAAAAAATCACATAGCCTATCAGTTTGTACCTTAAATTGTGATTTCACATGGCAGAATATTTTAGTCGAGACATATGTAACGCATATATAACAAATACATGCATGCATGCAGTTTTGACACAGATTTTATCGCCTTTTTGATTATTTCATGAGTTAGCTAATTGACGACAGAATTACTGCTACAGCACGCCACATTGCACGTGATGTGCAAGTACAGTACAACGGCTGTCAGGACAGGAAAGTTAGTTTTACTGACATTTGTTGACCTTATAACATCTCATCTTACCCCAGATAGCCTAACGTTACTGATTCAGGACAACGCGCTTTTCTCCGCATCTGACAGAAGTGTCACAAGCTTTCACACAGATCTTTCAAAATAAAAGTAGGATCAGAAAAAAAAAAGAGAATTACGCTGTTGTTTCTTTGACTGGACATATGCGACTCACTCAAAACGGTCTCGCAACCCACCAGTTGAGGAACATCGAATCTATATTTACTATGCTCCGAGTCCGATCACTGCTCAAGCTCATTCTGCACCTGTACATTTCCGCACTCGTTTGACTTGCGCCTGGCGCTAAGGTGAAGTTGGAGTGCGCGTCTGAAAAGTCTCACGTTTTTTGTGGTCTTAAAGCGACGGTTCTGTGTTTTAAAAACAAAATTCTTGTAAAAATAAGAGCGAGACAGAAACCGCAGTTGTGAGAGGGGTGGCCAAAGGGGTGGCCAAGCTTAAGCCAAGGGTGGCCAAGGCAGGGCTCTCAAGTTTTGAACTGAGTTCAGAGTGAGACTTTGGTGGCGGCCGCGGCGGCGACAGGGGTTTGGTGGGGACGGGTTTCTGATCTGATAGATGACACATATTCTTACAAATAAAATAATATTTATTTAATTCAGCATTTCTTTGTGTGTGTGTGTCTGTGTGTGTGTGTGTGTGTGTGTGTGAGTGAGAGAGAGAGAGAGATAATGGTTAGTGTTGTTTATTGTAGGTGTTGGTAGCAGATTTTGAGGCCTTCAGCACAGGGGTTGGTGGCTCCCATTTGAAGCACTGTGGTTCCAGGCCAGCCATTTTTACTGTCATGATGGATGACAGGGTTCCATCTAGTGCCAAGCTGTTCCTGGTTTTGGTTTTGTTTAATCCTACCATGGAGAAAACCCTCTCAGCATCGGCATTTGAATGAGGGAGCACTAACACCAATGCAGCTATTTTAGAAAGCCTCCCAAACTGGCTCAAACTGGTCACCTTTGAAATAAGGAACCAAGAGCCTCTATTACTCAAATGCTTTGCTTTTATGATTTCAGTTGTGTGTATGTCATTTGGTACCAAATATTTCTTACTTTGCACTTGATTGAGGACATACTCCCCCAAAACTCCTCAACATTAAAGGTGGTGGGATCTTGGGGCATGGGAATATCCATGAGTTGATACTCCAAGAACTCCTCACTCACCTTGTCCTGTTCCTCAGGCCCAATGAAAGGAAGTAGTTCCTGAAATCTAAAAAGAGCCCCATGTGAGAACTGATTAAGGATTTGTTTTGTGACCATGGTCCAAATTAAACTTTAAGTATTAAATATGTTGAAATCTTGGAAATTGTGAAACCCTTGCCTGTCTACAAAGTATAGGGCATCTTCCACCCCACACTCCGTCCTCTGCTGCACGTCAACGAATTGAGCGTGCTTCAGCAGGGCCTCCTTCAGGGGAAGTTTGTTGACCCCATACTCCACAGCCCTGACCAGAAACGCCAGTGCTGCCTGCTGGAATAGCTGCACCTCCTGAGGTGTGATGTCTCCAGCCTCAAGGAGCCTGTTGAGGGTAGCTCTGGTGGTGAAGCCAACATTTAGTTTTTCTCCTGACAGACAGAGAACGGAAAGAGATAAAACAAATTAAGTCCAGGTAGTTTAAACAGTATCTCAGAATAAAAATCACTTCTTATTCACCAAATGCATCAGGTAGACACACAGGAATTTTACCTGGCAATCAGCACTTTAACTCAAAACTAGAAAAACAGTAAGTTTACATATATTCAGCAAGATATGCACAATAAGTGCAAGTGGTTGAAGTTATTCCTCTATTACCCCTTTTCCACCAAAAAAGAACTGGTTCGGAACTGGTGCTGGTTCAAAGTTGGTTCGGAGTTGGTTCAACTTGCGAACCTTTTCAGAACCTGTTTGTTTTTCCACTGACTAAGCGCCCAGCGAACGACGTCGTTACGTCACTGTGTACGTCGCCATACGTCTTAGCTAGAAACGCTTGCAAGTACAACATTACTTTGGGATTATCTCTAACTCGTGTACCAAGAAGGCTTCAAAAACAATTGAAATATGTAAGTCTTTTAATCTTTTCCTTTGATATGTAATCTTTTCTGGTTAGTTATGTACCCCTGTTTTGTGTCTTTTTTCCCCTTTCCATTTATTTGTTCTATATTGTGAAAGTTTTCTTCTTTGCTTAGTTATAATGTTTTCAAAAAAAAAAAAAAATAGAAACGCTTGCGCCAACTTCAAGCATAACAATTACAAAGGCGGACTACATCGTGTTTCTGCACATGTTCCGGGCTTTGCGATCCTATATTATGGTCAGAAAAGATGTTTAGAACACATCTAAACCCGCCCCCAGCCCCCGACGTAAGCATGACGTGGTAAAAGAACGGTTCTAGTCCAGCAAAGAGTTGGTGCCGCTTTGGAACCAGTTTTCCTGGCCGAGAACCGGTTCTTTGACTGTCGAAACTCAAAGAACTGGTTCGCGCGCAGGCACCGGCTCCGAACCGGCTCTCAAAATGCTTTGGTGGAAAAGGGGTATCTGTAAGCATGCTATTTTACCCATAGACTACATATACATTGTATGCCTACACGCATGTTATGCCTTTTCCATAACATCAGAGATATCACCCAACTCGCCCAATAACAATCTTCCCAAAAAGTATATATACAGGTCAATCTCCTTATGTGCGACTTGGAAGTTTTACCTGGCAGTTGGTTTAGTGGGTCCTTGTAGAGGATGTCATGGATTTGTCGGCCCTGTAGTGCTAACGGCTTCATGAACCTCGCAGACAATTTCATGATGAACTTTGTCATCTGCAAAATTTAGTTCATAAAAGATTTCCATGTATTACTTGAAAAAGGACATATCAGCCAAGGACAAATAAGCAGCAGGATGGCCAACCCTTGCATTTTACCTATCCATGGAGCTGGAAGATGGAAGACCTTTCTCTCTGGAGGAGGAGGTTCAGTGTGGAGAACACTGGCAACATAGCTTGAAAGAAGAGGAGGTAGACTTCAGTCAGGGGCTTGGAAAAAGCATCCACCAGCCTTCTAAACCTTGTTTTTTTCTCATCTGTAAATAAAAACAGATTGTGCTTAAAAACATATATTTAGTTTGGTGTAATGCACCTGTACTACTGTCAATGAAATAAGCAACATACTTAAAGATTTAAAATAGCTGGTAAGTGGTCCATACTGCCGCAGAATTCGGGTAATACACCTCTCCAGGCTTAATCATCGCACTGAAATGTGCAGCAGCATTTCCATGTACTTACTGTCATGGAAGTCACAAAATTCTGAAAAAAAAAATATACAGGTCCTTCTCAAAAAATTAGCATATTGTGATAAAGTTCATTATTTTCCATAATGTAATGATAAAAATTAAACTTTCATATATTTTAGATTCATTGCACACCAACTGAAATATTTCAGGTCTTTTATTGTTTTAATACTGATGATTTTGGCAAACAGCTCATGAAAACCCAAAATTCCTATCTCAAAAAATTAGCATATCATGAAAAGGTTCTCTAAACGAGCTATTAACCTAATCATCTGAATCAACTAATTAACTCTAAACACCTGCAAAAGATTCCTGAGGCTTTTAAAAACTCCCAGCCTGTTTCATTACTCAAAACCGCAATCATGGGTAAGACTGCCGACCTGACTGCTGTCCAGAAGGCCATCATTGACACCCTCAAGCAAGAGAGTAAGACACAGAAAGAACTTTCTGAACAAATAGGCTGTTCCCAGAGTGCTGTATCAAGGCACCTCAGTGGGAAGTCTGTGGGAAGGAAAAAGTGTGGCAAAAAACGCTGCACAACGAGAAGAGGTGACCGGACCCTGAGGAAAATTGTGGAGAAGGACCGATTCCAGACCTTGGGGGACCTGCGGAAGCAGTGGACTGAGTCTGGAGTAGAAACATCCAGAGCCACCGTGCACAGGCCTGTGCAGGAAATGGGCTACAGGTGCCGCATTCCCCAGGTCAAGCCACTTTTGAACCAGAAACAGCGGCAGAAGCGCCTGACCTGGGCTACAGAGAAGCAGCACTGGAGTACCCACAGTCAGTGATGGTCTGGGGTGCCATGTCAGCTGCTGGTGTTGGTCCACTGTGTTTTATCAAGGGCAGGGTCAATGCAGCTAGCTATCAGGAGATTTTGGAGCACTTCATGCTTCCATCTGCTGAAAAGCTTTATGGAGATGAAGATTTCATTTTTCAGCATGACCTGGCACCTGCTCACAGTGCCAAAACCACTGGTAAATGGTTTACTGACCATGGTATTACTGTGCTCAATTGGCCTGCCAACTCTCCTGACCTGAACCCCATAGAGAATCAGTGGGATATTGTGAAGAGAAAGTTGAGAGACGCAAGACCCAACACTCTTAGCTTAAGGCCGCTATCGAAGCATCCTGGGCCTCCATAACACCTCAGCAGTGCCACAGGCTGATTGCCTCCATGCCACGCCGCAATTTCTTTCTGTGTCTTACCCTCTTGCTTTAGGGTGTCAATGATGGCCTTCTGGACAGCAGTCAGGTCGGCAGTCTTACCCATGATTGCGGTTTTGAGTAATGAAACAGGCTGGGAGTTTTTAAAAGCCTCAGGAATCTTTTGCAGGTGTTTAGAGTTAATTGGTTGATTCAGATGATTAGGTTAATAGCTCGTTTAGAGAACCTTTTCATGATATGCTAATTTTTTGAGATAGGAATTTTGGGTTTTCATGAGCTGTATGCCAAAATCATCAGTATTAAAACAATAAAAGACCTGAAATATTTCAGTTGGTGTGCAATGAATCTAAAATATATGAAAGTTTAATTTTTATCATTACATTATGGAAAATAATGAACTTTATCACAATATGCTAATTTTTTGAGAAGGACCTGTATAACATCAGTATAAAACAAATAAAAAATGTCTGCATTTTGTTGTATAAAAGTAGAGCTGGTTGAATCACAAACCTGCCAGGTAACCTTTACGATTGGTGCTTCCCTTAAACCAATACCCAACATCCACTGCCATATCCTCAGGATCAAATCCAGATACCTGCAATACATGAATTCAAATATTTATTACAACACTATCAGCAAACTGTTTTACTTGGCATTGGACTTAACAGATTGGTAATATAAAGTGTACATGTTTGAACTTACTTCCAAAAACTTCTGCCCTGCATGTTTGGCAGTGTTGTGGATAATATGACAGGGGCATCCATGTATGTAAATGCTGCCATTTTCCCTCAGCATTCTGGCTGCAATTGAATTGTTGGCACCTGTATTTACAGGAGCATTGTCAATAGAGAGACCTACACAGTTTCTCCAAGGGATGTTACTTTCCTGCAGGGTGTCATTGATTTTTTTTATAAATCACTTCAGCAGTTCCACAGCTCCGCCCACTTGTGGTGCACATATCAAAGAATCTGTGCACAACTTTGTTGCTGTCAAATATTCGTACTGTGAGGGGATTCATCTTCTCTAGACCTGTAACAATAAAGTGCATAATTAAACCAACATGTTGTTCACAATTTGTATGAGTGAGCATGTAGAAATGGATAAAAAATACAAATAACTGGTAGTTGTTAAACTCATACCAATATCATTTGAGCCATCTGTGACAAGTGTGAAGGGATTCTCTCTCATCTTCATCACCAGTTCCTTCTTGAAATGAGGTGCGACTGCTTCATTTATGATGCACGTTGTTTTGGTGCTTGCGCTCTTAAAGCTCTGAGCCGTGGGGGAGTCTTTAAAACATTCTTTGTACAAGGGGCAAAAATGGTCAGCAACGGCAAATGGAACATTGTGCTGCACCATTGCAACGGCAACCTTCACCTCAGCCCTCCTGGTCTGCAACAGAAACAATTAATTAAATAACTCCTAAAGCATTAGATAAGTGTTCAGTGTAATATAACCGACAATTTAAAAGGAAAATGCAATTCATCAAACATTGCCAACAGCCTTTTGGTTTACCTTTGCTATGTACCTTGGCCTCTTGAACACTCATGCCTCCAACAGAAGTTGCTGGCTTGTAGAACTGTGCAACACTGCTGGCTGATTTTAGGGCCTGTTCTTTTGCTCGATGTCCCTTGCCTTCCACATGCCTGCTTATGTCCCTCACACCTTGATGGACACAGGAGTGCTCTTGACTGCAGACTGAGCACCAGTAAAAAGAGCTGGTGGTTCCCATTGTGATGAATGGCCATTGGGTTGACCACTCCTTCTTAAAGGAACACCTATAGGTGGCTGCTCCACTTAACCCTCTCTTTTTCCCTGTTTCCAGTGGGTTCTCCACTGTTTCTGCTATGGTGTCCTCCACAATCTCTTCCATGGACCCATCCTCTACTGGTACGCTAGCTGTCTCCTCCACTGCCTCTTCCACAGTGTCCTCCACTGCCTCCACTACTGTCTTCTTCTCTGACCTAGCCACCTTTTTAGGGAGCTGATCTTTTAGAGCAAAGCATGAAATAATGCTCCTTTGCCTCTTCCCTGACATATTTGAAATTGACAAATCTGCAATAATCAATATTATTATACTTTGTGAATAATGGGTCCAGAACGAATACTAAAACAAGTGTCAGAATAGCTGCTGAAACTAGCAGGGATTCAACCGGCTAACGTTAGGTTAGTTCACATGATACTCTGGTCAAACTCACTGTTAGCTAACATACCAGCTGTCTGGACACATATATTCCCAGCAATGATGAGATGACTTACTGTACTCATATGATATGTTCTTCTCCCACGTTGATCAGTCTGTAGAAACTTCGGCGAGATGTAAATGTGACAGCCGCTGTCCTCTTCTGTACCTACTTCAGCGAGCATCCGAATCCGTGTCGCGCGAGCCTGTGAAAATCTTACCCAGATACAGCAATGCTATTTTCTGATTGGCTGTTCGGTAGCTATATTTTTTTATTTGATTAGCTGGTGCGTGGCAGGGCATTTAAAGGTCTATGGGGAACTCACTTGATTCCTCTACCTGTTTCACTGTTTAAAAAAATAGCGCCGCAACTTGGTGTGCGTTATCCTCGTAATGTCTCTGCGTGAGAAATACAAGGTGTGGCGTGTGAGCGTGTGAACGGGTTGAAAAGCGTGTGTCTCACGCCAAATGCGTGAGACTTGAGAGGCCTGCCATGGCCACCAATATTATTTCCCTGATAGTAGCTTTGGTTTGGTCACGCCATGGTTTAGTACACTTAACTGGAGTTGGCTAACATTACATTAAACAGAGGTAAGGGTCACCCTATTTAGGTTGGTCAGTAACATTTTGCGGTCCTAAACGGAAATTCCCTATTTGTCTTTACATCCCACGTAGCCTACACTTGAATTAGTGCCAAATATTAGCCGGAACTCTAAAATCGCAGTTGGTGTGCCCTATGCTCCACTCAAAACTGGACATTAGTCCGTTACTAATCTGATGCAGATTTGCGGTAACAATGGATACAACGTAATCTATTAAAGTTAATAATTTCAGAGTAAGAATGAATCCAAATGAAACAATTTAATATTAGTCAGGTAAATGTATCATGCCAATGACATAATCAGTTCAAAGATAATAAATACAAAACATCAAATGCTCTGGAATAAAGAGAAAATATGCAAATTACATTAGACTGAGTGTCTTAAGCACATTCAGCATCACGGACTGATTTTAACTACAAATCGCACCGAGCCTCTTGTTGCATTTCTTTAAGTACTCAGACCAAGACAGAAACCTATTTCACATGGAAACATTTGCTAACAATGGGAATTTGCAGTCAGAGTTTACACCTTTTGAGGGCAGGATACAATTTGCCTGGAAGGCACACCCTCCTCTGTAAGAAAGATATCTCTAAACTTTTAAAAACTTTATTACCTTTTGTTTTACTTCTTTGGGGATGAGATCACACTACCAGTCACACTAAGACATTCCAAATGATACCAAACATGTATAGTGTTGTATGATAATTGTTCACATTAAACCATATAGATGTTTGGGTGAATTTCAGGTGATCTCAGCATTAGAGAGAGACGAATCAGAATCAGAATCAGAAAGAGCTTTATTGCCAAGTGTGCTTGCACACACAAGGAATTTGTTTTTGGTACTGAGGCTTCCAGTGGACATATACAAATACAAATACAACAAGAAACATAATACTACAAATTATAAGAATATAAAAATATAAATATATGAGAATATATAAATATATAAATATACGAGATGGCGAAGGGAGAGAATTGTAAATTGGGAGGGGATCAACTCAAGTGTGATCATGTCTCGAATGGGGATGTTAATATAGCAAGAGAGTTCAGATGTTAATTTCCTTTGTTTTCTCAGAGAGTTGCCCTCTCTTCCAGTTCTTCCAGTTTTTCCATACTTACACCACAAAAAAAATGTTCTTAAGCAGATTTTGGTTTGTATTCCAATAACTCTTGAAAACAAGTTAAAAAGTCATGAAATGTTGTTCTTGTTTTATTTCGGCAGGGAAAAAACTCATTTTTTGTTGCGACAAATGTCATAGTCACAAAAAACCAAGAACAAGGTAATTGCCCAGAGGTAAGTGCAGTTAATTTTTATTTCAGTTGCAATACAAAGTATATCTCAAAGTCTTGAAGATTTATTTCCACTGTGGCCCATTATATTTATTGATGATTCAATCTCCATTGTCCTTATAAGCCAAATATAATCCATTCATCAGATGTTCATATGTTCTACTTCAGGTCCCACCACATGGAAAGCTGTGTCGATCAGACAAAGACTGTGAGAAAGGGTTGTCTGACCAACATAACCATGGTAATGTTATATGAAGATACAATTTGTGTCCTGGCTGCAGATTTGTTATGCGGAAACATTTCAATGCCAGACCAATCAATCATTTCTTTGAATATTTGAATAATACTACCCAAGCTGTATTTTTTCATTGTTCAGTGAAAGCTTAAACCATTATCTGAAGTCTTTCCATGTTCTGAGGTCTGTTCCTGTGTTTGCCTCTAAGGTGTTCAAACAGGTGCTTGTGTGAAGTTGGACATACTGAGGAAAACATGTGAAGTTAGAACTTGGTGCCCCATTGAGAACAAGAAGAATCCCAGGTGCGGCTTTACAATAAACATATACGGTGACCGCAAAGCTATTTGGCAATAGAGATTTGCTGCTAAAGGAGTGAACATTTGACACTGCAGTTCAGACTTACCAGTGCTTCCATAGAGACCTTTGAGGAACCTGTTTGAGGAACATGCACTTTTTCTTTGCCACTTTTACATAAACTGAGATTCTGTATGCGGATGTTTTCTAATGTCAGGCTTTCATTTCTGTTTCCCCAGACCTGCTCTTTTAGCATCTGCAGAAAATTTCACTGTGATGATCAAGAATAACATTAGATTTCCAGCCTTTAATTACATAAGGTAGTACATAAGTTGTACAGTAGCAAATGCTGTGACATGTATGTACTGAACAAATATGGTGCATTAACATTCTTTAAGGATATGTGAACAGTTAGCAGTATTTGAAGTAAATGCTAGCCAGAAGGAAGCCCAGGGTAATATTCATTATTCAAAAACTGATTGATCTTAGAAGAAACATCCTCCCTGAAATGAAGGACACTGACCTTAAAGGTTGCATCTATAACCGCTACAAAAATCCATACTGCCCCATTTTCCGTTTGGGAGACATTGTGAGTGAGGCCAAGGAGAACTTTTCAGAGATGGCAGTGGAGGTAAATGCCTTTCGTTTCAAGCACACTAAAATATACACTAATGTAAAAAAAATAATAATAATTAAAGAAAGTCTCTAATGCTAAGAAAGGCTGCATTTATCTGATCATAACAGTAATATTGTGAAATATTTGTACAAGTTAAAATAACTATTTGCTATTTAAATATTTTAAAATGTAATTTATTCCTATGATGGCAAAGCTGGCTTTACTCGAGTCTTCAGTGTCACATGCAGTGTTATTTTAGTATCATTGATATACTATTATAGTTTTTGTTAATATTTTGAATTAGATATTTATTTTTTTATATTTTCACTTTAATTTTAGTTTAGTTTTATTAACCCTTTACCTGTCACCCCCCCTTTTGATAATTGACATTAAAATGCACTATACAAACTTAAATGGTTGTAATTCAAGAATGCTTTGGAATATAGACCTAAGTTTGGTCTTGCTTTAAAGAAAACAATCAGCAGATTATTACTGAAGAGAAAGCACTTCAAAAAATTAAAGTATGAAAAAGTTATGGAAGTTATAATTTACAGTAAATCAAATATAGTTTATTAATATATTTTTTTTAATATAAAATAAATATTTTACAAAATATTTTTTACTATAAAATTACTATAAAATGAAAGCTATATATCTAACCAAGTTGTGTTCCAAATTTAAAGTTGATATCACAAAAATTGAAGTTCCCATGAAATTTTGTTTAGGCGTTATACCAAAAATAGCCACCGGGTGCCATTGAATTCCATTGAATTTAATTGTATGCATTCTGCCATAACAAATTAATACATTTCTATCCAAATATCACTTCTGTCACTAAATATGGAACCTTGAGACTCAGACCTTTCTGACAATATGTGTTTTGTCAAGATTAGAAAAGGTTTTGATAATAAATTATGAAAGATGATGCCCAAAAGGGGAGGGGCCTAATAAAAAATACCGTTTCTATGGTAACGCAACGTCCAATTTCAAAATGGTTTTCACTGGATGAATTCTGAGTTCGTAAGCTTTCAAATGATACCTAATTTATGATAACTACTAAAATATGTGATATAATAATAATAAAAAAATAATATATATAAATAATATATATTATACTTTTTAGAGGACTTCTTACTTTACTTTTTAAAATATAATTTTATCTTTTTTTATTGAGAAATACTAGATTATGTCTTATTATGAACTTTTAGCACTAAAAACCAAAGTTTCAATTATTAAAAGTGTGTGCGTCGACTTTTTGTGACAAAGGTCAGAAACTCCTGTAATGACGTTGATTTTTTGAGGCGCACTCTTGTCATAAATTCATATATTACTGTTCATTCATAATTTGTAAGAAAAAAACAGCGCTAAAATATCTATTTAGGAGTCTTAGACCTTTCCAACGATATAAAGTTTGTCATGATTAAATTAGGATTTAATAGTAATATAGTGAAGTAAATTTAGATTGCCCGTATACGGGCAGATGACAGTTAAGGGGTATTGTTTTTAATTTACAAAAAAAAAAGGTTATATAGATTTTTTTTTTTTCATTTGAGTTATTTTAGTTCTATGAGTTAAGTAGAAGAAAGTAAAAGGAAAAAGTAAGTTTAAGTTTTTTTATTTTAGTTTAAAATTTTATTTTATTTCAGTTAAAGTTAGTTAGTGATAACAACCCTGGTCACATGAACTTTCAGAAATAATTCTAATATGCTGATTTTGTGCTCAAGAAACATTATATTATCGATGCTGAAAACAGTTGTCCTGCTTAATGGTTTTGTGGAAACTGATACAATTTTTCAGATTTTCTAATGAATAAAAAGTTCAAAAGAACAGCATTTATTTGATATAGAAATCTTTTGTAACATCATATAAGTCTTTATTGCCAATTTTGATCAATTTAATGCATCCTTACTGATTAAAAGTATTAATTTCTTAAAAAAAAAAAAAAAAAAGTCTTACCAACCCCAAACTTATGAACGGTAGTGTATTTGTGTAATTTAGTTATAAAGCATGCCAGTATAGCATTGTCCATGTATCTGCTTCACAGGGTGGTGTAATTGGGATCCAGATCAACTGGGATTGTGACCTGAACCGCATTTTTCACAACTGTCTGCCCAAATACTCGTTCCGTCGCTTGGACGAAAAAGAAAGCAACCGAACTGTGTACCCTGGGCTCAACTTCAGGTATGAACAACTGAAATCATACTGAAAAGTATGTGAACTCTTAAACAGTCCTTTATTAAAGATATTATTTTCTGTAGGTTTGCGAGATACTCTACAGTGAATGGTACGGAGCAGAGAACACTCTTTAAAATGTATGGCATTAGGTTTGATGTGATGGTGTTTGGGAAGGTGAGATCATATTATCCTATATTGTCATAATTTTAGGACATACAAAAAGTGCTCTATATTTTTCACAGGCTGGGAAATTCAGCATCATTCAGCTAATCATCTACATTGGATCCACGCTCTCGTATTATGCTCTCGTGAGTAACCCCTTAAGCCCTCAGATGGTGATTTTAAAATAATGAAATATTTACCATTGAGTTTTCTTTAGACAACAATATTCCTGGACTGGCTTATTGGTACCGGCTGTTATTCCAAAGAGGCAAAGCAGACCTACACTGAGAGGAAGTTTGAGGCCATTCAGGACCGAGAAGAGGTGAACACACATTAAAAACACCGACTCAGTTTGTTTTGTGGCAGATTTTTCACACTGTTAATGCTTTAAACAAGGTGAAACTGTGATTCTGTATGTATGAATTTAACTTGTTGTAATGTGTCTGTTGCAGTGCTTCCTTTGTGTGTCATTTGTGGATGAGGACAAGTTAAGGGTGGTGAAAAAATCCAGAAAGAAAAGACTACAGGAGACGAAACCCCTTTCCTTACACCAGCGCAAAGTAAGATGCCCAAATTGTAGTCACACTTGCCAGTAAATTAATGCTCGTTTTTAAATCTAAATAAAGCATTATTTTAGTTTTAAACCTGTACTAAAAGACAAGTTCATCCAAAAAAGAAAGTTCTGTCATCATCATTTACTCATTCTTACTGTATGCCATTACAAGCCTGTATGACTTACTTTTTTCCACAAAACACAATGAATTCAATAGTGTCAGTACATTCTGACTCACTTTAACACTAATAAAGGACCCAGAAGTGTCAGCAAGCACTCCATTATTTCCCAAGTGCTGTTCCCAAGAGTTGTTTTTGGTGTAAAAGAACCTGTTTTTTAAGCAATAATATTGTAAATGGCAAAATCCTGTGCACCATCAATGAATCTTTTACGCTGGTTTGCCATCATTATTTTACTGCTAAAATTCTGAAAATGGTGTTAAAATACTGTGAAAATGATCAGCAAGCAGCATGTACCATTTCGCTGACATGCTTTAGTGCTTTTTTAAGCGTCGGTGTACTGTATGTACTGAAATTGTTTTGAATTAGTTCATGTATCTTGGTTTTTTGTTTAGAACAAGGTTAGGGTAAGTAAATGATGACTTTCATTTAAAAAAAAAAAAAAATTTTTTTTTTTGATCGAACTTTATTAATTTATTATATCACAAATTAAAGCTCTAGTTCGTAACTTTTTTGGGTTAAAAATTATCCAAAATAAATTTTTGAGCA
Source organism: Gila orcuttii (assembly GCA_026230005.1). Lineage (NCBI taxonomy): Eukaryota > Metazoa > Chordata > Actinopteri > Cypriniformes > Leuciscidae > Gila > Gila orcuttii. Next base: position 23,558,725 of record JAPDVR010000015.1, read on the forward strand.
AGTACATAACTAGCCAGTGTTCAAAACTATCTGCTTGCATTTGCTCGATTCAAAACGGTAAGCTTGTAATAATGTTTTTAATTCCAGTGGTACTGGTGGATTTCCGCGGGAAATTCAAGCATGTCTTTGCATCATTACGTCACATCTGTACACATACAGAAGGTGTCCTGGCTAGTAGGCTATTGTGTGTGAGGATGTTGGAAGTGGAGATTTTTAGCCTTTTCTCACAGCACTTGATATAATTAAACTTATTAATTTGATGGTGGATCCAGAAAGGTTCAAACCACAATCACCAGTGACAACTTGAGATTCACCCGTTGTAAAATGCAAAAGACTTCGGAGTGGCTTCAGAAAAAAAGAGACTGCAACCGGGCCCATGCGAAAACAAGGGTAAATATCAGAAGGGCATTAAATGTAGTCACGCAATTCTGATGTTGTTAACATTAACTATTGTTATTGAGAGCAAAGTATAATTTGCACGGTTTGACGTGATATAAGCGATCGTTAGATTTATTAATCAGCGCCATTCACTACAATGCTTTTTTTCCCTTAATCAGAACAAAAGTGGATGTTACTTACTTGTTCAAATGACATTTTCAAGTGAAAATTATTATGTTGGTCATATTTCCAAAAAGTAGAATTTGTGATTATGAATGACAGTATCCACACCGCACGGTGCCTGACAGCCGCACATTCTCCTCAAAACATTGGATTCATCCGCGCTGTGCTGAGGCACAACCCATGTAAAGTCTATAATACCCCGAATAACTGCAATTGCAGATTTCGAACAGAGATGGCGACAAAGAGTAAAAACTATGGACTGCAGCTTTAAATTATCAATCAGATACTATTAGTTTTTATTAATATTTTGATTTAGTTCTTTATTAATTTTTTTTCTAAATTTAAAAAAATTAGAAAAATTTATAAAAAAAAATTCATAAAAAAATTGTATTTGAATTAGTTTTTGTAATGTCTATAAGTTTATATTAATTTTATTTTAGTTTTCTTTGTATCACAAGTTAAACTAAATGAAAATTAGAAATGTTGCCTCACCAACACCAACTACTTAATATTTTCAATATTTTATTTCAGACAACGTTTATTTTTTTCAAGTTTTTTATTGTTTTAGTTTTAGGGGCTGTTTACACAATACCACTTTCAACTAAAATCGGAAAACTTTTTATGCGGTTTGGCCGTTCATTAACACGACAAAGGTGTTTTGGGGGCCTGAAATGCGTAATTTGGAAAACATGTTTCACAGAGCAAGTTTTTTAAAACGATGCCGTTATCATTTGTGTAAATTACAAAACGCGAATTCGTTAAAAAAAGAGCGGTCATGTTCATGCATATTACGTGTTCATTCTATAGGGGTGGGGTGTTTCTTTACAAAGTTACATCGCCAACTACTGGCCTGGATGCACAATACAGCATTTTTAATCGTTTTCGCTGATCCATGTGAAAGGGGATCGTTTTAACAACATTGTCGTCTATATTATAAGTAAAAATGCAAAGGAAAAACTTTTCTGTTTTTAGTACATTGTTGTTGTGTAAAATTACCCTTAGTTACTTATTATATCCCTGGTCTGTTCTCTATCAGAATGATTTGGCGAGCATGAAGACTCTGATGAGTGTTCTGCAGTGTAACCAAAGCAGAAGTGAGCCAGTACAGAATGGCCAGGGTGGTGGACTTAAGGTAGACGAAAACCTTCCCAGAAGGCACAGCAGCGGACAGGGCACAGATACACCATTACTGGAGATGTCACAGTCTGGGCGTCCGGCCTGGTGTCAGTGTGGTTGCTGCCGGCTTTCAGACATCCTGCTGGAGCAGCTGTGCTGTCGATCAGGAAAAGGTCGCTGCATAACCTCCTCCCCGCTCTTTTCAACACTGGTTGTCAGTCGCTCCGTCCTGGAGACCGCTTTGTTCTATGTGGATCCCCTAGCAGAGCTGCAAGAGGAGGCTCTGCGTCATGGTGCCTATGCTCAATTCATTAGATGGCGGTTTGGTGACAGCACACCCAGAGATGCTATTCCAGTAATACCCAGTTGCTGCATAAGGAGGATAAGAGCAGAATACCCAAGCCCTGATGGGAAATACAGTGGCCTTAGACTTTATCAGGCCGTACCATCTCAGCCAGAATTCAACAGATAACAGATTTATTCATTTTATGATTAGATATTCAATCAGAATGGCAATGTCTTATGATTATGCATAAAAGGGAATGATAATACCTTCAATAATACAGAATATGATGGGTCATTTTTTACAATTTTAACCTGCAAAGCAAACAAACTATGTATCATATTAACCACAAAAACATGATCATGTCATTAAGTTTTTACTAACACAGATGCCTTTGAAGTAAAAAAAAAAAAAAATGGATCCAGAGGTCAAGCATGTACAGCCAAACTGGTTTACTAATGATTTACACTGGTTCAAAAGTTTGGTCAGTAAAATGTTTTTTTTTTTTCAATTGATCAAAATGTTGTGCTGCATAATATAGGCCTATCATAAAAATATTAAGCAACACAACTGTTTTCAGCAAAACAACTGTTTTCAACATTGATAATAATAAATAAATGTTTCTTGAGCAGCAAATCCGCATATTCTAATGATTTTTGAAGGATCATGTGACACCGAAGACTTGATTAATGATGCTGAAAATTCAGCTGCCATTACAGGATTTAAATTGTAATAATATTTTAGAATAAAATGTAGTTTTTTCTGTATTTTTGATCAAAGAAATGCAGCATTATTGAGTTTAAGAGACTTCTTCCAAAAATATTAAAAAACCCTTACCAACCCCAAACTTTAGAATGGTAGCCTAGTGTATGAAAAAAATACAAGAGCATATTTGATGCTGATGATTTTAAGTGCAGTGAAAGTGTCCAGTCCATTCCATCATGGAGTCCCATACGAGGTGCTCTCCATGGAGCTCTATAACCGTAAAAAAAAAAAAAAAATATATATATATATATAATACTGCAAAACATTACATAAATCATTTAGAAAAATTGAAGTGACTTTTACTCACCAATGGCACACCGTCACTTTTTTTGTCCAGGTGAATAAATTTATGTTTGGCATAGTCACGGTCCTTCATACAAGTAAGCATGAACCAGTCACAAACAGCAGTCACCTGCAGGGGAGAAATTCAGGAACAATATGAAAATACTTGATTCAAAGCCATTTTACTCAAATAGGTGATTTTTTTTTTTTTTTTTTTATAATTAGTGCTTACCAAGCTAAGAAAGGAAAGAGTGGCCCCAAGATTCACAATAGTGGGCACAATATGGAATTTACCAGCCTAAAGAGACAAAACAAAACAGTGTAAGCAAATCTGAAGGTTGATTAAGATGCTTGTTATTATATCATGCTTTAGAGACAAACCTTCCCAAACACAATCACATCAAAGCGGATTCCAAAGCCCTTTATCAATGTCCGTGTTTCAATGCTTTCATTGTTTTTAGAATATTTAGCATATCTGCGGGAAAGTACAAAATTGTTATCCAATTGAAATAAATATAGCTTTAGATACAAAATGTTACAATCAAAAATCTAAATTTTCAATGTACCGGAAATTGTTACCAGGGGCAACGTTATTTTCAGGATTTTTGTTGTCCAGTCTGCTGAAAGAATATCTTGGAATGCAGAAGCGTTCTGGGAAGTCCAAGTCACAACTCCAGTCAATGAAAATCCCTATAATACCACCCTTTAACATCAAAACAATGCCAATTACAAGTGAAATACAAGTTAAAAAAAGTATAATACTAAAAACAAATACACTATTGTTCAAACGTTTGGGGTTGGTTTCTGAATGAAGTCTCTTATGCTCACCAAAACGGCATTTAGGATATATATATATATATATATGTATGTATGTCAATGTCTGTGTAACTAACTAACTTAACAACTTTTACTTACACTAATATAGCAAGACTTTTTATTTTAGTTGTCCTCTTTCATAGACAGCTATTTTCTTTTTCAATCTTGTAATATATATATAGTGAATCACGCTGCTTCTCTCGCGAGAAATGAATCTCAGTTTCACTCTTTCTCAGCATGTGATTGGTTGTTCGCTACTGATGTCACACCTAAACTCCTAAACTCAGGTTCAAAGCCTGAATTGACAGAGAAAGTTGATGATCAGCATCATGGTATCATTGTCAACTCAAAAAACTAATCCTGCAACCCTGAGTTAGTTCAACTACCATCATGGTACAGGCCCCTGTATTGCAGATTTGTGCTGTTGTCAGGAATTCTATTCAGGGGGTTGAATAATTTTTAGACTGCAGAAGTCATTAAAAGTTGCATTTTTTCAGTTGAATTTGGGGAAACCACTTGAAACTTTTGTTGTTGAGCTGTTTCAATTACTTTTATTTATAGACTGAATGCCAATAAACTGGATTTGCAATGGTGTTGAATAATTTTGATTACAACTGTATCATAATTGAAGATACAGACTTTAAGAGCAATGACGCTGAAGTCTTCTCCTGCCTCGGTTACAATGTCCCCCAAACGGAAAATAGGACAGTGTGGGTCTGTTTTACGATTAAACGTGCAGTTTTTTAAGTATGTGGAGTTGATGTGATGCAGAATGTTTCGCCTAGAAATAACACAAAACATGACATTGAAAGGATCAAATTCACATAGCTCAAATTTGAATTTATAATAATGTTTCTCTCTTTTAACCAGTCATCATTGAAGACCTTAGATTTAAATGATTACCATAATGTTACCATGATGTTTCTGTTCATCTATGAGTAAAGTGCATGACCTACAAATTAATTAACTTACTTTCTGAAATTGAACTTTGGATATTGTATGTTGTTTTTGATGAGCACTGTGAAGTCCTCCGCTGCACTTAGAAGAGCAGGTCTGTACGATCACAAACTATATTAATATTCCCAGTTTCAATTGTGCAAATGGCCTAAAACTTGTTCACTTTTACTAAAGAAACTCACTTTGGAATGATGGTATCATTTTCAAGTGGACACCATGACATCACCTCACAGGTTTTGATTGTATCCGAGTATTGTACACATCGGCCAGTCTGAACACCTGCGTGGAGGATCACAGAGATTGATTTGCGTCTTACGTCTCTAATATTGTGCAGCGTTATGCAGAACATGAAAACTCACCATTGCCATGGATTTCATTGAATCCCTCTTTACAATCACTGTCTGATTTACAATTAGTGAATTCACTTGGAATCTGTAAAAAGGAATCAATCATAATGCAACGTGCAACGGTCCCTTCATGCGTGAGAGTAGACATATGCAAATCTGTTTTATCGTACCTCAGGACAGCTACTCTGGGTCTGGCCAGGAGTGACTATCATATTTGTTAACACAAAGAAAGAGTTTTCTCCCTACCAAAAAAGAATGCTTGAATGTGAAATTAATTTCTACAAAATGCATATGTCTGTTGGACAAACAAATTAACTGTATTTTTACAGAGAAACCACTGTATTTCCTCTGCAATGGGTTTCTGTCAAACAAATTAGATACCTGGGGTGGGATGACATATTCAGATACGTCCCAAACATGAACTCCCTCAATGGATGAATTGGTCAAAATGTTTCCTTTCACCTTGGTGCTGACTGAGCTGATCACTGAGTCTTGGTCCTGGTAAGCGCGCTGATACCAGCAGACATATCTTTAAAAAGTATACAGATATGGAGTTACCCTGAACTGTCAAGACTGCATTGAATTTCACAGAGAACATGACACGCTTAAATGTGTAATTAATATACAGTACTATGCAAAAGCCTTAGGCACTTTAGTATTTTCACCCCAAGAAAATGGTTTTAACTTATATATTTCTCTGTAGTGTGTCAGTAGGAAATATCAGTTTACATTTCCAAATTTAATTGTAAATAATCCAGTGAGATTTTTGTATGAACAAGGAGTCTGACAACAGCCGGTGCTCCACACGAGGATCTGATCTCACTATCACCGTGTCTGTCTGTGATCACATGATAAAACTGAGACGAGACTAAATCCAGAATGACTGCGGCAACGTCCCGAAGGGTTTTTAGGTTTTTTAGCTACCTAAAAAACTATGCGCATGTTTACCTAGGATAAAAACGTAAAGGGTGGTTGATTTAGTTAATAGAAGTTAATTGATAAAATCTATTTGACATTATTTTTTGAAAGTATCCTCAATACAGCATTTTTACACAAGTGCCTAATACTATTCACAGTACTGTAGCTTTGCAGGAAGGTTTCTTCGAGTGTCTTGGAGTCGATGCCGCAGTTCTTCTGGATTTAGTCTAAGTTTTTTTTCCCATGTGATCACAGACAGACTTGATGGTGAGATCTCCATGTGGAGTACCGGCTGTTGTCAGACTCCTTACGCATACAAAAATCTCACTGGATTATTACAAATATTGGCTAAATGAATGTTTGTAAATGTATACTGATATCTGCTACTGAAACACTACAGCACAAGATAAAGATAACTGGCGTGAAACCATTTTTTGGTGAAAATACTAATGTGCCAAAGACTTTTGCACAGTACTGTGCAACAATAGGCTTGTCAAGCTCTAATTCAGGGGTCCAAACCTGCTCCCACAGGTAAGAGTGTTAGAGCTAAACTCTGCATGATGCTGGCCCTCCTGGAGCAGGAATGGGCACCCCGTTCGAATTAAATCAAATTACACTCTTATTCAAAGTGACTTAAAAATGAAATGAATACAAGTAGATGCAATCAGTATTTCTTTTGAAGTACAATAAGGCTATGAATTATCTAAAAATATACACTCACATGACAACATAGGCGACGATCAATAACTCTATCAGTCTGAAGAGGACTCCTAGTCTTTTGCTCCTAATAACCAGCGTTACAGGTGTTTGATATTCAAAAAGACAGTGGAGGCAAGCACGACAGCTGCACTTAGAACCCATCGCTGAAGAAATGTCTACTATGAAACAGCAGCACTTGATGTAAGGTCAGAAAACTGTGCGTAATCCTGTAGCCTGATATCTACTACACTTCTCAATAGGATTTACACATGCTTTGAATGTAATTTCTTTTCATACAGGAATAATGAATGTGTTAAGATAAGCACTGCTAGCCATCTGCATGTATTTGGTTAAACAGTACCAGTAGCATTTGCACTCAGCACATTTACAAGCCAATATTTATAACTGTGCAAAACCCATGAAAATCAAGTGGTTGAATCCTCACAGCAATGATCAACAGCTCCTGAACACCTTACATGCTCTAATTATAACAGAAAATGCACTAAAATGTGTCTTCACTGTAGTACATCTTAGTACTTGACAGCTCATTTAGTATGACGGATAAATAAGAGTATACAAAATTATAAACGTTAACAAAAAATTCTGCCCCCTCCAAAAAAAAAAACAACAATCAATTGAAAAATAGCCCATTTATTTCTCCAAGTATAAAAGGAACATTATAAAATAGATCAAACCAAAATGCTGGTAAAATTATGAATAAAAAATTCAGTAAAGTTTACAGTAAAAAAAAAAAAAAGGCATCGATATAAAACTAGCGTCTCTTCTGGAATACGTTCCCCCGTCCTGGTCCACCACGTCCACGTCCTCTGGCAGCCACTGCAAAAACATTAATGCAAACATAGCTTCATATCATCTTTACAACAAAAAATATAAATAATGTCGCATTAATTCTCTGAAAAAATTAGATGTTTCATTTTCAAAAAATGTTTCTGCTGTAAGATGTGTGGACTGGGTTCAAGAGGCTGTATATACCTTGGGCTTTGAGAATAGCTGCTTTTCCTCGACCAGCACCAGCTGCCTGATTTTTGTTCTTCATACTCTTTAACATGGGAGCATTTTTCAGCATGTCGGGGAGGATGAGGAACCTGATCTTACTGCCACGAATATACACCTGCTCCAGCTGAGATACACGGCCATCCCTGTATGTGACTGTGATGTTTGCCATCTGGAGGAAATTGAAGATGGAAAGTAAAGACTGAGACAACCTTTCTGACAGAGGAGTGTTTTTACTTGGTGCAAACCTTATTATGAATCCAAAGAATAATATCCAACACAAAGACTGATAAATCAACAAAAAACTCAACTTACAGATAAAATCTATCAGGGTAAAATAATGCATCTTTTAGATAAGCATTTATTTTCATGCCTTAAATTAGTTTTCAGTACATATGCTAAATATTAGTACCTGACAGTTCATGTTGTCCTCAGCCTCGATGAGTTTGCCCCTGTAAACCTCCCCAGTGTTGGTTTCACAGGTGACTATGTGTCCCTCTGCTTCATGAAGAACTTTGATGGGCACTCCAATCGACATCTTATTAACGAGTTCTCTGTGAACTGTGAGAGAGAGAAAATGAGACCCTTCAGAACATTTGGCAGATGAGAAATAACTTCGACAGAAGGTCAATCTTTGTATTCCGAGGTGAAAGTTAGTGGAAGTTGTACACTAAATGAATGGGTCAGGCACAAGATATTGAGGTTGTTCGTAAACGAGCAAGAAAAAACCCCCACACAACTAGAGTTAATTATTTGAACACAAATCTACAAATAATTCCCGACAGACACGTTCCAATGCTACCTAATTTTCTGAAAAATTTATAAAATCTCACTCAAACGAGCACAGAACGTCCACAAACAGCTTTTCTTCGACGTTCTTTAGAATTTCCGGGGATTTTATTGTAATTTACTGGAGACACGCACTGCCACCTACTGGACTGAGTTAAAACATAATTTAATTCCACAAGTGCCATTTATAACCAAACTTTATTTTAGTTTGTTTTGGGGGGATACCAAAGATTGACATACATGAATTCACTCAGCTTTTGTTTGATTTAAAATGCTTATAAATTCCTTAAAATAGAATATAATCATATAATTTAAATCAATTTAGTTTAGACATTCTGTAAATATCCTGGTTCATCTTTTTATTTATGTTGAAATAAATAAATACATACCTGTGTAGTATTCACTCAGTTTGAGAAGAAATAAGTGATTAGATGTATTAATTTTGTTTCTAGTCTTCTCTCTGGGGGTGAATTTCAAGGGAGTTCCAAAATGTAGTGGATTTCCGTCTTTTATCCACGTAACAGCCCCGAAACAGGATTTTCTGCATGTTTTAAAATATAAAATACGTCCTCAACTAGAGTGCCCTCAGTAAATACCGACCATTTCCACCATTGTATTAATATATAAGCCATTTATAGGCATAGAATATAAATTAGATTTTAGTTTGGAGGTGGCTTCTTACTGTAATTTCTTGTCTTTCCAGCAGAGGGCGCAGTTCCGCCTCTCCTCGATTCACCGACGCACACTTGTATTTGGTTTGACAGGAAGTGAAACATTCATTCCTGGGTCTGGGAATGACCACCACAAGGCGTGGACTAAACAAGTAGAGTTTGTAGCCGTTTCACCGCTTTTCACCAACAGCCTCATCAGCATCAGCAAGATGGACAGATTGTAGCGTGTCTGATGTAGAAGACAGGAGGGCAACGGCTGTCCGGCTAACCCCGCTAGCAAACAGTCTTCATGAATCAAGCCCTAATATTAATATCACTGCAACACAACAACACCGAGAGAGACACACGCAGACTGCATCATGAACGGTGAGTTCGTGTTAAATGACATTCAAATGAAACATCTTAGATGGCTTGTAACTGTTTAACCCTACTAGCATTATAATCAATCATGATCCTTCTCTGACATACAATACTGGACCAAACACACAACCCGGATATATTTATTTAAAATGAAGAAATCAACAGTTCATGTATTATCTTGAAGCTGCTTGTGTTTAACTTTAAGTTGTTATTCACTCTCATTTACGTGTTCTACGTGAATAAAATGAGTGGCTTGATATAATTCAGTTCACAACCAAAACTAATTTGTCCACGATACAACATAATAACTTATGATAATGTGAATATATCAAAAGCTGCTCATTGTGGCACAATGAAATTACCAGCTTCCTTTCTGACCTTGTTCTGCCAGATGATGTGATGCTAAACGTACCGGTCATCCGGCAGCTGTTCCACTGGGATTGTGGCTTGGCCTGTTCCAGAATGGTACTGGAGTAAGTATGAATCTTAAGTGATGTATTATCCTGCAACAATTACCCTAATGATAAATAGTTAAACTTTTGTTTGCATGTGCAGGTATTTACATCCAGTAAGTGAGGAGGAATTTCAGAGAGCGTGTTTGGACTTGGAGTTCACAGAGAGTGTGTGGACTATAGACCTGGCTTATCTCATGTGTAAGCTGGGAGTCAGACACTGCTTCTGCACACAGACTCTCGGTGTGGACAAGGGCTTCAGGAACCAGGTATATGAGCTGCTGTCAGTGTCATGAATGATCACTGAGGATAGATAAGAGTACAAGCTTTGTGTCACATGAATATTTCCAAGAAAAAGACAATGTCAAAGCATTGGTTTTTATGGTTGTGGAGTTGAAATTTTAGTTAAAGTATCAGTCCTGATGTTATAACTGTTCACCTTGGCATCTGAATAATTTTTCCGTTTCCTTTGTTCTCCTGCTTCAGTCTTTCTACAAAAAGCATTTTGAAACAGAGGAGGACAGGGTGAATGAACTCTTTATGAAGGCTGAGAGCAAAGGGGTCCTGGTGAAGAAATGGTGAGTTTTTTCCACATTTGTCTCATTTTTCTGTTCTGTGGAGCATGCTGACACTTTGTGCTTGATATACTGGTTTACCACCGTCATGGAAACCCTAGAAATGTCAGGGGACTTTTTTCTAGACTTGAAAAAATTGTGGAAATTAACATAAATGTGGAAAATATTTAAATGCTATTGCTCTGCTTTAAAATATTTAATTTAGGTGATCCAATCTTTATAATATGAATATAAAAAAGTGTTTATGCTGTAATCAAACATGACTGGAAAAGTCATGACAATTCATTGGTCAAAAATTAGCCATGCACAATATATGAGTTATTGGCCCGTATTAAGACCTTTTTAATTTATTGCTATCGATGATATTGTATATTTAAATATCCATTTAATCATGTCCATTTTCTTTTATTTTTACTTATGTGATTTACATTGCATTGAAGGCCTTTTTTTCTCCGTTCATGCATTCCCTGTGAATCGAACCCATTCTCCGTTTGTCATGCTCTACAGATGGAGCTACAGGAATGCTTAACATCAATCGAAATTAATTGATTTTGTTTTTTTTTAGATGAAGTAGTATCAAATTTCAGACATTTATCCTTGTGTGTGTATGTATATTTACCGTTCCATCATTTCTGAAATTTACCAGATTTTATGAAAATATATCTCAGCTGAAACTCCTGTGCAGTGCATGAAGAAATCTGATGACATCTTTCTCTTGTAGCTCTGTTACAGTTCAGGAGATCCAGAGCCACCTGGAACAGGGTCATGTGGCCATCGTGCTGGTCAACGCAGTGGTGTTGGTGTGTGAGCTGTGCTCCACGCCTGTCAAATACTGCTGTTTTCTCCCTGTGGGTCAGAAGTGCTTCTGCAGGAAGCCAGATTACCAGGGCCACTTCGTGGTGGTGTGTGGATTTAACCGCAATACCGGCAGCGTCTTCTACAACAATCCCGCCTACTCGGACCGTATGTATTGAGAAGTTTGGATAAGTCTAAACACAGTTTTGATAAAATTCAATTAGATAACGAAATATCAAACCAAGTGGCATTATTTTATATATATATATGTGTGTGTACGGTATATATACATACACCAATGAGCCAAAACATTTTGACCCACTGCCTAATATGCTATTGGTCCTGAAAGTGTCCTGTGGTATCTGGCACTAAGACGTTTTCAGCAGATCCTTCAAGTCCTGTAGGTTGCGAGGTGGAGCCACCGTAGATCGAACTTGTTGGTCCAGCACGTCCCACAGATGCTCAGTTGAATTGAGATCTGGGGAATTTGAAGGCCAGAGCAACACCTTCAACTCTTCATCATGTTCCTCAAACCATTCCTTAACAATGTGTGTGGCAGGGTGCGTAAAATTGGCTGAAAGCATTATCCACTTCCACCAGGGAACACCATTGTTATGAAGGGGTGTACCTGGTCTGCAATAATGTTTTGGTACAGTGGGTAGCACGTGTCAAATTTACGTCCACATGAATGGAAAGACACAGGGTTTCCGACCAGAACATTGCATCACACTCCCTCCACCGGTTCATTGTCCCAAAGTGCATGCTGGTGCCATCATTTCCCCAGGTAAACGGCAAATATGTATACTGCCGTGGACGTGAGGTAAAAGAAAAGGGGACTCATTGCAGAGTCCTGCACGGGTCCTGTTAGGTAAACCCGCACCTGCCCCACACCCACAGTACTTAACAGAACACCGACGCGTTATCCAACAGCAGCACTCATTCCCGACTCGACCGGTTTGACATAAAGACCGCGACCCGAACTGCATTCGCATTAAATCTACATCAGGTAGACAAAAATGATTTATGTAACACAAGCAATCAAACCAACATTAACCATTCTGAGTTGATGCATTTATGAAAAATAGACACGCAGGCCAACATGGTAATAATTAAAAGGAAAAAAAGATGAGAACTTGCATCCGTCGTGTAAACAATACAAAACTTTTGTCTGCGTCATGTGAACAATCTGCCCATACAGTCTATTTTGAACAAATGTCCATAAATCACACACGCTTAGATGTCTCTATAAATTAAAAGATCATATAACCAAATACGAGCCTTTACTGTCATATAGTATTTGGGATATTTTAGCAGATTCACTCTGCATGCAAATGCGGTTGTCTCTCCTGAAACACTGCAGTGTATATGTGGCCATCGATCCTCTTAGCAGCATGAAAGATAAAACTTTTATTCAAATTGCGAATAGATTATATATTGAGCGCTCCCTTAAATGACTGAAGCTGTCAATCACTGTATGCAAACGCTGTGCTCAATGCTGCAAATCGCTTGTAATTAGAAACCTTTGACATTCTTTAGACTGTAGAACGTGAACACAAATAAGCACGGGACCGGTTGAAAGCAGCTGGCTATCAGTGGGTTCTGAATTGAGTCGAAATAGAAAGTCTTTGCTATTGGACCCGCAGTCTGCCCGTGCCCTCAGCAAATGACCACGTAAATATTATTCCACCCGTCACATCAAATATTACCATTGTGCGTGTAGACTCATTGGACCAGGCAACCTTCTTCCTCTGCTCCAAGGACCAGTTCCGACGCTCGCGTGCCCATTGTAGATGCTTTCGATGGTGGACAGGGGTTATCATAAGCACTCTGATTGGTCTGCAGCTACACAACCATTTGACAAATGCACTGTTTGTTGTAACACATTCCTTCCATAACCATCATTAACATTTTGTGTGACTTGTGCCACAGTAGACCTTCTGTTGGCCCGGACCAGACGGGATAGCCTTCATTGCCCCTGTGCATCAATGAGCCTTGGGCGCCCATCCAATACGTTGATTATGAAAACTGATTGTTTACCCTCTGATCTAACCAGGCAGTAATATGATAGTAATGATCAATGATATTCACTTCACCGGTGACTGGTCATAATGTTTTGGCTCATATATATATATATATATATATATATGGAGATTGTCCAACCACCTTGGATTTGTTTGCAGATGCCTTTTTGATATGTTTGATACTTGATTATCTAATGCTTTTTTGAGGCCACTTACATCTTAGAAACATCCACCTCATTTATTATAGTTTATTATGGTTATTTGTTTATAACTGAGAATCTTTACACATTGCAGGAACATTAAAACGGTGTGACTCATAATATGCCTATCACTTTGATTGACAGGTGTGTGCTGCACTAGCTTTAGCAATTTTGAGGAGGCCAGAAGGAGCTACGGAACGGACGAGGACATTCTGTTAATCTACAAAGATGATTGAGTCTTGACCGCTTTTGAACGAACATGCATTTAACACACTTTTAGCATCCACTGTGGTTGGCTGGGTAGCATTTTTGCCAACAGGTAGCACGTACCAGTTCTGCTGGCCAATAGCGGGTAGTATGTGTCACCTCTGGCTATGGTCCTCATAAGTGCTGTAGTGTCGCACAAAACATTACTATGGTGCTACATCGGCCACAGAATGAAATATTCACACAGAAAGGAAAGGGAGATGCTATGTATATGTAACTCATCATTATTGTGATGTGGACTTATATTTTTATCTACCACATTTGATTTATATAGTCTCTGCCACTGTAAGCGGTAGAGGAGTGTACATAATGTTTTTCATTCATGTAAAGATTAAGATTTTGTGATTGTTCAGGCTAACCTTGCAAAATCACGGGGTTGTGATAAATTTTTTTTCTTTCTTGGAAGCCACTTAATTGAGCATACAGTGAAAGATTTTAATTATTGTAAAAGAGGGAAGCTGTTTTTAAAAACTCAGGTAAGATATGATAAATCCAGTATGCTAAATTTTGTCCCACTGTCGGGAAAGAAATGTTTCAGGGGTGCACTATGTGTGGATTCATTTACTCCAGGGGTTTCCTCAAGGACAAAATCACCTGGACGTCTGTCATAACCTCATGTAAAGTAGCAAGAGAGAGTTTGGCTGCTTTGTGGGCGACTCTAAGCTGTGAACCATACAGTTAATTTCAAACTCACTCAGCACTAGTACAGTATTAGACCCATTTCTGTGTTAAAGACAATATTTTGTTGGTAAATTCTCATTATTATAATGTGTTGGTGTCATCAGAGAGAGAACAGGAACACTACGTTTGGAGTTTTACGTCAGTTGTTATGTGGAATCGAGTCGTGCACCGTTTGAAATGGTCTGAACCCAGTGTTGTGAATGCTTTGCTGTTTGCTTGTAAACACACTACGCCTGCTCAGTGGTTCAGATGGTTCAGTTGTGACAAAATGGAAGATGAATGAAATGCTTGCACTATGGTGTTCCACCAGCCATAATTCTGTTATTTAATCTTTGATCATTCATGTTAAAATGTTATTTTTGTGATTTTTTTTTTAGACTGCATCAGGTGTCCGATTACATCAGCTTGTGCTTATTTTTAAAAAAACATAAGGAATGTTGATATGGCAAACTTTATTTTTATGAAATATATAGTTGCATTTAGGAAAAGAATAAAAGTCGGATTTGTATTTTAATCAAATGCATCATTTCCATTATTGACCTTACAAAATGAACTGATAAATTATGTTAAGTTATTTTGTGAAATTCAAGTAGAGAGATAAGCACATATCTCTAATACATAATGTGGTTTTCCTGCATCTGCAGAGTTTGGCTTTCAGAAGAAAGCACAGTTCTTCTCAGGGGCTTTTGGCACTCACTCCTTAATGTTGGGTTTGAAGTCATGCTGGACGGCTTTTTTCAGCTCCTCTGCGTACATTTCGTACCTCCCAGTCATCTGTGGAGAGATTCATATGTGTGAATAGCACACAGACATTACTATAGACTGTCCTGTTTTAATATCTATAGGATATGACTTGTCAAAGAGAATAAACCTCTCTGGTGGTGATCATGATGAGAAATCTTCCTGAAAGAAATGTACTGTATAGTTTTGTATCCCACCTTGAAGTTCCATTTGTCGGCAACTTGGCGATTTAGGTTCAAATCCAGCTCTGTCACCAGGAGGCCATCGCGGGTTCTGGATAATCCTGGGGATCTGCTGCCATCAGGAGCAGCTACGTAGCTGGAGCCATAAAAGTGGCCTAAGTCACGGTGCGCTACGGATAAGGCAAATCAGAAAATCATATAATAAATGCACATCACCGTTCAAAAGTTTGGATTCAGTAAATCATTTTTTTGTTGTGATTTAAAAAGTAGTCACTTATGCTCACCAAGGCTACATTTATTTGAATGTGACACTTAAAAACACTTAAAAAAAAAAAGGAATATTGTGAAATATTATTAAAATTTAAAATAATAGTTTTCTATTTTAATGTATGTTAAAATGTAATTTATTCCTGTGATGGCAAAGCTGTATTTTCAATCTAGTCTTTGAGTGTGGGAGTTACATGATCCTTCAGAAATCATTATTTGCTGATTTGCTGCTCAAGAAACATTTATTATTATTATCAATGTTGTGCAAACAGTTGTGCTTCTTACTATTTTTGTAGAAATGGATAAACATTTTTTTTAGTATTCTTTGATAAATAGAAAGTTCAAAAGAACAGCATTTAATTGAATTAGGAAAGTTTTTGCAATATTGTAAATGGCTTTGTCACTTTTGATTAATGTGTCCTTGCTGAATAAAAGTATTAATTATTAGCCTATATTACTGACCCCACTAACTACAAATCAACATTTGATCCCAAATGACCCATTTTGGCATTGTTTTTTCTGTTTTAACATTTTGTCAGTCAATTTTTATGTTTATGTTTATTAACTCAGCAACACATCAGTTTAAACTATTTTCTCATGTCACAAATTTTGCTAACAGGGTTGCAAAACATGCAAACTTCATAGAAAATTTATGAAAAATAATACAACAATACAATGTCTAGTTTTATCTCCTGAGGCTGACTGAAGGTTAAGCATCTCGTTTCACTGATCATGTTGGGAAAGAAAAAATAGTTCATTGTTAAGTACTTTTAGAGTGTATTTTGTACCCTATTCATGGAAAACTGCCCTTGTATATGTTTGTGGCTAATGTCTGTGTGACCCTGGTCATGTTACATGGAGGCTGTACATGCATGTAAAACAGCAGAGGGGGGTTTTGGGTTTCAAGTGAAAGGCTTACGCAACAGTAATGAGGGGCTGAAAGTGAGAACAGAGCCTGACAGACCAGAGCTTTAGGAACATGACACCTTTGAACAAGGTCCCTTGTCCTCAGCCCGTCACCGACACAGATGCTAGATTGACAGACAGATATGCAGATCTTTTATGCGCTGACACAGCAACACTAAGCTATGGGAAAGAGCCAACTGTACTCACATTTGTATACTGACAGGAAGTATATTTAGGTTTTTGACCCAAATTGAATTACTAGGCTGAGAGTGCCATCTATGAGTGACTTATGAGAAATGCACTTGATCTCACTAAATGTCTTCATTACACAGGAACTGTGCTATGCATACACTATTGTTCAAAAAGTTTGGGGTCAGTCATTTTTTTAAATAAGTCTCTTATGCTCACCACGGCTGCATTTATTTGATCAAAAATACAATAAAAACTGTAATATTGTGAAAAATTATTACAATTTAAAATAACTTAATATGTGTTAAAATGTAATTTTCAGAATTTTCAGCATCATTATTCCAGTCTTCAGTATCACATGATCCTTCAGAAATCATTCTAATATGCTGATTTGCTGCTCAAGAAACATTTCTTATTATTATCAATGTTAAAAACAGTTGTGCTGCTTAATATTTTTTGTGGAAACCAATTTTTTCCAAATGTTTTAAGCAAAAAATACACAAAATAAAAAAAACAAGTCCACATACGCAGATACATGCACATGCTCAAACTAAATGGATACCTTTCTTTCCATCTCCAGATGTGAACTCATTCTTGAAATATTCCTGGAAAAGAGAGATCTACGTCAAAACTCAAAGGCTTAGGTCACTTCTGCGCAGAAATCATCAGTAGAGGGCAGCAGAAAACACATATCTGAACATACAACGCTTTATGACAGGCACTGCATAACAGACTGTCCAAATAACTCCCATTTAAAACCAATTTAAAGATAATTGGTTTACTGTATCTAACTCTGAGAATAAAAGTCATCCCTCTAAGACATTATAACCACTAACAGAGACCAGACTCTACAGAGCCACAGAAAAAAAAAAGGCACCGCTCAACTTGTTTTTTCATCTGTGTAACGTTATTTGCAGTTTGGCTTATAATCCTGTTTAAATTGTTAGCATGTGCTTATCTAATCTTATTAGAATATATATATAGTTTACTTCAGTTGTGGTTGTGATATTAATCACAGTATGCGCATAGATAGGGTAAACAGGACGTTTCCTGGCAATCTCTGTGTGTATTTTAGACAAACAATTTTTGGGACAGTTATAGGACAACAGGTGGCAGGCACATACCGTTCCCACCCGGTTGATGGCACAGGTGAAGCAGTGGTTTGCGATGGCTGCATTTCTGGCCTCAATCGACCACATTGGTTCACTGTAACACAAAACCTGCATCAGCATGAGGGAATACGGGCTCTGCGTCTTTCCCATGAGAAGACAGCAGCACAACACGATACCTGAGCAATCCAACTGTGGCCGAGGGGTTAAAGATGATCTCAGCCCCATGTATGCTGTACATTAACCAGTTGAGAGGGTGGTGTCGGCCGTAACAGATGTTAACAGCGATTTTTCCAAACTGTGTCTGGAATACAGAGTGGCCGGTGTTGCCTTCCATGTAATATGTCGACTAGAGGAAGAATGAAAAGTCAGTTTAAAAGATGATTTATGGAAATGCAACATCAGTATCATGCAGAAAAGCAACACTTCATACATTAGTATCAGTAGGCTATAATACACGCGTTAATATTTCTTTAACCCTTTGATGCATTATAATTGGCATGAAACTGAAGTTGTGATAGCCTTTTCTTCCCTGTGTGACTGTAGGCTACATTCGAGTGAAACGGCTTCTTGAACAGAAAAAAATGTAGGACTGGACTTGATTTTGTCCATCGGGAATTGATTGCATCGTTGGATTATTGTGGATTGCTATTGCTGTGAAAATATGAATATTCAGACGCAGACTGCCTTTATAAATATAGTAGCCTACATTGAATTATTTGCTGGGGGGGGGGGGGGGGGGGGAATCACTACTACTGTGCATTTCTTGGAGACACACAGTTGATTCTCTTGTGAATTTGTTTCACTATTTTTGATGGCGGAGTAAAATGCATAAATTAACTTTAAATATTGTGTCTGAAAACAGTAAATTACTCAATATTACGTCTTGTTTATTAAACTGTTGTATAAAAGCAATATCAGCAGGAATATCTACAGCATTCAGAAATTATCTTTTGTAATAAAATTGCTAATGCAAAGCCATTCTGATCTAGGTTTTGACTATAATTTCTACAATATATTTTTTTGTTACCGGCAGGACATTCTTTCAAATATTTGAACTAGTTCGACCAGATCTGATGTTTGCTGATCAATACTATTTAGTGCAAGGGAGAATTACCAATATTTTTCTACTAAACTATAATCTCTGTGTGAATGCAGTAATTTATTGTATGTGAATGTCAGAAATAGTGGAAAGGCGGCTATAGATTACCACAAAATAATGCACACATTATTTTTTCCATTGATAGCATGTGTTTGGAAATGTGTAAAATTCAGCAACTATGTAAAGATAGCATGAAAGATAATCTTATGTGTTAACAGTATTGACAGTGCATGTGATATCTGTGCACCCGCTTCTGAAAAGGCCATAGCTCACCAAAATATACTGTATGTTGTATTTTGAATTGTGGCCACCGTTCGTTTGTGATGCAAGCATAAATTCATGCAGGTGATGCAGCATGACAATTAATGCAGGCTTAAGCTGGACTTAACTGGAGTTCACTGTAAAAATGTATATATGATCAATAAGTTATGACAACATATGTTTTTATATTGTTTTAACTAATCAAAATAAGTTGAGCAATACAACTTTTATATGTCATACAAGATTTCACAATTTTTTTTAAGTCAGTTTAATGTATTTTAAGTTGAAATTACTTAAACATCCAAGTTGATTGTACTTAAAAAATTAAGGCAGCAATCTTTTTTTTAGTGTTTATAGATGCAGTGTGTGATTTTTAGCGGCATCTAGTGGTGAGGTTACGAATTGCAACCAACAAAAGTTACGGTGGCCGACAAGAAAATACGTCATCGTCTGAGACAGCAGAGAGTAGCCAGTTCAGCAATGAGGTTTCTTTACAAGGATAAATTAAGAAATTATGTTTACTTAATTATTCAGTAAAACTGCTCATTCTAAGGTAAAACAAATATAACGGTTCATTAAGTAAGGTCTTTATACACCACTGTTCTTTTTCAAGGTAGTGACGAAACGCGCTCTGTAGCGCTGTTTGTTCGCTGTCGGCTACGGTAGAAACATGACGACACAATATGTCGACCTCCATAGAAGGGGGTGCCCGCGGTTATGGAGATATAAATGTCTCATTCTAAGGTAATAAAAACATAACGGTTCATTATGCAAGGTCTTTATACACCACTGAAAACATAGTTATGGATCTTATATTGCATTTCTATCAATAGATCCTCAGAAATATTACACAATGCACACATATTTGATGCTAATCAGCATGCCATCAAAATTCTCCTTTATTTTACTGAAAACAACAGAATAGAGCTGTCTCTGC
This sequence comes from Gila orcuttii, assembly GCA_026230005.1. Taxonomy (NCBI): domain Eukaryota; kingdom Metazoa; phylum Chordata; class Actinopteri; order Cypriniformes; family Leuciscidae; genus Gila; species Gila orcuttii. The sequence goes on from JAPDVR010000015.1 coordinate 23,578,988, forward strand.
CATCTGGTTCCTGCAGTTACACTTGTGTTCCAGGAAAAGAAAGTGGGCACATTTCCTGTATTGAGCATTATCACAGTGTGGAATGGATCAAAAGAACAACTGATAAACAGCAAAGCAAGGGAGAAATCAACCACTTAAAGTGCCATGGATCATGTAGTGCAGATACACACACGCACACAAACTCGTTTAACCTGGAGGTGAAAAATGATACCCAACATGCTGGAACAAATCTCTGAAAAGAAGAATTTCTAAAGGGGCTGTACTGGACAACTTTTCAGTTACCCAATATGATTTAGACATACCCACGCAGCAGCACAAAATACTGATAACTATATGTACAGTAAAGGTCTGAAAATCTGAGGTTTTTTTTATAATTTAAAACTGGAAATAAAAAGAAATCATGGGATTTCAAAAACATAAACATAAAACGAATAAGAGATTCTGTACTATTTCTGTCACTATTCAAATAAGTAATTTTGTGACACCTTTGTACAGATGACCAGATGTTCTTTTTATTGAATCTCAAGATGCTCTTAGGATCATTCTCGAGAATGTTAGAGAACATGGTCTTCAGGTTTTACACAAACTTATATTCAACAAGAATACATGAAGTGTGCCGCGGTCACAAATATACCTTCTGACATTTTCCTTTTAATATAATATATTTGAATACAATAACAATTTGTAAATAATTTGTAATGTTTTTTTAATAAATAAAAAAAAAATGCATTTTTACTAATGATCTCAGACTTTTGGTCTGTATTAAAATTTAATTTATAGCTTACTTAACACTTAATGTAAATAGGTGATGACACTCTATTGATGTAAATACAGTGTGTCACTGTAGCTGTGTTGTGTCACACTGACAGTTGTTTGGCTGTTATGCAGAGGGTGACACCGACCTCATTGAAGTCTCCCACACGTGGAATGTGATTCTTCCGTGATTTGCCCAGAACATCACCATTATTGGACACCACCACTGCCGTGTTCCACAATGTTCCACCGTGGATCTCATCTCTCTCCAAAACGGGAGACACAACCACCAAGTTGTATTTTTTGGCCAGCTAGAAAAAATAAAAATCAAGCACAAATAGTTTCAGCATTAGCAGGAATGGCTGCTGAAAGCGGAACATAGCAGGGTGGTCGCACTACACGACATTTTTCCCCATTAAACCACTTTGGCTTGTCATAAAAATGCCAAATTCATCTCTGTGATCGAATTTCTTGTTTTTATTCTGCATGTTTCTGCATGTTAGTCACAACACATGACTGATTTGGGTGACAATAGTTTTTCAAATACTAATAAGCAGTAAGGCAGTCTTTTTAAACATTAATAAAATGTTAAAATATTTAATATTTTAGTATAGACATTTCATATTAGCGCTTTTGGTAAGAAAAGCACAATATAAATAAAATGTATTATTATATTACTTAATATATATCTTTATAATTTGATACTTTTATAATAGTTTAATATAGTTTTCTTTCAAAGAATTTCATTATTTTAATGAGGCTTTTTTTTCTTCATTATGATATCAGGACAGTTGTATCACCCTGACTTTTTTATGCTGACAAAAAAAATAAAAATAATAATTTTAATACGGAAATTAAAAAAACATACTCATCATAGTGTGGAACAGTTTTATTTGTTTATTTCATATTAATTTAATATGAATAAATTAATTAATTAGATTTTCATTCAGAAAAACATTCTCATTGTAGAAGAGGTATATTCAAGTAATTTTTATGAACATACTGTATTTTTAAATAAGTTAATAAACATGGACAAAAATATTCTTCATTTTTGCCATAATCTCTAGAGATCTTGAAAAACCTGCATGATGAAAAAATGCAATTGAACAATATTTAAAGGAAAGTGTACAAAAAAAATATTTATACTAACACAGCACAGATTGGTGCGAGAAATGTCATTTTGGGACATATTTGCAAAAGGATAGATGCGGTTCCTCTGTAAACAATCAAAGGCCACGTAATTCCTCAGAGCTCAGTGTCAGAAGATTCCACAGTTACGTGCTGCAGTGCTCATCGTCTGTGGCTCTCGCCGTGGTCAGAACGTCCCTGTCCCCTCTGTGGGCTTAACCTCCTGCTACTTCCATTAACAAATCACCAGCCTCAAAGCAGCTGCACAGCACAGCACCAGTTAAACAAACATGCGCTATATCAAAACTAACTCCCTTCGCAATAGGAACAAGGGAATAAAACAATTCGGTCCATGCTAATAGAAATACAGCCTCGTCTTGAGTTTGAGGAGTGAACAAATAATTAATTTGAGGATTGAGGTTAAATATTTGAGTGTATAACTAAATATCAAGATGATGCTTCATAGCAAAGGATGAGTGAAACGTTTACATGAAGACATCCATTTATTCAATTCTTACCTGAATACAAAAGCGTGTGGTGAGCCCGTCCTCGACCGATTCGGCAAACTCTGTCCAGGGCTCCCTCTCTCGTGTGCAAAACGCAAAAGGCATTGCTAAGGGTGGAGGACATGAGAGGAGACAGGAGAGAAATGTATTACTTATTTTTTACCCCTAAAAGATTTCATTAGAACTGATTTTTATTTATGAGTGATTTAATCTGTCGAAATTGATTCTCCTTGGTGTCCAATAAAGTGTTGTTTTTCTTGCTAAGAGGGAGGATGAGAAGTACAGTGGAAAGGTTTATGGTCTTGTTTTTCATTAGCAGTTGTTTTGTTTAGAGCATGACGAAATGATTATGGTTTACATGGCATTTTTTAATGGCTACTAACAAAGCAAACATGCTTCATAGATTTGAATGGAAATACAGGAAATCAGAGCCAAGAGGTCAAAGGTTTACATGGCGTGATGGTTAAGGGGGTTCAAACCTGGGCAACAGGACCTATTGGGACCCAAAGGGACTAAATGGCCTTTGGGATGCCTAGAGAGTTTATAATTGGAGCATGAGACTCATTTTCATCAGGAAGCATCCCTATAGCACGCCACGGCCAACACAAACAGACAAACTGTGAGCGCAGCTTAAACTTCGTCACTACGGCCCTGCTGCTCTCTGCTGATGTAAACCAGATTCTGCTGATGTCTTCACGGGCATCTTACATCACTGAAGGTCAAGAAGCCTTCCCATCCTATAAGCTCTGTTCATAAATAAGCACATTAATTTCCTTGAGGACAACAGGAAATGGTTTATAGATACCCATTGAATTAAAACAAGTAATATTTCTGACTGAATATGGGTAGTTAGTCATGTGTCGAACAGTGTCTTGCAGAGTGACATGCTATATTTCATCTTTCATAAAATTATTTGTAAAATAGTTTTCATTTATAATTATATTTATAATTATCACACATGTAGATTTGACATGAATGATGTTTTAAAAACATTTTTGTCAACTATGAATGTGTTTCAGTATGTTTTTGAAATGACTGTAGAGCTGATTTTTTTAAAGAAGTGTATAATAAAATATATTTAAAAGTTATTTAACAAAAAAATATTCCATAAATTTCATGACACCCGAGAGCTGTATATATTCCAGCTGCATCTTCGAAACAGTCGTGGATTTAGCAGAAAGGGAGCCAGTTGTCCGTGTGTGTGTGTGTGTGTGTGTGTGTGTGTGTGTGTGTGTGTGTGTGTGTGTGTGTGTGTGTGTGTGTGTGTTGTGTGCGCGTGTACTCACTCCAGGCTTCCTGGAAGCATACGATATTGACCCCACACATGGCCGCCACCTCTACAATCTCCCCCACACGCTTATGCAAAGCTGTGATCTGTCAAAGCAAAATGACAATACAATTCAAATTCAAATTAATAATGATAAATAGATGAAACTTGTTTTAGCGCCTGGCCATTATATGTAGTGTGTACTTCTTTCTCTCACCTGTTCAAGCACAGGAGCATCAGTGGGTAGGACAATCTTGTTCTGAATCAGTCCCACGCGGACAGTTCTGGGTGGTCTGAGCTGTTCTGGAGAAGCCTCAAACACATAACCCTTCAGATCAAAATCTTGCTCCGCTGCAGCTTCTATTGCACCCTGGGGAAGGCTGAGCTTCCTGAAATGCATTTATTGCAATGATTAACTGCTAAACATTATGAAAATTTAAACAAATAGGGAAGATCGAGATTATTGTAGCCCAGTGGTCAATAAATGCATGATATATTTTAAACTGTCCTCTCTCCTTCAAAATATGTTTTTCTTTTCAGTACGAATGGAATTGTTATGAAATTAATTGTTATATTTGTAATAGCCTAATGATGTTCAAGTGTGCATCTTTTTTTCTTTAAAAAAATAATAATGCGAAAATTAAAACAAAGAAAACGTTCAAATTAGTTTCACTTACATCTATTAGAGCGATATAGTAAAATAAATCAATGCATGTCAGAGTTTATCTCAAATTCAACTCAATGACACCATCGCTAAGCCCAGAGACCCCTTTTTTTGTGGCCAAAGTCCACCATGAATCATTTACTCAGTTTCAACCTTTACTGAATATCCAGTTACTGACCAATTACACTGAAAAACTTTTCACATTTGCACATTTGGACAAATGCTGTGAGTTAATCTCTTAAAATGTTTCAGATGTAGGCTAGTTTCATTATAGGCTAAAGTATATCCATTAAAATGAAAGTCAGCCGGCATCGCACTTCCATTCATTCATGACTGAATTCTGGGGCGTGTACAGTCTGCGTTTCTGTAGGGGTAAAATCTTTGCGTGGCAGGGGGAGCTGCCACTCGACCAGTCACGGATATATGCGCCTGCCACTGCATTATATGCGCCTGCCACTCGACCAGTCACAGATAAATGCGCCTGCCACTCGACCAGTCACAGATATATCCGCCTGCCACTCGACCAGTCACAGATATATGCGCCTGCCACTCGACCAGTCACAGATATATGCGCCTGCCACTCGACCAGTCACAGATATATGCGCCTGCCACTCGACCAGTCACAGATATATGCGCCTCCCACTCGACCAGTCACAGATATATGCGCCTGCCACTCGACCAGTCACGGATATATGCGCCTGCCACTCGACCAGTCACGGATATATGCGCCTGCCACTCGACCAGTCACGGATATATGCGCCTGCCACTCGACCAGTCACGGATATATGCGCCTGCCACTCGACCAGTCACGGATATATGCGCCTGCCACTCGACCAGTCACGGATATATGCGCCTGCCACTCGACCAGTCACGGATATATGCGCCTGCCACTCGACCAGTCACGGATATATGCGCCTGCCACTCAAACTTACACAATATGTAATATGTTTTTAAACCAAATGCAGCGCAAATCCCCTAAAGCCAGCGGGAGCCAGAACGGTACGCACAATAGGTCAATATTCACCATTAACCAAACGCTTTTCGCCTGATTTCCAACTACTCTACCAGCTTTTTTTAATCCTGAGCACCAGTCTCGTGAGGCTTGCGCCTGCCTCAAAATCTCTCACTGTTTTAATATACAAGACAAACCCACAGACAGTGAAATGCTGATCTTATTTACCTATTTCTCATCTGATCTTATATTTTATTCGCTCTTTTTATCCGTATATTGGAGTGCGCTCTTGGCGCTATTAAGCCTCGCACCAGCCACCAGCCACACGATCTCTCACTGTTTACACCTATCAGACACTCCTAATGATACACGAGAGCACACAGACAGTGCAATACAGATCTTATTTACCTATTTCTCATCTGATCTTATATTTTATTCGCTGTTTTTATCCGTATATTTTAAGCCTCGCGCCAGCCACCAGCCACACGATCTCTCACTGTTTTCATCTACCAGACACTCGGGATTGATACACGAAAACACACAGACAGTGCAATCCTGCTCTTATTTACCCATTTTCTCACGTTATCTTATATTTTATTCGCTCTTTTTATCCATATATGGGAGTGCGCTCGTGGCTCTACGGTCTACCCGACACTCGGATTGATACACGAAAACACACACACAGTGCAATCCTGCTCTTATTTACCTTTTTGTCATCATATCTAATAATTTTATAAGCTCTTTTTGCCCGTGATGGAGCGCGTCTCGTGGCTCGTCGCGTCAGCCTCTAGCGTACTGCCACAAGATCTCTCACTGTTTTACAGCTGCCTGTCATCCAGAAATGGTGCAGGAGTACAAACTGTCAGTCACAGAACATGTCAAAGTCAAGTGAGTAAATTGAATATTTAAACATCACATTGTGGTTTATGAAATATTGTTTAAGTACCTTTTTAAGTAGTTAGGCTACCTGTATACACTTTTGGGTGGGGGTGGCTGATTTCAATTAATATACATTTTCTGCAACCAATACTCGTAACTCGACTACATTTTCTTAGCTTCAGATATCCAGTAATTAATAAGATAGGTTCTTTAGTGAGCGTGTGGGTGGCACGGGGTGACACAACCACCACCTCCACCCATCCATAAAGTGTTTTCTGTGACAGTGTTGGCTACAAGGATGAAGTTGGACTCGCCAGCTTTGCAGTAGTGAACGCGCGGAGAGAAATGCTCTTTTCATACGGATTACATTATCTGAAAGTAGCCTTTTTATTTTTGTTTTGAATTGTTTCGTTTAAAACTAGGCTAGACATTATTTCTCATGCATGTGAGGAACGTGCAATGCAAAAATGTCATGATTTTATTGTTATAGGACTATGTCTGCTATATTTGCTTCTTATTTATAAAATCCAGGGAATTGGTTGATCAAACATTGATTCAAATTAAGATACAATTTATACAAAACGAAATTCACTTTAAGGAAATGCTTTATACAAAACAAAACTTAAAGGAGTGGTCAAAAACATTCTCCTTCAGAGGCGCTGTAACGTGAGAGATCTTGTGGCTGGCCACGAGACGCGCTCCATATTATGGGACAAAGGAGCTAATAAAAAATAAGATAAGATGTCAAATAGGTAAATAAGAGCAGGATTGCACTGTCTGTATGTCGAGTGTATCAATCCGAGTGTCTAAAACAGTGAGCGATCTTGTGGCTGGTGACGTAAGAGCCACGATCGAGACGCGCTTCATCACGGGAAAAAAAGAGCAAATAAAATATTAGATAAGATGACATTAAGGTAAATAAGAGCAGGATTGCACTGTCTGTGTGTTTTCGTGTATTAATCCGAGAGTCTGGTAGATGAAAACAGTGAGAGATCTGGTGGCTGGTAACGGTTAGTAGCCTAAGAGCCACGATCGATACGCGCTTTATCACGGGCAAAAAGAGCGAATCAAATATAAGACCAGATGAGAAATAGGTAAATAAGATCTGTATTGCACTGTCTGTGTGCTCTCGTGTATCATTAGGAGTGTCTGATAGGTGTAAACAGTGAGAGACCGTGTGGCTGGTGGCTGGTGCGAGGCTCAATAGAGCCACGAGCGCACTCCCATATACGGATAAAAAGAGCGAATAAAATATAAGATAAGGTGAGAAAATGGGTAAATAAGAGCAGGATTGCACTGTCTGTGTGTTTTCGTGTATCAATCCCGAGTGTCTGGTAGATGAAAACAGTGAGAGATCGTGTGGCTGGTGGCTGGCGCGAGGCTTAATAGAGCCACGAGCGCACTCCCATATACGGAAAAAAAGAGCGAATAAAATATAAGATCAGATGAGAAATAGGCAAATAAGATCTGTATTGCACTTGTCTGTGTGCTCTCGTGTATCATTAGGAGTGTCTGATAGGTGTAAACAGTGAGATCTTGTGGTTGGCGCGAGGCTTAGCCACGAGCGCACTCCCATATACGGATAAAAAGAGCGAATAAAATATAAGATCAGATGAGAAATAGGTAAATAAGATCAGCATTGCACTGTCTGTGGGTCCGTCTTGTATATTAAAACAGTGAGAGATTTTGAGGCAGGCGCAAGCCTCACGAGACTGGTGCTCAGGATTAAAAAAAGCTGGTAGAGAGCTGGTTTTAGTTGTAAGCAGTGTTGCCAGATGTACGATAATTATCGTATTTGTACGATATTTTTGACCTCTGTACGATGTACGATCAATAATGAAAAAAATCCCATAATGTACGATAATTTCAGAGTTTTCAGTCGTTCGTCCAAACACACATCCTACCGCTTCTCTCTCTGACCCAGAATCATTTTGCAGGCTCGCCTGCCTGCACGCAAGCACGTATACACACACACACAGGCACCACACGGCGTCCCCCCCCCCCCCCCCCCCCCGTCAACAAAACCAAACAATCCACCCTACATGTGGGGATAAATAGCTGTATTGTGCATGGTTACGTCGTGTACGATAATTTTCTTCCAAATACGATAATTTTGAACTACTGGTACGATAATTGGACATTTCCAATCTGGCAACACTGGTTGTAAGTCAGGCGAAAAGCATTTGGTTAATGGTGAATATTGACCTATTGTGCGTACCGTACTGGCTCCCGCTGGCTTCAGGGGATATGCGCTGCATTTGGTTTAAAAACATATATTACATATTGTGTAAGTTCGAGTGGCAGGCGCATATATCTGTGACTGGTCGAGTGGCAGGCGCATATATCTGTGACTGGTCGAGTGGCAGGCGCATATAATGCAGTGGCAGGCGCATATATCTGTGACTGGTCGAGTGGCAGGCGCATATAATGCAGTGGCAGGCGCATATATCTGTGACTGGTCGAGTGGCAGGCGCATATAATGCAGTGGCAGGCGCATATATCTGTGACTGGTCGAGTGGCAGGCGCATATAATACAGTGGCAGGCGCATATATCTGTGACTGGTCGAGTGGCAGCTCCCCCTGCCACGCAAAGATTTTACCCCCTCTCCTGCGTTTAGTGTAAGTGCGTGTAAGACTCACTTCAGCTCTTTTCCGAACAGCAGTTTTCTGACGTTCCTGAGTTCTGCCTCAGGTACATGTGCCTCCAGAATCTTCTCTAGCGATTCAAAGTCATTTCCAGACATCTTGAGTTGTCGTCCTCGTGCTCAGTCTGCAGAGAGAGTGAATTCACCTCGATTTGCATTAGGCTACTGTTTAACTTAGCCTGACTACGTCAGACTTCGTACTTCCGCTCAATTTCAGTTCGCTTCTGTACTCAGTCTGAGATAGCGACCTATCTCTCAGTTTTCCTCCGGCCTGAAAACAGCCGGCCAATCAACGAACAGAGGGCGGGCTGAGAGCCGTGACGTAGACGCTAAGCGCTGAGTTTAAGATTGTATTTTAGGTTTGGGAAATCAAAAACAACCGCGGACATGGAGACACGGGATGCAATTCGCTCTGTTGTGGAGAATACTCCAGGCATTTGCAAACTGAAGCCCGAACAAGAAGAGTGTTTGTTAAACATTTTGAATGGAGGTGATGTTTAAGTTGGCGAGAGAGGTGATTGCGTTATGTGATTGGCTTACGGGTAACCAATGATTTTATACTTCAGACAAGCGCCCCCCGCGAGAAAGAAAACACTTTTCAATTATGCCATTCCAGACTCTGTCTACGAAGCAAAGCGAAGTAGCAGAGTTTGGTATTACCAGGCTCCAGATCTTATGCAATCGGTTCACGAACAGAAGAAACAGAATCAGAATCAGAAAGAGCTTTATTGCCAAGTGTGCTTGCACACACAAGGAATCTTCCTTGGTACTGAAGCTTCCAGTGCACATATACAAATACAGATACAACAAGAAACATAGTAATACAAATTCTACAAATAAAATTATAAAGAAAAAAATATGAAAATACTATAAAAAAATATATGGTCACAGTTGGGTTTTGTCAGAATAAACATTTACAGATTATGAACATATTTACAGTATTTTGAATAGTATGAATAAATATAAATATCACCTGAGGGGTCCAAGTGATCCCATATGGTTTGTTGTTACACTCTTATATTTTACCATGTCAAGACAGAACAGTTTTCAGTCCAAATCGTATGACCTGTAGTCCTGTACGTATTATTAAGTTAGTTTCAAGCAATTTCTGCAGCTGTGCTGACATGGTTTAGGGGAGAGGGATAAGATGAGCCAGTGGGTGACCAACACCCACGCTTTATCTTGGCAACCATACACGTTTATTGTCATACATGTGACCATGTATTTTGAAACCACCCGTCATTTCCACCAGACTGTGAAAAGGAGATACATATGGGAAGAGTGGAAGAAACCCATTTACTTTAAAAACTGTTTTTGGCTTTTTAAAGTAAAATTTTAGCATAACATAACAGTTGCATCAAAGCAAATTTGTCCAGGTCTAAAAAATATGTAGCCTATGATCCATATTGGTGAATTAGCAATGTATAAAATCATGCAAATTATTTAGCTAAATATTAACCTGAATTGGTAAGCTAGCTAGTTTTGTCCAAAATGGCAACTACAGGGCAAAGTGAGCCAAATGATGTGGGGTAAATTGAGCCAGCGTTTTAACTTACCCCACCATAAGGCACTGTAGTTAAATTAAATCTCTGAAGTTTAACCTGGTATAATGTAAATGTAATTTTATGCAACTGGTTTAATTAATCTTTTTTTTTTTGTTTGTTTGTTTATTTGATAGGAACAATGTACAAGTACACCAAATCCTTCTCTGATAAGAACCAGAAGATGCTTAATCATACATATCTTTCGACCTGTAATCCCTTATGACCTAACATTGCGGAAAAAACTACCATGCCAACTAAGAACCTTTTGACTAAAATGTTTATTAGTTTCAGTGATATTTATTCATTCTAATTCTAATTTAGTTTTTATTTAATTTTTCTCAACAAACTCTGTTTAGTCTGTTTTTGGGAAGGTTACAACTTTGGTGCTCAACATATTGTTTTAGAAATAGAAACAATTAAATATATTGAAATTTTTAATTCATTTGGTTCGTTTTATGTTGCTTATAGCTTTAAGAAAGAAAAAAAAAACTATTTGCAAAATAGTGAAATGTGAAATAATTCACATGGGATTGATTCAGATTTAGATGGTCAGTTTACACCCAGATGGTGCAACTTACCCTCTGACTCCGATCAACCTACCCCTGACCTGGGATAAACTGATCAACAAGAACATCTTTTTCATAAGAAGCTATTTTTAGAACCCATCGCCATAGATCCTGAAATAAGTCTAAAATTAGTTAGTTCTGCCTAATTTTCTCTTATCTTGAGGACCACATAAGTAAAAATGGTTAATCTTACCCCACACTCCCCCTATCCATAATGCGTTAAAACTGGAAGAGAGGGCAACTCTCTGAGAAAACAAAGGAAATTAACATTTGAACTCTCTCTTGTGAAGTTAGCATCACCATTTGAGACACAAGTTTCACCTCAGTCAGAATACATGTCTTTCCCTCTTCCCCCACTCCATCTTTCTCAAGCTGAGATCACCAAAATTCACCCAAAAATCTATGGTTTAATGTGAATAATTATCATACAGTGTTATACATGTTTGGTATCATTTGAAATGTCTCAGTGCGACTGGCACAAATGTCTCATTACCAAAGAAGAAAACTTATTAAACAATGCATATAATCTTCACTGTAGAAATTAAATAAAGATGAATTTTTATGAAATACTTAAAAATGATTACATTAAGATATTATGAGGAAATTGTATAGGCCTAAAAAATGTATTTGTATTAAAAACTGTATTTGTCACATGACCATTTAAAATTAACAAAACAATGCTGAAAAAGAGTTTAAAAATAAAGTTTAAGACTTTTCCTTACATTCATAAAACTCTTGTGTTGAACAAAGACAAATGTTTAAGTTGTATCCCATTAAGTTATCTTATAAAAGAACAAATAGGCTACATGAAATGTAATGTATAAATTGAAGTGACTTTATGACTTTTATATATTTTAAAAAGTAGTAGATTCCTGTAATGGCAAAGCTGAATTTTTGAGACGGGGATGGCTGCAAGTCGTAATGGGCATGCCGGAAGGTAAACAAACTCGTAGGAAGACGGCGAGTGTTTAGGGTGTCATTTGGGTCAGGACCAATTCTATAACATAGTATAGCATATGTATAGTATAGCCTTCTCTGTCAGCAATATAGGATTTACTTGTAATAAATGCAGGGAGACAGCCAGGCTGACGGAGAAGATTTCAGAACTAGAAACACGCATCCAAACTTTAAGTGAGGATAGTAAGAGTGCAAGGGCTTTAGATACTGCTTTGGATGCAACTAGCTTAGTGAACTTAGTTCGGTTCCGACTGTAGAGCCCATGCAGCAGGGCAACTGGGTGACCGTGAGACGCTGTAGTCGTGGGACAAAACACCGCTCTTCTGTTCCGATTACAACATTAGACAGGTTCTCCCCACTCAGTGAAACACCCACTGAGAATCCTGTTGAATGTGCCCTAGTTATTGGCGATTCTATTACACAGAACGTGAAAATAGAGACACCAGCCACCATAGTCACATGTTTGCTGGGAGCCAGAGCACCTGACATCAAAGCAAATTTAAAAGTGCTGGCGAATGTTAATCGTAAATTCTTTAAAGATTATTGTTCATGTCGGCACTAATGATGTTCGACTTCGCCAGTCAGATATCACTAAAATTAACGTTGAAGAGGTGTGTGAACTCGCAAGTCCGCAAACTAATATAGAATTCATAGACAATTGGAAAAGTTTTGGGGCAGACCTGACCTGTTCAAGAGATGGTATTCATCCCTCCCGGGATGGTCCTGCTCTTCTCTCTAGTAATACGGCACATAGTCTTAGAGCTCAAACATGAATCCCCAATTATGGCCAGGAAGCAGACAGACTGACTAAACCGACCGTCTGCTAGCTGTCTCACTTCACTGAGGTCAGATAAATCCCATCACATAGAGACCCTTTCACCTAGATATCATCATATAGAGACTGTGTCTGTTCCCCTAATCAGGACATAGCAAAAACTCCTAAACCCATTTAAGGGTAAACAACATTTAATTGATGTTCGACAAATAAAAATACAGATGAACAAATGATAAAGCTCGGGCTGCTAAATATTCGATCCCTTACTTCAAAAGCACTTATTGTTAATGATATGATTACATATTATAACCTAGATGTGCTGTGTTTGATAGAAACCTGGCTAAAACCAGACGATTACATTACTTTAAATGAGTCCACCCCCCAAGATTACTGTTAAATACATTAGCCCCATCTGAAAGGCAAAGGTGGTGTTGCTGTAATTTATAATAACATCTTCAAAACAACTGAGAAGTCTTGTTTTAAATATAATTCTTTTGAATTGATGGTGCTTAATGTAACACTATCTAGTGTAAATGATAAATCACGTTTGTGATTTGTGCATTACTATTGGAGAGGAAGAATTTTCCAAACTTGTTAAATCATCTAAATCGACAACATGTGTGCTAGACCCTATTCCGACTAAGTTATTGAAAGAGATGCTTCCAGAGGTCATAGATCCTCTTCTTAATATCATTATTTAATCTTTGTCATTAGGATACGTACCAAAAACAAAGCTGGCTATGATTAAACCGCTTGTTAAAAAAATGCAACTTGATCCTACAGAATTAGTCAATTACAGGCCGATCTCGAATCTACCTTTTCTGTCAAAGATACTAGAAAAGGCAGTATCCTCACAACTATGTTCCTTTCTAGAAGGAAATGGTATCTGCGTGGATTTTCAGTCAGGATTTAGACCGTACCATAGCACTGAGACAGCTCTCATTAAAGTCTCAAATTATTTGCTCTTATCATCCGATCGTGGTTGTATCTCTCTATTAGTGCTACTTGATCTTAGTGCTGCATTTGATACTATTCACCACAACATTATTTTAAATAGGCTCGAAAATTATGTTGGCATTAGTGGAATTGCATTAGCATGGTTTAAATCATTACCCATGATTGCGGTTTTGAGTAATGAAACAGGCTGGGAGTTTTTAAAAGCCTCAGAATCTTTTGCAGGTGTTTAGAGTTAATTAGTTGATTCCGATGATTAGGTTAATAGCTCGTTTAGAGAACCTTTTCATGATATGCAAATTTTTTGAGATAGGAATTTTGGGTTTTCATGAGCTGTATGCCAAAATCATCCGTATTAAAACAATAAAAGACCTGAAATATTTCAGTTGGTGTGCAATGAATCTAAAATATATGAAAGTTTAATTTTTATCATTACATTATGGAAAATAATGAACTATCACAATATGCAAATTTTTTGAGAAGGACCTGTATATTTCTTCATGCCCTGACGAAATTTACCAATTAACAAAATTAACGGAATGCATAGCTGATATAAAAAACTGGATGACTAGTAATTTCCTATTACTTAATTCTGAAAAAACAGAGATCACATAATAACCTAGAATACTGTCCAACACTTGATGGCTGCTCTGTCTTCGTCGTCGGTTAGGAACCTGGTGTGCTCTTTGATACCAATCTTTCATTTGAAAGTCGCGTGTCTAGTATCTGTAAAACCGCATTTTTCCATCTTAAAAATACATCTATATTACGTCATATGCTCTCAATGACTAATGTAGAACAATTAGTTAATGTGTTCATTACATCAAGGCTAGATTATTGTAATGCTATTATGGGTGGTTGCCCTGCATGCTTAATAAACAAACTACAGCTGGTCCAAAACGCAGCAGCTAGAGTTCTTACCAGAACCAGGAAGTATGACCATATTAGCCCGGTTCTGTCAACACTGCATTGGCTCCCTATTAAACATTGTATAAATTTAAAATATTGCTGATCAATTACAAAGCACTTGATGGTTTAGCTCCCCAGTACTTGAGCGAGCTCTTAACGCATTATAGTCCTTCACGTCTATTGTGTTCTCAAAATTCCTGCCAGTTGCTAATACCTATAATTTCAAAATAGACTGCTGGAGGTAGATCCTTTTCCTATTTAACAGTCTTCCTAACATTGTTCGGGAAGCAGACACGCTATGTCAGTTTAAATCTAGATTAAAAACACATCTCTTCAACCTGGCATACACATAGAACACTATACATTCCTATTATTCAAATCAGTTAAATTATTATTAGGCTGCATAAAGTAGGTCAGCCGGAACCAGGAACACTTCCTATAACACCTGATGTACTCGCTACATCATAAAAAGAATGGCATCTACGCTAATTTTAGTCTTTCTGTTTATTCCGAGGTTAACTGTAATCAGCCGGAACTGGGCAGTATCCAGATCAGATGGTGGACTTGCGCCTGGACACGACCACAACGCATCCCTGAAGTGTCAGCAGAGCTTGTGTCAACTAGACTCTTCCCCTGTGAAGGCCTCATCGGCACTGATCCTCAACAAACTCGTCTCCATACGCGCGTGATGACTCTGTAATGCTGCCTGAATCATAATCATACACTGTTCGTTCGTTGGCCGACTAAGCCTGGTTTCTCCCAAGGCTTTTTTCTCCATTCTGTCACCTAATGGAGTTTTGGTTCCTTGCCACTGTCGCCTTTTTTGCCATTGGCTTTTGGCTTGCTTAGTTGGGGACATTTGATTTTATATTTAACAATATTATTACAAGATTATTTTCCTGTTATCTCTGTAAAGCTGCTTTGAAACAATCTGTATTGTAAAAAGCACTATATAAATAAAGGTGACTTGACTTGACAACAGAAATTAACCCTTAACACTACACACCCTAACAGGCAAGACCTTACGGCATGCCCATAACTCTGACCTGCAAATACGGGGTAACTGTTCTCGGTAAAACAATCTAACTGTACTATTCTCCACCCACTGTTCGGCACGCACTTGCTAAACTAAACTAATTTAAGCATGGCCAATTTAAACATTTAAGCACAAGAAGACACGAAAGAGAACCCACGCGCGCTGTGAGAAGATTTGTGTGTGAAGCTTGCACACCCAAAGCCGCGTTGGAGACAGCACGCAAATATCTCGTTGTCTTTCAAATCTTGCGCTTGAACAGACAAATTCACACAAAAATGATGTCAACATGCCCACCTTGGCGAATATCCTATTAAACATAGTAGGTTATGTCTTAAGTGAACGTAAACAGTTGAGAAAGACAACGCATGTGTGTCAGCAGTGTACTGGATCTGTGCATTGTTTTAAAGTGACAGCAGCCTAAAATTCCTGCTGTCTGTGTTTTTAATCAAACAACAAAAGACAAGGAAATCACTCACTGCTCTTGAGTGAATAGCTTTTGTAACTTTAATAAAAATTAATCTTTATTTAATTTCTACAGTGAAGATTATATGCATTGTTGTTTTGATTACTTTATTATATTTTTGTACCTGTAAACTACTGATAGATGCTTGAAAAACATGAAAAGCACTGTTTATTTTATTTATATTTGCTCTATTTTATTTATTTCCTTGAATATAGCAAATATCGAAACCTTATAAACCATGACCCTAAAACCGTTATAAAAACCAAACAGTGAATTTTAAATCGTTTGAACCGTTACACCTTTAGCAGATACCCATACTTGGACTTTAATTCAGTCTTTCGTGTGTCACGTCATCCTCCAGAAATCATTCTAAAATGCTGATTTGTTGCTTAAGAAACATTTGTATTGTTTATTATCAATGTTGAAAACATTGCTTAATACTTTTGTTAAAACTGTGAGAATTTTTTTTCAGTTTTCTTTGATGAATAGAAAGTTCTGAAAGAACAGGATTTATTTGAAATAGAAAACTTTTCTAATGTTATAAATGTCTCTAATGTCGCATTTTTATCAATTTAATTCATCCTTTTTTTTAAATTAAAGTAATAATTTCTTTAAAAATGGTTTTGAATATGCTCAAACAATATTTATTCTTCATATGATATAAATTATATAACAGAGGAGTAACACAATGAATTCTATTAATAAAATTTTGACAACAGTGTTTAACACATGGAAATAGCCAGAGTGTTTTCAGCTCCGAGGTGTTGTGATGGCTTTCTTAAAGTTGATAGCAGCTTTGTTGCGGTTCTGACTGACTCCTCCCCTTTTAGATGCTCCACCCTTTCTATCCTTCTCCTTTGAAGGATTTGAGAGTTTTCTCAGAATCTCTAAATTTAGCAGAAAGAAAGTTTACATTAAACAGAGAGCCAAAAACTACAACATAAATACATTTAGTCTAATAGCCCTAATAAAAATGTACCATGTAAATAGTGATCACCAAAATAAATATTTCTACACATTGTGAAAACTGCAGTGATTAGTAAACATAATGTGATTAGTTCACAAAATCAGTTTAAATAACAAAACGAAGGAAAAGGAAGCAATCACTGTTTTTCTTGATACTAATTTCTCTGTAAACTATTGTACTAAATTAGATGAATGAGAGAAATATAGAAGCATTGCCTGCTAGCTCAGGGTAACTTGTGCCAAAGTCATACACTGCAGAATACTTAGGACCTTCACTGCCTTCACCTCCTGCACAAGAGAACATAGTGTGTTTACTGATTTTCCTCCCAGTTGTAGTGGCTGTGGTATCTGTTGTTGAAGTGGATAAGTGGAAACTCACGTGACACACGTAATGGAATATAGCTCTCTCTCTCCTTCAGCAAACTGCAGACGAGGTCTGTGCTCTGTGCTCTCTCTGCCACGTTCACCAGCTCTCCCGTCCTGTCCATCAAGTCCACAGTCTCTACAGAGAACACTTCTTTTTTTAGATCTCCTACACTAATGAGTCTGTTTAACTTCAAATTAACAGTTTGTGAGCGAGATACTGATTTTTAGTGTTGCTTGGAGTTAAAACAAACCCCAAACTGGTAGTGGGAGATTTACCCAAGCAGACACAACTTGTATGTACTTCAAAACATGTAAGAATCCAATTTAAAGGAGCCGTATGTAAGAATGTGGCCAAAACTGGTACTGCAATCACTTTCAAATTATTGTAGAGCGGTGTATCCCCTCTCCCTCCTACCTGACTCGAGGTTGCCAGATAGGCTGCAGGATACAGCAGGAACGTAGGCTGCTACAAGAAGCTTTTTCTGTTAATTATGTTTATGCTTCAAATGAGAGATGTTTTGCAAAGTAATTATACATCGCAAAAATTTACTAATGGCGATTATCCAAATATAATCGTAAATATGTACGCTTGTATGTGACAGTACATTGTTAGAACAGTAGATGTTAGTCTAACTTGTAACGGTAGGTATCTGTCATTAACGCAAGTACAAGCACAAGCCTCTAGTCACTGTGTGTAACCGATATCAAAGATACAGCTATTCATTTAGCTGACGCTATAAGTGAAAGCGACCAGCTGTATTTTTTAACTTACCCTGCAGTACACGTCCATAACGCTAAAATATGTGATGTGAAAGATTACGTGTCATTCTATTATTTTTGGCTGTAGAACTTGCATGATAAACAATAATGGCCGTGTTCATGTTGTTTTCCTCAGCGTCTCATCATAATGACAGAGAAACGGGCTCTGATAATGCATTGCTAATGTTAGTAATGACGACTCGCCGTTTTTATTACCTAAACAATTCCTTACCTTTTCAATTCGATGACCCACCTCCTCCATATGAGCTAACGTAACATTACTTTGCACGCGCATAACTTTGTTCGACTGTCATGAATATTTGAAATGTCCATTTACATCAAGTACAAGTTAGCCAAACATGGATGAATCTTATAGTTACCTGTCCAGGAGAAAATTAGCAACGTTGGCGTCTGTCCGTTTTCAGCCGTCTCCATCTTTCAAAGGCATCTCCTATACAGATCCTTGTTTTATTTCGGACTTTGTCACGAAGTATTTCGGATTCATAACGAGTTTTTTTTTGGTTTCGCAAAGTTAGATATTTTTTTTATCCGATTCCGACACGTTTGTAGCTGCAGCTGTGGTAACTAGCAGAGCTGGCAACCCGGATGCCGCAACACTACTGACTTTGTGATTGGTAGATAGGTGGAGGGTGGCGCATCAGACCAAAACACAACATGACAACATCAACATCAGTTGAGGGCTGCAACTTCACTTTTTAAATGTTGTCAGTGATATAAGTATTTGAAATGAACATGATTTCTTAATGTCTAGTGACATATCAGGGCCATTTTATGATTAATTGAAATAAATGTCTTACATACAGCTCCTTTAAGCTTTGAAATGATTCGTACAATAAACTTTTAGGTTAATGAATTCATCTTTCCTGTCAACCCATGTTTGAGTTGAAGCAAATTTTGATTTACCTTGGGGATCCAGATTGCATTTTTCTTTTATACAGTGGATAAAGTTTACAATCTTGCAATTTAGGTTCAGTATCTCTTCTCTTCCCTCTGTAAGAAACATATAAACATATATTTGAAAACATTGAAAACACAAAAACAAAAGGAACTTTGTATAATATAATATACTATATAATATAAAATATAATGACACACACACACACACAATTCAAAAGTTGTTTTTTTAAGAAATTAATTCCTTCATTCAGCATTAAATTGACATTTGTAATGTTACAAGGGATTTCTATTTTTTTTACATGCTGTTCTTTTGAACTTTCTATTGATTAAAGAATCTGTAAAGAAAAATATAACATGTTTTCCAAAATATTAAGCAGCACAACTGTTTTCAACATTGATAACAAGAAGAAATGTTCCTTGAGCACCAAATCGGCATATTATAATGATTTCTGAAGGATCATGTGACACTGAAGAAAATTCAGCTTTGCCATCACAGGAATAAATTACATTTTAAAAACATATTAAAATAGAAAACAGTTATTTTAAATGACAATACTGTTTCATATTACTGTTTCCCTGTATTATTGAATAAATAAATGCAGCCTGTGTGAACATGAGACTTCTTTCAAAAACATAAAAAACAGACACCAAACAGAATAATGTAATATATAAATGCAGCATCCTGCACTTACCGCCAAATATCACGGTAATGAACATCTCGGTCTTGAGATGCGAAGTTTTTAAGTGCTAAACTGCTCGGTAATCTCTCGGCAGCCTGCGGTAATGAACGAGTCTGTTCACACAGTAGGAAAATAAAAGGCAGTTAAATGTTGTTGACTACAGCCATACCTAGAGACAAAGCCCTGGTTTATGAGGAATGTTGAAAAGTTCTGAAGTACTGAATATAATTGACTCAATGTAATCAGAATTTTATCCTGCTGTGCCACCACTGAACTATGGATGAACTCCCCTCCTGGACTAGAATCTGCATTACATAAACAGCACTATATTACACGGGCTACATTATTCACTCTCTCACTCTCTTTTTCTGCCTCTCAATCTCTCTCTCACACCCTTGAAAGGAGAAGAGAGAAAGGGTTCTTTTTATGAAGCAAGACCAGTCTGATTTGTCTCCATGGAGTTAGTACACAGACAGACAGGTTCTTTGATACTTTGAAGTACTATTCCAGGACATGCAGCAGATCTATAGCCTTTTTCCCATGACAGTAACAGAACAGCAAGCTATTTCGGTATTGACTTGAGAAAAAGTTATGCCATAAGAAATTAGTCTTGAAGGACCAATAGGTTAGCAAACTTCATTAATTTAAATGTCTGTTGCAATTTTGTCCCTGTAATCTAACTGCATGAATCTTGAGCGCAACTTCTACTGCTGGATGTGAGATGACCCATAAAAACAATCTGATTGTTTTACTCATGCTCTCAATTATCTCTGCTGAAAAAAAAAAAAAATAAAAAAAATAAAAAAAAAAAGTCCAGTTCTGTTTTTATCAAATCAAATTATTTGATCTGTTTTTATGAGTGGTCATGACATTATTAAATAAGAGCAAATTAGTAACTGTGAGTTGAAGCTCTAATTTCTCATGGTTCATTTTTGAAAGTCAATTTCTGATACATGCCTTCACAAAAAAGACATTTATGATTATACTGAAGATTTGTGTTTCAATTAAGTGCTGTTCTTTTGAACAGTCTATTCATCAACGGATCCTGAAAAATGTAGGCTATCACACGGTTTCCACAAAAATATTAAGTTTCTATAAAAATATTAAACTGTTTTCAATACTGAGATATATACGTTTCTTGAGCTCCAATTCAGCATATTAGATTGATTTCTGAAGGATCATGTAACACTGAAGACTGGAGTAATGATGCTGAAAAATTCAGCTTTGCATCACATTTAAAATATACTAAAAAAGAAAACAGTTATTTTAAATTGTAATAATATTTCACAATATTACGTTTTTTGCTGTATATTTGTTCAAATAAATGCAGCCACGACGATGATAAGTGACTTCTTTTTAAAATCTTTTGTAAATCTTACTGACCCCAAACTTTTGAACGGTTGTAGGCTACATTATAAAAAAAAATCCCATTCAAGTTTTATTAGTTTACATGACTTTTTTCCCCCTTTTCCATCATACTTTTAAAATTAAATTTTTTTTTTCCCCTTGGAAGATTGCTAATAAACAACTTTGGCCAGAATATAAGCCGTTGAGACACAAACAGCAACTTCCCCATGACAACACAAGCTTAAGTCATAAGCCCTGATTCCAGTTATAGCCTACCTAACACTGCTTTTCAGGAATACATTTTTTTTTTATCAGTGTGTAAACATTATTAGCTTCATCAACAGTTATTTTCCACAACTTTAAAATGTGATATGAAGCCCTCTACGAGCTTCATGTCAAAGATGAGACCAATCAGCCTGTTTGCTTAGCTCAATAAAAGCTAAATGTATGCCAAAGGTTATAGGCCTACATCTACACATATCCTATTCACTCACGGTGCTCCCACAGAATGCCAATTGAGGTATATAGAGCAGATATAAATAGTTACTGCATCACGACTACTGTATGTTTGAGGAACAATTTGCTATTGTTGAAGATCCAAAAGCTCCGCTGTCAGACATGGAGTAGAGCCCAGGAGTCATTTTGGAGTTCATTAGGAGGAAGGGTGTGAATAGCCTACTGCATTTTCAGACGCATTACCATCCCTTTGTGTCAGCACACAATGAGCCTTTGTTTGCGATAACTCGAGATGGATTAGGCCTACTGTAGCCTGTTTTTTTTGTTTCAAATCTGTCAGGAGCGCCAGATGAACCATACCGTGATTCAGTTCAACTCAAATGAGTAAAACGATTCCATTTGAATCGGATGTGCTTAAAGTAAAGCTACCATTGATTTAATTTTTAAATTGATTTTAATTTTTAATCTATATGGCCTATATGTGATATCTACATGTAGACCTATATCATATGTTGAGCTCAATTCAGAAAAAAAAATATATACCCTAACATCTAGATCTAGAAATCTCTTGAGATAAACTATTGTAGCCTTTTAACCTGGAATCTTTTGGGATTGGGAAAAAGGCTGGGAAAAATACAATGTTAGGATTCATATAAGCCTTCAGCGGGTGATCGTGCACAACAGCCCAAGAGAAAGAATCTCCTGGGATGAGCACTTCATGTCTGAAGACTCCATCTTTGGAAGGAAATCCGCAGTTCATTTCACAGCTTGCTCTTTAAGCTACATCACACATTCGACCAAATCGTTTTGGCCTACTGATTACATTAACTTTTTAAACGGAATCGAATGTACCGTTTACATATTTAAGCAATATCAGACGAGCAACGAGCACTAAACAACTGTTAAATTATGCATGTAGTTAATATTGAATAATATCGCACTTTTTGAGTCTGTTTAGCAGCATCCTCATCTCTACAGATGCACATAATCAGGGAACTGTATATTCTCAAACAGGTTAGTTGACAAAAGCCCTCCATATTCAACTAATAGTCATTTATTCAAGTGGTAGAGGAAAATCAAATGTGTCCACATTGCCGTTTCTGTGGCCTAATACTGCATGACCCGATACAGCAAGAATTAGCACAAAATCACAAGCAATGGGTTGATGTGAAATCACATGTTTCATGAACATTGCCAGGGCAGTACAATATCTTGTTGCAACAGAATGACGATAAAAAATCAGATACATTTTTTTTTTTTTTTTACCTATATGGAGCTTTTCACAAACAGGAACAAAATAAGGCAGCAAAAGTCTTTTTGAGCACTCTATGATGATACAGATAAGATCAGGATCAGCAGGGGCGGAAGACAGGGCTGTATTTTGTCCCCATTTCTTTTCAACCTCTACGCTGAGGTGGTCGTGTGAAATTTAGACCTGGACGCGTTGAATATTGAAGTTTGGATCGGGGGAACCATCAACAATTTGAGATATGTGGACGATTCAACCTTGCTGACTGAAAGGGAAGAGGACCTGATGCATTTCATTTTGAAAATCAAGAAAGAAAGTGAAAAGTGTGTCTGCACCTTAACATGAAAAAGCAAAGATCATGACGACAGCAGCTAGTGGAGAAGATCAATGACGAAGAAATTGATTCAGTTCCGGATTGAATTCTTTCTTAGATCAAAAATTGACCAAAAATCCACTCCTGAAATCAAGGGTCTCAGGGTCGCACTGGGCCATACTGCAATGGTTGGTATGAATAAGATATCACTCACACAAAAAGTGGATTAGTCAGAACCATCATCTTTCCCAAGACATTGTATGGGCGTGAGGGTTGGACAGATATAAATAAGGCCGCCAGAAGGAAATTCGATGCATTTGAAATGTGGTGCTGGTGGAAACTGTTACGAATACCGTGGATAGCTAAGAAAACAAATAAAGAAGTATTGTATCGCATAAAATCAGGGATGTCACTCTGACTAACTGACTAACAGTTATTTTAGCCATGTTATTCGAGCAAATTCGCTAAAGTCAGTAATGTGTGGAATGGTCAGTGGAATCAGAAGAAGGGCACGACAAAGAACTCGCTGGCTCGACAAAAATGGATACCAATATGAACATTAAACAGTTGAAAGAAGCAGTGCTCGACAGGATAGCATGGAGAATGCATGTCTATAAGGTCGCCGATAGTCAGATACAAGTGAAAGGATTGACTATCTTCAAATTTATGTTAGATGTCTAATTTATATAATAGTTCTCAACAGAAAGCATTGGATTTGTGCCCCTGATGATTTAAAAACAAAAATAACAAGACTCCAAAAATGTATGTGGAAAGTGTCTCACAGAAAACCAGTCAAAGAGCAATACTTAAAACCCTTCACAAAGCCAAACATCACAGCTTGAGTTGCAAATGCAATGCTGCATAAATACATGTTCTAGCCTTATGGAATACAGTCTTGCTGATTAACTTTCACGAACATGCTTTCCCAGTTACAAATCAACGAAATCAATGGCCTGTGGGCATTTGTGCATGTAGAACTTTGAGTTCATGTTTGTGTTGCGGTGCAGATGCCGAGGTTGTGTTATATCTGCTGGGTTCAGCTGTCAGCCGTCACAAGAAAACGGTCAGCGTGTTCTCGGGGGTGTGTGAACCATTGAGAACTAACTGAGAATGCCTTTTAAATTCTTGAATTTGATTTGAGGAAGCAAACAGGATGTCAAATTGTAATTCAAATCCAATTCATATCCATCCACAAAGTAAAAATGAATGTATTAAATTTAATGATTGAAAAGTTTGGGTTAAATGTTGTTCCACCAGTCTTTCGCCATATTTATATATATATACATTTTTTATTTTTTTTACATTTTCATTAAAATCATTACAATATCAACTTGTACACACTTAGTTCTGAGCTGCTACTGGGTCTAGTCTTTAAAGAAGCAAAAATATACTTTGTCTTTCATATATTAGCCCATTGTTATTTCGGGGCAGCATATAAATAATATATGGTGGAAGAATATTTAACACAAACTTTTCAAAATGCCAAGCATCAATGTACTATCAACAGATTGAAATGTATTTTATAACATATGCAAGCAATATGATGGAGATTTTGTGGGACTGTATGACAAAATTTAAGTTGTTGTGTTAGTTGTTTTGACAATATAGAATTTATTTAAGAGGTATCTCTCTAATCAGTTTTACTATTCTACCTAGCTGGGAATAAATATAAATCATCACTTACATATTTTTTTCAATTATTTATTTATGCTGTACTAAAGAAATTCCAATTCAACATCCTATAGCTGATTCAAATTCCAACTCATGAACTGAAACATTCTTAATGTTTTACATTCTTAAGTTTGAAAATTATATCTGATATAAAGAATTGTTATTCATTACGGATGCCCATTTCAGTCAGCCATGCCTTGCTCTTTAATATATATTTTTTACATTTTCATTAAAATCATTACAATGTCAAACTGTACACATTCAGTTCTGAGCTGCTTCTGGGTCCACATCAATGTCAAGTCTTTAAAGAAGCAAAAATATACTGTCTTTCTTTCGGAGCAGCAAATAAATAATTTGAATCCATCATTTGGACAGCATTATTTATCAGGAAACCTCCGTGAGTTCAACACAGTTGGCTGTTTGCAGGTACAGGGCTGATTTAATGTGAAGTGGTGAGGACAGATCCTTCCCATCAGTAATGTCAAATACAGCATGCTTCCTGCACGCAACGCCCTCATTATTCCCAGTGAGCGGCGACTCTGGATGCCTCAGTGCCGGATGTCTGTGAGAATTAGTGAGTTCCATAGGCTGGTTGTCTAATATGGAGTTTTCCGTGGCAACAGTTCTGTGCGTGTGGCCAGGTTCGGCACTTTCACAGCTGCTGGTGGTGCTGCTCTGCTCGGTGTAGAGGTCCCGCACCAGGCCGTTGACTTTAATCCGAAGTGAATCTGCCATGCTCGTTCGGGTTGAGGTTCGGGTGCTCCCATTGCAAGAAAGAGGCTCCCGTCTGCCCAAGACGTGATATCGTACTATCTTCCGGAAGGTGTATCTGAACTCACGTATGCGGTAGGCGTAGATGAAAGGGTTCACGACTGAATTTGCATGCGAGAGGATTATAGCCAGGTACATGATAAGAACAGGAGGCCGTTCACACTGAGGACAAAACAGAGTGAAACAGTTGATGATGTGCAGCGGCAACCAGCACACAGCAAACAGGCCAACGATGATGGCCAGAGACTTGGCAGCATGGACCTCTTTCTGCAGGGTGGAGCGGGACTTGAGCTCACACGGCATGGCCTTGGACTCGATGCATTTGAGTTGGTGGCGCGCAGCCATGAAGATCCGCAGGTAAATGGCCAGCATGAGAAGCAAAGGCAGCAGCACGCAGGCGAAGAAGTTGAAGTAGACCATGTAGTCCATGACCACCACCTCCTCGAACAAACACTGCATCATGCCGGGCGGGCAGTCGGTGCTGTTGATGGGCTTTTCTGAGCGGGCTTTGTGCCAGCCAAGCATGGGCGTTAGACCGATGATAACCGACAGAACCCAGCAGATTGCTATGATGCCTTTGGCACGCTGCCCGGTTACTAGGCTGTTGTATCTGGAAGAGAGAGAAAATTATGTTTTTCAAATTCCCCAGCCATAAATGATTGTTCCAGATTGTCTGGACTGCACATCTAAAAGGTCCAAAGTACTAACAAAAGTAAGCAAATGACAGCATGGCTGTAAACCTAGACACCCCTTAAAAACTGTTTACATCACGCTGGAATTATGTAATTATTAGTTTCCCAAGAGTAAAAATCCTTCGTGTCTCATAATTGCGACTTTTCAGTTCTGACTTTATATCTTACAATTGCAATTTTATTTCTCATAATTGCGATTTTTTTTATATCTCACAATGTAACTTTCTATATTCTGACTTTATATCTAAGAATTGCAATTTATTTTTCATAATTGCGACTTTATATTTCAACTGCGATTTTATTTCTCACAATTTCTATATTCTGACTATATCTCTCAGTTGTGATTTTATTTTTTCATACTTATGCCTAGGTCTCATAATTGCAACTTCATAGGGATGTAACGATACACAAAACTGACGGTTCGGTTCTTCCCACGGTTTTGACGTCTCGGTTCGGTTCGGTTGGGTGGGGTTTAGAAAGCCAAAATTGCTTTTTTTGTTGTTTTTTTTAAACAGTGGTTTAATGAAAAAATTGTGTCTGTCTTTAAATTAATTCAATTACAATTAAACGTTTCGGATTAAAACGCAAGGATTAAAAAAAAAAGATCTGCTGTAAACTATATAGGGAGCCCACACTTTGCTATAACATTAAGGTTAACAACAGAGCCTAGACTTTTAGCCTAAATTCAGATGCTATTTATTTTTTAGATATAATAAACACCCAACACATTGTATGAAAACATGTAAACTGAACATGAGGCAGTTTTTGCATTAACTTGTATTTTTTACTCTAATTCGTTATTGAAATATAAAAATTTATATTTTTATATAAATTATAATGACAGTTGCTGTCATTTTCATGAAAGATATTTTAAACATACATTAAATAATCAAGATATCATTAACAGGTTAAGTAAAATATAGCCTAATATAGTGCATTTATTTAGTGCAAGAGTTCATTTGGATGAATTGCCTGCTGAGGTAAATATAATGCTATGTGAAAAACTAAGCTGTTTTATTGACGTCTTTCCGCTGCTGAAACACTGATTGAGCGATTACATGAGTTGTGATGCCTTTCAGTAAGTATACTGAATCTTTCAACATACCTTCAGGTGTCCATTCATGTTTATTCTGTAACTGAGGAAGAGATGATCGCGTTTACTCGCGCTCCGCGCTGCCGCTTGAAATGAGTAGCAAGTAGCTACAGTGATCTGTCACGCCACAGCAAAGAGCGCCAAAACGCCATTTACAGGGCTCTCAAGTTTTATCAAAAGTTTAGAGTGAGATTTAGGGGAGGAGCCACCCAAATATTTGCAGCAGCGGTCCCTCGACCCAACCAAATTCGCTTCAATTTTTGCTAGCAGTTCAATTTTGCCTATTGTTCATAATTGACCAGCACAAATGAAAATTATAACAATTGTTAAATCTGATAAAAAGACAAATTCATCCAAATAAAATAAATAGTTATATTTAAAAAATACTAATTTATTGAAAAATAAAAATAAATTTGACCCCAAACAACCCAACTGAACATCAGTGCTCAATGTACATAACATTGTGTCATAACAACTTGCCCTGAGCATGAATGTCAAGACCCAAACCGGTCACCTTTACAGGGGTCATCGGATGCCCATTTTCCACAAGTTGGTATGATTCTTTTGGGTCTTCATGTAAAGTTTGTAACATACTTTGGTTAAAATTTCTCAATGGTTGTGTAACCCTTTTTACCTCTTCAAAAACAGCTCTGTTCACAGTGACCCGTTTCGGTGCATGTCTCTTTAAATGATAATGAGCAACAACTTTTTGAGGATTAAAAAACAGTGAATGGATTTTTTTCATTGCATGGTGATTGTGTCCACACACTGCAAAGACACATTTATTTGCAAATACCATATAAAAGTTTATTTTGCATCCGATGACCCCTTTAAAAGCAGTTGGAGAGTTTTTGAATGCATCAAAAATAATTTAGCACGAATTTGGCTATACTCCTCAACATCAGCTCTCACTGTCTTTGATCACAGGCAAGAGATATCGTCCAGGAATCGTAAAATCAAAATGCTAAAAAAAATAAAAAATAAATAAATGAAGATGTCCGCAAACAGCATTCATCAGATCGTGCTCTTTCAACTTCCACTCCTTGTGTGCGCTTGTTGTCTAGTAACGAACGTGCTTGCAGCGGGAACACATAATTTACCCGGAAACAACTAATTCTAATTTCTGATTGGCTGGTAGCTAGCATTTAACTCTGTATAACTCGAGACAGATGCTATGAAGTCGGCAGAGAACTTCCCTCCGTTTGCCTGCGCCTCGTCCATTAATTGTATAGCGGGACAAGTTCCCTTACTCCTCAGCGTGAGAAATACAAGGTGTGGCGTGTGAGCGTGTGAAAGGGTTGAAATGCGTGTGTCTCACGCCCAATGCGTGAGACTTGAGAGCCCTGCATTTATTGTTTGAATTTCGTGATCAAATAGACAGAATTTGAAAGATTACACCTTGCTTATTATCGAAAGTAACAAAACACGGGCTAGCTATTATATGGTGTTAATGGTGGTTAGGCTACAAAACTGACTTCATTCTGTACATAAGACATGAGGTCCAGTGAGCCAGGGCTGGGCGGGGTAGCAGGGGGCGGGGCGTGTTCGGTACGCCATGAGAGAATCGCGATTCGTATGGTTGGTTCTGTATCGCGGTTTTTCGGTTCGGTTTGAATATCGTTACACCCCTACTACTTTATAAAACTTGCATCTCAATTGTGACTTCATATCTCACAATGTAACTTTATTTTGTTATATTAAACTTTATCTCATAATTGCATTTACTTTAAGTCTGAAACTTCCAATTTCAAACAGCATCAACTCATATTTCTGTCATTTAAATATAGCCAGTGTTACCTTGTTTGCTTTCTTTCTTCTTCTAGATTTGACAAAAGAATACATTTGTGAAGGTAGAGATTAAGATTTTTTGTCTGTCATCGACAGCAATATCACACACAGATACATTTTTATCATAGAAATTAATATAGCTCAAAGTAAAATCTTGTAATTATGGTAATTATGACACGATGTGAACAGAGAATTAGAACAATCTTGAAGCAACCACAGTGCTAATGATCCTAGCATCCATTCACAGTATTTTCAGCAAACTCTCCCATTGGAGCAATTAAGAAGAAAGAATGTGCTCAGAAATGTCAGCCTTTGGAACAAAAATCTATTTTCAGTCTTTTTTTGGGCCAGTGTGGGAGAACAGCTGAGTTCCTTGGCCTCTTTTGGTCTCATTCTCCAGATGTAGAAGTTCAGTGAGCCACACAGAGAAAACATCCCCACCCCCCACCCAAAACCTGCTGACAGGACGTGGACACGCACGCGGTCATCTCATTGAAAACAGCAGAACTGACCATTCCAAAACAGAATAAGACACTATTATCCCAACATTTCCTTAATCTCCTTCAGCATGTTAGCTATACATCCTGAATAGAGCTAATCGGCTCATCATGAGGTATAAGGAGTTCACGGAAAAATAATTGGCATCTGATAAAAGACTGACTGACAAAAAACAGAAGTGGACACTTGCTAAAGGAAATCTGTACAAACTATTAGCAAAAACATTCCAGAGTAAATCAGATTTACGAGAGGTTATGCTCAAAAACAGCCTCAAAATCAAGAGTTTTCAGGTTTTGCCATGTTCTTAAATCATATTGACCCAAAAATAGCCAAGAATCTGATGTTTGTAGGAAAGCACACTGTGTGCTTGAATGGAACCCTACGTTTATTTCAAACTAGTAATTTGGCCCTATTTTAATGCATGACTTGCCCCGACAAACGGGAACAGTGCCATGTGTGTTGTTCATTTCCTGAAAAGACCATCTTAATCCAGCATGAATCTCCATTATGATCCAGGCTGGTTTCCCTGCTGAAAACCCATCTTAGCAGGCCACCCTAAATTGGTCTACTTGTCTTAGGCAGTCTCCCAGCCTGTTCAGGCTAGTTTTAGTCACGTTTCAGCAAGACCAGCTTAAACCAGCAAAGCCCAGCCCGGTGTACACTTTCATTAGGGTTATGCTGGTCTAGTTGCTTTGATGTTCCAAAAAATGCTGGACAACTAGAAAGAAGAATGCTGGTTAAGCTAGTTAACCCTTAAATGCATGAATGTTTTGCCAATCATTATTACATATTTGGGTCTTTATCTATATCCTGGATCTATATCTAACACGGATGGATCTTGAACTGTCGCAATAGTATAAAACTCTCCTGTTACTTTAATTACAATTGCAAAATTAAATAAAGCATGTTTTGTTACCTTTTGGATTTTGGAAGGGTTCAATTTCAGCAGATGCTTTTTACCATCATCACTGTAATAGTCAAAGCTTATTTCCACAGTACATTCAGCATCTGGATCATGTTCACAATCTTATTCTCAGAACTATTGTTTTCAACATCTTCAAAACCAATATTTTAGTCGCTGACAGCTTCTTCACCAGATCATCAAGTGACAGTGTCACTAATATTTGATTGCGTACAGTACTTGCTCTGTAGTAAATCGCTGAGCCATTTCAAGTTCCCTTTCGAGAGGTCTCTCCTATTGCGTAAGTAGCTTACGCTATGGGAAAACTCCTTTTCTCGAGAATATTGAAGTCTTTATGTAAAACGCATTGCGGCTGCACAGCTGACAGCAATGAACGAAGGAGCTCGGTCATTGGCTGTGCTGCGGCAACTTGCTCGAACCAATGACAGGGCGACTCTGAATGCGCGGCCAATGAGCGCGCTTCGCGCCCACGCGCATCAGAGCCCACCAAGATGGGCGTGGCCAAGAGCTATATATTGGGCGCCCCGTCATGAGAGTTCTTTAGATTTAATCTCCTTCAGAGAACACCTTCTTCGCTGGATCCTCCGGATTATTGGAAGCCTTCGCCGCCGTGGAAAAGCATACCAGCGGGATTGCTATGAGGACGTCGGCACCTTCAGCCGCCTTCAAGCACCTCCTACTGAGCCATCCGGCGCACAATATACGCAAGTATTTTACATCTGTCCGCCCCGCGACATTTGTTCCAAGCCAAGCTTCTCCGCTCTATGGACGAGTCTGGCCCCGAACCCGAAGCCTTCAGGGACCTACGCAGCGCGACTGATATAGCTCTGCGAGCCGCGAAGGCCACCGCCCAGTCCATCGGCCGTGCTATGGCTAATTTGACTGTTCTCGAGCGCCATCTGTGGCTGACTCTGACTGAAATGAAGGACGCCGATAAGGCGCCATTTTTCGATGCGCCTATCTCCACCAGCGGGCTGTTTGGACCGGCGGTTAAAGGTTTCGCCGAACGTTTCACTGAGGCCCAGAACGCTTCACAAGCTATGCGTCATTTCCTGCCAAAGCGCTCCAGCTCATCGCAGAGCAGACAGAGACCGCCACAGCCGCAGCGGGCTAAAACAGCTCCCACCGCCTCTCAGCCCGCGCCTCAGGCTGACGCTCGACGCCGCTCGCGCTCTCACAACCGCAAGCCGCCTCCTGAGCGACGGGGTCCTCGGCCCAAGATTGTGCTGAACCCTGAGCCTCGAAAGCCGTCCTAGCCACAGAAATGAGAAGAGAGAGTGCGTGTCTCGCAAAAGCCGGACCACTCTCTCTGCAAAAGCTCAAACATTACCCAGTCCCCTTACAGGCGGCTGGATATGTCCATACAGCAGTCAATGGGCCAGTCACAGAGCTCGCTCACCTGCAAACAAACGCCGTTTTTACGGCGACGCACAGAAAACACAAAAAGAGTCTTTTTCTGCCTGCATCACTAAGGGTTCACATGTCCACAAAGTGTGCATTCCCAGATACTGTCAAAACAGTGCCAAATTCATTCCCAGCTCAGGCTGCGCTTCCCATGAATGTAGATCACGTGCCTACGGTCATGTACGCACCACTACACAAAAGCACTGTTCACACAGTTATAAATTCATCCCCAGTAAAAGCGGGAAACATTATAAAAGTGACGCGTGTGCCTACCACTGTTTATGCACCCCCACTTATAAACACTGCCCTTACAGTGTCAAACACAACCTCAGCTCAGGCTGCGAGTTTTACAAACACAGCGCGCGCTGTTGTAATCACACACGCGCCCATTCACTCAGCTGCTCAGCGCGCGCCCGCACCTCTGAGAGCTACGAGCTCAGGCGATTCGCTGGCCGGGTCCCTACGTCACAGCGGCCCGCCCCTAGCCTGTATTCAGCCCATATCTGTACACGCAGCGGCATGGGAAAACATTCCAGATATGCCGAAATGGGTATTGAATATAGTAAAGCACGGATACTCGCTCCAGTTCGCTCGCAGACCACCACGTTTTACGACTGTGGTCGAGACGAAAGTGAGAAAAGAGTGTTCACATGTTCTACGCACGAGGTGCGCAAACTAATAGAAAAGGGCGCTGTGGAAACTGTTTCCCCCTCTCTGAGCGGGACAGGTTTTTACAGCCGCTATTTTCTCGTCCCGAAAAAGGATGGCGGTCTCCGCCCCATCCTAGATCTCAGACACCTGAACAAAGCACTAATGATTCGCTCGTTCAGAATGTTAACAACCAAGCATATCCTCGCGCAAGTACGCCCAGGAGATTGGTTTCTCTCAGTGGATCTGAAAGATGCTTACTTTCACATTCCAATAGCGCCTCATCACAGGCCGTTTCTTAGATTCGCTTTCGAGGGACAGTCATACCAGTACACAGTACTCCCGTTCGGCCTGTCCCTGGCTCCCCGTACATTCACGAAATGTATGGATGCAGCACTTTCCCCCCTAAGACGAAGGGGAGTGCGAATACTGAATTATCTCGACGATTGGCTGGTTCTAGCACAATCAGAGAGTCAGTTAATAACACACAGATCTTGGATTATCAGCCATTTAGAATGCCTGGGTCTAAGAATCAATTTTGCAAAAAGCATACTATCTCTCAGCCAGAGGATTTCTTTCCTGGGAATAGTTCTAGACTTGATGCAAATGACAGCGCGTCTCTCATCGGAGCGCGCGCTCACCATACGGTGCCTTGCAACATCATTCAGGGCGGGCGCGCGCGCCCCCGTCAAACGGTTTCAGAGGATGCTCGGTCTCATGGCCTCAGCATCGGCCGTACTCCAGTTAGGATTGTTGCATATGCGCCCTCTCCAACGCTGGCTCAAGAGCCGCGTCCCTACTCACGCGTGGCGTTCGGGCCACTTTTTAATCAGAGCGAACCACGGCTGTATAAAAGCCCTGACGCACTGGAAAGCCGCCGACTGGTACCAGTCAGGCATGAGTCTGGGTGTGAACACAAGGAGAAAGATGATAATGACAGATGCCTCCAAAATAGGTTGGGGGGCCCTTTACGAGGGCAGGCCTGTCTCCGGCTTTTGGTCAAACCCGGAGAGCGCCTACACATAAACTGTCTGGAAATGAAAGCGGTCGCTTTGGCTCTCAGAGCCCTGCTCCCACATCTAAAAAACGAACACGTCCTGGTCCGAACGGACAACATGACGGTAGTGTCGTACATAAATCGCCAGGGTGGACTCAGGTCGAGCTCCATGCATTCAATGGCCAGGAGACTCATTTTATGGTCCCAGCACAACTTGCGCTCGCTGAGAGCAGCGCATGTGCCAGGCGCCCTGAACCAGGGGGCAGACATGCTATCCAGAGACAAGATTCTCCCAGGAGAATGGGCTCTCAACCCGCTGACGATTCAGTGGTTATGGAAAACCTTTGGCAAAGCGGAGATCGACCTCTTCGCCTCCAAGGAGAACGCGCACTGCTCTCTTTTCTTCACGAAAAGCACGGACGCGCTCGCCCAGAGCTGGCCGAGCCGCCCCTTATATGCCTTTCCCCCGATCGCGATGCTGCCACAGGTCATCAGTCGGGTCAGAGAGGAGGAAAACGCAGTGCTGCTGATAGCCCCACTCTGGAAGAACCAAACATGGTTTCCAGATCTGATGCAAATGCAATCTGCACCACGGCCGATTCCACTGAGGCCAGACCTCCTCCGTCAGGCCAGCGGGATGATATTTCATCCCCGCCCCGATCTGTGGGCCCTTCATGCATGGCCCCTCAACGGGTTCCCAGGAACCTCGCGAGCGGAGGACTAAAAACCATCGCTGAGGCGCGGGCGCCCTCCACAAGACGCTTATATGCCCAGAAATGGAAAGTGTTCAGTGTCTGGTGTAATACCAAGGGCCTGAACCCTGTAACATGCGAGATTACGAGTGTACTCGTTTTCCTACAAGGGCTTCTGGAGGCGGGCCGCACCCCCTCCACGCTCAAAGTATATGTGGCTGCCATCACAGCGTCACACGACCTTGTAATGGAACGTCCATTGGGAAGAAACGACCTAATTATTAGTTTCCTAAGGGGCGCCAGGAGGATGAACCCTTCACGCCCCCCCTCAGTGCCGATCTGGGACCTACCTACGGTCCTAGACGCTCTTAAAGGGCCCCTGTTCGAACCACTCCGAACCGTGCACCTTAAACAGCTCTCGCTCAAGACGGCGCTCTTGCTGGCACTCGCCTCGGTCAAGAGAGTGGGCGACCTGCACGCGCTTTCAACAAGCGCTGCCTGCCTAGAATTCGGACCTAACGACTGCAGGGTCGTCCTTAGACCGAAACATGGGTATATTCCTAAAGTGCTCACCACTCCCTTCAGAGCACAGGTTATCTCCCTAACTGCGCTTTCGTCTCCAGCAGACGAACACGACGCTAATCTACTCTGCCCCGTTAGGGCTCTTAGAGTGTATGTGGAGCGTTCTGCCCTATTCAGACAGACAGAACAACTGTTTGTATGCTTTGGCGGCCGTACGAAAGGTTCCGCCGTTTCAAAGCAGAGAATCTTTCACTGGATAGTCGAAGCTATAGCGCTGGCTTATGAAGCTAAGGGACTTCAATGCCCCTGGGGAGTCAAAGCACACTCCACCAGGAGTGTGGCTTCTTCCTGGGCATGGTCGAGCGGGATACCGATCGAGGATATTTGTGCGGCGGCAGGCTGGGCCTCACTGTCCACATTTATCAGGTTCTACAACCTACAGGTCCCGACATTGCATTCCAATGTACTATCAGCATAATGCTAGTTGAACTGCGAGTTCGTATCTAGATTATGTATGTGCTTGTGTCACACTGAGCGCCTTCTAGCCGCTCTGTATTTTTTCCCCACATATAAAGCTCGCCTCTGCCGGCTAGTTGGATGATAACTTTGCTTTTCAGCTTAGGCACCTGCCTCTGGCTATTAGAAGGCGAAGTTCAGCACGCACGGCGTTTTGCATGGTGTTCCCATAGCGTAAGCGAAGCGCGCTCATTGGTCGCGCATTCAGAGTCGCCCCGTCATTGGTTCGAGCAAGTTGCCGCAGCACAGCCAATGACCGAGCTCCTTCGTTCATTGCTGTCAGCTGTGCAGCCGCAATGCGTTTTACATAAAGACTTCAATATTCTCGAGAAAAGGAGTTTTCCCATAGCGTAAGCTACTTACGCAATACTCGTTCCCTCCTCTCAGGGAACTGAGGTTACGTTAGTAACCAAGTCGTTTTGTTGATGACACTTATGTATTATTTTGTTTTATGCCCGTGTGCATTATGAGTGAAACATCACGTCATCATTGTGTATCAGACACATTGAGGAATATAGGTGAATTGCATTTATTGAGTCATCAGAGATTCAATTACTGTTAAACAGAAAAAAATATATACAAACATTATTACATACCATGGTCGCTATTGACCCAATACACTTTTTTACAAAAAGATTATTAGAAAACAGGCTTTTTTTTTTTGCATTCAAAACACATGCTGGTTGGTATAACCGGTAGAAAACTTTTGAAGTCCAAAACTCTTTAACATTGGTGGCATGTAATAATGGTCTACAAAATGTAATAATAAACAGATCCAGCTGACAATAGGAATTAAAAAAAACACCCTCCCTGAAGAAAGAAGAATATCCAAACATGAATATCCTGAAAGCAACAGTCTTCACTCACCTTAGAGGGATCTTGATGGCAATGTAGCGGTCAATGGCGATGGCCAGAAGACTAAATATGGAGCTCTGGGTCAGCACTAGGACGAAGCAGGCGATGAACAGACAACCATAGAATCTGGCACAGAAACCAGTGCTGATCACGATGGAGAAGGGGATGGCCAGCACACCCACTGCGATGTCCGCCACGGCCAGCGAAACAACAAAGAAGTTGGTGATGCTCTGGAGGTTGCTGTTGAGGGCCACTGCCCAGCAGACCAACACGTTGCCCAGGATGGAGAGCAGGGCAATCAGCAGCTCCAGAATCATGTACAACACGTCAAAGACATTGTTCAGCATGGTGAGGTCTTTTGGGAGAAAGGGCGATGCCTCGCCTCAATGTCCATAGCTGCAGCTCGAGGCAACAGCCAACTCACCGAGGCCTAGTGTCAGCCTTACCAGAAGACTGAGATGCCTTTAGAAGAATAATCAAATGTTGCGTCTGTAAAAACGTTCCAGACTGTTGAATCGCAAGTTGAAAATGTGCCATAAAACTTTGTATAATTTTAAAAAGTATTTATACACATTCGAATTTGACCTCAGATCTTACAAAAAAGATTTGGCATTAAATAAATACAACTAACAAAAAAAAAAAATCTGTTTAAAATCCGTTATGATCCCATGTCATGATGTTAAACTTGATGTACCAGTCCTCGTTCCATGTGTTGCTTGCCCTTCTTTCTATAACATTTAGTATTCCACTGCATTCCCTGGAGAAAGAAGAAATTAAATTATGTCATCAACAGGAAAACAAGGCTCTGAAGAGAAGGACTGGACAAAAACAGATAAAAGTCAAAATTGTATTTTTTTTGGCATTGACAACAATATGGGATTTAAAAATAATACTTAGTGTTGGAGCAGCATGATAAGATTATCCCATTTCCTAAAGCCTAACAATGAAATTCTGACACTTTATCGGGATTGACTAATAACAGCAGACTATTGAGCTTTTCCAGAGTCAAAGCCCTTTCTTGTAAATGAGCAATTCCAGCGTTATGGACGTGACATTTGCAGTCAAAACGTAAAATATAAATTCTCAGAAAATGCATTTAATACCAATATATTTAAACGTCTGTTTATATGTCTACACTCCTTTAATAAAGGAGTCCAGACATTAGAAAAATATCAGTCTACACATGCGTTTTATATTTAATATGAGGGACATACACATGCGTTACGGACGTGACAAAAAAAGACATGAGTTTGTGGGAGACAACATACTTTGTAGAAATTCTGCGAATTAAAATGCACAAACCAAAAAAAATAATACCAACCGAAGGGATGAGTGTTGGCTCTCTATAGAACATAAATGATTTATTTTATTTTATTTTTCGTTTTTTCATTTATGAGGAAAAAACGTTGCTACGGACGTGACCGTTCCGAAATCGACACTTGGCTGACGCTGGAAACTCAGAGAAAATGCTTTAAAACCTTGAACAGAGACCTATTTGTGTGTCTCTGTTGGGTATTTAAAACAACCAACATGTGAGACATCAGTAAGGTAAGGTTGCACAATTCATCAAATTTAAACTGAAATCGCCGTGTTATAGATTAGCCTCCGTTCACGCATATCTCTCTCATGCTGCTAAAATTTAACCAGCATGGGCGTGTTCAAAACTCAATATGGGCATGATATTGCTTGATAATATGGTGTTTACTATAGACCCCAAAAAATACGGAATTTCTAAGATAGGCCTACATCAGCAGCTATAGCATAGGGCGCGCGTGGGAAAGAAAGTGAGTCGTCATCACGAAAGGCGCGTCTCATATTTCTCTCGCTCGCTCGATCTCTCCCTCTCTCTCAGAGACAGTAATGATGCTAACATTATGGTACTAGTATTAATTGTTTTCTAAAATGTTCTGATGCACAGTAATAGAGATATGTGCGGGGGTTTTTTAGCAGTAAGTTTGACTTCTTCCCACTCCGTTTCAAGCAATAGATCGATTTATGTTGTAAAGTTGATGAATTTATCTTTTCGTATTGATTTAATCAGAATGCTTCTTGATTTCCTTTGTTATGTGTCATTATATTACTCGAAATAAATTAATTCATTCATCATTCAACAAATATGCGCTGGTCAAACAGAGGGGGTACCAGGATGTCATGTTTGGGGGGGCATTTGGCTTGTTTGGGGGGGCAACATAAACAATTGAAAAAATCGGCGCAAAATTAAGCTATACTACACACAATCTGTTTTAGTGCAGATCTTTTTCTAAGCCAGGAACCCAGAGATAGGCACAGGGCCCCTATTAGACTATAGGGCTATCACATAAAAGTTAATCAAACCAGGTCAACATTAATAATATGATGATGATATTATTATTATTGACAGATTCATATATATCAGATCACGGGTGATTGCCTGTGTTTGCTTGTGAGAAGACGTGCTACACGAGTAGGGTACCGAGAAGGATGAGAGTTTTTTAAATGAATCTGAAGTCACGTTTGTAGACAAGAGGTAAATTAATTTGTTTCTTCTTCTAAACTGTCCCAGACGTAGGTGCTACTTTTAGGGCTTAAATGTTTCGTGAAGTACTCTTAGTAAAACACATTAGGAGTCTAAAGTTATGAGTCACACGCCCATTATTTTTAGGAGTTTCGCCAGTTAGGAGCTACTTGTAGCCTCTTATAAGATTCTTTGTGAATGCGGCCCCAGGTAAACAATTTTGATATGCTCATTTGAACAGTATGAGAACAGTATTTGAATGTTATTCTCTGGTGGCTTTGGATAAAAGTGTCTGCTAAATGA
This sequence comes from Gila orcuttii, assembly GCA_026230005.1. Classification (NCBI taxonomy): domain Eukaryota; kingdom Metazoa; phylum Chordata; class Actinopteri; order Cypriniformes; family Leuciscidae; genus Gila; species Gila orcuttii. Next base: position 23,617,906 of record JAPDVR010000015.1, read on the forward strand.
ATAAATGTAAAAATGTAGGCCAAGACAAAAGGAAACATATTAGGCTACATGCAGGGGGTCAGGAGACCTAGAGAGTTGAAATAAAAGCTATTTTTTGTGAAACTATAAGAATTGAAATTATGATATGATTAGCAGAGGCAACATAACTTCTTTTTGTACACACACATATATATATATATATACATTTTATTTATTTTTTTATTAGTGGTACTTATTCATGGATTTAATCAGGTCCCTGATACATCCAGTGTATCCTATCTACAGGACCAGTCTGCGGCTAGTCTTGGCAAATTCAGAAACAAATCGATTCATGTCCAGACCTTTTGTGATTTTCTTTTCGTGTGCCAAAATGACCAAATCTCTCTTCCTTGAATGCAGCATTGATCTTCGGAGAGGGGTGAGAATGCGGCTCAAGGTAGAAAAAGAACTTTCACATGCAGCTGAGGACACACACATGATGAGTGCTGTGACATACAGCTTATGCAAAATGGGGAAGGCCTCTTTGTACTGCTGAATGCACTTGCATACTTCAGAGAGGTTAGCATCAGTGGACAGTTTATTGAGCAACATTGCTTTTGCCACAGCAATTTCATTTTGCAAGGTCATACTATTTTGCTCTGTGCCTGCAAGCACTTGAAGTGGCTTCAGGAGAGAAGGGTCAAGGAAAGACGCTGATTTTGGTAGGAGAAATGATGTTGCCCTCATTAAATCAACATTTCTTTGAGAGAATCTCGTCTCCATCTCCACAATAGCCCTATCAAGGATGTTGAACATAGCCCTTTTAAAAGTCTGATTAGGAGCAGTTTGGTCATCAGAGTCACCACCATGCCCTCTTGTAGACAAGATAACACTACTGACAAGTTGTGAATTAACTATCCGTCTTCTTTTAGGTGGGTTGGTAGGCCTACTTCCACACTGAGAGAAATGCTCCTCCCAGAATGAGCCGCATCGCATCTCCTTCAGTGTGCCCAGGGAAGCTGTCACCACTTCCCCTGCAGTGCACAAATCCACTGTTTGGGACTGCAGAATTGAATTGGCTGGCTTCAGCGCACCAAGCACATGCAGAAGAAATATGCCAGTGTCAAAGAAGTTCTGTCTGTTAGGCTGGGTCAAAAGACCACATGCCTCTGTGTTAATGTCGAATGGAGCACTGTCATCCTCTGCTATCTCAGACAGAAGCCTCCTGATGACATCCTCATTGTGAACAATAGACTTGGTGACATCATAATGACTGGTCCAGCGAATTTCTAATAGTCTTTTCAGTGTGGGTGTACTGTATCTATTTGCAACATAATGTCTGTGACAAAATGTGTTTAGTGAACTGGACCAGTCAAAGAACTTCTTTGCCACAGGTTCTGCATGCATTGCATGTACCACTGCCAAATGGAGTTGGTGGTTGTAGCAGTGCACATATGGGATATCTTTACCCACTTTGTTTTGCAGGTAAGCCTGCACACCGCCCCTCACTCCTGACATGACAGAAGCACCATCATAACACTGAGACACTAAATTGTCACCATTGTAACCCAGGTCAGACAGATTAGACAGAATTTGGTCACACACATACTCAGCATCAAGCTGATTCAATTCAATGAGGCCGATTAGGTGTTCCTCTGGGATTGAGTTGCGGACAAATCTAATGATGACTGACAAATTCTCAATGTTACACCGATCCCTGGTACCATCACTTTTAATACATAGGCCAGGAGAGTCGGCCTCCTCATATTTGGTCTGGATGTCTTTTAGTACCATTTTGGCAAGAGTTTGAATTATCTCGTTCTGAATCAAATTGGACGTGTATTTCGCGTTTTCGGGAATGCTTTTTGCAATCTCTGCGAGTTTAGGGTCTTTTTGGAGGGTGTAATCAAATAGCCGAATTAAAAGACCTTCCTCATCCCCACCCCCGTGATGGTGCCCACGTAGAGCAGGTTCATTAACCGCCAGAAACTGAATAACTTCCCCAATACTTTTTACATAATATCTGTTTTTTTCTATGTGAGTTTGACCAAGCTGGTGAACAATGGTATTATCGGTCTCTGTCCGGCACTGGTATTCCTGCCACGCAGACATGGCTCTGACATGCGCAGTGCCGGAGGCATGTTTCTGAAAACCACTGTTTTTTATCAGCGCTTTTTTCCAATTGGTGTAGCCTACTTTTGTGAATGCGTCATCTCTTTCTGAATTGGAGACACTAAATTTACGGCAGGGAAAGCAAAAGCTGGCATCACATAAGAGAGAATATTCGAGCCATGGTCGAGACTGATACCAGCCCGCATTGAAACACCTGAGAGCCTGTCCAGATGGGCGCTTAGGATAGCTACTTAGCTTGGGCTGGGATGGGCTATACAAATCTAAGTCAGGGGGAACAGACACGCTAGAGCTGGAGGAGGATTGTCTGTTTTGGGGAGGGCAGAATGTTGCTGGCTCCGACACAGATGCAGAGCTGGAGGATGGTGCATGTGGATTTTGTGGAGGACATGCGTTTGGAGGATTTACCGTTGTGGATGCAACAAGGCTCTGCTCGGTGTCGGAAGCAGAGGTACTGGGCTTGTCAAAGGCAGCATGTTCACTGTTGCTAGCAGGTGAGCTGAGCTCAACAGAGACAGCTTGTATGGAGGGCGAAGGACAAGGTGCCTGTTTTTTAATGAGCCACTTATGCATTTTTTATGTTTAATAAAAACTGGTCTAATTATTAAATCCAAAAGCCTACTTCATTGACTTCAGTCAGTCAGTGCCAACTTCAGTGACTAGAGACTAGCAACTTAAGTGAGTGACTAGCAGCTAGCTAAGCAGCCTGAGCTGCTATTAATAGCCTGCTAAAATGACAAAAAAAAGTGCACACAAAACTTAACTGTTCAACCACAAGAATTTCAGGAAAAGCTTATAAGTACACACTAGCATTAAATGAGAAAAGAACAAAGTTGTGATCAGAGAGACTTTTAACACGAGCTGCCAACAGATTCAAAATCTATATCGTCTGTGTGCAGAGTGACTGTGACTGCTGCGCTCTCTGGTTGTTAAAGTGATCCGGCAGCAGACTGACACACCCCCAATAACGGCCAATAGAAAAGCAATAGGTTAAAAAACAAATTAATGAACGTTCTGGTTAGGACTGTTCGTTTTTTATTTAAGGGGCTACTGGAGGAGTTTTGAGATCTATAGTCAAAATAGACTTAGATAAATGTATTTAATTGCATACTTATATTTTTCACAGTCATCTTTTTACTTTAAGACCGGGGTAAAGCAAGGAAGACTACAATTTACCTCAACAAGGCGACATAATGAACGATACTAGTCTCATTCGTGGAGGTGGAAAAACAAGTTCTTTGTGAAATGCAGGATTTATTGTATTAAAATTTAAATGCAAAAGAAAAGGTATGAGTCTGCTGTTTTTGTCAATTTTAAGTTTTAATTTAAAATGTTTGCGAATCAGATTTTAATAAATACATGGTTAAATATTTTACCACTTGCTTGAGCAACTAAATATATTCTATATATAGCATACGCACTGCACACGGCTTTCTCTCATTCATCATTTGGCCATTTCAGTAGATTTACTCACTAACATTGTTGTGGAAACACATTAAGCGCATGGAAACTAAAATATGATATAGTATAATATGATAGTATCGTGCTACAGCGCACATTCTATCAGCTGCAGTCCCAATACTCGACGTACTCACATCACATGTTAATGCAGCGGTAGAGTTAAACTAACAGGACTCTGCACTTATTCGCAATCACAAAAGTTCATTATTTGCTCGTGCTTTAAAGCTTTGACAGGCAAACATTTCATTGGCGTTCTGTTCTCACATTATTATGCACTTTTTCTGAGTGCGTATACGTCCGAAGCACGCGCACACTGTCAAACAGCGCCAAACTGGATTTTTGTTGGGTCAGACCCTTCCGCTAGCGATGGGAAAATATGCACAAAACAATCCACTTTTATCTTAATTTGTCATCAGATGGACAGATAATTTCTCAGGGGAGGCAGGGCTTATCCTAGGGGAGGCACTGCCTCCCCCAGCCTCCCCCTAGACACGCCCCTGTGGTCAAATCATGCATGATTTAATAGGAAGCGTCCGTAACAGTCACGTCCGTAACGCATAATTAGGTTGTTTAGAGCAAATAAGTTAGATGAATTGTCAATCATAACTAGAATGGACATATTTTGGCTTTGTACATAAATTTTCAAATTAATTGTAATAATAGTTATTATACAATATAAACTTATTCTTTAAATCGTTACGGACGTGATACAGCACTGAAGCGTCGTGACTTCCTAAATATAGCCTTTATAAATTTAAAGGGCAATGCAGTTATAACAAAGTGGGTGTATTTATATCTCAGTCATGCTCCCATCTTTCTGCAAAATGCTTACTGTCAACATAAAGTATAAAAAAATGAGTCTTTGACCCCTCTTTTTAAAGCATGAAATATGTTTGTTTGAAAAAGCAATTTTAGTATCTGTGCACACCTTATCTGAGGCGAATAAACAGAAATTGCCTTAAAATTTATGACAGCACATCAATACAATAAAATACAGACCCAAATGGACAACTTAGAAAGGATTTTGATATTTTGATAATAACTATTTTTTTCATGGCAAGGTTGACATTTGCATGGAATCGCCCAAATACAAATGGGAAGCTTTAACACATTGCAAGATTAAGAAACATGTGAACACAACAAAATTCTTGGGGTGGATATTCTTTATCTCAGACTTTACATTTACCAGACACTCCAGTAGTGATAGCCAGAAGCTTTCCTTTTGTTTTAGTGTTTATGGGAAGTCATTCTAAAGCTCTTAGAGTCTGAGCTATTTCCCCCGAAGTGTTCCCATACTGCTGCAGAAGTGCTCCCTGAGGTTACTCACCTCTGAAAAACATGAGAAAACAGCTGCTCTGCTACATTTACAGCGCTTTTCAAACATACATTACGAACATTTAAAACTGTAAATATTCAAATCATTTTTATTTATATATATATATGCGTTACAATCTCATTCTAGAGGGAATTCTATTGGTCCTCATTGGGTTTTTTATTTTCGGAAGAGAAAGAGATTTTTTTATTTTTGCATTTATTTTTTAAGTCGATTTTGTGAACTTTTAAGACTACACTAGCATATTGACAACCTCAAAGCTTATATACAGGGAATAATATTTGCAACACAATGGCCTGGTTTCACAATGGTCAGGATTAGGCCTTAATTCAATTAGGACATTTAAGTAGCTTTTATAAACATGCCTTAAAAACATTACTGGTGTGCATCTTAAGTCAAAACAATAGCACTGATAGGCTATATTTTAAGATATTTCAGTGCAAGTTGCTTTTAGTTAAGACAACACAAACATTAATTTCAGTCTGGGACTAGGCAAGCCTTGTCCGTAAAACCGGGGGTAAGTCTCATGACATTTATTGACATCAAAAAAAGAAAAATGAATAGAATGTGAATAGGTGACTGTCATAAACAAGAACTGACAGTGGGTGAGGTGAAAATGATTGTAGTAACAGGTGAGAAAACATAATAAAAGAAGAATATCCTGACACCCAGCCTCACAGCCATTGATATGGATCTGTGAGAGTTTAGGGCTGACAATGGGACAACAGAGAAACAGGTCTTCAAAACATCGAAATGAACCCTTTGATCAGTTTCCCAAAGAATTCTGGATTCAGTGCTTTGTGTTCACAAGACGACAATGTTTAAGCTATACTAGACAGATTGTGGGCCACAACCTGTGCCAACACCAGACTCAACAGTGGACCCTTGTGGATGGATGATGGATAAGATCAGTCTACATCCATCCATCATCGAACACAGTAACAAACACTATCTGGCTCAAAATCGGATTCATTCCTAACTAAACCAAATCCAAAATATCAAGGTTCTATAGCAAACCAATTCAAACATTTCAGATGAAACAGCAAGACCAGCTCAGAACAAACAGATGTACTTCAGCTGTGTGCGAATGAAGGTTTTACAGCTGTTTTACTCTCCTTTTACCTCAGCTGATTGATAGGATCATAAAATGAAAAATGATCATAAAATGCTCCACTTCTCAGTTGAAAATCTGTTTTGATTCTTACATTCGAAGATTTATTTGCTGTTATGAAGTTAAAAGAAAAATCTGGGTCAAGTTAGATATAGAAATTATGTTCCAATACATCTAACATGCTGAAATCACTAACACTTAAAGAAAAGCTTTAAGGCACCTTCCAGTTCTCCATCAACAAGTAAAGCACTTAAGGCAAAGTAGAAACAGTGTGTGTGTGTGTATTATAACTCCGATCTAAAACAAAAACTCAGATATACACTGTACAGAAAATCTTTATTAATATAAAATAACTGGTATCTCTTGTCGTGTTATTTTTACCAATCAGTAATCATCAAATAGTGACTAGTATCTTTTTTCATTTCTCTAGCCATGCAGTAGAGACAGTAGTCCTGGGTAGTCCCAAATGTTACTGGTAACAAACTGAAATGTTGTCATTGTCATACAAAGATCTTATATTTTTTAACTAACTAACTTCTGACTCATATATGACTAGTATTAAAATTGTTGATGGAATGCATTTCTAACGTATTTCTAATAAAAAATGGGCTATTTCATTAATTATGTATTTTGTAGTAATTAGAAACTATACAAAAGTTACTAGCATCTACAGTATTCCAAGTTTACTAGTGCTTAATTTATTAGATACTAATGCCTATTTATGAGACACCAGTATTCAGCATCTATACCAGCAAACACACAATATATAAAATAACTAAATAAATTATACTATAGTAACAACTGGAAGAAACAGAAGTGTATTTTTTTTTGAAGTGGTAAATAAAACAAAAATTCCTGGAGTACGTTGTACAAGAAAATACTGGTAGCACTTTGGTTTAGGGTCCAATTCTTACTATTAACTGCTTATTAGCATGCATATTACTAGTTTATTGGCTGTTTATCAGTACACATATTAATGTCTTAATATTCTACATCCATTAATCCTACCCAATACCTAAACTTAACTACCATACTAAATATTAATAAGCAGTAATTAGAAGTTTAGAGGCAAATTTCATAATTAACAGTTAGTTAAAAGTGAGAGTAGACCCTAAACTAAAGTGTGACCAAAATACTATTTCAGATTTAAGTTTATTTCAAAGTTTAAAACAGGTATGCGTTTAAAGAATAAGTACCTACTAGTAAATTTGGTTTAGATACGAGTAACCAGTGACTAAACAAATGAAGTATGTAATAATGAATGCCAGAGGCTAATTGAAAGTATATAGGCTATAGTCGCTGTTGAAAAATACCAAGCGTTCAGTGAATAGTTAGTGGTGAAATTGAAAAAGACGCTAGCTAATTCCTACAGGAATACTTACTAGCAAAAATACAAGCACTAGTTTATACAGTACTACCAACAAAATACACAATGGTTAATTTTAAGGAATAAATGTTAAAATGGCTTGCCATGAACTGCAGTTTCATTTACACTGCTAATTTGCGCCCAAACGCAATTCAGTTGTATATTAATCGTTTTCTTCAATAAGAATTAGTTAGCTGTTTTCCAAGGTTATTTGTAAATGACAGAGCTAGTAGGGGTTGTTCCTGTATTATTTGTTTTGAAGCTAAAATATGTTGATGCCTGCAGAACTGGACAGGACACAGCATGAGTTTTAACTATTAGAAACAATCTCACTTGAATAATTCCCTTTAATATTAAAAATGCAGGCAAGCTGTGTACGAATTATTTAATTCAAATATATGCCAACAAATCCGATTCTTTCGAAACTCCGCGGGCTCTTATTAGGTAGTTAATGGTTTCAACTTACCATCAGAGTTGATAACTCCTGGAATGACCGAATAAGAAAAATAAAACAAGCAGGATACCCCATGAACAAAAGATAAAAAGGCAACCCTCCGAAAAAGAGTCCTCAGTGGTTCATGATTCGTTAATGATTCCGTCGGCGCGTTCAGGCGTCAGCTGTGAGTCGCGCGCCCTCATATCAGCACTAAAAAAATGACAGACTGTAGGAAGAACCCTATGAGAGCCTGTGCTCGACCAATCCGGAGCCGGCGGTCTGGACGAATGCTTAGATACTGATACTGCTCCTTCCAGTGATCAAGTATCAGTCAAACTGCGAGTGCCATGTCTCTTGTGAGATTATCTGAAAGGAAATTTACAAGGCAGGAGTACAGTATTCAAATGAGCTACTATTTTGTATTGACTATGTAATAGGTTTTTATTGAGATTTACCAATCATTTAAAATGGAAATCTTTCTGTCAATATATTTAAAAAAAAATAAACAGACAGTTTCTCTGAGACTTTAGTCCCACAGTTAAGCCAGACATACCGGTATTAAGGTCAATCTGGGTTTCATTGACACGTGACTGTGAAAGACAATAGGGATCTGTGCAGGAAAGCAGGCCAATTAATTGGTCTCATTCAGGACAAAATGCAACATTTTTCCCTATGTAATGACTGACGTCATATCTAATCTTAGAAATGCACTAATCATGCCGCACAACACCCATCCTTTACAACAATAAAGAGCAAAAACTTAAGTCATAAACATCCACCATCTCCTTTCCTCAGACCTTTTGGCTATTTGTAAATGACCTCTTAAAAGCGTTTAAGACCAAGTTTAGAAAAGCCTTCCAGTCAAATGGGAGGGCGACCACAACGCATTACAATGTTACTTGAATGACCAGTCCGGAAAGGAAATTAAGACCTCGTTTCTGTTATTTCTCTATATTATACAAGTTTTCACCTAGATTCATAAAGACCAATTAATCCATCTCTGAAAAATTAAAGCCGAAAAGCGATTTCTCTATGCTGAGCTAAAGAACTCCTGAGAATTAAATGGCTAGCTAAATTAAATGAACAAAAATGCAAAGAAAAACATAACTAAATCATAAAATTCATTCATTTAGGAGAAAAAGCATTTGGATTGCTCTTCACATTTATTTATAAAAAGGAAAACATTTACCCTTTTTTTAATTAAGATAATGCTCTCGTAATTATAAAAGAAAAAAACCTAAACAAATGGCAGCAAAAGAGTACAAGAACAGAAAATAAACTGGCATAAAGTATAACAATCTAAAAGGCAACAGAGCTGGGGAAGCCTTTTGCTGTATTACATTCATATTAATGTGATGAAAGCTGGACGACGCACATCAAACAGACATATACTGAATGCAGGTCCATCTCAACATGTCTCTTCTCTTTTTTTTAGTAAATCAAGCTGATATGAGGCTCCCGAACAAAACATTTGGTCAGGTTCAAACAAAGATCAATATGTCATTTACTTACAATGAATATGTGATGATGGTCCAAAGGTGAAGTACAGTAACTTATACTGTTAAAACCAAAGACGCACGTAATGTAAAAACGACTAAACTGTGACATAGTTTGGAATAAATCTTAAACGCTTACCAGAGTAACTGCAGATTGGTCTTTCTCTCAGATGTTTGAGAGCTAAAAATAAACTGCTTAGTTAAACACACACTGGAATTTGAATTGGTATTATTTCAAACAATTCTAAATGCTCCTCAGGAATGGAAAAATGAAATACTCTATTAAAAGAATCAAAGCGTTTAGAAAATAAGAGACATACCTCACATTTTTCATGAAAATTTTCATGAAAAATTCCTATGTTATCATTATTGTTTTTATTTTAATGTCTTGTATTAAGTGTTATTTGCAGACAGGTGGTAAACATGCTTTCATACTTAAGAAAAGAGAGCGATGCCTGAATTCAGCACAGCTGGAAAACAGGATATATGTGACGATCAGGTTTTCTCTCACTCACTCATGCAGAAAATCTCTATAAATCAATTCTATTCATCCATATTAATGCACTGGAATGTAGCTTCATTTACATCATCAATTAGTGCATGTAAGATGATTTTTGTGCTTTGCAAACTATAAAATGTGCAGGTATTGGTGCGCATAACATTATGAATCACATATGATTATTCGTTCTGATAAATATCGATAAGACTTTCTTATCCTGAGAAAGAACATACCATTTGATTAGTACTGAAGGAAGTTAGCTTAACTGCATCAAAAACAAGATTTCATTTTTGGTATACTATTTCAGACTAATACACTGGACAGTACATGCACATGTGCTGCAAATCTGTTGTAGTGTTTTCTACAGTATCTTACTGTTGTTGAGCAGCACTAATGTCATATGAAATGGCTCAAAAGGTTACATAAGCTTATTGCTGACCTCCCTATTTAATATGTAGTATTTCAAGCCAAGATCGGTCACAGTCGTAACATAAAGGTGCCCACGATGAGCTTTCAAAACAATCCTGTAAAAAGTTAAACCACTGACTGTGTGCTATAGTGAATAACTCCTATTAGTGTACAATTCTCCTCTACTGAAGTGCTTCTCCAATAAAGCGTTTCAATTAGGCACTGCTTTGAGCAATCCGCAAGTCTCGCTCTTTTAAAACAAGTTCAATTGTTGCATGTTGTGAATTAAGGTGAAGAACTTGCTCCAAATGCCTGTCTGGACGCAAGAACTCGGGGTGGCAAAAGGCACGGGGTCACAAGCAGGTCCACGCTGTTCCTCGAGACTAATTTCAAATCCACAGGCTCAGATCATCCACACTAAGAATTAGTAACTGGATATGAAGTCCGTAGTGTTTTAGGGTCTCCCGACAGTGAGTTGAAGCACTATTGCCAAGGCAAACTGATTCTGTATTAGCAGCCGAGTTCCACTGTAGAGGATTTCCTTGATATAATCAATGTATCACGCCATATCAGCATATGCTAATGCAATTGTCCTTGTGATCGATGTAATATGACTTTGTGCTAGGGTTAGGCCTGGATGATATGGTGGGGTGTTGCACGCAGGTTAGTTGCTGGAAATTTGTTGCATTGGTTTGACTATTTGTAAAAGGACATGTACTCAGGTCTCAAAATACTTGTAGATAGCGGTGACGTAAGTCATAACACTCTGCCAGTCTGGTCTTTCAGTATGGACCATGTCATTGATGTCCTAAAAGAGAAAAAGAGAGATTATTGTATTGATAATTGATAAGTGTATTCGAGAAAAGGCACATTATATCACATTTCAGCAGGAAGAAATCAGTAAAACTCCAAGAAGATTCCATGACGTTTAAGATCTCAAAAAACAATTTGCAGAGATCTCCAGGGATGTTTTAACTATTACACTTATAATTACTAGTGCACAAATGTCTCTAATAATAAAAAAATTCCAGACAAAATATTTTAAAGCAGAACACATGAACAATTTACACTGCATTTATGCAATTAAAAATACAGTAAAAGGAGTAATATTGTGACCTATTATTACAATTGAAAATATTGTTTTTCTATTTTAATACATTTTAAAATGTAATTTATTCCTGTGATGGCAAAGCTGAATTTTCATATTTTCCCCAGTCTTCAGTCACACAATCCTTCAGAAATCAGTCAGTTATGCTTCTTTCTTTTTTTTTTTTTTATCAATGTTGAAAACGGTAACACTTTACAATAAAGTTCCATTAGTTAATGGTAAATAATACACTTACTAACATTAACTAACAGTGAGCAATACATTTGTTACATGATGTATTAATCTTTATTAACGTTGGGTAACAAAAATACAACTGTTCATTGTTAGTTCATGATGTCCATTAAATAATATTAACATATAAATGTACAACTTTTGATTTTAATAATGTATTAGTAAATGTTGCAAATAACATTGACTTAAATTACTAAATGCTTTAGAATGGTTTTTCATTTGACATTAACATTATAAAAGTCATTACTGTCCCTTTTGATCAATTGTGTTTTTGCTGAATAAAAGTATTTTACTTTAAAAACAAAAACTTTTGAATAGTAGTCTATGTTCAGTATATACATTTGTATGACTTCTCCATGATTTTGAAAATTTGATTCATTTCTAGGACTTGCTTTAGCTTCAGTGCATGATTGTTTAAGTAGTCCACAATAAGGAAACAATTCTATATTGTGTGCTATAAGTAAACAGCGCTGGATGATAATTAAGTGTTTCCAGCTTTTCACCTGCTGTTAGCTTACAGGATGGGTGTGGATGACAGAAATGATGATAAACAGAGTGCCTTAGATCTGCATTAGGTCTTTGTGTACATTGCTCCAGTAAAACTCTCCGACTACTGAACATGCCCATTTGTGTGCAAACTATAGGCTTACTTCATCAGCTGGTTTGAATGACCTGTTGTAATAAAGCTAATGCAAAAGACCTACTTACCAAAGTGGACTTGATGCCCACACTTTCTGCTGCTTGGAAGGCCAGAGTGAAATTTCGTCTCTGAAAAAAATAACTAGTTGTGAGATTAACAACAAATATTAAACCAAGATTAACCTAAAAAAAATAACAAAGATCTGTTTTCATAGGCTTGATAAATCTTTAAAATAAATGCTACTTGGTTAGATATTTGTATAAGTGTTTTAACTGTCCAAATACTACAGACATCATGACTATAAGGCATAGTCATGATGCAGAACCAGCAGTGTTCTTGCCTTGTCCTGACTGTTGAGCTCCTGATAGGGAATATGAGCAGGCAGGTATGTGTGAAGGACAGCGCAGAAGGCCAGTCCATCATTCCAGCTGCTGCTGAAGTTGGTAATGTCGATGTTCTGTGGAACAAATAGACACGACAGACTTTATATAAGCCCCTGGACTTTGCATTAACATGAACTAAAAACGTGAGATTATGAAATTTAAGATGCAGTACATTTAAAACCAGATTATATAGGGTTTCAATATAATACGCCAGGTTAAAGTCATAAAATGTAAGAAATTCAGTGGAACGCATTCAATGGAACATTACCCCACAAACACTGCAAAATCTTCTCATCTTCCTGTGGTGTGAAGCAAATTTCCTGTTCATAGCTTCTCCCACAACCTAATTTGTGCTCGAAAGAGCAGAATAACATGTTTCGGATCCATTTCTATCAATGTCTTCTACACTGTCCTGAAGTCCACTTTTTACCTTAAAGTGTGGCAGAAGAGCAGAGAGCCTTCATCCTCTCCAGCTCATATATTCACACATGTACTGTAAGAACTACTACTGATGCATCAGGAACATCAGTTACTGTGGCTGATATTTAATGCAGAATTACTTATGCACTTCATTTTTTCAGAACAACCTTTCCTAGGGATAAATAGGGAGTTCTGAATGGAATAAAACAGCTTCTTTTGTTCCTACATCATCTTATGCTTATATCTAAAATAAAAGCTTCTTGCGATTCCTCTTCCGTTCCACTTTGATAGTCATCACATTTTTTATCACAGTTTTTATCAGCTGTGATCACGGCTAGTAGTTTCACATGTGGGTAAAGTCTTGGTGGTTACACTGACTAACACAACCAGAAAAATGTTTACTCTACTTCTCTAAAATATGTGCAAACAAGCGAGTTAACAGTAACAGTAAGCTTCATTTGTTTATGATGCGCTGACTTTCAAACTTAGAAAATGTGCAGTAGGAAACTACTGAAGATGAAATTTAAAACATCTGTTCACAAACCAATGAAATATTTATGTTGCTACTTATTTAAAAACAAAAATGTCCACATGATGCACATTCAACGAGTTTGTTCTCAGAAGTGCTGCTGACGACCCTGTTTTGCGTCAAGTGCCATTTAAAATGCCAGAGATATTCAGCGAACTTCCTGGTGAGGATCTTGATAAACAGTGACTATGACAACCACACAAGCTTTTGTGGAAGAGAAAGACCTTGTTTAAGTAGGAAACAGTATTTCACTGAAATTTGACAAAGAGGAAAAAAATTATATAACATAGCTATTATTCTGTGGACAAAGATGACATCTAAGATTTGGCAAGATTTAAACTTCCATGGATCCTCATAATTAATTGGTTAACCGACAGTAAGAATTTTGACCGATTAATACTATCAGTTAAACGGTTTAAAAAGTATTTTTCTAAATATTTTAAAATGTTTGCTGCATGGTTAAAAACTATGTTACATATATTAAATTGCGTTTTTGAGAGAGTAACAAATAAATAAATAAATAAACAAAGAAACAGGCACAATAATTTTGAAAGTATATAAATATACATACATAAATATATATATATAAATAAATATGTATATTGTGCTTCTAATTTAAATGTCAGGGAACCAACCTGATAGCCCTCGGTTTTCTTCTGACACCATCTCAGCAGTGCATTTCTTTTAGAACCACCATATTCACGAGCCAAAGCAGACAGAGGGTCTTTTCGCTCCTCACTAGATGGATAAACAAAACAATAATAACTGTTTTAGCAACCTTGTTATTATTCAACTCAGAAAAAGCATTCCAGCAGTTTAGATTTATAGCACAGAATATTTTGAACAGGTCAAAATGCATGTCCATTGATCACCATCACATTTATATGAGAAGCGAAACAAAAGTGTGTATGATACAGCATGTGTCAGTTCTAGGCAGGTGCGCACCGAAGGCGGCTGCGAGCTGTGGGATTGATGGAGGCAGTGGGGGAGGAGGAAGATGACAGGGAGAGAGGAGGTGCAGAAGAGCCCATGGCTATCAGAGAGGAAGATGGGCCTCCATCAGGAGTACTGATATCCCTCTTTGCCTCTTCGCTGCTTCTCCGAGACACTAAACAGTGGAGAAAGAAAAAGTTTGATCATCATTTGGGTAACAGTAGTCTCTATTCTTTTGGTTTATACTAGTGGTATAAAACTCATTGCTATATTACATGTCACATGCATCAATAATGGAATTGAATAACTGATTATATGTATTAATAATGTGATGTGTTATGTGTTCATCAGCTCTTTTACTAAATATCCAATCTACTTCCTGCATGGATGCATTCATTTATTTGTCCCTCCAGTTGCATCAGTGTCTTCGAATATGAATATAATTATGAAAAGTGTCATTATTGTCCAAAGAAATATTTTCACCCCTAGTGAATGTCCACTACTGTTCAAAAGTTTGGGGTTGGTAAGATTTAAATTCAAGATTTAATACAGTAAAAACAGTAATATTGTGAAATATCGTTATAATTTAAAATAACTCTTTTTCTATTTTAATACATTTTAAAATGTAAATTATTTCTGTGATGGTAAAGCTGATTTTCTAGCAGCCATTACTCCAGACTTCAGAGTCACATGATCCTTCAGAAATCATTATAGTATCCTAATTTTGTACGCAAGGAATATTTCTTGATATCATCATTGTTTTCAGGATTCTTTAATGAATAGAAAGTTAAAAAGAACAGCATTTATTTGAAATACAAATATTTTGTAACTTATGATCCATTTAATGCATCCTTGCTGATTATGGTCTCAAAACTTACTGATCTCAAACACTTTTGAATTTATGAACAAGACATTACAGCATGAGTGCATTAGTTGATGGTTTATTATAAGCATTGTGTTTGTATTCGTTTGATTTTAAATGGCTCTGAGCTTCACCTGTGATGGTCTTTGATGTGTCCATGCTCGAGACTCTCTGAAGAGCTGAAGTGGGACGACTGCCATTGGCTGCTCTGAGTAGATGCTCAGCTGCAGACAAAGAAAGACAGAGATATAATGTCATAATCATGCTTTTAATATCTCTTATCAGTTCATCTGGGAGCTAAATAGAACTCTGGCAATTCTAGGGGAAAAAAACAATGAAAGAAAAGAATGAATGGTGCAGTCTACAAACACACAATGCTAAATTGACATATCGACAATAAAATGTTATTGCACATTGAATCAATGACAATCAAATGCTATTACAAATATAATCAAAGAAATATATCTATAAAATTGAAAGGAACATTAGAGGGTAAAAAAAACTAAAGCTGACAGCCAACAAATCTCAATAGCTGTAAAGGGTCAGAGAGGGAATCGATCGCCCCCCACGTGAAAGTCATCCCACCAATCATAACACTGTCATTTCCCCAGAGGATGATAAGAGTTCCTGGTAAGCAGCCGGACGTCTCAAAAACAAGCATGACATAAAGGGCTCTAAGCCCTCTCTTGCACGTTCACAAACACACACTGCCGCTCTTTCCAGCATAAAAATGGTGAAAATGAGTGGGGAGGGGGCATTAAAACCTGAGTATTTGTTCGTACTTGGTGTATTTTCACATGAGTTGTCACATCTGAGGTCACTATGAGTTCAGTGTTGCTTTTGCGGGGTCATAAACTTCTAGTGTTGGGAAAGCAACTGAAAACTACCTCCCAGATCTAAATCCTAGGACATCCACCCCGTTACGACTTCTGGAAAATGGGGGTGATGGGATTCACATTATGCATGCGATTTTTGTTTTTGCAATGGGTCATAAGTCCTGAAAAAGCAGTCATTTGATCATTCACCAGGTCAGGGTGGAGCGGCACAACAGGCTTCCCACTCCTTTTGACTAATACATTTCCAGTTGTTGTTTTTTGTGATTATTAGAAAAGTATTTTAAAAAAAAAAATTTTTTATAGACATTTCACTCACAAAGAATAATTTCTAACAGATGAAATATTTTAGAGTTGAGTTTAAGCAGAATTTTTATATATATAAATATATATATATATTTATCAATTTCCATCATTTTTACTATATTGGAAATCTCAATTTTACTGTACACAATAATTCCTTGACTGATTAAGTTTTAATAAAAGCTTGACAGATATTAAATGTTATGACGTTGGTCCTAGGCATAATATATTAATGATATATAATTCATTATTAGTGGTGTAATTATTAAATTGTATTGAAAGATTCATTCAAATAAAAGGTCATTTATAAATATTTTTTTTGTTGTTGCATATTTACATTTTTTGTTCTAAAGCACCTACTTGGTGAGAATTTTGTGTTATTTTTTGTTTTTTTGTTTTGTTTATGCATTTATATTTTTGTGTAATGTGTTTTTATGTTGGAATTTTTGCACTTTGTTGTTTTGTTTATATAGCAACGTGGCGTCTACACCAAATATCCTCTTGGTGCCAACATAGTATACTTTGACTTTTATACTTTGTGACTGTGATTGTTATAACTTTATACAGCACATTAGCAACACAATTAATTTTCTTATTCCACTTTCATCAATTCCATGACAAAAATGTTGTACTCTTATTCAATCAATTAGATGTTAGAACATGTTAGAGATGACCGACACTGAAAGGAAAAGCTGACATGACTTGAATCAATAAAACAAAAAGGTAATAAATCAATGGGTGTACTGAAATTAACTACAAACAATGATCAATAAGGACCATTTGAAACAACAGAAAAATAAATTTTAATAGTTTTTGTTACCTGGTATGCTGATGTCTGTGTAGCTGGGTCTTTTGTCAGTAAGCGAGGAGAGGGGCTTTGCAGCGGACATAGAACCAGTGATGGAGTGTCTCTGTAGGTGATTAACATAAACAGCATTTAAATCATCTTCAATATATTCGGCATACATTTTTTTTTATCAACTGGTCTGATCTGAACCAAAGATAACAGTGTGACTGAATAACGACCGCAGAGTCACTTCAGGTAAGGCAGGATTATGACAGGAAGTCATAAAAAGATAAATATCTCAAATAATCTACACCACTACTGAGATAGATTCATATCTCCATTTCATTTAAGAGCTCCACATGTGCTTTTCTGCACTTGAAAAAAATGATGGTAGCTTTTATAAGCCTTAGCATCTGATCCTCGTAAAAGGTCTCTTTTCCCTTCATTACTTCTGCTAGACAGGTTACACATCCACAGCTAGATTGTGGCCAGCTTGAGTTAAATCCATTTCGCTCTTTTTCCCTGGAATGCTCGATTTTTACATCAATCAAAAGTAGCAGCAGACTGCAGCTAACATCTCAGAAGGATATGACTTTAGATCTATTTCCTCTTTGTCTGCTGTCCTTACCTCACCTCTCACTACCTCAATAATGCCCTGACAATAATTGTTATATAAATTCAGTGCTGAACATTTTTAAGGGTGTCACTTTGATAAATGCGGTCAATATCAAAAACCATTTGCGATCACCAAGCGTTACACTGAGGTGAGAGATGAGGTTGGGATTAGTTTCATACACAGTGCACGGTTTGCAATGTGAGCTTTGTTGTTTTGATAGCACCTTTGTCAAGCAAAGATCATTAAATTACATGTCACGTTATATAACTAAAGCTAAAATGGTCAAATTAATGGTCAAAACTTACCTTCTTTTTACTGCTTTGTGTTTTTCTTTACCTTTCAGTTCACTAACAGTTCAGCTTAATAGCTTGGCATAGTGCTAACTGCTTAATAAAAGCCTCTTTGATTAGCTAGAAGAAAACATCATGACAAATGAAACATTTCCCTTTTTGATTTCAGTTAGCCTTCAGTTAATATGCTAACAACTTCACTTACCAACTAAGCATAGTGCTAAACTGTTGCTCTTTGGACAAGCAAGAAAAAAGTTTCACAACAAATTAAACATTTCCTGTTCTTTGCATTTTTCAGTTAGCAACTTAGCATAGTGCTAAACTGTTAAGGAAAGTCTTTTGATGAGCTAGATGATCACAAAGTGCAACCTTTTTTATCAAGCACTTAGGAATGGAGGACCATGGTCTTGCATTACTGGAACCCAAAAACTTGTTGGATGTTTGACATCCAGACAGCATCAGAACTACATCTAGTGTACACGGCTACACTAGAAATAAAACGTAAAAGGAAACCAAATTATCCCACAATGGAAATTCTACAGTTCTCATGAATGAGCTGATGCTGTGAGAACTGTCAAGAGGCCCAGAGGAGGAGGAAGTGCTGCTATCTCAGAGGTTTCCGAGGTTCAGCAAGCAGGAAAATAGTCAGAATGCTATTGTTTGACCTTCACAGTGAAAACAACTCTCAGCACTGCATGATATATTGTTGTGTAACTCTTAGCTACCTGTATCGGTGAGACGGCAGCAGCGGGCGGGGTCTTCATAGGGCTGGGACTGAGAGGTGTGCGGGGTAAGGGGGCAGTCGGGGTCGTGGTTGTGACAGCAGCAGCTGCGGCAGCAACTGCAGTACCATTAGCTCCAGGACCTGTGGCCACACCAGAATAGACTAAATGAACCTTCTGAGAAAATTAAAGACGCCCCATAAACATGAAACTTATAGCAATGCTTAACAATGGTGTGATACCCTGTGAGGCACTGTCAAAGCTTTTGATGAGAGTTTTGACGGTGGGAGATGGCTCGGAAGACGTGGAGGGGCGGCGACTCAGTCCCATGCCCTGCCTGAGTGCAGCCAGGTCCCTCTCAACGGCATTCATGTAGTTATACACACGTCCACGTTCCTCGTCTTGCCTTTGACGTAACACAGAGTCACATTTTCAACATGGATGCTCGGTCTCCTCACAGACAGGAAACTCTTTATTAAATTTAAATAATTGTGTGACCCTCATCTGCTACATATAGGCCTTAATATAATTAACCCAAACATATGTGCTCACAGATAATTAAACCAAGGCTGTTCTAATACCGGTACTAGAAGCTTTTCGCAATAACATTTACTAGTACCGGTACTTTAAGAACGACAGCGTTTTAATAAGAGAGCTTGGTTTCCACTCCCTGCAGGCACACTGGCTGTGCAAAACTTTATATAATATCCGCGCAGCGCAGGACTGCCTAAAGATATAGACACGCTAGAGCGATAAAGAAACATGCATGAATGAGAAAAAGCTTAGGACCTGCTTCATGTTAAAAAGAGTTATTAAGTGCAATAAGCCTAAAAAAAAAAAGAACTCGCACACTCTAAGCCATCGCTTAGCCAGCATGCAATCTCAAATTCAGATCTCTTTCACGACTTATTGTGCTCGAAGAGTCAAATACAGACACAATTATGTCAAAATGCCCATCTGGGCGAGCACTCACATAAATACAGTTGGTTATGACTTAAGTGAAGTGAACATTTGGGAGAAAATCGGATGTGTGTCAATACGATCCGTGCATTAGGCCTTAAAGTGACAGCAGCCTAATATACTGTACTTACCTGCTGCTGTCTGTATCTATAATGTTAATCAAACAACAACAACAACAAAATCACTCACTGTTCTTCACTGAATAACACCACATAGAGTGGACAGATAAAGTACAACATGTTCCTCCTGGATCAACATCTTTGTTGATCCTGGAATAACATTCCAGTCAACCAATCAGAGGGACAGGTTTACAGTTTATTTTAAGTTAAGGCTTACAACCAGGGTTAGGTGCCTCTACATAAGTGTTATACACATTTAATTTCCCTTTGATTTAGGGACGTTATGAGTAGGGTTAGGTTTAGGGGGAGGTATAGGGACCAATTTTTTTGGACAGGAATGTTGTTCCAGGTTCAAAAAATAATGTTGATCCAGGAACACGTCTTACTTGGCAAAATCAAGGTGACCCTGTAGGCTCAGTTGTATCATGGGCTGGTAGATGCTTACCATAGACCTGTGTGGTGGCACTGGCATGACATTTATTTTTAAATGGGAGGAAATGTTCTAGAATGAATCGTGATAGGCAAAGATAATGATTTTCTGAAACTGAGTTTGAAGCAAGATTTTAAAAACAATAGGATCAAGTTTTGTCACTGAGTAGTGAACATATTGACCACCAGCATAACACTCTGTCCAAGCTTTTAACACTTACTTGCGGTTTTTAACTTCATCTAGTTCTTTGCCCAACTTCTCGTTCTTCTCTTGGGCTTCTTGCAGGCGGCGTCGTAAGTCACCAATCTCCTCCTGAGCTTCTGACTTGATGTCGTTAGCAATGACCACAGCAGTCTGCAGATCTGCTTGGAACTGACGCCACTCTGCAGACTCTTCCTGAACATAAATAAATGCACAAGCACAGAGGCACAAGATTAGTAAGAATAATTTTAGACATGCACAGACATTTAATGAATGTATTTTTTTTTAAAGAAAATAAATGTATTTAAATGTTGTGCAAAAGGTATATTTAAAATAAAATAAAATAAATGAAAATGCAAAAGAACTGCAAAGTATATTCATATGAAAGATCTGGACATAAATGGGTTGTCAAACATGAATTAACAAACAATAAAAGTGGGCTCATGTCCACAAAGAATGCATGTTAGATGAATTTTCTCTGGTAAGAAATTAAGATTTTGCTGTGGTTTTATCCTAACATAACACTCAGAAGCTGAGGACACCCTTTCAAATGATGCCAGTCTCTGAAAGCCGGGTTCTCAGATGACTGCATGAACTGCCGCCCCTGCTCTCACTTACCCTAAGTTTACGATGCAGTATCTTTATCTCTCTCTCCATGTCATGCTTCTGATCCTGAAGCTTTTTCATTGAATCTGCCAGGAAACCGGAAGGAGAGCATGTGAACTGAGGGAATACAGGGTTCGTATGGGGGGAAAGAAGAAAAAAAATTCTGCACTGTAGCAACAATGATTATGAAATAAAAGCATTATGCATTCTAAATGTCACCACAAAAGATAAAAGGTCAATTAAATAAATGATATAATCTCTCCTTACAATTCCCACTGATTTTGTGAACTGTAGCAGTCAAGTGATGTTAGAAAAACATTATTTACTGACTGTGGTTTCATACTACTAACACAATAGATAAGTGAACCATGTTCTTGAACAACTGGCACCATCATGTGGTCATATGAGGAAGATACACCAATTACAGCCTCTCCCAGTTTTGAACATAGACAGAATGCACCCGAACTTTCCACAATCATATTCATATTATCTGATGCTTCTTGCACACAAAACTGAAAAGCACATGCGAAAAGACTACCTGAGAGAAGTTTCTCTGAGTCAGGATGTACAGGTTTTTTAATCAGCAGGGGGAAAAAATCATGTTTAAAATGTACCAGTGTTTCAGCAGTGTTTTTCCTGTGCTACAAATCTGGTATCATCCATTTTAGATCTACCTGTCCTTAAATGGGATGTAAAAAATAAACTGGTTTGTTGCTTTACATGTAATAAGCTTCCCAACCATATTCCTGGAGGCACCCTAACTCTTTCTAATCAAATGCACTTGAAATCACCTCAACAGCTCATTAGTGGAGACTTCAAGACCTAAAATGGATGGGTCAGATAAGGGTGACATCAGAAATGTGCACTGGTGGTGTACCTCCAGGAACAGAGTTGGGCAACACTGATTTGGACAGTCTCTTCTTGTGTACGTGGGTGGTTCATGATCAGAATAAGCTGCCAAACAGATCAGACCTTATACTGCAAGACTATGCTGAACAGTTCAGCATGCAAGACATTTGTTTAGGTCAGGGGAAGAGCAAAATCATCATGTGTCAATCAAAATCTGTCAAACTCACTCTCTAGGTCGCTGATGATGAGGTTATCGTGAAGTTTGACGGCTCTGTGCTGCTCCACTTCATCCTCCAGCTCAAAGATTGACTCCTTCATGTCTCCGATCTCCGTCTCTTTCTCCTGCATGTCCTCACGTTGCTTCTCTAAAACCCTCTTTTGATCGGCCAACTCTTTCTGCACCTCGCTCTGGAAGTCCCTGTACTCAGCGTCCAGCTGGACCACCACAAGAGGAGAGATGGACTAAGTACTCAAACAGGCCCCTAACAGTTCTTAAATCAACTGAACCAGTGCTCGTGCTCACCTTGTTGAGGGTGTCCTGGAGACATGCCACCTCAGTGCGAGCGTGGCCCAAATCGTCCTGTAGTTTGGAGGCTTTGGCTTCAGCTTCCTCCTTGTCCAGCCTAACCTCCTCCAGGAGTTGGTGGATATCGCTCTTATCTCCGGCATTGTGGATGGAGTAGAGCTCAGCGACCTTCTGCCTCTCCTGCTCCAGTAACGCCCGACAGCGGCTCAGCTCAGCCTGATCTGTGTTGACTGCAGCTTTACACTCCTCCAGCACCGCTGCCATGCCGGAGCGCTCCTGCCTTTCCACCTCAAGTCGTCGGTCCATGTGATGGTTGCGCTCCTTCAGCGCTGCAATCAAACTTTGAGCATCGGCGTTATCTTGCTCGGCCATTTTTAGAGTATTGCTCAGATGTTGCTGCACGCCCAAGAGCTGCTCACGCTCAAATCGAGCATTATCTGCAAGCTCCACATAGCGCTGCTCCAGCTCCATGTATCGGCCACTCTTGATGTCTTCGTCTACAGAGTAGGCCACACCGTGCTCGTCCAGGAGTGAGCGGAAGTACTCGATCTGACGGCCGCAGTGCTCCAGTTTGTCGCTCTGTTGGCAGAGTGAATCCATAAGTAGAACCTTTTCCTCTCCCAGGCGTTCATTTTCTCCGTTTAGCTCCTGCGTGATCTGTTGCAGGTCGGCCAGTTCCTGTAGAGTGGCTTGGAGCTCCTCGGCTGTGCTGTGTTGGTTCTCCTCCATCTGGTGAATACGCTCCGTCAGGCACGCCACAGACACCTCGCTGGTGTTGCCACTGCTCCCCTTTCGAGAGGAATTGCGACATGCCGGGGCGCCACCTTCAGACTCGGAGGACGACGAGGAACCGCAGCCTGAGGGAGCATCCAAGGCATCATCACTTGAGGTCACTGCTTGGTAGACCTCACTGGACTCGCTGTCTAGGTTGTCCGTTGAGCCACTTCGCTGGCCTCCAGTAAGGAGGTCCTCCATGGAGCCAGGTGCTGATCCCTCCACAGAGGAGGCCACAGTGGCACAGTCTCCATGACCTCCACCACCTCCGGAAGTGGAAAGTTCAGGACTGGTAGAGGGAAAGGCAAAGGTCTTCTCAGCTCCATCCAGTCTCTGCTCCAGGGAAAAGCCCAGAGCATTGAGGCGGTCCTTCAGCATACGATTTTCATTCTTAAGCAGGTTGAGCTCTCCACGAATGGCCTGGTTCTGTTCCTGCAGGAGCAGCAACGTTGATTCCACATCTGCAGCTGTGATCACTGCAGCTGCCTCCCTCTCGGGTGGCCTCTCATCCTCCACCTCTTCCTAGGAGTACAATAACATCACGGTGAGTGCTTTTTTTTGTCTATTCTAAAGTCTTAACAATCTGTCACATTACAGATGCACCAACACTACTCACTCACTGGTACTTGCATCACCACATAAATACTTAAACTCACTATCTACATCCTAATACAATTATAGAGCTGACCAATTATTTGCCATATTTGTTAAAATCATAGAGATATATTTTAATCAAGTCAATATGGAAGCCTTTTTCCACCTCTGAGTAACAAAAACAAAAAAACAATAAAAAGGTAATTCAAAATGTCTCAAAATGTGAATATATCACATACATGATACTTAATGTCTTGCAATGTGACTTAATACTCAATGCTATCTTGTAATTGCAACAGTATATCTCATAGCATGGCTTTATATCTCATAATTGCATCTTATTTTAAACTTTAGCTCACAATTACATTTTTAAGGCAGTAACAGGTGGAAATTGGCCCAATTTCTCTGATTGTGCAATTTTGTTTTGGTAGATTGAAAAAATATATAATTTTTTTTTTTTCATTTTCACAATTACAGTAGCACTGCATTTAGGTTGGAGCAGTTTTTTTTATTGCAATGCCGCTGCTGGATCTACAGTGCCACAGAACATTATAAAAATAAATTATATTTTACCTGGGTTGTGAGACTGCAGTCTGAATTTAATGTGATAAAATAAAAAGATTGGGTACCACAAAGTATTTCATAGACAATATATAAACTAGTTTACTATGTTATCTTTGCTGGCTACATGCATCTGACTCTCTGGATCCTTAAATGGTAGTTAAACATTATTCCATTATGGACACATTCACAAAAGAATTTTGCTACATTAAAATTGTATTTCAATAAAAATGGAACATTACACTATGTTATAAACAGTCTTGTTTTATGTAGTTAGGACCAAACGATCTAAATGATCAAAAAGCAATATTATAATAAGAAGTTAATCTAACCTCAGGCAGTCCCAGCTGAACCCTCATGTCCCTCAGCTCACCCCGTAGCTGTAGGATTTCCACGTCTTTGCTCTTGGCCAGACCTAACAGATTTTTCACTTTGGCCTCCAGGGCCACTTTATCGCTTAGCTGACCGTCAGACTTTGATTTGCTCATGCGGCACTCTGAGTCTGAGGTTTGGGCCAGTCCACGGGAATGTCTAGGCTGGGCTCGATCAGAGGCACCAGGGAATGACTGCTTTTTACTGCTGGAGTTTCTGGAGTTTCGTAAACGGTCTCGTGAGGAGTTTGACTCCTTGGAGGCCGTGGATGATGTCCGTTTACCAGATGGGCCTTATGAAGACAATGACAAATATGTGAACAAATGAACAAAACACTACACCTCACAATGCTGAAACTTCAACCGTTCAAAATGTAAAACCATATTAACATACAGGGATCAAATGATAATTTACCTATAAGTTTCATGTCTTTACCAAGATTTTACAGTTTATATAGTCGCCAAAATATATGCTGTATGCAAAGGCTTAATTTAAAATGTGAAATAGGGCAAATTGTGTAATGAAGAGGCTAAAAAGAGACAATTCATTGCTTGTATTGAAAAATTATGGCAAGTGATCAAATTGATAATCGGAAAGATAAACAATTATTAAAAATACATTAAGTTGTTTCATTGCAATGTGCATGGCCGCTTATTAAAAATAGGATATAGTGAAATAAATTAAACTAAATGTTTAAAAATATTGTGTAGTGTATATTATATTATATCATATCATATTATATATATTAAACTACTTTAAATATAACCAAGATGAACAAAATATTTTTAATAATTTAGTGTATACTATATGATTATTATACCATATCATATTATATTATACTGCTTTAAATATAACCAAAAAGAAAAAAAGGGTTAAATTTTTATTTAATATATAGGCTAGTATTTTTAGGGGATTTTATGGTACTAAATTATATTTATGCAGTAGTTATACATTTATTCACTTTTTGAACATAGACCTGAAAATGAAATCTCCCATTTATATTGTCATAAATCTTGAATGTTTTGGAGCGCAGACTAAAGTTTGGTGTCTTTTTTTAAAGACACATGGCAGATTATTGCTAGAGTGACAAGATTAAAAAAGTGAACTTAACAATAAACTATAAAAATATACTATATAACTTTTATATAACAATAAAAAAATAACTTTTTTTTATGAAAAAGTGCACAAAAATACTATTTAGAATTTTATATGAAATATAGCTGTGTTTTTTAAACTGCAAGAAAATCAAAGTCATAAAGTTCCAAAGTTCCAAATTTAAGGTTGATTTCTTTGAAAAGTAGCTTTCAACAAGATTTTGTTTGGGTGCAGTACAACATTTTTCCACTAGATAAAATTAGTTTCCCATTCATTTTCAATGAGGTCATTTTTAACCTTGAGGAGCACAAGTGTGACAATTTTTTTCAGGACAATTTAACCTTTTCAAATCATGTCTATGAGGTTTTTTTGTGTGTGTTTGTGTTCACATAGCAAGTGCCAAAACCTTTACCAAGTTTTGTACCAATCCGATGAAGTGCAAATATAAAAATAAACGAAGAACACCAGAGGGTTAAATACCTGAGTTGGTCTTGGTCTTGGTGTCAGGATTATTAGTGTTTGTTCCACAGGATGTTGTGTGTGTAGAGTTTGATTTCTTGCCCTTGGCAACACTGCTGTTTGTCCCTGCACTGCTCCCAGCCATAGCAGCTAGAAGATCATCATCGCTTTTGACCTGTTGATCAAAGATTAATGAATCACCTAAATAAGTAACAATAACCAACAAATACTAGTTTGTATATCTCAAATAGAAGTTGTTGATTTGACCTTGGAGAGCGGAGCTGTGGTAGGGCTCTTAACAGCACTTTTGCCAGCAGAGGTTCCAGCCGTCACTGCGTCACCTTTACCTCCTCCGCTTGCTGCCTTATTCCCCACTGGCCTGCCTGCTTTCTTCATACTGTGCTCGCTCCTGGTGATACATCTACCCCTCAGTCTATGCAGGGGGAGAGAGAATATAGGTTACAATTTATAGATTTACTCCTGTGACTAAGTTTACTTAATGGCTATACTCATCCTCGGGCCTGGTAAAAGAGTAACGACAAGCAAAATGGCAAAAACTGGTTGGGTCACCGTCCTGAATTCATAACAAAAACAAAAAAAAAGGAATAGAAATACAATTCTTAAAAGTAGTTTGGAATATTAGTTGTAAAATATTACTAAAATGTGAAAAATTTGTCAGCCAAATTATTTGTGCTAAAAATAACCAACATAAACCTGGAAATATCACAAAGAGGAACCTCATGACTGTGTTATGGTCAGCGAGTCTTAAAAATAACAGAATCATTTGTGTTCACATGTGAAATCATATTACTCTAGGGAAAATGTATGAACTTATGCTATTTGTAAAAATATTTTTATATTGGATAATGTTTAAAATAAAGAATAAAGATAGCCTATAACAATAAAAAAAATAAAATGTATATAAAATTAAAAACTTCTGTTAAAAATTGTATACATGTTTTTCAATGTTAAAGAAGGATTAATTTTTTTTAAATATGGTTAAGAATGTATGTTTGAAATTGTATAATCAAAACTGCAGCCAAAAATTGCATAAAAGCTTTTCAATTCATGATACACATTGACAACCACATGACATAAATAAAAATAATAGCCAAATGAAAAAAAAAAAAGATTACTTGGCACATTTTAAACTTAGACATTTCACCTATAAAATGTTTTCCTGTATTATTTTTCTTGGGTAGAAAAAAAAGACTCAGAGGTTCAGAAGGAAACAGAGTCAATACCCGTTTAATTCCACCAGGGGGCAGAAGGGACTAAAATAGCAGCTGAAGAGCATTTGCCCCACTGGGTTAAAGGCTGAAAGCATAGATCACATCTTTCCCAAAGCTAGTTTATCAGAAACAGCCTTTTGGCAAATTTAGCATGATGCGGACTGCTGCTGGAGTTCTGATTGGTTCTAATGACATGGTCGGGCTCACATGTGTTCCTTGTGTGGTAAAGCACTAAGGCAAACTAGGCGTATAAGCACAGCTTGTCATCAGCTGTGCTTGAGGCTTCAGCATGAGTTCATAGAAGAGCCTGCTGTCTCTCTACTGCACATGCTGCTGAAAAACAGTGCCTTAAAAGGCAGCAAAATCCTGGAAGTGCTCAGAACAGGATCAACATAACAATACCAGAGCTGCCCATCTGCACAATGGGAAAACCTTCAACTTAAATTATTTATTTTATAGACAAATTCCAACTAAAGAGTGAAAGCATGATCTCAGACCAATTCGTTTCAGAGAAACAGATTTCAAGTAATGAGAGGGCAACAAGCTATAGGGTAATTATTCTGGGCATCACACACTAATAGTGCCTGGAGATCAGAGCTATTCGATTCTATCGCAGAAAGAACATCTGAAGAGCATTAATGGTGCCTCATTATATCACCATTCAGCTTCAAAGCTAACCACACCACAAACAACTCACTCATATAGGTCACAGCACAAAAAAGGAAACAACATTAATGAAATTTAAAGTAAAATTTCAATCATAAATTCTGTTATTTACTAACCCCCCATATATATTCAAAACTATGACTTCATTATGTGGAGCACAAAATAGAGAAACTCTGAACTCTGTACTAACTACTCTTTTCCAAGCAATTACACAACCGTACCTTAAAAGTGGTCCATATACCTTGTGTGCTATATTCTTCTAAAGCCATAAGACAACTTTATGAATGAATCATTCGTTTGAGTCAGATATTTTCAATGAACCAGTTGATTTGATTCTTGGGTTCAACTCACTGTTTATCAATGGTTCAATCGAAGCATTTAAAAGCTCACTCAGGTGGAAATTAGAGATGCACCAATTGCAATTTTCTTGGCCGAAGTGTGACCTGCCAATACCGATTTTGTAACAATTCAGGTTTTCTTTCAAAGAACTATAATTGATAGCAAGTACAAACAAAAAACGACTTTTCTTCAAAGCAAAATTTTCTTTTCATAAAAAAATAAGTAAAAAGACTAATAAAATAATGACAAATCAACAAATTTCAAACAATAGCACAAATAAATGCAATAGAATAAAGAGAGATATGAATAAAACACGGTTTTAAGTTGTGCAGGTGGGTCTAACAGTATATTCAGGTTAGAAATACTACAGAAATTAAAGTAATCAAATGTAAAATAACACTGGATAGTCTTCATTGTAAAAATTAAATACAGATTAATGCTTACAATTAGTTGCAAAAGGTATTCAGTCAAGAGCAGCGAGTGATTTTCTGTCTTTTGTTCTTTGAATAAACTAACAGAAAGCAGCAGGTTTATTATGCTGCTGTCACTTTAACAGTTTATGCACGGATCCAATATACTGTTACACAACATGCGCTATCAACTATTTACTTTCAAAAACTGATTAACTGAATACTCACCAAGACGGATATTTTGACATAATTTTAATTTTGTGAGTCTTTGACCGTTTAAGCGCAGTTAGCCAATCATTTTGGTACTTGAATACTTCTGGGCCGGGCCGATCGGCAGAAAAGAGGCAGATTCCGGTCCCTGGCCGGTCAATTTGTGCATCTCTAGTGGAAATTCAATTAATTCATTGAAACAAAACTGCTTCAGAACAAAGCAGATGGCTGCTTTCCATTAAAAAGTTGCTACTGTGATATCAATTAAAATATTTAATAATATTGTGATGAATAACATGAAACAGAAATTCAGTGAATAACAACTTTCAGTCTGAAAATTTCAGTCTGTTTGTCACACATAGCCTTCATAGCTTCAAAGGATTTGGAATACAATAGTGCACTTTTATGATGCTTTTTCATCCTTTGAGGCTTGAAAGCTCCAGTCCTAATTTACTGTAATTGCATGAAAAAGTGCAGCCAGTATAGTCTTCAGAATATCTTCTTTTGCGCTCTGCAGGGTTAAAACAACAGGTGAGTGCGAGTAAATGATGACGGAACTTTTATTTTTAGGTGAACTATCACTTTAATACCATCATGTGCAAATTACCCAACATTTCTGTTTTTATGAGAATCCACTGAAAAAGTGAAAAATTGGTTATGATCAGCAACTTAGCCAGTAGTTTCCAAGATGCTTTGGAAAGATAGCATGAATCACAACTTCGATTTTCCAACCCAGTCCTCTGCACTTGTTTTTGGACGGTGCAGATCTTTCCAGATCGTTCATTTAATGGATCCCCATTGTCCTCTCGAGCCTGATCATAGCAAGGCACAGAGCTCGTTCCTCCTGTCTCTCAATGGAAGAGAAAATAAGGCCTAATATCTTACAGCTGTTGCGAGGCAGGGGATGGGGAGATGTGAGAGAACGTTTGCTCATTTCCAATTTACGGACCCCCCAATGGAAAAAGGCTTCAGCACACATTCCCTTAAAGGGAGAGGTTTGGAGCACAACTTCTGGATAGATGTTTTCAGAACTACCCTGAAAGAAATGCTGCGTCAGTCTTCCAGAAATGAAAACTGAACTCTCCAATATTTATTTATCAATTTAAAAACTCTATATAGACTAGGCTATACAATGTTAAAACTAAGTGTGAATGGTTACATTTATTGGTAAATAAATACAAAATAGATGCAATTAATCGCAAATATGCCCTAAAGTATAAGTATAAGTATAAGACACTTATGCCTGAGGTGGTCGAATTGAACATCATATCAACAGTAGTGTTAATTTCATTAACGAAACGCATGGCAACGCATTTATCAACATTCTTATTTCCATGACTAAGACGAAACGATGACGAGACGACACCAACGTCATCAAATGATAACTGTGACTATAACATGCAATATTGTTGGTGAAAAAGCTAAAATTTAGTTAAAAATTTAGTTTTTTTGTTGTAAAAAAAAAAAAGGACCTCTATGAGCTTTCATGCTTGTGGTTGATAGATGTGAAGAGTTTAAATCCCCCAATCATAGCTTTTCTCTTAAAAGGATAACATTTGCAATCAGGCTACATTGCGCACACGCTCTCTCTACACTGCAGAAGAAGCGTGGATGATCTGAAAACACAGATAAACATCTAACCTGGAGTTTAGCGAAGTCCATTGAGATATTCTGCTCAAATGAAAGTGTCATACAGCCAGTCTGAGTTCCTTCATGAGCAGCTTGCACTGTTTGCCGTGTCCAAATATGTGATCAAACCTTCTCAGTGAAGAACTGTAATAAATCCAAACATGGATCTCAATTATATTGTTTGTGATTGTGGTTGCTGAATAGGCCTAAATGCACTTACGCAACATCGGTGTTACAATACAATTTTTTGCTATGGTTTTAATAGAAAACACATTAATGTAACTTGGAATTACTATTTGTAATTTCATAATGTAGACAAGAGTGTGTTAATTTATATGATAAATAGCCTATAACATATATAAATAGCAATTCTCTTGATTTGTGCTTAGGTGAAAGTGCAATAATTCTAATGAAATGTAAAAATCAATTTCTCAAATGACAACAATCGTATATCACAAATATTTGTGATGACCATTCAGTGATCTACAGTGCTTCCACGTCACATTTTAGTATCGGTACGGTACGCTTGGAACCTCAACAGAGGTGGTACCATTTAAAGCGAGCCGAAGCGAGCCGTACCGTACCGTACCATGCAGTGGAAAAGCGCCACAAGTGAGCCGTACCGAACCGAACCGTACCGTACCATGCAGTGGAAAAGCGCCACAAGTGAGCCGTACCGAACCGAACCGTACCGTACCATGCAGTGGAAAGGTGCCATTAGTAGACTAAAACATGACAAGGTTGACTATAGGCTAAATATGATCAAAACTAAAAAGAAGTACATTTGACGCAAGACTGAGACTAATTTAAAAAATAGCTGACAAAATGAACACTAATTAACAGTATAATGTTATTTTATACAGAAATACATTACAGTACATTCCATTTTTTAAAAATGATCCAAAATTCATTTTAGTCATGCCATGTACATGCCTGCAGGGATCAAGTCAAATAAAACACTTGCCCTGGCATACAAACCAATTAACAGACAATCATCTTCTACATCTGGTGACTTTAAGAATAATGAGTCACCCCTTGGCTTAGACCATCCATGATAACACACCCTTAACATGACAAGACGACTAAGCACTTAACAGTTCTCAGCTCTCACACCCCACTTCCACTACAGAACAGCAGAATCCCACCCAATCTTCAAGCACTGACTCAAGACTCACTTCTTTTAACAATACCTGGATTAATCGTGACTAAGGAAAATGTTGTGTTAGCTTGTTTAATTGTATTTTGCTCGTCCTTCTTTTTCCAGCAGAAAACTTCCTGGATTTCGTGCTTGCCATCTGTTGACCATGATGGCTGTCTCACATTTGAAACTAATGCAAACTAAACATCTACCACCAGCCAACTGTGTACTTTTTTAATATATCAATAATTTAGAGGAGAAAAAAAAAAAAAGATTGAGTTGGCGATAAAGATAAATGTCACGTCGCATAGAAATATTTCGCCTAAAAGGTGAGCCCGTGGATATCACACATGTAATTTGCAAACTTTGAATGAGAGTTACTTGTGAAGGAGTCTCAAACCAGTCAATTATTCCCTAAAAGTGAAAACAAAAACTGACTGAGCTTTGGCAACTGTCGCTGCATTAACGACGAGATGAATCTGTAAGCTGACAACGGTATATCAAATCTTAATTTACTGCCTTTATATTTCTCTTGTGGACCATACATTAAAAAAAGAGAGTGAAGAATCAATATTTCTTGTTAAACAAGTTGTTTTTTAAGTCTGTGTTTGAAGCTGCTTTTGATTTTCATATGATTTGTGCGGTGTTCGGACAAAGACTGTTATGGTCAATATCATTTTAGTGATGATATTATTAGATTTAGTAGTATTAATAATAATTTGTAATTGTACTGTTATTAGTGTTTTTAGTTTCATTAAAATGTTTTGTTAATGTGCTATGGAAACAAAAAAGTGACAAACAACGATGCCGTTTTTACTTTGGCCTTTTATAATAAGCATTCTTGACAATTTGTGAATAGATTACAATGCAAATCAATTTTGATGTAGTTTTGTAGCATGTTTTAAAAACATTTTCAGTCCTCAATCCTCATATACGCGTGATGGTGTGGCAAGTGCAGTTATGTGGTGAATTCATTATGAAATAAGGAAAGGCAAATTAATTGAATCTTAACATTAACATAATAATAATACTAGCCTAATAAAAAAATAATATATTAATTTAATACAATAATGAAAAAAAAAGTAAATTATCGTCTTGATATTGTCAAAGGCAGCAGCTATCGGTAATATCTCTGACTATCGTTGATACAATACTATTATGATGTTAAAAATTGCAATAATATCGTGTTGGAGTCTGATATCTATATAAATAAATAAATATTTTTTGTACACAGTACCGTTTAAAAGTTTTGTGTTCGGTACGAATTTGTAATGATTTTGAAAGAAGTCTCTTATGCAAGGCAGCATTTATTTGATCAAAAATACAGTCAAAACTGTAATATTGTGAAATATTATTACAATTTAAAATCACTGTTTCCTACTTTAATTAATTACATTTTTTTAAAGGAAAAAGAAAAGCATTTATTAGAAAAAAATAAATCTATTGTAACATTATAAACATCTTTCCTTTCTTTTTTGATCAATTTAATGTGTCCTTGCAGAATTAAAGTATTAATTTCTGGTAAAAAAAAATATTAGTGACTAGTAAAATTGGTCATTCGCCAGCCACCGTGACTAGGCATAGGCAAAAATGTTACATTTCATGCTTGAGCCCCATCCCATTCCCAAAATAATACAATCAGCTAAATGATTTACTGTAAACATAAATGTTAAGCAAAAAACAATGGCAGAAATCAGTTTTATGAGTAAGTGCAGTGCGGCTCCCGGATTTGACTTCAAGCTGACCCCTGCTATAGAGTGAGCATTAAGAGGTGCTGACAGAGACTCAACACTAACACAACCCACCAATCCCTCAAATATGAGTCATGGCAGAGACGTTTGCACACATACAAAGAAACAGATGAATGGTTCAACACTCCTCTGCAGAGTGTATCACATACTGATAGCTAAATACATCTATTACCTAATAGGCCAAGGTTTCAAGGCCTGAACGAAATAACAGAAAGCATATGTGGGGCTAGAGGTTTTTTTTTTATATATATATATATATATATGCTCTCTTTACCTCTTGACCGTGACATCGTTTGCTGTCAGGACTGTGCAGGATGAGGTCACATTATTAGGTGTGCGCTGCATGTGTAATGCTCACATAATGATTTATTACTACAATGAGGTCATCATAACACTGTGGACCCGGCCTATTAAAAAGACACACGTGACATGAACTTAGGCTCCTCGCTCTTCTGAATAATAACTGGTTCTTGATCCCAAACGTGGATAATTATTATTGTGAATCGGATCAAATGCTTTTGTTTCGGCCTTTCAGTAACCAGGCAATCACAGCCAAAATGGCCAAAAAATGGTGTCAATGTGCTGAAAATTTACTCCTGTGTCAATCTTTGTTTGGACTCTTTGTTCTTTCTCTTTGGAAATGTGTGTATCAGTGGAGTTAGTTACAGGAGCTCTGGGATGGCACTATTTGTTTAGTCCTCTTCATCAGAGCGTGATGAGGGTATTGGAGAGCTGCCCGGTGCAGTCAGGCCATTTGTGTTTGGATAGCCTTGTGGAAACAGAGAGTGGGAATACGCTGTGGTGTTTACTGTGATCAAAATTTTAAATAATATACAATATTTTTATTTTGTGAGTAAGTGATGCTAGTATTTCAAACCAAAGCACAGCACAGTCACTTTCGGTACGTGAAAAAAGCCCAGCCCACCCCAAAAACGTATTGGATCAAAATCCTGCTCCTCATGAATTAAACATCAAACACAGATGAGGAGAGGTTCATTGGACGTTATATGAAAAATCCCTTAAGTTCCACAACTGTCCGGAAAATACAACAGAAATGACCAACTATTGGTTCTTAGGTTTAGTTTTCAGGGAGAACTTTTCTTTATTGTTCTGATTGACTGTAATTTTGCAGCAGTTTGTCAAGACAGAAAAATTGTTTGTCGCTGGAATCTTTCGCATATGGGGTCAAAAACCCTGCTGCACATGACAGTAAAGTACAACAACAAGAATCTCCTTCACTGTTCTGATTGGCTGCGATTTTGTTACGTTTTATAGTAGGGTTGTGGACGAGTCCTCGAGTACCCGGATGTGACATCGACGATTGATCATGAAAACGATGATCACGATAGTCGTGACTTTAAAAAATATATTTAATTTTTTTTCTCTAATTGGTTATTGTGGCATTTTGGGCGGTACCTGAGGTCTGATTGGTTAGCATTCGGACAGCATGCCGTCCGGTCCAGAGCGGCGAAATGAAGTGAAACTATGGATTTGAAAGTGTGCAGTGGTGCCTGGAATCACTTTGATAATGAAAATACAGGTGAAAGATATGCACCACCAATCTGCCATATATACACATAACATTATAATGTTATAAATAATTATTTGTGCTTAGTTGCCTGTGTTTCAGCATTGTTGTTACAGGAAGAGTCAGAGTGAAACTTGTAAACACGTGCGCATTCACATCCTTTTGTACAGATATAAGTTGTAATATTACTTCTATGTTGTAGGCTATATATCCGATTAATCTCATATAGGAGGTGTTTGGTTGAGTTTATTAACCAACACTAGCAAAGTGTTTCAATTTACCGGTGTTCATTCACTCTTCAGCGTCAGCTCAACGGCAATGCCCGACATTATTGACTAATATGATTGGGTTTTTTGAGACAGTTAAATTCCTTTCAGTTGTCCTTTTCAAAAACATCAATGATACTATTAATAATCCAGGCTTGTTATTTTTTTCTCGTCAGTTGGCCTTTGTTTTAATTAAAATCACTTCTCATCATGTCTTGGAAAATATGCGGATGTCTGGAATCATTTGATAAATTAGATGAAAATACAGTTTAGTGCAAGATGTGCAGCTCCAATCTGTCATTTATATATAGAATGTTGTGAATTCATTGTGCTTTAGTTGCCCGTGTTTCAAAGCATTGTTATGGGAAGAGCACATCCACAACCCACAAAGTAACACTTTCTGGCTAGCAGTTCAAATTTACTTGCATTTGCATCCATTTTAGCATCATTACTCCGGTGTTCAGTGTCACATGATCCTTCAGAAATCATTCTAATATGCTGAGATCTGGTGTATTTCTTATTATACATGTTGAAAACAGTTGTGCTGCTTAATATTTCTGTGAAAACTAAGATACATATTTTTTTTTAAGAATAGAAAATTCAAAAGAAAAGCATTTATTTTTTTAAATAGTTCCTTTAGTAACATTGTAAATGCATTTACAGAAACTTTAGATCAATTTAATAAGTCCTTGCTAAATAAAAGTATGAAATAAATATTAACTTCCTTCTAGAGCCCCACCGATATGGATTTTTGGGGGCTGATGCCGATACCGATATTAGGGAGTAAAAAAAGCCTGTATCGATATATCGGCCAATATAATTTTTGTGTATATTATAATACAGTAGCAATATTATTTATTTGTGTGTATATTATAGTACAGTACCAGTCAAACAATGATGTGCGCTCTGCTGGACAAACTACGTAGTTACAAAAAATGTACGAAATTTCATATCGGTGGCATATCTGCGTCATATACGCCGATACCGATATATCTGCGACAGGCTCATATCGGCAGACCGATAAATCGGTCGGGCTCTACTTCC
This sequence comes from Gila orcuttii, assembly GCA_026230005.1. Classification (NCBI taxonomy): domain Eukaryota; kingdom Metazoa; phylum Chordata; class Actinopteri; order Cypriniformes; family Leuciscidae; genus Gila; species Gila orcuttii. The sequence goes on from JAPDVR010000015.1 coordinate 23,654,520, forward strand.
TTCCAGAAAAATTAAAGTTACTGCCCAAAAACCTTTGGAGAAGGTTAAAAAAAAACAGTTCAGCTCCTGAAACCCCTATATTCCACTTCATCTTTTATCTGAAACGCTACCAATTGCACAAGAACTTCAAACGCTGTGAAATGTCTGAACAATATCTTGCTCCATCAAAACCGCCAACAACACATCTGTTGGTAATGTTCAAACGCAATACAATTAGTGAGCCCTTCCTTTAGTTGTGGAAGCATCCAACACACATCTTCCCTAAACACCAATCATTTTGAAATCACATTCACAGATATTTAAGAGAAATATTTTATACACAAACATAAACCACCATTGAACTTGACAAATACAGAAAGGGTTATTATGAAACTCAGAAAGAACGTACTGATAGAGGAAACATGAGGGACATCTTTTTCCCACACACACTTTGAAACATCTCAGCAGGCCTTCAGTTTTCCTATATGTGAACATACACACATTGCAACAGAAACCCTCCCACTGCTTCAGCTCCAGGAATGTGTTTTGTTTGGAGGCCTTTTTGGTGGTTTATTAGATCTTAAGAGGATGCCTCCAAGAACTCCAACTTTTTCACTTGGGATGACTGTCCTGCTAAAGCCAAGGATCGAGAGCGGCCCAAACAGGCTGTAATTCTTATTGCATAAGTCTCTTTCCCTTGACACAATTGCAGTTGTGATAAATAGTTTGAGAAGACGACATTTTTCCACAAACGGAAAGGAAGGAAAGTGAATGAAAATGTCTTGCTCTCAAAACCACTGTGAGGAAGTGTTAATTTTCTTAACGAAATCTATGATGAAAAATTTGTTGACAACCTTTTTCTCATGTAGTCAAATGCATTCGAACAGCCACAAAAGAACACCTGCTCTCCACCTACTGACCTAACGCGTAAACATTATGGGAAGTGCGCTAGCCAGACGGGATTTAAACAATATCAGCTGGAGACCCAAGATAAAAAATGTACTAAGCACAATGTTCTCTCACTATTCCTGATTTCTAACACGCACTCACCACATTTGGCGTGGTCTTCTGGTTATCGGAGCACAAACAAAAGCTACTGCTCTCTGTATGTTTTTCCATCATCTCTAGTGATGTTCATATGTAAATTGCGCGAGCTTATTTTGTCAATTAGATCAAAAGATCTGAAAAAAAACCCCACATAGATTTACCCACCCATAGAACCTCCTCTCAAAGAAATCAGGATATAAGTGGTTCAAAGTGGACAACAGAGACAGATTAAAACACTAGCTGTAAACGGGAATGTCTCCCTTGTCTACTTGTGACCCGATCGAACAAAACGCACCTTAAAGGGATAGTTCACCCAAAAATGAAAATTCTGTTGACCAGTATACTCACCCTCATGTTGTTCCAACCCCGTAGACCTTTGTTCATCTTCGGAACATGAATTAAGATATTTTTGATTAAATCTGAGAGCTGGATCACTTCTCCATAGGCTTCTAAGGGATTGACACTTGCCAGCCCTGAAAAGTTATTAAAGACATCGTTAAAATAGTCTAAGTGACTACAGTGGCTCAATCTTACGTTTATCAAGCGACGAGAATACTTTTTGTGTGCAAAAACAAACAAAAATAACTACTTTATTTAAATAAAGTCGTTATTTTTTATTTTTTTTGCGCACAAAAAGTATTCTCGTCATTTGATAAACTTAGGATTGAGCCACTGTAGTCACTTAGACTATTTTAACGATGTCTTTAATAACCTTTCGGGGAACAAGTGTCAAGATGAACAAAGGTCTTACGGGGTTGGAACAACATGAGGGTGAGTAAATACTGACAGAATTTTCATTTTTGGGTGAACTAGGCTATCCCTTTAGTACCAGTCAGGTGTAGACAGGACAAAAACAAAAACAGGACAAGGTTGACTAATGTGATAAAAAAAATATGAAGCACATTAGACAAATTACAAAAATAAGACTAAATATAAAAATAGCTGACAAAATGAATTCACTCAGCATCAATTTATCCCAGCAAAGATGGACATAGACGGTCTTTATACCAATTAGCCTATGTCAAACCCTCTGGTGGTCTTTACAATGGCATGCATTGTATAAAGGTCCTAGATCCCGCAAGTTTCACAACTAACAACTTTCAAAATTGTTTCATGGAGTTTTTGAATACTGACGTTTTTTGCGGAAATACGTTTCGTCAGCTGAACAATCAGTATGTTGTAAAACAACAGTATGCTAGCGTCTATTGAATGATGTATTCTATTCCTCACAGCCTCGTTTTCATTCCTGTCAAAAATTAAATATGGCGCTAACTGTTACCCTGACGGTCTTTTGGAAGTTAAAATGAAATACAAAATAAGCATTTAGGGAATAGTCATCCATATATATATATATATATATATATATATATATATATATATATATATATATATATATATATATATAAATAATCAAAGAATACAAATTATTGATAGAAAATATAGTACATTCATTTCATTAATAAATAATAAGCTTATTGTCCCCGTCAATGATCAAATATAGGATACCGAATATAATCTGAACATTTGAAGGCATCTAACGTTACCATTCATAATAAATTATTGTTTCAATTGTTGTTCCTCAGTTACTAGGTTTTGAAACACTAACGTTACCTGTATGTTTACTCATTACATTGAATGACTGTTTTAAATTAGATTAAATTAAATTAAGAAGGAATCTACTAATAGTACAAACATTTCAGTGAACCGTTAGCTAGAAACACCGTTAGCTTTTTTTCTCAGATAAATCTGACAAATACCAGATATTGATTGCCATGACCCAAAAGGGTTTGACTGTACAGTTCGAGAACTAACCATCCCTACAAACGTGACATGCTTCACAACAGCCTGAACAACACACAATCTGGCAAAACATAAAAATATGACCAATCTGAAATCCAATTTCATCACTGCAGTCCAGTGTTTACAGCATGGTTGTGAGTTTACAGGCTAACCGCTAATGCTAACAGGATGTGCTACTTGAACAGGATGCGAGGAGAAATAAATCTTTAATTTATTACCTTGGCTCCCTCCTTTTGGTCTGTACAAGCGCCCGTCAGGGTAGATGATCTTCTTGGTAGTGTTCGAGGGTAGATAACAAAGGGTATTCCGGAGTTTTAGTTGTGGCATCTTTTCTGAGAGGCAGATAGCCGTTTCATGCTACATTGACGGCTGGCTGCCCACTGCAAACACAGCGCGACTGACAGACAGTAGACAAACACACAGTAGATCAGATCACCAGTCTCTCTCTCTCTCTCTCTCTCACACACACACACACACACACACACACACACACACACACACACACTCACTCTGCGCCCGCCTACCACATGTGTTTCAATATTACAGCTGTGCAGCATGAAATATTCATTGTGTTAGCTGAAAACAACCAACTTTTGTTTTACAAATTGTCCTGAGTTAAAAATTAAAAAAAATATTTTAAATCTATCTGTAGGCTATTAACGTGTCATACTAATTCATATAGGCCTATCAATAAATCTGCAGCAGTAGTAGCCTAAAATATGAGTTATGTAGCCTACAATATGTGTAGCTACGTTGTGCTGTTCCAATCCCCTTCTATCTTGAATCTATCATTTTTACTAATGACTTATTTCTTCATAATTTTGGCAATCATTCACTCGATTCTTTGTATTTTATGAGTCTTTGCAGATAAGCATGAATCACAAGTGCAACAGAAGATACAGCAGCATTAGTCATAATACACGTTGACATCGTTGAAACAAAGCATGCACTACACTTTATGGATATGGGTGTTTTATTCTTGGTATGCTGTCCAAAGCACACAAAACGATGTTTAATCAAGTCGGATTGATATGATATAGGCCTAATTGCGTCTTTCAATTAATAACAAATAAGGTAGAAAATAAAGTAGAAAACATTTTTTCTTTTCGTTTTCAACTAATTAAAAGTTTTGGGGTCAGTAGGATTTTTACTATAAATGGTAATAGCCTACTTTAGAATAAGGTTCATTAGTTAACAACCTTAGTTAACTACCTTAGTTAACATTAACTAAGACTTAACAATAATTCATTTATAAATTTTAGTTCATATTAATTAAATAATTTTCTAATGCGTTATTAAAATCAAAAGTTGTATTTTTTAACATTAGTTAATGCACTGTGAACTGACATGAACAAACAATGAACAGCTGTATTTTTATTAACTAACATTAACAAAGATTAATAAAGACGGTAACAAATGTATTGCTCATGGTTAGTTCCTGTTAGTTAATACATTAACTTATGAACCTTATTGTAAAGTGTTACCTATTGTAAAGTCTTACCTTTAAAACTTATTTAAATAAATTAATTGATTAATTGATCAAAAGTAAAAGTAAATACATTTATCATTTCCATTTCAAATAAATGCTGTTCTTTTGAATTTTCGATTCATCAAAGAATGTTTTTTTTTACTTTTTTAATATTAAGCAGCACAACTGTTTTCAATATTTACAATAATAAATGTTTTATGAGCCCCAAATCATCATATCAAAATAATTTCTGATCATGTGATACTGAAGACTGTTTTTAAAAACTATCTATTTTTAATTGTTTATAAAACATCAACAAAAACATGGGATTTGCAATTATCTTTTCAACCAACATCATGTTTATTATTCATCTACTTTGTACAGAATCACATTATGCCACACTTAAACAGATCTGCCATACAAGTGTAGCATTGTGCAGTTTGAGTATTGTCCAGTATAAACAATTCACAATAGAGCTTCAGAAGAGGAAGGAATGCTGAACGCAAACCACTGTGTCCTAATGTCTTCTGGGGAGTAATGCTATCTCTTTTTGAGGAACGTTTAATGTACTTGGCCATCGGTCAGATATACACACAGAACAGTGAAAGGCTCCGAGGAGACAATAGGACTAAGGCGTTTATTGTGATCCATCTCCTTAATCCACACTGTGCAATACTTATCCATATACAGAACATTTCCTCATCATGGAGGCTGGGTTGTAAAATGGCAGCCAGGAATATCTTCATCAGTACAGTGTGTAATGGACCAAATAAAAGAGAGAAAAGCGAGGAATGGCTATAGTTGTAATTCCAGTAGGACTTTGATAAAGGAAGTGCAGATTCCGGAACATTCAATGGAATAAGAACAGAGAAAGGCAATGATCTTCAACACAATTACAGGAATGTCTCGGTTTTCCTTACTCTAAAGGAAATACACAAGCGTAAAGACTCTGTCGTACAATAACTAAAGGTAATCTCTAAAGGAACGTAAGTGATAAACAAATCAACATGCCTGCATGTTACATGACATCCTAACAATACACAGCCTCTCCTTTGTACTGAACAACATAATACAGATATATGCACATTAGCCATTAAAAACTAAACAATTTACATACACACTTAACAGGGCAAGGTATTGGCACTGTTCAGGATCGCAAAGTGCTTGCAAGTTTTGTGAACAGCAAAAAAAAAAAAAGAGAAAAAAATATCCCAAACCATTAAACAAGAAAGATTTACAGTGTTTGAAATAAGTTAATTTTTGCTCAATAATAGGAATGTAGTAGCAATGATATCATTCTGATGGAGAACACCTATTCATTTTAATATACAGTTAATATACAGTATTAAGTCCATTAGTTACGGTTGAGGATGTATGCATAACATTGAATACCTTATATGATATAAAGATTTAAAACTAGTTTTACGATTTGTTTTCTAAGTTATGTGAGGTTTTCATTTAGAAAAGCACTGAAAGATTCAGTGTTCTAGTCCTATAATGTCATGTGATATTGCCCATGTGCACTGTATTGTTTTAATATAGGCTCAGTAATCCAAAATTTAATTGGATTTATGTGACATAAAATAGGGGAATGTTTTCATAAATCGAACAATGTATTTTCTTGGGAATCTTGGGAGTGGTAGAAACTATAATTGTGCCACTGTATAGTTTCTTTTTGGTCATGAACCATTAAGACCGCTACTATGTTGACCATAGTCACACATTGGTTAAAGAATCTCACATCTGAATTCTCTGCGTTGTGTTTTATCCATCAGAAAAGGGCCATATAAATGTGTTCCTCATGATTTGAGTGTTCAGATGTTCCGTAGCCCTCGCCACGGGAAGACATAAATCATAGGTGAGCAAAATGTCAGATCAAATAAAACGGTCATGGAAAACTGGAATTTGTAATTCTTTATAAACCCACAGTGCTGAAAGGAACAAGACAAAACGCAAGAATAACATTCACCATCCAATGACCTACGAGAAAGCTTGGCACTCACCATTCAGTCAGAAAAGTTACAATGGATGACAGTGAAAATAAACAACATCACCTGCATGTTGAATGTAACTTTAGTGCTTGTAACAGCGAGTCAGTGAGAAGATATCAGACTGGCTTGTCATTCTTCACTGTGAATTTCTCCAGAAATTTAAACAGAATGCTACTGATGCAGTTGGGAATTCACTCCGCTTGGAAGATTTCAGTAGGTTTTTGATGCCCTCTATTGGTCACATGCTGAATCACTTAATTCCCAGGGCATTTCACACCATAACGCACCTGAGCTTCTCTTCAAACCTCTGTGGAGAAGAGCATACTCTGACGTTTACTATCTGGAGTAGGGATCGTCTCCAGCTGCAGGAAGTATAGTAATACCTGGACCTATAGAGATAAAGAGGAACTATCTGACCAACAGATCCAACCAATACATCAACAGAACCATTATTTTGTTCATGACTCATTTAGGACAGTTAAAACCAGAACTCTACTATTCTAGAACGTAATGTACATGTGTTACCTGAGACATAACCTCAAAAGACCAGCTGTCACTCATAGAGATGGGCTGTGTGGGATTGGCTGGAATTTTACTGTCCTTCTCAGAAGGGCGAAGGAGGGTTGGGCCGAACACTGTGGCGAGATTGTGGAAGGACATCTTGTTGAAGCTCTCATTCTCAGCCACCCTGAGGAAAACAACGAAGAACGTTTCAGTCGTAGTGTAGGTCTAAAACAAATCTTCTGTTCTGCAGTACTGCAGTGTGACTTCTCCTACGTCAACCGTCATATCAAAAACCAATAGGAGCGCAGAAAACGAGGCAACAACAAAAAATGACCACTTCCTCCACACACAAATCTTTAACGCTAAAGATTGTTTTTGTTTGCTAGCCAGCATTCCAAAGCACACCGAACGTGATTGATGATGTAAAACCCCGGACAAGTCTTCTTGCGTTTTTAACATCCTTTGACTTGAGTGACATTAATGACAGCTGAGATCCTACAGTGTGACTTGGCTTACAGCCGGGATCATGTTCATACAGTCTGACGAGCAACAGTCATAAAGGACTAGTAGAAATCGTATAGTTTGCACCCGGCATGAAGACAAAAATAAACATATTTAATTTATTAACTCAGTTTAATGTCTTTCTGCTTATTAAAGACTGGTATAAATTATGAGATTAATTGTGATTATTCAATTCTGTTGACAGCCCTAATTTACATATAGTTTTGTAAAAAAAAACAAAAACATGCAGTATGCTATGCAGTAGATAGGGTGTTATTTTGGGATATTATGGTTCCTAGATTGGGATCAGGTTTTTACAAGAATTCACTTAGGAATCATATTATTGAAATTGACTGATGGGACAATCTTCACCTCTTCAGATGGTCCAGCAGAAACAGGAAGGTCAGCAGGTTTGGTTCGGGTAGTGAGAGCAACAAGTTCAGCATACAGCTTTCCTTTGCAACACTGTCCGACAACGCTGAAGGAAATGGAAAAAAAAAAACAAGAATAAATTCTTAATGTGAACTGTTTGATATAAACTATTATTCATCATAACTTGAAAAACTCTCAACTAACCAATGCCTTCAGAGAAATTTGCATAGAGTTCATCGGTGAAGAGGGGCTCAGGAAGCTCTCTGAAGTAAAGCTTCAGTGTTCCAGCAATGGCATTCACGTCCATCTCACTCATCATGACAGAAACGTCTTTATTGTCTGTTGAGTCACAAAACATTCTCATTTTTAGCCATATCAAAAATGTGTATGACATTAAATATATAATATAATATAATATATTTTAATCATTTTATTTCGTTCATCCCTACAAGAAGTACTACAGTACTTACTGGCATCGAAGGCAGCTTTCAGGGCCTGGATGTCTGTGGCCACACCAGAGACACGATAGATGCCCACTTCCTCCATCCCTCTGCGCTCAATCTCCTCCACACACTGTCTCACAATGAGAGGCACTTTGGAGTGCTCCCGTCTGAGAGGAACAAACACACACAAGTCAACAACAAGCATCTGGAAAATATATTTTAGTTGATATGCGCTGTTTTTTGTTGTCGTCAGTATTAAAGCTGTAAATTCTATGACCACAGAAAATTATGGGAAATCTTTTGGCCCATTTCTGGGATGTAAAAAACCCCCAAGTATATTCAAAGAGCTTGTTTATTTGTTCACTATGAAAGGAAAAATTACTTTGGGGTATCCACATTCTCACAGCCTATATTTAAACCTACATCTGCATTATCCTGACAGAGCATTCCAATATCAACATCATAATGAGGCCACCAGGGAAAATGAACATTTTGTCCCTCCCAAAACTGTCATGTTTTTTTTAAACAACTATTATTACAGAGCAATATTTCACCATTATACATTGCTGTTAAACTATGAAAAATGCATATCTGAGAGTCTAATTTCCCAAATCCACAGTCCTGTTTTTATTGCAGTCCTCTGAGGGAAGCCCTTGGCAAACCCTAGCCTTTAATAATAATTTATTCCTGTTTCTCAGGAAGTCCATAATGGGGTTGCTTTCTGTTTTCCTTCCTGCTTTTAAAAACCCTTCTGATGAAGACCACCTTTCCTCAGCTTTATTAAAAGGAAGTGTTCCCCCTCCTTAATTTTATGAAACCTCATTTGAGTCAGGTGGGTCTATGAAAACACTCTAAGAAGGGTCCCTGTGTCTTCTAAATTATGGGAAACATGGCTGATATCTGACTGGTGTTGCTCTTGGAGTGAGAGATGTGTGAGTGGAATGTGACTGCTTTTATTAATGAATCATGATTGACTTTTACAATACAATATAACTTTATTCATTTATAAATAATAGCGCACTCGCTAGCCTTTTTGGCTTAAACTGACATCTAGTGGTGTGAATGCAGTATTACTCAAAAACAAAAGTTTCCAGTTAAGAAATTAGATAAAAATAAGGGGGATACAAAGTAAAAATAAGTAGTGTTTGGCTGGTCATGTGATCACAACATGGAAGCCCCCATGAGGAGACCAGCTCCATGTAAAGAAAAACAGCTTTTAGGCTACTGATATGACTGTATAAATATAAATATCCATTATATTAATAATGTGTTTTATATAATGTATTTATATCAGTCATACACTGGATAGATTGATCTGTAGGTTGACTCACTTAATGACGGCCCCGATTTTGACCCCAAACACTCCGGACTGTTTCCTGGAGGGCATCCTCTTCAGACTGAACTCTCTGCTGGTAAACCGCATAGACAGCTTGACCTCAATCTGGAAAGAGTGATGAATATGCACAACTTTTTTTACAAAAACATCTCACTGATGAGAACAAAAGAGCTCTGTGCTCAATCTCACCTATCATATAATCAAGAATTAAATAACTGTAAGCTGTGGCCATCGGCTTAAAATCAAGCCACATGACCAAGATAATCCATCATTGCTTCATACTGCTAAAACTTTATAGCAGACAAATGATTGTTAACTATTGATTGGAGGATGTAAGTAGATATAACCAGTAGTGTGTGTGTGTGCGTCTACGTATATATAGTTGTGGTCAGAATTATTGGCACCCCTGGTAAATATGGCTGGAAAAATAAATCTTAGATATTTTGATATTTATCTTTTTTGATATAAATCTTTCATTCAAAACATTCCCAAAAATACAACCTTTCATTGAAGTAAAAGAATTGAAAGTGTGTGTGTGTATAAAGGGGGGGGGGGGGTAAATATTTCAATTTAAATATTAATGGGAATATACTTCAAAAATATTTTACTCATTAACAATTCTAGGGGTGCCAATAATTATGGCCAACGTGTTTTGGAGAAAATCATTTATTTCATAATGTTTTTTTCCCCCTACTTTCAATTCTTTTACTTCAATAAAAGGTTAAATTTATGTACATTTTTTGAATGAAAGATCAAAAGGATAAACAATGCACATTTATTTGTACAGCCATCTTTGATCATATTTACCAGGGGTGCCAATAATTCTGACCACAACTACACACACACACACACACACACACACACACACGCACACACACGCACACACACGCACACACACGCACACACACACACACACACACACACACACACACACACACACACACACACACACACACACACACACACACACACACACACACACACACACACACACACACACACACACAAAAGCTTAAGAAATTAATACTTTTATTCACCAAGGATGCATTAAATTGATCAAAAATGACTGAGATTTATGTCAAATAGATGAATATAGAATAATTGAATAATAGAATAATTGAACTTTGTATACATCAACGTAACTTGAAAAAATGTATCACGGTTTACACAAAAATATTGAGCAGCACAACTGTTTTCAAAATTAATTATAATGATGCTAAAAATTCAGCTGTTGAATTTTTTAAATATATTAAAATAGTTCTTTTAAATTGTATTAATATTTCACAATACTTTTTGTCTTCAGTATTTTTGAGCACAGCATTAGGGAATAATAAATACAAAAACAATTTCGACACAATCTAATTTAAATATCTTACAAAATCTGCAAAATAGACAAGTAATCAGCATCTACATATGTACTAAATATGGTTATATCATGATATATTTCACAGTTCTCTGCTATGACACAGCTAAATCAATTATATTTACTTCCCAGACATACACAGATGATCTCAATCAAAGTGTGCTGGCCTATTTAAATGTAAATGGACTTTTGAACATTTAATAAAGTGATTGCTCCTATTATTAGTAAAGGTGTTATTATTGTGCAGGATGAGCCACACTGACCCCATTCATGCCGATTACTGTCCTCTGCCAGTCTTTACCCTGCAGTGATTGAGGATCCAGCTGTGAAAATAGGGACAAATGTCAATCAAGAGGATAATCCTTATATGAGTGCGACCCAAACACAAAGTCACCTGCTAAAAATGGCAACTTCATGAACACGCTACTGGAAAGTATCTATATTTCGCAAAATAAATAAATAAACAAATGAGCTGAGCCAGGACAAGTGACGATAGCTGTCCAGGCACAAAGTATGCATATCATACAGATCAATGCACAATACTCTTTTAATTTACACTTACATGCACAATCACTTTAAAATAACAGAAATGCACAACCAAAAGAATATTATGATCCAAACGGTATCCCTTCTTTATGATATGTGTCCATCTTCCCTAGTCTTAAGCCCAGTATTACAAATCATCCACATAATCAGTTGTCAGTATCAATCCAGTGTCTCTAATACCAGATGTCAGTTTGTATTTATTGTGATCTGCTATAGTTGATGTGACAACATAATTTACCAGCTTGCTGCCAAAGGAAAAACCTGTATTGATTGGTTGGCTTTACTCAATGCCAACAAATCTGATTTATCTAATTTGAGAAGCAACTGCTGCACTAGAACATGGTGAAATGACAGCAACAATCAATGTCATATTCTGTACACAAATGTTCAGACAGCATTTTTCATCATCATACAAGAGTACATACTGATATCAATATTGATAATAAAAAGAAATGTTTCCTGAGCAAAAAATCACCATATTAGAATGATTTCTGAAGGATATGTGACACTGATGCTGAAAATTCAGCTTTGCCATCACAGTATTACCATCACATATATTCAAACAGAAAACAGTTTTCAATTGTACACTTATAAAAACAATATGTCATGTATGCCCCACTTGCCAAAATGGGGGGGTCTGGTAAGGGGTTAATGTAGTGCTGACACTAAAACTCTGTAAAATTGAATTTTTTCTCACAGAAATTTTCATTTTGGGTGAACTATACACAATACAGATTGTCACTATCCACAATACATATTGTTGAATTTTTGTATTGTGATATATTGTTACACGATATATTGTTACACCCCTTGATGTTGATCTTGAGCTGTGTTTATTCATAATAAAGCACAGTTATGTTTTTGATGATTTCTGAAGGATCATGTGACACTGATGTTTAAAAATGTTACTGAAAATTCAGCTTTGCATCACAGGAATAAATTACATTTTAAAATATATTACAACAGACACCAGTTCATTTATATTGTAATAATACTTCACAGTATTACTTTTTTAATAAATAAATTCAGCCTTGGTGAGATTAAGAGATTTCTTTCAAAAACATTTAAAAAATCCTTAATGTTTCCAAACTTTTGACCGGTCCTGTATATATAAATATATCTTGACCCCTTGCTGCCCCCTGGAGGTATGAAAGCCTTATGTAAGTCTTATGTACTCATTCTCAAGCCTTAATAGTTTTCAAATAACAATTTCTGTTGTATAGTTTTACCAAAACAATGCACACCCTACTGTTTTACCGATGCCACAAAATACAGATCAAAGAAAAAAATTCTTGCAATGATTGATGGTAAAATCCACATCAAACACTTTACTACCTCAATTCCTAACCAGCCTGCTTAATAATACATCTCAAAGCAAGTTTCTCATTCCCAGAATTCCTCACACGAGGAGGTGAGGCTCCCGTTACCTTCTGCCTGAGGAGCGTGCTGCGAACTCTACCCCACAGTCGAGCCCCGGTGCTGGGACCTCTCCTGAGGCCAATATCCACCTTCTCTTCCTCCTCCTGTTTCTCCTCTTCCTCCACTTCACAGCTGCTAATGAGTTCTTCCTTCATCAGTTTACTGCTCACAGCCTTCATTCTACCATAATGCTCTTCTCCATTCTGGATCTGGTCCTTATTGCCCATCTTCCTCAGAAGAAGCTACTGTTATTGACGAGAAGCAGCAGGATACAGGAACACGAATCCCTCCCCGCTCACAGAAGCACAGTCAAATTCAGATCTTCTAGCACAATTGCAGGCTTGCGTTCCATGTGTTCCTGAAGCAGTGCGTGTTTTGGTATAACCGTTCTCATGCTGGTCTGGATGAACCTGTTGTTGTGAATCTTGTCTGCTATAGTCTTGAGTTCACACACACACACAGATCTCCCCTGACAGAGCTGTTTCACAGATGGAGCCCTGGGATTAACTACTGAATCTCCACCCACCGTGATGATTACGGCCCAGTGTGGCAGCTGACCTACCAACAATGTATTCAAGACAATTTCAAGTGTTTTGCTTGGTGTTTTTCTGATTATAGTACTGAAATGTGGCACTTCCAAAGTTTAGGACAATATTATGTTCTTCCAATCACTATTTATCCTGTTGTAACAATCGTATGAGAAGAAACTTTTAACCCTATACAAACAGGTATAAAGGATCTCGCTTGGAGTGTTTGAAGTAAACAACTATACAGTCTGCCGCCACAAAGGAAATGCTTATGGTTGCCATGGCAACAAATGGTCACGTGATTAAGACAAAAGGTTTCATTTGCTGATACAGACCCTCACTCCTCCCATCCGTAATGTCGCACCTGCCCCTTTGGGACTCTGTCAGCGTGTCATGTCCCACTTTCTCTCTGGAGTGCTTCCAACTCTGACGACAATCCATAGTACAGTCCCTCTAATCCTTCTCCAGCACAACACCTAAGCAATTCCCCAAGGTCTTCCCTCTGCTGTTTCCTCTGGTGACATGACCACACCACCGCATATGGCAGGATTATCAACCTGAACAACTTACCGGCTTTGTTCGGTTCACTGCATTAGGCATTACAAATGTAAATGCTTAGTCATTAGCAGATTATAAGTACACCGCCTTGTTTTATCCAGGGATGCATGACTAATCTATAAAATCAGTAATAAAAATAATCAACAATTTTATTGCCGAGTGCACAGGGAAACAGTTACATCAGTTACATCACTTTACAGAAGTAAAAACGCAGTTCTATGGGGGAAAAAAACCCATATGAGGCCACAAAGCTTAGTTACATGTTGGCAGGACCTTCATTTTTTATCATTTAATTTAACGGAGTGTCTATTTACACTAAGTGCAAATAGCCCGTCTTGTTGGCAGAGGCTATTTACACTAATTCCGCCCACTGAGGTCTGGTTGGGTCAGACAAAATTACAGATGATGCTGCATCGACATCAGGAGCAATAGTGTAGGGGTAAGGCGAGTGGCAGAAAGTTTTGATGCAAATCGACCCATGTTTGAATCCGCCTATTGCCGAACTCGCTCTACTTTTACTTTTTTACCATCACATATCAGATCGGAAAGGCATTTATTTTCAATAAAAATGAAGAAAATATTTGAAAAGTGGAAATAAAGTGTCTAACGTGTGTTTAATATTAAAGGTTTAGGGGTAGGTAGGGAGGGCTTTATTGTCCCAATAAGGCGGCATCCATTTAATAATTTTATTTTAATTACTGTAATTACTGCAGACCGTTTAATGTACAATAATGTTAAAAAAATAGTATCTCTGCCACTATTTATAAGTATATACTGTAGCATCTAACTACTATTTACACTTATTGCAAAAGAAATACTGCTATAGTGTAAAAAAAAATGTATACGATATTTTTATAAAATATGCGCTATTTTCACTTTGTTAGCGAAAGATTCTATGTAAAAAGATTCTAACTGTGTAAATAGCATTTATCACTATTTGCACTTAGTGTAAATAGCCTGTGCCTTAATTTATTTACTTAATTTAAATAATTTTATACATAATTTAACTTTTTAAATTTAAATTTAATATTTAATATTTTGTTTACTTTGTTCTTAATTGGTCCTTGTACTTTAAACTTGGACATTAAATACACTTTTATCTGATTAAATAATTAATCAAAGATATTATCAACAGATTAATCAATTAATAAACATTTTTTAGTTGCAGACCTACTAAAATGTACTGTGAAAGAAAACCTGAGAAATTCCGAAAATCTCAACAACGACTTACAATATAACCGCAGTGTTCAAAACAATAAGCTGTTAACTGTCAGGTGTTTGTTGGTGAGATCAACGCTGGGCTCTGTGATCACTGTGAAGAACCACTGCTGAAATTATATGTGCAGTTCACCATCTCAAAACTCCGTGAAATATTCAAGTATCATATAAAGGTATCCCTGCATGTGATGAGTGGACATAATGAGCAAGCATACCTGAATCTGTCCCTTGGCCATGATGCGATCCATGTTCTCCCCATCATCCATGCACTGTTTGACCTTACTGTAACACAGTAGTCTGAGGGTCTGAGAGCCCTCCAGCTCAATCTCAAACTCCTGTGAAAAGAGTCAGCTTGCATTATAATGTCTTTTCATATTTAAAGCTGCAAGGTTTAATTTCTTCT
Organism: Gila orcuttii; assembly: GCA_026230005.1. Lineage (NCBI taxonomy): Eukaryota > Metazoa > Chordata > Actinopteri > Cypriniformes > Leuciscidae > Gila > Gila orcuttii. Next base: position 23,669,995 of record JAPDVR010000015.1, read on the forward strand.
CAAATAAAAGTAACTGTAACATAATTATTATATCTGTCTTTCTAACACTATATAGGTTTCTTTATAATGTAATATTTTTACAGGTAAGTGTGTGCTGACGATGCGCTGCAGTTCTGACCTCATTCCAGTTTGGCTCTGTGGTGTCTCTGTACACACGAGTCTTTGCTTTGTTCACAAAGTAGCCGAAAGAGTCCACCTCTAGCGTACAGTACAGATCTGAGGTGAGGGAGAGAACAGACAACAAGCTGGTTACATATAAAACCCTTTTCAAATATATATATATTTCCACACAGTATCTTTTCCAAATAAAGTTAAAGGTAAAAGTATTAGAAGAGGGCAATATGAAAAAAATCACAATATTTATAGCTTAGATATCAAGTATATTCCATGATAGTTATTTTCTAAGTTGTATTTTTTTATTTTTTTTTTATTTACTGAATAAAGGCTTTATAAATAAAATGAGAAAAAATACAAGATATATATATAAAAAAATAAGATCACATAATTTAATAAGTAATCAAACGCAGCTTAACACTTTAGTTAATTAAAGCAAAAGAAACATTAAAATAACACTGAAATTAACACTATAAAACAGATTATATATTTATTTACACTACTGGAGTCGGTATTATTTTTATGTGACCTCTGGAAGTCTCTTATGCTCTGCAAGACTGCATTTGTTTGATAAAAAAATATAGTAAAAACAGTAATAGTGAAATAAAATTACAATTAAAAATAACAAATATATTTTTTAAATGTAATGTCATTCCTGTGATGGCAAAGCTGAATTTTCTTCAGTGCCACATGATCCTTCAGAAATCATTCTAATATGCTGATTTGGTGCTCAAGAAAATTGTTGTATTATCACAGTTGTGCTGCTTAATATTTTTGTGAAAACCATGATATATTTTTTCAGGATTCATTGAGGAATATAAACCTCAAAAGAATAGTGTTTATTTGAAACATAAATCTTTCATAGCATTATGAATGTCTTTGTCAGTCTTGTATTTTGTTTTGTCAATTTTGATCAATCTACTTTTCATTATAATTATTAATACACTAGATTATTTAATAAACACTGGCTTCAAATCGTGCCTGAGAACAGCCTTCACTGTAACACAGCCTCTCTAAGGGCTTTTTTCTTAAATCGACCACTGTATGTGAAGAGCTTTTGGTTCACACAGTTCAACCACACTCTACATTAAGGAAGATTTTAAAGGGGACAAAAGCAGAAACAATAAATGAGCGAGTTTCTTAAGCCAGGCAGCTACGCAAAGAGAGATGGAAATTAACGATGGAAAGTCAGATTTAAGAAGGAACGCAGTGTTCCCTGTTCCACAGCTGCTCATAGAGAACTCTGCCCAACAACAGCAGGGAGCATGTCAGGTGTTTTCATGCATGTGCGCATATATTAGAGACATTCAATAATTTAATGATTACTGTGAGCCGGATTTCACTCCATCTAATTGCAACCGCCAAAAAAACACACCGCTCCAGTCTCATAAACTAGGTGAGACATCGCGTGCCAGACAACTTACTCGAGCTCTGTTTCAGCCCTGTCGCAGAATGGACAATCACATTCAGAAAGCCGTACAGCCCCGTGGATTCATCATCTATTAGGGGAAAAAGCAATTCAAGTCATGACCAGTTTCAGATACACAAATAGTTCTTAATGAAGCAAATAAAAAGGCACTCACCTTCTTTATTGATTGTCAGAGGAACATTGTGAACCGTCTGTAGCTTCACGCAGGAGTTGGTGAGCATCTGCAACTCCAGCGAAGTCAAAGAAAAACTCTTGAAACCTGGGAGAAGACATTCAGAAATCAAGAGAGACTTGGGTCAGTGAAGCCACCAACATCTGAATTGAACTAAGTCACTCTCTCGCTGTGATTTTATTGGAATGTAGGAAGGTTTCGGAGAGGAATAGCAGCGCTTACACTTTTTCTGCTGCTCCCGAATGATCTCCCTCCACTCCTCTCGCTCGTAATCAGACGAAATGAGGAATGTATAGCCCTGAAATATAGAAATAAAACACACAAGAAATAAGAACTTTTGCGAATGGCTTGTTTGAATTGTCAGTTTTACACTTGGTGTGTTTGTGTTTTCTTTTTAGACAATATACTATAGAATTCCAATCTTTGTTATTGTTCAGCTATCTGCCATAACATGAAAATAGAAACAATATTAGTGCGAGTAATTGATGTCAGGATTAAAAAAAAATTGGGTAAACTATCCCTTTAAGTTTTCAAAAGTCTTAAAGAACTTTTAAGCAAATGCAAACACAGACTGCAGATTTTTGGTATTGATTCACCTTGCCATTCCTGTTACTGACTCTGAAGGCCATGCATGGAGACATGAGCAGCAGCAGCGATTCCTGTTCGCACAGTTTCTTCCTGAGGCGATCAAGGGCTTTACCTCCTTTACACACTCTCTGAACACGAGATGGGAAACAATTAACACAAAGCTGACTGTTTGCAGAAGAAAAGCATTTCTAATGAATGGCTTCATCTACCTTTTCTCTCTGGATATCGTTCTTGATCTGGGAGATCTTGACCTTTATGGAATCTATCTCTTCCTCTGGTATCTGGGGGACCGGGGAGGACTCGGATTCATCAATGGTCTGAAAGGTGACATCAGCTAGCGGGATATACCACTTACAGTCGTACTGCTGCCCCTTCCTAAACATTGGGAGACACAGAAACCAGGGTGTCACATATGTGACAATGAAGATGAGAAGAAAATAAAGTTTAATAAACATTGACTTGCCCTCCGGTTTGTTTCTTCAATTTGGCGCAAAGCAGCAGGTCGGTAAAGAGGAAGACATGGCGAAGTTTTCGTGCCCCTTCTACTAACTCCACCATAAACTGGTCTCTGAGAAGCTGTCGATTCTTTAAAGACATTAGGATTACTTTAAAATGCATGACAATACTTTTAAAACAATAACTGTCTTTTTTTTCCCTGTTATATTTCTATAAAATTGCAGATGTAATCCTAATAATAACAACACAAGTACTAATAGACCCTTTTCGTAGACTGTGATGACGTGCTTCCATATCGTAAAGCTACTTTTTACAGTTTTGAGAGTGGCGAATGTGACAATTTTTCTCTTCAGACCAATGTTATCAATCTCTCAATTTTTTCCCCTCTTTTGTAAAGTCTCAGAAATGCTATTGCGGAATTCTTATGCTATTGGAGCAAATTTGAATAAAATAAAATAAAATAAAATAAAAGTTTACTCAATGACGATTCTGAACTCTGGAAATGTGAAAAGGGTCTCAGAATGTTTTGCAAACCAAAAATAACCTTGACACACTTAGTTTCAACTGTTCAACAATAGGGGGCGCTCATGTATGGTTTACTGCCCCATGAATCAGTGGCAGTCATTATTTTTCCTGAGGCAGAAGGTCATTTAAAGTAGGTGAGGAGGAAAAGCAGCCAATGAGAGGCTCAGACTCATTCACACAAATGGAGGCATGACACACTTAAGAAATTGCGCTATTGTGGGTGAGTCACGGGAGCTATTTTCATGATAATGATGGCAGCCTGAGGGGGTTTCAACCTTGGACAAGCATGGCTTGATTGGATTTAAAAATGTGTGCTTGATGAGATGATTCGCAAAAGGCAGATATGATGGTAATTACCTACTGTAAATCACATTAGGGAAAAAAGTTTAACCTTCATCGAAATGTACAACATATGTTCTACAAACAACAACAAAAAAACACAAGTAGCTCATTTTGTCCTTAAAATTGAAAAAGCTCCTAACGAGATATTCCCAAAAATGTCCATCTCAGGTCAGTCTTTATAACTGGGTGTGTATTTGCATTCTTGAGTGACCGAATCGTCCCTAATTGAAGGGTGTGTGACATATGTGAAAGACATCTGCTCTTTTCATTTCCTAAACGTCTGTGTGTGTGTGTGTGTGTGTGTGTGTGTGTGTGTGTAGATGCATTCAAAACATTGGCTCTGACCTGTGACCCTGGCTTCAGTGAGTGTGTGTTCATCCCTTATGTTTAAACTTGCTTTTTTTCTTTTTTTTTTACATCAAGATTTGGCCCACATGATATATGGGTACAGTATTGACTTTAGCTGCATTCAGAGACATCTGCTGAAACAGCCTAAGATGAGATGCAAAACATGGCCATGAACTGGAAATCCATCATCTCGCAGACAATAATTACACAGGATATGGACCAAGATGTCCTGTCATAAAGAAACGATAATGCTGAAAAATACAATATTTGTATTTTCTTTCTGAACAAGCATTATCAGAGCTCTGAATGAAAATGTATACATGCAATTAAATGTATCATATGTTTTTGGTAATGTTTTACCACTAAATCAATTCAATTGGACTTTGAATATAGTGCACAAAAGATATAAGCTATGTTTATGGCACTTTTGTGCATTTGAGTAATTGTTGAAGCTTGAAAGCTTCAGTTATAATCAGAGGTGGAAAGTAACGAATTACATTTACTCGCGTTACGTAATTGAGTAGTTTTTTTGTGTACTTCTACTTTTTAAAGTAGTTTTTAAAATCTGTAATTTTACTTTTACTTAAGTACGTTTTCTTTGAAGTATTGTACTTCGCTACATTTGAAATCATATCCCTTACTGAGTAAAAAAAAAAAAATACAAGAGAAAAAAAAAAAAAAAAAAAAAAAAAAAACACACACTACGGAAACTACTGAATTGATTGAAGGGCGGGAGAACAAAAGTGCAAAAAAGGTGACGCAGACCCAGCTGAAGCTGAAAGCGAAGCGCCAAGCGAATTATGGCCAGTATGAAAAGTAGAAAAAAAGCGTGGTTGTCCTCGAGGATATCCAATTTGCAAAAAATGTGGACGCAAAGTGGCTGCAAAAAGAGGATATAGGACACCATCCCTCCTGCAGATAAAGGTATGTCCCGATTTACGTGATGCAAAGGGAATCCCGGAATCCAGTCATGAAAATTGAATTCACATAATGCAGATGTCACGTAAAACATGCAAAATAATGGATGGATGAATACATGGAAAGTAGAACTGTGCAATAAATCCAATCGCGACATGGTCTGTGAATATTTAAGCTAAGCACAATGTAAATATATCCCTATTTGTTCTGCTGAGCTGCGTTTGTCTACTACATACTCAAGTAGCCTACTCGTGACGTTCATGGTGTTTTCTGCGTCTCACAAACAATTTGAGGATATGAATACATGAACATTTCCAGAGCTGCTCTGAGAGAACGCCTAATGAGCATTTTCATAATTTTATTTGAGAAAAACCATTGTCAAATACACTTTGAAACAGGTCTTCACTACAACCCGTCAAAATAAAAGTTTGGTTTTACTAGGAGAAATTATGACAGAAATATATTACTATTGTAGGCATACAATAGAACGTAGCCTACTTCTCAAAATAATAATAATAACAACAATAATAATATATTTTATTTAAACATTATTTAAAGGAATATTTTTTTTGTCCATGGTTTAATTTAGTAAATCTGTTTTTGCAGCGCTTCCCCAAAAAATAAAAGGACACAAGTTTAAATTTACATTTGATTACCACCGTTTTTGATAATATATTTGGATTAAATCATAAAAAGAAACATTAATTTTCTGAATAAAATACATTTCATAGGACAATATTATTCTTAAACATTTTAATAAATCATTAAAGTTAAAAATAAGTTGTTAATCTAATTCATTATCAATTATTGAATTTAATTGATTAGACATGTTTTATTGAAATTTTAATAAACAAACAAATTATTTCAAGTTTGTTATAATAAAAGCACTTGTTCAACCAAAAAAAAAATCCTGTTTTCATTAATTTAACTGTCATTTTAACTGATGATAATAATAAAAATACCCATAATTGAATAATACAGTTTATTTATTTAACAATTGATTAATACTGTAAACCGTGATATTTTCTGAGACGTTACCATACTGTGAAAATCTCATACCATTACAACCCTACACGGGAGGGTCCCCCACCCCACCCCCGCAGTTAAAAAAGTAACTCAGTAACTTTTACTCTGAGTACATTTTAAATGAGCTACTTTTTACTTTTACTTGAGTAGATTTTTAGACCGGTACTTTTACTTGTACTTAAGTAAAATTTCATTGAAGTAGTAGTTTTCATTGAAGTAGTATTTTATTACTCTTTCCACCTCTGGTTATAATACATTGAAATTGTAAAATGGATCTTTAAAGTTTCTCGTTTTGTGTTTTACGGAAGAAAAAAAAAATTGTTAGTTGGATCCCAATGGAGATACAAATATATATTTTGGGTCTCTGGCAATGAGTCACAGTAATGATTAATGTTGAAAATTTATTTTTTATGATGAATACTTTCTCGTAAGATTGTATAATGCTGTTTTTATTATAGATTTCTTGCAAAGTGATACAAATTTCTTCATTTTAGTACAAATCTTTACTGGAAGAATGATTAATTGAGCTGTTTTGTTCTCCAGTTCATCTGTCAGACATTCTTTTAATCATTGAAATAATAAATAATCTCTATCTTTGAATTGAATCTCTGTATTTTCTGTAATAAAAATGCCTGGCATGTCCACAAGCCTACAATCAGAGAGTCACTTCCCACACAGTTTTCCAGTAATCTGCGAGGAAGTCTAGTACAAAGTCAACTGACTCACAGTACAGAGGGGTCGGGGTAGTATGCAAGAGTGTGTGTTTGTGTTCATTCTGAAGCTGGGAAGGGTGTTGAGACACTTCTCGTTTCGCAAAAATGACTTTTGATAAATGAGGAAAAGGAAAAGGAACAGGAAGGCGGGAGATGATTATATTGTTGACGGGACCCTTGTAGTGTTATGAAACCGAAGCGTACTAATTAATTTTTGTACACTGATAGTATTCCTAAGAATTACAGTACACGAGAATTACAGTAAGGATTTTCCTTCTGACCTGGTCACCTTGAAAACACCTTGAGTATACAGATATTTTTAATTACTTTCCGTTTTTTTTATACAAATATCATGATACTGATGATATTATCATTTAACAAGTTTTTGAGAAGTTGCATCACATACATTTTCAAACCTCGCCTTGTCCAAAAAAAGGCCTTATATGCCTGTTTTATCTGTCTATCTTATATTTATCTGATATTTTATCCGACTTAATGACCTTGACACAGTCATTAGGGTCCTAATATTATATCACTATATGATGTCCTAATATTATTTGATTAGATGGACAAAAGTTTCTATAATATTAATGAATCAGTTTTCGATAAAATGTTATTTCATTTATTTATTAAATAGCTATTAAAAAGTGTATTATGATTTCAGGACAGTTGTATCACCCTACCCCCCCCCCCCCCCACAAGATAAAAACATCATCATAAAAGAGCTGTATTCATGTCATAATTATGTATTAACTTTTGTAAAAAATTGATAGATGCAGACAAGAAAAAAAGTCACATCATTGACCTATAATACAAACTGGCCATATTACAGTTAGGCAGCACTGACCTCTCCTTTCTTCACTGTCATAGACTGACGACGGGGTGTGATCTCCTCATTAATGCTGGACAAGAAGTTCTGGGAAATACGGAGGGCGTCCTGCAGGAGAGGGCGATCTGGATGACTGGACGGGGTGTGCTTTAGCAGGTCCTAAATTTAAAGAAACACACAGGCTAATTTAAGGCCTTGTTTACTCCTGGTAAAGGGTAAAGGGTTAGTTACTCCTGCTAAAGGGTTTGTTCACCTAAAAATGAAATTTCTGTCATTAATTACTCACCCTCATTTCGTTCCAAACCAGTAATTGACTGTAATTCCAACGTAATGGACACTTTCAAGGCCCAGAAAGGTAGTAAAAACATAGTTAAAATAGTCCATGTGACTACATCGGTTCAACCTTAATTTTATGAAGCGGTGAGAATACCTTTTGTGCAAAAAAAAAAGAAGAAGAAGACTTTATTCAACAATTTCCTCTCTCCCGTGTCAGTTTCTGACGCTGTTCATGTGAGCACCACGACACGTGCTTGTGATGCTCACGCAGGAGCCAGCCAACACTGAGCTGGCATTATGACGTAGAACCCAGAAGTGCTGCACTGTGTTTACAACGTGAACAGCGTCAGAGACTGACACGAAAGAGAAGAAATTGTTTAATTAAGTTGTTATTTTTGTTTGGGTTTTTTTTTTGCACACAAAAAGTATTTTCGTTGCTTCATAACATTAAGGCTGAACCACTGTAGACACATGGACTATTTTAACAATGCTTTTACTACCTTTCTGGGCCTAAAATGGCCAAAAATATCTTCATTTGTGCTCTGAAGATGAATGAAGGTCTTATGGGTTTGGAACAACATGAGGGTGAGTAAATAATAACAGAAATTTCATTTTTGGGTGAAACTAACCCTTTAAGATGCATTTTGGTTGATCGGATCACAAGTGGATGACATTACAATCTGGTGTAAACGGGATCTAAAACCTTTTAAGCTTGTTCACTTTTAACCACTTCCAGAGGTAGTCGAAAACGCATTGGACCGGGTAGAATGCGTTCGAACAGTCACAAAAGGCCACCACCAGGCGTACGGGAATGGGAATGTGTCTCCCTCATCTACTTGTGATCTGATTGACCAAAATGCGTCTTAACACCAAGTGTAGACAGGGCCTAATAGTGCAAAACACTCAATTTATTAAATGTGTATAAGTCCATGGACTTCCAAATAAAACATGTTGCGCCACTAAGCATAAACACTTTCATCTTGAGAAAAAGTCATGATTAGGTGTATGCTCTTTCTGTTTCACTCACATGGAGGACTAGGGTGCTGCGAGTGACGCGATCCACCGGTTTATACAGCAGGGCTGAGAATGAGAACGACAAAGAAGTGATCAGAATACTAAGCAGTGAAAAAAGAGAGTAAATAGGGAAGAATTAGTGAATGAATCATGATCTCTTACTTTCTAACGAGTTCTTGGCATTCTGATCTTTACCCTCTTTAGCACTCTTGACTTTCAGATTCTGAAGGTAAATAGGGAAACAAATACATCAAATATCCAAAGAGGCAAAGATATCAGCTCTTGTTTTGAAAGTATAATGTAAGCGCCCTCAAAACTGACCTCTGAAATCTCGGCAAACTGAGAATTGGCTTGACAACACTTTTCGGCAGTTTCCACGGCAACCTTATAGTTGTCCACAAAAGCCCTGTACACGCCGAGCTGGCTGGCCTGTGTGGGAAGATAAAACGACAGGAGAGAGTGAGAGAGAAGGTGGTTTAAAGATAAAAGTCAGAGCTAGAGGCAGATTACTCATGCATGTTACATCGGCTTCATTCTGCTTATTAAGGTAGAGCAGGCAGTTTTACGTGGCCTGGTATTAATACCAGCCTGACCCAGCATAAAGACAACAGCACTCAACACAACAGACACATTATGACAATGACGTAATTGGTTGAACTATATAAAATATAAGTATAAATACTTATATTTTATATATAAAAAATATATATAAGTTGAAAACTATTATTATCTAAAAAAAGATCAAACACACAATAAAGTGTGTCTAAAAAGGACATATTAACAGAGTGAACACACACTGAAACAAAGGAGAAGTGACTAAACAAAGCCAAAATGTTGTGGTGAATGAGCATTTGTGTCGTGAAGAAAAAACACCATTCAAAAGACAACAACTGTGAAATGGGCACGTAACAAGCATTTTCCATGGCAACATCTCGAGTGCTGCCAACACTGGGGTAAATAAGAGAAGGACTTGAGATGGGGCTTGTCATGAGACAGAGAGGTTAAGCACTTCCTTCAACAAAGCCATTATACAGCAACTGGGGAAACTTGTGAGCGATCCAGAATATGAGCATTACTACCCAGAGATCAGAAAAAAGACGGATTACATCGTGCTGTTAACTCCGCTCACTGATAAAAGATGAATACTCATTAAAAGAGTGAAAAGAACCATTAAAATGAAAAGAAGCACTTTCTAAAGACTCTCCTCTAGTGAAGTGTTCTGAGGACACATCTTCAGTGCCGTGGCAAAAAGTTATTTTATTTGAGCTGTGAATGTGAGTTCTCAGTTCATATTGAATGTGATAAACACTTGAAATAATGTAATACCATGGAATAATGTCAGGAAAAATCTACCAGTGTTTACCAGTTCACAAACAAATATGAGCTGGTTCATTTTAGTGAGTCAAAAACATACAGCTTGACAATGTATTCTGATTCACAAACAAATATGAGCCAATTCATTTTAGTGAGTCAAAAACATACAGCTTGACAGTGTATTCTGATTCACGAACAAATATGAGCCAATTCATTTTAGTGAGTCAAAAGCTTACAGCTTGACCAGTTTATCCTGATTCACGAACAAATAACTCTTATGAGCCGGTTCATTTAAGGGAGTCAAAAACTTACAGCTTGACCGGTGTATTCTAAATCACGAACAAATGACTCTTATGAGCTGGTTCATTTTAGCGAGTCAAAAACTTGCAGCAGCTTGACCAGCGTATCCTGATTCATGAACAAATGACTCTTATGAGCCGGTTCATTTTAGTGAGTCAAAACTTGCAGCAGCTTGACCAGCGTATCCTGATTCATGAACAAATGACTCTTATGAGCCGGTTCATTTAAGGGAGTCAAAAACTTACAGCTTGACCGGTGTATTCTAAATCACGAACAAATGACTCTTATGAGCTGGTTCATTTTAGCGAGTCAAAAACTTGCAGCAGCTTGACCAGTGAATACTGATTCATGAACAAATGACTCTTATGAGCCGGTTCATTTTAGTTAGTCATAAAACTTGACCAGTGTATTCTGATTTAAAAAAAAACTCTTAAAAGCTGTTTTTATTTATGAATTGTTTAAAAAGATGTGTTTGAATCAGTCTGATAAATCCTTCACTGAACAGAGCGGTTACTGCATCGACATCTGACTCACTTAATGCAAGTTATATAGTATATAAATGTAGTGAATGGTGGACTCATTTCTGTAGGAAACACTGACCTGAACCTATTCATTACATTATGAAAACAACATCTGAGCCAATTTTTGGACTAAACCCGTGAAAGGAGTAAGGGGAGTAAATCCCATGGCATGATAGTTGGCGGTCCACAGGGAGAGGGAGAGGGCAAGGGAATGCCCAGCAGTGAGTGGGTTTCCAGGGCAGACACATGGACTATGACATCATGCATTCTGGGAAACAGAGCAGACACTGGACTCACTGTCCACTGAAAACTCTGTGCGACCATGTCTCCCTGTGGGATTTCCTGTTTATTTACCCCTCTCTGTGTAAAACACACACACACCCTGGAAGAGAACTATCATTTCAAACACTCAAACACACACACACACACACACACACACACGGTAAGTAACATGGCATATTCCCCCAAATATTTGTGCTTTATAAATATTGACAAAGATAAAGGAACAAGCCACAAAAATGCTCGGTTTTACATGTCACTAATGCCTCAAATAATAACCACAGGTATTTGCAGCTAACAATATAATCCTTGTGGGATTAACAATGAATTCAGCCTTTGGCCACACTTCCTTAACCCCAATGCCTTTATATTTCAAAGAAGAGATTTATGTCAATCAACAGCTAAATTCACAGCTACAACCATGGCCGTGGATCCCAGAGGGGATGGTGATACGTTTCTAACCCAAACCCCAACTATGGAAACGTCAGAATTTATGAGTGGAGCAGATCGACACCATGCAACAGTTAACTACACAGTTTTAATTTACGGCTTTCAGAAATGTACGTTTTGTTTTATAATATCATGAATGTCTGGGCACAAGATGTAGTGTTTTCACTACATCTAAATTTCACTTTATTTTCACTTTTTCATACAATTGCAAAGGTGATGTATGGAAGCACAATTATGAGCCAAATTCACACTGCAGCATAAAAGTCACATGGTTACATGCACTAACTTGTAACCAAGTTAGTTACAACTTGAGAAAGAACGTTCGCTTTTAAGCGTCCAGTTAAAGCAGCTGTACAGACTTCAGAAGGATCCCAGCATCGGAAACAAGAAGATGGTTTATTTTAATGGGGTCCCGGATCGTGTCGGAGGATTATATGTTTGTTCAGAGCATTTTGTTTTGTAAACGAGGCACAGTGTAATGGAGAGTTTGCAAAGAAACTTTTGTTGAAGGATGATCTGACAGCAGCTGCATCTCCAAACTGTAAGTATATGATTTTATAATGCTCTGTCTGTAAATTACAGTTTTACATGAATAATGTTTTCAAAACACTTACTACTCACATGCAAGTAGGCGTTGATACTGTTTCCTATGCAATGACTTTAGCCATCATGGCCGTTTACTGACAAGCCTTAACCCCCTGGGGTCGGCTATCGCGCCGGCGCGATAGTCTCGCTTTTTTTCTTATCAGTGCAAAAGAAACTCAAATAACTCCGTCGATTTTTGTCATACAGGCAAGTGTTATACATTTTTAAAAACTGTTAAATGTCTTCTTTTTTTGTGTACACTAATAATAAAAACAAAAAGTTGTGTTTTTCGTAAAATAAAGAAAAAAAAACATGATGCACGTTCTGTCTTCTCTCTCAATGTGAAGTTCATTCTGAAACGCGACAGAAAATGATCTGTAACTCAGCCAATACTTGCCACCCAAACATGAAAGTAATGTCTTTACAAAGTTCGAAGTCTCCTTTTTTTAAATGAAGTAAATCATATCAAAAACAAATATTCTTGGTTTAAGAAATCCGTATGAAAGCAACGACATGTACAGTTTCTCCAGCCCGAGCTAATTAACTTTAATTTGACCACACCCCCACGCGCGCAGCTATTCTCATTCAAATGATCCACGTGAAGGAACGCAGAGCTGTTAACGCCCTCATCAGCTCTAAACAAAGAATCAGCGACTCCAGTATTTCTCTACTTTTCATCAGTTTGGAAGACAGTTTGTGCTGTGGATTTACCTTGGATTTACCTAAGAAGGACACATTTTTATTATGAGAACAATTTTTAAGGTAAGAGACATAATAGTAAGTGTTTTATTGTTGCATAAACTTTACATTGTAGCTACTAAACTCAAACTGGTGCCAGCCGAAAATGTTATGAAATGAGATACAAGTAGGCCTATGCTAGTATGAGTGTTTATTCTAATATGGTGAATATTTTAATGTTTAGACCTGTGTTTACTGTTAAATACTGTGTTTGTGGATATCTGCTCAAACGTAGATGTATAATGTAACAACAATGTTTCATAGTTTGGAGCGGCTCGATCGCTGCACGCGCTGAGTTTGGGTCTGAGTCACGCTGTGTGTTTGAAAAGCAAAACACGCCACACATTAGGCTTCACGACAAACTCATCTCATTTCATAACGAATAGAAATATTTGAAGTAACATATGATAAACAATATATGTTTGTCTAGTGTAGTGTTACTGAAAAGTGTTCATTTTTAACGATTTATAGGCTGCCTGCTATCTAGGAGACTGGAGTAATGATCACTGGAATAAATTACACTTTACTATATATTTACATAGAAAACAGCTGATTAACATTGAAATATTATTTCACAATATTACTGGGTTTGTTTTGTATTTTTACTCAAATAAATGCAGCCTTTGTGAGCATACGTGACTTCTTTTAAAAACATTAAAAATCATACCGACCCCAAACTTTTGAATGGCAGTCTGTGTGTGTGTGTGTATATATATATATATATATATATATATATATATTGTGTGTGTGTATATATATATATGTATGTGTGTGTGAGTGAGTGAAAAATCTAAAATGTATTCCCAGAATCGTGCAGCCCTATAGTTTGTCTTGATATCAACATGTTTACAGGTGTTTATTTATTTATTTTTTAGAAAGGGACCAGATGCCACTGGATGAGTCCTGCTGACTTCAACATTCACATGAGTCTCTGTACATGAACATGGTAAAATGAAAAGTCAAACACCTTGGACATGACAGGTATGTAGGCTACAATGTTTCAGGAATGGTACAAAGGTGTGTGACTGTTTAAGTCTTTGTCTTTACATCAGTGTGTTTACTAATGTGCTTTTTGTCCTTTGAGGTGTATCTTTGGATTATGTTGTGTTGTAAATAAATCCAGACAATCTAAAAGCCATTCTTTTTTTAATTTCTCCTCATTCTTTGTGCAAGGCTTCTCATGATGATAGGGCCTGATAGCCCCTAATAGGGCCATTAGGGGAGGGTCTTTGTCTTTCGCAGATGTAAAATGCATTCATATTAATGAGAGATCCACGCCTCCTCGCATAAAGCTTTCTCACACAAAACATGTCATACAAATTTTAAATCAATATATTGTCTTATCTAAATGAGTATGCAGGATGATTTTCACATAGTTTTGGAGCAAATATTCTAGGCTACGTGATACAATTTTCAAAAGACTTGTGAAGAAATAATCACTATGGGTTTTATGACCTTATTTCAGTGACATTTGTTTTTTGTTTTTTCACAAACCACGCATAAACATTATTATCTTAAAAATACAAACATGTACATACATGTTGCTCACATTTTACGGTAGCCCCGTTTGTGCTATATAGAGTGAATTTACACCTTTGCCATTAACATATTTATAAATAACTGAAAAAAGCACAAATGTCAGAGCATGTCAGAACACCTCCAGGACCCAGAAAACACCTCAGACCTCAGAGGGTTAAAGGAGCCGCCCCATAAAAACTGATCATTTCAGACAGAGATTTTTCTGCATATAAATAAATTTTTTGTGCAAAATATTATCTTAAAATTATAAGTGAACCTCAAAGAACATGTTAAAATAATAAAAAAATCTGCAAAGAAACTTTACAGTTTGTCGTGAGATCCAGCTTAAACACCCTAATACCTCTCAACCCCAGCATTTTTGACCGCAGCCCCACCGATCTAAGAGCAAGACCCCCTATCTGCTTTACATGCAGTCGTGTGGCTCTGAAAAGCTTTCATCTGCACAAGCGTCAAGTCCTGCGGGCGTCTATAAAGATGGGGGTAAAGTTTCAGTTTCCACAGCTAATTGTGCCGAGTGGAATGATGTGGCTGTTGCTCGTGAAGCTCACTAAACCAGTTATCAAAGGAAATTTTCCTTAGGGAGGACCGGAGAGACATGCTTTGATGACGACTGCATTTATAAACCGTCTCTAAAGATCTCTCTAGGGTGGTCTGACAGAAACATCATGTATGGATTACCTAAATTAGACACGTGCATGTGGCAGCATCAAGTTACACCACAATTCAGTTGTTATAATGAATAACAGTAACACTGGCATATTATTAGATGATAGTGCATTATGAACCAGTGATTTCAATAATAGTGCATCTGGTGGTAGTTTGGCCAAAATCTTGTTATATGATACAATTTCATATAATATAACAGTTTTTGCTGGAAACACAAAATTTTATTTCAAAAAAAAAATATTTTTTTATTGAAAAATGTATCGGTATCAAATGGGTTATCAGTTGCTATGAGAGATTTATTAATTTATTATTATTTAATTGTGCATGTATTTTCTTCCATTTTTACTTTTAAATTAGCTTTGTGTCATCTAATGTTCACTAAGTTAATCTTAAATAACATTAATAATTTAGGAACATTATCTTTAGCAACTCTCATAATAAATAATCCATTTTCATACTTCAAGTTTTTATATTGTAAAATATTGTGTAAGTTAATACACTTGTAACATTTAAAATTACAAATTGTAGGTTTTAATGTTTTCTTTTCATTTAATTAGACAAAATAGTACAGTGTTTTAATATCTGTAATTTATCGGTTATCTGTCATTACATGAAAATAATTACTGCATGAAATGCTGAATTGTTGCATAATAAAATCCCCTAATAACTTAAAAATGAAAGGCTTTTCTAATTTTAATATCTTCTAAATCTTGTATTTTTTTTCTTTTTATTTTAAACTTATTGAATGCAAACCAAAAAGTTCCAGCATGAATGCTGTATGTTTTATATTAAACAATATAATACAGTACTGCTCACCAGTTTCTGGAAGAGGTCACCCACACATTGATGGTGGCTCCACTGTTGCACTCTGGGTAACAGGCCATCATAAAAGTCTTTGTGGATCTCATGGAGCTCAGGCACTTTGAAGAAAATGGTTTCTATCTGTTGGAGAGTTAACATGGGCTGTGAAGTGGTGGCAGCAGCTTTCAGGGGCTTCATAGGCTGTGATAAAAAAAAAAACAGGGAGTCAAAAGGTGTCCATGTGCTCCCATTTGTAACCATCTGGGTGCAGTGCATTGTGCAAAGCTCAGCACCACTATAACGGTGATCTCTGACCCTCTTTAGTGAGTAAGCACGCAGTAAATCAGTCCTGTATTACTCACCAGTAAGAGCGCCTCCAAGTGGCTGAGATAGGCTTCCTCACTGGCCAGAATCCCTGATAAAACCCATTTCCTCATCTCCAGCCCTTTTTCGACATCCAGCTCCGACTGGGAATGTCCACGGTGAGAGTGGAAAGAATGAAGAAAGTGCCCATTACAAAACCCTTTAGGGTTCAGCCAAAAACACGCATTCCAGTCTAAAGGCCCTAGGAATTCCTTAGCAGGGTAATCCTCATAAAAACCTAAATCCGATCCAATACAGATTTACAGCGCTCAACTATAGACTACATAATCCCATACACTGATAGGAAACATCCCAAAGAATAAAGATAAAGGATGCAGAGGACAAAAGTTCAGCGCATACAAACACACATTTGCATAACCACGGGTGTTAAAAGACCCTTAAACCTGAAGTAAAAGAACCAATATTAAAATTTCTGCTGATACTTATTTTCATGTTTTTCGCTAACAGTTAATAAATGGATGACATTAAAATGTACACTTTCAATATTGTGTCTAAATAAATGATAAATAAAACACAAATAACTAAAATCAATCGTTTTAAATGCTACAGGTGAATTTAGGCATCAAAACATTATAACACAGTATGAAAAATAAATATTAATTTTTAGATTTAATAAGGATGACGTTAAAATTAATTATACATTGAGCATGTATAATTAAACATCCAATATAGCCTGATACTGATAAGTTTAAAAAAAAAAAAAAAAAAAAACAATAACCTATACAAAACCTATACAAACCTATACAAAAAAACAACTTGTTAATGACAAAAACAGTTGAGAGAGGTGTTTAAACACCATGATATCATGAAGGCAAATGCTAGTTCTCTGTATATCAATGTCCCTTACTGATTTAGTGGACTCCAGGGACCCTGAGGTCTCTCTAATGCTTCGACCCTTTAGGTGAAGGTGAGGAGAGGAGCGGGAGTCATCCGTGTAGGATGCAACGTCAGGCTGCCTGCGCTGGTCCTCCCCTCGATCGACATCATAAACGTATGCTGGAGGCGGGGTCACGCTAAACGGGATGTCTGCAAATAGAGACAAGAAAAGTCAGGGTGTCATACTTGACTTAGAAGTGTAAAACATGATTTTATTCACTTTGAAATCATATCAATAATTCAAAATAGAGTTAATATACAGTAAAACAACAATAAAATGTTAGTACATAATATAATCTCCGTTGTCAATAAGTGGCAAGCACCCAAGAATGGTTGATATCTTAATAAAACTTCATTTTGAGTGCCTGAAATAATCAATACATCCTTCATCAGGCAGAGAGAGTCTCATACATCTCTGATCTCTTAATGCAATCCACACAGAGGACTGAAACCTTAGCCAAAAAGACTTACCGCCTGAGCTTTTTCCTCTTTGCAATAAAGACCTTGACATATAATTGAAAGCAACAGATAATGTCTGCCAAGTGAAGACAACCAAAGCCGTTAGGAATTCATCACCCATTTCACATTTATTCTGGGAAACATTATCTACCATCTCTCTAAATCACAGCCTCAATTAAGCCTCCTCGTCATTATTAATGCATAACGCTGCAACTGAATTATTAAAAATGTGTGCAGTAAAATGCAGCGATTGAATTGTATTTTTTTCCTCTGACAATATAAGGATGAATTGGTTGTTTTACATAATTTTTTTTAATCTTTTTATTCTTACTTATATTATTCTACTAAAAGTCCACCATAATGCACTATTTAATGTAATAAAATGGATTTAATTGCCTTTGTTTAAACGGACTCTGGGAAAAAGAGAAGACTTTTTTTCAATAAGCTTGAGCTAACATTTTCTCCATATGATATGGTTGCTACCGTGACAGACTGAGTATTTGTTCCACACCTCCAGGGAATACCACTGATACTAAAGAGTTTAAGAGCGAGTCAGTCAAGTAAGTTGAGTCACTTCTTTGTTATTCCTCAAGCCTCACACAACTAATGAACAATGGAAGACTAGAGGACTTCATGCATGCCTCTGTCCTGACGGAGACCCTTTTACTGCCACTGAAAAGACGATCTGCGAGTTAGAAACACGTCAACTCACTGGAGGAAATGTGAAACTGAAGTCAAAGCAGTCCATTTAGGAGAAGACTGACACAACCCCATTGAGCGGAAACTAAAACCTCTTAATCACTCAAATAGCAATGAATAATTCAACACCATTGTTTTTGTTTTAATTACCATTGATGAGGATTAAGGGCTACATGGATGAATAGCTGCATTAGTGATGCCATTTTAATATACTGGGCATGTTTAGATTTAAAAATGAGGAGTTGCTGAGCTGAAACCAAACACATGCACTTCATACTGCCTAAATATACAACATAACTGTGCTTAAAGAACAGTTCACCCAAAAATGAAATCGCTTTTCCATACAAGAATAACCCATAAATGAACCAGGAAAAATGACAATATCATGTGTATCATATATATATGGCGGCTATCATTCACATCAGCTGTGATTCATAGACTGCAGTGACTTGAGACATGATGAATCCTCATAGACTGTCCTGACAATTGTGAGTTATCCCTCTTGTCTGTATTTGTAGAGTAAGTTGTCTAAAAGCAGTCATTCATTTCCTGCAGTCTGTGAACAGCTCAGCACCTGTGAGATGTCCAGACGCAAGCATATCGACTATGTGTCTGTCTTATCTGGTGTCCTGATCAGCTCAAATAAGGCAAAGTCTGAAGCTACAGTCATGAGCTCTGTAGATGAACACAAAACACGTGCACACACAGGATATCAAAACTGAAATCCACTCTCATTGATCCCTCACAGCTCTTGTTCTGTACATAGTATGTTTAAACTAGAGTAGTCACGATGCGAAAACCTCAGTAGCCAGAAGCAATACCACTGAGATTTCAATAACAATTTCGATACCACAGCAAAACAAAAATGTCAATGAACACAGTCCTTTAAATGTTTGCCTTTAAAGTGGCCGTATTATGCCCCTTTTTACAAGATGTAGTATAAGTCTCAGGTGTCCCCAGAATGTGTCTGTAAAGTTTCAGCTCAAAATACCCCACAGATCATTTATTATACCATGTTGTAAATGACCATTTTTGAGTGGAAGGAAAAACATGTTTTCGTGCATGCATCTTTAAATGCAAATGAGCTGCTGCTCCCCACCCCGCTTTCCAGAAAAGGGCGGAGCCTTTACAGCTTGTGCCTGGGATACTCTACCAAAAACTAAAACTTCTGTTTTATCATCTCTATTGCAGTCAGTCTCATGTGACATTGCAGTTCTTCTTCATCGTGAAAGTTTATTATCTGCATGCGTTTTAAAGCTATATCAGTCTAAACTTCTGATATATACAGTTTTCTGAGGGCACGCATCCGAAGCACGCACACAAAAAGCTGGCTGTCAGACGGCGCGTCCTGCGATTATTAAACTAAGTTCTCTTTCAAGTCTTATTGCGCTTAAACTGTCAAATACAGACATGGTTATGTCAAAAACACACAAAGTTCACATAAACAGTACGGACCAGGTCCCACGGTTCGGCACGCATGTGATTCGCGGATTAACCACTAAATTTAACCATCATAGAGTGAAAGTTTATCATTTGGACAGGTTTTGTCTTGCCAATTTACACATTCAAACGATTTTAAACACGGAAGAATAGGCGAAAATCGGGACTCGCGCGTTATCTGTGCGCACGGAGACAGAGAGAGAGAGAGAGAGAGAGAAAGAGAGAAAGACAGAGTATTTTTAGTATTCATCTCTGCTTGTAATTTGTGTATTTGTTCTTATTTTATTACTGACTGTTCACTTGTTTTTAATAATGTTAGAATTTCATCAGTTAGACTAGTAGTTTTTGATGTAGTATCGAAGAACTTCAAGTGAGCTTTAAAGTAATAAATGAAAAGCAAAGTTATATTTGAATTTTGGACTACCTAGATTCCACTCCCTGACACCTATTAGGCCATATCAAGCCAGTCTACTCATAGCCATCAAGCACAACAGTGTACACAATGTACACAAACAGTGTGATTTACATGAAAAAAAGCCCAAAAGACTGGAAGTTGCGTGTTGGCAACAACAAGTGCCCCATATCTCGATTCATTCAGCTTACTTGGAGCATAACAACATTAAGAGTGGGCAAAAATGGGAGCAACTGGGTGTCAAATCACCGCACTGTGAGAGAAACAGAAAATAGAGGACTCCGGGAAAAAGGAGGCAGCCCTGCTGAGTGACCTGGCATGTAGCCTGCTTAAAAGAGAATAATAGACAGAGCATGAACAAATAGAGAACAGGAGAAAAGAGGTAGAGGATTAGAGAGATAGCGAGAGAGAGGTCTTTGCTATCTGAATGTAGAAGGAAGAGCCATGCCAAAGGGCAGCGCGTGTTACTATGTGATTAGCGACTAGCATTGAGCTCATGAGCAAAACAATTCCCGTAGTTAACACCAAGGCCGCATGGACTGTGAAAATGGATATGCTTCATATGGGGGAACCCATACAAACATTCTGATGTCATTTTAAATAAATGCTAATCTTTTGAACCTTCCATTTATCAGAATCCTGATAAAAGTGCATCAGAGTTTTCACAAAAATATCAAGCAGCACAACATTGATAAAATGTTTCTTGAGTGCCAAATCAGAATAAATTCTGAAAGATCGTGTGACACTGGAGTACTGGAGACTGGAGTAATGGCTGTTAAAAATTCAGCTTTGCATTGCACAGGAATAAATTACATTTTAAAATATATTCAAATAAAATGAGTTATTTTAAATTGTAATAATATTTCACAATATTACTGTTTTTACCATTTGTTTGATCAAATAAATGCAGCCTTGAGCATAAGATTTTTCTTTCAAAAGTATTAAAAAAATCTTACAGACCCCAAACTTTTGAATGGTAGTGTAGTTTTGTAAGGGAAACTATATGTGTAATGTGTAATGAAATGTAATGTAATATAAGTAATAGATTATCCACAGCTAATCGACACCTAGCCATGCATTATCCTGCTTATATGGTTTGTAGCAAAAAATGTGACTGGAATGGTTAAAATTATGATTATTTTCAATAAAAAACTTGAATGCATCTCCCACCAAGCAAGTTTCAATGGCGCAGAAGAAAACCTGCATCATTTTAAAATAATGAAAACTTGAAAAGGCACTTGATTAGCTAGTTCAGATGTGTTCGATTAGAGTTGGAGCAAAACTCTGTTGGAAAGTGGACCTCGAGGTCAAAGTTGAGAACCCCTTATTTAAACAATCGCTGCAAAAACACAAAGGCCTGGTTTCACAGGCAGGGCTTATATTAAACCAGGATTAGCCCTTAGTTCAAATAGGACATTTAAGTAGTTTTTATAAACATGCCTTAGAAAAAAACATTACTGGTGTGCATCTTGAGACAAAACAATGGCACTGATATATTTTAAAATATGACAGTGCACGTTGCTTTCAGTTAAGACAACACAAACATGCATTTTAGTCTGGGACTAGTCTAACTGTGAAACCGGGGGATTGTAGAAAAATTGGACGTCCAAAAACGGCAATCTTCCGATGGAATTAGTGTGTGTGGAACAGACCCACTGGTCACTGTGACTGTGAATCAGCCATTAAGGAAGTGTGCAGGGATGTCTGACCATGACACTCAACTTTCCACAGGAAACATACGTTTGAAGCAAGGTCATTTTCCAACAAAAACACACATTCACACAAACATCCAAACACGCTAAAACATCTAGACTAAGCAGAAAGTGAAAATTATAATAAATGACAAAAGCTGCTCAATATTTGTGACAAGAATGTCAAGGTGAAATTAAGGAACTGTGTGAAATATTGAAAAACTTGATTGCAAAAAGGATTATATGCGATTATGCGAAATACCATTAATTAATAAACCTAAACCAACTGTCAACATAATAAAGGCACAGTTCACCAGTCAAAAGCTTAGAAAGGGAAGAATTCCTTGGAGCCATTACATGTCTGCTCTTGTCCATCTACAGCAGTGTCAGTGTCGAACAGCCCCACATACTCAACCAGGAAGTCTTAAAAAGGTCTTCGGTGGAACAAAGTGGGAAAAAAACGACCTACATTTCCTTGGAAGGAAACATTAATAACTGAGAATTTGTTTCTGAAATGACAAACACTCAAAGCTATTATATAATTCTATTTAAATCCACAAATGAGAGGGCAAAGATACAAGAGTGCTTTGACTCCTGAACTTAAAATCACAACCCTTTGGTTAGCAATGAACAGGGCAACACGAGCGCAGCTGGTTCGGTCCGCTGGCAGAGGATACAAACGCGTCACACAGTTCAATGCGAGGAAGATTAAACTCATGACGCAATATCAGCATTTCTATCCTGCGATAATACCAACATCAACCAAAAAAAAGAGCCGCCCCACTCTTAGTCTTTTTTCTTGCACTAATATGTGCCTACACACACTCACAAAACCACACACAGATCATCCTAATCCGTATGTTTGAATATGATCCCAAAGGGGGTGGAAAGCACCAGATGTGTAAGGCCAGTAACAATCCAACTCAGGATCAGATTCACTGATCTACTCTAACACAACCAGCTGCTCATAACTATCTTTTTTAACTTGAGGATCAAAGTTTTTCCAAGGCTGCATTAGATGATCTGAAAAATCTATAGTGAAAATGTTATGGTAGGTCATGTGTAATCTGTCATAAATGAAAGCAAAAATAAATAATTATATAATAATATAGCTAGGGCCAAACACAAAGAAGGCATGATATATAAAATGGCTGATATGTATATGTATATTGTAGCTGTTTTGTATATTTTTTATTGCATGTAATATATAAATTTTTTACATTTCAATTTGTTTAATTATTACTCATATTTTTAATTTTATTTATATATTGTACATATACACATTAAAGTACAATAACTATAAATACAAATAGATGTCAATTTATAAGTATAAAAAAAAGAAATAATAAAGAATTATAATAATTATATTGCTTTATGCAACAAATTGTCTAACTGCTTTCTAAACGGTTCCTTTATTTAAAACATTAATATACACACTCCAGTTTTTTATTCATCATGCGATGGAATTAAATCAACAGTGCTCCAAACAATTAAACATTTATAAGTATTAAACATCTTGGTAATTTCTTTTTTTTTTTTTTTTTAAATCCCCTAATTATATCACAGATAAAGATTTCACAATTATGATGTCAGCAGTGTGACGAACATGAAGATGGACACGGATAAAAAGATCACTTATATATATAATGTATACCTCTATATGTGTGCATATGGGCCCCTTAGAGGAAACAGAAGGTCAACAGGACATTTCTGTTGTGTGAAAATATAATTTTTGGCAGGTTAACATGTAAATTCACCTCATGAAACAAAGGATGTGTGGCCTACCGGTATGTATGTGTATTAAAAGCCTGTTGGTACTACGGTTGTTTTATCTGGAACATGTGGTTATTGTGTCTCAAATTTCCGTAACACCTCAAAGACAAACTGGTGGGCTGTTTTCCCCTCAGAAGAGAGAGACGATGTAAATATAGCAGGCAGGAAAAAGCTCTTCGGTGCACTGACAGCCATTCAACTGTTACTATTTTGGATAAAGCAACTTCCTGTTTATGACACACCGTCTACAACGTCACATCAACACCAAAGCAACATTCAGACAAGATACCACTAAATAAAAATCAAGTACTTTTTCATGTCTAAATTTAGGTTTTTACCATTTTATTATTTCTAGGGTTCCTGAAGTCGATAAAACATTTTGACATCCTGCAAAAGAAACAATAGAAAAGGAACAATATGTATACAAAAGGAAGCAGGTAAAATATCAGTCATATATGTATGTTATTTTTGTTCCTCCTCAGTCTTGAGTGTCAGAGGGAACCTATACAATAAGTTCCCTAACAAACTGAAAAATGATCTCCAATTAAAGTGGCAATATCCACAATCAATAGAAAACAAACTTCTCTAAGCTCAGGGAGATGTTTGTTTAGTTATTACCTATTTGAACCAACAGTATTTAGTTACGTTTACTGGAACTACAGTATATTCAGTTCAGCTCACCATCATTTTTCATTTCTACGTGTCCAGCCTCCCTTCAACAAACACAGAACTGGTACAAAGGGAAGTGAGGGAGTCAATGACAGAAACAGGTATTTCTTAATATATTTCGAAAGGTCTATGAAAAGGCTTGTAGGAATGAGGAAAGCCAATTTATTTTCAATATGACCTTCACATTGGACACTCTCAATCTTCATTTTTCACATTACGATATAAAAAGGATAACAGCCGTGCCAGGTAAATGTGGGAGGACAGAATGCATTTATTCGGATGGCTTTAACCCCCCAGTCAGATTCCATGATGACAGGCCTCTGGGAACCGCCCCCCTTCATGTCTTTCTTTGCAAGCTGGAATTGTAAACATCTCCACACTTCACTCACTGACTCAGACTAAAAGTCTGGACTTGCTCAATGTAGTTGTTTTCATAACTGACAGAAGAATTTAATGACAATGGTGGAATGATCACAGTGCCGTAATGAAACGATACGTATATTTTGAAGATGGATGATGGGAAATGTTTTGGGAAAAAACATGTTTTCAGTCATTGTACAACAAAAGATATAGATAACTATCAAAAGCCAGCTCATAAAACTTGTCAATGCAAGAAAACAATTCTGAAACTGACTAGTTATTCTCTATTTTTGACATCAGAACATGAACAGACTCATTGCATTTACTGCATACGAGGCTTAAAATGAAGTACAGGTGTTTACCTGCAAAGTGAAATTAAGGTAATAAAAAGTGAAGGTGTGCCAGTCGGGTAGGCTATTGCTTAAACTGCTTATGACTTTTACCCATTAAAAGAACAAAGTTTAAGGCATTTACATGACCTTTGTCAGGTTATTAGACATAATAAGTGTAAGATTATATATGTGAATACACTCACTTTTGTGTTTAAGTACTTTTAACAGGAGCGTCAGGTCATAGCAGAGATATTTTTTTGAAGAACTTGTTTGATGCTTTGAAAAATCCTAATTCTTTCCATCCATCCATCCATCTATCTATCTATCTATACATCTACCCATCTATCTTGGCCTGATGAAGACCTGAGTTAGAGATATTTTAAAGATATTTATTAACAAATCAAAGCATGAACCAATCTGGTACTCTCACTTTTTTATTAACTCATGAACTCACCTTGATGAAACCGTTAAAACAAACAGAGCTCATCTTCCCTTTTACTGCCATTTCAAAATATACTAATATTTGGTCCCCGTTTCCTTGCGGCACAAACACTTCCCAGGCAGATAAAGCAAGTGTGACATCTACATTCAAACATACAGCACCTGTTTGGTACGGGTTAATGATGGGGCTACTGCGCACACACACACACACACACACACACACACACACACACACATCGATTTTAGGAGATGCCTCTGAGAGTAAGGAGAACAGTGGCATGGTGTTAAAAGGATTTGCTTCTTCAGTAAATCAATGGAGCTCTCGACAGCAAGGTCACTGGGGAGGCGGGCGGTCATGCGGGTGAGAGTGGAAATGGATTTTACCAGAAAGTCACGCAGACACATATGCATGGCTACAGGAGGCAACTAAAAAATAGCCTCCGTCAAAGGCAATTCACTTAGGACAGCCAGTTGAGGAGTCAAAACAAGATTTGTTTAGATCTATTCTGGAGGAAAAATAGCGGCTAGTCGATTAATGGGATGTCTTATGCACTGTATAAAGTATCAACATAGGACAATGCCAAATCCTGTTTGCTTTTTCCTAGCATAAAAAGCTATTAGTAATTGTGTGTCACCCTAATGTCTGGCTTGAGACAATTTAGGGAGTGGAAAAGCATAGCTGGGCCTAATATTCATAAAAATGAATTCAAATAGCAATGGCTTTCTGCAACACTACTATCGCTTTCTCCCTTTTGAAGCACCACTGAAAAAAATGGTCTAGAAACAATTTTCACTCAGAAATTATTAGTATAGTTAGAAAGTAAAAGCGAGTAACACATTGAATTAAACATGACATTAAGTGAAAGCCTGAAATAGTATTTTCTTGTAAAACATACTTGTAAACACACAATATTTGTTTTATTTACAACTTCGAAAAAAAAAATTTTTTACAGTGTAGTCCTAACACACGCAGCCTGTTGGCAACGTTTAACTCTACAACACATCTTATAGTTACTTCAAAACGTTTTTCAGTGCAATGATGTCATCACAATAGGAGAAAACAATTAGTCTGCCCAACATTTTAATATCTAAACCGACCATCTAAGCAATTAAGCATTGGTAAGAACATAAAACCAGGGGTTGGCATGGCAACTAAAGACTCTGCGGTATTCAAGCTTAAGCCTTCAATAAATCAGCAGTGAAACGTTTCTGCTTAGTTCGCACTGTGGAAAGGGATAGTGTAAAGGCCAAATTTATTAAATTGTTCAGAGATCCCAAACAGACTTTATAAGCAAATCCCATCCACATACTGAATCAAAATAAAAACTCAGGGCCTGGGAAAGGGTGGCTCTACTGCTGGACCGGAGGAGTGCATGTGTTTAACCACACACCGCCTGCTGGTTTGGCTGATGGCCAGTTCCCCCATGCTTCATCAAAACACTTCCATCGTCCATCGTCTGCTTTCATTATGGAGGAGGATGAATCAAAGTGACCACACCACAGTCATTAAATCCTCTTTATTTATCAGATAGGTTGAGAAGAGCTAATGAGAATCAGGGTGGGACTACCAAACAAGCTCATTAAAGATGTTTAAATAGATCTGAGTGGGAAAAGGGTATATCAAAGCTTAATAAAATGCTCAAGTCACTTGAGTGACACAAACACAGCCAACACCACAAGTCAGGTCTACAGACTGTGACTAAAACGATCAATATATAATATATGTGACAATTTAAAATCCAGTTAGGAAAACCTTATGTGAGTTTTTCTATAACACAACAATGTTATTGTGATCATATACTTTAGTGAGACATGCATTAGTCCATTTACTGACAGGTTGTCACATATTTACAAGAAACATTTTTCAAGCAGTTTTGTTGAAATAAATTAATAATGGTATTTTAGAAATGTAAAAATATTTAAATACACTAAAATATTTTACCAAAAATATTATTGGTTAATATTTAAAACAATAATCCATCTTCAATGTCAATCGATTGAAATTGAACCTTTGTTTCCATGACATTTTGTAACCATAATCAACACCATTTTACTTTTATTCCTAAACAAGCAGAAATACTCTGAAACTTAAAAAACTCGGATTCAATTTCTCTGTTAGGGTGCGTTCACGCTCGTAGTTCGATTCGCTTGGTTTGTTTGGTCCAGGCCAAAAAATAATACTTTTTTTTGTCCAGGTCCGCCAAGCGTTTACATTGTGATTTTAAACAGCGCACCTAAAGGCATAGGGATATGTTCACAACCTGATTGGTCGACGTTTATGACTTATTTTTCGCGACGGAACTTACCGAACATCCAAAACAATGCTGTGTGCTAGGACAAATGCGCTCGTTGTGTGTGCGTAGTATGGCTGAACGATTAATTGCATTTGCGATAATATCGCGATATGATGAAACACGATTTTGTAACCGCAAAAGCTGCGATTACACTGGTCACGTGACACGCGAGAGAAAAGCAGTCTGCAGATCAAGCATCAACTTGGCACGCTACGCATAGGTCTGGCATACAGGAAAGAACAGTTTATTTTTAATGTATGTGATATTGTGTTATTTATTCTCTCTCCAACAATTCTGGATCGATTCAGAAAATTTCAGAATCGAGTCTGAGCTTAGTTTTTAAACACAGATGCGTGATGACGCTGCGCGTGCTTTAGAAACAACCGTATTCTGCT
This sequence comes from Gila orcuttii, assembly GCA_026230005.1. NCBI lineage: Eukaryota > Metazoa > Chordata > Actinopteri > Cypriniformes > Leuciscidae > Gila > Gila orcuttii. Next base: position 23,698,163 of record JAPDVR010000015.1, read on the forward strand.
TGCTTCTAATTTCTCTCTCTCACACACACACACACACGACACTGCTCGAACCTTCCGAAAAATAATCTTTCATAAAGTTCGGGGTTTAAGCGAATTACAAGGACAGTCGCGGGCTTCATTGCACAGGTTTTGCAGCTTTGATGTTACTCTTGCAGTGCGCGGTCTTGGCTGCCGGAATTTTCCTTACAAATGCTCCACTAAGGCATTATTTATGTCTTTTGGAATGCGGTTGGCTTATATATTAAAAATATGAAAATCACTGAGAAAGCTGCTTTCATTTTAAAATACTTACGCGCGCTTTGTGAAGAGCGCTCGTGCATGCGGCTGTGAGCGACTCATTGGTTAAATGTACTTGCATCTCAAAATGCTTTTATGACGCGAAATTAATGTAAACACGGTCAGTTATATCTTAACCCAACAAGACAAACCACATTTACAATTTCAAAAGAGATATGTGCATTAGTGTGAATGCAGCTTATCGTATAGGGGGAAAATCACTCCAGCTCTTGAATGGAAAACGTTCAGACAGCCTACTTTTAAATATTGAAAGCACTCTTTGTTTATTGCTTGTAATGTTTTTTTTGTTCCTCTTTATAGCTCTTATATTTTGAAGCTATATTAGTTCATAGCCTATTTAAAATTCTTAACATGTAATTGGTTTAATTAAATGTGTTTATATATTTATATATATATATATATATATATATATATATATATATATATATATATATATATATATATATCTTTTTATGTATATTTACACGTAATTAAATACATATTTTAAGTGTTATTAAGATTAATTAATAAGAAAAAAATTAGATCGGATCATGAGCTGCCTAAAGATTCCCATCCCTACTGTGCAATGATTTATTGCTTGTCTTTGTCGACTAATACAGAAGGTAAAGAACTTAAAAAGTAATCGCATATTAAATCGCAATCGCAATATTGGTTAAAAAAAATCGCAATTAGATTATTTTCCATAATCGTTCAGCCCTAGTGCGTAGCATACACATATTATGGTATTTTGACCAGCTGAGAACTCGTGAAGAGCTTATAAAATGTGTAAAGGAGTAAAAACAGCGGCAGGAATCCCTCTGTCACACACACAAACAAAGATCTGCTGTGAGGAGACACGGTTCTGATACCTGTACGGAACTGTGATGGGCAACATCGTGACTGCCGAAAAAAAAAAAACAGGTATGTGTGAGAGTTCTGTCCTTTTCAGGGTCTCAACTTCTTGTTTTTGGTTCACTTACATGTCTTTTGTCCGTGTTGCGCTCATATCTGAATCGAATCGCACCAGAGTTTGTTTGTGTTTACTACACCAGCGTTTACTACAGTAAAGTTGAGCGAGTGGATCTGGTATTCTGAGCTGGTGTGAGTCAGTGGAGGTGGGGCTAATTTGCATATTTGCATATGCATATACTAAATGAAGCAAGGACGTACATTCAGGCTATTTTAAGACATCAATACATTTTTTCACAGGAACATTTTTTGTGTAATTTTGATGATCGATGATTAGTTTTAGAGGGTTAAAATGATTGACTACAGGAGGGCTTTAAGTAAGAAGCTATGCATTCACTCAATGAACTGAAGTGCCGCTGAACAACCAGCTTTATCAAGTGATACGGTAATTTGTCATCTAAAAAGTTTTCTGGCTCCTAAATGTTTCATGGTCTGTTTTTTTTTTTGTCTTGTCTGAAGCCCTGCACATCCATATAGTACACTCACAGAGGGTATCAACAGTAACCCCTAAAGGTGGTAAATCACAGACTGAGATTAAACATGAGAAACTTTTACCATAACACTACAGAAGAATATCTTAAATCTTATAGGCGACATGTCTGACCTCCAGGCTGCACTTTACACCAACCACTTTCCACACATAACTGCGCAACAGCCCCCAGGGGTCAGTGCCTGTGCTCGTGGGCCACTTTACTTTTCATTAGCCGTGTATTTACCGCATTTCTCAAGCAGCTGAGACATTCCATAAACACTTTAGGGAACGAGTACAGAGGGTCCTTTCAGTCCCACCAGGGAAGCTGGGTAAGCCCCTGAGGGGTTCAGGGCACAAAGCAAAAGAACAGTTGAAAACTAAGTTAAACTTTGCATTTTATGGTCTGCTTGATATTATCACTGGTTGTAAAGTTCACGTGTTGTTGTTGTTTTTTTAATACTAAAAAATAATTAATTTGCACTTTCATTTTTTTATTCTTTTTGTTAGCTTGTTTTACTAAACTTACAAGAAAGTTTGCATATGATGCATGAGAGACAAAAGTTCCTCAAAGCCTGTTGTATCGTATTTAATACACATATTTTAACATGATTTTACTATAGAATTTATGGATAGTCAAGCAAACCCTAGTTGCTGATGCTGTTAGTGTTCATCTTAAAATATCACTAATGATAAAAGTTGTTCTGACATTTAATTTATAAAAAACAGTAACATATTTTTGAATTATACAAAAAGGCCTTTTAGTTGCTAAAACAAGTATAAACAATAAATCAGATGACAGAAAGCATGTACTGTAGATAGTGTACAACAGATTTTCATGTTGACAATATAAGAGGCCTCAGAAATGTGCGTATCAAATATGATACAGCAGGCTTTATGGGTTAACATCGATCGGGCAGATCTGAAGATAGGCAAAAGGACAAACCCTTTGTGGTAGTACAGGGAGGCAAGTCGAGGGTTATGATGTTACTGTGAATCACAAGGGATCAGACAGAACAGAAAAATGAGGTCGGATAGGTTACGCTGCTGGGGGAAATGTAGAGGAGGGGGTGGTCCTGTAGCAGACGAGAGGGACCGGTGCAGAATTAGGACGGGAGGTGACATGGCTGAGCAAGAGGAGAACCACACAATGTACAGCACGTTAAAATAACAAGACTGCACTGTTCCGAAGATCTCAAAGAAAGCACACAACACTGCCACGATTCTGTGATGTCACGAATCAAGAAATGAAGGAATGGGAAATTACATAGTTCAGAAAACTGATGCACGATATATCAGTAACATTAGTCATTGGCTGATATTTTTTTATCAGTAGCTTACGAATTTAACTTACATGCAAAATAGCATAAAACATTTGCGGAAAAAAGCACCGTTTCCATCCCATGTGTTCAAAAGAAACTGTCATGTTTTCTTGCGTTCGGATGCTGGTGTTTGGGAACGTAATCGTGTGAGGCGGTTCTGGGAGGGAATTAAACCAAATCATTTTGATGACAGACATTGACACAGGCATTTCAGAATGACCAAAAGCAACATTTGAGATCCTGTGCAATGAAACTTTGCCGCAGGTTAGTCCAGTTTATTCAATCACATCCTCTTTTGAGGTACAGTAGTCACGTGAGATTTTTGCTGAGCCTCGAGGGATTTATTCGTTTCCATCATAGCTTTTCTTATCGGAATTTTTTTATATCCGCCTCAATTGAGCACATACGCTTTTTATGCACATTTTTTTAATTTATGAGCATCTTAGTGTTTCATCCAGCGATTTTTATGCAGTATCCGAAAATGCACATAAAAATAGGTGGATGGAAACAGATAATGTTCAAAACAGTTGTGCTGCTTAATATGTTTGTGGAAACAGTGATCTTTTTTTTTTAGGATTCTTTGATTAATATAAAGTTCAAAAGAACAGCATTTATTTGAAACAGAAATCTTTTGTATTTTAATAGCTAAATGTCTTCATCACTATTTATCCATTTAATGCGTCCTTGCTGAATATACATTTCTTTAAAAAAAAAAACATACTGACCCCAAATTCTTGAACAGTAGTTTATTTTCTTGTTGAATATCCTGTTTCATCTGAAATATCTGACATTATGAAATTGGAAAGGGTAGGGAATGACTTTAAAACCCATTAAAACGTCAACATAATCCACAGGAAACCAGAAAAACACTGACTGCAAACTCCAGAAAAGCCAGTTCTTCAGTGTCCATTTGAAATAACAACACCACTGGAATAGTTCATGATGCTGCGGTTTACTCTTGCCAACAGGACCCCATTGCAACTATTTCCGTCATCGACATCGTCCTCTGTAATCAAGAGACTATTCTGCCTTTGTGACATAAGCAAACACACTGTGTAAAAAGGAAGAGGCATTTTCGATGGTACACGGCATTTACAGATGTGTCACATCTGTTTGTTGAGAATCGTTGAGATTCATCTATCTATTTCCTTTTGTCAGGTGTACCTCTTAACTGTACAAATTCTCATTATAAAGTTACACTCAAAATAAAATAAATACAGGACAAGCTTCAATATTCCCTTCCCAAACATTCAGGATCTCCCTATATATGCATTTACATCTGTGCTATGTAAAATTACACGCCATTGTGTTAGTGATTCTGTGAAAAAAAGCTCCTCCCATCAAATGACAGTGAAAAAGATCCGCTCTTTCCCCTGCAGCTGGTGATGGTGGTGCAGGGCTCTCTGAGGCCCGTGCCAGCTGGACCCACGCCAGCCGGGTCTCAGCCCTGCCCCCGTTTACACAGTCCAACCCCCAGGACAACAGGTGACACGCAAACAGTCACACGTACAAAAAGGGCCAGTTAGCGTGTCTTAGGGCATCGGTAAGGCAAAATAACAGCTTAACTGACCACATAAGTAGACTGTTTGAAAAGAAGCAAATTACATGCAGCGGTTGCTACTCCTGTCAGGCTTTATGTGCACGTTGGATGTTGTATGAGCGGTATTTCTGATGTTGAGGCTTTCGTTGGATTTATGGGCTCTGGCAGATGATAAAACGGAAAAACAACAAGAGGGATAAGAGCCATCAAATACCTATCACCATTCCCAAAGCCTTACTGAAAGCAGACCACAGATTCTGTTTGGAAAGTTGAAATGTTTTCAAAATAATAAAGAACTTTTCTTAAAATAATAATGTTAAACCAAAGATAAAATGCACTACCACCTGTTACCCTTTCCATGCAGAAAGATGGTGCACCATTTAGAATTGAATTGAGAATGCCATTTTAAATATAAAATTAATTTCTGAAATTGAATTGAGGTAACAAAGAGGATACAGAATTTCAACTTGAATTGTAATGCAAGGAAGTAAAAATACAATTAAATGGCAAAACCCACAAGTCTGAAAAAAAATGTTCGACACAAACTTTTTTTTGCTCAAGCCAGCATGCATGGTGTGACTCAAGAGTTTGTGAGGAGGACTTTAACAAAGGACTGTTTATTTTAATAATACCAGCAGGATTATGTTGTCTGCCAGGGCCGGTCTGTTCCTAAGAGGTGACTTTTAACACCCAGTTGACGGAAGGGAAACCTGCCAGATTTAGCTTCCCAGGAAAAATGGCACACAGTAAAACTGTAAGAACCACCTGATCTCATTCACTGGCTGGTTCTGTCAGCATAATGCCCACAAAGTCAAACTCAATCCATTCCCAGCCCACCAAGCACAACAGTTTTGACTGATCACGACAGCAATCGCCTGTGTAAAACGAGGCGGATTTATAAAACATGATTGAAAAGTAACTGTTTTACCACAGAAGAGGTCTGAGGAAACATTTGTATTATTGGTGTTACCTCAAGGGATTTCCATGAAGATATATTTTCCTTGTTGCAAAATAACCTCTGTCATGCAACCGTTAATTTTTTACTATATACAATGCATGACGCTTAGTACCTTTAATTTCATAGTAAATTCATATTAAATCCTTGTGTATTTTCAAAAATATCAGGGCAGTCACCACAGTGTGGCACAGCATGTGAGTGTTTGACAAAGGCACGTGGCTGCACTGTCCGCTGCTGTTTACACGAGGGAGGGGCACTAGGTGAGCGTGACTGAGATTTTCGAGGTCTAAAATCTGTGCATCATGCTCTCTGATCTCTCTCTCAGAGTAACGGACCTAACAGAGGCAGTTTAACTATCTTGCAAGACTCGACAGTGCGGTTTGTGAACAGCTCGAGGGCATTCGATTAAGATTGCAGAAAAGAATTTGGAGAAAATGTAGAGACAGACTGAAGAATGTCTACACTTCCCACTGGTGTAAATCACGATCCTGGTGTTAAAACGCAACATAACACTGATCATTTGCAATTTGATTGTGGCGTGCTGAGTTCGCAGCTCTGTGCTCTCTCTGCCTGCTTGCGTAACTACAGCTTGGACTGAGTTTATGAGCTCTTTTCTGCTTGATAGGAGAGAAATAGGCTCTTAGCTCTGTAGTCTTCTATCGGTTTCTGTCATTTTTGTCAAATTTGCAAATGTGCACTAAAAAAAGTTTACTTAAAGAGTTACTGTCGTATCTATATATCCTCATTATCATATAATAAGACAATAAGTCTCCAATTGTAGGCAAAGTGGGGAAGTAAAGACAATAAAACAAAAGATGTAAACCAACACGAACAATGAAACAATTATGTATTCTAGATTTTATCATTATTGTGCTCTTGCTTAATCATTTAACACTAATGTTCTGTTTAAGGTTTAAGAATCTAATGCTCAGAAGTTAATATGTCTTGCTATGACATATCTACATGACTTTTGATAATTTAATGAGAAAACATGCTTCAGATGTTCTCTATGAGAATATGTTACATACACTTGCTTTTTAAAAGTTTGGGGTGGTAAGATTTGATGTTTTTGAAAGATGCTTCCTGTGCTCACCAAGGCTGCATTTATTTGAAATACAGTTTATTTTTTTGTTTTGCTTTTTAAACAGCATTTTTTGACGTATTACCATTTAAAATAACTATTTTCTATTTGATTTTGAAGATATTTTAAAATGTAATTTATTCCTGTGATGCAAAGCTGATTTTTTAGTAGGAATTACATGTGACATGATCCTTCAGAAATCATTCTAATATGCTGATTTATTGCTTATTATTGTTATCAATGTTAGAAACAGTTGAGCTGCTTAATATTTTTGTGGATACTGCGATAAACTTTTTAAGTATACTTTGATAAATAAAATTAAAAAGAACAAATCTTTTGCAACAATGTAAAGGTATTTGCTGTCACTTTTGATCAATTTAATAAATCCCTGCTGACCCCAAACTTTTGAAGCACTGTAAAAAAGTTGCTTAAAAAGTACATTTTTAAGTACAATCAATTGGATGTTTAAGTCATTTCAACTTAAATGACATTAAACTGACTTTAAAAAAATGAGTTGAATCTCGTATAACTTAAAAAAAAGTGGAAAAATTATTTTGATGAGTTAAAGGGATAGTTCACCCAAAAATGAAAATTCTGTCAGTATTTACTCACCCTCATGTTGTTCCAACCCCGTAAGACCTTCGTTCATCTTCGGAACACGAATTAAGATATTTTTAATTAAATCTGAGAGCTGGATCACTCCTCCATAGGCTTCTTAAGGGATTGACACTTGTTCCCCGAAAAGTTATTAAAGACATCGTTAAAATAGTCCAAGTGACTACAGTGGCTCAAATCGTAAATTTATCAAACGACGAGAATACTTTTTGTGCACAAAACCCCCCAAAATAACGACTTTATTTCAACTATTAATTTCCTTCTCTGTGGGCCTCGAGTCAGTTCACTAGTGTAATAGCGTAGCGCTTCTGTTGTTGTACGTCACACGCATCACCCACATGACCAGCGTCGGCCAATAGTGAGCCTACGTGTGACGTAGCTCTACGCAATCACAATACGTTAACTGACTAGAGGCCCACAGAGAAGGAAATGAATAGTTGAAATAAAGTCGTTATTTTTGTTTGTTTTTGCGCACAAAAAGTATTCTCGTCGCTTGATAAACTTGAGATTGAGCCACTGTAGTCACTTGGACTATTTTAACGATGTCTTTAATAACTTTTCAGGGCTGGCAAGTGTCAGTCCCTTAGAAGCCTATGGAGGAGTGATCCAGCTCTCAGATTTAATCAAAAATATCTTAATTTGTGTTCCGAAGATGAACGAAAGTCTTACGGGGTTGGAACAACATGAGGGTGAGTAAATACTGACAGAATTTTCATTTTTGGGTGAACTATCCCTTTAAAGCAATGTAAAAACATATGCTGTCACAACTTATTAATCATATAATTTTTTACAGTGTTATATCACTGGGGTCTCTGGGACCCTAAACACAAATGCAATCTGAACAGAACATGAGTGTTAACGTTTGCTACAACCGTTGTTGCACGTACAACAAAAGAGTGCAAATGCATGTGAAAATGAAATGATTGAAAGCAAAACCATTTCTAAATGAAAGATTGCTTCACACTTGACACTTTGCTTCAAATAACCTCTTCTTTGCATTGCAGTGACCCTCAATTCATGAGGAAAACAAGACTGAATATTAGCTAAAGTAAAGCTACATGCCATTCGCATGGTGACCATTCAAATGCATTACAGCTCACATTCAAAATGAAGAACCATTCCTTGTGTGTTTCCATTCAAACCAATAAAACCACAGATGTCTGCTCAATTGACATTCTGTATCTTCAGCCCTTCTCTTAATTTGTTTCTTGTCTTTCACCCCTCCCCCAACAAAAAGCCTTGCTAAATTCACCATACTAGACGACCTCTTTAGGTTAATTAGCCCTCGGCAGGACAACAGCATTAATGTGAAATGATGCATAAACACTCTGGGTGGACAGAGAGCGAGTGACTGCACTGCCTCAGGCCATTCTTGGCCTCAAACACTGCAGATCAGACCAGTCGTATCATGACAGCGAGATAAGGAAAGGGAGAAACCACATGGAGAGCTAACACAAAGAAGAAATATAGTAGAGGGTTGGAACTATTGTTTTGAAAATGACAAACACAACATGGATTTGCCTCATTATCTGCCTAAAAGTCCAGGGGGGTTCAAACTTTAGGGGTGCTTGAGGACAGTGGGGAAATTTGAGAGAGAGAGAGAGAGAGAGAAAATAAGCTTTTATAAAAATGCATTTTAACTGAACTTAACTAAAGATATTAACTAATTTTTTTTAATGTAATAATTGTTATAAATCTAAAGTTTATTACATATTTACCAAATCTGATGATATTACGGTTTCATTCTGTTTTCTACAGGCTGGCCAAAACCAAAAGAATAATCATAATAATTTCATTCTACTGACTGGCCTGATTTTTTTCAGCAAAAATATTTTTTCAAATATTTTATATATTAATATGTAAAATATTTTTAAATACGCATCCAATTAAAGCTAAATACATATTTTCTGAATAATATTTTAATAATTTGCTATAGATTTAGTATAGTGACAACATAAAAGCCAAATCTTACATTTTGGAAACAATTTTTTAATAGTTTTCCTCAAACAATATAATAGGCGTTTATGAATGAAATTGTGTAGGCCTATGCCATTATATTTTCGGAAGGGAATGCTTCACAAGGGGGTCATCATAACTGGCATCAGAAAGTTTGAAACCCCTGTAATACTCAACACATGACGACAAAATCAGATACATGTTAGAAGTGTTGCACAACAGCGAGTAATGACCTCTTAAAAGAACAATATCAAGCACAAAATGTCATTATAATGGATCTTGGAGCCTTTTCTTCTTAATATGTTCCCACGGTGGGAAAGTGAAATCCTACAAAAGGCCCACCTAACAGACCCCACAGGAGATACAAAAGTAAACACTGCAAGAATGTTGTCTTACCTAAATCTCCGTGGAAACTGTTGCTGAAGTTGTTGGAGCTTCCGTCAGTGGGCCAGTTCTTGCGGACACCAACAACATTAGCCTCGGAGAGCGCTAGCTGTTGCTTGAGACGCTTTTGGGACTGTGGGGTAGGAGGACTGCCACTCTCAAACGACTGCTGGGAGTGCTGGGATGGAGAGCGACTCTTCTCTCGGTACATTCGGTAGGCGGTTGGGCTCGGGGACACGTGGCTGGACTGCCCTGAGGAGAAGTCTTCTTCGCTGGATGTCAGGTTTTCATTGGAGCTGCAATCTGGCGTGTATCCATCCTCAAAACTCCCAGGTGAGTAAGACCGCCTGGGCCACGTCAAGTGCAGTTCCTCTCCATCTCCCATAATGCCCCCCACATAAACGGTCGTATAGGGCTGACAGTCCGACTGGTGCCAGTTCTGCTGAGTTGCTCTTCTTCCATTAAGTCTAATTAAATTGTCCTTGAGGAACCCAGTGTTCAGGTCAGCCTCATCGTACTCACAGTTGTAGCCACTCTCTGTTGCTCTTTCATGTGACCGCTCTGGCTTATGGACATCCCCGAAAGCAGTGGACAGATTACCCGGGACAGAATGCAAAGACCTCTTGCGCTCCATCTGCATAGCTTGACTGCCCAAACTACTTATCTTCTCTGAGACTTCTCTATCATTGACCCGGACAAGACCCTTTTCTTGGTGGTATTCCATATTGACGTAGTAAGGCCTCTCGCTTTTCCCCTCGCTAGATGTTTGGGAATTGGCTCGCCTGATGCGTTCAAAGTTTGACCGAAGTGCAGCGACTCCCAACCCCGCGGTGGCTTTTTCCTTCGGTGGAGACTCTGGAACGCCATCCGCCTCATGATGTGCAGGTCCACGTGAAGCAATGGGTCTGAGTGGAGCTTCAACACTCCTTTTTTTGTATGGAGATATCCAGTCAGTCTCACCATCTCTATTTTTCGGCCTGTCCAGGTCTGAGATATCACATCCCCCCACCTCAACACACGGCTGAGACTCACGACTCTCCTCTGCTGCGGTCGTGTGCTTCAGTTTGGCTGGGAGACACCTGCTCTCATCAGCTTTCTGAGGATGGACATCCGTGGATGCCGGCTTACGCTCACCCTGCGAGACCCTACTGAAGCCCCAACGCTGAGAGTCATGGCTTCTCCGCTCTTTGGCCAGAAGTGTTTGCAGGTAAATCATTCGAAAGCGCTCCTTGTTCACTTCCATCTCCAGTCGCCTAATAGAGTTTCGGCATTTCTCCAACTCCTGCTCAATGTCTCCAACAGAGTTCAAAGACATCTCAGGAGGATCTGAGTCAGGAAACTGAGCTTTCCATGCTTCCACAAAGCCAACAGGTTCTACCATGATTGCTTACTGCTGGTTTACTTTTTTGGTGGGGAAAAAATGACACATTAAAATCCACTTGTTTGTAAGAATACACCCAAAGCCATGGCGATTTATAACTTATCCTACAGCTGAATTATAACTTTTCCTGTGTACATGCATAGCATAATCTCAACATCTGATAAACACTTACTCAGCTGATCTTTGACAGACGCACAATTTTCTCCATAAACACAACAAGCAGAGTCGCAACATCCATGTGCACGTCAAACATCTATTGACATCCGCGTTTCATGCCATTTATGGAAAACGATGACTGAAAATCCTTTATAAACAGAGTTTCGCGTACATAATTCACTTCTCAGTCATATTAGCTGCTGAAATTTAATTTCAATGATGTATCCAAAGAAGTTACCGGAAAATTGTGTTGTTATTCTCTCAAACGTCGATATTTCTCAGAGATGCGCTGTAGCCTACTCTTGCACGGTTACCGATCGCTGTCCGTCACTACATTATGATCAGACTGTATCTACGCGCGCGCTCTCTCTCACTCACTCTCTCTCTATCTCTCTCTCTCTCTCTCTCTCTCCGTGCTGCTGCAGGAAGAGGTGGGACTAGACGAGTACATGATTAATACTGACTGCACAGACAATCTCAGTTTAAAGACACAGATTCGGTTATTCAGCAACAAAGACCTAGAAAACGTGCAAAAACCATTTGCGCCGCTTAACTAGCGAGCTGTTTTTCCACTTTCGTTACTGCAACCGCCAAAACGAATTTACCTGAGACATTCGATATCGTGTATGATTTATCGCATATTGATCTTTTTAGTTGTATACCAAATATTAGATACCTAACATTATCAAGACATGATCAATATATATAAAATAAAATAAAAAATGTCGCTTATGTGAAATGTTTAAACTTATTCTAATACACCTGACAGCTAGTGTGACTGTGTAAACTGCTGTGGCATTTTCTAGTGGATGTCGTGCATGATGTCATGTGAACTTGTCTCCATCTAGCGTCTCTGCATGGAACAGCAGTTGAACCTTTTGATCGTAGGCTATCCTTCGTCTTGGTCCCATTTCCCCATCTCGCCTTTTAAAAGAAGTTATATTGTGTGTCTGTCAGTATTTTATTAGATGGAACTAGGCTGAAGTTTCTAATTCACACCTGAATCTTGTTTGACTTTCTCCCTATTTTGTCTATTTATCCTGTTAAAATTTTAAGGCTGACGAATGAATGGGCAATGGACTTTCAGACGAATGAATACGATCAGAGTCCTGGCTCTTCCAAGTTTTATAATGGCCGTGAATGGCTGTTTCATCCATCTATCCATAAAAGTCCATCTATCCATCATAAAATTAATCCACATGGCTCTGGGTTTGTGTAAGAAAAATATTCATATTTAACACGTTAGTAAAATTCTAGCTTCCATCCAAACTGCCATATGCAGTCTACTTGTCCCTAATGCACAATTTGTGACGTCGGAAGTAGCGTATAGTGCACCATGGCATAGCATAAATATCAGCAGTAGGCCTATGTCACATTACTCGCATAAGTTGCGCTTTAGACTTAAGGGGAATCCATATGTTTTTTTGGCCTGAAGCTAGTTATTTTACTTTATAAAGTTTAAATATGGATATTTTTCTTACACAAACGCATCTATTTGCTTCAGAAGGCCTTTATTAACCCTCCAGAGCCGTGTGGAGCACTTTTAAGATGGATAGATGGACTTTTATGGACTTCAAAACAGAAACGGCCATTCACTGCATTATAAAGCTTGGAAGAGCCAGGACATTTTTTAATATAACTTAATTCATCTGAAAGAAGAATGTCATATACACCTAGGATGACTTGAGGGTGAGTAAATCATGGGCTAATTTTCATTTTTGGGTGAACTATCCCTTTATCACTTTGATGCACAAGCTATGCAAACCCTTTCTAATGCACAACATGGGTCTAAAAAGACCCGTATTCATTTCCCATGTTATTATTTCATGGCTGGGCATTTTTTTGTTTCATCTTTTAAAATCACTTTATTTTAGCATTTATTCAGCATATTCCATGATCTATGAATTCCATGATCACAAATTATTATTTTAATATTTCCTACGTTTTGTGTTAGGCCTACTTGAAGTTTACACACATGGGTCAAAAATGACCCATCTATGAAAGCGTGATAAAACAAAAGAACCATATTAGCAGTTATTTAGATCCACACATTTACTGTAACACTTGAAATATGTTTATTTGCCATTTTGTCACATAACAGACACATATAACCGATAACACTGAAATTGAACTGTAGTGTAGTGAAACTGTCGTGAATTGTGGTGAATGTGACCGAATGAAAGAAAATAAAACTGACAAAATAAAATCACACGGGTACAGCGCCATCTCAAATTGCCATCTCAGTGCTTATGACAACTACACGTTTGTGCTCCTTGCACACATGCCTGGTGCACTCTTCGATTGACCCTGACCTGTGGCCAGGTGGTGGCTGCGTTTTGTTTTTTAATAATTTGTTACATTTATATAGCACTTTGCTAGGTATTCAAAGCGCTTTACATGGAAGGGGGGAATCTCCTCAACCACCACCAATGTGCAGCATCTGGATGATGCGACGGCAGCCATATTGCGCCAGAACGCCCACCACACACACCAGCTTACTGGTGGAGAGGAGACAGTGATGAAGCCAATCAGGATGATTAGGAGGCCATGATTATGGACAGAGACCAATGGGCAAATTTTGGCCAGGATGCCAGGGTTACACCACTACTCTTTTACAAAGGAAATCCTGGGATTTTTAATTACCACAGAGTGTCAGGACCTCGGTTTAATGTCTCATCCGAAGGATCCCACATCTTCTCATTGCCTCTGTAATATGGTTTTGAAGGTGGGGCGTGCCCTCCAAGCGCCTCTTCATCTGAGGCATGACAAGCTCATTGACCACGCTTCATCATGACAGGTGTCTGGCTTGTTGGGAAGAGTCCACTGACAGACGTAAAGGGTGACCGATATCATTGATTTATGACAACAAATAAAAAAGATGAAATATGGGGATACATTCTATTTCAACTTTTATTTTGTTGACAATATTAGATATAGAATATTTCAACAGCAAGCTAGCTAATAGTATTGGACATGCTTCTCTTTCTAACTAGTAATGGATTTCAAGGTCAAGGTAACCTTAGCCTAACATTCATAGTATATCCAGTTATCTTTTCTCAAAATATCAAATATTTTCTGTGATAAAAATTGTATAAGACTAACATGAACAAAATATACCAAAGCAGCTGTGTTGAGTTGTGAAATGTGTGGCAAGTGAATAGTTTTCTACAGTAAATATGTTTCTACTTACAATAATGTACAAATATCAAAGGTTCCTATATGGGTCATTTTTTACCTATGTGTGTAAAATTGATGTAGAAATACAAAACTGTGTTTGTTTATAAAGTAAGAAAGGAAAAATAAAAATAATGATTTGTGCGAATCAAAAACAAGATAATTGAGGAATACCTGGAATACTGAATGATGAAATTAATTTCTTGCAAATATATAGAAAATAAAAACTCGGTTAAAACAGTTGGTGGCCAAACCAGATACAAAGTCTTGGTTCTTTTCCGCGAACTGGTTCTTTCGAGCAATTCGTTTCAATGAACAGGTTAAAAAAAAACGGTTCACCTGACTTACTTTTGCTATTGACCCAAAACATATATGCATCTTGTTTTTGAAAAAAGGGAAAACACTTTAAAAGTTGAAATGGACCCTATTGCTTAATCCTTCACTAATAGGCATTATTTGTAATCATAAATTTGTTCATTTGCAACTCATCAGTCATGTCGAACTCCCCTCCATAATAGTTGAGATGTGAATTGCAATCTTCAGCAGATTTTTCTTCAGCTTGCATCTGAGTTGAGCCGATGTAAATTTGCCATGAACAAAAACAAACATCCATTGTTTTGCTTTTATTTGAGCAGAAGTCTACATCAATTTCCTCAGAAGTCGCTCTCTTTTCATTTTCAGGGTTATTTTATTTTTTCTTGTTTGTTTGTAAAATATAAGAATTATACTTGTCTTATGCATAAACCTCACTTGATTGAAAGATATTGATTAGACTCTTTTTATTTATTAATTAATTTTAATAAAATTTCTTGTCCTACACTCAAAAAAATAAAGGTTCTTTATTGGCAACCCCATGAGGAACCCTTAACTTCCTTCGAAATTTTCTATTAAATTGTAATAATATTTCACAATATTACTGTTTTTACAGCATTTTTAATCTAATAAATAAAAAAAAACCTTAAAAACGTTTGACTGGCAATGTATATAGTATATCTTTATATATTTAAATAAACAAGAACAAGAAAAGTATGACACATTTATGCCTATAGAGACCAATTTGTTTTAAGTTGTTTTTAGCCAGTATAATTACATTTGGTAAATCTAATTATTATTAATATTAATTATTGTACTTGACCTAATATTCTGAAGTGAAAGGAATAAGACAAAAGATGGACAGCAATAACATGTATGAGTTTTTGACCTCACTGATTGAATGACAATAACAAGAAGCCAGGACACACAAAAGATAAAGTTTATTTATGCACGTTTTAGGATACAAAATTAATTACAGCTAATGCCATTGTAGTTATTTACTTTTTCTATCCTCCATCAAAATAGCATTTAAAAGGGAGCATTTGTTTTCACCTTGGAGTAATTTGTAAAGGGTTTTAAGGGACGTGCACTTTTAGGATCAACAGAATATTTTTTAAATCCTCACAAATATCTTAAACACTGCTAAATGTTCTGGATCAAAAAAAAATATATATTTTAAATGTTATGTGATAATAATAATAATAATAATACAAATAATAATAAACTTAGAGGCATGTTTCTCACAATGGAATGCACATAATCCATCTGACGCTATAGACACAAACAACTGATTCATGCAGGATTTTGAAAAATTGAAAGCTCAACAAAATAACTACTAAGCATAATTTAAGCGGACCAATTCATAGCCAAACATTCCTTTAAAACATTTCATACATAGTTAATCTGGCATTTCAGAAAGTGGTCAGAAAATTGCAAATCAAAACCAGTGTGAGCAGATTACAAGATTGAACGTAAAATTATAGCACAACCGTTCTTCAAAACAATCTTTATGATTATTATTTTAGTGGTTCATTGTTGGACATCAAGGGTCTCATTTATAAAATGTGCTAAAATCCACTACAATGTTCAGATTTATAAAAATGAGCTTGTGGCGGAGTCAGAGTACTGCATGTACAGTATTTGGAAATCTAAGCCATTCTTGCAGTTCGCCATTCTCAAGTAAAGGATTTGGACGCTGACTGTTGCAAATAACATTAACCAAGGAGCGTTTTCTAGATTTTTCTAGATTTCACATCTGCAAGACAGGCGTACGCACGTGTGTTGTGCGTACGTACATTCTCTGAATCATACGTATACTCACATTTCAGAAATGAACTTGATAAAATGTAACATTTTATAAATGAGGCCCCAGCTCTAGCTGTTGCACAGATTATATTGTTGTGTTTCTAACGTGAATTAATTAATTGCATTGAATAGGCCTACTTTTCTTTGTAACAGCTACATTGTAAACAAAGGCATACAGGCAAACAGGTTTTAAGTTTTAGACCCCATGCAGCTGATTCAAAACACAAAGTGGTCTATATATTTTCTGTTTCTAACCTCATTCTTGTTGAATTAAACGCAGTCAAGGAGTCTTTGCGTGAGCGTGAAGAAAACGCTTTGCTCCCTTTTGGATCTTTTGTAGTGGTTAACATGAATTTATAAATGTGCAAAAGAAGAGAAAACCTCACAGGGGCCCTTGTAAAGACAAATGAGAGAGGAGAAAGGAAAAGGTGAGAAATGGTAAAAGAGCAGCAAAACGAAGAGTTGGCACATTCTCTGTAGTGTTTAGGGTAAAAGGCCCAAATGAAGACGGATCAGACGTGAGCGAGGAAAGTGAATTTGGCCCCTGGTGTGTGTGCTGCTGGATTGGTCTCAGGTGATCACACTGGGGCCTCTGCTTCCAGTTCGTTCGTGGATGTTGGAGATTTTTAGAGCAATGGCAATGAGAGGACCCAGCACAACCTACAACGGTCAAAGGAAGGGCTTGTTAAACAGACTGCCAGTATCATGAGACAAATTTAATGGAGTGACTGCATTAAACCGCATTAAAGGGATAGCTCACCCAAAAATGAAAATTTGTCATCATTTACTCACCCGCATGTTGTTCCTGTATGAGTTTCTTTTTATCTGTTGAACACATAATAAGATATTTTAAAGAATGTTGGTTACCAAACAGTTGATGGGCCCCACTGACTTCCATGATATTTTTTTCCCCAACTTTCCTACTATGAAAGTCAATGGGTGCCTTCAATTTTCTGGTTACCAAAATTCTTTAAAATATCTTCTTTTGTGTTCAACAGAAGAAAGAAACTCGTACAGGTTTGGAACAACTTGAGGGTGAGTAAGTAATGACAAAAATACTTGATTTTTCTTAATAAAAGCAACAAATTACTGGGTCACCTTAAATGAACATTAAAATACTCACTGTTTCAATAGTGCAGACTTGAACATTATGCATGTTAACATGATTTTAGTGTGAAAGAGATACTTAATAACTTTTTCTCTGTAAAATTACATTCAATTTTACAACTGTACTGCCATGACAACATAACACCTAAAACCCTAAAACTACTGTAAAAATGGTTTATACAGATTTACAGCTCAAACAATACACAAGTTTTAACAGAAGAATACGCGAGTACTTTTATAAAAGTATAAGTTTCATGTTTATGCTTTTAAAACATACACAATTTGGCCCCATTCACTTCCATTGTAAGTGCATCACTGTAAACTTGATTTCAGCTTTAAGAAAACGAGCGATGAGTCAAAATCATTTTTATGCTAAAAATGCTGTCGACTGAACTGAACTTGGAATGTTTCTTTAAAGTGCCCTATTATGCTAATTTTGTTTGGGAGGTAACCTACAGATTTACATACATTCAATGTAAAAAAAACAAAAAAACACTTTAATATTCTCATATACAGATTTACATACATTCAGATTTACAGATTTACAGCATCACATCTTTTCTCACAGTGTCTGAAACAGTTCGATAAATAGCCCCTTTTCCACTGTCGGGCCAAACCGTTCTCTTTGCTTAACTGTTCCATATATGGATTCGATCTTTCTAACGCCTCCTTTCTGACAGCCTACTCTGCTCTGCCTCTGATTGGTCAAATGATTATAATAAATTACCCTTTCCACATGCAGTAGATGACATATCACTTATCACAAAACAAAAACAAATTAGCTTATCAATAACTGATATGTGGCAAAAATGTTCAATAACAGATTTGTATGATGTTATGGCAGCAGTGAAGCACATTATGATTAATAAATATTGCTACACACATGGAAGGTTTCTCTCACACTTACCTATTAAGTGTGATGTTTGTTTAGGCTTTTGTTATCATTGCATAACTAAACTGTAACTAAGCTTTTTTTCTTTTTTCTGAAGCACTTTGGCAGTGCACTGGTTCATAAGCACAATAACTCCTGCTGAGCGTTCACACCAGTGATGCTGAGTTAAACTAGAGTGAAGACTTCACCTGAGTCTCTCTGCTGTGTCTCTCTGGGTCTCTCTCGTAGCTCTCAGCATAGATGCGGATGGTGGCCCCTGTTCCGGCCCCAGAACCACTGAGCCGGAAGATGATTCGGGACGAGTCTGTGAAGATGATCCTTAGGCCCTGCAGGACAAGTGCAGAAATAGAAATGCAGCTCATTTTAGTGCTAACAATTCTGATTAGTCATAAAGTTGTTTTTTAACCTACAACCTTCAGTTACCAGCCAGAATCATTAACTAGTAGAGTCAGGAGTAATGCATTACTAAGTGATTCATTAGTGTAATTGAATTACTTTTCCCTTGAAAAGTAAAGGGATTACTCTTAATTTTGTCTTCTGATGTACGTAACTGCATAGACTAAAACAATTCGGAAACGCTTCATTTTACAATACAGTACTTACAGTGTACTTACCTAGAAAGTACTGGGTAATATAAGGTAAGTACATGGGTTAAGGGTAGGTTTAGGGGTAGGTTCAGGGTTAGTACCTAGTTATTACCCAGTTATTGTAATTACTATAATAAGTACATAGTATGTACATGGGAAACAGGACTGTAAAATGAAGCGTTACCAACAGTTCTATAGTGGATTTAATCAGTATTTACCATCTAATGTTAAAATGTATGTTTCTAATGTAACCTTCTCCCTTTAAATACTTTGGTCAGTTCAAGAATAATTTATGCAATTTTACATTACTTGATAGAATTAAAAAGAGCAGTTTCATGTCTACCCTTTTTTTTTTTTGTTCAACTGGTCGAGGTTGATTTAGAAAGTAATTAGTAATAAGTAATGCAGTACATTTGAGAGGGTAGTTAGAGCAGTAATCTAATTACATTGTTGAAATGTCATTAGTAACTAGTAATTCATTACTTTTTTAGAGTGCCTTACCCAACACTGACAAGTACGCTACACAATGTCATTTCAAAAAAGCATTGTGAAGCACAAATAAAACTGTATGTAAAAATGTCAAACATTCAACATGGCACATTCACATTCCTCAGCAGCTCTTATAAAATGTAATTTTATGTAAGTATTAGCTCTACTATTGGATATACTAATTGGATTTCCCAAACAGCAACACTTGTAGTTCATAATAATGTCTACTAGATGACAGGAAAAACTATTTTCCGAGCCAGATCCAATTGGACAACTGCTCAGCAGTGGAGGAGCGACATGTAACAATAACTGAAAATTAACAATAACTACATAGAGACAGCAAGTGATATAAAGAGTGAATGAGAATTTAGTTCTTATTATGTGAAAAGTAAAAACAAAAAAACAAGTGTGGCTTGTACAAAGTTTCTCCCTTGACCCCAATAGAGCTCTTTAAAAAAAAAAAAAGAAGAGAACAAAACATATTTTTTGTTGTTGATGTCAAATGCTGTTGATGCAGTATTCAACACAGTATTTTGCAGAAAATAATCTGCCATTTGAAAGCAGTAAGCAACCAAATTAGAAAGAAGCGACAGATATGCACTCAGCCTCAAAAATCATGTACATAAGACAGACAGACAGACAGACAGATAGATAGATAGATAGATAGATATATAGATAGATAGATTTTTTTATTATTAAAAATTAATACATTTTAATTTTAAGTACGTCCAATGCTGATGTCCAATATAAAATCCCAAAGCGAAACCAGAACCCCTGTTATAGATGTAATATCTATGTTGGTGTGTGTATCTGCGTATGTCATGGTCTCCGACAGCTGAGTTTCTCTTCAGTGGCCCCCCACAGACCAGGAGAGAAGAGGACCGGGACAGCTGACACAATCCTGCACTGGGAGGAATGTCTGTTGTAATAATACACACTCAGCTGTAGAGACGCCGGCCGGATGACTGAAGTGACTGTGCCGAATGAACGACAGGCCGTGACCCCATGTCACCAGTGTGAAATCACACCAATTCATGAGGTTAGATCAGATGTGTTCAATTCACATTTGATCAAAAATAAAGTAATATTGTGAAACATTATTCAAATAACTGTATTCTTTGAATATATTTTAAAATGTCATTTTATTCATGTGATGACAAAGCTGAATTTTCAGCATCATTACTCCAGTCTTCAGTGTCATTCAGAAATCATTCTAATATGCTGATTTGCAAGGATATAAATGAGATGAGAAGCGGATGAGGTGTCGAAAAGCAAAGAGTGAATGCTAATGTCAAGAGGTCAAGGTTTGGCATCCAGTTAGCCCCTGCTAGTAGATGCTGTAACTACATCCTTTTTTTGTGATTGGAGAGTTTGTTTTGGAGGGGGAGAAGGTGGTTTCCACACATTCCTGGTCAGAACAGTGTGAGTCAGCTGGGTAAACTTCAAACACAAGGCAACACAAGTATTTACACGTGTGTGTGACACAGACCACTCAAGGGCTCTGGATCTTAATACAGCAAATCCAGGCCAGATAAAGATAAAGCATCTATCGAAACATCCGTCTCCTGTTACTATCAAGCACATGTGCGCCTCCGTGCGCTTTAGCACATCCTCCAAAAAAGGAGTGAGAGAGAGAAAATTTGAACAGAGTCTCGGTGGCACGTGTTTATTGTTCATTTCAACCAGGCCGGTACACCGTATACACCGTATACACATAAGCAGCTAAGTGTATATGTGGATGCCCAAACAAAGAATCCCACTTGAGCCCACGTTCATTGGGTGGTCGGTGCGCGTGCCGCACTAAATAGCATATAATTGCTGAACATAAAACCTTAATGCTCAACAACCCCCTGGCAGCTCTTTATACGAGCAACTAAGCTGCAAAATCTCAGACATTTCCCCATTATCTCAGATGAATAAGGTGCACTATGGGACCGATGCGCACATTTGTTTTTATAATGGTTGACTTCAAATTAATTAAACACACATGCTGTAAAGATTCACTTTTGTTCGGTCAGTTTAAACCATGATCATGTTTGCAGTTTGGATCTCATCACTGTAATACATTTTATCTTATTTTTTCATTTAGATGAACTTTGCCATCATCAAATACTCATTTAAAGTTAATTTAGCAAAAACATTAATTTAATAACACTGTTAAATGTAAATCTCAAAATGAACATCCATTTCTCATACTGTACATTATAAAGTTGTGATGTGTCAGTTCACTTAGTTGCAACATTTAAAACCATAGATGTATGTGTGTGTGTGTGTGTGTGTGTGTGTGTGTGTGTGTGTGTGTGTGTGTGTGTGTGTGTGTGTGTGTGTGTGTGTGTGTGTGTGTGTGTGTGTGTGTGTGTTTTATTTTTAAATTTACATTACCATTCAAAGGTTTGGGGTTGGTAAGATTTTTTTACTAATACTTATTGCTTTTATTTAGCAATGATGAAATTTATCAAAATTGACAGTAAAGACATTTATAATGTTACAAAGATTTCTATTTTATATGAACGTTGTTCTTTTTAACTTTCTATCCATCAAAAAATCCTGTAAAAAGTATTGCGGTTTCCACAAAATATTCAGAAGTATATCTGTTTTCAACATTGATAATAATAAGACATTTTTCTTGAGCACCAAATCAGCATATTAGAATGATTTCTGAAGGATCATGTGACCCTGAAGACTGGCGTAAAGATGCTGAAAAATCAGCTTTGGCATCACAGGAATCAATTACATTTAAAATATATTAAAATAGAAAACAATTATTTTTACATTGTAATAGTATTTTACAATATTACTGTTTTTAATGTACAGTATTTGTATCAAATAAATGCAGCCTTGGTGAGCATGAGACATCTTTCAAAAATTATACATTCAACTCGCATTGAAAATGCACTGTAAACCTATTTAACAGAATATTTGCTAAATAAAGAACATAAAATAAAGAAGTGATTCCTATCTCCCATGTGCATGTGTATGAATGGAAGTAAATAAAGCTCAAAATGTATAGTGTGACTATAACTTGACAGGCCATTGCTCACGTTATCTCAAGGTGTTGAACTGACCTGTTTCCTTGACACACTGCCGTCCACTGGGTCGATGTACTCAAAATTATCAGCCTTCTCCACGCTGTAGACGTTATTGCCCACAGAAAACTTCTGAGTGGTAAAAGCTTTATCAGTGATAACAGCCTCCAAATCTCTCATGAGGTAATACGCTGCCCTGCTGTCCACTCCTTCATAGTCAAACCTGGCAGATATAAAGAAATAAATCCAACAAACACTATAGTACATCAATGTAAAAGAAGATGTAACCTAATAATACCTACAGTAACAAATACTTGTTTCATGACCATTTGGAGAGTTCCCAGGATTTTCACATGACATCTACAAGTAGAGCTAAATATGGTGAATGTGGGAAACATGTATGGGAAAGGGAAAAACAATCCAGGCACACAATAAAGAGATACTGCCTACTCAGTCTCAAAGGAAAAGCCATTGAGCGGTTGGGTTCTGTATGTATACACAAAGAAATATCCTGAAATGTCCCGAGAGACCTGGAGATTGATGTTATAAATGAAGCTTGGGAAGGAACTGTCGCTTGGGAAGATGCTTATTTCGCTCACCTGCAGAAGTAATTGCGTCCCATTTTGGCCCAGTGATCTCTCACTGTTTCCTCCACCCCCTGGTTACGCACTGCCATTATGGACAACCATACCAGAACTGACCACAGGCCGTCTTTATCTCGGATGTGGTCTGAACCTGAAAGAGACAGATAAAGAGATACATAATTTTGATATTCCATCTACACTACCGTTCAAAAGTTTGGGGTCTGTACGATTTTTTAAAAGAAGTCTCCTATGCTCACCAAGGCTGCATTTACTTAATAAAAATACAGTAAATAGTAATGTTGTGAGATATTATTGCAATTTAAAATAACTGTTGCATATATATTTTAATATATTTAATAGGTAATATATTCCAGTGATGCAAAGCTGAATTCCGAAGCTATCACATCAGTATTCAATGTCAAATGATCCTTCAGAAATCATTCTAATATGCTGATTTGGTGATCAAGAAACATTTCTTATTATTATTATCAATATTGAAAAGAGTTGCTTAATATTTGTGTGGCGCACTAGAGACTGACACTAGTGGCTGCGGTCTTTAGCCTCCTTGTTAGTGCACCTGCCTTCCATGCTAGAAACGCCAGTTCGATTCCCGCTCGGAGCGGTATGAGTAGAACTGGAGGGGTTACATCGGTGCCGTGACCCAAAAGGGAGTGTCCTTTAGCATCCTTGTTAGTGTAACACTTGCTGTGTATATAATCCAAAAGACAAGAGGAAATGGAAACAAAAGGAGTAACACACTAGTATAACAATAACAAAATCAACATCAACGCAAGACAAAGGACTGAAGAAACTGAGGGCTTAAATACACACTGATGGCAATCAACAGAACAATGAACAGGTGAGGACTAATCAGGAACCGTAGTAACAAACAAGTGTCAGGAAAACAGATCAAAGAAAACTAGAACTGTGTTCTAAATCACCCCTTATACCCTCATTCACTATTCCCTACATTAGCCCACTAGTATAGGCCTAGTCCACTTGAAGGAGTGCATAAAAATGAGTGAATTCGGACACTAAGCGCGCAGGTGTTGTGCTGAATTTCGTCTCCCTGCCAAATTAGTACCCTCCTAGTTGAAGTCAGTACCTAATTGCCTAATTCTAACCCCACCCCTAATCCTAACCACACCCCCACACCTGTTCCTAAACCTAACTATACTAGGGGGTTATAATCAAGCAGGGGTCAGAATTCGGCACAACTCCAGAAAGGCTGTCGTTTTTGCACAGATTGCGCTTGCTGTTTAACAATCATTTGAAGCATAGCAAACTGGCAGCTATGGAAACTAGCATGTACAAACCTTAATTAAACAATTTAATAATCATTTCAAAAGGAATTTATACCTGTATGATATTATGCTGGACCCACATTGCACCAGCGGTTTGGAAAATGGAGGGATGATTCTGCTGCAGGAATTCATTTGACGTGACGCATTATGGGTATTCTCTAGCTGTTGAGTGTACATCTGTTATACATTCGTAATTGCAGTGCATTGTGGGATTGAATGAGTATGAGTACACTCGATAACAACCACAATGGTTTATGAAAGCCCTCACTCCCCTGGTCAACTCTTCATCTGCTTGACATCTTCTCTATGACTTTTGTTCTTAGATCTGGTTTATTTCATGTAATCATATGTCAGAAGAAGTGTATCCGACAGCTGTTCTCTGTGCGTGACTAATGCTGAAGCACTAAAAAATGCTCAGGCCTACCACACATCACATCAACAGCCAAAGACGCTTGTAAGCTAATGTTTCATTGTTGTATAATTAGTTTTGACCCTTCAAATCAATAAAACACAATAAAGTTAATTTCAAAAAGCAGATTTCAACATCTATCAGCTTGTCCGACTATAATCTGTTAACTTTCCCTCAGCCCACAAAACAATAAGCTTGACGCAGAAACGACCTGGTTCACAGCCAAAAGGGAAACTTGCTTAATGCCAATATTCCATAAACACACTCAATTTGTACCAGATATCTCCCTCACCATATAATGATGCATGTCTAGCATAGTAGAGAGTGTTTAGTGAAAATTCAAATGACAAGTGACCCATGACAGCACTACAATCCCGCAGCAAAGTCAGAACATGGTGAATAATGAGCGGGCTGCTCTTTTGACACCTACAGACAATGCCTCGTGTCTCACTCGAGGTCTTCGTGACGGTGTAAAACCCCAGAGGCTTTACAGATCGACCCTGCCGCCCACAGGGCCAAGCGTCTGTCTGCCCAGCAACATCATTCAGCGCCAGTTGCTTATTCCACATTCAGCTGCCAATCAAAACACAACCATTCAATACCAGACAGGGGCTCACCTTCACATACTGGAGTTTCTACAACTATAGGCAGTTTTGGCCTAGTGGAATTAAAGAGGTAATTAAATAATAACCAAAAAAACATAAAAAAAAACTGTGAAACATAAAACAAGGGGTTTAAAATGATATGAGGGCGAGTAAATGACTTAGGTTTTGGGTGAACTATCCCTTAATTGTTGTGCAAATATACAGTACATACTGTATATCACTCAAAGGTTTACTATTTTTCTGAACCAACAAATGTAATTTCCACAAAAAATGTTTTGATAACATTCTGTGGTGGAAATTATGATTTTGAACCTTTGTTTTAAATGGCCAACAGTAATTTTATTTACCTTCATTTTTCTTTACACATCATCTCTCATATATAATTTTTAATCTCTTCACTATCTCCTTGGCACCCACAAAAAAAAAAAAAACTATTGAAAACATTTTTTTATCAATTTAAAATATTTCTATGGCAAATTTTCATATTTGAATATTGAACATATGGTTCTGAAAAAAATACAATCTGTAAATAAAAGCAATTTGAAATGAAGCAAAAATGGTTGAATTATCATAGTTTTAAAATAAAAATATTTTTATGGCAAATTTTCATATTTTAAGACTGAATGCATTGAAAAAAATATGATCTATAGATAAGTCATTTGAACACCATGTAGATGCTTTGTAAAAAGTCTGGATAATAAAAAAATAAGCAAATATAAATTATACATGCATGTTAAAACATTTACAAATGCAGTTTCAATGTCACCTTTTACAGAAAAAGGGAAACAAAGTTATTAGTTAGCTGTTAGTTTTTTGTTCATTTTAATAAAATCAAACCCGTGACATGAAAAAAGTACCTCTCGTTCAAGAAACACCTTTATTAAGCAGGAACACGTCTGATTGTTCAAGCGTGTGACGTGTATGTTATATGACATGCGAGGACTAGAGAACTAAAACCACTACAATCCAGTAAATCCCTTTTTCTTCCACTCCTTTACCTCCTTCTTCTGTGCCCCCCACCCTGTGTGCTTTTGTGAGAAAAGCAGAGGAGGAGTAGTTTGCTTTTGCCAGCAGAGACCACTCTCACTTTCTCACTATTTCAGATGATTCACCAGCCTGTCTTCCTTTTATAGCGGAACACTGATAAAGATCTACATTTTGGATGTGGTCAAAATGTCAGAAAGCATTTACTAACAAAAAGCTACCTCCAAAAATGTCAATAACATAAAATAATTATTTAAACATGCTTTCTTTTGTGTTTGACGGAAAAATAACATTATAGGGGTTTGGAACAACATTAAGAAGTAAATAATGACAAAACATTCATGATGACTTTTCGGAAAAGCTTCATTTTACAGTACAGTACTTACAGTGTACTTACCTAGAAAGTACTGGGTAATATAAGGTAAGTACATGGGTTAAGGGTAGGTTTAGGGGTAGGATCAGGGTTAGTACCTAGTTATTACCCAGTTATTACCCAATTATTGTAATTACTATAATAAGAAACAGGACTGTAAAATGAAGCGTTACCGACTTTTCAACTCTAAAAGCTGGAGAAGGGCTTTTATATGCTCATAGAGAAGTGCACGGACTCTGATGGCACACACCTGTTCCAAAGCTCTCCTCTCCACAGAACGAACACCTCCCAGAATCCATCAGGTTTCCAAAGAATCTCCAGCCTGTGGGAGTTTCATAAAGCGCCACCTTCATAGCCTTAGCAACCCTGCAAACAAACAGGAAGCATGAGAACTCCAGTGCAATCCTACTCAGAGTTTATGACAAATCTGAAAGAAGGACTGTATCTCACTGGCTAACAGCACCATCTCTTTAACAAAGTATCTTAAAAAATGTGCAATTATAGCTATATGGCACTGCAATGTAAAGGCCTGTACACACCAAGAACGTCAACTATAAAGATAAGTATTACGATAAATATATTAGCGTCCACACCAGCGGACAATAACAATCTGTGCACACTTCAGTTATGTCATCTTTCACTTTAAATTTTCCAGATCTTTAAAGCAAGATAGATTCTGATTTGGATTCTGTCAATGTTCATCAGCTGGAAAATAATTGTTCTGAAAGTGATTCCAATGATATTATTCCTCTTTATCATTATCGTTATCGGACTCTGCTATTTTGTTTATCTAGAATGTTTTTTAAACTATATCTTTATAGTTATCGTCGTTTGTGTGAATGGGCTTTACACTATAAAAAGTGAAAATGTGCCACTGTTTGGGAACAGTTTGTATTTGACCTGACTTTTGATTAAACTTTTGTTGGTGTAACCTAATTTATGTAAGATTGCCAGATTAAGTCATTTTTTTGTAGATTTTTTAGAGGCAGATTTTGTCATACTACCACATGGATCATATTTTAGGAAACCTAATAATACAGTATTATATATTTTTAAATAATACAAGTAAATGATAGACTGTGAAAAGATGGATGTCGAGGTAATGATCATTTGATATGCTCATCATGAGCTAAGTAATCGCCATTCAGCTTTCTAAAAATTCACTGGTAGTACATTTAGTATCTGTCCTTTGGGCTGATTCATTAATCAAACTGCATATTCCGTCTTCTCAATTCAGTGTCTTTATAAGGCAAAAAGCAGAATGAAACCATGCTGACATTTTGGCTGACATTTATTTTGAGATTCAGCCATGTGGCTGGAGAAGCAAACAGCACTTTAATCATCGGTGTGTAGTCTACACCTGTTTAACTTGCTTATACTGTCAAACTCCTGCGAGCTGTCACAGAAACTGAAAATATAGGCCTACCTTTGAACAAATATTGTCATACTACATTATTGTTAAGACAGCAAGTTTTGTATTTGGGAACTGTAATCATTCATGACTATAAAAATGAAATAGATTGAGAAAACAAGAGGAGGAACGCAATTACAAGTCTCCTTCTCTGTTTGTTGATCTTGGATAATGGCTAGAGTCATAACTATTTTCAGACACTGCAATCTGGCATTATGGGTAATGAGTTGCTGAGATCCCATCAGATGAAGAGACAGATGAGAGGGAACCGATGTAAATGAGGAGAGCTAGGATGCAGCTGTTTACTCATGGGTGGAATTACTAAATATGGGAAAACAAGTGTTATTGACTCAAGGGACATGGAGTAGAATGGAAAGCCTGGCACATGGACAGCAAACTGGAATCTTTGACCCGTTGACTTGTTTTCGATGATTTATTCTCATATTTGTGGCCAACACAAGCAGCGCTATCTCTAACTTTGCATCAGAAATATTTATGTGTTCATGAGGGTGTGACTGGATTTTTAACAATTCTGTCTATAAAAGAATGAAAAAAAGGGAAAAATAACATGCTCAGCTGAGTTTTAAAGTCGGCAAGATGTTGCTAACCTCAATCTGGGAATAAAACTCAATTATCAGCTAGCATAATGTTAGCATGAGTTGACAGGCAGTCTAATTAAGCTGGTAAACTACCCCAGTTGTACTAAAATGATTGCCATTTACATTCCTTACTCCAAGGTATATTAAAACATTTTTGAAAATAAAACTTTGAATACCAATAATGCTTGAAATTGCTTTATTACATTATAAACAAATAGTTTAAGGACTTTACCACCTTATAAAGTCTAATCTTGTGAGTACACACAGAGAACAATGACCAAAAGAGTTAAAAAAGAAATACTGGAAGAATGCTTAATTATTAAGCTTATACAAATCATGAACTGTTTATACATATTACAGTTCAAGGATTAATATAATTTGATATCAAGTATGTAATTTTTTACATCAATGTAATGGAATTACTAAATGGAATTGCAAAAAAATTGACTGAAAAGGGAAACCCCCCCGAAACAATTCACAAGTCACTTTACTACCCCGACTTGTGTTTTGTTCCTGAATGAATCAGTGTTGTTGAATAAATGGGTTCAGTGAATAATTCAATGACTTATAAAGAGTCACTTATTTCATTCCTGAATAAATCAGTGTTGTTGAACGAATCGGTTAGTAAAGAGAGTTGCTTATTTTCTTCCTCAATGCATCAAAGTTGTTGAACAAATTAGTTCAGTGAATTACTCAATGACTCACTCTTAAAAACAGTCCCTTTTCACCACCTATTAATTTAACGAGTGCCTGCAGAAAGATTCACTTAAAATCCCCACCACTAATGCACAGACTGACAGCTTGTCTGAATGTGCAAACACAGGGAAGCGGAGGGATACAAACAGTGAAAAGTCCCAGGATGTTATATACAAATGTCTTTATATCATTAAATGGGTTTAAAATATGGTTACAGCACACACACTGGACTGCAGTTACAATTCGACTGGATTTTCTCATGTGTACTTTCCCCATATTTCAGCAGTTCATCCTCAGTGCATGGTCACATTGATAGCACACATTCTCTCTTCCCCTTCCCACGTGTAGGGAACACAGCAGATGTTTCCTTCCCATCCATCCATCCATCCTTAAACACAGTCATATGCGCACATATAAAGAGCTGCAATCACACACCAGACCTACAGCACACACATGCTCCAGTAGATTATCTCCACTGCCACTTAACAAACACACACTCCTGAGAGGACCATAATATAAACACAGCCACAGCCTAGTGCTCACTTGTCGCCTAAAAAGGTTTACAGCAGCAGAGATGCCTTGCTCCAACAACTCGCACCCCAGGGGACATGCATGCCTCAGAAAAACAGTACAGATTAGTTGGACAGAATGATACAGATTCATGAAAAGATAATACAGTTATTCTCACCAGATCCAGCACTACAAAATGTGACTTTTAAGGACTCAGAATTTCAACAGCTAATTAAATAAGGTCAGTTCATTTTCTGACCTGACTCTCTTTCCTAGTGGTGTTGTGAATTAAAATGTATGGTGTGAACATTTAAAAAGTATGTTTATCTTATTAACAGTTGTTAATGATGAAGAGATCAGTCGCCTAATAAAACAGGGCTCAACTGAACATTGCATATTTTTGCTGCTTGCCAATCAGGCCATTTCTAGTTGTCCTTCCAACACTTTTACGGGCTCCAACATAAAAATAAAAGAATTAAAATGTATTCATTATAAATAAATATAATAAAAATACATGCATTTTATTTATTTATTTTTGATATTTACAATCAGTTTATAAATCAATTTCTAATTTTTAAATATATAATTTATATATTTATTATTTATCATTCGTATACTGTTACAACACAATTGCTGTAGAATGATATGGTGATGGCATACATGGCAAAACATAACTGATTGGTTTGTAATTTTCAAACGATTTTTATCAAGTACATGTCATTTCTACAATGGCATCGCAACTGAAAACATTAGTTTTTTCCGTGATGCTACATCCATAAATTTAGATGTCGGTATAAAGACGAAAACTCAGCTTTGAAGTATATGTATTATTTTTATTGAGCCAAAAATTCAGAGACTACTCCATTATTGATCAGAATTATTTGCAATACAAATTTGCAGATCATCCATCCATCCATCAATTATCCACCACTTATCTGGGACCGGGTGCACCAAACTTGAACTTATGCAGCAAAAAACAAAACTATTATATATCCTGCCGTTTCCATGCTGCCACGCTCACATGCGATCAAATGTAAGTGAATGTAACATGAAGTGACCGCACCTTTAGCCTGGACGGCAACAGCTTAAATTTGGAGGGTGACTTCAATGTACGAGACAATGAGAAAGGAAACAATCTAGAACTGCCTCTCATTTACAGACTGGAAAATATGACACTCTGCTTAGCTATGGCTATACTTTATAACAAGGTACAATCTCAGGCCAAATGTAGACTCAACCTCTCTTTCTTTATCTTAGCCACACCAGTAGTTAAAGTCTCATTAACAGTGTGTTACTGACATTGAATCAACCTTGCAAAGCTTCCAGGAAGTGAATAATGAGCCACAGAACAAAAACAATATTGATGGGAGGAAATTATATTTAATTCTGGTGTTATGACACAATAAGCACTTTCTGGCTGTTTTTAATGACTGATTGGGTAGCACTAAATAACATCACTTCCTATTTGATTGCCATCATTACAGGGATAGTTCACCCAGAAATGAAAATCTGTCATCATTTACTCATCCTTATTTCATTCCAAACCTGCATGTCTTTCTTTCTTCTGTGAAACACAACAGAATATGAAGAATTAAACCGTTAAGGTTACCATTGAATTCCATTGTATGGACAAGAAAAAAAGAAGAAAAAAAAAACGCTGAGACATTTCTCAAAATATATATTTTGAGTTTTAAAGAAGAAAGAAAGTCTGAAACGACATGAGGGTGAGTAAATGATGACTATCCATTTAATAATTTTCTGAACACTCCCTGTTCCCCATTGGTCAGCAAAACAGATAACTCCGCCCCCAACTGACACAATTGATGGAGCTGTTGCTGTATCCGACTGGGAAATGTTTTGATAGCACCACAGAACCACAAAATAAGCTACAAATATAGTAATAGGAAAGAAACATTTTGTTAAAAGCCTTTACATTTAAACAATATAATTTAAACGCATGAAATTGCTATTAATTTCTCATAGCACAAGATCCTGTCTCAAAGCAGACAGGTCTTTAGCATGATTATTTTTAGTCTGCAGGAGCGCAGGGTTGAGCTAACACTGTTATTCTTAGGGAGTGAGTCTCCACACTGTAACCTCTGGCCCCATCACTAATGCTTTTACCATTTAGTGTCTTGCACAAGAAGAGTAACTGAGATAGTGGAAAGATCCTGATGGATGATTTCCTCCCTGATCATCAGCTTATCAATTATTTTGAGAGTTGACTGGCTTTTCTTTAAACAGCTCTGAACTCCTGCAGTATATTAAGGGATAATGTCACTGTCTCTTAATTTGACGAACAAATGTGAAAGTCAAGAAAAAAATGGAAGCAAGGCGTGCGAAAATTATTTTAAAACTAAGTACCAACCAGTTTCTTTGTTTCACTGAATACAAATCAAAGTACATCATTAATATTCAAGATTCTGCATAACAGTCTTGCTGAATTTTTTGAAGGTTTAGTAGTACATTCTTATCAGACAGAGTGGTTTGAGCAACTTTTGGTGATGACTTCAATTTCAAATATCACTAAATTTCAATAGTCTGCAGCATGTCTGGGAATAATGGCATTTCAATGGTATGAAATGAGAGCATGTTACAGGAGTCCGAGTCCTATCAGCAACATTTAACACCTACATTTCTGTGAATGTGCTTTTTTGATAAAAACAGGTTTATTTTTCACAATCTGTAAATTAGCTCGGTTTTCTTACCTGTCGATGGCTGTGCTGGTTGGCATACTGCGGGCAAAACCTCTGATTCCTCTCTGACTGAAGTAAGGGATGCAGGAGAGGTTTGCTGCCATCACTGCCAGTGAATCTGACGGGCTCACAAAGAACCCATCTTGACCCATAATCATGTAACGATCCTGTACATAAGACAAACATAGCCAACATTATACAACAACTCTGTCCTAATTTCATTGAACAAGCAACATCTTGTATAGATTACTTGATATTTATTTATTGTTCACTGATCTGGTGTATTAAATAACCAGCTGCTGTATCATTTGAATATGATGAAGAATACATGCTCTAGCATTTAAAAGTTTGGGGACAGTAAGATTTGTTTTAAAAATAAATCAACTATTTTATTGAGCAAGGGTGCATTAAAATGATCAAAATTCACAGTAAAGACTTTTACATTGTTAATAAAAATATATATATTTCAAATAAATGCTGTTCATTTGAATTCTCTATTTATCAAAGAATGAGAAAAAATATCATGGTTTCGACTAGTGCTGCCAATTCGATTAATCGCATCTAACATAAACGTTTTTGTTTACATAATATTTTAAACAAATGTGCACACACACACACACACATATATATTATCTAAACAAAAACTTGTTTTATTGCAATTTAATCGCGATTAATTGATTTGACAGCACTAGTTTCGACAAAAATATTAACATTACACCTTTTTTTCAACATTGATAATAATTACAAATGTTTATTGAGCACCAAATAAATAAATGCAGCCTTGGTGAGCATAAGAGACCTTTTTCAAAAACATTAAGTAATTCTTACCAACCCCAATCTTTTGAATCATACTCTCAATGAACAGCATTTCCTGTTTCTCACTTGTTTGCAATATTAAGAAATAGAGATAGCAAAAAAAGTATAAATAAATAAAAAAATAGAATGAAAACAAAGAAGATAAAATAAATAAAGATAAACAAGATAAATATTATCTTAGTTAAATAAAATAAAAAAAACAGATAGATATTAATAAAGAACTGCAATCAAAACAAGACCCTGACAAAGATGCAGGAAATATCCCAGCAATCATTTTGTTCAACAGCCTTGGTTCATTCGCTCTTTTCTTGATTATTATTCTTATGAAGTTTTTACATATTTTTTCTGTTTGTGTAATTTGTAAGTGATTTGTAAATGATTGTCAGATGATAAGAGATAAGCACCCCATCTGCATCAAAAGCAGCCCCAAAGCCAAACTCTCCCCCCTTCATAGAGTCCACCAGAGATGCAGCGAAAGCAGGGTTAGGGTTTGGGTGTTGGCCTCCAAAGTCCTCCAGAGGGACACAGTTAACAGCAGAATTAGCTGGAGCCCCGAGCTCATCACAAAGGATTTTTCTGACGTATGGTCCCATAACTGAAACAGACGACATGAAGATTGACTCTACAGTACATACAGATATAAATCTGCATATAGGTATTTGCAACTGTCCACAAGAGTTTACCTCCATTCATTGCATCTATTCGTATCTTCAGCTGGTTAGGACCCGTCAGCAAGCTCTTGATGGCACCAAAGTCAAAAATTCCCCGCAGCATGTTCAGATAGATCTCGACTGAATCCACAATCTCAACTGGAAAACAGAGAAAGAACATGTTTATGTTCAGTACAAGAGTGAAAACCTGAAGTTTGTGATAAAAGTAAATGCAAACACTAGAGTAAGTGTATACCGCTCACCTCTGAAGGGCTTGAACTTGTTCTCCAAGTCAAAGTCTTGACGGCCAAGGCGGGACAGGTCGATGTGGAGGTCAGGGCAGATGGCGTATTCCTCTAGTGTGCGACTGACCTGATGGATCCTCTCCATCACTGTGTCTGGAGAAGGCCCTGGAACAAAGAAACAGTGGCAGATTTCAACACAACATCTCAAATATTAAAAAATTACAACAACAAGTTGAATGAGATTCTATCTACAGTATCTATCTATCTATCTATCTATCTATCTATCTATCTATCTATCTATCTATCTATCTATCTATCTATCTATCTATCTATCTATCTATCTATCTATCTATCTATCTATCTATCTATCTATCTATCTATCTATCTATCTATCTAGACATTGTTTACTTTAAGCCATCACATGAATATTCCTCATGATAATCCACCAAAATAAAAATAGGCTATTATGCATCACAAGTTTGACAAAAGACTGACACGTCTTATTGAATATGATGCTGCTAACATACACTAGCATTCAAAGGTTTAGTGGTCAGTAAGTTTTTGTTAAAAAAAAAAGAAGAAAAAATACAAAATGACCATCACATTGTTATAA
Organism: Gila orcuttii; assembly: GCA_026230005.1. Taxonomy (NCBI): domain Eukaryota; kingdom Metazoa; phylum Chordata; class Actinopteri; order Cypriniformes; family Leuciscidae; genus Gila; species Gila orcuttii. The sequence goes on from JAPDVR010000015.1 coordinate 23,733,158, forward strand.
AAATATTGTATTTAAAATAAATTCTTTTGAACTTTCGATTCATCAAATAATCCTCTAAAAAAATCAGTTTCCATAAAAATATTAAGCAGCACAACTGTTTTCAACATTGATAATAATAAGAAATGTTTCTTGAGCACCAAATCAGCATATTAAAATGATTTCTGAAGGATCATGTGACACTGAAGACTGGAGTGATGATGCTGAAATTCAGCTTTGCCATCACAGGAGTAAATTACATTTTAAACTATATTCAAATATAAAACAGTTATTTTAATTTCTAATAATATTTTACAATATTACACTTTTTACTGTATTTTTGATTAAATGCAGCCTTGGTGAGCATAAGAGACTTCTTACAAACACATTAATATATATTTAGGTAAATTTAGGTCCAAAGAAATTACAATACGTTGTGTGTTTTCTGTAAGTTATTCATGACAGCTTAGAAAAAGGTAACATTAAGCTGATGTCATGACATTATTGGCACAGCGATTCCCTTAGAGGCTGATATTATAATATTGCATATTGAAAGTATCATTATCATTCTGAAGGTGCTCTTATGCAGGGTGTTTCAATATGCTTTGTAATGTTCTCACCTCCATTAGCGACACTGAATTTGATCCCAAAGTCTCCTCCTGGGCCTCCTGGACTGTGGCTTGCAGTGAGAATGATCCCACCGCTGGCTTTTATCTTCCTGATGATGCAGGAGACTGCTGGGGTGGACAGGATCCCGTTGTGTCCAATGACTAGACGTCCTATCTGAAATTGAAGTTTTGCTTTCAGTGGTGTCAAGTTTTTTTTTTTTACTTTTGGGTTTACAGAAGAAAAAGAGTCAAGTATAAAAATGTACAAGTGAGTATTTATACTATAGTTACTGGCCCTAAAATGTGCATATTAGTATCTTGGAGTAGTAATATATAGGCTACCCTTATAACAAGCTGTTGTACATCGAAAAGTAAATATTTTGCATTTCCCCCCCTGTAGATTATAAAAACAACGTATATGACAAAATAAGTAAATACTATTTTAGGCTAAATGAGGAAAGATGATATGAATATGAGTAAATGTAAAACTTTTTTTCATACATTGAAAGTCCAATGTTGTTTTGGACTCCAATGACTTTAATTGAGCAAAAACATTTTTCAAAATAACTGCTTTTGTGTTTCACAAAAGAACGAAAGTCATTAATTTTTGAAATGGCAAATGTAAACGTGCACTTTAGATCCTAAATAGCCTCTTTGCTTCCAGACCTTCACCAGGGGTCATCATAACATTATGTGGTGGGCTTTAAACATGCACCCTTTCCGAGGCGCCGGTCATGGCTACTACTGCATACCAGATCAACAACTACATCTGTCTGGTAGCTCATTCCTGTGGGATTGACGAGCTGACTCAGTGACAAAACTAAACAGACGTGTACAGGGTCCTTTACTTGCAATACAGGCTAACAATACCTAAGCATTCAAAGCAGACCTGACATACAATCCTAGATTCCATAAATCGCAACCTCATTTGTCAAGACCTCTAAATATTGACAGATACTGCTTGTTTCAGTCTTTCTAGCTCACAAGACAGCAGCCCAGACATCTCAGCAACTTTGTGACTCATTAAGCTTTACAAGATCAGCCACTTTCTATTAATAGTGAGGTATTTGGCATCTCTCACTCAAGCATTTATAATGATGAGCAAGTGCACTGACCCCAGTCTTTTTTTTTGTAATATGCTAATTAAATACCTCACTGATGCTTTGCTCATCCCGTTGCTTTTACATGCATCTCTTAGTTGAAGCTCAGTGAGTGTGAACTGTATTCCCAGCACTCTTTGAACAGCTTATCCATATAAGGTGGTGCTTTTGGATACACAGTGTCTGTATATCATATCTCTGAGACCTACCAAGTTTGTATGGAAGAATGTCACTGATGCAAAGAGACTAAATGAGGGAGGAATTATGTGGCTGTATTGTATAATATAAATGGAATAACAGTATTTAGAGCATCAAAACAGTGACTTCAGGCTTTATGCTCCGACTGAACTAAACTTTACATCTTCATTAGAAGCACAATAAAATATACCATAAAGGTTGATGAACAAAGTTGATGAAGCATCTTGGCTCGTGGCCATATGTTCTGGGTTTCCCTGTAGTTGACATGAACATGAGGTCAAAACAAGGGAAACAGCGGCTCTCCAGGAAGAGTGTGCAGAGGAGGGATGGCATGATAGATAAGACAGGATGCATTTGGTCAGGCCAGGAAAGATTTAACTCTATAACTTTCTTTCATACTCAGTTTGTTGCTTTTCAGGGTTTTCCAACAAAACGTGCATCTCTGTTTGGGATACCAAAAGTATCAATCCATCTCATGTTACACTGAATCATAAAACTAACATGTCTAACAGACATACAACAAATCATCATACATTTTTCAAAGACACTTGAAATGATAATAATCAAATATAACAACAAAGATAATTTGTAAATAGACCAATTGGTAAATAAATGAGTAAAATAATTTTGATTATATAATTCAGAGAATCTATAAATAAATAAATAAATGGGCTTTCATTAATCTAACTGATACCTTTTTGATGATATAGATCAGAAAACCTATTAAATAAACAATTGTTTATTAGATAGACTATAAAATCTATAGTTTATTAGGAAACAAACAAACAAACAAACAAACAAACAAATGCATTTATTATACAGAAAAGAAAATGTATATTTATCAATAAATAAATAAATTGTCTTTAATTAATCTAACTGATGTTACATTTTTTTATAATATAGATCAGAAAAACATTATTATTATAGAAACTATAATATATAAATAAATAGATAAATAAATAGGCTTTAATTAATCTAACTGATGTTACTTTTTGATGATAAGTCGATATAAGTCAGACAACCTAATAAATAATAAATAAATAAAACAATGCATTACATTTGTATTATATGGACTAGAACATCTATAACGTTTATAAATAAATAAATAAACAAATAAATGAATGAATAAGCTTTAATTAACTGATGTTACCTTTTTGATGATATAGATCAGAAAATATGATAAATAAATAAACAATGCATTTTTTATTATATAGACTTATCTAATTGTATTTATAAGTGAATAAATGCACTTTTAATTATATAGGTCAACTACAAAATCTATCAAGTTTAGTGGGAAATAATAAATAAATAGTGCATTTTTAGACTTAAAAATCTATCATAGACAAAAAATAAATATAATTTTAAAATGTTAAAAATAGTGAACTAGAAAAAACATGCATGAGATTTTTATTTGACTTGAAAAAGTCTAAACACCATCACCTTACCCCGTTGGCAGCTGCCATTTGAACGATGATTTCAGTTGCAGCCCGGCTGAAGTATCTTCCATCGCTGCCCACCACCATAGTGCATCCCTGACGGTCCCTCAAGTCGATGGAGGACAGCACACTTTGGATGTAATTTTGAAGATAGTTCTTTTTACTTTCGAAAACAGCTGTCTTCTTTCGCAGTCCATTTGTCCCTGGTCTCTGGTCGTCGAAGGGGGTCGTTTGGATAGTCAAAATGGGTATAGGGTTAGTCTCCATGATCTTCTGCAACGCTTTGGGACCGTAAAAATGTAATGAGGTGTGAAACAATGTTCTAAATATCGTCAAAAGCAACAGAAGAAGTTGACGGAGGCAGCGAGCAGTGCGCTTCAGTCGGAGTGGATTATTTGAGACGCGTCCCGTGACGCTTCTTTGGAAAACTAGTGTACAGCAGCTGTCTTCTCATCGCACCAGGACAAACCGTGGTATAGTTGCACAAAATACAGAAAAAATGGGTGAAAGGGCAAAGAAGGATTCCAAGATAAGGTCTTCCGCTCACAGACACTCTTCTCCCGAACTGTCACGCGCACGTTTGCTTGCCAAAAGGCAGGGAGGGTTGAAGAAAACTCTATATAATGAGCTAACGCACTGGCCAAAAATAGCCCATGATGTGTGGGGGAGCGAATAGTGACAGTGTGCTGCTGTGTAATCGGACGCTTCTACTGTCCGTGCATGGCGCACTGGATCCACAAGAAGCGCTAAGATGGAAAGCAGTTCTCACCTGACGCACACTGGATCAAATGCAGAAATGTCATAACATTCATTAAACGTAATAGCATTAAACATGAAGTCAGAAAGGAATGAGAGAGAAATAATTAACTGACCAAAGTTTACAATGCCAAAAACAGATAGGCCTAAGGGAGAGCGGGGCTAGTTGGCACAAGAGCTGTTTCTCAGTAGGACTAAATGTTTGAGTCAAAAGTCCAGTTATGTTTTCTATAGCAATGAGTTTCAAACATAATTTAGAAAAAACAACAACACTTAAATTACAAGAATTTTGTGAAATCTGTAGGCCTACTTCAGACTTAACTTCTGTTTCATATTTCGTAGCTCCACACCGAAAACAACAGAAAACTAGTTAGGCATTTTAAAGGTTTGAAATGTGTTCTGGGGATACATGGATATTTTTCATGAAAGTCAGGTTGGGGCATGTTGTCACACGTGTTTCATATTTAATTACATTTTTTGTTGGTGGCCAAAACAATGGTTTGATATTTTGTGTTCTACCTTTTAGGCATATAGTTAGGCATGATGAAGGCCTATTCACGCAGAAATTCAAAATAAATATACCGTGATAAATATATGAAGTGAAAAGTGTGACAACTGTTTGTGCTGAAAATGCATTAGGCTAATAGACAAAGTGATAACTATACAATACCGGTCATACTTTGGAAACATTAGGCCTACTATTTTTAATGTTTCTGAAATAAGAGTCTTATGCACAACAAGTCTGCATTTATTTGATCAAAAATACAGAAAAAACAGTAATATTGCGAAATATTATTACAATTTAGAATAATGGTTTTAATATACTTTAACATATAATTGATTTCTGTGATGCAAAGCTGAATTTTCAGAAGCCATTACTCTAGTCTTCAGTATGACATAATCCTTCAGAAATCATTCTAATATGCGGATTTATTATCAATTTTGGAAAGTTGTTTTTATAACCTGTGGAATTTTTTTCAGAATTCTTTGATGAATAAAAAGATTAAAAAGAACAGCGTTTATTTAAAATAGAAATATTTTGTAACAATATACACTATACGTTCAAAAGTTTGGGGTCAGCAGGCCTACGTTTTTTAAATTGTATTTTTTTTTTAAAGAAATTTATATTTTATTCAGCAAATTTTATAAAAAGTGATAGTTAAGATTTATACTGTTAGAAAATATTTCTATTTTGAATAAATGCTGTTTTCATAAAGTTTTTATTCATCAATGATTCCTGAGAAATTATTACAGGTTCCAAAAAAATATTAAGCAGCGCAACTGTTTCCAACATTGATAAATGAGCACCAAATCAGCACATTAGAATGATTTCTGAAGAATCATGCAACACTGAAAACTGGAGTAATAGCTGATGAAAATTTAGACAGAAAATTCAAATTCACACAGAAATAAATTATATTTCAAAGCAGGCTATATTAAAAGATAAAACCATTTTTTCTTATTTGTGATAATATTTTACTATATTACTGTTTTTTTCTGTATTTTTGACAGATAAATGCAGGCTTGTTGAGCATACGAGACTTCTTTCAAAAACATTACAAATAGTAATGTGTCCATCCAATCGAAAAAAATCGCACATCCGTCTCAACTGGGGAATGCTTGTGAAATCAATGCATTGAGTGCGACTGATTTCACGAGCTTCAGTCTCCATCTAGTGGACATAAAATGATAGAAACATGTCTTGCAAGCATTGACAGAGGGAAATTATGCACTCTGTAACACGAGTATTTCATTCGCGCATTCATTCATGCAGTTCTTTAAGAATTGCAGTATAGGCTACATTACCCTAATCAACGTTCAAAACTTTTCCCAAAAGCGACCCAAAAAAAAAAAAAAAAAAAAGCCAATCAAAGTAATTGAGCAAAACTTACTTACTAAGCTATTTCATTTAATTCTGAAAACTTTGACAAGATAATTGCAATCGAAGAACTACGAATAATGAGAACACAAAATTGAAATGTGACAATGATGGTTTATTTAAACAGGCATTTTAATACATCCACTTTCCAGGATTAGCAAATATATTACCATTTATTTATTTACATTAAAACTATCATAAGAGCAATGACAGAAATATCTTATGTTACAAGCCTATTTAAAATGACAAGAGTTCTTTTTCCCCAGATAGTTCAACAGTGAGGATACACCATCCGCATAGTTTCTGTGAAAGGAACAGTCTTGAGCAGAGGGGTCCTTGGTGGCACAGGTACCAAACCTGGAGTCACACATGATGTTGGCCTGGGAAAAGCACAACTGTAGTCAGGTGTGAGATGAGGAGAGTTTTTGTGAGGACACGCCGTTGATTTAGCCATGATGCTGTCAATGCTGAACGAACACTTCTGGGTCTTGGGCTCGGGCCTTTGCTGGATTTCTGGAGCTTCGTGGACCTTAATATTGAGAGTCTGATACTGGAAATATGGAGGGGGCACCATGATGCCATCCGGCACTGGCAAATATCCAATAGGATTAGCCTGGGCTGGCACCGGCCCAGAAACGCAGTAAGGTCGCCCATATGCTCGATAACTTAACGTTGGGTGGTGGTAGAGCACCAGGTTGTCTTTGGTGAACTCGGGTTGGTTCCTCTTGAATCTTTTTCTTCTGCGCAGAAAGCTGCCGTTGTCAAACATGTCCTCAGACGCAGGGTCCAGGGACCAGTAGTTCCCTTTCCCCGGGTTTCCAGGTTCTCGCGGGATCTTGATGAAGCAGTCGTTGAGTGATAAGTTGTGTCTGATGGAGTTCTGCCACGCTGGGAACTTCTCCTTGTAGTATGGAAACTTGTTGCTGATGAAGTCGCAGATGCCGCTGAGGGTGAGTTTCTTCATCGGGCTCTGGAGGATGGCCATGGTTATGAGGGCGATGTAGGAATACGGAGGCTTGACGGAGGAGGTTTGCTTTGGAGCAGACGCGGTGGAGAAGCTGCTCTCGCTCTCTCCTGAAGACTCGGACCCTGAGTGATCGGGGTCCCTGCCAGGCATGATGAAATACTCTCGGTCGCTATCACTGTGGTCTCCTCCAACGATGTTTATTTCATCGTCTTCAAACGAGACGGGAGTACACGGCACTTCTTCGTAATCCTGGGTAAGGGTCATTGTTGGACACCCCAAATGTGCTGGACGCGACTCGTGGTTGGTGAAGGTTGTGGTCGGATTGCAGGACTCAAAGAAATGAGAGCTATTTATGAGAGGCCACACGCATTCTGTCTTTAGTCCGCCGAGGGTCAGACCAATAGGAGTGGAGTGTCACCGCAGGGAGTCAGGACAGGCAGGCAGGTGTGGGGGGCTTTGACCTGTTTAAACAATTCGCATATGAGATGTGGATCCTAAACATCCCATTAGAGCATCTGTACTGATACTGTTGGCTTCTGCAAGAAAACTGTATTATTATTTGCCATAGGCTATTATTAATTACGTTTATAGGACCACCTTTTATGAGTTTTTTTTTTTATTTCAATACATTTTTATCCTTAATATTAAAATATTTATACTTAAGTATTGAAATATTAAATTTATAGGACTATGAAATGGACTTACAAATAATGGATCTTTAAAACGCATATGCCAACACATATGAAAATAAACAAATGCGTATAGCTATTTTTTTTTAATGTCACGTGTAAAAAATAAACAATAAAAATAGAAAATAACAATTATTTTCAAACATCTATGCAATAAATATTTTATTATTAGTGTATTATTTTAATATCCTATTTTTTGACGTTGTTTGGCCTGAAGTTTAAGTTTTAAAGCCACTTTTTATTGATTTCCAGTTAGATGACAACAAAATGCTTTTCTTAGTTATGCCACAATGACTTTGTTTTTAAACATTAACAATGCTTAAAACAAAAGATCCTTATTTTAATACATTGTCTTAATGATAAGATATAATTTAAGTCAGTTAATTTACAGACATTTGAACCAAATTGGCATTGCTCTTTAAGCGCATTTCAAACATCAAACAAAAGTAGGCAATCAAAACGAATTGTAATTCAACAAATGAAATATGCTTATTATACAAATCGTGATTTCAACGTTTTTTTTTTTTTTTTAATCAATTGCATCTTTGATGCGTTTTAAATCCGCACCAAAAAAAGAGAGTCACTGAACCTTTTACTACGTCAGCACACACGTTATTCAATCTTTTTGGATTCCTCTCCAATTCAGAAGCAAGTTTGCGCAGTGGGAGCTGCGATGTGTGAGGGTGAATTTTCACACCACGCCTAACTACCGGTTTAAAAGACTGATTTTTCCCTGATACCCCCTGGGTTTCGTTTGGTTTGTCACCTCAAGATACCCGCAGGTGGTGTGACCATGAAAATGGCCATGGCCCGTCTCCCCGCATTGAAAGAAGAATGCCGGTAAACGAGCCTATCAACATCAGAATCAAAAAGGAAACGGCGCAGCTTTAGGCTACAGGCCAGGAGCGAGTTTTATTGGAGGGCATGAATGAGCGCAGCAATCCTCAAAGCAAACCTTCTTGTGCGCGGATATGTGTTAAAACTGTTCACAGTCATCACAATTGCAAATGAAAGGGTTGGAGCCCACCGTCCACTTCCTCAGCTGTGGATGGTGTGGAAGTGGATGCATGTAAATGTATGAGTACTTGAAAGTTGTGTAAACTAACTATTTACAGCACTCATTGTCATTGATAAGAAATCCAAAGACAGACTGATCTCATGTTTGTACTGAATATTAAGGTTTCTAACACAAAGTGTGAAAAAATTTCAGCAAATAATTTATAGTGTGATCAAATGTATTAAAATAATCTTACTGCAGTTTCTAGCACATCACTAAATTAATAAAATTTGTGGCACACTGTAAAAAGTTGCTTCCTTAAAATTTTAAGTACAATCAACTTGGATGTTTAAGTCATTTCTACTTAAATTACATTAAACTGACTTTTAAAAAAAATAGTTGAATCTTGTATAACTTTTGTAAAAAAAAGTTGAAAATTGCTTAACTTATTTTGATGAGTTAAAGCAAAGTGAAAACACATGTTGTCATAACTTATTGATCATATAATTTTTTACAGTGCATGTTATCCTGCAGTGTTCAATGTATATATAAGTTCACTAAGCTTTCTTTCGCTTATTTATCATAATGTGTGTTCCACACTCAACAAAAAATAACCAACCAATTTTCCCAATGTTTGTTAAATAGCCATTTTTCGCCTAATCACAGAAAGTGTTAAGTGGGTGCTTAGTTCTCACATTGAAAAAAAGACAAATTTAACACAATTAAAGGGAAAGCCATGTAACTCAAGACTACATTTATTTTACTGGTTACTGTTATTTTACACTTTACACTGTGAAAAAGCCTACGTAAAATGATTAGTAATTGATCACCCAAATGAATTGTCTAAATAACGCCATACTCTTAAAATAAAGACTATGGGTTTTTCTCTAGTTCCAAAATATAACGCATTTTCAGACATTTATTTGGAGAAAAATTATGTAAATGTGAAATAAATTACAATGTGTTTAAGACATGTCAGTGAATTTTACTGGTTTGAAGTGTGGCATAGAGATGCTAAAAGGATTTTTAAGTACATAAGTGTCAGATTTGAACACTTTGTTCATTTAAAACATTATGGAGCATGATAAGCACCTATTAAGCTGCTGCAGGATTTGCAAACTCCCTGTGGGTCGCAAACAGAAACAGCTGCATTTTCAGTGATTCCACAGATGTCTTATGATATAGAGGTTATTGATGTTGTATATGTATATGGTTTCTATACATGGCCTGGTAGATTGTCCACAATTTCAGTCAGACATCATCTACTCCACGCTGTCTTTATTTGACACGGCCGAAATGAACTCTTTCTTCAGAATCTCGCCATCAAGATTTCGACCTTAAGAAAAAAGAGAGTACATTTTTTATGAAACAATTTTGAAACGTAATAAACAATGAAAAATGTTCAACAGGTAGATTAATCATTTAGCATTTTACAAAGAGTTCTATATAGGCATTGCATCTTAACATCTGGAAGCACTTGCAGACGGTCTTCATGCAGTTGGTTCTCACCTATGAAGACGAGTTGGTTGAGTCTCGGCTCGTGATCGGCCCAGAACTCTGGAGTCTCTTCCAGCTCATAAAGCTCATGGACCCCCTGCAACATCACCTTCTTCTGTTTTTGCTGGATGGAGAAGATCCCCTGCCACAACACACATCATTTACACTAAGAACAGATTTGATGAATATTACAGTGTTTGTACATGATATATTGTTGAAGGCAATGCTTCTTCACAGAAGTCATGATTATTTGGCATTTCGGTGGCTGACATAATGAATATAAAGATGAGTGTATCCTTACCTTTAACCGGATAACTGTCATTGCCAATCCTACTTTGTTCTTAAATATCTTCTCCCATAGGAGGTTCTACAGAAAAAAAAAATAGTTTTTTTTATTTCTCTAAAAAAACATTAAAATTTCAAGACATTTTGTTATGGTGTAAATATTTAATTTAATTGTGTTTTATTTATATGCTTCCATATGATGCATTTGTACCTGAATGAATATGTTTAATAGGTCTTCTGACACACTGCCAGGTACTTCAAATGTTACAGTCAGCATACTCTGAAATAAAGCAAATACGTAAACCAAACATTAAACATTTGTCCCATCACAAACATTTTATGTGAAATTACAAATGTACTGTACACTTTCATTCAAAAGTCTGGAGTGGACACCAGTAAAAACAAATATATTGTGAAATATTATTACAATTGAAAATAACTGTTTTCTATTTTATTGTATTTTAAAATGTAATTTTAAAGCTGGATTTTCAGCATCATTACTCCAGTCTTCAGTGTCACATGATCCTTCAGAAATAATTCTAATAGGCTGATTTGATGATTATTATCATCAATGTAAAAACAGTTGTGATGTGATGGAATTTTTTCCCAGGATTTTTTGATGAATGGAAGGTTTAAAAGCATTTATTTGAAATAGAAATCTTTTTGTAACATTATGAATGTCCTTACAGTCACTTTTGATCAATTTAATGCATCCTTGATGTATAAAAGTATTAATTAGTTTTTTTCATTTGAACGGTAGTGTAAGATTGCTGCATTTGTTGTGCTATCAAGAGGATTTTATGCCACAAAAGGCAACAAAATCAGCAGCAGAAATTTATAAGGGATTTTAATCATTTCTGTTTCTAGTAAAGCCTTTAAAATCTTAAACAGCATCAGTACAACTTTTGAATGAATTTCCCCTTGGTTTTAAACACTTACACTGCTTTAGCGCCCATTCTGCTGTAGTTCTCTGGGGTGTTACATGGGCCCTTTACAGATACTTAAACCATTGTTTGTCTGTGCTAAAAGTTACACAAAGTTACACTTCCTTTTTTTCCCTTTGGAATAACAAGAGAAAACAGGGCTCTCATTTACATGAAAAGAGCAGTGAAGTTTGGCTCTGAAGGGGGAGGGTGGGACCGACTGGGTGGATGCGGGAAAGTGACCCATCCAATGTTAAGAGCTCCTATGGAAAGTTTGGTTCAATGATAGGAGGAACATTTAACATTAACCGAAGCTCCTAGTTTAAACAAACCTCCTAGTAGAAATAGAAGCTGGATTGTTTTTTCCTATATGCCAATTCAAAATGTCATAAAACAAGTCATCTTCACCTTGTCTAGATGTGGTTGGCTTGTTTTTACCAGCTGCAGCATTTCAGCTAACCTGCAGAACACCAGATTTCAAGACATTTAAATGTGAAACGAGTACATTGATTGATGTCAAATACCTTCAATAAACAACATTCTCTTACATACCCAAATGCATCAGACAGATGTACATTCTTAGCTAAAACCTTTCAAAGGGTTTGACTACACTGACGGGCCGGCCCCTAATCCCGCTGCTGGTGTGATGCGGAGGAGCTTTTGGGTTTAGTAACAGTAAGATTGAGCTTAATACAGAAAGAAAGAAGAAGAAAGCGCGCAAGGGTAGCGGGAAAGTGGGCTCTGACCCCTCGGGGAGGGCAAACGTAGCTCTGTGGATTATTCGTCGGGCACCACACAGCAGACCAGAGGGGGGTCATCCCAGACAAGCAGCCTGTGCTCAGGGGGGCAAATGGGCCACAGTCGGGCTGAAAGGCAGTCTGTGTGGAAGTGCTTCTGTACCTTTACTGCAGACACCGGCTATAATCCTCTGCAGCTGGGCAGAGTCATTTACATTTAGTCTGTCTCACTGTAATTACACTTAAACTGGGTGTTTCATTTTTTGTTTTTGTGTAAGTCATCAACATTAGCATGAGCTAATGGAGTGTTTGATCCTCGTCGGATGCACAAAATCCTCTGGGAAAACATACTGGTGAACAGAATAGCCACTATACTTTCAGTAGGAATCAAGTACTGTAATAGGTATTCTTCAAAAAACACTTACCTTGTGCCATCTTTGGTATCAAAAGAATGTAAATCTAATACTTGAGACAGATCAACCCTATGAGAAAGGAAAATACACTTAATTAGTATTTATATATATATTAATACTTTGTATTTGATGTTTTTAATAGATAAGAAGATAAAGAGTGCCTTAACAAGCCTATAAAACTGCTGAAAAACAGTTTTTTCTTAGGTCAATTTATAAAATTGATTGAACATACACTACTGTTTTAAATAAAGTAATTTTATTCAGCAAGGATACAATAAATTGATCAAAAATGACAGTAAAGAGCAAATGATTACATTGTTACAAAATACTATATTCAAAATTCTTTTAAATAAATATTTGTAATAATTAAGCAGCAAAACTGTTTACAGCATTGATAATAACACAGTAGTGTACATATCAGATTACAAGTCTTAAAATCTAACTGTGTTGGTGGTTTCTGCATATCACCTCACCTGGATTTTTGTGTCTCCAAAATCTTTACGAGCCCATTTATTGATCTATAATGAAGAAGAAAGACCAAATGTAAAAAAACAAAATAAACAAGTACTAGTCACTACAACTAGATTTTTTACATTTTCTGAAGCAAATGTAAGAAGAGCGTAGTTCAACATTACAATGCCACGGTGTTGTATTACGTTTGGTTCTCAGGATGTGGCTATGTGGTCGTCAAGGTGTTCTGAATGGTTTTTACTCATTTCTGAAAGTCAAATGAGTCTATCCTCAAGACTCTTAAGATATTCTAGTACCTAGATATGCATAGGGTACCTCCTTAAAAGCAAGTTTCAGATTTTCTTTGCCCATTTTATTGTTCACAATGTAAAAGTTATAAAAAAATTTGAAAAGAAAATACTTTGTGTAAGCGGGTTCAAATCCCTAACCATAAGCAAAAGTGACATGCCTAAGCAAACACCACTTATAATTAATAAAAAATGTTGTGGTGTCTTTACCACAAAACATTTGTGACATATTAAAGACCAATACCAGGATCTACTGAATAACATATACTGGTGGTCAAATTTATTTTTTTAAATGTTTTTCTGAATAAGTAACTTATGCTCACCAAAAATGAATTTATTTGATCAAAAATATTTTTTAAAGCATTATTAAAATGTAATTTATCTGTTTTCTATTTGATCAAATAATTCTATTCCTGTGATGTCAAAGCTGAATTTTAAGCATCATTACTCATTATACTAAATCATACTAATATGCTGATTTGCTGCTCAAATAACATTTCTCATTTTTATCAACACTGAAAACAGTTTTTTTGTTTTCACTACCATTTTCAGGTTTGGAAGAAAAAAAAAATTGATACTTTTTTCAACAAAGATGCATTCAATTGATTCAAATGACAGTAAAGACGTTTATTTAAAGACATTTCCATTTCAAATAATTGCTGTTTTTTAAGCTATTTATTAAATCAAATAATTTTTTCCACAAAAATTTTAGGCATTAAAAACTGCTTACAACATTGATTATAATAAGAACCATCATTAAAAATTCAGCACCAATAATGATTAAGCACTAAACCAGTATTAGAATGATTCCTGAAGGATCATGTGACACTGAAGTCTGGAGGAATGATGCTGACAATTCAGCTTTAGGAATAAATTACATTTTAAAATACATTAAAATAGAAATTTTATTTCAAAATGTAATAATATTCCACAATAATACTGTTTTTACTGTATTTTTGATCAAATAATTGCATCCTTTGTGAGCATTAGAGATAGTGTAGTGTAGAACTAGTACTATACCTTTGACAAAAAGTTCATCTTTAAAAACACTGCATTATATCGTTGTGATCCCTGAATTCACTTAGCACGTAGCATTCAAAATGACTGATTTTGGTTGTCAGTTTTTATTTATTTATTATTATTTACACAATATAACAGTATAAACATTTTAATATCGGCCATTTTTTTGGTAAAATCATTATCAGCTAGAATTTTATTATCAGTACATGCCTAATAAGAACCTATAGGAATATAAAAGGTTGACAGTTCTCACCTCACCGTATCTCTGAGCTGCAGCAGCTCCGTCTCATTCACTAGATCGGTCTTATTGATGATGGTCAGATCAGCAAGAGCTATCTGCCTAAAAAAAAGAAAGCAGAATTCAGCACCATTCACAATCACCTGATAAATGCTGCCCATCTTTCCTAAATGTGTATGCGTCAAAGGCAGACGACACCCCAGAGGGACACCTCGCATATGGATTATTCGTCATAAAAAGCAAATTGCTTCTATGTGCATCTACAGTTGCTGTACGCAAGTATGTGTGATTACAGTCGTATAATACATCAATAGAACAATACAGTACGAGAACAACTCGTCTCATTCTCTCTTTTGTCACTCTCTTTATTGCTCGTGTTCAATGTCCCACTCTCCCTTTGTATCTAAATGTGTGTGTGTAAGTGTGCAAACAGTCTTTGTTGTGTTTCATCCATCCCCCTGCCTGTTGTTGAGTTGTGTGTGGGTGGCATGTTTCGTGCCATACTCAAAAGGCGCCACCATTTTGCGTAGTAGGAAAACATAAACAGAGAGCAGAAGCGTTTTTTATGGCCTCTGACACTTGTGAGCATTCCGACATGCCTCCGAACCCCAACAAAACCCCCCCGACCGCAGCAGGTGAGGTGGAGGGAGCTGGGCTGGAATCGGATATGTTTTTGCACAAACATTAGCACCAGCTGTAATGTTTAATAGAGATATCATAACAGTCACAAATAGTATTTTGAAAGACCACACAAGAGGTGCTCATAAAAATCTGGGTGTGATGTGGGAAAAACGGCTTCTGGATTCTTATAGAACTGTATGGTGCATAATGAGTTATTTATTGTAATGATGAAGACTTTAAACTTTTTGGGCGAACACTATATGTATACTGTATATCCACCTAAGATCCAGAAAAAAAGTTTTGTGAATTTAGCTTTTTTATGTTATTATATTGTTTGGAACATAAGAACTCTTTTTGAAAAAAAAAGAAAGAAGATATTTTATTAATATTTTATGCTATGTCCTCACCAGGACTCAATTATTAAGAAAATGAAAAGACACTATAAGGAAAAACAATGTTGTTTTTCCATTCACCAATCAATTTTTTAGGTTTAAGGCTATTTTTTAACCAAACTTTGTATAAAGATGATTCTCAACTATGTTATGAAAGATATAATAGAATGATCTGATAGTTTATACAATATAAGTGTAAACATGGACATAAATGGTATTCCCATTCTATACAATGTATCTATACATTGCATCTAATTTGCATATTCATGTGTTCTTGTGGCAACATGCAATGAAAAAAGAAGTGTAATAATTGCAGTAATAACTTGGCAACATTTTCATAAGAATTTCTCATATTTTATAGGAATGTTGATATAGATTTTCTTTCCCCATTCACTTGTTGTGTCTCCCCAGAATGCCTGATAAACATGATGTAAATCCTGGTGTCCTCTACAATGGACATGTATGAAATCAATGCCCTGTTTCGTAACAGAAAGTCATATTCTGATTTGAAACCCCACAACGTTTTCCTGAGATGTTCATTTACAACAAACAATCTGAAAATTTGCCAGATTTAAATGAGAATTAGAAAATTCATATTTCCATAAGAGTGCTAGATTCGGACATTCAGTCAATGTCAGTCATTTTTAAAGACCAAGGAGGAGGAGTGGTCATGGTTAAACCTCCAAACATTTGGTATCTTTGCAAAGCCCCGAATGTGCTCTTTAAACCTGTGACATGTATGGTCTCAGAGGAATTCACTAAAATATAACAAAAGTCTCTGGCTGGGTCTCAGGAGGATATTAATGAATCAAATAAGGTTTTACCTGGCAGCTTCATTGATAAGACCCTCTGGCTTTTCTTCTGTTAGATGCTAGAAAAGAAATAGAAAATGACAGAATGATTACATAACACATACAAAACAACACCAAACCGTCTTAAATCATACAAGTTTTTTGTCGTGAAAATACATGTGATGCACAACATATCAGCACCTTTTTGGTTCTCAGCTAAATATATATACACATTTTCAATTATTTAATAACAGTATTAAATGTCATCTTTATCCAATTTTACAATGAATATCCCTTTTCATAGTGCACATTATAATGTCGTGATGCAAATTCACTTGTATCCTTTAAAACTATTTATTTTAGTTTTTTTAATTTTTAATTTATTTAAACAAAATAGTATAACATTTTAATATCACAAATGTATAATTTATCAGCAATAACAAATCAAATAAAAAAAAATAATAATATTTTTAAATATCTAAAAAAAAATATATAATAATCAGTCAGAATTGTAGAAATGGTACATCCCTATTATACTGTATTTACCTTATATACAAAAGTACAAACATAAAAGGTTTGTTACATCTTCAAATAAAGCTTGATGTATTTTCATGGACTGATTAAGACCTCTTTAACCAAGGCAAAATTGCATTGAGTGGCTTATTGATTTATGAAGGTAAATTATATGTTATGGTAATGTACAATAAACAGTAAATCTTCTAGATAATATTAATCAAAACAAATAATTCTCAATAGTTAAAAAAAAGTGTTCACTTTGAGTGCTTTGAATGCAACTCGTGCAACCAGAATTCAGAGTTGGAATTATATAATTTATAATCTCAAATAGAATGATTAGAACATTTAATGTCTCATAAGGTCCTGTAGGCTTAACACTTCTGAAGAATTGTATAAACTCGTTAAAACACTAAATGGTTTAGCTCCCCAGTACTTGAGCGAGCTCTTAACGCATTATAGACTGTCACGTCTATTGCAATCTCAAAATTCCGGCCAGTTGATAATATCTAGAATATCAAAATCGACTGCTGCCGGGAGATTCTTTTCCCATTTAGCAACAAAACTTTGGAACAGTCTTCCTAACATTGTCTGGGAAGCAGACACACTCTGCCAGTTCAAATCTAGACTAAAAACACATCTCTTTGACCTAGCATACACAACACATTATAGACTTCTATAATTCAGTGTTAGGCTGCATAGATTAGGTCAGCCAGAACCGGGAACACTTCCCATAAATCCTGATGCACTTGTTACATCATAAGAAGGACGGCGTCTATGCTAACATTAGTAATTTCCTATTATCACTGTAAAGCTGCTTTGAAACAATCTATATTGTTAAAAGCACTATATACTGTAAATGAAGGTGACTTGACTTGACTTCTGTACAGCTTCCTTCTTGACAATTTGTCTTTAACATCTGAGCAGATAAGCAAACTGACAAGTTTGCGATTACAAGATGCAAACTCACTAAAAGAAATCCAATTTCCAGGATATTATAACTTCTGAACAGTTTGCTTATTGAAAACAATCCAATTTATGTAATTCTACGTGCTGCCAGTCATCTCTGCTGACTGGAAGGAGGTATGTCTCAATGTCTGTGTTCAATATGTAATAACATTGAGCTCTGGGAGCGAGACAAGCCTCATCATCTGTCTGCACGATTTTCAAACCGACTGGCAGAGATCAATGGAAACAAGGGCACCTGATGGGCATGTCTCTGCAAGTCAAACCCTGAGAGAAGACACCTAACCTGAGCCCCCCACACCCTAAAGTATGTCTTATATGCATGAATATATCAAGTGACAATGAAAGAGCAGGACAAAGGGTGACAGGCCCATTAGAGTGATTTGCCCTGATATCCATTATTTCTTCGGTTTCTATCAAGCCCTCCCGTCTTCACCTCAACAGGCGCTCACAGAACCCCAGAGGGCCGCAGTGTCGAGAGGTGCCGCCTCTGCAATAAAAAGACTGACTTGCCAAGACTGACACCACTAAATGACAGCCTATTACCCAGGTGTCAGTACCACTGTCCTGCTCCCGGCCTGAAGTGTGAAGAGGAACGGCAAGGGGGAAGATATTTCAGTGGGATACGATACTTAAAGATTAAATTTAAAATAAATGTTTTTTTTTTCTGTAAACATAATGCCTTCCAGTAATAAACTAATTGAGGCAAAGAGATAAACTTTTTAAAAAAAAAGAGAGAGACATAAAATAAACCTATAAATGTATTACACAATGCTTACAAGGCCAGCTTTGCATATATATATATATATATATATATACACATATGTGTATGTGTGCAAAAAAACAATAAACAATTGCAAAGTTGATCTCATAAACAGCATGTAATACATTTATACAGAGTTGATTCTCAAAGTTGGTATTTTGGACAGTTTAGACCAAATAATTAAAAAAACTAAAAAGTATCTAACTTTTTAATATTTAATATATCAAACCTTTTAAAGTGACTACTTAACTGGATCATTTAATATATCTTGTATCATCACATTTTTTTTAACCATTGTAGTGGTGATTCTTAAAATGTTTACTTTTGTTTATTAAAATATAAAATTAAATTAAAATGATTTATTAAAAGGCTTTTATCTTTCTTAAAATGTATCCATTTTTTATTTACCTATTTTTTTGTTTACACTGTTTTTACTTGATGCATTTTTTTTAGTGTTTTCTAATTTATTTAGGCAAAATAGGATAGAATTTTTATATCAGAAATGTATTGGTTATCGGCCATAACCAAACACAACAAACAAACAAATAATAATAATTTTGGCTAGAACTGTAAAAATGGTACATCTCTATTATATTTATCATCTCATATGCATCAAACATAAAAGGCTTGTTATGTCTTCAATTAAAACAATAAAGAATTGATGACTGATTAAGACCTCTTTAACCAAGGTAAAATTGTATTGAATGGCTTATTGCTTTTTTTAGAATGTAAAATATATGTTATGCCAATTTGCAATAATTAGTTAACTTTATAGATAACATTAATCGGAACAAATAATTCTAAAATGGTTTTCACCCAAAAATGAAAATTCTCTCATTAATTACTCTCCCTCATGTCGTTCCAAACCCATAAGACTTTCATTCATTTTCGGAACACAAATGAAGATATTATGGATGAAATCTGAGAGCTTTCGGTCTCTCCATTGACAGCTACACAACTACCACTTTGACGTTTTAAAGTTCATAAAGAGATCGTAAAACTAATCCATATGAATTGAATTGTTTAAATGGTCAACATTTTCTGAAGAGACTTGATCGCTTTATATGAACAACAAATCGAATTTAGGCTTTTATTCAAATATAAACATTGATCAGCGAACATAAAAAAAGCTCAACCAAATCTGCTTGATACACGAGAACAAACCTCATTTGTTCTTGCAGAAGCTCAAACGTGCTGCATAACCGGAGAATGAACCTCTTTGGTTCTTGCAGAAGCCCAAACGTGCTGTATAAAACACGAGAATAAACCTCTTTGGTTCTTGAAGAAGCTCAAACGTGCTGCATAACACGAGAATGAACCTCACTGGTTACCCTAAATTCAATCATCTAAAGCGATCGTGTCTCTTCAGAAAATATGGACTAAACCGCTCACTTCATATGGATTCGTTTTATGATCTCTTTATGAACTTTTTGAAGCATCATAATGGAAGTTGCGTAGACTGTCAATAGAGGGACACAAATTGCTCAGATTTCATTAAAGCTGCAGTCCGTAACTTTTGGCGCTCTAGCAGTTAATAAACAGAACTTCATGCGTCTTGCAGAAGAACATTGTAGCCGGAGCTACTTCTCTCTGTTTCTGTATATGTCGAGTTACGCAGGTACTTGGCTACTTCGCAGTGGTATGACCCGAACCAGTCTAAATGGTCAGAATATAAACACTTATTATACTGTAGGTGTACCGCAGTGATTCAGGATAAGACAAAAACATGGTTTGGAAAATGTATTCATGATGCACTCGCTTATATAATTTTTGTAAATGTTGAACTCAAAAAAAAGTTACGGACTACAGCTTTAAAAATACCTTAACTTGTGTTCTGAAGTTAAACGAAAGTCTTATGGGTTTGGAATGACATGAGGGTGAGTAAATGATGACAGAATTTTTGGTTAAACAAACACTTTAATAGGTAAAATAGTTCACCAGTGTTAGCCGTTTATGGCTTCCAACACCACAAGTTGCATAGAATTCAAGTGTGCATGAATTCAATCTGTGTATTGCTAAGAATAATACAAGCTTCAAAATATCAGTTTGCAGGAGTAATTTAGTGTGTGGATCAGCAACTTACCTGCATTGCATATTTAGCATCTATAACCGTTACAATACCTATGTGGGAGATGAGGAAACTGCATTATATTGACAGACTTCATCTGAGGCAACATTTATTAGTTCGTTTTTTACCATCCAGGTAGACATCACTCCCTAATTCTGCATCAACCCAGAACATGGAAGCAACAGCTCCTGGTTTGGAAAACATAAATAAATAAAAAAAAAATCACATAATCACATAATTCTACTTAATTTTTTTAAATAAAATTATGCAAAATATAGTTTCATGGCACTCACCTTTGAAAGGTGTGGCATAAAATTAATTGGGTTATATACTATGCTTTATTTTAGCATAGGTTTTGCAGGGTTCATTAAGTTATTGAACACTTTTTTCCATTAAAACTCACAACTCATACGGGTTTAGGGTGTAGGTATGTGCTTTAAAATGCATAACTAAATTTTATGGATGGCTTCAAAAATTTTAACTACAAGGTACATTTTGTTTGTTTCCATGTTTTCCAACTTTTCCTGTAAAAGTTATTTCACAGTTTCATGTTACAATTTGAGGCCATCTTGTTCACATAATGGAGTTTTGTCAAACTGTCAAGGTAGAATAAGAAAGCTCTATAAATATTTGATAGAAGTATAATGAAGGCAATGTTCTTGAAAGACATCAAGAACATCAACCATTCAGCCCACAAGCATCTTCTGATGAAGGGGAGGGGCTTATCCCCCTGAGGCCCCCAGGAGTGACAGGCCTGTCTCAGCCAATGACAGTGCAGAGCAGTGAAGAGGGGCTTGTGTCTGAGCTCTGAGGGCCCTGCACGCCACTGGCCCTTGACATCTATCACTCATGCACAGAGATGCTGACCCTTCCTGCCTTTCCATTGATCTCAGTTTCACTCTCAATTACGTTATAGTGCTTTCTGCTATGTATGAGGAAAATCCCTATTCACAAAGATGTCTAAATTGTGTTGCAAAGTAAAAAAAAGAAAGTTACATTTAGAAGCTAAATGCTAGTGAGGACGAAGACAAGGTAGACTGCGTCTAGTGAGGAACTCCTTACAATTAAATTAAATCTAAGCCGTAAAATATTGCATAATCTAAACATCTGTGTAAACAAACATGGATGTAACATATAGAACGCTCCCATACAAAAGATAACAACATTTGAGCAAGTTGGCCAATGGATGCATTAGCTATCATAACAAGGAGATTTGTTATGTTACAAAGAAGTGTCTGCTGGTGGTGCACATAAAATACCTGGATCTGCCAATCCGGTTGTCTCTAGAAGGATGTAGTCAAACTTTCCTTTCTTCTCCATTAGATTTTCAATAGCTTTTAAACCATTGTCTCTGTAAAAGCAAGGGGTGATAATGTATTATCTGACATAATTTAATATATGCAATTGTACACTATGGTTCAAAAGTTTGTAAATAGTCAATTAAAATAACTGTTTTCTATTTTAATATTTTGTCACATGATCCTTCAGAAATCTTTCTAACATGTCGATTTGATGCTCAAATAAGTTTTCCAGGATTGACTGATAAATAGAAAGTTCAAAAGAACAGTATTTATTTGAAATAGAAATATTCTGTAACATTATAAATGTCTTTACTGTCACTTATCAATTTAACGTATCCTTGCTGAATAAAGTCTTCTTCATACATTTATTCGAAACAACTCTTACTGACCCCAAACTTCTGAACATTAGTGTACAAGTTAATTATTTTCCATTTCACAGCAGTAATTATATAATGTTTTCATAATGATTGGTAATTAAAACCAGTTTTATGTTTGAATTCTGGGTACGATTTTTATGTTACAGGTCAAATTGGATTAAATACAATTCCTGAAAAGAATTATCACATTATGAAAAAGAAAAAATAGGTAAAAACAGTAAACCTTTAATGTTAATACTTCTCACACACTACAACAAAAAATAAGCATAAGAAAAAATTATTTTAAAACTGTATAATAACCATTTGTTTAAAAAAAAAAAGAATATTACAAACAGTATTGAAACCATTTTTTTATTATTTTAAATTTTATTTAAAATGTTTTTGTTTTATTTTTTTTGCTTTCCTGAAGCTCAAACAGTAGAGAATGGCGCTAGCAACGCCAACATCATGCGTTCGATTCCCAGCGACATTAACATTCTTGAACTGATAAAAATGTACACCGTCAACACAGTGTACATTTCTTTGGATAATGTAAATTTAAATGACCTCAGAGGGTAGTTGAGAAACTGACATTTTTATATATTGGGTCTGTGTAGCTGCGGTCAACCACGAAACTGCGGGTCAAGTTGACCTGCGAACATCAAAATCGTCAGAAATTTTGTACCCTCATCACACAACCTCAAAGTGTCAAAACTTTGCAGGCATGTTCATGACCCTAAATGAGAAATTGTCACAAAATTAAAAATCAGGTTAACCGGTTAGGGGTTAGGTTAACCAGTATTTTTCTTTTTAAAACTCAATTTTGAACGAATCAAACAAACAAACTGAATAGTTTCAACAAGGACAACAGTTCTTTAGTCACTGGAATGTAATAGGCAAGCAGAAATAGTGGGTTTCCATTTAATCCATCTTAAAATCCAACAATAGTTGTGTGGCCCAGATGGAACTATATTTATTCTTCACATAACTACAGGAAACACACACACACACACTTTCTAGACAATTCGTCCCAGTATTTGAAAGGGCGTACTTTACAGAGCAGCACAGGCAGCCGTTCCTCAGCTCCAACCACTCCTCGTAGAGCTCTCCTGCTTGACTCACAGCTAGAGACTTCTCCAGAGCACTGCCTGCAGGACAACACAGCACAGAGTCAACCTCTGTGAAGCTTATGTGCAAAGCAGACCCACATTACAATAATCTGTGCACTTTTGATCAGAATGTTCATGAATATGATGGCAAATTATGTATTGTATGTGTATGTAATAGTGTACGTAATGTAATAGTATTTTTTTCCTACTATGAAAGTCAATTGCAACTGTCAGGTTAGCAACATTCTTTAAATTATCATCTTTCGTGCTCAACAGAAGAAAGAAACCCATAAAGGTTTGGAACAACATGAGGGTGAGAAAATGACAACATTTTTATTTTTGGGTTAAGGAAATAGGGAATGAATTTGCTGCCCTCTTCTGGTCATGACAGTGAAAAATCCAGAGGGACAGTCAGGACAGATTAAAAAAATCTAGGCATGAGAACAACGCTAGAGGTCTTTTGATCACTTATTTCTTAACTTACCTTCACCAAATTCATTAAGTATGACAGCTATTCGTTTATTATGTTGTTCTGTTAATATGTAGTTCAAAAGTGTCGTCTTTCCTGCACCTGTATATGGAAAAGAGAGAAATAAAGTTAAACCACTTGGAGTAAAATTATAGTTTCTTCTACTTAAGGATATAATAACCTGTATTTGCATATTATTGAGCATTTTTACTTTAATACTATAGAAGAATCATATCTTTAAGTAAAAAAATAAAATAAAAAAGGTTTGGTATGCTTTATCTATGCACTTTTGGAGTGATAGAAATGGTTACTGCTTAAAAGCTGACCCAAGTATCCAGTGATGATGGTAACAGGTATCTGAGCTGTGGGTCCAGTGGGCTTCTCCTTGATGGGAACTAACTCCGGACATTCATCCTCTTCTTCCATTACTGAGATCTTTTAAAATAATGAAAATCTAGAAACACCAATTGGAGTTCAGATTAAATGAGGATTTTATATTATATAAATGCATATGACAGGACATTCATTATTCAGTGTTAAGAATAATCAGGTTAGGTCGAACATAAATCGGACATATATATTATATTTCACCATGTTTGACAGATCAGAACGTTGATTTTAGAGACACATGTGCTGTCATTTTGGCTGTCAATACAGAGCGGTTTGGCACTAACAGTTAACGTACTCTGCAAGCGCCATGCATTCATTTAGCTTATACAAACAAATTAAAGACAACTTACACTTTACGAAATACGAGCTCTTAGATTAATTATTCCTTTAAACCGTGACTTGCAGAGTGATATCTGTCGTCCAGTTTGTAATAAAAAACGCAATATTTCACTAAGGGGCGATATGCTGGTGTGTCTGTAATCACGGTCCGACCTGCGCATTGATTTGCAGTGAGAGTTCCTGTTTAAAAACGGATCGAATCTTTATTATTATTATATATTTTTTTTATCATTGTTCAGCATTAGTTTGAGCATAACAAGTGACAAAATAGAAGGGTCGCAAAAACAAACAAACGAACAAATAAATAATTAAAAATGGGCTTTTTAAAATTAATTTATACAGTAGGCGAAATCAACTTGAGGGTTTCTGTATTTAACTTAATATACAAACAATTCAATCAAGTAAACCATAAAGTTAATTATGGTGACAATTAACAACAAATGAGTTTTTGGTTTCAGAATAGCTGAATTGAGTTAGTTTAATCTACTCTGAGTAGTAGGTTGACTCTGAGTTAAGCGCGTGCACCATGACTATGACAAGCCACGATCAATGGAGCTCCGAAATTACGATTCACAATTTCAACAGCACTCTACAAAAAGACGTCTGCATACTTCCGAGTCAATACACAAGTATAATTCTCAATCACTGTTATATTATCAGGTGAAAACTGACAGAAAGGTAAGTTATTGAACTAATACTCATTTTCATGGTACCCCACAGGCAAAAAATAAATAAATTGTGTCAGCAACGAAAAATGAACAATAAAACCATGATTCAATCAGTTACATCTTTAAGCATAAAATGTTCAAGGCTGTAGGACTTTACCAACATTTGACATATTAAATAAATATAATTCAGTGTCTATTTCAATGTGCCGCACATGTTTCCATGTTGTATAATGCTCTTTTCACATAGCCTTAAATGTTCTCTAATCCAACCTGTTACATTTTGTAATTAGGCTAATGAAATTAATATTTATATTCTACTCTGCCAATAGAGGGTGGACCTGCACCATCACTGATAGATAAAGAGGAGATACACAATACTGGAAGAATATTAAAATCCAACAGGAAAAATAGTTACTGTTGCTTTTGTATTCAAAGGAAATAAAGATTACCAAATAAATTGTGAATAATTTGTGTATTTAACAGGTGTGGTGGTGGTGGTTACGACATATCTCTACCCTTCCATCTGGCATCCTCCCATTCAGTTATCTGGTTCATTTTCGGAAGGTGCGATGATGGGATTATGTGTGTCATCAATACATCCAACCACACTGGAAATCCTAAAGGAAATTCTAATTATTAGGTTACTTCCAGAGGTCGCAGCAAGATGTTATCAAGAATGTCATTTAATCAGATTATCCTCATTTAAACCGATTTCTCCACCACTGACCTGCAATCCTGTGAAACTCCTCTTTGATGGATCTCACCGGTTTGTGTCAAGGAAACAACACAAAAACTCTCAGAAAGAGCGTGAGAGCGAGGCACTCTTTCCTTACCGCTCTGATACAGTGGCCTTACTAATGTGCTCTGCATCTCCGATGTTATGTAGACAAATGCGCAATGAATGAATGTACTGCACTGCAAAAAAAAAAAAAATGCTTTTCTTACTTAGCCTTTTTGTCTTGTTGTTTCCAGTCAAAATATCTAAAAATTCTTAAATCAAGATTTACTAGGCTACATAAGAAAAACTCTGGGTTTACTGAAGAGAACCAGCTCACGACTAGGTTAGGTTCACAGAGTAAGTTACCATTGTAACTGAAGTTACCTAAGTTACCTCTCTTTCAGAAACGGGCTTGACTTACTCTGCTTTCTCGGGTTTGACATACCTCCCATTCTGAAACAGAAAACCCAGAGTTTCCCTCATTTCAGATTTAACATACTCAGAGTTTTCACTTAACCTCCTTTCTGAAACAGGCCCCAGCTGATAGCAAACTAGCCATGATGCACCAAACAATTCACTCAAAATAGTTACAGCATTTTTCTTGAATTTATGGAAATTATGAGTTGATCAATAAGTAATTTTCCCAGACGTGGTAGTCAACAGCTTAATTAAAAAAACTATATATATATTTCAATATATTGATGTTTATTTAATGCCTATTGAAAAACGTCATTAAATAAACCGGGGGGGGGGGGGGGATGGGGGGTAGGGGGTGTTTACATGCGCTTCGTGAGGCACACACGCAAGGTCTCTCGCTCTCTCCCTCTCTGTCGTGTGCGCGCTACACGGTTCGGAGCTCGAGAGCTCTAGATTCCGGGAGATTTTAACTAATTTACGGGCATCAGGGAGCCGCTATCAATATGCGGGATTTTTATAGGTTAATTTTTTTAAACAATTCAGCGCAACTCCAAAAAGGAGGACAAATGAGTGTCCGGCTTGAGGCTGCGCCGGACGCCGGACAGGGGGCTTAAAATCCGGACTATCCGTCCAAAATCCGGACGTATGGCCACCCTACGTGCAAAACAAACAGCTGTGGCGTGCTAGACACAACCAGAGATTTTTTCAGAAAGCGCACTGTGTTTCCATTGTTTCTAAAATTGCAAATTTCTCTGGATTTAAACATTGTTGGAAACATTTGGAATAACTTAAGTGCACAAGTCAACAAAATACGTAACATTGTTTTAGTGGGGGTTTTTTTTGTGTGTGTTTGTGGATTTTTTAATGCAACTTACATATTGTACCTTTAACAAAAGTAGCCTATTTGTTTAACAATAAATGTTTTGTTGCAGCGCAATTCCCGGTCGACAGGGGTCGCAGCTGTGCAATTTCACATCTTTCTGATACTACAGCAACTTCACCAAGTGTCAAGGGTCGGGCTGCAGACTTGCTTTTAGGCTATTCGTCAGAAACCACAATAACATCTAATCTTAACAATCCTATTATATTAAACGTATTTTTTACTATATGAATTGTCTGTTAAAAAGAAAGGATATCTATGGGTTAGTCATTAGTCATATATTCACGTAAACCGGCACTTGTGTAAATGTCCTGCTATCTGTCGTAACCCATTTAAAACCATTTGTTTATCAAGCAAACCCACCCTTAATCTTCATAACAAGATTAGTAGTTTAGTAGTGTGTCCCCCCCCCCTTCTCTCTCTCTCTCTCTCTCTCTCTCTCTCTCTCTCTCTCTCTCTCTCTCTCTCTCTCTCTCTCGTGTAAATCCACTCTGTTTGGGTTGAAGTTAAAATGCGGAAGTTTCCGCCCAGTAAAGCCGCTGATACCGCGAAGATGAGGCTTGCGATGCCATCAGCGATCACCGCTCCGTCCTGCTCTCCGCGGCTCTGCGTGGACTGATATTAGACTCGCATGTCTTCTCTGCCAGCGTCAGAGCGGAGAGCATTCGCTCTCAAAATCAACAGGTAATGTTCTTTTCCTTTGGCAGGACCTCATACCTCATGCACTGACTGATCCCAGGGAAGCTGAGCTGTCTGTCTGCAGTCAGTGTTAAATCTACAGGGAGTTTGGTTGAATTCCGGAACAGGCAGCTACACGTTTGGGATAAGCTACGAGTCTGGCACCATTAGACTTGATAGTCTTGTGAGTCTGATCAATATTGCTATGTGATATTAAAGATAAGTTGATGAGGTACAGCTCATTCAGATAGCTGTGAAAGCCCCCTTTTGGAACCTTCATTTTTGAGATGAATAAGTTTTGAACTAGCAACCTGTCACTTTCTGCTGATGGTCTACATTCAGATTCTTGCTGTTGTAAGTTATTGTTCATATGCCGTCCACATACCCCTTCAAGCTAAAAGAAAGAAATGAATTTCAGAGCAATTTTCATTCATTTCCTTGTAATTCTAAAATTGGAGCTCTTGTCTATGTGATCATTTCCTCCACGATCCCCCTTGTCATCTGCTTATTGCAGCTCAGGATTGACCCCTGGCTGTTAGGTGTCAAGTTAAAGTGGAAGTTTGTATTGTTCCTGTTTTATCGTACAACAGGTGGGGAGGAAATTCATTTAAAGACATAGTGGAAGAAGGGAGTCCGGTATTAAAACAAAGGGCTCAATATAGTGGGTAATGATCCGTATTCTGTCTTGTGAGTTTATGTCACACAGGCACACAAAGGGTCATTCATAGCACAACTGTCATATGCCACACTCCATTTGTTTCTGCAGATTATGGGAATCATGCAGTGGAGTCAATCGTTATGCATTTGTGAATTAACAAGATGATTAATTTTGCTTTTAAGTCACATCGTGTGTTTAAACCAGCTTTTCTGTGAAATCCACAGTTTTTGTGTTTTCTCGGTTGTACAGAAAGTTGGCTACCGTTTCATGGTGGTTGAAGCATACTGGTTAAGGCTTTGGACTGGTGACACAGATGCTGCAGGTTTGAAATGACATCGCAATTGTGCACTGAATCCCAGGCTGCTGTCTGTGCAGTATGTGTATGTTTTGGATGAAAAATGAACCTTTGGTATAAATCGCCCATATATGAGCACTTAACGGCACATGTTTTACATGTTCAGTAGCGTCCTGTATCAGCACAATTGTTATTGTGCTGGATCTGCATCAGGATTTGATATGATGTCCTCGTTTGGGTTTGGAATCAGACGGGAAGCAAAGAAAGTGCATGAAATGATTGTAGTGGGTAGGCTATACACAATATATCGGCACCATATTTGTTGTCTGCTGATATTAGAGATTTTTTTTTGGATTTGTTGGTATTAGATATTGGATATTTAATTGTTCAGCTCATTATTTTAACATTTAGATTACCTCACCTAACAGTAACTTAAAATTAATCTTTACACTAATAATTTAATGACAGTGTTAAATGCAGTCTTTGGCAAATATCAGAATGAAAAGCCCCAGGGTTATACATCTTGGATGTTGTTGGGGTGAGTAAATAATCAGGAAATTTTAATTCTGAAGTGAACTAATCTTTTAACTGCCAAGCAAAATTAGACCATTTTTGCAACCCTGTTACATTATTAAACATTATTTTTAATGCATTATAATACTGTGATGCAAAAATTCAACACACTTCACTGACTGATTGTAGTTTTTTGTGTTTTTTATATATTTAGACAAAATATAATTTTGAAAAATTAAAAAAATGTATATCAACAATTTTTTTATTATTTGCCATAACATGATTTATTGGCTTATCAGTATCGAGTAGTTTTTTATGTAAAAAAATTATGTCCATCCTACCTGATCTCAGAAAAAAATGCAACTATTTTACAAAGTGGCAATTTCGTATGAATTCGTACCACTTGAGTCCTACGAAAACTTATATCGTAAGATTTAAAGAAAAAATAGTACAGTATATAAACGTATGAATGTGAATCCTACGAAAAACGTTCGGTTTCAAGAAAAGATTTGTAGATATAAACCTAGTGTGCTCGAAGTTTATATCTGTTGTCACAGCAGTATTGGGTAACTATGATAAAGTAATAAACAGTCCTGTTTCACTTCCTCTTTGTAAGGACACAATAGGAAATTCTAAATGACTCATTGATAGTACTAGTAAAGAGAGATTATAGGCAGTTATAGGGAATATAGATCTTTGTGTCTCTAAAACAAAACCAAGCAAGCTCTAAAAAGCACTGAGCTGATCAGCCAACAGAATGATTCCCAGATTTTCATGTAAGTGCAGCCTAACCAGTGCAACCACAGGGGGCTTGATACTTGCTGTGGCGGCAGCAGCTACATTACACAAGCTGAACTCGTGCTGTCTCGTGCAGACAGCTTTGAAAAGGGGGGAAAACGTCAGCAAATACGCTGCAGATTTCTCCTGGCCCATGCACCACCCTCCATGTCCCTTCTCATTTTCAGTGACCACTCATTTATTTGCATGAGTGATGCATTCACACATGAAAAGTCCTCTTGAGCACAGCTGTGTTTTGTTCTGAAGAAGGGTGCCCTGAGGTTTTTGTTTGGTCTTTATTCCGTCGTCCTTTTCACGATCCTTGGATTTTTTCAGGCACATTTCACTATGAGAAGTGACACTAAATGTTGTAGGACAGACAATGTGATGAAAACAGAATGTAATGAGACGTGGCAGACTATAAACGAAAGCCCCCAGTCAGCAGAAAGGCTGTAGTTGAAGGAAACGCTCACCATATCACGAGAATAGTTCTTTAATTTCAGTTATCTTCAGCTGATGTCGACCTTCAAGGGAAGTTCCATACTACTGCAGTGTTCTTGCACAATACTGTTGTGAGGCTCCCTGACCCACAATCATACTTGGCTGAGACAACTAAGACAAACAATCATAGTCCGCTCTCTGTGGAATGTGGCTGCTTTTGTCATGGCTGTAATTGTGTTTTAAAGAGAGTTTGTCATTGTGCTTGATCTGTAATAAGAGCAACTGTTGATTTCTTTTTGTTGACTTCTTCACTGTTGGTTATTGACTAAGGATTTCTTTCTGAATGTGTATTGTTGAGAATGTGTATGTTTATTTACATCATTGAATTGAAAGTTTAATTCAAATTAAGTCAATATAGTGCTCTACCGTTTAAGTTTATGGGTCATTAAGATTTCAAAAAATACTCTTCATAATTTTCAGCAAGAATGCATTAAATTGATCAAAACGCAGTAAAGACGTATAATGTTACACAAGATTTATTTCAATATTTTTAAATGCTTTTCTTTTGAACTTTTTTTTTTATTCACGAAAATATAAAGCATTACAAATATATTATTAAATTATTAGATATTAAATTTGTTTTAAGATTTAGATTATCATTTAGCACTAAGTCAAAGGTATAGCACGATACATTATGTTAAAGTTTAAATCCTTTAAAGGTATTGTTCACCACAACTCTAATGTTGGCAATCTTAACAGTTTTGGTTATCATTGACTTTTATGGACAAAATAACTTTTTTTTTTTGTATTTGGGTGAACTGTCCCTTTAAGAGTGCAATTTCAATATTGGAGCATCCTTGATTAAAAAAACACACAGATGTATTTTAAATTGATGCGGCGAGATGCATTGTGATCATCATCATCAAAAAGTCTAACAAATCCAGGAGAGAGATGGATGCTCATAAAGTGTGAGCTCTTTGCATGTCGTGTGTGTTTGTTTGCGTGAAAGGTTCCCTATAATTACAGCTCCTGTCAGTTGATGGAAAGACAATGGAGCAGAAGGAGGGTCAAATTGAGATTCATCTCTCTGCACTTTATTATCTCATTGTGTCGAGAACATAGTCCATTATAACACTTAATTTTATTGTGATGAATATTCCAGTCATACTAAGACTGTAACATTTTTGTGGATAAGAACTGTAGCTCCCACCCATCACAGCCTTTCATGTTTAATAGTTTTTTTTCTTCACAGCTACATTTGTCGTAGAACACTTACCACTGCAACCGAATGCCTGGTTATTCTATAAAAGATCTGATGATCTTGTTTTTTTAAAGAACGTGCACTATTAAGAACAAATCGTGAACATGTTGTGCATGTTAAATACTCTCTGCCGTATTCTGTGATCTATCTGCAGTAAATAGGAAGGCTTCATGCTATAATTAATTGCTGTTTGTCTTTGCGGTTATAGAATTTTCATCCTGTCCTGCCCCAGACTTGACTTTTAAAGTAGTTAAACAAAGTCTGTGGCTGATTTTGTGGATATAGAAATGCAGTGACAAATAAAAACCTATTAACAAATCAAAAAAAAAAAAAAAAGAATCAACAAAAAAAATTCAAGTTGATATTTTGTATTGGCACAATTTACTGAACAGAGTCCTGAAAAACAAGAACAGCAGCTACAACGTTGTTGACTTAACGGCTGAATTTTGTAATGTTGTTTAATTTGTTTAATGTTGAATATAAAGTGCAAATGATTACAGGAACGCCATTATCCTACAACAGACAATCCGTGTAAATGAGTTTTGGGGGGAAACATAACAGCATTATGAATGGTGACCCATTTTTTTTTTTTTTTTTTTATAAGCAGGTGCACAATAGCACTCTGTTGTATGCTGTGGCCCAGAAGGCTGGCTGCCAAACTCAATACCTCTCCGCTTCTGAGGCGAATCCTTCTGTTCATATCAATGGAAGTTATGAAAAAAACATGCTGCATTGTGGGAATTGTTGGCTGAGACACTGTGGGAATGTGACTGAAATGATTTGGTGAAAATGAGTAGTCTCTGGTATCCAGTGGTAACCTTGTTGTAGCGCACCCTATCCAGTGTTCGGGGAACATGTCATTAAGAGTGTCTAAATAATTTTACGCTTCATTTAGGAATGTCACAGCGTGCTTCTCAAAAGCTGAATACTGCATGTTACAGAAGGGTTTGTTGTTGTACTTGCCTCTCAGCCAAAAGTTTACAATGGAGTCTTTGATATCACACTCTACTTCATCAATATTTGAAGAGACAATTAAATGTAAACAGCATTGATAATAATGTATGTATGACCTTAAGTATACTGTGACAAAAAGAATCATGGGATGAGGGTTAAGAAGCTAGGCTGATAAGGCAAATGTCATGGGTATAAATCTAGTGGTTGATTGATATGGATATTTTAAGTTCATATAACTTGAGAGCGAGGCAGCAGTAGCAGATGATTGTTATATCTCTTAAAAATAAAGGTTCTAAAGGTTTTTTTTTCACAGTGATGCCATAGAAGCAGTGTTGGGGTAACGAGTAACCCATTACAAGTAACGTGAGTTAGGTAATCAGATTACTTAAATAGTAAAGTAACACATTCCTTTTAACTTTACAGCAAAATATCTGAGTTGCTTTTTCAAATAAGTAACGCTGTGTAAACATGATTGTTATTGTAGTTCTAGACCAGAGGTCTTCAATCCTGCTTCTGGAGGGCCAATGTCCTGCAGAGTTTAGTTCCAACCTGAATCAAACACACCTGAATCAGCTCATCAAGCTCTTCAGGATCACTTCAAAATACAAAGGCAAGTTGGAACTAAACTGTAGGACAGTGACCTTCCAGGAGCAGGATTGAAGCCCTCTGTTCTAGACTAAGGTCCAGATTTACTAAACAGGGCAAATTTGCATGAGAGCGCAATTCCAAAAAAGCTCTGATGAGAGTGGAAAGTTCTTCGTGTGGGATTTACTGACAATGCGCAAATGAAAGAACACAGACGCAGCGGGATAATTTCCATAATACAGAGAGCAGCGCAAATGAGCGTCTGGTTTAAGACATGCTTATTTTGGGCGGTAAATAATGGCACCAATACCAGTACATTTACTAGCGCAAACCTTACTAAATCACATTGCATTATTAATTTAAATGCACTCCTCCCATAAAATTCTGCATCTGAAAGGGAAACTTCTACAAATGCATTTGCAATAAGGTCAGATTTAGCCGCAAAAATAACCTCGTCCACGCCATTTTAGCACTAATTTTTTAGGATTTGTGGTGGTGCTATATGTTAGTAGGCATTTACTTATATCACTTGTTCAAAAACAGATTCAGTATTCCTCAAAATAAGTAAAAACTGTGAAATGCTAATTCAGAATATTACGCAAACCTTCAATAAGTAAATATGTTAAATAACAAAAATATACTTATGTATTTAATCTCACTTTATTAACCAATGTATTGGCTGCTGACTTTTGATGATCCGATTCAACAATACGAATAAGCAAAAATGACTTTAGTAAAACGTCACATTTATGTTTCTTTTTTTATTGTTGTTTTTACTGTTGAAGTAAGTGTTGAACTTTCATTCTAATCTTCTGCAATCCATAATGGCAGCACATCTGAAATGTTTCTTTGAGCTGCACACACCCTATACTGTACAGGTGTGAATTTGCATTTCCTTCAGCCTGAGGCTTATTCATTTCACTTTTTGTGTGAAAGGGCATTTTGAAAAAGAAAATTGTTATTAAAAAATAAACAAGCAAGCCCAACCCAGGTGAAACAAGTAACGCAAAAGTAACGGTAACATTACTTTCTATAAAAAGTTAATGCAATTGCTTTTTTAGGGAGTAACGCAATATTGTGATGCATTACTTTTAAAAGTAACTTTCCCATCACTGCATAGAACAGCCATGTTTGGTTCCCCAAAAAAACTTACAGTGAACAGTTTTTTAAAAAACATTTTAATTATCTAAAGAACCTTTTTCCACTATTAATAAACTTAAGTGCAATGGAAAGGATCCATGGATGTTAAAGGTTCTTCATTGAGCCATTGATCCCAATAAAGAACCATTATTTTTAAGAATGAATGTGAAAAAAAAAAGTTAATACTGATTAACTAAAAACATACGATTATGTGGTTTGACTATTCATATCTAGGTTGGGCTGACCATGAACTACACAGTTACTGAGCTCTTCTGATTTATTACTCTAATACACCTAAGCAATTCACTTAATTTCAGGTTGATGAGGGGGACCGTGTTTAATGAAGAGTAATGAGAGAGGTAATAGATGGGAAGGTTCATTGAATATGTGTGTAATTTTACGTCTCACACACACACTCGCATCGAGAGGAGTGTCTAAATAAGCGCATGGTTGTCTGCACAATACCCCTTTGCTGGAGAATAATCCAGTGTTGCACCTCTCTTTTCTGTTTCCTCTCTACCCTCTTCATCCTTGTCTCTCTCTCTCATCTCAGATACTCCTCTGCAGAGATCCGGAGACACTTTAGTGGGATCAGCCATGGTTCCCTGCCGCATCACCGGCACAGTTACAGCGCCTCTGGCTCTTTCTGCTTCAACATAGTGAGTGATGCACTTTCACTGATTGATACTAAAATAGAATCCAGCTGAGTTACTTCCACAGAAACAAACTGATTCTGTACTAGGTCATTCGTAGATTATACATGTTTATAAACGGTGTTCTGGATGTGATAATGGGTGTATGTAAATGTCTCTGACATCACTGTCTAATGCTGTTTGATTGTTGATGATTATAATTTTTACACTTTCTTTGAAATACTGGCCTCTGAATGTTCAGTTATGGCATTGAGCAGTCAAAATATTTTGTAAAATGAATTGATTTATTTCATTTATTAGTTTAATTTTTATAATTGAAATCAATACAATACATATATTTTAACACACACACACACACACACACACACATACATATATATATATATATATATATATATATATATATATATATATATGCATATTGTGATAAAGTTCATTATTTTCCATAATGTAATGATAAAAATTAAACTTTCATATATTTTAGATTCATTGCACACCAACTGAAATATTTCAGGTCTTTTATTGTTTTAATACGGATGATTTTGGCATACAGCTCATGAAAACCCAAAATTCCTATCCAAAAAAATTAGCATATCATGAAAAGGTTCTCTAAACGAGCTATTAACCTGATCATCTGATCAACTAATTAACTCTAAACACCTGCAAAAGATTCCTGAGGCTTTTAAAAACTCCCAGCCTGTTTCATTACTCAAAACCGCAATCATGGGTAAGACTGCCGACCTGACTGCTGTCCAGAAGGCCATCATTGACACCCCCAAGCAAGAGGGTAAGACACAGAAAGAAATTTCTGAACAAATAGGCTGTTCCCAGAGTGCTGTATCAAGGCACCTCAGTGGGAAGTCTGTGGGAAGGAAAAAGTGTGGCAAAAAACGCTGCACAACGAGAAGAGGTGACCGGACCCTGAGGAAGATTGTGGAGAAGGACCGATTCCAGACCTTGGGGGACCTGCGGAAGCAGTGGACTGAGTCTGGAGTAGAAACATCCAGAGCCACCGTGCACAGGCGTGTGCAGGAAATGGGCTACAGGTGCCGCATTCCCCAGGTCAAGCCACTTTTGAACCAGAAACAGTGGCAGAAGCGCCTGACCTGGGCTACAGATAAGCAGCACTGGAGTACCCACAGTCAGTGATGGTCTGGGGTGCCATGTCAGCTGCTGGTGTTGGTCCACTGTGTTTTATCAAGGGCAGGGTCAATGCCGCTAGCTATCAGGAGATTTTGGAGCACTTCATGCTTCCATCTGCTGAAAAGCTTTATGGAGATGAAGATTTCATTTTTCAGCACGACCTGGCACCTGCTCACAGTGCCAAAACCACTGGTAAATGGTTTACTGACCATGGTATTACTGTGCTCAATTGGCCTGCCAACTCTCCTGACCTGAACCCCATAGAGAATCTGTGGGATATTGTGAAGAGAAAGTTGAGAGACGCAAGACCCAACACTCTGGATGAGCTTAAGGCCGCTATCGAAGCATCCTGGGCCTCCATAACACCTCAGCAGTGCCACAGGCTGATTGCCTCCATGCCACGCCACAATTTCTTTCTGTGTCTTACCCTCTTGCTTGGGGGTGTCAATGATGGCCTTCTGGACAGCAGTCAGGTCGGCAGTCTTACCCTTGATTGCGGTTTTGAGTAATGAAACAGGCTGGGAGTTTTTAAAAGCCTCAGGAATCTTTTGCAGGTGTTTAGAGTTAATTAGTTGATCAGATGATTAGGTTAATAGCTCGTTTAGAGAACCTTTTCATGATATGCTAATTTTTTTAGATAGGAATTTTGGGTTTTCATGAGCTGTATGCCAAAATCATCAGTATTAAAAAAATAAAAGACCTGAAATATTTCAGTTGGTGTGCAATGAATCTAGAATAAATGAAAGTTAAATTTTTACCATTACATTATGGAAAATAATGAACATTGTCACAATATGCTAATTTTTTGAGAAGGACCTGTATATATATTTGTGTGTGTGTGTGTGTGTGTGTGTGTATGTATGTATGTTTGTATATACAAAAGTAATGTCCTGAGGGGATATTTGTTATTAATGATCCTACAAGTTTGATTAACCCATCAAAATATGAGTTATATCAAATTATATATAAATTTAAAATATGAAGGAAGAAAAAAACACTAAACTTGATTAAGGTATTTATCTGGCCCAAAAAAAAAAAAAGGCAAACTACAGCTACAGGTTTTATTTTACTGATAAATATGCATAGTAAAACAAAAGGCTCACACGAAAAAGCATACATTGACTAAAACATAATCAGTTATTCATACTTCATTGGTCCTCTTTTGTTTTTGCATGTTCATAATTTTTTTGTATGACAGCCTGGCGAAAAATGATGTCCACACAATTTGGCATGTTTAACTGCGTTATCACAAATAAAACAATCAACTTCAAGCACAACTATGCAATATGCTTACAAAATCTTGAACACATTTTTAATAATATTTGAATAAAGGGTTTCTATGATAAAAATGTCAATTTTGGCCACTGCGGTGTATAAATGTTTTATAAAAATGAAAATATCACATTTGTTTTTATTACATTCCTATATTTCTTATATTTACTTAAGAACATTAGAAATGAATGCTAAGTCCCACAAAGTGTGTATGTGAATATGCTTGTGGTTAAGCTTTAACCTGCGTGTGCTTCCTCTCTACTGAAAATGGGTCAGAGCCCAGCTTCCCAGACCACTGCAGCTGGCGCCTTCCAGCTTACACGCGCACACACACACACACACACACACACACACACACACACACACACACACACACACACACACACACACACACACACACACACACACACACACACACATACACACTCCTCTTTAATATCCATGGATTTTAGAAGCTGTTGTCTTTATAGAAACATAATCATCCCTGTGATATTTTCCCATTATTCACAATATAGAGAGACTGTAAAAAGCAAATAAAACTGTTATATTAATGAAATATAGCTGTTTTTGGGATTAAAAACAGATTATACTTCCATAATAATGCTTTAAAATGATTAAGTAGTTAATTTTGATACTCGAAGTTTATTGGTTTACACATTACAGTATAGCGCCCTGATGTGTACAGGTTTTTTTACAGCATGATAAACCCATACATCTAGCTTTCACAATTAGTTGTTTATTGTAAAATATGACTCACTTTTGGACAGTGATCATATAATTCCTTCCTTAAAGTGGAGAGCAGAACTGTGGCTTTGACTCGCAATCAGATTAACTTAACCTTACGCTTTTGACTATTATGAGTTCACAATGTGCCCCTGCTATTTCACCATAGCTAGTAAGGGATGTGGTTGTGATGTCACATCCTGCTTTTGGAAGTACCAAAAGATAGTGCTTCATGCGGCTCAAACCTATTAAGGAAGAGGTTTGCAGAAACAAGTCGTTTTTGCTTCCGTGCAACGCCATCTTGTCAGTCCAGTTTGTTCGCAAGAAGCATTTGGTGAGTATTTTCTTTCATCCGTTTCAGATGCACTTGTTCTGTCTGCTGTATGTTGGTTACCTTCAATTGGTAGTTGGAGAATTGAAACTCTGAGCTAAATTTACACAACACACGCTGACTGGGTGGGTTATATTAAGCTTGATGGTGTTGAATAAAGACCAGGAACTGTTTTGTGGTTGCCTCCATGTTTCAAAGAAGCACAAGTAGGCCTGTGAATAAAAAACTGACATTTAAACCTGTGAGTTAGATGATGCAGAACAGATATATGAAACAGTCTGTTTTTGTAAACCTTTGTTTCCCATTACTGGTTTTGGTTAGATGATCTAACCTATAGACTAAAAGATTGTTTATCAATCGTTTCACTGCTCCTCCCCTGTCAACTGCTGATGATATACATAAACCACACAGCAAAAAAAGTTTGAACAGTTGTTATCTTTAAAGTGCCCCTATATTATGGTTTTTTGAATATTCCCCCTTATGCAGTGTGTAATATACCTGTTTGTGAATGTAAACATTCTGCAAAGTTGTAAAGTCGAAAGTGCACGATAAATAAAGTTCCCGGTACAGCACATTACTATGTGATATCGCGCTCTAGCGCCATCTGCTGAAGACAATTTTATACACGCCTGAAAGGCCAATGACGCATGACGACAGCATATAGCTGCAGTCGTATGCGGCATTCCCTTTGTTCTTCAGGTTTTCACCGTGCCGCTAGAACTCCATCACGCCACAGTTTTCGCCCACGGTGGTGACGCCGAAAGGCACAAGCAGAGAAAAGTTTTAATAGCACAAGTTTAGCATTGCTTACAAAAGCTAATACAATTTTTTTCTTTGGCAAAATGGCTAAAAACAAGGGTTCTCGCCCCTGTCTAATGACATGTGGGTACGTGTTGTCCGAAAAAGATACACACGAGCACTGTCCGGTGTGTTTGGGGATTGTCCTCGCCAAGCTGGCTCTCTCCAACCCCGGAGCATGTATACACTGCCGGCAGCTTCGCGTAGCGTTTGTTGAGCTGATACTCGATGGTGCAGTGGACAGGCACTGTCCGCTTCTGGCCTCCGGATGCGTCCCCAGGAATGGTACACATCGGTGGATTTGACCGATGCGTACTTTCATGTCACAATACACACCTGGATCACAGAAACTATCTGAGGTTCTCTTTCGAGGGGAATGCATTCCAAATTCAGGTCCTGCCGCTCAGGCTGCCCCTAGCGCCGCGCATATTCACGAAGTGTGCAGAAGCAGCACTGACTTCGCTGCATCATCAAGGCATGAGAGTATTCGCCTATTTGGATGATCTTCTCCTGGCCGCAGACAACAGGGGACAAGCCCTTGTCTCCCATCTATGAGCTCTGAGATTAGCTCCCCGGTTCCGTGTCAGTGGATTTCAAATCTCGGTTTAGAGATAGATTCGGTAAAGAACACAGCTATGCTGTCACTTCAAAGGGCCGAGAATTTTCGCAGCTGCCTGAGTCTTTTTCGGCTGGGAAGGCGAGTGCGTTTTCGTACTGTGTCGAGACTGCTGGGGTTTATGGCTTCAATAATAGTAGTCGTCCTGTTGGGTCTCCTCTTTATGCGTGCGTTCCAGAGATGAGCGCTGAGCACTGGTCTGAATCCCATACAGCATTAAAACAGACAAGTGACGATAACGTCAGCGTGCATTCGGGCTCTGGTTCCCTGGGTATCCCTGGCTCTGTTGAGAGAGGGAATTCCCCCATGCAGAGTCCCTTGACGACAGATGCGTCACTACATGAATGGGGAGCTCTGTAATGGGAGAATGGTCGTCAGCACTGAAGGAGCATCATATAAATTACTTGGAGTAGCAGGCAGTTCTTCTGGCACTGAAACACTTTGCGTAGCATCTAGACAGCGAACATGTTAGTCAGAACGGACAACACGACAGTAATGTCGTACATAAACAGACAGGGGGGTACCCGCTCTCTTCTGCTGCTGCAACTGATATAGACGCTCCTGATATGGGCCAGCGAACATTTAGCGTCACTCAGGGCGGTACACGTCCCGGGACACTTGAAGGGCGGAGCAGACCTGCTATCCAAAGGAGGACCACAGGTCAGGGGGTGGCGCTTGCATAACTCACGTTATCACTGTCTTACTGAAATACTTCTGCTTATCAGCTGTGGGCAACTATTACCTAAAATTGTCTATAAATGCAGATTGTCTGTCGTTCTTGTCTGTCGTATTTGTGTAATGATAAAGGATGGAACAAGATTTGTTTTGCACACTTTAATGTTACATCAGTCATTCATGTTAGTGCTCGGCTAACATGCACCGTTATTGATAGTTTAATAAAGTTCCTGCATGTTACAGCAATAAATTAGATATACACACACACACTGGTTTGTTGATGGACATACACTTGTTAATGCTGATAGTGACGAGTTAACATCTGTACGTCAAACTGAGTAGCGTTTCAGTGAGAAATGTCCTGCTCAAGTCGTCCTTGCGATGGAGGTTCGGGTTGAATAAGTTCTTTTAATGTTGGTAAAATCGACGACATAGTTACTTTCTTTACAGTGTACAATTGCTGATGACTGAGGAAGCCTCGTGAGCTGAAGTGTTGTTGGTAATGGGCGTTATCTTCCGACACGCGCTGTAAGCGATAGACCAGTCACAACAGACTGGGCCGTCTGGCCAATAGCTCACGGAAAGGAGGGATTTAGAGAGACTAATTCATCCATCGAGTTGTTTGAGAATCATTGAACAATGTGGTGATGTGCAATGTAAATTATGAGAAAATGAAAGTGTTTTTTGATGCATGTAAACCTGTTGTAGGAGACCCTTTAAAATAGCATAATAGGGACACTTTAAATCCAGAGCTTTTTCACAGTTATTAATATGTACAAGCTTGACCCTTGTGCCACCTCAGGTATGACACTAGAGATATAAGCAAACACTTGTTATACAGCCTGTTTCCATCTTTGAGTAAAACAAATAAAAAAGAATAGACTTTACTCACTGTTCACTATTGTTTCTCACTATTGTGACTTTATCTTTCGCAATTGCGAGTTTATTTCATGCTATTGCATCTCACTTCTGCAGCCGTATTTCTCACTATTGAGACATTTCTCACAACTGCAGCATTATTTCATATACTCCAACTTTATATCTGTTATTTCAAATTATTACTCACTTTTGCATCTATTTCTCAGTATTGCAGTTTTAACTTTCACTATTGTGACCGTATACCTCAGTTGAGTTTTTTGATAATTGTGAGTTTACATTTCGCAATTGCTTCCTTGTACTGTACCTCAAGATCCTCCGTATTCTGCGACCGTTTATGTTTCATATTTTTCAATGTTATCTCTTGTATCTTGCAAAAAGTATAAAGTTATCTCTGTTGTTACCTTATTTATTTTTTACTCTGCGGTGTAAACAGGCTTCCATAGAGATCAGATGAAATCAGATCACATACAGTACAGTGTTTTAGTTTACTTATCTAAATTGATTGATTTCTCCTGTGGTGGGATTCAATGTCTACACCTTTAAATGCTTTTCAAGGTGTGCCAATGTGATACTTAGTTTAGAAAGTGTTTTATCAGAATTGTTCTAGTAAGACCTTGTTATAGGGGCATATTTAAGATAACTGAATGTGTTGTTATACAACACTTTGCAAAAGATAAGAGAGTGTGAAAATAAATGTTTGAGACGTTACGTAAGTAGCTGCTAGGGTTATTATATAAAATTACACTTTGTTTAATCCTTTATTTGACATGCTTTCCTATCTTTCTGCAGGCTAGCGTTAGTTTGATGATTTAATGTCCAATAGCCTTCTGAATAATCCATCTCTATGAAACTTCTCAAAAGATCGCAACCTTCCAGGGCGTTGCAGCAGTTTTGTTAATGATCTTCAGCAGGTCTGGATCTGTCTGCCTCGAGTCATGACAGAATGCTCTCTGTTCCAGTCTAGCTTTTTACTAACAGAAGAATACAACTGTAGGCAATGCATTTTTTTTACTGCTATGGTCTGAACGTCAACAGCTATAAAATGATTTATTGCCACCAGCCTCCTCCTTTGTTTCATTTTTTATGGAGGTCATAGAGCAGTGGTCTCAAACTCAATTCCTGGAGGGCCACAGCTCTGCACAGTTTAGCTCCAACCAGCTCAAACTCACACCTGCAAGGAAGTTTCTAGCAATCCTGAAGACCTTGATTAGCTGGATCAGGTGTGTTTGATTAGGGTTGGAGCAAAACTGTGCAGAGCTCTGGCCCTCCAGGAATTGAGTTTGAGACCACTGT
Organism: Gila orcuttii; assembly: GCA_026230005.1. NCBI lineage: Eukaryota > Metazoa > Chordata > Actinopteri > Cypriniformes > Leuciscidae > Gila > Gila orcuttii. The sequence continues at coordinate 23,776,081 of JAPDVR010000015.1, forward strand.
CATAGAGCATTCTATTTCTCTCTGTGTGTGTTTTTATATTTAGGCCTTTCATTAGTTGTTATAGAGGGAGATTAAATGTATTTCTTATTTGATAGACAGACAACTAATATTAAGTTGGATTAAATGCTTTAGTGCTAAGAGAAGTGATTCATTCATCTTTGATGATGGTCTCTGGCCTCTTTTAGATATTACAATTTTTACTTTTTAAAAAAATGTTTAATAATAAGGTTAAAATAGTTTCGTTTTTTAATAAAGGATCAATTCGTATACTTTCACTACTTTTGTTTCATACTACTACTATACTATTCTGGATTATGTCTCAATGCAACAGGCGATGTCTTACAAGTAAGCATGACGTGTCCAATCCAAGAGCTAATTTTTTTTGGATTGTATGTCTTGGTTTTCTATATAGCCTCAGTCATATGAAGCAGTTGAGCCAGTAGACCTGGATGAGTTCCTGATGTCACAGCTGCGCAGTGGAGATCCCGAGCTCATGCAGGAGCTGGGGGAGTTTCCCGACGACAACCTGGAGGTGGAGCTGGTGGAGAGGGAATGCAGGACCATCCGCCCCTCTGTCGCGGAGGAAGGGTAGGTGCTACTTGATGCTCCCTGTTGGGGTTTAGAAGGTCAACTAGAGGAATTTCAGCGTTTGTACTCTACAACTCTTTTGAAACGTGTGCAGTTGACGTGCCTATAATGCAGTCTAGATAGGCAATTCACTAGGTTTAGAGTAGAAATCGGCCAATTTTCAGCTTTAATATAAGTTCTACCGATCCATGGTGGCATTTGGTGGGTCTCTGAAGAAACAAAAATTTATACTTCCCGTGTTCACAAGTATGTATTGTTTGCATAAATGATTTATTTTCATTTTCATTCTCAATTGAAAAACGCATAACTGCTCAAAACCGAGATGAAAATCAATGTAATACTACAGAAAAATCATGATCCTAACCTTTATCTCTGTACCAAAATCCCAGGTGGTGAGACAGTAATTCAGCTTTTCAAATATTATTAAGTAATATTGGTGTCGGGGACGCCGTGAGCCCAGAGATTTTAGTGTTTACCATAACTAAGAAAAAAATCTTAGCTTAAATGTGTAATATGAATAAAAAGTGCTCATAATCAGCTGTTGAGATAGTATTCTCAATTGAACCAAGTTGAGGCTTGGACGTGGATACAGTGTTCCTCACTTCATGACTTCATGGATAATGTGTATGTTTGTGTGTCTCCAGAGTGGAGCTGGATCCCCATGTGAGGGATTGTGTTCAGAGTTACACGCAGCCCTGGCTGGTGGTTAGCAGAAGGTAAATCCCCAGGAAACTTCATTTCCTGTCCCTCCTCAGGGATGAATTTTAAATACTCAAATAAATGACATCAGGTACATAGATAGTATTATGATTTTGTGTTTCTTATTCACAGAACTCAGGGTTATGGATGGATTGCGTACTCCGAGAGGACAGATGTTAACAAATTATTACAGAGACAGACGTTTGAGTCTGACGTTCAGCCTGACAAACAAGACCAACTGGTAAGCACAGTTTATAAAACATTTCCTCTTATATACAACTGATTTTTTACAACAACAAAGCAGCTAATTGGGATTTTTGTACACATTGTTATTGGTGTCACTCAAGTACACCACCCAACCCCATGGACACTTTTTTTTGTTTTGTTGTTGTAGTTGTTATTATTATTATTATTATATTAAAGCCGATAAAGTGTGTCACCACCCATCCTTATATAGCCACTTCACACAGTGTTGATACCAGACAATTGCCATAGAAAATTGCTAGAGTGAACAAAAAAGAAAGTTTGTGTTTGTCAAGGAACAAAGAAAAAAGTTTTTGTTCATTAAGGAACAAAGGAAGGACAAAAAAAATGTCTGCAAACATGTCACATTCTGATGTCACGTGTCTTTACGGGATGTGTATGAACGCACGCACAGATTCCAGAAAATCACTGCTAGTGTGAATGAACCAAAATCAAACGATCCCGGGAAACATTATCTGTGTTTTCCAAGATCTCTGTGTGAAAAGGGCATATGTGTGTTCAATCCCATACAAAACAAATCAATTTCCTCTTAATTCAACCTAAAGAAATAAACGGATGAGAAGAATGAGGATAAAATAAGCAGAATCTTTCTCTTAGGTATTTTTTTTTCTTTTTGTCCTTATGACCACCATCTTGGCTCTATCCCACCTCTTTTTGTCAGGATCCAGGGACAAAATGAGGCATGAATATTCATTCTGTCTTCACTGCTTCCGTCCCAATGCAGCTTTGCCAAGATTTAATTATCCAAACCACAAAGATTTGTTTCACTCCATGTATTTTTCATGAGTTTAGATTGAGAGTGCGGGAACACCAGAATCCTCTCTTAGTTTCGGATCCTTTAAAGGGCCTCTGCATTCACTGCAGAGGTTATTAGCAATCCAGAGGAGTACCAAAGACCCCTCTAGCCAGCTCTCCTCTGTGATGTGTGTCTTTAAGCAAGTAGATTAAGAATACAAATGGTACGGGAAGGTCTATTACACAGGCTAGACGCAATGTATCATGGCAACTCTGCATGATGCCCACTATCAGAGCTAGTGCATATGGTTCTTATATTTGGCGATTAAATGAAATCTCTCCTAGGGTTTTGAGAATTCATCCATCTCAACGGCTTATGATCTTCCTGGAAAAAAGCATTAGTCTCAGAATTATACATAGCTCCTCTGCTCTAATTCACATGCAGCTATGTGGTATTGCTAGTTCAGTCAGTAATCAAAAGACATACGATTGGAAAATAGTTAATTCTATGTGCCTCTTTGTTTTTCATTGCACTTTTGACAATAAAGAGTGTCAAATATGAATGTGAATGAATGAACTTAATCTGAACCATCGCTTTTAGCTTGTAAGAATATATGCTCTCAAAGAGGTCATGACATGAGAAATCAAATTTTTTGACATATAAGAGGTACCATTAAAACATCCTGCAAATTTCATAGCTTAAAATGTCCTCGTTGTAAAAAAAGTTGTTTTAAAAAAAAAACAAGGCTTGTTTTGATTTTATGGGATATGTGACCTCTCATGGGCAAATACATTTGCATATGACTGCCTCCCGAGCAAGACATTGACAAATAGTTAGGGGCGCCTACTGGCATTCAGTTGCTTAACGGCTGACACTTGCCTACACTGGATGTGAGCGTTGCGTCAAAAGCAAATAGAACCGATTATAATCACTGACACTTTCTACACTGGATACAGTATACAGATGCGCGTTCAGTTTCTGACATACTCCACACACTTGAATCTGTCAACAACAGGACAAATGGAAGAGTGAAAGAATGTTTGATTTGACGCGTCCAGTTTAAACAACTGTTTTGCATCTCTGTACAATGGTTATACCAACATTTTGGTTCCAAAGACCTCCAAATATGATTTCCTTCCTAAATTTCCCTTTTATTTACCCAAATACTGTGTGAAAAAACAGTAAACAAATATTATAAAGACAATCAAATTTGATAAACATTACATATTTTTATAATTTTTAAATTGTGATAAATGTGAACTGTACTTATTTTTATTATTCGTTATTTTGTATTTTATATAAATTTTACATATATATTTACACTTTTCCTTGAACCCCCTAGGACCCTCTTTTGGTCTCCTGTGCTTCCCCAGGCCCCAGATTGAAAACTATAATATCTAAATGTATCTCCATATATCCTCTACTGTCCCTCAGGAAAAGTCGCCGTCCCTTCCAGCACTATGTAATGATACAACACGGACCACCCTCACAAGCTCAGACTTCAACTTACGGGCTCTGCAGCCGGACCGTCGTGTGGAGAATCTGTTGCGCTTCAGCAGCCCGGAGGAACTGGATCGCTTAAACCAGGAGGCCAGACATAGCTACCGCTACGGCGAGCTCTTTGGCCTCTACCCGCCTATGGATGAGGTGCAGCACTTGCTTTAAATACAGGCTTAAATGTTAAAATATGTTTTTTTACAGGATATTCTTGAGTGTTTTTTTTTTTTTTTTTAAACATAAATAAGATTGAATTAGAAACTAAATATTATCTTCAATCTACCCATGAATGTGTACAGGAGGATGCAATAGCAATTCGGCCCATTCCTGACTGTCCCAAGGAACACTTTGGGCAGAGGATACTAGTGCGATGTCAGACCATCAAGTAATACTTCTTCACTGTCCACTATTATTGATTATTTTCTCTGAATGTTTAAACTTGAGACCTTCTTTTCTTCTATTTGCAACTTTATATCTCACAATGTGATTTAATTTCATATTTTAAACCATTATATCTCATTATATATTACCTGTTTTATTTTTTACTGTGAGGTTGAAATGCTCTCCATGGTTTAAATGTGGTTTTGAGGGAATGTTTTTCCTTCTACAGATTTGAGATTGAAATTGAGCCTCTCTTTGCTACCATGGCCCTCTATGACGCAAAAGAGAAGAAGAAGGTCAGTTTTTGCTGGTTATCTTAAGAGCTATGAATAAACAACTAAAATATGTGGTATATTTCTGTATTTAGACCCTTTTGCTTAAGCTGGGGATACATAATTAATAAATACTCTTCCTGTCAGTGCTCTTTCTGGTAGTCCTCCCACATTCCTCGACTTTAGTCTGAACAAAGCTGGACATTAATGAGACTTTTTCATTATCCAATGCCATAAACCTTGTTTTGTTAAATCAACATCCTTGGACTTTAATTTCTCTGTTTCTTTCTTAGTCTGTGTAAATATTTAAAACAACTTGGTTATAAAGTAGAAATGGGTCACAAAATATAGTCGGAACGGTTCAGACCGACTTCTATAGAACCAGTGAACATTAAACTGGACAGCAAATTTAAGAATGTCTTTGACTGACAGTCATGGATCTTAAGGAATTAGTGAGTTATAATGTTAACTGTAAATGCAGTGGCATGTGTATTTTCATATTAAATGGACAGACAGCAGATATATTTGGGAGGAATATCCTGAAGTATTACATTAATCCTCTTTAGTTTTAGCTTTCACTGAAGAAGGTTAATACATGAGACAGACCAGATGATTCATGCTAAATAGGGACTTTATGCAGCATGTTTTTTTTTTCATGGTTTGGTGTAGAGAGTGTTTTGGAATGCGAGGAATTACCCATTAACAATGTTAAGAGAAAAAAAACACAATTTAAGATTCCCGATATGCCCGTTTAAGACTTGCTTTCTTCACAATGTTGAAGAAAGACGACTTGGTTTCCCCCTAAATGAGATTTAGAGTTCTAAGCTAATTTCAATTCTGATTTGGTTCACTCTGTCTGAAGTATAAGGAAGTGTTTTTGTTCGTCATGCACCACAATTTCCCTTCTGTTTCTTTAGTGATATGCTAAAATCATTACCAGGTTGGTTGTTTCATGCTGTCCATTGCAAGTCATGTTATATTTTTTTCCCTTCAGATTTCAGAGAACTTCCATTTTGACCTGAACTCAGATCAGATGAAGGGTTTCCTGCGACCTCACACTCCCAACATTGACACCTCCACTTTGGCCAGATCTGCAATTTTCTCCATCTCCTACCCCTCTCCAGACATTTATCTGGTCATTAAGGTAGTTTTGAGTAAATGTCTAGGACTAGGCCATTTTAGAAATTATTAAAATGCTTACATTTATTATCTTGAAATTACTTTATCATCTGGTTTTGTTGGTTTTTTATATATATATTTTAGCAACAAGTGACAAACCAATGTATTGCCCAGTCTGATTAATCCACAGGTATCTGGCCATTTTGAGACTTTGTCAATTAATAATAGTCATTTTATTTCTTTTCTTTTTTTTTTCAGTAAAGTCTGGGTCCATTTTTAAAAAATGTATTTGAAAGGCTGAAATTAAACATAAATTCTTAGTAAAAACAGTAATATTGTGGATTATTATTATAATATGATTTTTTTTAATAAATATAAAATATTCAAAAATAAAAATATATAATTGTAATTAAATATATAAAATGTCATTTATATATATATAAAAAAAAAATCCAATATGTTGAAATGATGTGGTGCTGCTTAATATTTTTGTGGAAACCGTGCTAAAAAAAAATCAGGATTTTTGTTTTGAATATAAAATTTAAAATAACAGCATTTATTTTAAATAGAAATCTTTTGTAACATAATGAAAGTCTGTACTGACACATTTAAACAAATTGAATGCATCCTTACTGAATAAAAGTATTAATTTCTTTAGAAGAAAATGTTACTGGCCCCAAACAAATGTTAGTCTATATACGTGTATTATTTTTGTCAGTGACCTGCTCTGTAGATATCAGTCCATATCAGGACCAATAGTATCTATCGATAGTGATGAATCCCATAATTGTAGAAATTATTTTGGAGATTATGATAAATTGCAGAGTTGTGTAACAATAGTGTTATTAATAGTGTGTTTTGGTGTTGTGTATGTGTAGATTGAGAAGGTTCTTCAGCAAGGAGAGATCGCGGATTGTGCTGAACCATATATGGTACTGAGGGAGAGTGATGCTACTAAGGTAACTACTGAAAATTTCACTTTCTTTCATTGTTAATGTGCACAACATGGCCAAAAGTATGTTGACACCCCCTTCTAATAATCAGGTTTGGCTAGAGTTTTGACAATGCCCCTGTATACAGTCCATAAAGTATTCATTCACTGAGTCTGGTGGGGAAGAACACCTTCAAAACCCTACATTCCATGTGCCAACATCTAATGGAAAGCTTTCCCAGAAGAGTAAAAGCACGTGTTTTTTTTTTAGATTAAAGTCCCCATACTTGGCCATAAAGTGTGTATAATTTAGTCAATTATTTCTCAAATGACGTTAATCTACATTATTTCACTAAAGAGAAAAGTTATGATGAATAAAACCACTATCTTTTTATGAAGCTCCATCCTTTTTCTGTGTCCTTCAGAACAGAGAGAAGCTGGAGAAGTTGAAGAATCAGGCAGAGGGGTTTTGTCACAGGTTGGGCCGCTACAGGATGCCATTTGCCTTCGCTACGGTCAACATCATGAGTGCCATCAACTCCACACTGGAACGAGACACAAGTGACACAGACAGTATAAATGGTAAGATATTGAATGGATGAATACCAGTGGTCTATTAATATAATGCATCACCCTGCAAAAATTTTAATCCATAATTTTGAATTTTTGGCACAGGCAGGGGTGGTACGGAAAAGAAAGGATTGCCCAGACGTAACTCTGACAGATTCAGCGTGATGGAGGACAACTATGTCCTGTCTGGCTTCAAACCAGCTGTCACAATGTGCACGTTCATCAAGCAGGTATTGCTTGCACAATTCAGAGTGAATCGAATATTCAACAAAAAATGTTGATGGGACTTAAAGGAATAGATTGTGAATAGATGGGAAAAGATTTCTGAAATAAATTGTGAAAAAGGAGTGTTCTATAGTGCAGCTACACTACCGTTCAAAAGTTTGGGGTCGGTAAGAAGTCTGATTTAGTGCTTAAGAAATTTTCATGTTATGATCAATGCTGAAAACAATTGTGCTGCTTAATATTTTTGTGGCAACCATTTTTTTCTGAATTCTTTGAATAGAAAGTTCAAAAGAACAGCATTTATTTAAATTTTAAATATAAATCTCTTGTAACATTGTCATTTTTATCATTTGTAACATTTTTGATCAACTTAATGCATCATTGCTGAATAAAGTATACATTTTCTGAAAGCAAAAAAATACTGACCCCAAACCTTTGAACACTAGTGTAGGTGGGTGTGGTCTCTAGGGGAATGGTGTCTGAAGAGGTGGAACTGAAAAACTAAAGGCCATGGTGATGTCAGCTGACAAGGAAAGTCGTTTCAGAGGCCGAAGAATTTAATGCATTTTGATGAAAGTTTACAAAGACAAACATTTGCTTTTGTTAATGTGCAATGATGATTAGTTCACAATAATACCAATAACATGTATTAAAGGAGATGTGATCAATTTATATTTTTCATCAGTTGCTTATTTCAGAACAGTGCTTTTGATGTGGGAAAAAAATTCAACCTCGTCGAATTAGCATTGTAAAAAAACAAGTTGCTGAAATAATTTGAATTTTAGTTGTTCACCTTGAGTACATTTTTCCATTCTTCACATTCTCCTGATTAAATGGTGCCTGCATTTTTCAGCTAGCTCTAGGTAATATCACACTGCATTGCAACATTTATCATCTAAACTCTCCATTAAAGAATCCAGACACATTTGAAAAGATGTTTATTATGTGAAATATGTGCTGGCAGGAAGGAGAGCGTCTGAGCGATGAGGACCTGTTCAAGTTCCTGACAGACATCAAGAGGTCGTCCAGTCAGCGACGTGTTAAACTCATACCTGGTGAGCAGATGTCTCAAGTGTGCCTTTTTGCTGCCCACTTTTTCTACAGAAAAAGTCCTTTGTGTAAAAGTTGAAAACCTCATCCTACATCATATATGTATGTTGTTTGATAGGCTATCTGAAACTGGAAGTGTCTCCAGTGCCGGAGATTGTACCTGGGTGTCTGTCCCCCGAACTGATTCCAGTCAAGCCTGTGTCTGAGAAAAATCAACGGCCAGTTAAAGAGGTGCTGGAGTTCCCTTCCAGTGAAGTCTATGTGCCTCACAATATATACCGGTAATCTCTCTCTCTCTCTCTCTCTCTCTCTCTCTCTCTCTCTCTCTCTCTCTCTCTCTCTCTCTCTCTCTCTCTCTCTCTCTCTCTCTCTCTCTCTCAGACACAGACAGACATACACACACAGACACACACACAGACACACACACACAGACAGACAGACAGACTCACAGACAGACACACACGTTAGGTTTTGGTATCTCTGTGGGGACTCACCATAGACATAATGACTTTTATATTGTACAAGCGGTGTATTCGTTTCCCTAACCCTAAAACTACACATAGAAAACTTTCTGCATCTTTACATTTTCAAATAAGCATCATTTAGCATGTTTATTAATCCATTTCACTCGTGGGGACTGCTGGCTAGTCCTTGTGGGGACATTCAGTCTTCACAATTTAGGTTACACACACACACACACACGCATGAATTGTCAAGCTGAGATCCAGCAGAACTGGGTTGCAGTGATTAATCAGTAATCTTGAATAAATCTTAGTTCAAAGTAATAATGTTTGTTAGAATTTGAAGGGCAGAACTGTGGTTGATACTAGTCATTCATTGACTATGAAAACAAATAGGTTGAGTTTATGACATTTTTTTGCATATCAGTGTTGCCAGGTCTCATAAGAAAAACAAGCACAAAGAAACTTGCCTCCCCTACAAAATTGGCCCTGTTTTTCGTTTTTGGGGCTAGGAGGATTGTTTAGATTATGGATTATGGATAGATTATGGAAAAAGTAAAATTGTTTCATTTATTTGATTAATTATAGGATAAACTTGCATTAAAAACCAACTGCTATATTCAAATAAGCCAGACAAAAGCACAACAGGAAATCTCATATCTCATATTTAATGTGATATTTATAAGTGACTTTATGAGGCATTCAGCTAGTTATTTTTTATCAGTGTAGAACTCTGAGTGGTCTGCGCCATCTAGTGGTCAGTTAATGTTTTTACACCCACTTATGGACTTTAAATGTTAATTTTATGTTAATTATGTTACAGGAACCTGTTGTACTTGTATCCTCTGAGGTTGAATCTTACTAACCGTTTGACTTCAGCGAGAAACATTACGGTTAAAATCCAGTTCATGAGTGGTGAGGACTCCAGCTGTGCTATGCCTGTGAGTGCTAAACCATATTTATGTGTCTATATGTGTGTCAAATATATTACTAATGCATTTATATTGTAATATAAATAATATTATATTAGAATTATAATGTATTATATTTATTATAATTACAATAAATTAATATCAATACATATTGTATTATAACACAATAAAATAATAGAAATATAATAAAAAATCAGGTTTAGCTGGGTTCCAAACAATATCAGTAAGAATTGAAAGTAGACTGAAGTGGATCGAAAAGAAACATTTTAAACATTTGTAAATATAATTATTATTTTATATTCAATTACTGTCATTCAAACAGTAGATATTTGTTTACAAAGCCATAAAAGAAAATATAATATATTATATAAAATATATTATAGGTAAATATCAAATTAGTCATTGTATTGTATGAGGTACAAAATATATACAGCTTACACTCTTAAGTGGCAAACAATTAAGTCACAATTCGTAATTGTTTGTATAAAAATCATCAGCCAAAATATTATGATTGTGAATGTGTAACTAGTGTGTGAAGAGCATATTTAAAAATGTTTTCATATTTTATACATTTTGTACTCCCCTTTATTTTCCTCTGCGCTTTCTTTCAAAAGGTAATCTATGGAAAATCAAGTGGCCCTGAGTTTCTTAAAGAGGTCTACACTCCAGTAACATATCACAATAGGTAATCATGGTCTCTAACAACAATTCCAGTTATCAATGTATCAAGCAAATGTAAGGGTGGAGTAGTCAGTGGCTGTTTCCATTTGCTCTGCAGGTCTCCGGATTTCTATGACGAGCTAAAGATTCGTCTTCCAGCCCGTTTAACAGAGAAACACCATTTGCTGTTCACTTTCTACCATATCAGCTGCCAGCAGAAACAGAACCAGACTGGAAGTATGGAGACTCTCATTGGATATTCAGTGAGTGACTGAACAGATTGTGTGTGTATATACACTACAGTTCAAAAGTTTAGGGTCAGTCAGATTGAAAAAAGAAGAAAATTAATAGTTTTATTCAGCAAGTATGCAATAGATTGATCAAAAGTGACAATAAAGACTTTTATAATGTTACAAAATATTTCTACTTCCAATAAATGCTGTTCTTTTGAACTTTCTATTCATTAAAGACTCCTGAAAAAAATTAACACGGTTTCCACAAAAAAATTAAGCAGCACAACGGTTTTTAACATTGATGATAATAAGAATTTTTTTTTTTTTCCATGAGCACGAAATCAGCATACAGTATTAGAATGAATTCTGAATGATCATGTTACACTAAAGAGTGGACTATTGGCTGCTGAAAATTCAGCGTTAGTACCGTCACAGGAATAAATTACATTCAAAAATATATTGAAATAGAAAACAATTATTTTAAAGTGTAATAATATTTAGCAAAATAACAATTTTTACTGTAAAATTTGATCAAATAAATGCAGCCTAAGTGCCGTGACCTCAGTTCCTTCCCTGCAGTGGTTACCCATGCTGAACAATGACAGGCTGCAGACTGGACAGCAGTGCCTGCCAATCGTTCTGGACAAACTTCCCGTGAACTATTCCTTGCATCCCCCAGAGGTACAGTCAACCATTTCACATCTGCCTTTTTTTGGATACCAGTCATTTAATTTTATAATCTTACGTCAATGTCTTATTTAAGCACAGAATCTATGACTCTTCTGTGCCTTTGTGTGTTCATTTGTTTGAATATAGTGTAAATTCAGTAAATTTGTGGGGTTTTATGCCTTCAGAAACTGCCAGCTCAGGTACCTCCAGTTAAGTGGCTTGAGAATCATAAGGGACTTTTCAACCTTGAGTTACAAGCTGTGTCCTCCGTCCAAACTCAGGTGCGTAACGCTCTCAGAACTCACTTCCTAGCTGGACCAATCTATGTTATGCTTTGAATGCTAGTGTGCTGATGTTCCCATCAGGCTTCTTAATTAGCTTAACTAGCAAGACCTCCATGCATGGTAATCAATGTCACATGAAAGATCATGCTGGTCGGCCACCAACAAACCTTTTCAGCTGAATTTCAAGCATTAAAATGCCAAATTCAATGGCATTTGAATTATATTTACCTACCCAACAAGAATGAACTGAATTACAATTCAAGAAATATATATTTATTAAAACAGTGTTGTTATTATTAACTAAAAAAAAATCATTAATGTTATTTAATTAATTACTTTAATTCTATTTCAGATTTATTTCAGTTTATGAAAATGATTTTTAAAATAATTGTAGTTTTAGTTAATAATAACAACTGTTATTTAATTATATTTCAGATTTATTTCAGTGTTGTTATTGTTAACTAAACTTATTTAAAATTAATTTTCATTAATTGAAATAAATCTGAAATATAATTAAATATAGATAATAACTGAAAAACTAAAATTAGAAATGCCTTGCCAACTAACTGAAAGAACTGCTAAAATTACTAAAGTACTAAAATTAGTAAAACTGAAATAAAAATAAATTATAGCTAAAAACGAATATTAAAAAATATATAAAAATGACTTCTATTATATATATTATTATATTATATGAAACATACTATGATCAAAATACCAGCTTCTATAGGTGACATTACAAACATTTTTAATAATATTATGCAATGTTATGTTTATATTTAAGAAGCTTTTGGCTGAAACTTTTTTTATTTAATCACAGGACAGTCATCTGGACCGTTTCTTTACTCTGTGTCACGCCCTGGAGGGCAAAACCATGTTCCCCATCCGAGTGGGAGATGAGAAGATTTCTGAAAACATGTTTGAGCACGAGCTGAAGCTCAGCATCATCTCGCTGTCCTCCTCAAGCCTGGAGCCGCTGGTGCTTTTTCTCCATCAGGTCCTCGACAAGCTCTTCCGGCTCATCATGCAGCCCATGGTCATTGCTGGACAGACTGGTGCGTTTCAGACAGGAAGAGCTTTTAGCTTTTGAATTACACTTACTGGAAAAACAAAGTCAGCATATAAGTACATTCTCTTCAGAGTTTTCGGACATTTTACTAATTTAACGTTTTTGCAGTACGTTATGGTTTTTGCGTACTGCAAATGCAAGTAAGCATGTTCGGTTTTGTCAGCTGACTTTACAGGGTTTTAATCTTGTTTTGTGCAGCGAATCTGGCCCAGATTGCATTCGAGTCAGTGGTGTCAGTTGTCAACAGCCTTCACAACAGTCAGGAGCTGGCGAAGGACCATCAGGGCAGGAACTGTCTCCTTGCAACATATCTGTACTTTGTGTTCCGCTTGCCAGACACACAACATGAAATCCACACCACAGGTACAGTAGGGATGTGATATCATCTAGACCCCCAATGATGTCATTCTTCGCCATTCCAAAACAATTAATTTTTTTTGTGGGTTTGGGATTGGCTCCGTTGTTCTGTCACTGATCCGAGGCTTATGTTCACCAGGCACAGGAGGTCTGATGGCTCACCCAGAGAGCCGATACAGCACTCTGACTCGCACCTCAGCCAACACGGTCGGCCTAATGCTGCTTCAGTCACGGATTCGTTCCAGCAGCAACCCTGATATACCAGTACCACAGAGTCCAGAGGACGCAGAGGTTAATAACATAATAGGAAAGGTACATATACACAAATGCAACCTCAACATGCCAATCTAAATTTCAGCTCATAAACCCAAGTGTTGGTCAAAGTTCACAAGTCACAGGCCACAGGATGTAGGAAGAGGAATATATGGAATCACAGTTCAATGAACTGTATTTAATTTAATATATATTTTTTATATTTATTTTAGTATTATTTATATACTATTATTTATTATTAATTTAATTTAAATCATTTATGGGTTTAGCGTTTTTTGTTAATATTTTAGTTTGTCATTTTATTAGTCTTTTTAAAATATCAATTTATTTTATTTTCATTTCATTAGTTTTAGTAATTTTTGCACTTCAACTTACACTTTATTTCTAATTGCTGCCAAGGCAAAACATTTTAATTTTCAGTTTTTCATCTAATATCAATATTTTATTTTATTTTATTTTATTTCAGCTTTTTTATTTTCAATGATTTTTAATAGTTTCAATTTTAGTCAACAACAATGACACGATTCCTTAAATTAAAATTTTAAAAGGTATTCCCAGTTTTATTTGGAATGGTACCCAGCTGTTCTACAGGCACATATACACACACTTTGCATTATTTTTCTTTTTCATTCTTCATTTTGGTTTCCACCAGGGTTTAAATCTTCCAGGCAGTCGCATGTCAGCAGCTACAAATGTCTCCAATACTTCACAGAGCTCCTCAGCAAGCACACGTCCCACAAACAAAAAGGTGACTCTTTGACTTGCCACTTCATTACCGAAGCTGAGGATGTGTTTCTAAATAAGCAGATCCATCTGTCTTTGTAGTTGTTCCATGAGGAGCTGGCTCTTCAGATGGTGGTCAGCACTGGAGTCTGCAGAGAGAACGTCTACAAATACGCCTGGTTCTTTTTTGAACTTCTGGTAAGATGATTAAATATCTACATGTTGCTGAGCAAGACAACTTTGGCTCTCTTTGAAATTCCAAATGCAAGATGTTCTGTAGATGTTGTTTGAGTTTTTTTCTGGTTCTCATTGTCCAAATGTATTCACTCCAGGTGAAGAGCATGAGTCAGCACGTGTCCCAGCTGGATAAGAAGGCAGTCCCTCGTAGGAATCGATTTTCGGACCGTTTCAAAGATGACATTACCACTATAGTCAACGTTGTTACTGCTGAGATTGGGAACATTTTAGTAAAACAGCAAAAGGTGATTGAATCCATCTGAGTAGATCAAAATCTGACTCAAGAACTGTTTAGTAACTCCATAAACATGGAGCGCATGAGAATAAAAAGAGGTCAGATTTTTTGGAGGAATGTTGTTTGTCAGTGATAATGAGAAGAGATGTGTGTGTTTATTTGTCTTCAGGAGCTGGAGCAGGCAGAGAAGGTGAACGTCAGCCTGGCTTTCTTCCTGTATGACCTGATGTCTCTGATGGACCGAGGCTTTGTGTTTCAGCTTGTGAGGAATTACTGCAACCAGGTACTGCAGCTCATCTCATTTTCTAATCGTTATCTCAACAGCAAGAAATCATTCACAACTTCTCGGTTCAGTGAACATCACAAACATGTCCGGCATAAAAAATGAAGGCATGACTTTTGAAGTAAAGATGGATGGAGGAAATGACAGATGCATGGATGGAATGAAAGATGGATGGATAGATAGATGGATAGATAGATAGATTGATAGATAGAATGAAAGATGGATAGATAGATAGAATGAAAGATAGATAGATAGATAGATAGATAGATAGATAGATAGATAGATAGATGGATGGAATGAAAGATGGATAGATAGATAGATGGATGGATGGATGGATGGATGGATGCAGTTTAGTTTTTATTTTAATAAAATTTAGTTTTTAATTTTATAATGTACATATAAATATATATTTCTTTTGTTACTCTGCTAGACAAATGTTGTCCTGCACCACCTTCTTGAGCTCCACTAATTAATATTTGCAGTATTAATATGTAACTGTCACTCTTTTTCACAGATGGCAGCAAAGAGCGTGAACATGTCGACGTTGATCAGTATGAGGTTAGAGTTTTTGAGGATCCTGTGCAGTCATGAGCACTACCTAAACCTCAGCCTGTTCTTCAGCAGCCCTGCCTCCGCCCCCGCCTCCCCGTCACCTTCTGTCTCCTCACAGGTCAGTCAAAAAAACAACATCATTCTGCTGTTATGACTGATCTAATACTCACAGTGTTTGGAAACAATGAGTATCATCTGTCTCTGTCACCAGACCTCCAGCTCGTGCAGTTTTCAGGACAATAAGATCGCAGCCATGTTTGATCTGTCGCAGGACTTTAAGCAACGGCATTACTTGACCGGACTGCTGCTGACCGAACTCAGTACTGCACTGGACATTGAGTCAGAGGGGTCGGTCACATTTAATCTGTGGCACAAAAAGTGGCAACGACTGTTTAGTGAATTTTTTTTAAGAGTGCATTTGACAAACTAATAATTCTGTTTTATGTGCATGTGTAGGGGGAGAGTTCAACAAAAGGCCATTTATGCCACATACAGCTTATTGTGCGCTCACGATCTGGACCAGCGCTGCTCGAGGTCAGAGGTCAAGGCCAAGATTGCTGCTCTCTACCTCCCTCTAGTGGGCATCATCATTGACTCCATCAATTATCTTGATTTCACAGGTACTGTCTTACACACAACTCTAGTTGTTAATCTCAGTTAGAATTAATAGTTGCTTTTAGGCAGTGAGCCAAAGTGCTTGATAATGGCTCTCTGATGGTATTTAAAATGGATTCTGCTTTTCAGACCTACGGTTTATATGTGAATGTATGTGTTTTCTTCACAGTGTCTGACTCTCGTGGGGGTAAAGGCAAGTCTGGTGGACCTGAGGATGACACTGACAGCGTCACCCCCATCAATCAGTCTGTTGCCATGGCAATCGCTGGAAATCCTTTCAACACATTAGGGAGAAATGCACTGGCATCTATGACATCTGTGGTATGAACAAGGTTTTTAAATAGCATAAATATTATATTATATATTAATATATATATATATATATATATATATATATATATATATATATATATATATATATATATATATTAATATATATATATATATATATATATATAAAATTATATTAATGTCATATTAATTTTATATTATAGCATATCATATTGATATAAAATTAATTAACGTAATTGACATGGTAAATAAATGGAAATAATTTATTGTATTATATGAGAAGAGTGATCAGTGTTTTTTTTAGTATTATTAAAATACTATTTTAGTATTTATGCAAATTTTGACTTTTTTTACATTACATTTCTTTTGCCAAGGCAACATATTTTTTTATTATTATTTTTTTTTTTAGGTTTTTCATCTAGTATTTATATTTTATTTTATTTCAGCTTTAGTTCGATTAAGGAAATTAATTTTAATAGTTTTAGTTAACAACAATAGTTTACAACATTTCTCAAATATATTACAGTGATTGATCAATCAGAATCAAATATTCCAGAGAGCCGTGTAATATCTATGGATATTTGTCTATTTATCCGAGATATTCCAAAGAAACAGTAATTCTCATTTGAATATCTCTCTTTGTCTAGACGGGAAAATCCAGCAACATGTTGACAGCAGAGACCAGCCGCAATCTGCTGATGTGTTTCCTGTGGATTATTAAGAATGCAGACCAGAATCTGATCCAGCGCTGGACCGTTGATATGCCTCTCTCTCAGCTGAGCCGTCTGCTGGAACTCCTCGCCATCTGCATCTCCTGCTTTGAGTACAGGGTAAAAACACTCAGGCACTGCAGCATCAAGAACCATGACAGGATGTACTTTGATTTGCACAGGAAGACATCTTCTGGATGACATTTTTGATGTCATTAGAACATTTTCATGTGATGCATTATTTGTGTGTAGGGGAAGCAGAGTTCGGATAAGGTGAGCACGCAGGCACTGCAGAAGTCTCAGCAGGCTAAAGCGCGTCTGGAGGAGGTTCTGCTGGGAGGCTATGGAGCCAGGGGAGAAATGATGAAAAGGGTGGGAGGTGAGCTGCATCTCATGTTTTACTTTCTATCTTAGCTTTTAAAGGGATAGTACACCCAAAAATTGAAATTCTGTTATTCATTTTGCCCCTAACCCTATGTGATTTTTTTTTTTTCATGGAACATAAAATGTTTTTTTTTTTTCAATGGGACTGTCTTGCACAAATTTATATTTGTCAAACTCTACTATATCACTTTGGTGGGAATAGTATACGCACCATTCTGGGTAATGCGGCTAGCTGATGAAATGAAATGTAAAAGGGAAGACAGCTGTGAATTTTTTTTGTTTTTTTTGGTGCTAACATTATGTGGTGCTATTAATTTGGTGCTTAATATTATATTATATTATGTTAAATTATATATATATATATTTTTTTTTTTACTAAATTACTAAATTTTTTACAATTTAATTGTGTGTTATAAAGTCAGAATTGCTAGATGAAAATTACTTTATTCTGACTTTGTAACTTGAAAAAAGAGATGTAAACTCGCATTTATTTATAATTAATTATATATATATATATATATATATATATATATATATATATATATATATATATAAACAAATGCATCTAAATAAATATAAGTACATTTATATCCAAATATGAATACATACAAAATGTATTTCATATAACTTAACATGCACTGTTTTTGAAACCACTCAGTAACCTTTGTGAGGAAAGTTTGTATTTATTTAGTTACTGTAGTATGTATTATGTAGTACTGTAAGTCTGACTCCAGTCTCCATTCACTTTCATCATATGTTACAGGATATTTATAAATAAAACTTTTACCGTTTGTTCTCTACAGCATAAAGAAAGTCATATGGGTTTTTGAAACCACATGCAGATGAATAAATAATGACAGAAATATTAACTGCAGAGGGGACAGTTAATGTTGACCCAATGAATAATATATTATTTGTTTTCCACAATCCACTAAAATAATTTTTCCATTTCATGTAAAATGCTGTCTAATTTTACATGTTTACAGTCCGCAGACTTCCTTTGTTTAGATATTTTCTAAATATGTCCCTTCTTGTTGTGTTGGCTGTGTGTTGTGCAAGGTAACGACCGGACGCTGGGTCAGAGAGAGCACCTACGCTGGAGGAAAGACCTTACACAGTGGCGCCAGACAAACGACAGGCAGGACAAGTGAGCGTAAAATAGTACCTTCATTTCACGGTTCACATCTGTTTAACCTGCAACGCTTCTCATTCATTGTTGGTTCTAGTTCTCCATGGCCCTAATCTACTGCTAAAAATAAGCTTTTTTTTGTTTTGATTACTGTCTTGTTATTGTTGTTTCCTCAGATCCAAAGCAGAGCTGGATCAGGAGGCCATAATCTGTGGTAACCTGGCAACTGAGACCAACCTCATAGTCCTTGACCTGCTGGAGATGATCGTACAGGTAACGGAGAACTCTTACAATGGACCCAAAACATATTTGGACATTTTCGCATGAATACATGTTGATATTCTACTTTCAGGCAGTTCCTCTGGCAGATTGCAAGGATAATGTGGTTGGTGGAGTGCTGAAAGTTCTGCTGCACTCTCTCACCTGTAACCAGAGCACCACCTTCCTGTCGCACTGTTTCAGCACCCTACGGGCTCTCATCGTAAAGGTACTTTCTTGTGCAATTGTTTCAGCTGACAGTACACCAATTCTTTTTCAGATGTGATGAAATTGAATTTGTTTTTATTCACAACTATATAAGAGCATTTTCTTGTGGGTTATTTTAGTGTAACTCATTCTAAATCATATAGCTGTAGGCTAGATTGAGGTTGGTTGTCTACAGGGTTAATTTCATAATTGTATGCTGTCAGGAAAAAAAAGAGATTTAAAATACGAGGTCAAACCAAGAAACCAGCTATTTTTTTATATTGTTTAAAAAAAAATTGTGATAAATAATGACACTTGGCTGACATCATTTATGAAAAGAGTGCGTCAATGAACATTTACCTCGACATATACGTATATTAAAAGTCCGTAAACACTATAGATGTTGAGGGGAGTCATGCACTTTCCTCAATATTCAGTTTAGCAGTCAACCAATCCTTATAGCTCTGATCCAGTCCATATTTTTTAATAGCTGATTCTTAAAATATTATATTGGGGACACCCGGTCTTGTGGATGATATGTAAGGGATAATCAACGGCTAGCTGTGCATTAAACGATTTTAATGCGCGACATGGTGGTTGCCTTCTCGAAATGCATTAAAATCGTTTAATGCACAGCTAGCCGTTGATTATCCCACTTATACCATGGTCATTTGTCAGCATTGACAACTTAAAGCTGTTATTGATGATCGCAGCGCAGTATTTGACCGGAAGGGTAAAATTGACGGTTATTTTCGTCAGTTACGGCTCGTTAGATCTAACATATTCTGCCCGCTTTGCATCAGACACACAGATAAAGTATGAAATAATATTAATTAACTACATGAACTAGGTTTGGTTCAGGGTTAGTTGCATGTAATTATGCATGATTTGTATTTATTACTGTAGTATGTAACCTGTGTAACAAGGACACTGTAAAATAAAGTGTTATCTTGTTTTTACTGTTTTTTGATCAAATAAATGAAGCCTTAATTGGTGAGCATCAGAGACAAACTTTTGAACGGTAGTGCAAACAGTATCAGAATCATAATTGTAAACATTTTTTTTCTGTTTGTAAATCCCCTCCTGTATTACAGTTGGCCGGCACAATTGCATAAATTTAGAAGAATGTAGATTGTACCAACCAACCCCTGTCTCCCCTTCCTGTAATCATGTAATATATGTTATATTGAATATATCACCGACACTAATATTTTTCAGTTTGGCGACCTGTTGTTTGAGGAGGAGGCCGAGCAGTGTGCAGACCTGTGTCAGAAGGTTCTTCATTACTGCAGCAGCTGTGTGGACGGCAACAGGAGTCAGGCTTGTGCTACGCTGTACCTGATCATGAGATACAGCTACAGCTCTGCTAGTGTAAGACATCGCATAACAGACCATTCAATACCTCCCCTGCTGAAAAATCCAGCATTGCTGGTCACTTTCATTGGTATGTTTTTTCATACTGGGACCAGCATGTGATGCTGGTTGCTGGTCCCCAGCATGGAAAGTGGGAGTGCTGGTAGACCAGCTACACCAGCTTAGTTTTGCTTGAGAACAGCATGACTATGGTGGTCCAGCAGCCAGACCAACACTATAACAGCTGTAACCAACACAAACCACTCTGGACCAACATTCATGCTGGTTTATGCTGGATTTTTCAGTAGGGTCTATTGCCAAATAAACGAAAACCACTTTCACCTTGCCTTTTCTCTGTTAAAATGCTAACATTGACAATGCTCGCTGTAATGTTTTTCTTCTCTATGTCTGTCTGTCGTCTGATAACACGAGCCTGTCGCTGCTGGTCGGCCATCTCTCTGTATGCACCAGGCTGATGGCTGGAGTATTTCCTCTGTTTACTCAATTTATCACCCCCTCAGCCCTCCCCTACCAGATGGCTGTGTTGTTTGCCATCTCATTCATCTTTAATGGGGAAAGGATGGATTTCTCTCTCTCTGTCTGTCTGTTTGTTTGCTTGTTTGGTTTGTAAAAGGCTCCAGCAGTCGTTCCTGTCGTTAGTGTAACCTTGAATAAGTCATGTTGATTCCTTTTAGCGACAGGCCGCCCCCCCCCCCTCCCTGCTTTGTTTTTATGTTTCCTAAGGCCTTTTCTCACATTAGATTAAATGGTGAAAACAGTGAAGTCAGATCTAAGCACAAATTCAGAATTAATCTTCTCAGCAGTGTCGATGTTGAGTCGTTTTTCACGGCAAAACTGACCTGATGCGATATTGGCGACGTACAGAGATGCCTCACGCATACGCTCAATTTAACATAATGGTGCCATTGAAATGATCCATTGGCAATTATACAGGGGTTAATGGGGGATCATTTTGCAGTTTCCTGATGCTAAGCAAGATGGATGGAGCATTTTCAGCTCTTGGCTCAAGCCTCCCCTGGAATCAATGATCTGAAACTATGACAGCAATAGCCGACCGCGCCTGGCAGTGTGGCGTTTCCTTTCACAGCCTAACACCTGTATCGGACAATGTAACCTTCAATAACCTCAGCAGGGCCAACCCAGATAAATGACACAGCTCTGGTTGACAGGAACTTCTGGGGGAAGGGCTGTTTTCTAAATAGGAAACCTCAGGCAGTAATCAGACCTCTGCTGTCATGATGCTTGGGACATTCATACTTCGGAACAAGACTTGAAATGAAAGGGATAGTTGACCCAAAAATCCTTACCCTCATGCCTGTTCAAACCTGTATGACTTCAGTGGAAAACAAAAGGTGATGTTAGACAGAAAAGTTCATGCTGCTTTTTTGCATGTAATGAAAGTGAACAAGGAAGGGTGCTGTCGAGCTACAAAAAGGCAAAAAAGTACATATAAATATTGTAAAAGTGGTCCATACTCTGTATTCCACATTTTCTAAAGTAATATGATAGTTTTGCATGAAGAAAAGACCATCATTTAAGTTATTATTAAGTTATTATTAAGGCATTATTGAATATACATGAATGCAAATGAGATTTGAAAGTTATGGCGGAGATTGCCAGTGAATAACAACTTAAATTTTAAAGAGGGTAAACTAATCCTGTATGAAATCAATGTTTTGCCACAGAGAAAGCTATCTGTTGGTATTCTCATCCATCTCAATAGAGAGCAACAGTCATTGCACAGTCATTACCGTGTGGGCATATGCTTTTGTTGAAGCCATCAACACACATTATTATTATTATTATTATTATTTAATTTTTTTGAAAGGACCATGTACAATTTTAAACATAAATGTTTCCTTTGATGCTATGTGCCAGAGTTAGCACAATAGATTATTTTCATCTAAAGGTCCCAGTTAAACGTGTTTTTAAATAACCATTTTTAACAGCTGAATTTCTGGTGAAATCTACATTACTGATGATTCTACTAATGAATCTGCAAAGAAATCTTCACCAATCAAACAAACGAAACACTAAAATCACGCCAAATGAACACTTTTGCACCCGCCCACTCCCACGAAGCACTGCGATATTTTGCAATAAACACAAAATATATTATTTATATATTGATCTTTTTATCAATTTCTTTATCTCCGTCGTTTTTAATTATTTTATTGTCATTAGCAATACTTAATGTGATGTGATGTGTAGTTCATTCCCTCATTATAGCTTTTATGTACACAGTCTTGTAATTTTTGGCAGATTTTCAAATGCTTTTTTGCTTCAAATCAAAGTTTGTAATGTGACTCACCTAGTGGCTTGTTGGTTTGGTTCATAGCTTATAACTCTTTAACTGCACGCTGCCGTCGTTACTCATGGGACCACAGAATCTTTTTGAGCCTTGATTGACTTTTCCAGAGTAGTTAGTCAATTAGTCTTTCTACATTGGCTGTTAAAGAACAAAATTATTATTATTATTATTACATTATTTATTTGTTTGCTGCTAGACTTTGTAGTTACAGCATTGAGCAGCAAGGGCTAGCTGTGTTAGGCTTGGTAGCCAAAACTTGACCCCTTGTTTTTTGCCCTTACAGAATTTCTCCAGAGTCAAAATGCAGGTGACAATGTCTTTGGCCTCATTGGTTGGCAAGTCTTCAGACATCCATGAGGAGTACCTACGTCGCTCTTTCAGAACTATCCTAGCATATGCGGAAGAGGACATGGAAATGCAATCTACACAGCTGCCCTCACAGGTAAACCTTTAGACATCCAGCCCAATCAAGAAGTATACTAATCATCGTCATAAACCAATAAAGTAATTCATTACAAAAGATGATCTATGTCTCCATAGGTGGATGAACTCTTGAGGAACCTAAACAGTATCCTCTCAGATACAGTCAAGATGAAGGAGTTCCAGAAAGATCCGGAGATGCTCATGGACCTCATGTATAGGTACACATTTTCTTCTGCAGCTAAAACCAAGTCTGCATCTGGCTTAGGGATTCCAGTCCAGTGGTTTTTTTTCCTCTGCTTCCCATTTTGCTGTGGTTTTCTACTGTTTGTCTACTGTTTTTGGACTTACTATGGTAACAGAGTGGCAAATTTGAGCCCTGCAGTGTGCCTCACATGTGTAATAACTTGAGCGAATATGCCAGTCCACACTTTTCTTTGATATTATGAACAAAATTGTATTTATTTCCTTAGAGCATTAACCTACTTTTTAAATAAACCTACTGTTTGCTTTGGCTCCAGGATCGCAAAGGGTTACCAGACCTCTCCAGACCTGCGTCTAACCTGGCTCCAAAACATGGCAGAGAAGCACAACGGCAGGAAGTGTTTTACAGAGTCAGCCATGTGTCTGATCCATGCCGCTGCCCTGGTAGCTGAATATCTCAGCATGCTGGAGGATCACAAATACTTGCCTGTGGGCAGTGTCACCTTTCAAGTGAGTTATTATCGTGAGTAGGAAACGCTTGAATCGGCTCCCTTTCCGAAAAACAACAGTAGGCGTGAATTATGTCTCGGCTGCTCTTCGAACCCTCACACACGGCTCGGTCTAAATGAGATCCATGTCCGTCTGTGGTAAATAATTGTCTCTCCCCACCAGAACATCTCTCCTAATGTGCTGGAGGAGTCTGCAGTCTCAGACGACATATTGTCTCCAGACGAGGATGGGGTTTGCTCGGGACGCTACTTCACAGAAAATGGCCTAGTTGGGCTTCTGGAACAGGCTGCCGAGCTATTCAGCAATGTGAGTTATCCGTGGAGCAAGGCGTCAGCGACACAGTCCAAATTAGAAGCCCATTCTCTTTTATGAAACTCTGTATCTTTTCTGTAATATGATACTACTTGTATACATTAAACTGTATATATATATATATATAAATATATAAATATATATCAACATACATTTTTTTTAATTATATTTAAATACTTTTTAATAAAAAAAAATATACATATATATGTATGTGTGTGTGTGTGTGTATATATATGTGTATATATATATATATATATATGTGTGTGTATATATATATATACACTACCGTTCAAAAGTTTGGGGTCGGTAAGATTTTTAATGTTTTTAAAAGTAGTCTCTTCTGCTCACCAAGGCTGCATTTATTTGATTAAAACTACAAAACAAACCCAGTAATATTGTGAAATATTATTTCAATGTAAAACAGCTGTTTTCTATGTGAATATATAGTAAAGTGTAATTTATTCCTGTGATCAAAGCTGAATTTTCAGCATCATTACTCCAGTCTTCAATGTCACATGATCCTTCAGAAATCAGTATAATATGATTATTTGATGCTCAAGAAACATTTATGATTATCATCAATGTTGAAAACTGTTGTGCTGCTTCATATTTTTGTGCAAACCGTGATTAATTTTTTTCAGGATTCTTTGAAAGTTCAAGAGAAAAATTATTTTGCATTATTATACATGTCTTTACTGTCACTTTTGATCAATTTAATGCGCCCTTTCTGAAGAAAAGTATTAATTTCTTTAAAAAAAAAAAAAAAACGTATTGACCCCAAACTTTTGAACGGTAGTGTGTATATATATATATATATATATTATTGTTAGTAGTAGTAATTATTTTATTTTATATATTTATAATAATAATAATTGAAAGATAAAAAATACACAAACTATATTAATAGATTTAGCTTAATTGTGTGTGTGTGTGTGTGTGTGTGTGTGTGTGTGTATGTATGTGTGTATATATATATATATGTATGTGTGTGTGTATTTATATTTAATTTTTACATACATTTTATATTAAACATGATTACACATGAACTAATATCTTATATATTTTTAAGAATGAAAAAATTCTGTTCATTACTGCTTACCATTGTTCACTTACACTTACAGGGCGGGTTGTACGAGGCAGTTAATGAGGTGTACAAGGTAATCGTGCCTATACTGGAGGCCCACAGAGATTTCCGGAAGCTCGCTTCCACACATGACAAGCTCCAAAGGGCTTTTGAGAGCATCATTCAAAAGGTAAAGCATACAAATGACATGTCCTCCTACATGAGTCTGCCAGGCAGGAAAAAGCTGTCTAATGTGTATGTGGGCAGTTGGGAGGAAGTTGATGTGTTGTGACATGTTATACTTTAGGCAAAACGATTTAAAACAGCATTTAGCTGTTATTTAATAGTTATTATTCATTTAGTTTTATGAGCACTTTTGAGACATTATATAGAATGTGTAATTTTAATTTGGAAGAAAGAAAACTGAATTAATATTTTCTTGCAAACTTTACAATTATCTTTTTATTTATGTACATCTTCAAAAAATATTTTTTTTCAGTGTGAAGACAAAAAGTCAGCAAAAGTAGTGGAAAAACATACATAAAATGGTGACTTTATATCAATTTAAACCTAAAATCATGCATCAAAATGTTTATTTTTACTTTTCAGGGTCACAAGAGGATGTTTGGAACTTACTTCCGCGTAGGATTTTATGGCTCTAAATTTGGAGACCTGGATGAGCAAGAATTTATCTACAAAGAGCCAGGAATCACCCATTTACCGGAGATATCCCACCGGCTTGAGGTGAAATTTCTCTGGAACCCTCTGAAGTTCTGAACTGCATTTGTGATGAAGATGAATTTGAAGTTTTTCTTAAGGTTTCAATTACAGGTTTTGATACTTTTAGGCAGTACTTTAATGGTCTGAAATTTGCTCTGATATTATACGTAACTTACACATTTCGTTTTATCAGGAGCAACTTAGTAGTGAACTCTTTGTCTTCTAATTTTCCAGAACTTCTACAGTGAGTGTTTTGGAGATGGAGTTTTGGAAATGATTAAAGATTCCACACCAGTAGACAGAAACAAGCTAAATCCCAACAAGGTAAGTTTCATCAAATTTTGTGCCAGTGTAAACACGATTACAATCAAAAGTTCTCTTCAGTATGACCCTCATTAGCTTGAAAGGCCGTCGTCTGCCTCTACAGTCAAATCTCAATTGCCTCAATCAACTAATGTTACCCTCAAGGATTTATGTTTCCTTTAAGTGCCATTGAGATTTCCTAACATCGTGTGCTGATTTTCATACATCACATCAGGTATACGTACAGATTACCTTTGTGGAGCCTTTCTTTGATGACTATGAAATGAAAGACCGCCTCACCAACTTTGAGAAGAACTTCAACCTTCGCCGCTTCATGTACACTACGCCGTTCACAAAGAGTGGGCGGCCGCGGGGGGAACTCAATGAGCAATACAAGAGGAAAACCATCCTAACCACCATGCATGCCTTCCCCTACATCAAGACACGAATCAACGTTATTCAGAAGGAGGAGGTAATCACAACAACCTTGGTCTGCTTCATCTGAACAGTAGTTTGATAGAATCAATCCCCTAACTCTTTTTTTTTTTTTTTTTTCAGTTTGACCTCACGCCCATCGAGGTGGCCATTGAGGACATGCAAAAGAAGACACGAGAACTGGCTGAAGCCACGCACAGAGAGAAGCCAGATGCTGTGATGCTTCAGATGGTTCTGCAGGGATCCGTCACAGCCACTGTCAATCAGGTCTGAAACTTTAATGTACACTTGTAGAGCTGTGCAAAAAGCCCTCTAAAACAAACACTCTGGTAAAACATCTATTTATAATATATCTAATATAATAATACAAATTCTTATGTTATTTTATTATTTATTTTTGTAAAAAACAATGTATATACATTTTTTTTTTCTAAATAATTAATAAAATAGCAAGGATGCGCAAATGACAGTAAAAAGTCATTTTTATTGTTTCAAAGGATTTTTATTTAATAGTTGGTGTTCTTTTAAACTTTCTATTCAATTAAATTATCCCGGTTTCCACAAAATATTAAAAATGTTGTAATGTTGAAAATAATAAGAAATATCTCTTGAGCACCAAATGATTTTTGAAGGATCATGTGACACTGAAGACTGGAGTAATGATGCTGAAAATGCAAACACCATCAGAGGAATAAATTACATTTAAAACTATATTCAAATAGAAAACAGTTATTTCAAATAGTAATAATATTTCACAATATTAATGTTATTACCTTAGGGAGCTAAAAGACTTCTTTCAAACGCATTAAAAAAATAGTACCGACTCAACTTTTTAGCGTTAATGTATATATGGCCACTCACGTACACACTCGAAAGTTTCAGAAGTGACAACCTCCTTACATCCGGGAGTGATTCCCCTAAATTATCATTCCATGTGTGTACAGGACACAACTCAACTCCCAAAAGGGTGATAATTGACACCCTGGTAACCAAAGCAACGTTCTGAAATCTCGTGTGTTTGCTATCCTCTATTCTAAACAAAAAATATTACAGCGACAAAAGACTTGTTATATTCATCAATTTTAACTAAAGCACAGTCGACGTATTGCCATGTCCACTTATTATAGGTGTTTGGGGCTGGTTGTTTAAGCTTGGCTAATAAAATAATCGAGTTTACAGAGTTATTAAAGTGAGCAGGTACGGGCTGTGATATTTTGGTCTTACTTTCAGCATAAAGCATTTGTTCTTGTTCACTGTTCTTCTAGCACTGATCTGGCAACAGGAATGAGTCAAGGCTTGTACCACTTTCCCTGTGATTTCTGTCGCACAACTCTGAACGAAATTCTGTAGTGTGAAATGCTGTAATGTGATTGGTTATCAAGGCACACGTGATCAAAGTTAGCCATTATGCTTTCTCCAATGGTAGAGCCACGGACCCTCATATCTCCCAAATAACACCCTCTCTGACTGTGTAGAATTTTTGTAAGTGCGGTTGTCAATACCTGCATTTTTCAGGAGTTAACGTTTTAGAATGCGGTTGTCACTCCCGTAAATTACTGAACTGTGTATGTACCAAGCAGGATAAAGCAGTAAAGGGTGAATTGACATCTGAATTTATTTGCAGTGTATATAAATATATATATATATATATTGTGTGTATTATTACAAAAATATTTTGCTGATTTGAAATAAACATAATTGGGAAAAGATGCTTTTTTGCGTTCAGATGATGTAGTTACTGCATGTACCAGCAGAGGCTAATGAACCCATGCAAACCAAACCAAACTTTGATCCCTTGACATAAACACTGGCTCAGTCACTTTTCCAGTCACCCAGACTCCTTCCATGCCTCTTCTACTGCTGATGTGGTTTTTGAATACTTTAGGTAATGTGAGTACAGTATAGAAGAGTAATGTAAATTTTCATAATGATGCTCCCGGCATCTCTGTATTTATAGTGATGTCTGAAGCTCCAAAGTGGCAGTTTACAACACCAATCAAGTTTAAAACATATCTAAATCCTGTGCATATGGCTGCGGTTACGTGATAAATGCCCTTTGGAGAAACAACATACAAAGAGCGCGGCAATGCATCTGCTCCTGGCTCCACGGTGACATCACTCACACAAAGACTTATTCATGATCTTTCCCTTATGTGTTGACTTTACCTTGTGGCCTCCAATGGATGAAGCATTCATTTTCTCCATTAGCGCTGTGGGAGTGAGGGGGGGGGGCTTTTCTTTCCTTTTCTCACTCTTGTGTGTCTCTGCAGGGTCCATTGGAGGTGGCCCAGGTCTTCTTGAATGAAATCCCAGCAGACCCCAAGCTCTTCCGTCATCACAACAAACTCCGTTTGTGTTTCAAAGAGTTCATAATGCGGTGAGTTGCCGCTTCCAGTGGAAAATAGATATGCACATAAACTTTTCAGTAAAGTATGATCGAATGAAGCAAGTTTTCTATCGTAGGATCAAAGCAAATATGGTAGTGTCTTTATTTTGTAGTGATTGGTTTGTTTAAAGTTCTTTATTTGAAAGTTCGCTGAAATACGTGGACGAAAGACACTCGAGGGGCTTTTCAGCAAACGGATAAACCCCGTCTTAATGTCACCCAGCTGCATTTGTTTTGCATAATCATCATAATGTTTAAACCAAGACTCGAAATGAATTAAGATTTTGAATACAGTGATTCTTTCCCAAGATGTATACAGTTTGCATGGAAATATTACATATTCCTTTTTACAGACGGAATAGGCCTTGATTGCTGCCAGCGTGCAGACAAATATTTACTGTAATTTAAAATGTTTATTTTTCTCCATAATCCATCCAAGCTAGCACAAACCTTCACTAGCCAAGTTACTGTTATTTATGCCTTTTTAGACGTTATAGCCTTTTAATTCTATAACTAAACCGTTTAAGATACATTTTGAAAGGTATAGAGCCATTTAAAATCAATTTTAAAAGTAGATCTAGAGCACATTTTCATTTTTCTCAGCGTTCCCTTTGTGACTTTGTTGTTGAGCAAGTTTTTGGGGAATAAAACTTAATTGTTGAGTCTCCTTATCAAACTCATTTGTTTATTTCTGTCCAAATGCAGATAATTGCACCAATTATTCATCGTCTGGTACTCTGCTGCGCTTGTTGTGTTGCTAATGCTGTTGTGATTGCATATCTGCAGGTGTGGAGAGGCTGTTGAGAAGAACAAGCAACTCATCACTCCTGATCAGAAGGAGTACCAGCAGGAGATGAAGAAAAACTACAACAAACTGCGAGAGAATCTGAGGCCAATGCTGGAGAGAAAGATCCCTGAGCTCTACAAGCCCATCATCAAACCTCGCTTCGAGAATAGGTACACCCATTAGTGGTATACTTGACCTTTGATTCAGCAAAATTGGGGTGAGTAGCTCACCCCATAAAAAGATGATTTCGTCATTATGAACTAGTTTATTGTGCTTTTATTGTGATATTTTGGAGACTGTTGTATGGAAGAGGTATATGCAATGATGTTTTAAAACAAATTTTGGTCACACTTTAGTTTGGGGAACACATATTCACGATTAACTATGACTTTTGCCTCAAAGTCCTAAGTCACTGCATATTAATAGTAGTAAGGTAGTTGTTAAGTTTAGGTATTGGTAGGATTAAGGAATGTAGAATATATGGTCATGCAGAATAAGGCATTAATATGTGCTTTATAAGTACTAATAAACAACACTAAACAGCACTCAAAGAAACTAAATCACTTCCTTTGTAAAGCTACATGATTATTACCTGTTGTGCAGTAATATTTTTACTATTAAAATATAGAATATTTTTTTACTTTTGATAGCAGTGTATGTGGGTCTATTATTACATTCAATTAGTCTGGGTTTCCCCATGCTGCCTTCCCGCAGCGCGATTTTATTCACGCTGAAAGGCAGTATGGATACCATGGTCCAGATTTTCGCCTCATTTAGGGAACCAATCACTGAACGGGGAGGGAGCAGCAAGACGATGGCGACATCTATGCGACACACCGATAAACCGTTTGTTTATTTCTATGGATTCAACATGGTAGCAGACGCGAAGCTACCTTTTGATGCAGCCTTAGAGAATGTTCTAAGTAATTTAGAACGCAAGTTTATCTCGTCTTCTTCCTCGTCAAATTTCTGTCGCTCTACAGACGTCATCTGGTATAATTGAAACGATTGGCTATGAGCTACGTACAGGCGCATTTGATAGACATTCTTAGCACCCAATAAACGGCGCCGGGCATTCGTAAACCACGCATCAAATACGAGAAAATGTACATGTGGTTCCCAGACCCAAGTCTCAACGAGAATTGGGTCTGGCGTTAGCCAGGCTAACATTCAATGGCGTTGTTCGACATTTTCTGTATATGCAGGTAAATCTGTATAGAGCTGGATCAATGAGATGCTTTATATACAGGAGACAGGACAATTTGAGAGTTGCACAATACCAAACATTGATTGTGTGAACGTGGTCAATGTAAGCACTCATATTGCACATTGCAGCTCTTTCTTCGTGGAGATATTTCTTTCTAACATTGCAGTCACTGCTTAAGCTCCTGTTCCCTCTTGTGTTTGTAACAACAGGGATTCCTTCAAACGGCACAGCCTCCGTCGGACACAAGATGAAAATTCATGATGTCAAGAGAGCGTCTCTAGAGGATATCAAGGGAAGGATGTTGCAGTGTGCCAGGAAACAAGAGCTTCGTCAGCTGATAATTAGATGACTCGAGCAGAGTTTCATGCACAGTGTTAAAAGCCCCTGGAAATATCCTAGATTGTTGTATTCTGTTTGCTGTATATATATGGAATTGATTTTCAGGGATTTAGAACGTGCATTATTATTTGTTTATAATTGTTTTTAGAACAAAAAACCTTAGCCAGTCCCTTTTTTTTTTTTTTTTTTTTTTTTTTTTTTTTTACTTGTTTTCTGGTTATGGTGTTAATCTTCCTTAGTATGTTACAACATATTGTATTTTTAACTAATACAATAATTGTTACACATGTTACATGTTAGGAAAAAACCTACAACCTTAAATTAACTGCTTCAAGAACGAAAGCCTGATCAATATTTAAAAGCTACTGAGAGCGTCAAAGGTGTAAAAAACGACAGTTAAGATGCTATAATGGTATAAAACAGATCACTTCTTCATTTGTACGTTTACATATAGCTAATATAGTTTAAATCATGATTACTCTATTCCTTTTTTTCCCCTATGTATATTGTAATTGTAAGATTTATAAGATACAGTTTTGTATATATAGTTATATTTTATTTATAGAGAATATTTAGCTCCTATTCCATTATTAAAATGTGACCATATCCGATCAGAATAAAAGAAAAGCAGGTTTACAGAGACAGAAGAACAGCATCTGTTAAAAAGTGCAGAGAATGAGCACATCAAATGTTTACCTTTTCCTTTTTCCAAATGTTAAATAAATAACTAAATGGTGTCAAATTTATTTCTTTGGTTCATTGATAAAAAAAATCATTCTTCTCCAATTGTTTTTCCCCCTCGTCAATTTTTCAAGTGCACTGCACATAAGCTCTGTTTTTATTTTTTCCTGTTTTCAGTGCTTCATTCTATCTGTTACACATTACAATGAGAACTGTGTGTTGGTTTTAAGTGCATAGGTCATTACAATTTCAACTTGGTTTATTTCTGTCTAAAAGCACAAATGAATAAATACTGTGTATATGTATATTTTTGCCAATGAAACTTAATAAAAAGCCACATGCTTATAACTTTTTGTGCAGTAAGATTGTTGTGAAATATTAATTTAACCTTTGATAGCAGTATCTGGGGTCTGTTCTTGCATTATAAACTAATTCATTGGCGTGGTTCGTCAATTACCATAAACAGTATGCAAACAGGTTACAGGTCACAGGTAAATCTTTATTAGATCCAGCTCAGCTTGCTGGCGCTGCATGATGACGTACATCACATGAGACGGCGGTTCAGCGGCTTTTCAAGCGTTGTAGAACTTACAGGGAGGAACAGGTTCGTGAAACAACTCTCGATATCTATAAAATGATTTTTAGCTTTTGTTGCTGCCGTACAAAACAGGTATTGCAGTTTATTGCCAGTTGCATTAGAAAGAAAATCTGAAGAATCAGAAAAGAAAACCAGGAATCTCACTTCAGTAGCCGAGAGCGCTTTATTAATGTGTATTAAAGCTGATTTGTTGAGAAGTTTTGAACACTGACCCCGTCGTCTCACGCGCTTTAAACCTGTATGGAAGTCATAGTGTAAAACACTGGTTCTCAGTTCTGGTCCTGAAGTCCTCTAGCTCTGCACATTTTGGATGTTTCACTTTCACTAATTCACACCCTTCTATGATCCATACACACGGGTTTTGAAACTTCTGCTAATAAATACGTCTTATTAAGGTGCGTTAAATGGAGTCGTTTAATCGTGACGTCAATTTGTGGAGTTCTCTCCACACTTTCCAATTAGGTTTATAATAAGGGCTGTGTTACAGTACTTGAAGAGACGTAAACATTTTTAAGTTTACATTTCTTAAAACATTTCTAACCCTAACATTTTTTCCGGTTACTCACAGTAATACCCTAAGTCACCATGAAATCAAAATTCGTGTTTGTTTGTTTTTTAATATAATATTGCAGTATTTATTATAAATGATCTGTGCACATCATTCTTTTTTAAAAGTTGTGTGCTCTCATAATCTTTAATCACAATAATTTCCCTTCTCTGATGACGTGTTTACTGGCATGAGGGCAGGACAACCTGTCACATCAGATCACAGCAATGGGAAACTACAACCGTCCAATCAATTCCTGATAGACAAAATCAAGTCCCACCCTACATTTTTTTTTCTTATTCGAGAAGTGCTTCACTACATCACAATAGGGAAGAAAAGACTATCGCAACTTCCGTTTCATGCAGAAATTCACAATATCTATTTTCTAAATGCATGTTGTTGTAAACGATTCATCCATACGTTAAAAAAATGCCTGTCAATTTTAAACAAAATGTCATAACTCGATAAATAATAACTTGTCATAACATCATAAAACGAAAAGGTGCGAGCACAACAGGTAGAGAGCCATGTTTACATTGAAAAACAATAGAAAAGTAGTGCAGTGGAAATGCAAAATTGTGTTCTGTGTGAACGGTCCCTTAGTCTTAGTCTGCGGCCCCTTTGATGGTCAAGGATTGTGAGTTGGACATATGAGTTGGTTGACATGATTGATTACTCTCTGGCCAGGAACCTTGTGAAAATGTTGACTACCAAACAAGTTGTTTACACATGCTGACCCAATCATCTCACCCACAAGAATCAGATCAGATTGCCCCTTGCACACATGAACTACTCTCTAGGTAGATTTTTTTTAAGTAAATCTTTGTGTTTGACACATTCTTTTTAAGCTATGTTGCTAACATCATATTGAATATTCTACTCTTTACATTCACTGAATTGTCAAGGTTAATGAACAAAAAGATAAAGGTTTTTAAACTCTACACAACATACATGCAACTGACATGATATAATAAAGTCTAGCCTTGGTCATCAGATACTGTAATTTCCTTCTCTCATCCCTGAATTCACCATTAACTATTCACCTAAAAATGTTATGTCGTTGTATATGGTATCATTGTAATCCTTGACCATCAAAACATAGGGGTAGACATCATCTTTTCTGTGTTATCATGTTTGGTTCAGGAGATATGATACACAATACATAGTTTGGTTATGGCGGAAGCAAAATGGCCGCCATGAGGCGTTTTTGCGATGGCTCCATTTCTGAAAATGTTCAGGGCCCCAAACTGTACAAGAGTACCAAGTTTCATGTTTTTATGAAAAAGTGAACATACCACCTCAAATTTCGCACATATCACCTGGACTACATGGCCTCATCGGATAGTAATGTCAATCAGATGCACAATTCAGAATCTCGGTAGGATATAGTAATTACTTTTCACCTACTTTTTTATGATCATTATGAATTCTGACATAATACTTATTTAACAAAAATATTTTCCGCTCTACATTTTTTCTACTTTACTCAGATGTACGTCACAATATGGAATGAATGGTCTGTAACTACTGTTGTTTCATCGCAACTTTAAACCGGTATTTTGAAGTCAGTGTTTTAACCTAAAAAGTTGCTTAGATATTGCTATATTTGGACTACAACTGTGGGTTGTGTTATTTGTCAAGGACAACACATCCTTTTTCACATATGGTGTAGAAGAAAACGGAAAAGTTATGTTAACTAATAACTACAGACTAGGGCCAGATTTACTAAACAGGGCAAATTAGAGCGCAATCTCATAAAAGTGTCGATGGGAGTGGAAAGTTTTACTCTTGATCTACTGGCCACGTGCAAATGAAAGAACACAGACGTATCCGGATCATTTCCACAATGACCAACGCAATCTACAGAGAGCAAGGCAAATTAGCGTCTGGTTTAAGACATGCATTTTTGGGGTGTTAAATAATGGCGCAAATATCAGTAAATTGACTAGCCCAAACCGTAGTAAATCACCTTGCATGATTCATTTAAATACTCTTCCATAAAATTCTGCATCTGAAAGTGAAACTCCTACAAATGCATATGCAATAAGGTCAGCCCAAAAAATAAGTGTCTTAAGTAAATCTTGACAGTAGTTTTTTAACGCCAAAACAGGGTTTGTGCTGGTGCAAGCTCTTAGTAAATCTGTCCCTATGTAGGCTATTACTCGTAAATCAAAATCGCCCAATGACGCCCATTATAAAAACCCACTGTGTCTGAAAAACCTTCCAGGTTTTAGGGCTACAAACTGAAAAGCACTAAAGAAGATATCCAAAATGTGCAGTGCTGGGTTAGGCTACTCCAGGATTGAGAACAACTGCTTTGAAAGAATGAATATGAATGGAATGCCTAGTCATCACCTAGAGAGTAGTATTTATCTTAAGGGTTATTTACAGTGTTTGATGGAAGTGTCTATAAGTGAGTGATTTAATATCTAATTATGGGCCTCTGGTTGTAAATTGTTACTTTTAGCACCACTTACAGTATTGAATGTCCCCTTTGCACCGAAAGAGAACACAAGTGTACACTTCAAAAGTCTAAAGGTGAAGGCTACTCTTTAAATTTCTGCTCAGTTATCAGACAATGAAATACTGAAACTTTCTTGTTCTTAGTAAAAATCTTTATTTTGATAGTTCACAAATAGCATAGACATGAACTTTTTCATTCATCATCAAGGTTTTAGTTTAAGTTATATATGTGTGTGTAGTGGAAAGTTGTTTTTTTTGCTGTAACTTCCATTTGTTTTATTTTTAATCACAGTAAATTATGTCATTATAATTTTTTTTCCATACAATGGAAGTAAATGTTCACCAAAATTATTTGTTTAACAACATTTCTCAAAATATCTTAATTTATGTTCCTCAAAAGAAAGAAAATCAAACAGATCTGGAATGACAAGAGTGAGTTCCCTTTCGAGAGGTCTCTCCTATTGCGTAAGTAGCTTACGCTATGGGAAAACTCCTTTTCTCGAGAATATTGAAGTCTTTATGTAAAACGCATTGCAGCTGCACAGCTGACAGCAATGAACGAAGGAGCTCGGTCATTGGCTGTGCTGCAGCAACTTGCTCGAACCAATGACGGGGCGACTCTGAATGCGCGACCAATGAGCGCGCTTCGCGCCCGCGCGCGTCAGAGCCCGCCAAGATGGGCGTGGCCAAGCTATATATTGGGCGCCCCGTCATGAGAGTTCTTTAGATTTAATCTCCTTCAGCGAACACCTTCTTCGCTGGATCCTCCGGATTATTGGAAGCCTTCGCCGCCGTGGAAAAGCATACCAGCGGGATTGCTACGAGGACGTCGGCACCTTCAGCCGCCTTCAAGCACCTCCTACTGAGCCATCCAGCGCGCCATATACGCAAGTATTTTACATCTGTCCGCCCCGCGACATTTGTGAAAGAGCAATTTTCCAATAAGGCGTTGTTTCAAATGCCTTCCTGCGCGTCGTGCAGAGACCTTCTCCCGGACGGGGATCGTCACATCATCTGTGCTCGCTGCCTGGGCCGTGACCACGCAGAAGCTGCATTGACCAAGGGCGGATGCCCGGAATGTGATGACCTGGGTCTCTCCGCACTACGGGCTCGCCTCGCCGCTTTCGCCGTGAGCGAGCCCATCGCCACCCCTCTGTTTGAGCCGCGCACTAAGAAAAAGCGCCGCTCACAGTGGCTTCCTGAACCTGAGCTCAGTGACGTCACGCCGAGCCAGTCTCCGCGTGCTTCACCGCCGCTCTTGCCTTCCCCACCACCGGTTCAGTTCACCCAGCCGGACCCACACCCCTCTAGCAGAGCGGTGGGCCTTGTGACTTTCGGCACGGGGGAATGGACGACAGCTTGTCCATCGACGCTGCATCGGACGACTGGCCGGGCTCCACTCTCAACCCCGCCCCGTCGACGCTAGCTAGCACAAGCGGGGGCTCCACTATGGATACTGAGATTATCCGTGTCCTCTCTAAGGCCGTGGAAGACCTCAAACTCGATTGGTCTTCTCCCGAAGAACCAACCCGGAGCCGACTGGATGAGTGGTTTCTGCAGGGGCGCCAGCAGGCCCCTCGGCAAAGGCCTTCTCCCTTCTTCCCGGAAGTTCACGACGAACTCACCAAGTCGTGGAAAGCCCCCCACTCTGCGCGCCTAAAGCCTTCTTTTTCTTCTTCGCTCTCCTCAGTGGACGGCGCGAAGGAAAGAGGCTACGAGGAAACGCCGCCCCTCGAGGAGGCCGTGGCCAATCATCTCTGCCCGCCCTCCACCACCGGATGGAAAGCCAAAGCTTCCCACCCCTCGAAGCCCTGCCGCACTACCTCTGCTCTCGCCGGTCGCGCCTACGCCGCCGCCGGCCAAGCTGCATCAGCGCTTCACTCAATGGCGGTACTCCAAGTGTTCCAAGCCAAGCTTCTCCGCTCTATGGACGAGTCTGGCCCCGAACCCGAATCCTTCAGGGACTTACGCAGCGCGACTGATATAGCTCTGCGAGCCACGAAGGCCACCGCCCAGTCCATCGGCCGTGCTATGGCTAATTTGACTGTTCTCGAGCGCCATCTGTGGCTGACTCTGACTGAAATGAAGGACGCGGATAAGGCGCCATTTCTCGATGCGCCTATCTCCACCAGCGGGGTGTTTGGACCGGCGGTTAAAGGTTTCGCCGAACGCTTCACTGAGGCCCAGAACGCTTCACAAGCTATGCGTCATTTCCTGCCAAAGCGCTCCAGCACATCGCAGAGCAGACAGAGACCGCCACAGCCGCAGCGGGCTAAAACAGCTCCCACCGCCTCTCAGCCCGCGCCTCAGGCTGACGCTCGACGCCGCTTGACGCTCGACGCTCTCACAACCGCAAGCCGCCTTCTGAGCGACGGGGTCCTCGGCCCAAGATTGTGCTGAAACCTGAGCCTCGAAAGCCGTCCTAGCCACAGAAATGAGAAGAGAGAGTGCGTGTCTCGCAAAAGCCGGACCACTCTCTCTGCAAAAGCTCAAACATTACCCAGTCCCCTTACAGGCGGCTGGATATGTCCATACAGCAGTCAATGGGCCAGTCACAGAGCTCGCTCACTTGCAAACAAACGCCGTTTTTACGGCGATGCACAGAAAACACAAAAAGAGTATTTTTCTGCCTGCATCACTAAGGGTTCACATGTCCACAAAGTGTGCATTCCCAGATACTGTCAAAACAGTGCCAAATTCATTCCCAGCTCAGGCTGCGCTTCCCATGAATGTAGATCACGTGCCTACGGTCATGTACGCACCACTACACACAAGCACTGTTCACACAGTTATAAATTCATCCCCAGTAAAAGCGGGAAATATTATAAAAGTGACGCGTGTGCCTACCACTGTTTATGCACCCCCACTTATAAACACTACCCTTACAGTGTCAAACACAACCTCAGCTCAGGCTGCGAGTTTTACAAACACAGCGCGCGCAGTTGTAATCACACACGCGCCCATTCACTCAGCTGCTCAGCGCGCGCCCGCGCCTCTGAGAGCTACGAGCTCAGGCGATTCGCTAGCCGGGTCCCTACGTCACAGCGGCCCGCCCCTAGCCTGTATTCAGCCCATATCTGTACACGCAGTGGCATGGGAAAACATTCCAGATATGCCGAAATGGGTATTGAATATAGTAAAGCACGGATACTCGCTCCAGTTCGCTTGCAGACCACCACGTTTCACGACTGTGGTCGAGACGAAAGTGAGAAAAGAATGTTCACATGTTCTACGCACCGAGGTGCGCAAACTAATAGAAAAGGGCACTGTGGAAACTGTTTCCCCCTCTCTGAGCGGGACAGGTTTTTACAGCCGCTATTTTCTCGTCCCGAAAAAGGATGGCGGTCTCCGCCCCATCCTAGATCTCAGACACCTGAACAAAGCACTAATGATTCGCTCGTTCAGAATGTTAACAACCAAGCATATCCTCGCGCAAGTGCGCCCAGGAGATTGGTTTCTCTCAGTGGATCTGAAAGATGCTTACTTTCACATTCCAATAGCGCCTCATCACAGGCCGTTTCTGAGATTCGCTTTCGAGGGACAGTCATACCAGTACACAGTACTCCCGTTCGGCCTGTCCCTGGCTCCCCGTACATTCACGAAATGTATGGATGCAGCACTTTCCCCCCTAAGACAAAGGGGAGTGCGAATACTGAATTATCTCGACGATTGGCTGGTTCTAGCACAATCAGAGAGTCAGCTAATAACACACAGATCTTGGATTATCAGCCATTTAGAATGCCTGGGTCTAAGAATCAATTTTGCAAAAAGCATACTATCTCCCAGCCAGAGGATTTCTTTCCTGGGAATAGTTCTAGACTCGATGCAAATGACAGCGCGTCTCTCATCGGACAGAGTCCGAGTCCGCCCCTGTCAAACGGTTTCAGAGGATGCTCGGTCTCATGGCCTCAGCATCGGCCGTACTCCAGCTAGGATTGTTGCATATGCGCCCTCTCCAACGCTGGCTCAAGAGTCCCTACTCGCGCGTGGCGTTCGGGCCACTTTTTAATCAGAGCGAACCACGGCTGTATAAAAGCCCTGACGCACTGGAAAGCCACCGACTGGTACCAGTCAGGCGTGAGTCTGGGTGTGAACACAAGGAGAAAGATGATAACGACAGATGCCTCCAAAATAGGTTGGGGGGCCCTTTACGAGGGCAGGCCTGTCTCCGGCTTTTGGTCAAACCCGGAGAAGCGCCTACACATAAACTGTCTGGAAATGAAAGCGGTCGCTTTGGCTCTCAGAGCCCTGCTCCCACATCTAAAAAACGAACACGTCCTGGTCCGAACGGACAACATGACGGTAGTGTCGTACATAAATCGCCAGGGTGGACTCAGGTCGAGCTCCATGCATTCAATGGCCAGGAGACTAATTTTATGGTCCCAGCACAACTTGCGCTCGCTGAGAGCAGCGCATGTGCCAGGCGCCCTGAACCAGGGGGCAGACATGCTATCCAGAGACAAGATTCTCCCAGGAGAATGGGCTCTCAACCCTCTGACGATTCAGTGGTTATGGAAAACCTTTGGCAAAGCGGAGATCGACCTCTTCGCCTCCAGGGAGAACGCGCACTGCTCTCTT
The DNA here is from genome assembly GCA_026230005.1 of Gila orcuttii. Taxonomy (NCBI): domain Eukaryota; kingdom Metazoa; phylum Chordata; class Actinopteri; order Cypriniformes; family Leuciscidae; genus Gila; species Gila orcuttii. Next base: position 23,816,213 of record JAPDVR010000015.1, read on the forward strand.
TTCTTCACGAAAAGCACGGACGCGCTCGCCCAGAGCTGGCCGAGCCGCCCCTTATATGCCTTTCCCCCGATCGCGATGCTGCCACAGGTCATCAGTCGGGTCAGAGAGGAGGAAAACGCAGTGCTGCTGATAGCCCCACTCTGGAAGAACCAAACATGATTTCCAGATCTGATGCAAATGCAATCTGCACCACGGCCGATTCCACTGAGGCCAGACCTCCTCAGTCAGGCCAGCGGGATGATATTTCATCCCCGCCCCGATCTGTGGGCCCTTCATGCATGGCCCCTCAACGGGTTCCCAGGAACCTCGCGAGCAGAGCACTAAAAACCATCGCTGAGGCGCGGGCGCCCTCCACGAGACGCTTATATGCCCAGAAATGGAAAGTGTTCAGTGGCTGGTGTAATACCAAGGGCCTGAACCCCGTAACATGCGAGATTACGAGTGTACTCGTTTTCCTACAAGGGCTTCTGGAGGCGGGCCGCACCCCCTCCACGCTCAAAGTATATGTGGCTGCCATCACAGCGTCACACGACCTTGTAATGGAACGTCCATTGGGAAGAAACGACCTAATTATTCGTTTCCTAAGGGGCACCAGGAGGATGAACCCTTCACGCCCCCCCTCAGTGCCGATCTGGGACCTAGCTACGGTCCTAGACGCTCTTAAAGGGCCCCCGTTCGAACCACTCCGAACCGTGCACCTTAAACAGCTCTCGCTCAAGACGGCGCTCTTGCTGGCACTCGCCTCGGTCAAGAGAGTGGGCGACCTGCACGCGCTTTCAACAAGCGCTGCCTGCCTAGAATTCGGACCTAACGACTGCAGGGTCGTCCTTAGACCGAAACATGGGTATATTCCTAAAGTGCTCACCACTCCCTTCAGAGCACAGGTTATCTCCCTAACTGCGCTTTCGTCTCCAGCAGACGAACACGACGCTAATCTACTCTGCCTCGTTAGGGCTCTCAGAGTGTATTTGGAGCGTTCTGCCCTATTCAGACAGACAGAACAACTGTTTGTATGCTTTGGCGGCCGTACGAAAGGTTCCGCCGTTTCAAAGCAGAGAATCTCTCACTGGATAGTCGAAGCTATAGCGCTGGCTTATGAAGCTAAGGGACTTCAATGCCCCTGGGGAGTCAAAGCACACTCCACCAGGAGTGTGGCTTCTTCCTGGGCATGGTCGAGCGGGATACCGATCGAGGATATTTGTGCGGCGGCAGGCTGGGCCTCACCGTCCACATTTATCAGATTCTAAGACCTACAGGTCCCGACATTGCATTCCAATGTGCTATCAGCATAATGCTAGTTGAACTGCGAGTTCGTATCTAGATTATGTATGTGCTTGTGTCACACTGAGCGCCTTCTAGCCGCTCTGTATTTTTTCCCACATATAAAGCTCGCCTCTGCCGGCTAGTTGGATGATAACTTTGCTTTTTAGCTCAGGCACCTGCCTCTGGCTATCATAAGGCGAAGTTCAGCACGCACGGCGTTTTGCATGGTGTTCCCATAGCGTAAGCTACTTACGCAATAGGAGAGACCTCTCGAAAGGGAACGACTCAGTTACTAACGTAACCTCGGTTCCCTGAGAGGAGGGAACGAGTATTGCGTAAGCTGCCGTGCTTGGTTAGTTCGCTTCAGTCGTTTTAACCTAAAGAACTCTCATGACGGGGCGCCCAATATATAGCTTGGCCACGCCCATCTTGGCGGGCTCTGACGCGCGCGGGCGCGAAGTGCGCTCATTGGTCGCGCATTCAGAGTCGCCCCGTCTTTGGTTCGAGCAAGTTGCCGCAGCACAGCCAATGACCGAGCTCCTTCGTTCATTGCTGTCAGCTGTAATGCGTTTTACATAAAGACTTCAATATTCTCCATAGCGTAAGCTACTTACGCAATACTCGTTCCCTCCTCTCAGGGAACCGAGGTTACGTTAGTAACCGAGTCGTTTTGACAGAATTTCTATGGGTGATCTATCCCTTTAAATAATCCTGTAGCAAGACCTTTTGAACGTCAATTAAATTTTTTTTTTTATGTTCAATTCAATTTAACATTCCAGTTAATATGAGGTTTTAAAAACTGCATGCATTATAATAATTATATACTGTATATAAAAAAATATATTGTTCAAAATTGTTTTAAAAGTATAGCATGTCACACTGCTTGAAATTTCATGTTAACTACCCATGTAATTATTTAGGATATGACTGAATAATAGAATGTATGATGGCCTGCGGTTGTTTATGCTATTCAAGAGGTCTGTAACAGTATTGCTGTTTAATGGTGAGATTGTATATTTACCTTAAATAGATTAATTCAAGTAATATTTTCTTTAACATTTATAATTACAGGCTATTAAATGCCTCAGGACCAGATGCAGACTGAATAACGAGTGGAATTTTTGTAAGAGCCTGAATAATTTTTTACAAATGGCATTCTGTTTACATAATTGCTAATGATTTTTCAGTCTGGTTTCAAGAACTGTTCCTGCTTAAAGAACATCCAGTTATGGAAAGTAACCCTGATGTTGATCTGGATCCTAATAAAGATGACCTGCCCCTGCGTGCTAACACCAACCATATGCTCGTCCGACACTATGTGCTTGACCTCACTGTTGACTTTCAAAGGAAGGTCATTGGTGGCAGCATTGTTCTGTTTCTGGAGCCCGCTATTGGTTCCTGCAAACAAGGTGAACCGGGATCTGTATCAAACACAGAGGCGCAAAACATATCTCAGGTGTCATCTAAACATGACGTAAGTTCTCCCATCACACCTGAGCCAAATGAGTTGATACCCCCTGAGGAACCATCACGTTTGCGTGGAGGAAATGATGTCAGTGATGTCTTTTGGGGTGATGAGAGTGAAGAATTCACCTTGGTGTTGGATTGTTGTGACCTGATGGTGTCAAAAGTGGAAGAGGTGGATGTAACTACAGTATTGAAGAAACTTGACGTAGACCATCGGTATGCAAACGCGGATCATCCGTCATCCAGTCTGGTACAGAGGCTGGTCTCTATGCCTTCAGTCTGCTGGAGATCGCAGCATGAGCTATACCTTCAGTGCAGCCGTTCCCCTACCGTCCTAAATGCACAACCTCTACGGTTCCACATGGACCAGTGGAGTCTTCAGGTCAGGAAGGAAGGGGTTTGCTCTCCTCATGACTTCCCGTCTGCTGTCAGAATCTGGTATGAAACTAAGCCCACAGGTGGTTCTGTGAGGTGGACAAAAGACCAGGATAGCAGGTACCAACATGTTTATATTTACATGCACCAACAACTAGGCCTGGGTATTCATACAGACTTATATATGTCCTTTTTGCGGCATCAGCTAATACTGTAAATCATACACTCTTAAAAATAAAAGTTTTTAATTGCCATCTATGGTTCCATGAAGATCTTTTAACATCCATAAAACCTTTCCATTCCGCAAAAGATTCTTTATAGTGAAAAAAGGGTTCTTCTTCGTGTTAAGAAAAAAAAAAATAGTTCACTTAACCCTCAATTTAAAAAAGTTACTCTGGGCAAAGATGTCTGTGTCAAAAAACTGTCGTAAAAATTTTAAGCTTGGGAGCACAGGCTTAAGTTTGGTCTCATTGAAGAAGACCCTTGGCAGATTGATGAAGTAAAAAAAAAGTTTATAAAGTGGAACCAACAAAAGTTCAGAGGTTTAAGATTATGAAAATGATTTGTGAACATTATTTTATATAAAATATATATTTTATGAAACATGTTGAACTCTAAAACTGCTAGAAAATCAAACCCATCAATCTAATCAAGGTGTGTTCCGAATTTTGTTTGGGTGCAGTACCAAATTTTCCCCGTTAGATGCCAGCAAAGCTTCACTGGCACAAACAGTGGTTGGGTTTGTGATTTGCACTACAGTTGATTTTTTTCACTCTCAAATATTACATGCACACAATTTTTTTCTTACACACATACAAACCACACTCTGACATTCATACCAGCACACCCACACAATTGTAGCTTATCAAATTGGCTCTAATATAATATCCATAAGAAAACAGGAACAAAGCTAGTAAAAATTTTAATTTTGAAGCCTTGCCAACAGAATGAAAGTAGTTTTTATAGTTAAATGGCTATTAAAAATTAACTGGGATTAAAAATTGCAGTTTTAATGGGTTTCATTTGGGACTTTTTTGTTCTTAAGGTCCTGAGTGTAACTATTTTGTGTACCTATATAGTGTAAAATAGATTTATTAAAGGAAATGGGGGTGAACTAGTACAATTCCAATAAAAATGCACATTTGTGCCAAAATGTATGCAGTTGGTATTAACACAAACAAAATTATAAAAAACTGAAAAAGACAAAAAAGGATGGACAAGGGTTAATAACTGTTCACTGAAAGGTTCCTTGGGGAACCAAAATGACTCTTTTTATGGCACAAAACCTCTTTTTTAAAGAGTCTAAAGGGAACCCTCCTGGAACATTACAGAAATATGTCTATTTTTTAAATTACACATAAAATTCCATCGATAAAAGTAATGATAGCAATGTTTATTCAGTAACTGCTGTGACATTTCAAGTGAGTTAATTCAGTGAACGATTCGTCAGATTGATTCAAACAAAAAAACTCCAAAGTTCATGAATCTTTTGAATGATTCATTAAAGTGCCCCTATTATGGAATTTTGAAAATGACCTTTCATATAGTGTGTAACATAGCTCTAAGTGAATGAAAACATCCTGCAAAGTTTTAAATCTGAAAGTGCACCGTATATAAAGTTATTGTCTTTCAAATGTATGAGTCGACTCTGAGTCAATGAAATTAATCGTTTTTCAAACGAGTCATAAGCCGTTTCGTTGTGACGTCAAAACGATACATTAGCATATTGCCCGCCCACTTGTTGCGCACGCAGACACCAGGGAAAACTTGAACCTCAAACACTGTAGCTGATCCCTCTGGATACTGGACAGCATCATGTCGAGAATATGCTGTGCTTCACACCGACAATGTGAAGGTAAAGCCAGTTTTTTTCTCTGCCCAAGGACGAGCATGTGAAGAATCAATGGTTAAAATTCATTTTTACTACAGCAGTATAATCCTAAACTTTTGTTGTGTTCCCTATATTTTACTGACGACTGCTTCTCAAATCTCGGAGTTCAATGCAGGATTCGCAAACTGCTTGCTCTTGAAAGATGGTGTTCAAAATACTTAGTTTTGACTTTTATATTGTAAACGTTAGCTCTCCTGCTAACTGGTTAACTCGCATTATTAATACTGCTAATCAGTTGTGGGCCACTATTACCTATAACTGTGTCTATTAATGCAGATTGTCTGTCGTTCTCACTACTTTGAGGAAAGATTAAGCACGGAGCAAGATTTGTTTTACCAACATTTATGTTACATCAGTCATTCACGCTAGAGCTCGGCTAATGTATACATTGCATACATGCACTGTTATTGATACAGTTTATACGTGTTCACCGCAATATATTAGAAAAATACTTGGTGAATAAATTAGTACAAGTAAAATAATCGATTTGTTGATGGACATGCAATTGTTAATGCTAATGGTGAGGAATTACAGTTGCAACATATCATAATGTACCACTGAGAAACGTCCAGCTCGAGTTGTCCTTGCGATGGAGGTTCGGGTTGAATGAATAGTTCTTCCAATGTTTCATCATCAGACTCGCGCTCATTGATATGGTAAAATCGACGTCATTGTTCGTTACTGTCTTTAGGACAAGCAGAGTTGACGTTGTTATGTTAATGGGCGTTTTGTTTTCGACGCGCGCGCTGTACTCGGTTAACCAATCACAACAGACTGAGCTGTCTGGCCAATCAAAGCAGAGTAGCTCGCGGAAAGGAGGGATTTAGAGAGATTGATTCATCTTAGAGGTCGTTTGAGAATCATTGAAAATGTGGTGATGTGCAAATGTATATTATGAGGAAATTAAACAGTTTTTTTACCTTTGATGCATGTAAACCTGTTGTAGGAGACTCCAAAACAACATTAGGAAACTTAACAATACCAAAATAGGGGCCCTTTAAAAGGAGTAGCGTCATTTGTGCGTGAATCGGACTACACTGGTTGCGCTGTATGTTTTTGATTCACTAAAAATAACCGTTTAAAAGAGTTACTTGTTCGTGAATCAGACCACATGGATCAAGCTGTAAGCCGTGCAATCCTCAAAAAAAAATTTCTTGGTATTATTTGTAACAACCTTTTTTTTTTATCTTCTCAGATTTTTTTTTATCTTCTCACATTCTCACATCTCAATACTGCAAGGCTTTATAATTAGCACCATCTCTGAAAAGCATGGCAAGAAACACTGGCATAGAGTAAAATACTATATTTTTACCCATCCTTATCGTTTAGATGCTGTGTATATACCATGGGCTCGCCTATCAACAACAGAGCCCTCTTCCTGTGCCAGGAGCCACCTGTTGCCATGTCAACGTGGCAAGCATGTGTGAGAGCTCCGTGCGATTACACTGTTCTTATGAGTGGGGAAAATCAAGCCTTTCCTAAGCCTGCAGAGACAGGTAGCTACAGTTAAAACACTAATTCAGCAGTTCATAATTACGGAGGTGTAATTTAGTGCAATAATTTTATTATGGAAAATTCTGAAGTCTTTTCTCTACTCCGTTAAGGTTTTCTGCAGTGGGATTATTATGTTACGATGCCAATGCCAGCCTCTACCTTTACCATAGCAGTAGGGCAATGGCTAGAGGCTGGAGTAAACGTTCCCAACTTTGAGGTGGAAAAGACAGATGAAACTTGTGTCAAAGTACCCAGGTATGTTGTGCATGTGATGTGACTAAGTGTAAGTCTAGAAAAAAATATTAACTGTTCAGACTTTTTTGGAGATTTTGGAGATCTTGGGTATTATTTTGTAAAATTTGACAGTTTTTAAGATTTTAAAATCTCCCAATGACACTGATACATTTTTATTCAATGCCACAATAACAAGAGGTATTACCACATTATTAACAACATTAAAGTGCGTTCACCCAAAAATCTAAAATCCATAAAGGCCTGTTCACACCAAGGACGATAACGATAAAGATATAGTTCTAAAAATCGTTCTCAATATTAAAGAATAGCAGACTCCACACCACAGCTCTAAGGATAATGGCACAGAGAAATAATATCGTTGGAATCACTTTCAGAACGATTTTATCCAGCCAATGAACAATAAAAACACAGACAGCCAATCAGATTCCATCCTGCTGTAACAAGAGGTGCGTTCCATTCGACAGGGTCCCAACACAAGTGTTCACTGCTCCCTACTCCCTGAGCACGGTATATCAGTTGAAGTGGACTTCGCTGACAATAACCGCTCATTTGGAATGCCCTGCAAACGTAATCAAAGAAAGTTAACGACGGGGTTTCGCAGATTATGATATTAACATAAATTGATATAGGCTTACATTAATGTTTTAATTTAATATCACATTTAAAATATAGGCCTATGGGTCAATGACGTATAAGGCCTTTGAGAGGCCCATTTTTAAAATACTTGAAATAATAATATATTTGGCTATTTTCTAAACATTTGGAGTGTAGTCTACACATGCATGTGTGTGAAAACTTCAAACAAAGATATTTTAGTGCTTTTAAACTCAAATGAATAGGGCAACGACCTTAAAAAAGTCATTTGGGGCGACCGTAATTTATCTTACAATTAATAGATTTCCTTTACATAAGTTATATTTTAAGAAGTTTCAGTAATTAATTGGACTGTTTAAGAAAGATATACTCATGTGTCCTTTCATTTATTGCAAATGATGTTAAATACATTTTTATCTATAATGGCAGTGTCACCCTCATAAAGCAATTACATATTTTTTTTACTCATATAATCCATAAAACTGATTTAAAATGTGTAGATATAGTATCCACTTATTGATGTTATACCAATGAATTATATTTCAACCAAAATGGACAGACATTATTTTTTGAATTTACTACAGAATTGAATATGGTTGGTTACCCCACATGACAAGTGGTCGCCCCACATGATGAAAAACAGCAGGCAATTAAGACTATTCAATGATTTTGATAGTTAAAACACATTTAATGAAATTTTATGAAGAATCAGCATCCATTTCATTTGACACATTTCATAACATTAACAGTTTCCTCAATATTTCATTTGACACATAACCATCATATTAATATTTTCAATACTAATGCATTAAACGCTTGGACATAACATTAAACAGCATTTTCCTTTTTCATTTTCATTTCATTAATCACTTAAACATACAATGTTTGCCTTTTCATTACTATTTCATTTAACAGTTGAACATAGCAGCATTCTGCAGACACATTGAACAGCATTTTCCTTTTTCCATTTTCATTACATTAATCACTTAAACGTACAATGTTTGCATTTTTCTTACGATTTCATTTAACACTTGAACATAACAGCATTCTGCAGACACATTGTAGGCATTTCTATAACCCCAGCAACCTCCCTGTAACCTTTTGATGCAGCCTTCCACTTGGCTTTCTGTTTCTTCCTCTCTCTCTCTGATAGTTCATCTGACTTCATGTACAGGTCCTTCTCAAAAAATTAGCATATTGTGATAAAGTTAATTATTTTCCATAATGTAATGATAAAAATTAAACTTTCATATATTTTAGATTCATTGCACACCAACTGAAATATTTCAGGTCTTTTATTGTTTTAATACTGATAATTTTGGCATACAGCTCATGAAAACCCAAAATTCCTATCTCAAAAAATTAGCATATTTCATCCGACCAATAAAAGAAGTGTTTTTAATACAAAGAAAAGTCAACCTTCAAATAATTATGTTCAGCTATGCACTCAATACTTGGTCGGGAATCCTTTTGCAGAAATGACTGCTTCAATGCGGTGTGGCATGGAGGCAATCAGCCTGTGGCACTGCTGAGGTGTTATGGAGGCCCAGGATGCTTCGATAGCGGCCTTAAGCTCATCCAGAGTGTTGGGTCTTGCGTCTCTCAACTTTCTCTTCACAATATCCCACAGATTCTCTATGGGGTTCAGGTCAGGAGAGTGGGCAGGCCAATTGAGCACAGTAATACCATGGTCAGTAAACCATTTACCAGTGGTTTTGTGGCAGTGGCAGGTGCCAGGTCGTGCTGAAAAATGAAATCTTCATCTCCATAAAGCTTTTCAGCAGATGGAAGCATGAAGTGCTCCAAAATCTCCTGATAGCTAGCGGCATTGACCCTGCCCTTGATAAAACACAGTGGACCAAAACCAGCAGCTGACATGGCACCCCAGACCATCACTGACTGGGTACTTGACCCTGGACTTCAGGCATTTTAGCATTTCCTTCTCCCCAGTCTTCCTCCAGACTCTGGCACCTTGATTTCCGAATGACATGCAAAATTTGCTTTCATCCGAAAAAAGTACTTTGGACCACTGAGCAACAGTCCAGTGCTGCTTCTCTGTAGCCCAGGTCAGGCGCTTCTGCCGCTATTTCTGGTTCAAAAGTGGCTTGACCTGGGGAATGCGGCACCTGTAGCCCATTTCCTGCACACGCCTGTGCACGGTGGCTCTGGATGTTTCTACTCCAGACTCAGTCCACTGCTTCCGCAGGTCCCCCAAGGTCTGGAATCGGTCCTTCTCCACAATCTTCCTCAGGGTCCGGTCACCTCTTCTCATTGTGCAGCGTTTTTTGCCACACTTTTTCCTTCCCACAGACTTCCCACTGAGGTGCCTTGATACAGCACTCTGGGAACAGCCTATTTGTTCAGAAATTTCTTTCTGTGTCTTACCCTCTTGCTTGAGGGTGTCAATGATGGCCTTCTGGACAGCAGTCAGGTCGGCAGTCTTACCCATGATTGCGGTTTTGAGTAATGAAACAGGCTGGGAGTTTTTAAAAGCCTCATGAATCTTTTGCAGGTGTTTAGAGTTAATTAGTTGATTGAGATGATTAGATTAATAGCTCTTGTAGAGAACCTTTTCATGATATGCTAATTTTTTTAGATAGGAATTTTGGGTTTTCATGAGCTGTATGCCAAAATCATCAGTATTAAAACAATAAAAGACCTGAAATATTTCAGTTGGTGTGCAATGAATCTAAAATATATGAAAGTTTAATTTTTATCATTACATTATGGAAAATAATGAACTTTATCACAATATGCTAATTTTTTTAGAAGGACCTGTATTTGATTGTGCCCTTTTGCTTTCTTCTCTGGTAGCTGAAACTAATTATTGTATAATAAACTATTGACATTAGTATACTGTCACTGATTCTGGTGGCCTAACATTACATTTTATGTACTGTTGACTACCTATAGATTTTACCTTTCTTTTTTCCTGGCAAGATAGTCAGCTCTTGCTACAGGATCTGCATTGATCCGCTGCCTGTAGCGAGCAGTCTTTTCTTTGCTTGTTAGTGGGGCCATCTAGAAAAAAAGTATATTTAAACATACACAGAGTTAGAAAAGGAATTGGAAAAAGTAGAATGAATGCTTAATATTCACACATTTCTCTGATAAAAAACATAATAATCAAAAATAAGTAAGCTTAGTCCTCTCTGAAGTAGGATGGAAATTATTGAAATTTAGAAAAAATATGTGGTGAAATGTAGAAAGTTATTTAAAACAACTAAATGCATATAATGAATATAAACATTTGCATACAGAAACTACAAATACATGATATGTGTTTTCTATCATTTAAGCAATCAGTGGCGGTCGCCCCAGATGATGCTCGGTCGCCCCAGATGATGTTTTCAAGTTTAATCAAGTAAAACAGGCTAATGCTTAGCTATAGAACCCAAGCTAGCTTCTTCTCACCACATATCACTGACAAATTTACATTAAAGATAAAGATTTGCGTATAAAACTTATTATGTACAGTTTTAGGTTGGTCGCCCCACATGATATCAAAATGTGACGTATACACTGCAGCAGTTTTAAAGAGGATTTGTTTGTAAAAATGAGAGTGACTACTCACCTGCTAGTTGTCTCTGTGGGACCCTCACCATGAGGCTGGCTGATGCAACATCCTCTTTGAGATGATTGTCAAAATAAAAGTCCCTTAATTGTATTTTCTTGATGGTCGCCCCAGATGATATTTCAGACAATGAACATCTTCGGACAAGATTTGTTTGTTTATTATGATTGAAATGTGTGTACAAATGTTTCATAACTTTGTCAATCAATGGAAAACAAGTTTAAAATTATGCCAAATAGGGTAAGGATTATATTTAAATTATTTTAGTTTGATTTAAAATCAGTTGTCCAAACAGAAGTCAAGGCCGGACGGTCGCCCCACATGATGTTTTCACACTTCAGGTGGCAGAAAATGGCCAATAAGCCAATTATTTTTTTTAAAAATAAGAGTGGGCATATGTATAAGGGAGGTGGTAGACATACATGTTCTAATTTTATTCATTTTAATGTTTATTAATTGGTAAAAAGTTCAGTAGGACAGAAAAAGCAAGCGTCACGTCTTTGACCCCTATACACTATACAATAATAAATAAATAAAAACATTAAGTAGCCTAACTATAAATATAATGAAAAACAGTTTATACACTTGACTAACGTTACTGCTATCATTTGACTATTAACAGAATTGAAGCTCTGTTGTAATTGTCATGCAATATGAAAATGAACTTTATTTGGTCAACTATCTGTGTATGTGTTTTTAATCAATGGTCGCATAATTACATAGCTGTCTCGTGCGCCTTCTTCCCGCGCACTGATGTATAGTAAACACTGCTGAGGTAAATAAAGTAAAGAAAAATGGCTGAGCCTCAGCTACTTCTCGCCGCTTTTACTTTGTCATATCTATTTATAATCCGTAATACTTCACAAACTAGCTAAGCTGGCTACATTCACTGAGGTAAATTGTTATGATAATCGTTTATAAAGTCACTAGGACATACAAAAAAAGCATATCAAATGTAATATTCACCACAATAACCGTTAAAAATACTGTAATTTGTATAATAATGACAAAATGTATGAATACTTACACACATACATAAACTCCTCCATCGTTATTTATGACCGCTCTGACTGGTGATGACGTGGCGCGCAATGACAGTTGGGTGATATCGCTCTCCAATTCCTGTGAAGTGATGTATCGATGTTCCCTTATTCCCTACGCCGTTTGCAGTGCCCTTCGAACTGAACATGTTCGTTCCCTTCGGATTGGAATCTCACTTAAGATGGCGAAATACCCTGTGAAGTCCACTTCGCAGTCCACTAACGGTCGAATGGAACGCACCTAAGCTTTGTATAGAGTGCCGAAGTTATGACGTCACTTTGTAGGACAACTCGGAAGTTAGCGGCGCATGGGTTCCCTCGATCGAAAAGCTATGCATTTTCCCCATAGACTTTTGGAAAATCGCAAAAAATAAGATCTGTGTTCAACAAAGAGTTGTGACCCTTACACGTTTTGTCTATCAAGATAATCTTTACAAGTTAATCCAAAATGTATACATTTTGAAGCCTATATAAAGTTTAAAAAAACACAAGCAGACACGATAAAGTTTAAAAAACCACAAGCAGGTTATAACTGGTGTGATTTATGTCATAGATCAAAACGTGAAAATATTTAGAGGCTTTGTTAACCACAGACCTTATTTCAGGCGATTTAGCAAAAACCCATTAAAAAAAAACATATGCTGCGACCCAATTCGCCTACTTATACTACGCCCTAAAAGTATGTACTCTTTTTGAGAAGAAAAGTACATACTTATGAGTGTGTAGCAAAAGAGTAGGCAAGCTTTGGGACATACTTCGTCATCTTTAACGGACAGCTCAGTCGCGAGCATCTGTCACCGTAAACTGCCGCCCTGTCAATCATCTTGTCACAGTTAAAATCCTCCATTCAATCTAATTTAATTTCTGACCGTTTCGGAGAGAAATGTTGTCGCACGTTCATCTGCCAGTCGTGAGTCTTTAATGTGGAGACTCTCCTCATGTGTTTGCAATTTGAATATAATGATGCATTTCAAAGTTAATGGCTAAACGCTTTACAAACGTTCACAATGCTGCTGCAGGATCAATATAATGTAGCCAACATTGAATAAATACATTTTCGTCAGGTTAGATACTGATAATTAATCACTCAAACAACACCTTTATCTAAACCACTCTACATAACCACCGGACTCGCGCGTCCTCCATGTCTGTAGTTTTTTTTAACACTTTTCACTCGTGTTTGTAGTTCTAACCGAATCCTCCTCCAACGCGCGATGGGTTGTAGGCAATATCAGCCGTTATGGTGCGTTCACACCGGACGTGAATAGCGCGTCAGGCGCGAGTGATTTCAATGTTAAGTCAATGCAAAGACGCGTTAAGCCTGTTTTATGCTTCTGCGTCGAATCGACGGCGTACCCCCGCAGACCCCTCTGCGTCGCCGCGAACCCCTCCGCCGTAGCTCGACGTGCACCTCCAAAAAATTGTAACTATGCGTCGAGGCGACGCAGACCACAAGGGCTGTGATTGGTCAGATGCACCGCGATGCAACTCAACCTGACGCAGAACCATAAAACGGCCACGACGCCGTAGGAGTGACGGCGTAGCTACGCCGTGGAGTTGACGCAGAAGCATAATGAGGCCTTTACGCGCGTAAAAAATTCCTGCGGCGTGAATGAGGCGTAAAGCCCAATTTATACTTCTGCGTCGAACTTACGGCGTAGCCACGACTTTAGGGCAGGGGAACCCTTCGGCGTACCCTGACGTGCACCTCTCCAAAAATGTAACAACGCGTCAATTCTACGCGGACGCAAGCGCTGTGATTGGTCTGCTAGAACCCCTCCCTCGGGTTTCACATGTTCCCTCTGCATGTGTAATTGCGCGTCAACGCGGACAACGACGCAGAAGTATAAACGAAAACCAACGCGTAGTGTATAGCGTAGAGGCTCCGGCGTTGGTCCGACGCAGAAGTATAAATCAGCCTTAAGGAATTCGCGTCTGCCGCCCGAGTTGAAAAATCTGAACTTCTGCGTCAATTCGCTCCGCGTTAAACAATCAGGAGCCTAGCTGCTTGCTGCTGTCACGTGGTGAAGTATCTGGATGCTTCAATAAATGATTTTGTAATGTGACTGTGGTTCTAATGCACAACAAAGCAAATATTTTATCACATAAAACTTGATTTCAATATATGAGACATTCATTTTGTATTGAATGCTATTTATTCCATATCTAGATTATATTAAATATTATTATAATGTAAAGACAACCAACATACTGCATAAGTTCGTGGACAGTGTTGTGTGAGAGAGAGAGAAAAATCACAGGACAGATTAATTACTTTTGGAGGCTGGCTCCATTTATCATCAAAACAAAAATAAATGACAGATTAGGAGGATGAGGGCGAGGGTGATCCTCGCTCCAATGCGGGACAACAGGTCATCAAGCTGGGCGCGGGACAGGCGGAAGTACCGCTGAAAGCCGCCGTCATCCAGGCGCAGCTCCTGGAGCGAGCCAATGGTGAAACTCGCCACACTGGGTTCGCCTTCGAAGGGTCTGGTGGACACAAATATGGCGACGATTACCCCTACGCCGCCGTTCTGCTCTCCAGAGCAAATACAGAGCGGTGACTCTCTCGATGAATGCTCGATCAACATAAAAAAGATGGCCGCCAACGGGTTTCGATTCTGACGCGCGTAAATTTCGCTTCAAACTTTTGTTTTTACGCGCGTCACTTTCACTCTTGACACGCGAATTAACACAAAGTCAAATTCGCGTCTACCGCGTCTAGTTTGACGCTTGACCACTTTGTGTTAATTCGCGTGTCAAGAGTGAAACTGACGCGCGTAAAAACAAAAGTTTGAAGCGAAATTTACGCGCGTCAGTTTCACTCTTGACACGCGAATTAACACAAAGTGGTCAAGCGTCAAACTAGACGCGGTAGACGCGAATTTGACGCGCTATTCGCGTCCGGTGTGAACGCACAGTTAGAGTGTGCATCGATCTGTACTTCAGATTCTGACCGGATATAGTAGACCATCCGGGTCTCTTTGGAACACTCATTTCAACATACTACGATTTGGGACGTACTAATTCTATTTTCGAATACTATTTAGGACGGATAGTATGCGAATTGGGACGCAGCTATAGACTTTAGGGCAGGGGAACCGGAAGTGCTAAAATGCTAACTCACTTCCGCGTTTTGGCCTACAAAGTGATGTCATATGCTGCGTCCCAATTCGCCTACTTATACTACGCCCTAAAAGTATGTACTCTTTTTGTGAAGAAAAAGTACATACTTTTGGGTGTGTAGCAAAAGAGTAGGCAAGCTTTGGGACATACTATTTCGTCATCTTTAACGGCCAGCTCTGTCGCGTGCATCACCATAAACTGCCCTGTCAATCGTCTCGTCACAGTTAAAATCCTCCATTCAATCTAATATAATTTCTTACCGTTTCGGAGAGAAATGTTGTTGCTCGTTCATCTGCCAGTCGTGGGTCTTTCATGCGGAGACTCTCACTCTCCTCATGTGTTTGCAATTTGAATGTAATGATGCATTTAAAATTTAATGGCTATAAACGTATCTTTACAAAAGTTCACAATGCTGCTGCAGATGCAATATAACGTAGCCAACATTGAATAAATAAATTTTCGTCAGGTTAGATACTGATAATTAATCACTGAAACCCCTTTATCTAAACCTCTCTACACAACCGCCGGACTTGCGCGTCCTCCATGTCTGTAGTTTTTTTTAACACTTTTCACTCGTGTTTGTAGTTCTAACCGAATCCTCGTCCAACGCGCGATGAGTTGTGGGCAATATCAGCCGTTAGAGTGTGCATCGATCTGAATTTCGGATTCTGACCGGATATAGTAGACCATCTGGGTATCTTTGGAACACTCATTTCAACATACTACGATTTGGGACGTACTAGTTCTATTTTCGAATACTATTTAGGACGGATAGTATGCGAATTGGGACGCAGCAATAACTTCGGCACTCTATTAAAGCAACACTATGTTGTTCTTGCGGTTTTTGCTCTCGGGGTCCCCCTACAGTTGGGAAACAGTATTGTCTTCTACTACGATCGTAAAATCTGTCATGGTTACACCAGGCGATACACGTGTGCATTTGTTGACAAGCCGATACTGTCTTTAGTTCTCGCGGGCAGACTGCCAGAGTTGCGTGTGAAATGTCTTCATCCCAGGTACATTGGCATATATTTCAGCATGTCATATGAATATAATTTCATGGGTTTTATTTTTTTCAAACATCAAAAGATCGCGTAGCTCACGTTTACAAGACAGCGTCATTATAGTAGCCTATTGTCTACTGTTTTACATAACGGATATGCTAATTCAATTCAATGTTTGTGTGGTAGGTAATAGCCATATATCGTCAATATTATAATATCAAGCTACCATAGATGAATCTGCAAATTTGAAAATCGATTTGCATTATAGCCAGAGTAAAAATAAATACACAAACATATCAGCCTGCTGACATTAGGATAGTTATCCTGAAAGATTATTTATTATAACCATCGTAAACTAGCATGTTAGTGTAGCTACCAGATTGATAATTCGCTACTCTACTAGCATTACTTGATTCATGAAGATAAATGGAGGACCAGATAGATTCCGTAACATGGCCAGGCCATGTTATTCAGCCTTTTACATTTCGCGCGATAGTCAGCTCCCTGACTCCCTGATTTATTTATAAATGTATAAACACGTTACAGATGACTGACTGCTGCGCTTGTGACAGGGTGCATGTTACTGAAAGAACGAGCAGAGAGAGCCGGTCGCGCTCGCGCACACTCTCACCGTCTTCAAACTGTCTTGCTCTGTGATCCTCGTCCGGTCTTTTAATTTGTCACTCTCCCTCTTTATTCTTTTAGTCACCTCTGACAAAACGACTCGGTTACTAACATAACCTCGGTTCCCTGAGAGGAGGGAACAAGTATTGCGTAAGTAGCTTACGCTATGGGAAAACTCCTTTTCTCGAGAATATTGAAGTCTTTATGTAAAACGCATTGCAGCTGCACAGCTGACAGCAATGAACGAAGGAGCTCGGTCATTGGCTGTGCTGCGGCAACTTGCTCGAACCAATGATGGGGCGACTCTGAATGCGCGACCAATGAGCGCGCTTCGCGCCCGCGTGCGTCAGAGCCCGCCAAGATGGGCGTGGCCAAGCTATATATTGGGCGCCCCGTCATGAGAGTTCTTTAGGTTAAAACGACTGAAGCGAACTAACCAAGCCCAAGCACGGCAGCTTACGCAATACTCGTTCCCTCCTCTCAGGGAACCGAGGTTACGTTAGTAACCGAGTCGTTCCCTTTCGAGAGGTCTCTCCTATTGCGTAAGTAGCTTACGCTATGGGAACACCATGCAAAACGCTGTGCGTGCTGAACTTCGCCTTATGATAGCCAGAGGCAGGTGCCTGAGCTAAAAAGCAAAGTTATCATCCAACTAGCCGGCAGAGGCGAGCTTTATATGTGGGAAAAAATACATAGCGGCTAGAAGGCGCTCAGTGTGACACAAGCACATACATAATCTAGATACGAACTCGCAGTTCAACTAGCATTATGCTGATAGCACATTGGAATGCAATGTCGGGACCTGTAGGTTGTAGAATCTGATAAATGTGGACGGTGAGGCCCAGCCTGCCGCCGCACAAATATCCTCGATCGGTATCTCGCTCGACCATGCCCAGGAAGAAGCCACACTCCTGGTGGAGTGTCCTTTGACTCCCCAGGGGCATTGAAGTCCCTTAGCTTCATAAGCCAGCGCTATAGCTTCGACTATCCAGTGAGAGATTCTCTGCTTTGAAACGGCGGAACCTTTCGTACGGCCGCCAAAGCATACAAACAGTTGTTCTGTCTGTCTGAATAGGGCAGAACGCTCCAAATACACTCTGAGAGCCGTAACGGGGCAGAGTAGATTAGCGCCGTGTTCGTCTGCTGGAGACGAAAGCGCAGTTAGGGAGATAACCTGTGCTCTGAAGGGAGTGGTGAGCACTTTAGGAATATACCCATGTTTCGGTCTAAGGACGACCCTGCAGTCGTTAGGTCCGAATTCTAGGCAGTCAGCGCTTGTTGAAAGCGCGTGCAGGTCGCCCACTCTCTTGACCGAGGCGAGTGCCAGCAAGAGCGCCGTCTTGAGCGAGAGCTGTTTAAGGTGCACGGTTCGGAGTGGTTCGAACGGGGGCCCTTTAAGAGCGTCTAGGACCGTAGCTAGGTCCCAGATCGGCACTGAGGGGGGGCGTGAAGGGTTCATCCTCCTGGCGCCCCTTAGGAAACGAATAATTAGGTCATTTCTTCCCAATGGACGTTCCATTACAAGGTCGTGTGACGCTGTGATGGCAGCCACATATACTTTGAGCGTGGAGGGGGTGCGGCCCGCCTCCAGAAGCCCTTGTAGGAAAACGAGTACACTCGAAATCTCGCATGTTACAGGGTTCAGGCCCTTGGTATTACACCAGTCACTGAACACTTTCCATTTCTGGGCATATAAGCGTCTCGTGGAGGGCGCCCGCGCCTCAGCGATGGTTTTTAGTGCTCCGCTCGCGAGGTTCCTGGGAACCCGTTGAGGGGCCATGCATGAAGGGCCCACAGATCGGGGCGGGGATGAAATATCATCCCGCTGGCCTGACTGAGGAGGTCTGGCCTCAGTGGAATCGGCCGTGGTGCAGATTGCATTTGCATCAGATCTGGAAACCATGTTTGGTTCTTCCAGAGTGGGGCTATCAGCAGCACTGCGTTTTCCTCCTCTCTGACCCGACTGATGACCTGTGGCAGCATCGGGGGAACCGGGGGAAAGGCATATAAGGGGCGGCTCGGCCAGCTCTGGGCGAGCGCGTCCGTGCTTTTCGTGAAGAAAAGAGAGCAGTGCGCGTTCTCCTTGGAGGCGAAGAGGTCGATCTCCGCTTTGCCAAAGGTTTTCCATAACCACTGAATTGTCAGAGGGTTGAGAGCCCATTCTCCTGGGAGAATCTTGTCTCTGGATAGCATGTCTGCCCCCTGGTTCAGGGCGCCTGGCACATGCGCTGCTCTCAGCGAGCGCAAGTTGTGCTGGGACCATAAAATGAGTCTCCTGGCCATTGAATGCATGGAGCTGGACCTGAGTCCACCCTGGCGATTTATGTACGACACTACCGTCATGTTGTCCGTTCGGACCAGGACGTGTTCGTTTTTTAGATGTGGGAGCAGGGCTCTGAGAGCCAAAGCGACCGCTTTCATTTCCAGACAGTTTATGTGTAGGCGCTTCTCCGGGTTTGACCAAAAGCCGGAGACAGGCCTGCCCTCGTAAAGGGCCCCCCAACCTATTTTGGAGGCATCTGTCGTTATCATCTTTCTCCTTGTGTTCACACCCAGACTCACGCCTGACTGGTACCAGTTGGCGGCTTTCCAGTGCGTCAGGGCTTTTATACAGCCGTGGTTCGCTCTGATTAAAAAGTGGCCCGAACGCCACGCGTGAGTAGGGACGCGGCTCTTGAGCCAGCGTTGGAGAGGGCGCATATGCAACAATCCTAGCTGGAGTACGGCCGATGCTGAGGCCATGAGACCGAGCATCCTCTGAAACCGTTTGACGGGGGCGCGCGCGCCCGCTCTGAATGATGTTGCAAGGCGCCGGATGGTGAGCGCGCGCTCCGATGAGAGACGCGCTGTCATTTGCATCGAGTCTAGAACTATTCCCAGGAAAGAAATCCTCTGGCTGGGAGATAGTATGCTTTTTGCAAAATTGATTCTTAGACCCAGGCATTCTAAATGGCTAATAATCCAAGATCTGTGTGTTATTAGCTGACTCTCTGATTGTGCTAGAACCAGCCGATCGTTGAGATAATTCAGTATTCGCACTCCCCTTCGTCTTAGGGGGGAAAGTGCTGCATCCATACATTTCGTGAATGTACGGGGAGCCAGGGACAGGCCGAACGGGAGTACTGTGTACTGGTATGACTGTCCCTCGAAAGCGAATCTCAGAAACGGCCTGTGATGAGGCGCTATTGGAATGTGAAAGTAAGCATCTTTCAGATCCACTGAGAGAAACCAATCTCCTGGGCGCACTTGCGCGAGGATATGCTTGGTTGTTAACATTCTGAACGAGCGAATCATTAGTGCTTTGTTCAGGAGTCTGAGATCTAGGAAGGGGCGGAGACCGCCATCCTTTTTCGGGACGAGAAAATAGCGGCTGTAAAAACCTGTCCCGCTCAGAGAGGGGGAAACAGTTTCCACAGCGCCCTTTTCTATTAGTTTGCGCACCTCGGTGCGTAGAACATGTGAACACTCTTTTCTCACTTTCGTCTCGACCACAGTCGTAAAACGTGGTGGTCTGCGAGCGAACTGGAGCGAGTATCCGTGCTTTACTATATTCAATACCCATTTCGGCATATCTGGAATGTTTTCCCATGCCGCTGCGTGTACAGATATGGGCTGAATACAGGCTAGGGGCGGGCCGCTGTGACGTAGGGACCCGGCTAGCGAATCGCCTGAGCTCGTAGCTCTCAGAGGCGCGCGCTGTGTTTGTAAAACTCGCAGCCTGAGCTGAGGTTGTGTTTGACACTGTAAGGGCAGTGTTTATAAGTGGGGGTGCATAAACAGTGGTAGGCACACGCGTCACTTTTATAATGTTTCCCGCTTTTACTGGGGATGAATTTATAACTGTGTGAACAGTGCTTGTGTGTAGTGGTGCGTACATGACCGCAGGCACGTGATCTACATTCATGGGAAGCGCAGCCTGAGCTGGGAATGAATTTGGCACTGTATCTGGGAATGCACACCTTGTGGACATGTGAACCCTTAGTGATGCAGGCAGAAAAAGACTATTTTTGTGTTTTCTGTGCGTCGCCATAAAAACGGCGTTTGTTTGCAGGTGAGCGAGCTCTGTGACTGGCCCATTGACTGCTGTATGGACATATCCAGCCGCCTGTAAGGGGACTGGGTAATGTTTGAGCTTTTGCAGAGAGAGTGATCCGGCTTTTGCGAGACACGCACTCTCTCTTCTCATTTCTGTGGCTAGGACGGCTTTCGAGGCTCAGGGTTCAGCACAATCTTGGGCCGAGGACCCCGTCGCTCAGGAGGCGGCTTGCGGTTGTGAGAGCGCGAGCGGCGTCGAGCGTCAGCCTGAGGCGCGGGCTGAGAGGCGGTGGGAGCTGTTTTAGCCCGCTGCGGCTGTGGCGGTCTCTGTCTGCTCTGCGATGAGCTGGAGCGCTTTGGCAGGAAATGACGCATAGCTTGTGAAGCGTTCTGGGCCTCAGTGAAGCGTTCGGCGAAACCTTTAACCGCCGGTCCAAACAGCCCGCTGGTGGAGATAGGCGCATCGAGAAATGGCGCCTTATCCGCGTCCTTCATTTCAGTCAGAGTCAGCCACAGATGGCGCTCGAGAACAGTCAAATTAGCCATAGCATGGCCGATGGACTGGGCGGTGGCCTTCGTGGCTCGCAGAGCTATATCAGTCGCGCTGCGTAAGTCCCTGAAGGCTTCGGGTTCGGGGCCAGACTCGTCCATAGAGCGGAGAAGCTTGGCTTGGAACACTTGAAGTACCGCCATTGAGTGAAGAGCTGATGCAGCTTGGCCGGCGGCGGCGTAGGCGCGACCGGCGAGAGCAGAGGTAGTGCGGCAGGGCTTCGAGGGGTGGGAAGCTTTGGCTTTCCATCCGGTGGTGGAGGGCGGGCAGAGATGATTGGCCACGGCCTCCTCGAGGGGCGGCGTTCCCTCGTAGCCTCTTTCCTTCGCGCCGTCCACTGAGGAGAGCGAAGAAGAAAAAGAAGGCTTTAGGCGTGCAGAGTGGGGGGCTTTCCACGACTTGGTGAGTTCGTCGTGAACTTCCGGGAAGAAGGGAGAAGGCCTTTGCCGAGGGGCCTGCTGGCGCCCCTGCAGAAAACCACTCATCCAGTCGGCTCCGGGTTGGTTCTTCGGGAGAAGACCAATCGAGCCCGAGGTCTTCCACGGCCTTAGAGAAGACACGGATAATCTCAGTATCCATAGTCGAGCCCCCGCTCGTGCTAGCTAGCGTCGACGGGGCGGGGTCGAGAGTGGAGCCCGGCCAGTCGTCCGATGCAGCGTCGATGGACAAGCTGTCGTCCATTCCCCCGTCGTCCTCGGACGCGCCGAAAGTCACAAGGCCCACCGCTCTGCTAGAGGGGTGTGGGTCCGGCTGGGTGAACTGAACCGGCGGTGGGGAAGGCAAGAGCGGCGGTGAAGCACGCGGAGACTGGCTCGGCGTGACGTCACTGAGCTCAGGTTCAGGAAGCCTCTGTGAGCGGCGCTTTTTCTTAGTGCGTGGCTCAAACAGAGGGATGGCGATGGGCTCGCTCACGGCGAAAGCGGCGAGGCGAGCCCGTAGTGCGGAGAGACCCAGGTCATCACATTCCGGGCATCCGCCCTTGGTCAATGCAGCTTCTGCGTGGTCACGGCCCAGGCAGCGAGCGCAGATGATGTGACGATCCCCGTCCGGGAGAAGGTCTCTGCACGACGCGCAGGAAGGCATTTGAAACAACCCCTTATTGGAAAATTGCTCTTTCACAAATGTCGCGGGGCGGACAGATGTAAAATACTTGCGTATATGGCGCGCCGGATGGCTCAGTAGGAGGTGCTTGAAGGCGGCTGAAGGTGCCGACGTCCTCGTAGCAATCCCGCTGGTATGCTTTTCATCGGCGGCGAAGGCTGCCAATAATCCGGAGGATCCAGCGAAGAAGGTGTTCGCTGAAGGAGATTAAATCTAAAGAACTCTCATGACGGGGCGCCCAATACATAGCTTGGCCACGCCCATCTTGGCGGGCTCTGACGCGCGCGGGCGCGAAGCGCGCTCATTGGTCGCGCATTCAGAGTCGCCCCGTCATTGGTTCGAGCAAGTTGCCGCAGCACAGCCAATGACCGAGCTCCTTCGTTCATTGCTGTCAGCTGTGCAGCTGCAATGTGTTTTACATAAAGACTTCAATATTCTCGAGAAAAGGAGTTTTCCCATAGCGTAAGCTACTTACGCAATAGGAGAGACCTCTCGAAAGGGAACCTTTGCCTTCTTCCTTTTAGTTGTTGCTTCGGTCATGACAACAACATACATGCGGGTATCAAACGCTAGTTGGGCTCTCACGTCAGAATCTGAGGAAGTGGGGGAAGTGACGTATGCCAGTGAAAGCGATACAGACACTGTCAGGCTATGGCAGACGTGTCATTAAACCTATTGTTAGTCGATGTACCATCACAAGGGTCTTGGAAATATATAATAAAGGTTGAACAACTACATAGTGTTACTTTAAAGCTTCAGACAAGCACGCGCTTAGAATAAACAATGATATTGCATGAGAAATTCAGTTTTATTATTTAACACAAATTTATATAAATTTTAACAATTTAATCGAGTTTTTAAAATGTAATCAAATGAAAATACAACAATTAATTTACAACAAAACATTGCATTTTTATTTTTTTGTCAAATAAGATACTCTAGGCTACACTATAGTGTATACATTTAAAACATGGATGAAAATGTATCTTGGTTGTATGATATTCTAGAAATATTAATATTACTATTATTACTTTGAGAAGTACATTTTATTATACAGTAGTGATATATTTCAATCATAATTTCTTGAAGTTAATCCGAACTTTTATTTTGACGGTGTGTCGTGAAGATTTTTCAGTTTTAGTTTCAGTGTGTAACTGACGGTAGTTTTTCTCAAATTAAACGGTGAAAAGCTTGTGGAGTGACTCTCTCAGAGCAGCTTTTGGAGGTGAAGTCCATGTGTTCAGGTCGGCACATATTGAGAGGTATAGAGACGCTGAAAACACTGTGAGCGTCACATGTGCGTGAGTTTGTGTATCAGACAAACCGCGCCGTTCATTCACACAGACACAGAAATCACTTATTAGCGACATGCACTGACTTGCTGATGTCCGGTTTTTTCTCCTGTTTGATAGGCTGTTAGATTAATCAATGTCGAGTAAAAATGTCCATAGCTTATCGTCGTTATCGACGTAAATTTAATCGCGATCTCGATAATATCTAGTTTTTCGCGCAGTCCTACTTTTAAAACAACATGTTTCCACTGTTTAAAGTTTGCTTTTTTGTTTTTAGTTGTTCCAAAGGTGTATGTTTAATTTTGTTTTTAGTTTGTTCCAAAGGTGTAAAAAAAAAAAGTTTTTTTTTTAATGTGATAAATTTAGTTTGCAAAGAGTTCACTTGGTATATTCCTTATAATAATAAACGTGGAAACAAGTTATTATGTTTATTACATTCCAATAATATACACGCATCTCTAACATACATCCCGGTTTTCTGTTTAGATAGGTTTCTAGATACTTTCCAAAGTAAAAACAATGATAAAACAAATTATGCAGAATTGTTTCTTTTTATGTAGTGATGACATTGATAAAATGTCACAATATTTGCATTACATTGCTAATGGAGTAATGGTCTTCCTTCTCATCTATCTTCATACTGAATTGTGATTGGACTTAGAGTCATTACTGTATATGCAAGGAACCCGTGTTGATTATTGTTTACTATATGCTGAATCAAAGCCTACAACTAATACTCTTTATAGTGTATTCTGCATTAATATAGGCATATTTCTCTGTTTTGCAGTCTTTCTTTGGACAGCACTGATCTGCAATATGTTTGCTCCCACATGGATTATCCCTGTCGCTTCATGCTTAGCGCTGCTAGGACACAGACTGTTATTCCTCACCGGGTATTTGCCCCACCCTGCCACCTGCAAAAGTCAAAGGACATGGTTCTATCCCTACTGCCTCTCTGTATGACCGCAGCCCACTCTCTTCTTGGTGTCCATCCATTCTCACGTCTAGATGTGCTCATTGTTCCCTCAGGGTTCTCCAGTCTGGGCATGGCCAGGTAAATGGTGCATTTATCTCAAATATGATTCTGGAATAATAATATTTTGTTTGATCTGTAGTGTGCAGCAATCATAAATAATGTGTAGAGGTAGAACTGAACTGATCCGTTTTATCCCGTTTGGATACTTAAAGGAATGTCATGATTTACAAATCCCATATCACTTACTTTCATCCTTGGAATGCAAAAAGAGATAGGTTTTTATTTATTTATTTATTTTTTCTGTGTGATTGCAATGAATAAATGTTCAAAATGTTAAAAACTTTAAAAAGGACAAAATGCTCTTTAAATCATATAATATCATAAATGTGGTCCATAAAATTCATGCATTTTATTCCAAGTCTTCTGATGCTTTTTGGTGCATTGTATTCTTTTCATCATTCTTGCATGGAAAACAGTGACCAGGACATTTTTCAAAAACTTCTCCTTATGTGTTTAATGGAAAAAAGAAATTCGTACATATTTAAAACAAAATGAGGATTATTAAATGATAATTTCTGTCTGAATTGTTTTGTTTTAAAACATAATTGCAGTTATTTTTCAGTGAACACAACTTACAGAAAAACTACGTATATGTATCAGTAATATCTACTCGGTTACTATCGTAACCTCAGTTCCCTGAGATAGGGAACGAGTATTGCGTAGCTATACGCAGTGGGGAAACTCCTTTTCCTCAATTTACTGAAGCTTTTGTGTAAAACGCATTTGCAGCTGCAATGGCGCGGGCGCCTCTGACGTGCGACCAATGAGCTAGCCCTGTGTCATTACACGTTACAGAGCCCGCCAAGGGGGGTGTGGCCATAGCCTATAATATTCCCCCGAATTCGCCATTATAGCAGGTTTAACGACTGAAGCGACAGCTCACCAGGCTACTATAGTGCGGCCGGCTACGCAATACTCGTTCCCTATCTCAGGGAACTGAGGTTACGATAGTAACCGAGTAGTTCCCTTTCGAACGGTCACTTCGTATTGCGTAGCTATACGCAGTGGGGACGCCATGCAAAACGCCGCACTATAAGTAACTGGTTGCCACTGAAACTCAGGACCCCTGAGCTCACCGAACAAGCCAGAAAACCAAGAATATATAACAGACTAGACACCGTCGGGTCTAGAATAATATATATGTGTCAGTACAAACCAACATAATACACCAATAAAACCAGACACTGTCGGGATTATTAGCATAGGAAAAACAACCGGCCAAAGCGGGTTTCATATATATACATATATATATATGTATCTGATTGTGCACAGTAACACTTTTAGTCAAGACCAGACACTGTCGGGCCTTAATCATACCGAAAGCACCTTCGCTTGCAGGGAAGGCACCTCCATATTATAGAACTTCATGAATGTGGAAGGCGAGGACCAGCTGGCCGCATCACAAATGTCCTGAATGGGAAAGCCAGATGACCAGGCCCATGACGAGGCCATGCCCCTGGTTGAATGGGCCTTGATACCGATAGGGCAAACCTGACCCACTGAGGTATAAGCCATAGAAATGGCATCCACTATCCATCTAGACAGTCTTTGCTTAGTGACTGGATCACCCTTAGATCGGCCACCAAAGCAGACAAAAAGCTGTTCTGATTGTCTGAAAGACGCAGAACGCTCCAGATAGGTTCTCAGCGCTCTGACAGGGCAGAGAAGATTAACCTCCCCATTCTCGGCAGAAGGGGGAAGGGCTAATAATTAGGGGTGGCACGGTACATGAAAAAACATCCGAACCGTTCGGTTCGCTTGTCTCGGTTCGGAGCGTGTGTGTGTCTCACGGTTCGACGCATGCGCAATGTAGCCTCGTGCCCGTATGTGACCTCAGACATGCGTTTCCTTTTCGCGCGAAATAAGACGTGTGTGGACATACATATGAGGCTTGTTCGACTTGAACCGGCGCTGCACAGAGCGATCGTTGAATGACATCAAAGTACCGCGAGAGCGACGGCTCCGTATGCTTTTCAATCACTCTCGCGGTACTTTGTCATAAACCGATCGCTCTGTGCAGCGCCGGTTCAAGTCGAACACGCCAGTAAAAGTGGAGTATGGAGTGTCAGGTCACGTCACGCGGAGAAGTGGCAAGTGGGAGAGATAAGGAAGGCTAACCGGAGTTGGAGGATGCGCCAGCGTCGTATAAGTCCGGTGTGTGGGAACATTTTGGATTTCATGTTATGATATTTACATATATAGCAGCTACAGTGGCACTTTAAGTTTAGATAAGAACTCCAGTCATATGTTTCCAAATACTGCACTTTAATTTCAAGTGAAAATAATGTATCCTCACTCTCAGGGAATAGAAGCATTGTTGAACTTATGTTTCACTTTATGATTATGGCCTTTGCTATTGCTATAGCCTAATTATAGGCAATTATGTTTCATGTATTTTGACTTATTTAAAAGACAGAGTTTTAAGAGTTCCTCTCTTTTCCTTTTAAAAGATAATTTTTTTGTAAGAGCTACACTTAAGTTGGCAGTTTGATAAATGCAAGTTAATTTCAATCTTTGTGTGCTAAAAGTGCACATAAGTTCCTGTAGAGATAGTGATACACATTCTACTTTTTTGCCAAATAAACGAAAAGCATGTCATCAATGTCTTCTCTCTTGCTGTATCAAAATCTCACCTAGCTTTCCTCGGAGATGGTCCCAATAATGTGCTTAAAGTCAAGTCAAATTCAGTTTGTGCATGATTGCATGATATAACATTTTTGTTAATACTGTATCCTAAATTGTGGATAATTAAGCTATATATCATATGCTGAAGTACATTTCTGGAGTGTTAAAGATTAAAAGAAAAAATAACAACAAGAACCGTACAGAACCGAAAACCGTGACCCTAAAACCGTGATACAAACCGAACCGTGGGTTTTGTGAACCGTGCCACCCCTACTAATAATGTAATAACATGTGCTCTGAACGGCGTTGAGAGCACTTTGGGTACATAACCATGCCTGGGTTAGAGAATGACTCTGGAATCATCTGGTCCAAACTCCGAACATGAAGGGCTCACAGAGAGAGCCTGCAGATCTCCCACTCGCTTGATAGATGCCAATGCCAACAGGAGAGCAGTCTTTAGCAAGAGAGGTTTAGATCAACCGACTGGAGCGGTTCAAAAGGCGGACCCTTCAGGGCCCCAAGGACTGTGGAGAGGTCCCAAGGTGGCACTGAAGGAGGTCTGGAGGGGTTAATCCTCCTAGCACCCTTTAGAAACCGTACCACCAAGTCGTTTTTTCCTAGTGATTGGCCAGCCACCAGAGCATGATGCGCTGCAATGGCTGCCACGTACACTTTGAGCTTGGACGGGGAGCGGCCCGCGTCCAACAGCTCCAGCAGGAAGGAGAGTACCACAGATACCTCACATGACTCTGGGTCAACACGATTTTTCGAGCACCAGCTGGAAAAACCCGACCATTTCAAAGCATAAAGGCGCCGAGTAGACGGGGCCCTTGCTTCAGAGATAGTGCTTAAGACTTTCACAGGAAGGTCCCTGGGTACCCGTTTAGGGGCCATACATGGAGGGTTCATAAATCGGGTTGAGGATGCCATATCGTCCCGTTGGCCTGTGTGAGGAGGTCTTTCCTCATTGGAACAGGCCAGGGAATTGTGTCTGATAACTGAACCAGCTC
Organism: Gila orcuttii; assembly: GCA_026230005.1. Classification (NCBI taxonomy): domain Eukaryota; kingdom Metazoa; phylum Chordata; class Actinopteri; order Cypriniformes; family Leuciscidae; genus Gila; species Gila orcuttii. The sequence continues at coordinate 23,844,569 of JAPDVR010000015.1, forward strand.
TGGAAACCACGGCTGGATTTCCAGATAGGGGCCACCAGAAGGACTGGGCATCCGCCCTCCCTGATCCGTTTGATGACTTGAGGAATCATCGAGACGGGGGGAAAAGCGTAAAGGGGGCGGTTGGGCCATGGATGGGCCAACTCGTCCCTGCTCTTCAAGAAGAACACTTTGCAGTGGGTGTTGGCTCTCGAGGCGAAAAGGTCGATTTCGGCCTCGCCGAACACACTCCATATCAGACTGACTGTCTGTGAGTTCAGGGACCACTCGCCTAGGGGAGTGTTGCCCCGTGAGAGCATATCCGCACCCAAATTCTGGACGCCAGGAATATGCGCTGCTCCCAGGGAGTTGCAGTTTGGTCTGTGCCCATAAAAGGAGTTCTCTCGCCATAGCATGCAGGTTGCCTGACCTGATGCCCCCCTGGTGATTTATGTAGGCCGCCACTGACATGTTGTCCGTGCCGACTAAGACGTGGTGACCTCTGAGGTTTGACAGAAATGCTTTCAGGGCCAAACCAACTGCTTTCATTTCCAGACAGTTGATATGTAAGCTCTGCTCCGTGCTCGACCGGAGGCAGGCTTGCCCTCGTGCAGCGCTCCCCACCCAGGTTGGATGCGTCTGTAAAACCACTTTCCTCCTGGAAACTACTCCCATGGCCACACACTCGTGGTACCAGTCCTGAGCCCGCCAGGGAATCAGGGTCCTTAAAGAGCCGTGATTCACCATGATGCGCAGGCTGCCTGACTGCCATGCATGGGTTGGCACATGGCGTTTCAGCCAGTGCTGCAGCGGGCGCATGTGCAGTAATCCCGTCCGGAGTACTGACGACGCTCCTGCCATGAGACCGAGAAGTTTCTGAAATTTCTTTAGGGGCGCGCACTCTGAATGAGGCTGCAAGCGTTTGCACCGAGAGCGCGCACTCTCGTGTGAGCCGCGCTGTCATCGTCACAGAGTCTATAACTGTGCCCAGAAAGACCACGCTCTGGTTGGGGTTCAGTTTGCTCTTTGTAACATTGATTGTGAGACCCAGACATTCTAAATGGCCGAGAATCAAATCCCTGTCAGCCAGTAGCTCAGCTCTCGACTGTGCCAGCACCAGCCAGTCGTCCAGATAGTTTAGCACGCACACTCCCTGAAGTCTCAGGGGAGAGAGCGCTGCATCCATACACTTCATGAATGTACGGGGTGCTAATGACAGACCGAACGGCAGAACGGTGTATTGATGAGCCTGACCCTCGAAGGCGAATCTCAAGAATGGCCTGTGACGAGGGTTTATCTGAATGTGAAAGTATGCATCTTTCAGATCCACTGTAACAAACCAGTCCTCCAGGCAAACTTGCGAGAGGATGTGTTTGATAGTTAACATTTTGAAGGGCCATCTCATGAGAGCCTTGTTCAAATGTCTCAAATCAAGTATGGGTCTGAGACCGCCTCTTTTGCTAATAAATTCTGCACTTCGGTGCGAAGCACGTGACCCACGCTGCCTCTCACCGAAATCTCGATGACCGCCTGAAACTTTGGGGGTCTGCGAGCGATTTAGAGCAAGTGATTTGGAGCGAGTAGCCTCGCTTTATAGTGTTTATGACCCAACTCGACACACCGGGGGTGGCTTGCCAGGCCGGCACCCATGTGGCTAGGGATTGACACACTGATTGGGACGGGTCGCCTACTATGGGGGGACCTGATACCCTTACATTGTGATTTGTGCACATACTGAGTGTTGGACTGACTGAACAAGCTTTTGCCTGTGGGAACCCGTGTGTTGTGATTGTGAAACTTTGCGCACATACTGAGTGTTTGGACTGACTGCACAGGCTTTTTCCTGGGAAAGTCAGTGTAACAACTGGGAGAGGGCCGCCTAGCGAAGGGGGACCGTGAGCCCATGTGTTGTGATAGTGAAACTTTGCGCACATACTGAGTGTTGGACTGACTGCACAGGCTTTTTCCTGGGAAAGTCAGTGTAACAACTGGGAGAGGGCCGCCTAGTGAAGGGGGACCGTGAACCTGTATGTTGTGATTGTGAACATACTCTTTTTGTGCTTTATGTGGGTCACCGTGACAACAGCGTTTGTTTGTAGAGGCGCGCGCAGTGCAGCGGGCCTGTTGACAATAATAAAATCTTCAGCCGCCTGAGTAGGACAGGGAGCTGTGAGAAGTGTCTTGTGAAAAAATAAATAAATAAATTCAGCGGAGCCGAGATCCGAACTCGGGTCTATGTAGCGAGAATCTCAGAATCCACCACTGACCACAGGGGGGATTGACAGAGAAGAGCTCTTATAGCTTTTGCTATACAGTTTCAGCGTGGTTGATTCCAGGCATGAAAACTGCGCTGTTGTCTGAATCTAGCTAGCCGCTGTTGTCTGAATCTAGCTAGCCGCGAGCGCATGGTGTATCTTTAGGACGGGGTAGCTCGCTTGTGTTGTAAAGAGAGCTAGCCGCGCGAACATCTACCCGCACGCTTCTTCCGTCGAGGCGACGAGGGAAGAAACGGGGGGGAAGCGCGAGAGGTGGTTTGCCGTCCCAAAGGAGAGCTAGCCGCGAGCGCATGATGTACTTTTAGGGCGGGGTAGCTCTCTTGTGTTGTAAAGAGAGCTAGCCGCGTGAGCATCTACCCGTGCGCTTCTTCCGTCGAGGCAACAAGGGAAGAAATGGGGGGGGGGGGGGGGAGCGCGAGAGGCGGTTTGCCGTCCGAAAGGAGAGCTAGCCGCGAAGGCATGATGTACTTTTAGGGCGGGGTAGCTCTCTTGTGTTGTAAAGAGAGCTAGCCGCGTGAGCATCTACCCGTGCGCTTCTTCCGTCGAGGCGACGAGAGAAGAAACGGGGGGAAGCGCGAGAGGCGGTTTGCCGTCCACAAGGAGAGCTAGCCGCGAGCGCATTATGCAATTATGACCAAACAGGCATACTCTCGCAGAGAGAGCAGCCTCCATCATAGAGTGCGGTTCAGCATGGGGGGTTCCCAGGCCTGTGCCGCACACACAAGACGTGGCACAAGATGAGCGAGGCATTTGAAACAACGCCTCGTACACTTAAACACAGAATATACAATAGAAAGTATATAGCGTCGTCGCCGGATAGCCACAGGTGAGACGGCGTCAGGAGAAAACGGCTGAGAAGGCGTAGTCTGCTGAGATGATGCTCGCTCAGGCTGAAGGGCTTGTTCAACGGCGAAAGGCTTAGTAAAACAGTCAGAGACATGAAGTTGTCGCTGAAGGAGTAAAATCTGCTATAATGGCGAATTCGGGGGAATATTATAGGCTATGGCCACGCCCCCCTTGGCCCGCGCCATTGGATGTGCAGTTGCCGCAGCACAGCCTATGAGCGAGCCAGACACTCAATGTGCTAGCTGTGCAGCTGCAAATGCGTATTACACAAAAGCTTCAGTAAATCGAGGAAAAGGAGTTTCCCCACTGCGTATAGCTACACAATACTAAGTGACTGTTCGAAAGGGAACTCATCAACAGTGGTAAATTAAAGCACTGACCTGTCTTATTTAGTCTGCAAAGCAGAGGTTTTTAGAAGTGACATATATATATATATATATATATATATATATATATATATATATATATATATATATATATATATCAAGCCATTGCTTGGCAGCTGTTCCCACTGATTCCTTTTGGGCATTGCCCTCCAGCATGCCACCGTTTTTATGAATTGACCGATTTAAATGCTCTTTTTGGCTAACCATGCTGTTTGTTTAGTAGTCTGGGTGGCGTTAGGTGGTGAGAACCTGTTGGATCTGTTTAAATGGCTGCAGTGAAACTCATTTTCCTTACACTGCTCAGGAAGGTCACTGTTCAGGAAATGCTCAATGAATCGTATGCGTGCACTGAGTTTTTGTTTGTGTTTACAATATACCAAGCTCTATGTTTTCTTAAAATCATTCCTTAACTAGAATTCAATGTGGAATTTCAGGCATTGCACAATTCCCAGTGAAGCAATCGCTTCGGATATAAGATATATTATATATATATATATATATATATATATATATATATATATATAACACTAGTAAGAAAGGTGACCACAGGTCTTCCCGTATTTCCCACCATCTCCTTGTCCAGGAATAAGTATTCCACAGGATATGAGGTCATTACCCAGTGCCCCAGGCTGGTTCCAGCCATTCACAGAGAGAAAATGTCACATTCTAATTAGCCCTGGCATGCATCTTAACAGCGGTCACTCCTGTGTTTTTCTTTTCCTGAATTAGTTACTCCTTTTTTGCTTGAACTAATGTGAAGGACAGGACTCAGGACTGCAGGGTTTTTTTGGTCTGGAGAGAATTTAGTTATAAACTCACCGTTTATTTTTGGTTTTATTAGCCTCCTTGCAAAAACTGCCAGTGGATGACAGAAATATGTCTGTGTGCGAGAGAAACAGATACTCATACTCGCTGTCCTTTGCCCTGTACGGATCACAGCAGGAGACAGTCGGCCACCCCTTCTCTAGGGAATGGTACAGTCCTCCAGGACTTTCTTGAAGCACAAATCAGAGCGAAAAAGAGAGATCAACAAAGTACATTTGGGGCCAGGAGAGGGGCACTTTGAGATCCCAATCCCCCAGGATGTGGGAGAGGATGTGTTGATTATTTCCAGCAACAAAAGCCATTCACTCCTGGAACCACTTCAGAGACAGGAGCTGTTTAATCTGAAAATTGTGAAGTATGTGGGCCCAAATCCTTGGGGCCAAGCCAATATCTGCTTTTACATCATGCTTGTTCATTTGCAGCTGGGGCTTTGGACATAGAAAAGTGGTGCTGCTGGTGGTTCTCTGGGGGGAAGGAAGTAAAGATTAAGAAGTCAAGAAAGGCCAGGCCTGATAGTGTGTGCTGTGCTTCCTCCCAAATACCCGAATGACTGCTGTCCCAGTGCAGAAAAAAACAGCAATCCCACCGGGACGTTATTCTTGGCTCGATTCCTCCGAGTCTGATTCGTGAAGTCCTAGAATCTGATGACAGGCTTTTTGAAGCTTGAGGAAATATTACTGCGAGGAACATCATCACACTTCCATCCTGTGTATGGCTGACCGATCACGTAGGGAAATTTCTGGGCTGTGGCGGCTACCAGGTGATGACGTAAACACAAGATGCTCGTATCTTCAGAGGAAGGGCACAGCACTTTCCTCAACTTTGAAGGCTCTCACTTTCTGTCCCTCAACACCTCTTTTACGCCACAGCAGGACATAGTTGGAATACTTCATATGCCAGATGTGCAAATATGGGCATCGGCTGCTTTTCTGCGAGACTGAGGGCTTCTGCAGCTTAGAGAAATCTTATTTCATTGTGTTTTCCCACGCTATGTCAATGATGTAAGGTGTTTAGTGACAGTAGGTGGGTAATAGCTTTATTTACTGATGTCTTTTATGTAGAATCCAAAGCTGTATTGTTGCAGCTGCTAATTAAGTCATCATTGGATTGTTGCTGTATGTTAAGACAAGCACACCACCAGTAGTGCTTTTGGGAGAGATTCAGATATGTCCAAATAAATAATTTGTAGAGAGACAGGTTAAAGGAATTCTCTGGGATGTTCCTGCTCAATATTATGCATCCAGACGTTCTCATGAGTAATTGCCAACCCACTTGACGTGCATTTTGTGTACTTTTACACTGTAAATAAATAGCTCATCTCGGTCAATTACTTGGCAATTACTCTGCTGCTAAGACAAGCATTTGACCTTATATAGCCTGTTAGATCTGTCTGAACTCTTGAGGCGGTTTGGACTGGCACCCAAGGGGGGAGGGGAGAGATCATGCCATTTAAGGCAGAACCATGCCTTAAAAAATCTCACTAGCTCTTCACAGCTTAAAGGAATATTCCAGGTTCAATACAACTTAACTCAATTTACAGGGCAGATGGGTGTTACAAAGTTGAATACCACAAATTAAATTCAACCTGCATTTTAACTTTTTTGAGGCACTCACAATAGAAGTGAATGGGGCCAATCCATAAATATTAAAATACTCACTGTCTTAGGATAGCCACAAGACAATAATAATATGGGTGTTAACATGAATTTAGTGTGGGAAAAATGTACTTTTCTGTGTAAAGTTATATCCAATTTTATAATTTTGTTGCCATGATGTAAATCCTACAAACCTAAAACTACTAGAAATTATGATTTCAACGGCTTTACGGCTCAAATAATTTACAAGCTTTAACAGAAGAATAGAAGTGCTTTAACTATTATTAGCTACAGTATACATTTCTTCTTTTAAGTGATCAAAACATTTTCTACATGCTCTTACATTGTAAGTACCTCAGATTAACCTTTATTTTTTTTTAAGAGAATGATGGACACATTACAATTATTTGTTATGGTAAAAAAACATTATACCACAAATGCTGTTCTTTGAGCTTGTATAGAACTTGAAATATTCCTAGAAAAGTCAAAATTATCATAGACCTGTCATTCTACTGTATATAAGTGAATTGTGTGCTTCATCTGGATTTGAGCATTTTTGGGGGGAAAAATGCTTTTCATGTTGACTATTTGTTGGAAATAGAGCAGGTGGTATGTTCTGCCCAGAGAGGTATAGACCTTCAGCCTGGGGGCAACCTACTCTTCATATTTCAGCACCTGAACAGGTAGTCAGCAATTGCATAGAAGGAATAAAGAAGTTTGTTTCCCAGAGGTGCTGTGTTTGCTGTTCAAGAGCTGTGCTCGCACACGCTTTTCGGTACATATATTACGCAGGGTAGGACAATGTGTTAGGACTTTGAAGTGATTTTGGTATTCAGCGGAGTTATGATTATGTAAACTCTCCAAAGATTAACAATATACAATTTTTTACCAGTTTTAGAAACATGCACCACCCACATGCGGCAAATTTGGGATTCGAAATGTTTTAGGGCGTATTAATCATCCTTCATGCGTTCTGACTCACCAGAGTATGTTAGATTACAACTGAATGAAATAAATTATTGGATTTTGAAGTTCTGAATAACACAGGCATTATGTGGACCAGGGGTAATGAAAAAGCAAAAACATTATTTAAATGTAGGCTCACATTTTAATATCGGCGAGTTTGTGGCTGCATGAAATGCTCTTATTATAATCAGGCTGCTTCTGCCTTTGGTTGTTGAAATTGGTCAAATATTATGTTTTTTCTACCGAGTGGGAAGGTCTGATTAGATATTCTGATTGGGCCACACATGAATGTCCCAAACAATGAAGTAGTGCCCCTTTTCAGCAATACTTTGGTTTGTAATTGGAGACTCTGGTTCAGTTTTGAGGGTATTGTAGGTGTGTTAGGTTTTTTTAGTGGTTACAGGTAGCACTTACCTCATTGTAATATCTCTATCTAGTACCAAACTCATTTCTTTGCTGATATGCCCTTCCTCTAGACTTAAAATGACCATATGGGGAAAGGAAAGAGGAGTCCCATGGGTGCGGAGCGTAATGTGGACGACGGATGTGAAGCTTTTGGAATGTGCTGGAATAGCCAAGGAGCTCGGAAGGCTGAGATAACGCCACTTTAATAGCCCTTTCTCTCGCTCTTTCTTTTCGCTCCCTCACTCTCTCTCGCTTTACTTTCTTGTTTCACTCATCTCTGATTGCTGAGTAACCTAAGAAGTGTGTGACAGAGAGCATCTTTCAGACCAGGGGGACTTTGGCACGAAAGATGGCTGTTAATCAAATTGTCAGGGATGAGATGTTTTTCTCTGCCGAGAGTCCACAGAGAGGGTTTTCTGTCCCTCCTTTGGCTGTGTGTGCAAAAAAGCCACCACAAGCAAAAGAATTCAGAGCATGCCTGCACCTGGTGGACAGTGAAGCATGTTTAAAAGGCAGACAGATTTCTAGATTTTTGACTTTATTAGGCTGTTTTGAAATCATTAGGTGCTTTTTCACTTTCCTGATCTCCCCGCCTGGATCCACGCCGTAAATCCCCTCTTCTTTCTTTAAATGTAAATAAGCAGCATCCGATTTAGAAAGCAGGTTGTTATTAGTACTACATTCCTGTGTTGTTATATCAGCGGCCCTTGCTTTCTTGCTTTATCCGTCTCATGCTTAACCCCTTTCTGGAAATCCAGCCTGAGTCATACCCCTTTTTTCCCGCCACGTCTTCATTGACAGGTTGATTCCAAAAAACTGTCTTCGTTGGTGTGGATGGAGCCTCTCGCTCCAGTTTCAGACCAGACTCATATTCTCCACTGTAAATAGAGAGCTATATAAGAAAACAAATGGATATTGCTGTGTGGGACAGAGCGTGCGTCTAAATGAATCAAATCTGTATGGCACGGAGAGAGTTTATTTGGCCCTGGGGCTGATTTAAGGCAGTAGGAGTGGCAGTAGAGGCTGGTAAACTAGAGCAAAGTGTGAGGTGGGGAGCCATTACCCAGCATCCCTGGAGTAGCATCTACCACACGAAAATCCAGAATGGATGAGGCCATTCAAAGACTGGGCAGATGTCCCTGCTATGTGTATACTGAATCACTTGATGACACTGTAAAAGCTCCTGCCATTGCGTTTAATCTGATTCTCCGAGCCAAGAAAGCTGCCTTTCTTCCCCCAGACCTCCGGCCAGACACAAATATAACAAATCCAAGCACAAAGAATCTTTAGAAGTCTGTTGCACACTAGGAGAGGGTGTTATTGCTAGATTCAAGCTAATCATCCTGTCAGTGGAGTCAGGATAAAAGCTGGAGAGATATTTGCAAAAGCACTTATAAACAAGAAATTGACACTGTGGTTAACCAGCTAAAGTCACAATATAAACTTAATTTTGTGTGGACTGTTGTCACTGTACACATTTGAGAACATATATATTTGTATTATTTATTTCAATGAATTATTACATTAAATAATACAAGTAGCCTACACTTTATGTATTTAATCTTACTTTATGTACAAGTGTTTTTGCTGTTGACCTTTGGTGATTAAGTCAAAAACAACTTTAATTTTTTAATTTTGTGTTGAACATGTATACTGTGCTTCTGATAGCCGAATGGCAGAGCAGTTGAAAGGTGCGTTCATGTTGAACCATCTGTTTTACGGGTGTGAATTTGCTTTGCTTGGGTGTGAATGTTCAACCTGAAAGACAATTGCTTTGCTCTTTGTGTGAATAGACCATTTATTGAGGATTTGTTTAGATTTTTCACACAATGTTTTTTGTGGAGGAGTCTAAATAAATTCCTAACAAAAAGAGGGATTACTGTTAGCACTTCTACTGACGGATTGTGCTGGGGTTTTTTTTACTGCAAAAAATCACTCATATTAACTTTTAAAAGGTTTTTCCATTGTTGTTTTATCAGTATATTTAATTAATATTTAGAATTTGTTGTATATTTCTTATTTTATTATTATTTTTTTTTTATTTTATTTCAAATGACAGAATGTTTTTTTAATGGTTTTTGTTTTAGTCAACTATATTAACCCTGGTTTGCAGAGTTGTGTAATCTGATGCATTTCTGAGTGAAATCGAATATTAAATGAAAAAAATATTTTTTATATTATACAAATATTATACATATTTGGCAAATCAGGAATTGGTTGTTGTTGTTGTTGTTGTGTGTGTGCGTGCGTGCGTGCATGCGTTTGTGTGTGTGTGTGTGTGTGTCTGTGGCTGTGTATATGCATTATTCTTACATTTTTGGATGAAGCAAGATTTTAAATGAGAACAAAATATAGAGGGGGTGGATCAGAGGAGACTGTAAAATAAGAGGGATCTATGAAGTCAGTTGAAAAGAAAAGTTGTTTCAGTGTGGTTATAGTTATATTTTCATAAAAGATTATAAAGACAAATATATTGTATGAAGAAAGTAAACGGGGTCAAGTTTGATTTCATTTGGTCTTTTTTCAGTGTCCTGCATTCCATGCGTGCCAGAATTCTGCCAATGACTTCACTCATAACATAGCTTTGAACGTTGGAAGGAAGCTCACATAATGGGGCCTTGCACGCTGTAAGCTTTGCATAAACATCTGTTGCTGCTTCTCAGTCCGGATGGTTTTTCTGGTGCTGATGAGTGCCTCCGGCTCGGTTTACGAACGCTCTTCAGCAATCCTCTGTAACGTTAATGTGGAGCAATCAAGTTAAAATGGTGCCATGAGGCACTCGCGATAAACATCGGCAGCGATGCGAGCATGGGTTTATTTTCCAGATTTCCCACTCGTATGGTAGATAGAACGTCTACATATGGATTGCATTGTTGTTGTGATCTGCAACAGGCTGCGTTTGCTTCATGGAGCGTACGCCACAAATCCTGATAGTCTCTGCACTGCAGCGGCCTCTGTGTGTGGGTATTTATTCCCAGGATTTACATGTTTGACACATGTGATCTGTCCTAAAAAGGTCTGGCATGCAAAAGGAGCCCCACAGGGCCTACAGAGAGAATCACACCTCATTTTGCAACTCCACAACTTAATCTACAGTCTAGACAGGAATACCACCCATTAAAGCCTGAAAGCCAGGAAGAAAAGGGACTGTGGCAGATCAGGTTTGTTCTGCGAGGTTCTTCCAGGGTTTTCCATCTATAATAAGCTCATGCAATCAGACTGAGGAGAGTGGGAAATTAAATAAGAGACAAAGAGAAAGAATAAGTGCAGGCAGCACATTATGGAGCCACTTTGAGGAGACGGGGGGGTGAAGATAAATATGGCTTTGAATGTCTGGAATGGCACTAGCTCATACACTTCTCATTGGGAGTTGCTCATTGCCTAGTGGTTAATGATCTGAATTCAGGGGCATAACTACCCATTTGTTGGAGGCTGGTGCCCTTTAGTGCTTTTCTATCACTGTATAATGTAGTTTAAAAGTGTTCTTCTTACCTTTCAGCTTTTTAGACCTACAATGTGCAGTTGTTGAGCAATAATCAATAACAGTCGGTTTTGCTGTCTCAAGTATACATGAAATAATGGATTGAAGTATTAAATTCAAGTACAATTCCAAGGCCAATTATAGTTCAATTAACATGTATTCTTCATTTTCACTCAGAAATCGCTAGTAAATTTTATAAATGACTACAAAGATAAATTAAATGTGAAATTGTGAAGGATAATATTTTCTTGTTAAACGTATGCCAATTATCTTTCTTTTATTCAACTTCAAAAAAAGTATTGTACTGTACTAGATAAGGATGAGCGTCACTTCGGTATCTAGGTCATTTAGGATGATTTTACAAAAAACATTTTTGGTATAAGACTAATTTTTTGGGGCTTTTCTTTCTTTTTCTGTTTGTTTGTTTTGGTACAATGAAAGCCAATGGGGTCCAATATTGTTTTGGGTGTTGCTCACAAAAGAAAAAAAGTCATGCAGGTTTGAAATGACATGAGGGTGACTAAATGATGACAAACTTCATTTATCCGTGAACTGTCCCTTTTAAGCAATTTTGCTTCTCAAGTAGCTTTATCTTGTTATCTTGTATGTTTAAATATTTTTGCTGGAAAAAGAAAATGTAATTAGGCAGGTTACCAATAAACACAATTAGGCTTATTGTAGATGGGGAATGAATTATTCCCACCAAGTTTTCCTCCTCCATAACTCTGACATTCCATGTTGAGAGTATGATGATGATTTTGCCATGTTTGAAATCTGAACCATTACATTCCATTTTCAGTGTTTCCTCTGGTAATTACAGGGCAAGTGGGGATATTCTGTTCTCTGATGAAAAGACCTGATTCTTAAATATTTTTGTACAGATATCCTCCAGGAATTTTTGGTTTATTAACTTACAGTACATGTGTTTGCTTGTGTGTGGCATCAGTAAAAGAGAACCTGTGTAGTTCAGTTTTGGATGAACTTTTACTTGGATAGACCTATCTATCTATCTATCTATCTATCTATCTATCTATCTATCTATCTATCTATCTATCTATCTATCTATCTATCTATCTATCTATCTATCTATCTATCTATCTATCTATCTATCTATCTATCTATCTGTCTGTCTGTCTGTCTGTCTGTCTGTCTGTCTGTCTGTCTGTCTGTCTGTCTGTCTGTCTGTCTGTCTGTCTGTCTGTCTGTCTGTCTGTCTGTCTGTCTGTTCAATTTTAGGCAAATCCAATGATTATTTAATAAGTTGTTGTGTCAACCTTATACCAATCAGGTTAGAGATTTCTGTATTGGGAAACTACTTTCCCGTTTTGTGAGAATTATGCATCAGGCGGTCAGTGAACAGACTCTGGTGCTTCACATCTGAAAAGAAGGCTCTGTGGCTACTAAAGAGAACCCTTTTTCCTAGCATTTGAACAGTGTCCACCTTTAAAGAACAAGCTTATGTTGTTTACCACTTCTCTTTAACAGCGTTGAACATTTTCTGTCATCTATATCCAGAAACTGGGCTTTTTTCAAAGTCCCTCAGCTCTACTTTAGAGAACTCTTTGGGCACACAGAATCCCGCTAAAATAACATATCGATGACTTCTGGGAACCATAACAGTGTGAATGAAAGGCACACCTGCCACCTTCAACTCAAGAGTCAAGGCCAACCTTTTTATTGATTTCCTGCTTGTCGCTGTGGTCATTGTGTAAAGAAAGCAACAGTAGGGAAGAAAAAAACTCCAGACTTTCCAAAAAAAGCATACATAAAACTCTCAGATTATTTTATCAGGTTCATTTTGTGAGGGAAGAAAAACGCTTGTGGCTATCTACGACAGTATGTGTCACATTTGAAAACCATTATGTGGCCAAACCAAAGCCTTAGGACACAATAGAAACGGGTTTGTTTTTCCTGACTCGTAGGAACTTTGTTTGGAACATGGTCTTGATAACAGCCCATTTGCTGTACGAAACACAAGGCTATCTGGTTGAAAAGGTCACTCAAGGTAATTTCGGGTGAGGAGGCAAACAATACTATATTTCATTTGGTTTTATGTGCAGTCTCAATTGTGTAAGAAAAAACACAACCTCAGGATTCAAAGAGCCTTATCTTACAGTTGACATTTTTTCCAGCTTAAGCTGTTGTCGTTCAGCACATTTCACAGTGGAACTTTTCCCAGTAACATCTGATGACAGTTATACGTCTTGTAATTTGCTGCTATTAGCAAATGCACCCGGATTGTTTGGTGAAGGGTGCGGCACGGGTGGCTACTCTGAAATCCACTGGCAGCAAACAGGCCTCATTTTGGCTGAGAGCTCCACCTCCTTAACGACAGTATGTCTATGGCAGAGAAAATCCCACACTTTGATGTTCTTTCAGGGTGGCTGAGTTTTATAACATGTTATAACTAGATCAGAGCTGAAGTCAGAGCTCTGAGCTCTCAGCACCCGCAGTAACATTATAAGCAATGATTTGTTTGTAGACCAATTACAGTACAACCATGGCGTCTAATCCTAGTCGTTTTTAAAGTTTCTTCCCCTTTTAAATGGTAAAATAAATCTTTCTCTTGTTTTCTAGTCCACATATCATGTTCCTGTCTCAAAGCGTGCTAACGGGTGAGAGGAACCTCTGTGGGGCAAGATTGTGCCATGAAATCGCCCATTCCTGGTTTGGGCTGGCCATTGGAGCACGGGATTGGACGGAAGAATGGATCAGCGAGGGTTTTGCCACTTATTTAGAGGATGCGTTCTGGAACCACGTTCAGAAGGTATCACGATAAAGTAGAATCTTTGAACGCTTATGTGGTGCCAATCTAAGTTTCATCATTTCACAAACAGGATTTGTTTTTTCCTCTCAAACAGTAAAGCTCCAAAAAAAAAAAAGAAAGAATCTTAAATGCAGCATGTTTACCAAAATTCATTACACACCTATTAGAGCACTTGCTGACTTGTCAGAATGTAAAATGAGTTTAAAATTAAATGGAATTTTCTGCATTAACTGGAAGACTTCACTTCCTGTAATGACTGAGATAGCTAATAATGAGACACAAACTCAAGCTTGTGAAGTGTGATTGTGCGCCGCATCAACACAGTACTTCACTTCATTCAGAATGTATTTATAATCTGTTTACCGGTTCTGAATTGAAAACTTTTGTTGTGCTAATGTAATGTTTCCAATATGTCTTAAGTTTCAACAAGCTGCATTTAAATCTGAAGTGTGTAATTGTATTGATGTTTTAAATTACTTTCTCGTATCCTGCTTCAATATTCAGAGACTGCTATCAGTAGGTCATTCATAGATTGATTTCCCTGAAGAGTATAAACTCTGGGGCTTTTTGGTGCTATCAAAATATTGATAGCACCAAAAATATAATCAAAATATAATATACAACAGACGTGCTGGCTTAACCAATGCCGAGAGTTAGAGGCGGGGATATCTGTTTGTCTGACCAATTTCTGATAGGGGTGTATTTGAGGACATCTATTCCTTGAAATCAATAGTTTGTTCCATTTGATGATGCTAGTGGTGCAGAAATGACACACTTAACCGTTAAAATGAAACTTTTGTGTTCAGACTCACTTAATTTGCAGTTGGTTGCTTTGTTTTGTTCACTTTTTTTGTCTTCCCCAGTTGGGTTGTAGAGAGGCTGAGGAGCAGAGACAGTTTAAAGCTCTGCTACGCTGGAGGAGACTGAGCGATGAGTTACAGAACTCTGAAGTAGAGCTGCAGGTCCTCAGGTATGATTGGCCATATCTGTCTCTGTCTCTCTCTCTTTGCATTGCTTCCCTCCTTCTCTAATTTCCAATCTCTAAGTGCATATACTCTCAATACTCCTCATGCAATGGCTTATCCATCATCTGCACATACAAAAGACCACGATAGAACAAGTAAATTTTTAGGAGAAGTTTTGGAACTAACATGTTTCTCGGTTACAAAGTAGGCTTAAAGTAGTCTTTTGTAATTAAAAGAGTATTTGTAATCAAATAGGGCTAGGCAACAAACTCAAGCTCCTCTGATATTTGTCTTTAAAAAATCCTCATTTTAGACTTCCGGGTTTGTCAATACGTCATGTGTCGGGTCAGGGTTCTCTCTTCGGCCGGAAATCGACTCATGTACTAGAGATGCGCGGTTGGCGGTTATAGCCGCGGATAAACCGCGGATCGGGCAGATGACGTGACGGAAAAAAATATTTTAATTAAATTCGGGCGGGTGGCGGGCGGTTTCTAGTCTCGCGGCTGTCATCAGCAGCGCCTTGTATCAGCGGATGGCGGCCGGGAAAATTGGTCAAACACGTTGGTGCGGATGGATGGCGGACGGATGATGAGTTTTGTGATGCGGTTGCGGATGAAATAATAGCCCATCCGCGCATCTCTATCATGTACATGTACAAAGCCAGTGATTCTAGTTTATAAAGGTATAAATATGGATATATTTTTTTCTTACGAAAATGCATCGCTTTGCTTCAGAAGGTCTTTATTAACCCCTTGGATTACTTTTCTGATAGATGGGTGTGTTTTTTGGGCTTCAAAATCGATTTTCTTTTTTTTTTAATAACTCAGATTGTGATTGGCTGAAAGAAGAAAGTCATATACACCTAGAATGACTTGAGTAAATTATCTAATTCCCACAATTTGCATTTACATAATTTGTCATAATTTGAGAGACATTTTGACAGATGAAACATGACGAAAATAAATATACGATTGAGACAATATATGGTTTATCTGTGTTCTTCTAGATATCTCTGGTATTTTCATAAAAATAAAGTATATTTATAATAATGCTAATGGTAATTACTATAATGCTAATCGACAGAATTTATCACTGTATAGAATTTTATAAAATAATACAATTTCTGTCCCATTCTGTGATATGAAGCCACGTCAGATCACAAAAGGAAGTTATTTCAAACACTCGGCTGACCTTATGAAGTGAGTTTAGAGTAAAACATAATTCGTTTTTATTTTATAGAACGACAGGTTTTTAAATACAGGTTTGGAAAGATTTGTGGCACGTGTTGCTTTTTCAAATTACAAAGTGACAAACTCACAGCGCTGCAGAGATAAAGCAGCATTTACTGCGATTCTATCTATCCTCTTTGATCACAATGCTGCACATCACCAAACATGCTGCGCATATACATATTTAATGAATTAGCAGCCTTTGAGATTATTTTGACTAAGTTATGCTCATGCTTTTTGTTGATGTCAAATGTCATCAAATACATCAAATCTAACTATATAGTAATATTGCCACAATTAATCTGTCTCATGGTAATATATATGGCTAATACTTGCATTTGTTTAGCTAAATCACAATTTTTTCCAATTTTCAATACAATACAATTTTATTTGTATAGCACATTTAAAACAACTGGCGTTGACCAAAGTGCTTAACAAGGCCGAAAAGACAAACAAAACAAATAAAAATATACACATAAAACACACATATCAAGATATATTAAAAGCTATTGAGAAAAAATGCGTTTTCAAAGTAGATTTAAAAATTGAACTTTCAGTAAATTGTAAATTTTCAGTCAGTCATGTTAATTTTGTGTATTGTTGGACCTATAAAGTTCATGGTAATAAGCAGTGACATATGTGTAACGAATTTTCTGTTGGAAACATTATGGTGAAATACCATATTTACGCAATCAAATTTCCAGGTAAGCTCAAGATTTTAACGAGAGCTTAAAAAAGATATGACATTTCAACTGCACAGAATAATTTCAAGCATATCATCGCATGAGTATTATTTGATATGAGATGTAATGTAATGTAATGTTCTCTTATGAAGAGCACAGTATCACAAGGTTTTATGTAGGTTTGTGGTAGGAGTAGATTACCTTGGCTTAACTTTTAAGAATGAAAAAATGAGAGTGTGTGAGATAGAGCGATAGAGCTTTTCAGGAATTCAGCTGTCACAATACCAGCAGGTTTTGAGGATCCACCTGACAGAATGTGTCTGGCCCTTCCTTCGCTTTGAGGGGCCCACACCCACTATAATCTCAGGGATAAAATGTGCAGACAGTCTGGAAGAATCCCCGTCTTGTGAATAAAACATAGAAATGTCATGTAAACTATTCGGTGAGTAATACTATCACAAGGAAAACATGTCTTTCAAATCTAGGACATTTTCAAAGATCAAACAGTAGAGCATAGCACTTGCAAGGTCACGGTTTCAATTCTCGGGATATACAAGAACTGATCACATGTATACCTTGATTGCAGTGTAAATCACTTTGGATTAAAGTATCTGCCAAGTACATATATGTAAATGTAAGGTCAGAAACTTTCAGCAAGTATGTGTATGCAACTTCAAATGCTTGGACAGTGGGTGTACTTGCATTCAATTATCAGCTTCCAGTCATGCAAAGTCAGCTTTGCACGTAGTTGCATTGCAAAATGTGGCAGAACGCAATTCATAACCGTAAGCAAGTATGTGCGCTGCCGCTCCTAGCTGCGTTTCAGTACTTGTGTGAAGTATGTTTCTGTTCACACCAACAAAAATATTTTAATGTCTGTTAAAAAAAACATTAAAAGCATTCAAATGTTAATTTTCTCATTATCACTTGTCTGTTCAAAATGTCTGTCCAATCACTGGCATGTTCCAGCTGCGTTTCAGCACTTGTTTGAAGTACATTTCAGGTATAAAGGTCTGTTCACAATAAAAAAAAAATGTGTGGCCTGCGATTTGTCTGTTTAGACCAATGTGGAAAAAACGGCAAATGAAGGTGGCGCTTATGGAAAAGTTTAAATGCATACAGAACTTTTAGCTAAACAACGTTATTTACATATGTTTTCAAACAGCCAATTAAGATTTTTGTATTCACTATAGTGTTTATCAAACAACGCCAAATATAAGAGTAAAAGAGAGCCAGTTCTGGATTCTTCATCATTTGTTTAGGTGTGAACAGGCCTTAATAAGAACCCATTATGCTTTTTACATTTTAAACTTTCTTTAGTGTGTAATGTTGAGCATGAAAAAGCTCTGCAAAGATACAAAGGATAAAGTTTACTCCAAAGAGTTGTTCTCTATATCAGTAAGCGCTGTTTCTGAACTCCCTGAAACGCCTCTATTGTAGTCTTGAGTTTTCTTCAGGGAACGTATATTTCACAATATCCCTCATTTAAATAATTCATACCCAAGGCATACGCAAAAAAAAAAAAATGAAAGAAAAGGGATGAGGCATAGTTGTTGCATTAGTAGTTTGTTGGAAACCTGCGGTTATGGTAAAGGAGTTGCAACTTGAAACGCGCTCAAAATGGTTGACCAATCAATACACTGGTCCAGCTAACCAATCAGAGCACATTGCGCTTTTCGGAAGGAGGGGCTTCATTGAGACTGGAACTATACTGAGACCGGAGTGTTACTGACAGACTGGGTAGAGAGGAGCTGCAACAATGTAAAATACATGCAAAACAACGTGTTTTAAGCATGAAAATCTATTTTAATAACCCCAAAACAACAAAATCAAGACTTTGTAAAAGGAATAATATGGCCTAACAGGTTAAATTGTTGCTCTCCTTACATAGATTACCAAGAAACTAATGTCAAAAGTAAAAGTTATAGCCGATACATTGCTGTTTCTGCTTTAGACTACAAACTGTGCTAGCGTTAAACCATTTTTTTTTTTACCATATTTTACAACTAAACTTTATTTCACCATGATGGTAGTTGTACTGACAAAAAACATTTCCTCAGCTGCGAAAAAGACATCAGCCAAAAAGAGTGGACATAGGGGAGGCGCCAGTCATTCTCATTGATTTTGACACTAGAGAATATCTGTTTATTTGTTGGTCCATCTATGCATCCGTCTGGAAAGGAAGGCTGCCCATTGTTTGATAAATACCTGTCACCCTTTTCATTGGACAGGAGGAATAATAGGAGGAATAATACATGCCTTTTAAAGGAGCTCACCCTTATCACTCTCTCCCATACAGTGAGAGAGAGAGAGAGAGAGAGAGAGAAAGGAAAGGAGGGAGACATTGCTCTTTATTTTTGGAGGGGAACCAAATGTAAGCATCAATAATGTACAAGCACAAGTGAGTGTCCCAAATACAGCTAGAAGGTAGCTGAAGCCATGAAGAGAACTGGATCCTGAAGAGGATCTGAAGCCCCAGGTTGACATGAACTCACAGATTGTTGTTGTTTTATGTAAATGAGCAGCTGGTTAATAATAATTATAATTTTCATTCTTATTAATTGATAATGTATTTAATTATTTTGACTGGCAGACAATAAAAATAGGTAAATTATATAATTATTAATTTAATTATATGTATTACATTCATCATTTTGAGTGGTGGATAATAGCACAGGTGAAATCCTGTACAGTTCATTGGAAAAGGGACCAGAATATCATAGAGACATGGAAGGTGCAACCAGAATACTCATCATAGTAGCTAGTTTTGCACAGGCAATCATCACTGTTATTTTCTTCAGGAAATGTAAAGATCTAGTTCTTTTACAATTTTTGCTGAATAAGCTTTACTGGTTAAAAGTATTAGTGAAAAATTGTTTTTTTACATCTCTATAGGCTAGATCTCCATATACGGGAAAGCATCTGTACCTCTTACCAGACCTTGCTTTACTTTCTCTGTGGAATTTTACAGCGTAGACCTGCACTGTGTGCACATGCTCACAGAGATAAGGCATTAGAGCGTGATCAATCATACTGCAGTTTATCAGGATCAAATCAGTGACACAAAGAAACAAACAAAAGCAGGTTATGATGGCTAGAAAAACACTGCACGCATATAGCTACACGCCCATTTGTCTGCAAGAAAAAAGTACGAATAAATGCTGTTGTCTGTGTTAGCGGCGCCTGAGTATCGACCATATCTTTACAAGAGCCTTTTATTGGCAAGACCAGTTAATCTCCTGAAGAAGATCAATAGTTTTTAACCGGGGTCGTCATTAAACGCAGAGATGGCCAACACTCAAAGCTCTGTTTGTCACTTGCAATCTACAGTACCTTTGGCCGTAAGGAAGGAAACACTCGGTCTGAGTTGTGAGAATGCAGCCTGTCTGATGCTTTAAATGACAGTGAGTGTCCTGAAGATCTTTAAATATCTATTATCTAAATTTGGTAGTTCCTGTTATGATTAATTGGTTCTCAGATTTGATTGGCTTGTCTGTGTTTGCATGCTCCAGACAGACTGTCTCTGCATTAGTGGTTGGGATTTAGTATAACTGTCCTTACGGGCAAGTCATTGAATCATTCATTCAACCGAATTGTTCAAAACATTGATTTATTCATGCTGATCGCATACTCTCTTTAAATTAATACTTACTTTTGTGCTGCTAAAAAGTGTGTTCTATAAAGTATGAATGAGTGTAATATGAATGTAACCTAGACCTACAACATTCGTCATGTTGTCATTGACATGTGACCTACTATTGCTTTGCTTCACTGCTATTTACATCCCTTCTCCTGTGGTCATCTGGGTGCTTTTCACCTATACTGTTATTTGAATTTGGACATATTACTGTTTTCGCATACTGTTTTTTTTTTTAGGTAAGTAGGCGTATCGGATGCAGCTACGTTTTTATGAGCGAGTCATTGCTTCTTGCTCAAATGATATTGCTTAATATATATTCAATTCAATGCATCTTTATTGTAAAAAAAAAATGCACCTGTCTCGTGACTTGAATCATACAGTAATCTTAATGTGCACTTATGTAACAAAGAGCCATAAAATGCAGTATTACTGTTATCTATGGTGCTATAGAAAGAAAAGCTATCCGGGACGTAATGGTTTCATAAATGCAATTGTTTATACACTTAGTAAACTGTTAAGGGGTCTTAATGTATGCTGATGTAAGTATATTCTTATCCAGAGTGCTGTAGATGCAGCACTTTGCATTAAAGAGATCACCAGTAGCGGCCTTTGCTATGTTTCACCCATTCACTTGAAACGGGCCTCACAACACAAGGCTTGTCCTTTAAAAAGAGCCCCACCCCGATCACGATTCGCACACACCATGGTTGGAAATGATTAGGGCCTGGTGCAAAAATGTCAAGATAGGGCAAAAATTTTTGCTGTATGAGTTCTTGTTTTTAATATTTATAATAGCCAGTGGCGGGCCGTGCATTTCACACCTAGGCCTTCAGTGAATTAATAACTTTTAATAGCATGGCAGCGCACAGACTCTCTATAATTGTTGTGAAATTGCTGTTTTTATTTTGCAACGGCAGTTATAGGGTTAATGCGGTGAGTTCGGAAAAGGCCAGTAGAGAGAAACGAGCGAGTGAGTTCGGCGTGTGCGTTAGTGTAGGCTACAGGGGTTCTTGCTTTCCGATTATAAGTTCAGAAACGGAGCCTTCCTTGTCTTGTCCTTCAAGGGTTACAATAGTCCCTTGTCAGACGTTACAATAGTTTGAATGTTTGAAAAAAACATTAGATCATAAATTTACAAGAAAAATTAAGAAGAAAATCCTATTCACCACGGAAAAAAAGGGGGCAAAAAAAGCATTATACTCACCAAAACTACTGATTATGTTTTACACAAAATCCATCCTAATAAGGCTGAATAAGGCAGTTCATACAGATGCGGTTAGCTAGCTCAGCCTCTGACTACCAGTAATAGTATGCGCTCTGACCACCCAATCAAAGGACGTGAAAATGCAGACGTTATTGTACGCCTGCTAGATGGCCCCGGTGCAGTCAAATTGAAATCGGATTGGCTGATTAAATCTGACTGATTATCTGATTGGTTAAAGGATTAGTTCACTTTTTAAAAAACTTTTGCTGATAATTTACTCACCCCCATTGTCATCCAAGATGTCCATGTCTTTCTTTCTTCAGTCAAAAAGAAATTAAGGTTTTTGATGAAAACATTCTAGGATTTTTCTCCATATAATGGACTTCATGGGGTACCAAACGGTCCAAGGTCCAAATGACAGTTTCAGTGCAGCTTCAAATGGCTTTAAACAACACCAGACGATGAATAAGGGTCTTATCTTGCGAAACGATCGGTCATTTAAAAAATAAATAAAAAAGTTTAAGTTTTATAAGCACAAATGCTCGCCTTGCTCTGTTCTGTGATGCATGTTCGTGACTCTCCTGTTCGAACTCGTTCATCAAAATGAACGAATCTTTTTTCGAGTCATTTCGTTCATTCAACGAACTAAAAAAAGTTAATTAAAAAGTGAACTAATCCTTTAAAGCGACGGTTTAATTTCCATTCATTTTAAGCTACAGGTGCCCGCACTGTCTATTCTGAAGGCCTCAAGGCAGATTTTACCCTGGCAACACATGATGGCTGAAATATAATTGGATAAAAGCACTAAAATAAATATAAAATACTGGAAGCAGTATTTATACATTTATACACATACATACTGTATTTATACATTTATAATTCAGGATATAGAGTGCTGTTTTCTGGAACATCAGCATTATTGCAAATTTGAAGCTTATTGATTTTATACAACAGTGCAGAGCTAAAACAAAATATACTATATGGCATCTGAAAGTTGTGTAAATGTACGTTTATGACCTGCTTTTTCCACTTTCGATGTTATTTGTAGCGAGAAATTGCAATTGTAGCAATTAAATATTTGCTTAGTTACCACCAAAGCTTGCTCTATTTTGTTGTAGATCATTAAACCGTTATGCTGCCTCAGAAGTCCAACAAGGCAACAAGGTTTTGGACGCAGTCACTTGCTTTGTCCCTGAATGAATCAGCCGTTTTGAACAGATTGTTTGACTGAATGATTGAATGACTCACTCGTTCACTACTCACTACTCCTAATGTGTGTTCACTAACTTGGAAAAATTCCGATTATGGATTTCCATACTTGGCCTTCACGTCACTTTCACTTTCACTTAATGCGTGGACAGTGGTAGATTCTTGGTTCTTGGGGCTTCCGACTGTTTCTTTGAAATGGGCCTCCGAAATGCAAATGCCGCCTCTGCAGACCACAGTCTGATTCATGTGGTGTTTGTGTGTTTGCATATGTATTTGTTCACAGGCCCAATAAAGAGAAAACAGGGGAAGTGAGTGAGTCTGGTGCGTCACTAGTGAAACATGCCCTCAACCCAGAAAAACCCTTCATGCAGGTGCACTATCTGAAGGTACGTCTGATAGCTCAAAGGTGCAGACACCTTTGAGACATCCTCTGGGTCGTGTAGAGTTGCTCTCTTTCTATTTCTTTCTCAGGGCTACTTCCTCTTGAAGTTTCTGGCTGATCAGGTTGGCGAAGAGAAGTTCCTGCACTTCTTCAAAGTGTTTGTGGGAAAATTCCACGGGCAGCTCATTCTGTCTCAGGTGAGTGTGTCCTGCACGGGAGCTGTGTATTAATTTTTAGCCTGAACGCAAATGTAGCTTTTAACCTCACCGTCATTCCATCAGCTCGTATCAGAGAAAGTATGCACCAGTTCCCTAAAGGTGTAATTGTTGACTTGATTTGACGCATAGCTGCATCCGGGGTTCAAAATTAACACTCACAATGCACCAAATGAGATTTAAAATTGCTTCTGGTAAATATAGAAAAGAGTTAATAGCTATTTGGCTAGTAATTATATTAGGAACTGCAAAATAATAATAATTTCCTCTCTAAGCAAACTTGTCAGTGAAATGACTTGTAGCAGTGAAGCTGTTTTGATCTAGGAAATAAAGTTTTAACATTGTCTTACTGATTACAAAATTGATCCACCTCATGTGAGTTTATACATTTTTTTATGTAAATTTTATTCATGTCTTATTTTCATCCAGTCATATTTCAAAATTTGGATAAAATACTGGATGCAAACCTCTGCAATGTACTGGCACAGCTTGCATTCTTCTATAAGCTTGTAGTGGACAATTTATTTATTTTTTTTAACTAGAAGTAACATTGCACCTACATGTCCACTAACTCTCATTAGAGTATTGTAGACTCTCTGCTTAATATCTGCTAACACTTTATTGTGATTGGTCCCCAACAGACATTCTACTGACTATAAGTAACTTT
Source organism: Gila orcuttii (assembly GCA_026230005.1). NCBI lineage: Eukaryota > Metazoa > Chordata > Actinopteri > Cypriniformes > Leuciscidae > Gila > Gila orcuttii. The sequence goes on from JAPDVR010000015.1 coordinate 23,868,286, forward strand.
GCAACTACATGTCAACTTATTCTACTAACCCTAACCCCTTATTCTACTAAGCCTAACTCTACATTCAACAGTCTACTAATACTCAACTAATATTCTAATGAGACTTAGTTGACTTGTAGGTGCAATGTTACTTATAGTCAACAAAATGTCTAAGGGGACCATCAAAATAAAGTGTAACTGAAGCTTGTCTATGATGTATAATGGTTTTTCCCCCTCCAGAAAATCATGTGGCAACACTTAAACGAAGTATTCCTCATATTATGCCACCATAATGAAAATATGATCACAAATCGTCTACATAATTTTGTGGGAGGTGCTGTTTCATAGAGAGATACAAAGAGCTTACTATTTTCTCAATTTGCAACAGTGGATGTCCACTTTTTCAATGGCCTTGGTTCCGGAAGTATTTTTCCCTTCCCCCCGACCCCCCCCCCCCCCCCCCCCAAGTCTTCATTTAAAGATTTATAAACCATGAACCAACTATGAGGTGAATCAAAACATTACAAACTATGATTTGAAGCAAAAAAGGTAAATCGGACAAAAAGACAAAGGTACAAGAGTGTGTACTTTACAGGTTTAACGAGAGAAAGAACTATAATCCTATGAAGCACTGAATGACAATCGAAATAAAATGATGAATGAATATAAAACTTGATTTAAAGATGTTGAATATGTATATAGAAACAAATATTTGTATATAATATGCATATTTTGCAATGAACTTAAAATATATTAAGTCGTTTGAGTGTAAGGAGACTTGATCACAGTAAAATAGGTCTGTTTTTAAAGGTTTGTAAGTTATCGTTAAAAATCAATTCCCCTATGGAGAAAATGAATGGGATTTTTTTTTTTTTGCTTCTGGAGGTCGACTGTTGCACTCGATTGACAGGTGTGTGACAAAAAGTTCATTTTGGACCTTGGTAGTAGACTAGTGGAGAAATACATTAAGACATATCAGTACACTTTTTCAAACACTGTATGCTCTGCTTGCAGCTTTTTTATTCACACACTGCTTTTCATTTATACTGTAGTCTGTCTCTTGTAGGATTTCCTGCAGATGCTCCTGGACACATTTCCAGCAATGAGCAGGTATGATGAAATGGTGTCAACATTGGCTTTCAAAAACACATACTCAATAAATTCCTCAACTGCTCTGCCATTATTATTAGTGTGGGGAGCTTTCAGTGTAGGTATTTAAACCAGACCCTGCAGGAATCTTTCTTTTCCAGCTCTACCTCAAATGATTTTTCCACTGGTTCTCTTGCCCAAACTCACCCGTTGTATCATCAATATTTATTTTCCCTTTTCACTGTTTCATCATTTTCATGTTGACATAATGTTGTCATTAAAACTGCCTAAAAATTTATTATATGGAAGAAATATGAATTTGCCCTTCATAATATTGTTATGCTTTGTGGCCAGTGGGAAGTCTAGAGTAGTTCTGATTGGGTCTTTTTCATGGTGAATGATAGAAGTGTTGAGTCCTATAGCTGCTTCATGCTTCAACTGTGCATATTCACTGCTACGCTAGCAGGAAACACAAAGTGCACATCTTTAGTGAGTTATTTATATACAGTAGTGAGGTATGTCTTTGGATACATGTCAGAATATCAGATCTGTACATTAGGCCTTGCTGTGTAAATTGAGCTGTTTTGTTCATGTTAATATTACTCAAACAACAATGCTCCTAATTTATTCTTTACTTGTTTGAAGCAGTGTTTATTTTAATACTGTATGTGTACAGTAATACCGTTTTTATTTTTAAGTTGTTAAATAATGAATAAATAAAACCATTTTTCTTCAAGTAATTAATTTAATATTTAACTGTTTTAAATAATGCACTTTGTTCAGTAGCATTATGAAATTTAACTAGTATTGGTTTTGACTATGTTGGTATCATGGCAAATTGTAAAACAATCAGATCTCTTCATCTGTCTTTCTTTCGGTTTCATGTAGTCTCCATTTTGCTCATTAAGGCCTAGCCACTGGCTGATGATGAATTAAATTACATTAAACTGAAAGGTAAGGGCGTTCAATATTTGTGTCTGCTGCTCAGAAGTGTAAACATTCATGGCGGCACAACGCTGGAACGGCAGACTGATGTGGTGAAACAATCACAGATGGGCCTCCTTGTGTCAGATCAAAGACAAATCAATGCTTCCATGGCAAACCGTTCCTCCTACACCACCCCCCAGGAAGTCCACAACAGCTTCTGTTAATGTTTGCCTGACTCACTTATATATCTGTGCTTTACTTGTCCCCTTTTTTTTAGTTTCTATTCATTTTATCAGCAAATTAACATTCCTTGTTTGACTAAAAAATGGACAATGAATCCCTTTTAGACTTACAGTACATTTAGAGACTCACCTGAGCCATATGTACTGTACCTACCAGAATATGGTATAGGCTTGAGGTGAGTGGGCTCATTTCACTCAGGCCAGTAAACAACCACCTAACAACCACCAAAAACACCCTAGCAACCTAACACAAACATAGCAACATGCTGGCAGCCTCCCACAAAACCTGCATGGATGCAACTTTTGTATTGGCAGTGTGTTTATAGTGCTAGTTCAGAATGCTTTTTAAGTTTCCTTCAGAAATTTACTGTAATGATTTAATGATTTTACTATAATTACACTACTTTAATATACTACTTAGTATAGTAACTGTGTTCTTTTTAATCAATATGTTTAATTTTTATTTCAAATGAGGCAGTGGTAGTTATAGTTATATTGATCTGATCACCTGAATGACTGCCTTTGCATATTACAAATGATATATGCTTATTAAACTATGAACAGTTTTCATAAGAGTTTATGAGAAGATCCTTAATAAAAATAACCACTGTTACCATAATATTCTCCAAAAATACCAGCAGTTACTACAGTTATTTTTACTTCATTACTGTTAACACTTTGTTAGTAGTCATCAAAATAATACATAAAACAAAGGGATAAAATAATTTTGAAAGCTTGATGATGATCACATCATTATTTATTATGAGTTTACCGTAGTAATATGCATCCATAGTATTTTGCCAGAAACTGGTTATTATGAATTTTTAATTGGCATTGGGTAATCAATAGTATGCAGCATGCTTTCCATTTTAACTGAGTTAGAAGTTATTAGTTAGACATACAGTGGCTTGCGGAAGTATTCAAACCGCTTCGTTATTTTCACATTTTGTTATGTTGCTACCTTGTGTTAAATTACTGAACAACCAGGACTCTTCCTTGGGCTGGGCTCCTGGCCAAACTGAGCAATCGATGGAGAGGGGTCTTGGTTGGAGGGGTGACCAAGATGCTGATAGTCACTCTGGGGGAGCTCCATGATCATATATGGAGATGGGAGAAATTTACAGAAGGACAAAAATCACTCCACCGATCTGGGCTTTATGGCAGAGTGGCCAGACTCAAGCCTCTCCTCGGTGTAGACACATGAAAACCAACTTGGAATTTGCACCCCAAAAAAAAAAAAAACACCTAAAGGACTCTTTCAGACTGTGAGAAACAAGATTCTCTGGTCTGATGAACCTCAGTTCCAAGTGTCATGTATGGAAGAAACCAGGCACTGCTCATCACCTGCACAATACCATCCCAACAGTAAAGTGTGGTGGTCGGGGCTGTTTTTCAGCGGCAGGGACTGGGGGACTGATGAGTGTAGAAGACAAGCTCAACGCAGCAAAATATAGAGTTAGCCTTAATGAAAGCCTAGTCCAGAGCATTCAGAGCCTTGGACTGAGCAGAAGGTTCACCTTCCAGGACAATGAGTGGCTTATGAACACTCTGTGAATGTCATTGAGTGGCCCAGCCGGAGCCTGGGCTTAAAGCCAATCGAACATCTCTGGAGAAACCTGAAATTATCTGTCCACCAATGGTCCCAATCCAACCTGACAGATCTTGAGGATCCGAGGAGAAGATTGGCAGAAAATCAGCAAATGCAGATGTGCAAAGCTTGTCACATGATACACAAAAAGACTTGAGGCTGTAAAGGTGCTTTAACTAAGTACTGAGTTATGGGTTTGAATGCTTATGCAATGTACTTATTACAGTTTTTCATTTTTAATAAATTTGCAAAGTTGTCACAGATCTGTTTTTTTTTTTTTTTTGCTTTGTCATTATGGTGTATGGAGTGTAGATTGATGTGGGAAAAAGTAATTTAAAGAAGTTTAACATAAGACGGCAACATAACAAAATGCGGAAAAAAAATTAATGGGTTTGAATACTTTCGCAAGGCACTGTGTATAACAGTGCATGTAAACACTTTTCTGGTATGATTAGTCATGCTATTAAGTGTACTTCACAGGTTCTTTTAATCATCATCAAATGAATTTCAGCATGCATTTGAATATTTGCTTGTAGAATGAGCCTTGCTTTTATTCTGCAACAACATGCTGCGGCATGACAGCGCTGTTATTTAGTAATCACAGTCCGATGAGCTTAGTGTTTTGCTCTGACACTGAGGGCTTTTCCCTCTTCAATGCTGAGATGGAAATTTCCATCCTTTTCATTTGTCATCACCTTAATGTGCTCAACTGTTGTGTCAAAGGGCCTCAAGTGTTGGAGACACACTGTTCCTGTCTGAGACAGTCCATTTAGTTGATTATATGTGCTTTGTGTTTGTGTGTGTGCATGTCTGTGTCTGCGCTCTTGCACATTAACAAGATTGATTTGGAGTAAGTGGTGAATGGCTTCAATTACTGCAAGAGAAAAAAATACTTTGAGGGGAAAGAAGAAAAGCAAATCTATACAGAGTTGAATTGAAAATCACAATTCAGTTCCAGTTGAATTTTAATTGAGATAGCAAACAGGATTGGAATTGGAATTTGAAGTCAAATTAAAATTGAATAAAATTAAGGTCATAGTGGAGGAACAAATTTATTTCCCAGAATGCTGTACATTTACTCAATATTCTATATACTAATTGATATACATTTGGTGTTTTGGAGAAAAAAAAGTCATTGGACATTTTGTGGCATTGTATGGTAAAAAAATTAAAATGTATTTAATGACTTAATTGTTAGTATTGAACATTGTTTAGGGAAATATCTAATTATTCCTTTTTATTCAGGGAAAAAATAAGAGAATAATCAATAGTGAATTATTCATTCAAAAAGTTAAATTATTTGGGTTTTGTTGCAAACTGTGTTGAACTGTGAAATTAAATCCTGTCGCTGGTGGCCAATTCAACTCAAATGCCAAACGGCCAAACTCATGAATTGAAAGAGAGACCAATCTTAAATTCTGAACTATTCAAAACCCAGGTAGTCACGCACATTGCATGTAGACTTCTTGTTAAGAATGCTTTTAATTTAAATGATTTACATGATTTTAAAGCACATGAAAGCAAAGCCGAAGTACTTGATCTCGTCCAACAATTACTGAATGCATCACTTTTCTCTTTCAGTCGGGGCATCAGACTTGAAACCATCTTTTCAGACTGGTTAGATACACCTGAAATGCCAGAGGTAAGAAGAAAAAAGCCAAGATCTATTTTGAGATGTTTGGTAATTCAAGCCAGATTATATACTCTATGATTATGCAAAAGGAATAAAAGCAGGCTTGTTACACAACATGTAAAAGATGTATTGGTGCTACCTCTCATGCCTGTCACCCAGAATGTAAAACCGTTTTTAATCCATTTCCTCTTGAGCAATAGAACATAGAGCTTGTGCATATATCTCTCCAGGACCGACACATGGCATGAATGAAGCCGCTTCCCTCTTGCTTTAAGATCCATTTAACCTCTCAAGCATTTCTAAACTGGGCTGCTACAAGCTCTTAAACAATTGATGACTAATATGAAGCCATAAATCTGTCTTTTTCTTTCAGCATTGGCCACTGTTTTTTATAGAATTTAGTCATTCTTTTACAGTTTGTAAGATGATTCACTTCCACACTGAAGATATCATGTTTCCAGCTAGTACTATGTAGGCTGCATGTGTGGAATCTACTCTTGTTGAATGAAGATGGAAAATCTTTTTTATGTTTTTTGTGTGTTTTATAACAACCAGAGAAGACCACAAAAGCCTTTCCGTTCATCCATCCTGAGTCTGTGTCTCAAAGAAATGCATTCAAACGTTAATCTCTCTCCCTTCCTGTGCAGTTTGTCTCAGTTTTGTGCTCGATGTGCCCTCATTGGCCAACCAGACTGACATGCGGTGCCATTTTCATTAACGCCGTCTTTGGATCTAATGACACATGGCTACCAAAATCAGCACAGGAACAGTTTCACTTTTGGATAAAATCCTTGTTTTTTTCCCCTCGTTTGAAGCCGTTACTTTGACTTTAAAAACATGTTCTTCTTGAACGTTCCTCTAAATAAATAATTGCAGGAAATAGTCGATCCTCACAATAAACAATCACAGCCACATACACACATACACACATACAAAAGGGAGGGATGAGATGGGAACGGAGCTCTCTTTTTCATTGTGCTATTTTTAAGATGGCAAACATTTGAGCGAGCATAATAAGTTGCTATATCTGCATTTTGAGGTGGGTTTAAGGCTGGGACAATCGGAATCTCATGACCTCCCTTGACTCCACTCGCTGTGGGTTGCTGCTGAAAGGATACGCTCAGAGCAGCCTACCAAATCCCAATCCTGACATTTACCTTTTGTAGAGAAAAGCAAAGCAGCCTTCAGATCATTAGCTTGGGTGCGACTGTATGGAAATAGCTGTGGTTTAGAACATTAGAATTCACAGTGGCAAATTTAAGCTGGTTTTAGAGAACTAGAGCTCTGTTCAAAAACCTATGCATGCATCCTTTTGCCTACATGTCATGGAAACTCATAGGCAAACCAGTATTGAAACTCACAAGTACAGTAGCTCTCTGCACAAGACACTTGACTTGAAATGGATTTCAGTAGAATATGATGCTAGCATGTTGCTAAGCTAAGGGCGCAATGCTCTAAAAATACATAGCACATACAATTATTGGGAAGAATAATCACTTTTCAAATATGCTGATCTATTTTATGAATATTTTTGAGTGTTTAATGAAATGTTTTAAGAATTTATAAATCACCTGCTTTCTCCACCATCTTGGATTTATGTATTTTCACTGAGCTTGTGGCAATAGATTTTTGGTTTTGCAGATTTTTTCGGTTTCTCCATGAAGGATACATGCAATTCTTCTTTTGGGATTTCTTAAAAACAAGGTATCTTAGAGGGAAAGTGCACTCATGTTGTTTCAAACCTGTATGACTTCAAAACAGCATTGGACCCCATTGACTTTCATTGAATAAGAACTTTTTTCTTCATTTGTGTTCTACAGAAGTATGAAAGTCATACATGTTTGGAATGACATGAGGGCGAGTAAATTATTTTGCTGTCACTTTAAGAGACTGTATAAGTTTCCTACCTTTTGTAGCCGTTCTGTGCGTTGGTACTATTGCCTTAATGTACATGCCTCTAAGCAGCTCACTGGGGTTTGGGACGCACCGTACAGTAGGTGGCATTCACTCCGATGTCAAGCTCACTGCCACTTTAGTGTGTGTGTGTTTGTGTGTGTGTGTGTGTTTGAGGGACGAGTTTTGAGTGTGTATTTTTTGTCCACTTCTTACTGTTTGAGTGAGCATGTATACTACTAGAGCACAAAATCTTGTGGTGGGCAGCTTCCTCTTTTGAATAAAAAAGACAAAGATCTGTTTGAGGTAAAATCATGTCTATGAGTATTAACAAACTCACTAGCGAGTGAGTAGCATTAAACAACAGCTAATGAAATCCCATGTCTCCTCAAGTGCTATCTATATTTTATGTGCAAAGCAGTGTAAAAAAATGTCTGCAAGCTATTCCTTTGTGTTATTTGTAGACATGCTGTCAAGAATCAACACTTGTGTACGAAATTTTACTCAATTTTACTTCACCCTTATAGCATGTGCGTAACCTAAAAGAACGTTTTTGATGAAAGATTGGTTTGTTCACCAGTGAATTATATAAAGCACGTTGAAGCCAGGAATATGTATTAAGAAAGTAAGAAGGATCAGATCATTTGACAGATATTACAGTATAAAAAAATCCATCTCAAGTTCAGACAGAGCTGTGAGAGCAGTTAGCACGTCTGTCATCGTAAAAAGCAGCTGTCGCTGTTGTGCCGCCAACACAAGGGAAGCATCCCACTGTTAACTGTTCAACACCAATTTAGTTTTGAGCAGGCCGGTTTTTGGAGTTCATACAGACGTACTAATACAGAAATACTTACTGTCAGCATGCCTGAGATGCGAGTTTGCGAGTGTGTGTTTGTGTGTACTTCACGAGTTTGGCTGTGAGAGGGGGCTGATTGCAGTGTCTTGCAGTCGCACAAAGGCCTGGCTGTGCCGGGAATGAACCAGGCAATCTGGGCCGTAAAACTGCTATGTGTGGTATCCAAGTTAACAATGGCAGTTTGCAGCCCGAGAGTCAAATTCTGCTCTGCCCACTCTCCTTTCCCGAAAGTGCGCACAAGTCTCAAAAACACACATATAGACATGCACACATATCGCAGACTTTCTCTCTTCCCTGGGGTAGCAAAAATACATCTCTTTTACTCTTAAAGTGGCTAGTAAAGTCATGCACGCACATAAAGACACTTGAGGAAAGATGTGATACTTTTTCTAAGACTTAAAATTTTTGGAAAAATAAAATGGGCAGAAAATCGTCGACTTGCATTTAAATAGGAACCCAAGCCATATTTAGGGACCAGACTTTTTTTCTTTTTCTTTTTTTGTAGGTTGACTGTTCATAGTTAGACTGTGTCCTAACCAGATGCGACAACATTTTATGTTAATCAGAGTTTTTGTCCTAACCAGCTGTGACGGCGGGATGCAATGTTCAACACAGGTTTCGAGTGATTTTGTTTTGTATAATATTAAAGTGGTTTAATTTGAGTTCTTTGTGCATGACTTTAATAGCCGTAATGAAATGGATAATTGATAATTTACTTCAGATATTGAAAATGAGAACGGAAACAGGGACATTCAAACTTGGTGATTGAATAAACTTGTTTAGTTCAAAGATTTAATAAGTCATTGATTATTTACAATAGTAGTGTTTTGAATAGTGTGGCAAGATTTTATTGTCAACTGAAATAAAGTAATGTAACTTGATAAACTAAAATTATATTTTTTAACATACTTATTACTATGCAGAAAAATACAAAAAGAATATACACTTAAAAAATAAAACTAACCTTCACAGAGTAAAAACAAAAGCCCAAAATAATCTGACTGGACAAACTAAAAAATAAATTAAGCTATAACTAAAATAACCCTGGTTTTAACCCTTGCTATAAGTCAAGATTGTAATCAGATAAATCAGATTTTTGCTGCCTGTCTGAACAAGACTTGAAGGATATATGGGCTCTTTTTAATCTGAGCGAGTAAATACCCCCCTTGCAACCACTCAGTCACATAGCAACGGCTTGGCGACCACCCACAACACTGCACCTTTTCTTCCGAATATGTAAAAATGCCTGTGGTGACAAAAAAGTACTGTGATATTTTTTGAACTACCTTTGATATACCATGGTATATGAATGTACCAATAACTTAAACCATCACTTGACTTTTTTGTAATTGATATGATCTGTTTTTCTCCTCTTTTCTACCACATGTTTCTTATTACCTGTGAGAGGCCGTGTCAGCCTGTCTGTGAAATCCTTCTATACCTGCCTTTGTGTTTACACACCTCTACGCACACACGGCTCATCAGTTTTAAAGAGACAGTCCTCCTGAGAGCAGTGGCCCCGAGAGAAGTGTGTGTGCGTGCGTGTGTAACAGAGAGAGAGAGAGAGAGAGAGACATACGGCCCCTCCTCTGACTGCACAGGGAGTGAACACTGTTGATTACAACGTAGCTCCGCTCACAGACCTTTTACTGCCGTCTGCTCCCCCCCACGCACACCTCATCTCTCTGCCTCCTTTCTCTCTCGCTCCCCTCCTTCCTCTTTCCTCCCTCTGTCAGTGAGGGAAGGTATTCAGTGCGCCGTCGGTGCGAGCTTTAATAAGGTTAAGTGCAGAGCGAGCGTGCGGAAGATCTCGCAGGAGACACAAGCACGGATCTTTAGAGGAGAACTCCTCCGTTTCAACTTAATAAGGGGATTTTGTCCTCGGTTTGATACTCGTGCTCCTGGCTCGCCTTGTCGAGTGGTTAGTTCCCATTAAGGAACAAGTGATTTTCTCTCTCTCTCTCTCTCTCTCTCTCTCTCTCTCTCTCTCTCTCTCTCTCTCTCTCTCCACTCAACATTCTGCTGCTCTCTTCCTCTTGTTCAGTGGCTGAGGGACTCCTGCTCAGAATGGTTGCGGATTCCAGCGGTGCAAGAAGTCAGAGAAGAGGTAAAGCACTTTTTTTTAACTCTTAAGGCTTCCCTTGAACACCTGTTTATATCTTACTTCCCTTGCAGATTAATAGTTAATTTACGTATGACCTGTAGCACTTCATTTACTTCATTCAAGAGCTTTTGGGTAACTTTTATGACTGTGGATCTTCTGTTTTGAGAAAGTATTTGAGAATGTTTGTGGTTCGAATCGTCTTTATTGTGTAATTGCGGATCGTATTTGCTGTTTTTCGTACCTGCAGCATCACTTAGTGGCTAAGAGAGGAAATCACAGTGTTAGAAGGTGTATTTTGTGTTGAAAAGTAAAGGATTTTACCCTGATGCTCTTTATTGAGTGTCTATTGTATCTATTGTCTATTGTATTATTTACAGTCATTGTATCTATTTTTCCAATGTTTGAATGACGTTCTTCAGCACTGAAACTGATGAATTGAGCTAGTATGTGCGGAGTGCATCATATTTAACTATTTCATTACCGAGAAGTAGGCGAAAATGTGGCGCGGCAGGTATTTTACGATGTCTTTGTCTCTCTCACCTTCTCACTCTATCTTTATCTCTCTCTCCCGCCCTCCTCTGCCTCTTCCGCAGGTTGCAAAATGGATTCACTTCAGTGGCTCTGGTGGAAAGGGCAGCAAGCGGAAAAGATCAGGGCCCAAGGTTAACTTCAAAGAGGTAAGACCCTGCCAAGCAGGCTTTAAATAGATCTCATCCCAGCCGTTTGTCTTCACTGCATCTTTCCCTAATAATTTCCCACTCAGTTCAGTCATTCAGGATTAGGAAACGTCCATAATTTTGGTTAATCATGCCTAATGATGTCCTCCAACTTCTGCTCTTCTCAGATTGCCCGTTTAAGATTCGCTCAAGTTTGCACATAGTTTTGTTGTGGAGCAGGGCTATCAGATTTTAGTACGGAGATGATGTACTGGAGGGCATTGAATGCTGGAGAAAGGTTCACACATTCACCCATCTTATGTGTCCGCCCCTTGGCCGCCCGACAACAGAAGATAGGTGGGGGGAAATCAAGCCACGACCTGAAATAGCTTGTGGCCGGTGTTTTTTTTATGTGCCGTATCATGTGATGGCAATGAGTCACTCCTTTGGGGTTTAGCTTCAAAATGGCTGATCACCCGCCAAGGAAGATACCTGTTGCTCATTCAGCGTGTGAGTTTATGAGCGTGATGTTTTTGTGCACTCTTTCTCTCTGTGTTTATCGAAACTTCGAAGTTATGCGTACGTGTATACAGATTCCTCCAAGTCTTTACCCAAAATTGTCAAACAGTTTGTCTCTCTGAAACTCGCACACATGTGGAATCTGCACGGCGACTGGCTCCACACCAAACAGTGCGGTCGGGCCTCTATTAAAGTATGTTCACAAATCAGACGGCAGAATAAGCATCATAATCTCTTGCATGTGTGTATGCTGGGTGTGTGTATTGTGTGTGCTATCTAGTGGGATATAGGTTATGTCATCTTCAAGTTTCAGCACTGATGTAATGTCTGCACTAAGATCCTGTTTTTGTCACTTCAGTGCTAGGTGTGTATGTGTGTGTGTTTCAGTGGCTGGAGCTAAGAGAATATTCTGAAGTACTATAGACATTACTTTGTCTTAGTGAAAGGATATTCTTATGTGTCACATTTTACAGCTGCTACCATTTGTCTCGATGAAGCTGTTAACCCTTAGTAAAAGTATAACCATGCTATAGTGATGATGTCAGATGGTAATTCAGTGGTATTTTGATGTATAGTGGGATCCAAATGTCTGAGACCACTGTTAAAAGTATGTTGCTCTTATTATTATTATTTTTTAATTTTTAATTAGCAAAATTAATAAATCATTTTAAATAATAGGAAACTTGATATAGTTTAATTTCATTTTAGAATTAGGATTTTGAATAATTAAAACAAAGAAAAGATATGACATAAAATAAATAATATAATGTATACAGTATTCTTCATTTTAAATCATGATTTTTCGTTGTTTTAAGTTACTCAAAATCCTAAACCTTATTAGATTTAAATGAAATTATTATACGTTTTAAGAATTTAATTTAAGATTTTTTATTTTTTATAAAATGAGTGCTATTGTATATTTTATGTCATAATTTTCTTTACTTAAAATCCTAATTTTAAAACTTTTTCTAGGTAAAATCCAGATTTTCAGTTTTTTTTGGACACCACTACATACAATGTATCTAATGATTATCATATTCATGCGCCATGTTTTTTACATGGTCAAACTATAGTACAGCAAGTGAAGTATGTCCACATTTATCACATAAAACAAATTTTCTCATCATCATCCAGCTCAAAGTTTGATAGTTTTTTATATGTGATATTTCTGAAGATGTTTTACAGATGTTAGCTGTGAAACCTCCCCACACCGCACTTCTCTGAACGAGTAGAGAAGCTCAGTCTTTCTGGCACCTGGTGAATTGACACATTTGTTACATGTTACTTCAGAGAACAATGATAGGGGTGTATAGAGAGAGAGAGACAGGCCCATGAAAGGGAAGAAAGACCAATTACAGTCCAGTTGGCTCTGTACAATGACCAGGGTGGGGACAGAGAGAGAAAGAGAGAGCGCGAGCGATTGTTTGAAGTGGTGCCATAAAAGCCAACCTGAAAGGAAACACTGGTGACCCCTCCTCTCCTCATGCCCCCTTCCTCTCACCCCACCCCCTGCTCGTGTAAGGCGCTGGGAGCCCCTGGCTCTTTCCAGGTGTATTTTATATTGCACATTCATGGACTTCAAAAGCAGGCGCCCCATCCTCGGCTCGCCCATAAATCAAGCTCAGGCCGGGCCCTTAAAGCGACGGAGGGGCGAGAGGAGAGCATGTGGGCCCTACAGGCAGTGCAGCAAACGCTCCGCTCTCATAGGTAATTACATCATAGGTAATTGGCACTGTTCAGGTCCAGACACCCCCTGCTAACCCCAGACTGAGATCAGGGTCACTTTAATGTGAAATGAAAGTTTTGGGCCAGAAAAGAATGGGGGGTTTTATTGCCTCCCATTTGAGTGTGTGTGTGTGTGTGTTTGGGGAGTTGCTGTGCTATATTAGTTATGCTTTGTGATAATGAGCTTCATTTTGCTCCATTTTCATCCAACGCCAAGCTAATGAGAGAGCCTGTCTGCACCGGCTAATCACAGAGACAGAGGGAACGGCTTCTATACGTTCTCATATATTATCTAGCCTCCCACATAGCTGCTAACCATTTATATAAGGTAAAATATTGACATTGAGCCATTGTTTGAAAGTCACTAGTTAAGTAGACACTTGAATCCAAAAAGACTCAAAGTACACTTATTTTATTGATTTCAGTGGCAGGAACTTTTATGCCAAGTTACATAAGCTGTGGTCATACTAGACTTGCTCTTTTAGGCCTGTTCACACCGGGACGAATTTCACGTGCGATATTCGGCAACGTTTAACGCCTCGTGACTAAACAATGGGCTCCAATGTGAGTGTGCACACCGACGCGTAAAACGCCACGCGTAAAAGCGTCATTTTTTTTAAAACGCCTCGGGTTAGTTTTTTTGGTTTGATGCGCCGCGTCAAAAACTATCCGACCAATGAGATTGGCGCTTTTGCTCACGTGTCTGGAGCTTCTGAAGTTACAGTAAAACACAACTTGGGGGCGCTCAAACACAAAACGGTCTTGCCGAGCACACATACGTAATGGCGAAGAAGATATACAGCGTCTACTACACTCTGCCGGGAAGAAATAAAACGAGGAAGATGCAAGGCCAGATGAATGTAGAGCTGCTGGTCTTGTTGGTGTCTTTATAAAGAGACACCAACGAGAATAAAGAACTATATGACAAACGCGACAAACTTGCTCTCTTCTTCTGAGTGACAAGCGAGTGTCAGAAGTGTCACTCAGACACTCAGAAATATTGCTTTCAGTGCTTATTAAAGTTCTGAACTCTGATTTGCGAATTTGTGTGATGAGAGAATGTGTGCCCATTAGAGGATCTAAATGTCACATTGACCTCTTGGCTAAATTCAAAGAACACAAATTATTCAATCCTACACATTTTGGGGGTTTTAAAATGAAAATATTTTTCATATTATATTATATTATTCGTTCTTTTCTTTTTTAAGCTATTAAAAGTGGTGTATGTGATATATTTTAATATTTATTTGTCCAAAGAAAATGTTGCATTCTCAAAGTGCTTTATAGAGCATTCAAGCTATACATTTTATCATTTTATCATTTTATCATTGCACTACCATTCAAAAGTTTAGGGTCATAAAGATTTTAAAATGTTTTTGTGTGTGTGAATGTCTTATGCTCACAAAGCTGCATTAATTTGACCAAAAATACTGTAAAAACAGTTATATTGTGAATTATAATTTTAAATGTTTGTTTTATCTATTTAAGTAAATGTTAAAAAGTAGTTTATTCCTATGATGTCAAAGTTGAATTTTCAGCATCATTACTCCCGTCTTCAGTGTCACATGATCCTCCAGATTCCTCCATCCTCCTGTTGATTTGGTGCTCAAGAAACATTTCTTATTATTATCAAAGTTGAAAACAGTTGTGCTGCTAAATATTTTTATGGAAACCCTTATACATTTTCAGTGTATGTGTTCTTCCTTGGAATTGAACCCATGATAATGGTGTTGAAAGTGGTGTTCCTATTACAGAAACAGTTCCTCTCAGGTACCATGTGATTAAGTCTCTCAAAAGTTGCACAGGTGCTCCATTCATGGTCCAAACCAGTCCAGTTTTATTGTATTTTTTTGGCCCTAATGACACTTCTATTAATAGGGATAGTAAAGAAAGGATAGAAAGATATGAGGAAGCGATAGGTAAATGAAATTCAAGCCAGACTCCAGCTTACATCACCCTCATTTAACCACTGCACCACAGCACCCCATCATATGAGCTAAGCTGTGGTGGTTTAGGCCGTATTGTTGGTTTAGGGAACAGGTAATCTTACAGCTATAGCACTATATGATGTTCTTCAATGCTCTAAGGTTTAGCTGTTGTGAAATCTCTCTTTGTATGAGTGTCAAGGAAAGGAATGCTGGGTTGTCTGAAATTAAGGTCACATTTATGAGTAACATAATCCTTCCCTTAGACCGCAGAGCCTGAAACCATAGTGACATGCAGAGACACCAAACTCCTAATCTTTATTCTTCACGGTCATTTTTTCAATTCCTTTTTCGGCATATGTTTTATACAGTCGTGTGCTCCTTTGAACGTTCGCTGGACTGTAGATGAAAGCGGTTACTACGGGACATTACCGTTACTCTGCATAGCCAAATGGATGTTCCTGTGGCCTGTTCGATATTTTTGCAGTAATGTACGCCACTCAAGTTTATCTTCACAGGCCTCTGACATCATAAACCCATTTTCCTTTTTACAACCGTGCACTGAGATGTCCAACAGTGCTCTTGATTGCCATGACCTGTTTCCTTCTGTTCCTCAGAGTCTTAAACTCACTCTTCCTGAAGTTTTTTTTTTTTCGTGCGCCGCATCCTGAACCCAAAGCTGATTTTTGGATTTGGAGGAAGAAGTAAAGGAAGTAGACCCCTCAATCCAAATCCTCTCCAAAGACCTGAGAGCACAAAATTACAGACTATAGGTCTAATATCTGGAGTGGGGGGAAAATGTGCGGTTGTGTGCGACTGCCAGGGCTGGAATCTCATTCTCACTGTTATTAGAGACAAGCTCAGTTTGGCGAGATCCATGAAAAACAACTAACAGAAAATATTCATAAGCAAAAGCAAAACAAGCCTGACCTTTTCACTTTCAGCCCCTCCTTTGCCAGAAGTGAAGGGAAGAGGTGGGGAGGTCTCCTCCATTACTTCTGAGTCATTCCTCACATGAGCTAACTGCACGTCAGGGAAAATGCAGGAATATAAAAGGGCTACTACGGATGTTGACAGGATAGTGCCTCACATACATGCATAGTCAAATGCATATTCACCATAAAGCTTCAAGATTAAGAAAACAATCATATTGTTGAGGAGAAATTAAAATGACATATTTGAATGGGGTTTGTAAAGAACAAACAAAAATAATTTTCTTAGATTTTCTCCAGTTAGAAAAATATTGAAATATTCTTAAAACAAGATACGTTTATTTGAGAAATGTGTTGGATAAAATTTAGTTTTTTCTTATCTCATTGATAACTGTTTTTTTTTTTTATGCCAAATACCAGACAAAAACAATGATCCATTGAGTAAAAGTATGTAATATATTCAATAAATATTCTCTGATAAAATGAGATTTGTTAAGGGGGGGAAATTAATCATAAATTTGTCATTTTTTATTAAACAATAAATTGGCATTTTCTTAAAACAGGATACATTTATTTAAGATAAGTCTTGAATAAAGAAATCTGGTTGCATTGGTAAATAGGTTTTTTAGTTTTTGTTGTTGTTTTGTTAATTTATGCTAAATACAAGGGGGAAAACAATTATCCAATGTGTAAAAATAAATTTAATCCATAAATATTCGCTAAAAACATTTTCTTAATCAGTTTTTGTCCTTTTCAGTAAAACTATTGCATTTTGTTTTGAGAAATGAAATTAGAGCTAATATATCTTGAATTATATTAATATTTGATTGATTAATTTAAGTGTAAACTTTAAAATTCTGTTAGATTTATACAAGAAAATAATTGTTTTCCATTGAAGTAAGAAAAAAAATTAAAACATGTTTGCTTCGCTAGTAAATTTAAATTCTTATATATGGATGTTTGTGTATTCTTACTGGAAAACCTGACAGAAATACTGAGATTTTTCGGTCATGTTGGAGTGTGTGTGGACGTACTGTAGGTGAAAAGAGAGGGATGTCGCATGTGTCTCTTGTCTGCATGTGTGGGAATGATCCAGGGTCCATGTCCAATTGCGGAGGAGCAAGTGAAGGGCAGAGGCTGTGGAGAGGAACAAATGCTAGAGAGAATAAACCATGAAGTCATGTGCTTTTTATTACACTTACACACACACACACACACACACACACACACTATACTTCACATTCCTCACATCAGAGGGGTTTATACAACATGCAATCATTTGACCAGAAAAGTTATTTTAAGTTTGAATGTATTTAAACTTCAAAGTCAGATGCAGATCAGCTCAAAGTTGTGCCCAGTATTGCCAACTGTATGACTGACTTGTGTTATGAGAACCTAAACATTGCACATGTGGTGTGTTTGAAGTGTGCATGGCCTGGTTTGATACATGGTTTTTGTGTTGAATTGAATTTGTTTAAAGAATCTTAATATTGATCAAACGTCTAATAATATTTAAATTTTATTTACACTGTATGTATTGCTTGCAAAAAATACAATGGCCTTCAATGTAGAAAGATGCTCATTGCATGCAGATTGTATAGTTACAACATCTACCTGGTGAAAACCATTGGCGTAAAGGCCCGTATTTGGCAGTGTTCGTTCATTTTTCCTGTTATTGAGGCTGTATGCCTGGTATGCGTGTGTGTATTAGCGTTAGTCTGCGCACAGATTTTTATTGTGAATTGCATGGCTGAGAATTTCCACAGCCTGCTTTGTACTATATGAGGATGCAATAAGCCCTGTTCTCAAAAGAGCTCTTGCGTCCAACTTCCTATGCAAGCCCATCATAATCAGCAAACCTCATATAGTTGATGGCTTTTATTTGATACGGTAATTGGGCGCGCTCGCTCGCTAGAGAACAGCGGAGAGGGTTGTAATATAGACCCAGGGTCTTTAAAAGCCAGAGCATTATATGAACAGTATGTATATAAAAGGCTCTACCACTCCTGGTGCATGAAAGCAGAACTCTGCGGTCTCTCCGTTTTTTCCCTCCATCCAGCATAGAAGCACTTTAACATGTGTCTGGAGGCGTCTGGGTCTTAATGTGGTGTTCAGTATACACTTAAAGGGATAGTTCACCCAAAAATCTAAATTCTGGTATCATTAACTCAAATCTGTATGGCTTTCTTTCAAGTGTGTTTTGGAACCCACTGACAAAAAAATTCTTTAAAATATTTTCTTTTGTGGAACAACATTTTCAGCATATTTAATGAACTATTTTGCCCCAATGACGGTTCTTGGTGGTGATGATGATAATTATGGCCTGTACTGTGATTTTTGAGCCAGGTGGAGAGTTTGGCTACAGCTACAACACATACAATAAGTTTGTTTCGACAGTTTCTTCAACGCAAGTGAGAGAAATATCATTGTATCATTTGATTCAGATCATTAAGTTTTTAATCAGCAAACAGTCTGACTTTTCCATCGAAAGCCTAAGCTGAAGTTTTCTCTGAGGGATAGGGCTCAAAGCTTTTAACGTGAGTGGTTTCCTCACCGAAAAAATAGCTAGCAACATCTCTAGTGTCATTAAATACCATCTGTGTTTGTCTTTCCAACGCACATGGAAAAGGCATCAGTTGGGAAATACACAGACACACATCGCTTTAACTGATTACATATGGTCGCCCCTCACTATTTCCACAACCGTGACATTCAAGCTCCAATTGGATTTATGACAAATACCAATTTGCGGATAAATTCGGTTTCTTAAATGAGAGGTAGCATATAGTGCTCAAACGAGCCCCGTGTTAAACGACTCCATGCATGTTTTGCATCATGTTCCATAGGCCTCATTTTGTGGGAAATGAAATCAACGGTCACAAATAAAAAACGTAGTGAAGTGACTCGGGCATCACTTCATCTCGTTTCTCACTGGTCGTAAGTGCCGCTCTCCAACATCTGTCTGGTAGAGGCAAAGCTGCGTTTCGGTAATGAGCGAGGGAGACGGCGGGTCTCACGGACCACTATGGTACTATTAGCCTCATTGAGTTCCTCCTCCCCTCACACACTTCCACTCTCTGAAGGTCTTCAGAGCAGACTTGTAAAGCCCACAGCATACACGGCAGACTCTTTAATGCTGGGGCTTAATGCTGTTGGGCCCACAGGCGTGCAGATTATCGAGGGAGACATATGAATCCAATAACTGCACTTTTAAAGGGGTTTGTTTGTCATTAGGCGCACAGATCAATTTGAGCTGTTTTAGCCGAAGTGCTTCCGTCAAAAAAGAAAATCATAATAAGACTTTAGGCTATAAATGCTGTAGTTCTAGTAAACTCTTCTAGTTGCATTTTCTTTCTTTTGTTCAGAAAGGTTATGACAAGGGGTTAATTTAGAGACAATCAAATGGACTAATCTATACTTCTGAACTACTAAACTCAATGTGGTAAAGAAATCTGCTTCATTAATGACTCTGCGGCCTTAACCTAATGACATACTGTAGATACATTGCTAGTGTCAAATTCAAGTGAAAACTAGATCTAATAACTAGTTGGCAAATTGCTATGGAGCAATATATTTAATTAGAGAATGTTGCTTTTATTAAATAAATGCTGCTGGAAATATATCTTTCTGCAATGAAGTTATTTTTTTGTCACAATTCTGTGTGTGTCAGTGTGTATATATATATATATATATATATATATATATAAATAAACTTTGCAATTTATTTTTCTTATTTATTTTTAGCTGACTACAAATTTAATATTAATGTTTTTTTTAAAGATGTCTCTTATTCTCAGCAAGGCTGCATTTATTCATTTTAAATTAATTGAAAACAGTAATATTGTGAAATATAATTACAATTTACAATAACTTTTTTTCTATTGTAATATATTTTAAAGTTTTATTTATTCCTGCGTGGGAAAGCTGAATTTGCAGCATCATTACTCCAGTCTTCAGTGTCACATGATCCTTCAAAAATCATACTTATGCTGATTTGCTGCTCAAGAAACATTTACTTATTGTCAATGTTGAAAACAGGAATCTATGGTACATTTTCCCAGCATTCTTTGATGAATAGAACATTAAAAAGAAGGATGAGAAATGATTATATGAAATTTGATAGTGTAAAAGTCGTTACTGTCACTTTTTATCAGTTTAATGCATCCTTGCTGAATAAAACTATTATTTTTAAGAAAAGCCCCCCAAACTTTTGAATGGTAGTGTATATAGAAATTGCTAAATATTGTATTAAATATTGTTAATATGTTTCATGCTTTAGAGGAGGCACAAAGCACTGTTATTAATCCTCTCATACCTATTAGGCTAACTTCCCCTCATAGTCTTAAATCTCAAGTACATATAATATTTGTTCAGCAAAGAAAAACATCTGTTTTTCGGAATTCCCACACCACCAAAAGTTGTACCGAACATTAAAAATAATGCCCCCAACAAACTAAAATGCCATTGGAATGATGCCATTGTGAAATGGTTTCAGTGATTTTCTGGCTTGCTGGCAGTGGGCCAGGAAAATGAGCCCTTATCAGATCCATTTGTATGGCACTATATTTGGGCCTTGAATTGAGAGGGGCCAGAGAGCGAGTAGTAATGGTACAGACAGGAATAGCGGGCAGAAATAGCTGCCCGTCTGACTGGCACAATCAGTGGACTGCGTGTTGGATGGCTTGCTGTAATCAGCGCTGCTAGGGCACAAAGGGAGGATGACAATAGCACATTAAAACGCACTTACCATCGCACTACAGCCTTCTGTTATGTTTGCTTCATTCTCTGTTGGGGTGTGCTCTACAATATGACTCTCAAATTAAAAGATGGCCATATGTTCGCACAGATTTTCATGGATATATTTGCGTCCAAATTAATTTGTTGTATGTGGGTGGGTGGCATTTGTTGCTGCTTGGACTAGTAAGCATTCCCTCCACTAGCTACTGTTCATTCACATGCCTTTGCATTGTCGTTCTCATCCCTGCACCCTATTATAAACCTGAAACCCTAGATAGAGACCAGAAAATCGAAAGGTAAAATAATCTACAGCATATACAGTAGGAGTAGTGTTTTTGACCTCTCGTTTTGTAAGAGGGGATGCAAAGACAGACACGACAGTGCAATAGGAGATATTGTTAGTTTTAAGAGGTTTCCAAGTGTAAGAAATATAGAATGCTCCAAGAGTGACCTTTAGTAAGTGTCAAATCTCTGACCATTCTGGACCAAAAGCAAATATGAGTCACTGTTGATGAGTC
The DNA here is from genome assembly GCA_026230005.1 of Gila orcuttii. NCBI lineage: Eukaryota > Metazoa > Chordata > Actinopteri > Cypriniformes > Leuciscidae > Gila > Gila orcuttii. The sequence continues at coordinate 23,889,609 of JAPDVR010000015.1, forward strand.
ATGTGACCTTGACATTTTAATTTTGTTTATTTGGTAAATTTCCAATTGGGACAGAATGTCTAAAGATCAATTGTGGCCTATCTGTGCGGTTGTTTTTCTCGGATTGATTTGCGCATGCAATACTGAGCGGAATCTAAAGCTGATTCGAAGTGTTAGAGCAGGTGGAGATGTTTAGAGCAGGTCTGTTTGCAGCCGCCTGGTGTGACACTCTGCCACGTATTAGTCTCCATGTGTAAGGATGACTCATCCCGTGCTGCTTGTCAGGAGTCTTTAATCTTCTTAAAGGGCCATTGCCACAGTCCTCTGATGCTGCATGAAGCGGTCCGTCTGTAGTCAGTTTTCATGCGGATGAAACATTTTGTATGTAATGATTTTAAAGAATCTTTTCACTTTTCACAGGGAGTTTTGAGTATGTGCGCATTTCTGTGCATGAGGGCTCTAGACAGAGGAATCTCAGTGCCATGGTGTTTGCATGTCTTCACACCATCAGTATCGGGAAAGCTTCTTCAAACTTACTGACAAAAAAACGTATTTTTACATTGAAGCCATACAACACACTTTCATGTCAAGCAAGGATTTATACTAGGGGCTGCATTAATGCTCTGCCATGACGCTTTAAGCTTGATGTTGACTAGTCGTTGATCATGGCCTATAGAGGGCGCAACAGGATAAGAAATATTTGATGTCCACTTTTACGCTCCATTTCCAACAGTTAAAATGACAAATAAATGCATACTCCGAGAACACTCCTCAAGATATATTTGATTATACCATCTGGATGCTCAAAATTGATCGGGTGAATGCATGTTTTAAATAGCTTATTGTACATGTACGCTAGAGATGCGCGGATGGGCTATTATTTCATCCGCAACCGCATCATAAAATTCATCATCCATCCGCCATCCATCCGCACCAAAATTTTTGACCAATTTTCAAAACCGCACCCGCCCGCCATCCGCTGATTGGGCGATACAAGGCGCTGCTGATGACAGCCGCGAGACTAGAAAGCTCTCAGAATATCAGCAGAGAACTCCGTCTTCGATCGGCGCGCAGGGACAAAAATACATAAAATAGCCTAAATTAAACGCACTTCGGCAAACCTGACCTTATCTGATCAATACTGTACAATGTACAATATTGTATAATGTAATATATCTGTACAATATTTTCATTGTAGCCTAATAGAAAACGCATTTTGGCACATAATTTCAACATGCTGCTATTGTATGGGGCGCCGTTTGTAAAGCGGCTCACGCTGAAAATAACAGCAACATTTTGTCACATTCAGCTTCAATGTTTAAAAAAACTGGTATGAATTTTTGACGGTCTCTTTTTAGCACATTTACAACAATATTTGTCAACTTAGAAATATTTTAAATAGTTAAATCTAAATATTAAATGTTACACGTAAATGTTAAATCTAAATGTTAAATGTTAAATCTAAATGTTAAATCTAAATGTTAAATCTAAATGTTGAATCTAAATGTTAAATCTAAATGTAAATGTTGAATCTAAATGTTAAATCTAAATGTAAATCAGATAACTCAGATAGTCAGATAACAATATTTAACAATGTATACATATATTTTTCATTTGATTGGTTCAACCGCCCACCACCCGCCCGAATTTAATTAAAATATTTTTTTTTCGTCACGTCATCCGCCCGATCCGCGGTTTATCCGCGGAGTCCGCAGCTGTAACCACCAACCGCGCATCTCTAATGTACGCTAATTGCCGTTGTTAACTAATGTGCTGCTGATTGTAACACACACACATATACTGCACTGTACAGACAGTAGCTCGCAGATAATCACGTGCAGATCATGCAAACAGAAACATTCAGTAGCTAGCTCTGGAATGTACTGTCAACACTGTTCTGTGATTTATCACTAAAATATCTTAGAAACTGAGAAGTTCTAGCATATATTTTTTAGCAACTAAAACCTACATCTTCACTATTAGTAGAGAGACTCTGCCTGGTAGAATTGATTCACGCGCAATCACTCTCTCACTAATATAAATGTAATCTTTACTATGCTACATTATCTGTAAATAAGCTGTTATGTAGGAGCAATAGCCTTGTGGGCAGCGCTGTGTCATATGCCATAGCTGTGCACAAGAAAACCCGTGTTCAGAGTCCGAGTCTCAGCTTGAGGTTCAGGCTTATTTGTTCATTAATGACATCATTTTAAAGCAGCTTTACTGAAAGTTGTCATACATTGTTGCCTTAGTGCATTACCATATGGGTGATATGAATATACAGAGAACATTTTACATAAAAAAAAAAAAAAACCTTCTCAATGACATACATAAATACATAAAGCACTTAAAATATGCACTATGTACTTGACCATTTAGTGTGTGAATTTTAGATGACTAGCGTGTCATCCAGCATAGCCCCTCCTCTCCACTATATAATTACATAGAGTAGTACATAAGTATGCGAATTGGGATTTTTTAGCATTTTGTTACGCCTAAGCTACTTGTTGGAAAAAGTAGCTTGTTACTGTTTTTAAAACTTTTGAACTGCTATCATGCTACTAGTTAGTAGCATTGCTGCTTTAAATAAGTCCCTGACACTGCTCACCTCCTCCATTTTTCATGTTTTGTTTGGGCCCAAAGCTCCAGTGGTGCGTGAAAGGAACGTCGGATATTGACAAAGATATCTGGGCTTAGTCTCTCTGCGGACCCCCGTGAGCTCCGAGGTCTAATCTGAAGGTTAGCAGGGGGCTGTAAGCTGGCTTCAGCATCGGCAGCCAGTCACCAGACCTCTGTCCAGCCCTGCAGACACGCTAACATTTCATTTTCATAACACTTCCTGCCAGGATCTCCAGGTGGCAGCTACTATGCCAGCACGCGGGGAGATGAACCCGAGCAGGCTTTTAGCAGAAACCGATGCTATCTCGCTAACATTTTCATTTATTTGTGAGATTTGTTTTCCTCTCTCCTGTCTCACAAATCCGCTCGGACTCATATGGAGGAAATTCAGTTGACATGGGGAAACGTCTGCCTGTGTATGTGCAGTATGCATACTGACTGTATCATCTGATAAAAATGGTAAATGTCCAATTATGGCATGCCAGCTGTAGGTTTATATTTAGTTATATTGATGTTGTCTATCTTTAAAACTCATATCCTCTATCTTCCTCTTGTTTTTTTTTAGCCTATACATTTCCTGACAGATGACGAAAGATATGTTCCCTTTTATGCGTAATTATGTACATACAGAAACATACGTCACAAAACGTGCAGATATAAGCACCCTAAATGGCTTTTAAGCCCTTGGCGAGGTTATATGATGGCATATTCCAGATGTCTGCGGAGTCTAATCAGATTTCTCATTTTGATTAAATTGTAACTCAATATGAACAAGAAGCTTATGTGGAGTGAGTCTGTGGAACAGGTGACCTATGAGATGGTAGCTGGTAAAAAAAAAAAGGGATCCTCAAATTACATGTGGAGTCATATTTAGGGGTCACTCAGAGGTAACCCTGCGATGACGTCTGGACGACAAATCCTGAAATTCCTTCGGTCTAGACCACAACATGCATGCCAGTTGAGGCGTTGCTTTTCAAAGCCATCGTCTGGTTTGGATTGTGGTGTCAGGAGCTGTTTGTAGACAAACACAAAGGTCTCTTCATGCTTTGATGCCCTCTCAAACAGGTATCATCAAAGTGTCTTTCAACAGGTGCTTTTATTAACAATAGATATTTTGATATTTTGCTTTGATCTTTCCTGTTGCGTCTCCCGTTGTTTACCAATCAGTCACCATATAGTAGACGCTGTGGTGTCTGTGTGTGTTCATCGAGCACCTGCGATGATACAGGCCTGTTTCTCTATGCTTTGAACACGTGCCTCCTTTCCTCACACTGACCCCCCTTTTCTTCTCAGTGTTTCACCCGCAGCTGTTGGTTTTTGTCACCTAATTTGCTGATATTATGCACACAAGTAGACCTTTTGTTCTCGTCGTCAAAGCTGTCCTTTATGTGGCTGTGCTACGGAGTGGGTTGAGGACGTTTCCCTGTTTTCCTCATTTTTCTCTGTCATTCACCCTCCCACACTGTAAAAAATCTTATGTCAGATAGCCGGATGTGGTAATTTCTAAATTAAATAGTCGTATTCAAGTCTCAATTATTTATGGTGACTAAATCAACTTTATTATAGTAGGTTACACCAACAAAATAATTATTGGCTAGAAATAGCGTCATGTTTCAACATGTATCCAGGTTTAGCCCCGCCCCAAAGTCACATCATTGGTTGAGCTAATGTTGATGTGTCATGCTGGATGAGATTACACACATCACCTTTAAGGTAACAACTACACAATTTTACATGTTATGGTTCATTGCAATAAAGTTAAATTAATTCACATTAGTTATTAGCTATCAACAAATTTTTAAAGGTATTTATTAATCTATAGGTTATTTTATATTAATGTTGATTTATACAAATTATTTTGTTTGTTGTGAATTCATGTTCATTTGTAATCAATGTTACTTTAGTATTATTTATATATATATTCATATAAATATTGATATTTTATTTTATTTCAGCTTTATTTGAATTGTTTATTAATTGTTTTAGTTGATTAATTTATTATAATATTAACAATATATTAGTATATGTAAAAATAACATTAGCAAAGTTTATTGTTAGTTCATGATATCCAAAAGGTTAACTAATTTAAACTAATCGAACCTTACCGTAGGCTAATTGATTTCATCGATTAAACCATTGGGTTTAGTATGCGCTAATATGTGGTTGATAACTAAGTTAAAGTTTAGGGCAAATTGCAAACTAGACAAGACGATAGATGAGGATGCACAACTAGTGACGCTTTGTTTTGGGTGACAGAATCACTAACAGATCCCAGAAACAACAGTATCACAATACCCATCAAGAGCTTCTGGATATCTGTATTCGAAGGGCAAGGTCAACGTAACCTTTCTTGTTAGGACAGCTGTAGTCAAACATAATAGACCTTTCAAGTGCATGGTATCTAGAGGCAGTACATCTATGGCATGTTTGTTTTCTCAGCTGCTGGACACGAGAGGGAGGGAGGACTCGTGATTACACTGCGCCAACAGTGAACATAGAAATACTTATCTATTTCACTAAGTGACGTCTCGTCAACTTGCTGTCTGGTGCAGTCTGCTTGATAATGCACAGGTATGGATCTGTCTTATGAGGAACCAGCTCTCAGACTCAGAATCTGAGTCACTGAGTCAGTGTATCTCCTTCAGCTGCCTGTTGAACAAGGGCAGGTGTATTTCTAAAAAGGGCGTTTATTGATTTTTTTTTTTTTAACCCAACGTCCTTTAATGTTGTTAGAACGGTGACGTAATGATTACCAAACACACTCTACACACTTTGGAGCTACGTTGCTCAAAAAGTCTGCAGTGTCACGGTCCCATTCCTGCACGTATTCCTTGTCTTTTTTTCCACTAAATCTTTCCAATAAAAAAAAGGCAGATCACTGTTGCAAAATCAATTTCTTAATCAGTATTTTTGTCTTTTTTTCCAGTACCAAAACAAGACTAGTGAAGATACTCTACTATATTATAAAAAAATATTGTGTGCCCAAAGTATATTTGGATGAATACTGTAAACAAAGTAGTTGCATTAAATAACAAAATAAAATAACATAAATACAAAATAAATACTATAGAAAAAGTAATTTAAATATATTTAAAATGTGTTCAATACACATTTTTTTCTGTAGTATATATTTTGTATCTATATTATTTTGTTTTGCAACTACTTTGATAATATATATATAATATATATAATATATATATATAACACTTTCTAAGTATTTATATATTTTATTTTATTTTATTTTATACATTTTGATTTATTATTTCACAGTATACCTATCTACAAAAAAAACATACATCTGGAATATATTTAGTATCTGATGTAAAAGCATAATATATATATATATATTTTTTAGCATAAACCTCACAAATTTAGGTTAGATTAATAAAATAGACTTCATTCAAGATATATTATGTAAATAAGTCTGGTCTTAGGATCAAAATTACTAACAGCTTGCGCCAGTGCAAACCCTCTTTTGGCGTTAAAAGCTTCTCTCAGGATTTACTTAAGACACGCAGTGAAAACAGTTATTTTTGCGGCTGACTTTGTTGCATATGAATTTGCTGGAGTTTCCCATTCAGACGCAGAATTTATGGAAGGAGAGTATTTAAATGAATCACGCAAGTTGATTTATTAATGTTTGCTCTCGTCAATTTACTGGTATTTGCGCCATTATTTAACACCCCAAAAAAGTGTCTTAAACCTGATGCAAATTTGCGCTGCTTGTGTTGGTCATTATGGAAATGATACGTCTGCGTCTGTGTTCTTTCATTTGCGAGTCGTCAGTAAATCACGTGTAGAAACTTTCCACTCCCATTGGCGCTTTTTTGGAATTGTGCTCTTACGCCCTGTTAAGTAAATCTGGCCCTTAATATATTATATAAATTTGCTTTCCAAGTAAATCAATCTCGTTTTAAGGAGGTTTAAATATTTATACTGGAAAACAAGACAAAATCCTGATTAAGACAATATATATAAATATATTTTTTGTGTTGAGACAATCACAGTCAGTCCTGCTTTATAAAGGGCAGACCTGCCCTCACATGATCTATAATTCACAAAAGTCTTGCCTTCCCCGTGGTGACGAGTGCACCCTAATGCTGCTAAAACTCAGAGGCGTATATTACCTGAACTACAGAGCTAATGTGTGTTCACCGCCATGCGTCATGTGTCGTCATTTATCGTCCTGCAGCAGCAAAGATACTCTGAGATCTGCCACATAATTGGTTAATTATTCAGATTAATTAACCAATCATACCATTGATCAGCTCTACCAAATTTGGATGTCTTTTTTCCAGTAATAAACCAACATTGTTAAGTTGTTTTGATTGATACTGTGAAGCAGCTTTGATACAATCTGTATTGTGAAAAGCGCTATATAAATATATTTGACTTGACATTCAAAAGCTTTAACTCTTTTGGAAGTGAACCCTGAAGGCAAAGTTAACCGATGGGACAAAGAAGTCCTGATAAAGACAATAAGGGAGGGGGAAAAAAAGCAAGTGTAACCCAAGTACCCCAGGCCGGGTGTTTTGCCGTCTGTCAATGCCGGAGTGTGTTTTTATGAGGCTGTGGTCAGACAGCATAAAAAGCCCAGAAGCAGTAAAACTGCCACAGAAATCACACTTGGCATTTTAATAATGCCACTTAGGCACAGACTCATGTGCAAGAATAACAGGGAGTGATTGTTGTGCATTCTTACACACAAAGACCCTCCACAAGGGCAAAGGTTCGACGGGACCCAACGCATGAGGTTTCAAAGAAGCAGAACATCTCTGTTTCCAAGGTTTTGCTTTATTGTTGCGGCAGATGAAAGTGAGTGTTTTGCGAGCGCTTTGAGAAATTCACATCAGTTCACTAGGCTGTCTCCAGGTTTTTTGCATCCATTTAACTTCTATGCTGAACGCTTTGCTTCGTCCTTCATCAATTCACTTACGTCCTTCAGCATTCTTAACCTCGTTTTACACTTTATAAGCTTGGTATAGAAGACTCTCAGTACTCGTATGCCGCATATTTACAGTTTTTTTGCTTTTGCTTTTTTTTGATTCTCAAAGATGGCAGAGTTGTGCTGTTCGTGAACTAAAGACTGTTTTTAGGCCTGTATCATTTTAGTGATATTATTCATATTTAGTAATTGTATAGTTTTTAGTGTTATTAGTGTCATTAAACGTTTTGTTAATGTGCTATGGAAACAAATATCCTCACTATATAATTGATTGTAGTATTGGCCATTTTGTCAGCATTTGTTGCCCGCCAGGTATCCATGGTAGTCACGTGACTGCAAAGTATGAATAAACTCCTAATAACTGCATATTAATGGTTTGTAAGGTATTTTTTAAGTTTAGGTATTGGGTTGGATTAAGGGATGTAGAATATGGTCATCCAGAATAAGGCATTAATATGTGCTTTATAAGTACTAATAAACAGCCAATATGCTAATATGCATGCTAATAAGCAACTAGTTATTAGTGAGAATTGGATGCAATTTTACCAACAAAAAAAGAAGAAAAAAGATTTAGAACCCCGATTCTGATGTTTTTTGTAGTTATAGTGATTAGAGACTGTTACGTTCAAAAATTTGCAGTCAGTAAGATTATTTGTTTCTTTTTGGGGAATTAATACTGTTATTCATATGATCTATATGATCAAGGGTGTTAAATTGATCAAAAGTGAGAGTAAATACATTATTACAGAAGATTTCTGTTTTAAATAAATGCTGATCTTTTAAACTTTCTATTCATCAAAGCATCCTGAATCAAACACATTAAACACTTAAAAGAGTTGCTATGCAACAAGTGAAATGTCACTAGTACAGGAGAGTCAATAAATCATTGTCTACATTTCTATGAACATAATTATTTCACTAGCATTTTGTCCAATTGCTAATGTTTTTGGGTAGTAAAACAAAATGTCAAGCTTCGACAGTATGAACTGCTATACGTCAAGAGCATTTTTCTGTATTTTTTGGTATTATGCACAAGATGTCTTTTATGAACTGATAAAATACATGGAATATTTGTACTTTTAAAAATCGATCGTCAAACTTGTCACACTAATAAACTGGAAAGTGGGTAAATAAAATGTTTTAAAACTGAAACAAAAAGGTGATCTTTACAGCATCTAAATTTATATTTTTTTCCTAGGGTTTTACCTAAAACTTTGATGATAAAAAAAGTCAATGTCCATGTTGTTTTCCAACTCCCCATTTATGTTTGATTATTTAATGGGTTAATTTTTTTAAGAGAACAATGCATCTGACTTATTTTTACATTCCAGACACGTTTGAAACAGACGCACATTCAGTGAACAAAATGTGAAAGAACATTTGGCCTTTTTCCTGTCTTTGTGGAACATGTCACTGGTTTCCTATGTGATTTTACTGCAAACTGTCACTCAGTTTGAATGAACATAAAACGTTGTGTAAGAACATTGTTAGTGTAATTGAAGGGAATTTCCCTCTGCACAGGATAACACACACTACCATATTGCAGTCCCTGTTTGAACGGAATACTTCATACATATAAAGTACTTTTCCTTTTGTTTCTTCTTTTTATGGTGTTTGCAAAGGCACTTAAAGCAATAGTTCATCCGTAAATGAAAATTATGTCATTAATTACTCACCCTCATGTCGTTGTAAACTTTTAGGATTCTGTGAAACAAAAAAAAGAGACATTTTGAATATTGCACTTGCTGCTTGCACTTTTCCATACAATTACAATGAATGGGACTGAAGCTTTCAAGCCTCAAAAAGGACCCAAAGGCACAGACAATAGACACAATAGAAGTATTCGTATGGTTTCAGAACACTTGAAATATGTTGCATGAGTTGTATGAACTTCTTTTATGGTGCTTTTTGTCATTTTAGAGCTTGACAGTCCCAGTTTCCATTCACTTTCAATTAATTGAAAGAGATTTTCTGCAAAAATCCACCTTTTGTGTTCCACAAAAGAAAGTCATACAGGTTTAGAGCAACATGGGGGTGAGTAAATAATGACAGAACGTTCATTTTCCGCTGAACTTTCCCTTAAAACTATCCCTGTAGATGCAAGCATTGGTTTTCCTGTAGCTTGTGTAGAAATAACGGTGGCAGGGTGTGTCTCTGTGTGTGTGTGTGTGTTCTTTCACTTTCCACAAACAGAAACATAATCTCAGCACCTATGAGTCACTGTTCTTCTTTACCCACCACATCGTCCTCTTGCCTTTGCTCACAGTTTTTTCCCTCCTTATAGGAGACGTCTGGGAAGTGATAAATTCTGTCTGTCCTCTCTACAAACTCTAAGAGACTTCCATTGAAAGGGTTTTTTGGAGCCAATCGAGTATTTTATTAAGATTACTCTATTAGAAGTGTTGGGATACTGTACCGATGACTAAAACAAAGGCGATTGAGATGAAATAAGGCAAAGGAAAGCTCTCCTGATTTGAAAGTACATCATTTTTCATTAAGCTCCTCGCTGTTTATTTGCGCGCTGCTAACTTTTCCATGGCTTTAATGGACACTGCATGAAAAGAGTCTTTCATGTGGAGAGAAATGAAAAAGGCAGCGGAAAACCAAACACACACTCGGGCCAGAGGAATTGCATGTGTGGAGCTGTGCTCGTGGAGGGGGTCTTATGGTGGATGGCACATCCGCACTGCTCACATAGGCAAGTGTGTTAATGGCGGACAATGAATTTCAGGGTTTTCTGTTTGATTTGGCCCAAATGACAAAGTGATGAATTCAGGGTTGTAAAACAATTAGGCCTTGAGCAAGTGCTGAAAGCCTTGCCGACATTGTCACACAAGTGTTTCTAGCCTGTGATCTCACTGAATAATCACTTTGTCCTGTTCCAACGGTGTGTGTTTGTTCTAGGAGTGGAGATGTTCACCTTTGCTTCCTGCTGTCTGGAGCTCAGGCACTCTTATGTTCAGTATTACAAGGGTTAATGATAAATAAGAATTTTTTTATTTTAAATTTAGGTTAACACAATCAAAACTTTTATACCGTTTTAAACATCATAAAGTTTTAATTTAATGACTCTAAATATCATGCGGTGGAAATTGTTCTTACACCTCGATTACTGTACATACAGTATAGGTTTACATCTAAATTATTATTAAAAACAGTATGATTTTCTATTTAAATCATGAGTTATTAATTCATAAATCTCATTAAGTGACTTTTACAGCCTGATCTAACCAATATGAATATATTTGATTTATGAAATATATATGATATTTTAAGATACTCATTGACTTAGACACACAGTCATGAGGGTAAATGATATCATGGTATCAATGGTATCATTTCCTGTTTTATGGTTTTTTTTTTCAGAATTGAAGTCACACCACATGAATTTGGTGGACAGAAATATCATTAGGCAGTAAAGCAGATTTGTTCAACTATTATTATATATACTAAGAAATAATACATTTCATTGTTTTAATTCATAAATATCATTAAGTGACATTTTACAGCCTGATCTAACCAATATGAATATATTTGATATATGAAATATATATGCTATTTTAAGATACTCATTGACCTGGACACATAGTCATGAGGGTAAATGATATCATGGTATCAATGGTATCATTTCCTGTTTTATGGGGTTTTTTGCAGTCACACCACATGAATTTTGTGGACAAAAATATAATTCCGCAGTGAAGCAGATTTGTTGAAATATTATTATATATATACTAAGAAATAATACGTTTCATTGTTTTTTCCCCAAAATCTTTTTTCATTATTTTATCAATATTTATGACTTTATTCCCTTCAAAATGTGCATAAGAACTATAAAAAAAACATGCATAATAGAAAAGCTGTATTTAAGTCATTTTATCAATGAATGACATTGTATTTTGTATTTAATTAATCAATAGGCCAAAAAATTTTTTATCTTTTGCATATTTGTATTTGTATCGAAAACCTTCTTGACACCAAAATCTAGTCCTCAACTTTCTCCTTGGGTCAAACCAAGTGACGGAAAACCCCGTTTTGCTTTTTGCAGAGTGATGTATTGTAGGAGGGTGTTTCCCCCGGATAGCTGATCACCTTGTTTTCTTTTCTGCCCTGTTTTTGACAAGATGAGTGGACTTGGGCACAGCAGGGCTGTTTGTTCCCCCGTGTGGAAAAGTTTTTACTGCCATCTCGAAACAATTGCCATTCCCTGAGGCAAATTGCGTGTGGAGGAGGGCTTTCGTCTCCCCTCTATCTTTTATGACTTTAAATTCTTCTCGTCTTTCAAAGGCGGCGGATCCGATGATCTTGGGTGGGCCTGTGAATGCCTCTTAATGACAGAGCGGCGATGCACCCGCTTATCGGCCCAAAGTGAGAAGTCTTTGCTTTCCACCACATTAATTCTTCACAGCAGATTTGAGCTAGAAAAACAGTTGACCCTTGCTACTTATTCTTCAAAGCACAATGACTTTATTGGGTTTCTCACGGTCAAATTACTATAATTTTGCTTTTGCTGCAGTTATTTTGTCCTGGGTTATGGTTCTTTTAAGGTCTTGAATGGTCGCAGAGCAGTCAAGAGTGAAATAGTTCCCTCTTTCAGTAATGTAGACAAATATAGTTCTTATTTTGGTTAGGCGCGGGTGCAGCGTTACATTTCCTAACCATTTTAGGGAAGGATAATTCAACTGATGGAGACGTTGATAAAGTTGCGTCCGTGAGAAGTGATTCGAAAATGCTAATGCTAATTTGTTGCTTACTTCATCCACCATATTAAGGTGTAACTAGTTTAATACAACAGGAGCTGGGGATGAGTGATGTCCCAGGCTGAGCAGCGGTGTGTGTGTGTGTGTGTGGGTTTGGCCGGACAGAGAAAGGGAAGTGGCACAGGAGGGAGGAGACTGTGCATCACTGCTGTATAGATCCTGATGTGATAATGGAGTAATAATAGCAGGCCTGCCACCACCCATCTCCTACCACATCAGTCTTTCTGCCAGCTCTGTCTCTCGCTTTCTGTCTACGTGTCCCTCGCTCACTCCACCATTTCCCTTTTCCTGTTTCTCTCTCCATCTCCAGCCTCAGTCTGCTCTCTCTCTCTCTCTCTCTCTCTCTCTCTCTCTCTCTCTCTCTCTCTCTCTCTCTCTCTCTCTCTCTCTCTCCCTCTCTCTGCAGAAATGCTACAGTAAAAACCTGATAATTGGTCAACTAAGTTACTTTACCATCTAGTAAATTATTTTAGATGTAATCGGACAGTCGATTTTATTTTTCAGCAAAATCCTGTAGAAATGATGGTTTTTATTTTTAGAGATTGCATTTTATGTTATATTCAACAATTATATTTAACATTTATATAAACCTTGTTTATGCATTTTATTTAAATATTCAGGTTCTTCTTAAAACATCTAAATGTACATAAATGATAAGTATTTAACACATGACACAAAAATAATGCAGTAAACATGAACTAAACAATGTTTATGGTAAGACAAATTTTGGTAACACTTTACAATAAGGTTTCAGTGGTTAGCATTAGTTAACTACTTTAGTTAACTTGAATTAAGAATGAACAAGACTTCTACAGCATTTATTAATCTACATTAATGTTAATTTCAACATTTACTTATACATTATTCAAATCAAAAGTTGTATTTGTTAACATTAGTTAATGCACTGTGAACTAACATGAACGAACAATGAACGACTGTATTATTAACTAATATTAACAAAGATTAATAAATACTGTTACAAATGCTTTGTTCATTGTTAGTTAATATATTAACTAATGTTAACAAATGAGACCTTATTGTAAAGTGTTACCCAAATTTTAATTAACTTCAATTCATTGTGAGCTCTTCTGTCTGTGTTGGTATGGCAGTTACAGTATCAATATATTTTAAACATTTTAATTGTTCAAATAGATTGGTATATTAACATTATATCAGTTAATGAATTGTATCATTATAAACGGTCAAATATACAGGCACAAAAGTGGCATCCTATAACAGCTGAAACATTATCACTGGATTTTACAGAGAATTTCTGTCAACCACAGCTGCATTTTTAGCATAAATTTTGACAGGATTTTTAACCTGAGATAAAAGCAGCAGGAGAGAATTTCCTTTGTCAGTTTTCCTTCTGACACACACACTCACGCTCACATACACACACACCAAATAATATAAGCATGCTGTCAGGTCAGCGATATTCTTGATTATTTCGCTCTGACTCATGTTGTGCCTTTATAAATGCTTGTCAGCATGTGTTATGAGGACAAATCATATTTTCTGTCACGCCTTTCAAAGGGCAGCAGGATTTTTTGATAATATCATGGCAATGTAGAGCTTTTCATTTTTACCTGTCAGAGACTGTTGTGACTTGCTTCTTTGTACGATTCCTTACATCTGGAATGTTAAGTTTTAGCAACTGAAAGATGGGTTAAAACAAGAGTAAGCAGGCTAAGAATTAAAAAAGAAACATAATCCCATGTAAATATAGCTATTTCATGCGATAATTGGTTTAGGCCTGATTTCCATACTGCAAGATGAGACTTTAAAGCATCTTTCCAGCGCTCAAATCCCAAAGCATTCCTTCCTTCCATTAGCTGTCTATACTCTAGTCTCGAAACCATTATGCAGACTTTGCTTTTTCAAGAAGTGAGAGAAATGTGATTTTCTTCTTATTCTGAAGATTATGAGAGGAGCTCTTTTAAAGGAGGAAGGTTTAATTATTTTCTTCTCGCTCTCGTTCTACCTCGCCGGAACGCTCTTCCTACTCCGTGCTCGAAACGTGCTTGTCTTTTCCTGCTCGGCTCTCTGATGCGCTTCAAAGACAGCATTGATGTCTTATTCAACCTTCTCATGGTTCGCAGATGTTATTTGAAACCTGTAAATCATTTTGTGGTGCGTTTCATCTGAGTCTATATCTACGTTTCACATTGTGCCTGATCAAGTCTTATTTAAATTATGAATGAAAAAACAAATCACATTGAAAATCTAGGGTTCTAAATAAAATTGAATCCTAAACTATATAAACAAAGTATAATGATTTAAAGCATTTGAAACAAAAAATGAGAATGAAGAAGAAACGGTTACTGTATGATTCCTCACTATTTCACTAATAACCAATCAAATCAATTTTGATGTTTTTTGGTTGAAATTTAGCAATATTAAAATATTGTAAATATTGAAATAAATTACAAATATAAAAGGATGTCATTGTCACATGATCCTGCAGAAATCATTCTAATATGCTGGTGCACAAGAAACATTTATTATCAGTGTTGAAATCATTTGTGCTGCTTATAAGTATTGTGGAAACCATGATCATTTTTTGTTTTACAAAAGAATACTAAAGAACAGCACATTATAAATGTCTGTACTCTCATACATCTTTGCTCTATAAAAGTTGTAATTTCTATTAAAAAAAAAGACTACAGACCTCAAACTTTTGAACAATAAACATTTGGAACCCACTGTATATGTTAGCATGTGGGTGGTTGGTGGAATCCAGCCAAAATATTACAAAAAATACATTTTTATCCTTCTGTTAAAATGACTTTTACTGATCGAGCAAACTCTAACTTATGCTATAGGCAATGGAGGATGTTAGGTTTGCAGGACTCCAAAGAACAGCCTCTGATTCACAAAAAGCACTGCACAATGCTGAGATAAGCTGCAGTTCGCCTTGTGGTGTCAGTTCTTATATATTCTTTAAAATTGTGTAAGCTACAAAATACGTGGAAGACTGCAGGCCTAATAGGCCTAATATTTTGGAATTGAGACAGTAAATGTATTAATAATGTATGTTCTCACTCCAATAATTCAAAACGATAATCGGATATGATGACATGCAGTAATTATTACAGTGAAAGCTCAAGTAAAGTTTTATTATACTATGACACCCCTCTCCCAAAGTGCATGACGCCCCTGAATGTTAGCTATATGAAATGATTCACAACCCTTTTGTTTTTTCTTTCAGTTGAGTCCAGAGCAGCTTGTGCTTCTTTTGGAGTTTCTTCTCGAGGAACCAAAGCTGAGTCTGTCTACGCTAAGACTCCTTCAGTCTACTTATAACCTACAGGCCCAGGATGCTGAGGTAATCAACACTCT
This sequence comes from Gila orcuttii, assembly GCA_026230005.1. Taxonomy (NCBI): domain Eukaryota; kingdom Metazoa; phylum Chordata; class Actinopteri; order Cypriniformes; family Leuciscidae; genus Gila; species Gila orcuttii. The sequence continues at coordinate 23,905,251 of JAPDVR010000015.1, forward strand.
TACATATATTTACACCATACACTCTTGTATTTGACTGGTTACTTTGCCTCCAGCATCAGTAATGCTTATCCATCAGTATATTTATCTTGATGATACCACAAAACAGTCGACATTCTCAATAATTACATTGAATTCTAGGTTGAGACCAATCAGGAAACTAAAAAGATTAAAAACATCTGTTTAATGGCTTCAGTGCATTCACATTATGTCTTATTAGTCGTTCAAAGTTTTCTTTTCAATGTTAAAATAGTTTCTTCTCTGGCAGATAATACGCAGTTATCTAACTGTAAGTAACCATTTTTCTGAGTTTCTGAAGTCAGAGCGTTCAGGAGAACTGTTTGAAAAAAAAACAATAATTATTTTTCATTTTATTGACAAGTAAAAATGTTTTTAATACCTTCTTTTTTTGCCGTTTCCTCCCCACACCTTTACAAATATTGACTAGAGGCGGCCTGAACTAATTTCTCACGTCTCCACCAACACCTCTTATGTTCACAGCTGAAAAACCACACCAATCCATCAGTCTTATCATTTTCTGTTGTTCTCCTTCTTGAGTTTGTATACCGTAACATTAATACTGCTGACATTTACACTTCTACCCCACTGAATAAGTTGCTTGCATTTATTTGTAAGTAATCTCATCATTCTGTTTAAGATAGAGAGGTTTCGAAAATATCATGTCTACTTGAATTCCCTGAAACGTCCTCTCGCTCGCTTGGCCGTATCAGACAAACACAAGTGAAGGTATCTGATTTCTGCCAGATTATGGAGAGTTTTCTTCTTAAGACTTACAGGGGTTTCGGGCCATGCTCTGCTCTCTTTGAGAAGCGCGCGCTAGCCAAACGCTAACCTCTGTGGTATTTGCCTCCTGATTCAATTACTGTCCCGGCAGCCAATTAGGCCACGTTGTGATACTTAGTCAATTCAGAGGAGGCCAGCTTCTGTTTAGGAGCAAAATTTGGCAGGCCGGCAGTGACCTACCACAACGTTCTTTTGAAACGAAGCACTATTTGGCAGCACGAATGATGTAAGATAATACGAAATGGTGACCACAGTAAGTCCCAGACTACCACAGTTAGTTTCAAACCAAGGCCCAATGGGAGGTTTTCATCAAGACCTTCCAGGAAAAACAAAAGGCCCTCTAAAAATAAATCAGGTTATTACTACCACGTGCCCCTCCCTCCGTCCCACCCGCTCTCTGGCTTCTTTTCTCTGCTGCTTCTCCCAGGCTCCGACGGTCATCTTTTCTTTCAGACAGATTTAATTCTCCTGCCCGCTATAGACATTTATTGACCATTCTGAAGCACCGTCATCATTTAGCCTCCTTTTTTCCTTTCATGAATTGCTGCCGACACATAATTTTCATGTTTTAAAATAAACGTGAATCCTTTATTAGCTGTTCATAATTATTAGCTCCGCCTGTAGATCGCTTTAAGGTCACAATAAAAATGAGAGGTGTGGTCGGCGCCACTCAGTCTATGTGGGTCACGACTGGGCGTTGTTCTCACATAAGACATGAATCACTGGATATTTCATGATTAGTGGTACTTGCAAAGGCAAGCATGGCCATTAATATTGCTCAAACTAAGGGTTAGGGATTTAAACCAACCCCTAACCCTGAGTATTAAACTCGTCATGACTCGTTTACAGACGTGAATTATGCCTCAGATTGTGTGGCTTGTTGAAGAGAGGTGTGCTATTTACTTTTGTAAAGCGATCAGACTTTTAATTTTCACCTGGTGCACAGTAAAATGAGTGGAAACATCCTGTAGACTTATGATGATGGAGGGTTCTGAGCCATACCTAGAGACCAGAATATCATTAAGAACTGGACCTGTAAGCAACCATCTAACAAACAGCCAGTGTAGCCTGGCAACCACCTTCAACATTATATCATTCTGGCAGTTTTGCACACATTTAGTAAGGAACCACCAATTAATGCCCTCGCAATCAGTCAGTACCTAACAGCCTCATAGTTACAAGCTAAAACAACTCAGAACAGCTTACCAACTGCGTAGTGATGCCTACAGCACCACAGCGTCTTATGTGGTAATTTTGCACAGACAAGCACCACTTGTTGGTGTAATGGTGTAAAAATGTAATAATTCAGTTTAGTTTAATTTTCAATAATCCATCTTAAACTAACATTTGTGTGTGTGTACCTGGTATTCCTTATGTTATGGGGACCAAATGTCCCCACAAAGATAGTAATACCAGTCATTATTTTTAATTTTTTTGGTCCCCATGAGGAAAACAGCTTATAAATCATACAAAATAAAGTTTTTGAAAATGTAAAAAATGCAGAAAGTTTTCTGTGATGGGTAGGGTTAGGGACTAGAATATATATATTTTGTACAGTATAAAAGTCATTGGTCACACTTTAGATTAGGTTCCAATTCTCACTATTAACTACGACTTTTGCCTCAATAAAATCCTAATTACTGCTTGTTAATAGTTAATAGTTAATAAGGGAATGGTTAAGTTTAGATATTGGGTTGGATTAACGGATGTAGAATATGGTCATGCAGAATACAATGCTTTATAAATACTAATAAACAGCCAATATCCTAGTAATAGGCATGCTAATAAGCAACTAGTTCATAGTGAGAATTGGGCCCTAAACTAAAGTGATCGTCTATGGAAAGTCCCCTTAAAATATGAAATACAAAATGCGCATGCGTGTGTGTTCGAAGATATTTTGTTTATACTTGAATTATAAGGGAATAAAGAAACTATGATTCATTTAGAAGAATACTAGAGGGTCAAATTTAGGACGCGGTTTTAGTTAATCCGCCTTCAGTACAGCCTCCATTCCATTACACAATGTCGTACTTCAGAATCCTGCGTAGGAGTTTGTGAGGTGTTTGAACAGTATTTGGGATGGATTCCGCTTAGATTAGGCATGCCAATCAGGAGAGAATAGCACCTCTCAGTCAGATGTGTGACGTGTATTTTGTGCGAGCACAGGCAAAAGCATGAGGGCTAAGCGGTGTGGTATGCTGTTTCATGTGAGGACTCGTGTGCGTGTGTATATTGCGCGCGAGTGCGAATACCATCTGTTGGTCAGGCACACAGAACGCATTGTATCATAGCTACTCTCAAAACCCGGTCACAAAGTTCACACGGACAACCGGCCAGGAAGAGAGCGATTGATTAAAGGCATATCAGAAGTTTTCTAGATGTGGTCTGTAATAGTATGTGTGTTCCTAGAAAAAAATCACTTGAATCGTAACATGGGCTGCTTGATGAGAGATCAGATGACAGCCGTTCCATTTGAAAAGCATTTTATTGGAATCCAAACAACATGAAACAGTGACAGCATAAAACAAGAATCTTTTTCATTTACCACACACACTCAAGTGTTTAAAACCTCTGTGTAAACATTTTTTCACAGAAATTATGATTTATCAGTAGGTTGATGCACTTAAATTAAGGATAAATTAGTTGGCTTTAGAAACCTGGAATGTTGGAAGCCTGGTAGCCAATATATATATATATATATATATATTAATATTTTTATTATAAAAAACACTTTAACACTTTAGTTTAGGGTCTAACCTAAAATCCTACCCAATAAATTTAACAACTGCCTTACCATTAATAAGCAGAAAATTAGGAGTTTATTGAGGCAAAAGTTGTAGTTAATAGTTAGTTAATAGTGAGAATTGGACCCTAAATTAAAGTGTGACCAAAAAATCTGATAACTAATAACCCCGTAAAATAAATAACATAAAATAATTATTATTTATTGTATGGTATGTGTATTATAGCTTAATCTGGTTGTGCATAAAAGGTTGAGGAAAAATATCTACAATTAAATATATACACTACCATGCAAAAGATTGGGGAGATTTTTTAAATATTTTTGTAAGTCTCACATGCTCAAGACTGCATTTATTTGATCAAAATATAGTAAAAACAGTAATATTGGGAAATAGTATTACAATTTAAAATTACGGTTTTCTGTGATGGCAAAGCTGAATTTCAGCATCATTACTCCAGTCTTCAGGGTCACACGATCCTTCAGAAATCATTCTAATATGCTGATTTGGTCCTCAAGATACATTTATTATTATCGTCTACCTACATTGCGGTTTGCAAAAATGTACTGTAGGTAGAGGTAAGTTTTTTTTTGGAAATATGTCTGTGAACAAGTAATTACAAGTGACTCTGAAAACGGCACACTTGGTTTTACTCAAATATCTTGCTTTTCGTATACGAGAGCTCCTCTTTAGAGAGCGCAAGGATGCGTTTGCACCTGTACAGGTGCAGAAAGGCCGTTAAATGGTGATTTGAGCATGTATTATGTTCACTGTGGGGGCGTGCTTTCTTTTTAGAATAATCCCTTTTTCCTCAACATCAGAATGAGAATAATGTGTGTATGCACCTGGGGAAATTTGCGTGGGAACTTTTTCTGTACTTAATTAATGAATGAGACCCAATGACTGTAACACGTTTCACTACATTAAAACTACAAGAAAGCACAATCATCATTAACCAAATAACTTAAAATGCACAGTAATTAAACTCACAGATCAAACAGGGACTTCTGGGATGATCTCTTCCCAGGGTGACGTGACCCACATCATTTAAAGGTTGCGCTCTTGACGTATTATGAAATATTGCATCACTGGTGATAGATGACCTGAGGCTTTTGTCTGGTTATGATGGAGCCTCTGTAGTCCCGTCATCTGCTGTATCAGGAAGTTCTTGAAAGGCTGGCATATCTTTATATCAATCTCAGTGTGTGCATAATGTCAACATGGCTTTACCTACTCGTTTTAAAAGGCACGTATTGGTATATTAGCATGTGCATGGTTACGGGTTTACGTGCATGTGTGTCGCTGTGCCCTCCTCTGTGCCCTGTTTAGACCCGGTCCGGCAGCTGCAGAGGGGATCAGAGTTGAGCTGCATTCCTGGGGAGACCCCTGAGGCAGGACAGCTGCAGTCTCTCTCTCTCTCTCTCTCTCTCTCTCTCTCCAGAGACGCAGTAATTACACGGGACATTCCACAATTTATTACTGCAAGCAAACGTGTACATGCACACAGAAACGCTCCCACAGATGCAGTGTAATCACTGATGCCCATGGCATGTTACTTTAGTCTGCTGTGGACACACAGAGGTCAGCCAATAGTGATCAGACATACTGACCTCACTTTAAAGGAACAGTGCACCCACAAATGGATGAATGTTACCATCTACTCACCCTGAAATTCCTATGATTATGTTCTACACAAAAAGTGATATCTTACAGAATGTCCGGGTTGCTCTTTTACGTATCATTTTTTGCATTCATTTATACATACTTCCCTGCTACACAAAATGCAAAAAAGCAGCAGAACAATTGAACAATACCTGGATGATGTACTGCATCTGTTGAAGTTCTGACAACACTTTGCTATCCCATGAGGCCACTGGCTCTAAGATGACAAATATCTATAATTAAATATATACACAACTGTTCGATTGGTGAGACCTTTCAATGTTTTTGAAAAAAGTCTCTTATTCTCACCAAGGCTGCATTGATTTGATCAAAAATACAGCAAAACCAGTAATATTGTGAATTATTAGAATTTAAAATAACTGTTTTCTATTTAAATATTCAAAAATATGTACCTTTTTTCCTGTGATGTCATCATTACTCCAGTTTTCAGTGTCACATGATCCTCCAGAAATCATTCTAATATGCTGATTTGATAATTGATTTATTACCAATGTTGAAAACAGATTTTTTCAGGATTCTTTAATGAATGTAAAGTTCAAAAGAACAGCATTTATTTGAAATAGAAATCTTTTATAAAGTGTCTTTACTGTCACTTCTGAACAATTAGATACATCCTTGCAGAATAAAGGTATTAATTAACTTTTTTTTTTTTAAATCTTACCGACCCCAAACATTTGAACGTTAGTGTACAGTGTATGTATAAATGTGTCAAATTTAATTACATTTATATTATTTAATATAAATTAAATGTGTATTATTTAAGTTAAATTAAATTTGTATTTAAGTTAAATTATATATTATATATTTTTTTATCATGTTTTTGAATGCATTTAAATGTATTACCTAAAAACATCCATCCAGTAATCCATACTGTTCATATGCTAGACTTAAAGCTTTATGCAAGAAATAGACTGAAACGTTAGTAATTGGATGAACTATCCCTTTAAGCCACCAGATCATCATTTAAGCAATTTTTCTCTCGCATTCACCAATACCTCTTAATCCTTCCTTTTCCCGTCAGTTTTAATGAGTGAGATACCTAATGCTGCGTGCGTATTAAGTTTATTGGATTCTTCAAGTGTCCTTAGGTTAGGTTAATGTAGGTCAGGCTGTCTGACTGAACAAAATGTCTTCCTGTTGTAGGAGTTTAGATCATTGTTATCATTAACTGTTACCACACCCCAGGCGAGAGGAACCTTTATCCCCCATACACACAGGTTTGCTTGCTGTTTGTGTCTAGACAGATGTGCTATTCTGTGTGTGTATCTGAGATATTTGCCTTACTGCTAATTACTGATGTGTGTTTTCTCTAGTATGTGGCTGTCGTCACTGTGGCTTCTGTGGGCTGCGAGTGGTTCTATGATCCTGACGGGAAAGCATTTTGGTCTTCTTTTTTTTGTGTGTGTGTGTGTGTGTGTGTGTGTGTGTGTGTGTGTGTGTGTTCTTGTATATGTGGTTTATTATGAGGACCCAAATGTCTATAATGACAGGTATTACAACATAAACATGGTTTATGAGACACTTACTGTGTCCATGGTAAACCAAATTGCTTAAAAACATACTAAAAGGTGTTTGTTATTTTCGAAATTCAAAACATGCAGAAAGTTTTCTGTGATGGGTAGGTTTAGGGGTAGGGGGATAGAATATACAGTTTGTACAGTACAAAAACCTTTGCGAAGAGTCCCCGTAAACCACATATACCTCTGTGTGTGTGTGTGTGTGTGTGTGTGTGTGTGTCTGTGTCTGTGTCTGTGTGTCTGTGTTTCGCAAGTCTTTCACAATTTAGCAATGCCCAGCCAGCCATTCAAATTTTGTACTTGCCTGCCAACATTTTCACTACAAAATTGCTAAATAGCAACATTTTTGTGCCAGGGAAAACAAATGTTATATATATATATATATTGATTTTATTTATTTTCTGAAATTTGTCGTGCGTCCCAAGACCTACAGTAGACTTTCACATCAAGACCAAAAGCAAACAAAAATCTGAACATATTTAACATCTGACATTACATCTATTTAATGTAGTTTATTTCATTGAAAGTTACATTTTATTTTTGTCCATGATAGCTATAAGTTAAAAAAATAAACAGCATAAAGTGCAAAAGATATAATTTATAATGAACACATTCTAACTTTCCAAATATTTGATTCATTTTTATTTATTTTTCTTACTATGGAAGCTTGGTTGCTTTTCCATATTTAATTCAAAGAGCACAAGGCCATCATAAATCAGGCCACTCAATTGGTGAAAACTAATATTACCAGTCACAAACATTGTATTCGCTTTTAAATAATCAAATATGCCAGTTTTTATCTTCTCGCTAAAGCACCTTTGTTATTTGCTTTTAGCACTTGGCGAGTGTACATTTTGTAAGTGTGTTAATTTTGTAAAACTGACTGACCAGTGGAGACTGAAATCATGTCTGTGCAAACTTTTGCATGAACAGCATTTGATTAAAAAAATGCATGACAGAACATCTGACACATGAAAGAGAAAGAACAAAACAAGAAACACAACAGCGATCAGCTGAAATGATAAGGTTTGCGAGCAGGTGAAGACAGAGGAGACTGCGGAAACCTCATTCCTCGTAATTGTACGGTGACATTTGAGCATGTTGTTTAAATAGACGGTGATTTGTGACCGGAAGGCTCTTTGCAGTGCCGCTGCTTCCTGTTGTTTTCCTGAGTCATTTCACACCTCGTCTTAAAGCAAACATTCTCACACACTTGTACACACACTCACACAATCTAACTTCATTAATCATTAAAGTGCCTGCCACCTTCAGGCCTCGCGAGCTCCCGCCTATTCAGCTTCACTTAAACCCCTGCTGCGTGTGGGGGAGCGAAAGACACGAAATGGGAACGAAAGACTTTGCTTAAGATCAATAACATGCTTATTATGATGCAGAACTATCACGTCCGACCTCTGAATCAGCGGATTCACTTGAGCAAAATTGAAAGCATTTGAGGCGTAATGTAAAAAATTCAACTCGTCTCTCCTCAAATCTGGCTTACAGTCAGGAGTTACAATGGGAGTGAATGGGGACAATGCATAAACCTTAAAGTACTCAATAGTTTAGACACAAAATGCAACTGTGTTAACTTTAAGTAAATGATTTTGCCAAATGCATAAAGGTGATGTTAGTGTGAAAAAAATCACTTTACCTTTTTTTTTTTATAAAAAAAAAACTGTCGGAATGACAAATGAACAAAATGACAAAAAATTCATGATTTAAACAACCTGATGCATTTTAATAGAAGAATTAATTTAAGTGCTTTTATAGACGGTTCAGATTTCTATTTTATAAAGTAAAAAAATTGCCATTATTCACGTTGTAAGTGCCACACTAGCTGCGTTTCCATTACCCTTCAAATTGCGCAAATTAAAATTGCAAATTGAAAAAACAGCCAATGGAAACACATCAATTTAGCAAAACCTACCATATGTCGCAAAGAAGTTTTTACGTTCACATGAGGTGGTTTCAGGCAATCTGAAAAAGGAATACTTCGCAAAACTGCAATGACAACAGTTTTTACGCATTTACAGGTCACCTGGCATAACGTAAAAGTCAAAAAGACGGCACGGTATGTTTGGACACGAAGACGAGACAGTTCTTTATTAAACATTATTCAAGAATTACAGGAATACTGGATTCTAAACAAAAAAGAAATGCCACAATTTATCAAGACAATTTATCCGTTGCCATGTTTGGAATGACTTATCGTGAGAGGAAAAAAATACGCTTTAGTCGCATAACATCGGTTAATGGTTTTTATTGACATTTAGAAAATATCGCAAAAATTTTGTGAAAATCTGTAATGGAAACCAGGCTACTGTAACCTTTTTTTTTTTAAACAAGAAAACAAGTAACTTATTTTTGCGGTACACTCTTAAAACTAAGTGTTCTTTATTGGAATTGATGTTTTCATGAAGAACCTTTAACATCTATGGAACCTTTCCATCTCACAAACGGTTCTTTAGACTATTAAAATATTCTTCACACTTAGAAAAACATGGTTCTTTTAAGAACTGATCACTGAAAGGTTCTTTGGAGAACCGAAAATGAATCTTCCCAGGCATCACTGTGAAAAACACTTTTTGGAACCTTTATATTTAACAGTTCACATTATGCCAATGTCATACTGGAAATGGAATATTCCTTTAAATACGGTCACTCCTAAAAATGATGAGTGTACCAGTGACACAAATGTGTATGAGGTCAGGCTTTGGGCCGTGCTCAGCGCTGCTGTTGTTAGGTCACTGTGAGGAAAGAGTTGAATGACAGCAAAGATCCAGAACGGGAATGAGAACGAGGGAGAGACAGAGCCAGTCTGTGATCTCTCCGCTCTGCTGCGCTAACACAGCCTCCATTTATACACCAAAGAGAGAGAGAGAGAGAACATCAAGCATAAACAGAGCACACACCTCCACTGACACACGCTTGCTTCAACATAAAACACACTGATAACAAAACCACAGAGTCATGCGCTTTCCCTGATTTCCCCATATGCGTGTGATTCTTACAGATGGTGACGTCCTGTGAGCTCAGTGTTATTACGGAGCTGTTGGGCTGCTTTCATCTTTTTTAATCACTTTCTATCTGTCTCTTTCTTATTAGGTGAAACATCGCTGGTGTGAACTTGCGGTCAAGCATAAACACACAGCGGCATACCGAGACGTTGAGCTCTTTCTGATCCATGACCAGGTACATGAGTGGTTCTCTAGCGCTTTGTTCCCAAACTTAATGAGCTGTCTTTATGCCCAGCCTTTTAAGGCATGCTCATATTTTTTTCAATCCCAGAATACAATGCACTGAGCTATAAAATGGAAAATCGCTTATAAAACATACTTATATGTACTTATAAATGTATATTATGATATTTCAGAGAAGATGTTGCCTTGGAATGGAGCTGTCTGTGTAAGTAGTAGGCAGTAAGGGAGCTCACTAGGTTTAGGAACAGAGCTGAGATCTCTTTCCCTTATATAGAGCACTTCTTGATTCTTGTGTGTGTGTTTGTGTGTACTAGGCCATGGGTGTGTATTTGTACGGTGAGTTGATGGTCCAGGAAGATGCCCGGCAGCAAGCATTAGCACGCCGTTGTCTATCCTTCATTAAAGATGACATGGACCAATCAGCACGCAGCGTTGTGGAGGAAATGATCCTCTGAATTCAGACAAATCAGGTAAGAGTGTCACGTCCCCTATTTCCTTTACTGTAGTTTGAAGTCAGAAACGATTTTTAAATCAGCTCATGAACCTTTAAGAGATTTTAATGGCTCAGAGTCCCATTACTTGGACACGTTTAACGAAAAAATCGTATATTATGTAAGAGCTGCCTCAAAAAAAAACTCACTCAGATGCAGAAGTCCTAAAAAAAAGCCCTTTTGTTTTTACTCCCCACATTATTAAAGATCCACTCCCAGTGTCCTGGCCAACGCCACATTTACATTCTTCCAGAAGCTCCCGCCTGCCTCATCTGCAGTTTTCCAGGAAGCCTGTCGAGATCTGTTTGTATTATGATGAATTCGGAATGTGCTCCTCAAACAATTCCCAAGCACCAGAAAAGAAACGGGTTAGCAGCTTTTTTTGTCAGGTCTTTGGGTGAGAGGTGGATCCCTGTGCCCTTACTGCATGAAATTCCTGCCTCCACAAGGGAGGGATTCCCTGGGTCCACATAATTTGTTGCTTCCTTAAAACCTGTGAAGGACTGATATATGGTGGTAACCATGAACGGAAGAAAGAGTAATTGTCTGGCTTTGAAGCCGGCTATCTTAACATCACGCTAAGGTATTATTCTGTTTAACCGAGCAGCACAGGCCGCTGCTCAGCCAATGGGAAAGAGACAACTTACGGCCCTGAGATAAATCCATTAGTCGTCTCGCTCCAGAGTTTTTGGTGAAGCTTTGGTGCTTTAAATCTGCCGACAAGACAGTTTTATTTGTTTGAGGACTCGGAGGAGACGGGCAGCTTATCCAAGACGTTGTGGTTTATGTCACTTGATTTGGATGAATCACGCCGGTCAAAACGATCATTCTGCAATTTGTGCATCGCTAATGCAGCATTTTCATTCTCAGAGAGCCTGTTTGTCTTCAGAGGTCAGCGTCTAGCCGCTGTCAATAAATCTTCGGTACACACACTGGGCGTCCGCCTTGCTCGGACGTGCCCTGAAATGTGCTAAACTCTGATAGCAGGTTACACCTGTTGTTTTGAAGTACGCCAAACAAAAGGCTTTTGTTTTTTTTTACTTTTTGGGTCAATAATGTGTCACTCGTCTAATAATTTATTTTAAAAAATAGGTAATTAAAGGCACCGGGGTTGCGGTGCCACCGGCTTGGGCCCGTCATCGCTGCTCGCAGCTATATTTTTATTAAATTTCATTCAATCGAAGTTTTTCAAAAACCATATGATTCAACATTAAAAAATAACGTTTGCTTTAAAGCTTTAAAGTGGATTTTAATCAATTTTTTTCTCTTCATCATATTCACTTGTACACATCATTGGTTCTCTTTCTTCAGCTGCGTTTGATAGCTAATGTAAAAAACCATCCAGAGAGTTAAATTCCTAGATGTTCAAATTCCTAGATGTTAAAAGCAGCCGTAGTTCAAGACTCAGTCTGCAAATTACAGTCAGTGTACTTCAGAAACAGCAAAAATATCCCACAAGTGTAAGAGAACTCTAGAGAAATGTGTCGGGGCTGAAATCTGAACGTTGGAGGCCTGTGAAATGTGTCTTGATGGGAATAATGAGGGACATATCGGCGGCCCAGCCAAGCGTGCTCAATCGCAGGAGAGCAAGAGGATCTGCAGGTTTTGCCTTTCATGTTGCTGGCTGTGTGGGTTCCTGGCGTGCTGATTTGTGACTTAAGATAAAAATCACATTGCCAGGGATTACCACACAACCGCCGCTCGGACGGCTGCTATGGCAACCAGAGGCACCGTCTTCACGCAGCTCTGGAAAATAAAAATTAAAGACGACGTGGCTTTTCTCTGTGGGCCTCCGACAGGATGACAAGAAAATGCAGAGGAGGAACGACGGCGTGGGTGAACGCGTGTCGAGGAGAGACTCTCAGAGCAGGTGCAGAGCTTAGCTGATTGGTGAACAGTGATTGAACTCTTTGTTCACAGTGGCTAAGTTCTGCACCTGATGAGAGGATGACAGACAGACGGAGAGAGACCTCAGGGAACGGCTTTTCCCCTCTTTTCTACAACCCGTTGCAGATGTGAAGTGCTAAAAGTGTAATTATTATACATCGACGAGAAACGGAAGACAACTTGTAAGAGAGAAAGTCGGTGGAGGGTGTCTAGTTTACTTTCTTTTCAGCAGTCTTTACCAATGAGATGTCTAATACGGTACCTAGAGAAAGCCTTCTGTTAGCATTTCGCAAATCAGATGTCGAGTGGCTAATCGTTTAAGAAAATTACATCATGGCTAGGGATATTCCTTTAGACAGAAAGTCAATAAATAATCTCCTACTGTTGGAAAGTTTGAGGTCAGTAATGCTACTATCAGACACAGTACGTTAAGGCTCTTTCCTTTGCATCTCTTAACTTATCCTCTTAAAGCACTTCAGCTAAAATATTAAAAAAATAATAAACCAAATCGACATAAAAGTCAAACTTGCCATTGGTGATTAGTTGGTGGTTGAACGACTAGTCAACCTTCCTGTTCATCCCTATTCATAGTGACAACCCTGCTGGTTCAGTGATGCTAACAGTACAAAGCCTTTCATCGGCTACTTTTAAGAGCACTCCATAACAAATTAGGCTATAATATAATGAATTAGTTAAAAAAATATATTTTTGTATGGCTAATAATGGAGAAAGATGCTGAAAGATGCTAAATCCCAAAGTATTGGGTCACACGGAAATGGGTACACGCAAATTTCGTCACCAGAATAGTACGCGTGACGCACGATTTTTGTAACCGCATTTACTTTGTACGTGCAGATCTCATATGCACATTGAATTTGTTTTGCACTAATCAGTTGTTACACAAGGTGGCAACACTGAAAGACGGAACAACAACAACGCGTTGACCGGCTATGTTCGCGCACGCTGTCAAATGGAGCACACTTTGAAAGGCTACCCATTCGACTGTACGCATTTGCTATATGTGTAAAAAAAAAAAAAAAAAACGGTGTATACTTTGGGCTTAACTAGCCAAACTTTGACATCTGGTTTTCATAACCTGATATTTTCCAGCATACCGTTTTTTCAGATCTCTCCCACAAAGACTGAGAATTCATATATCATTGTGCAAATGCTCTTTGAGGGTTTCTGGAGTAAAACTTTATCGTAGCAGTGCAGTACGACACGGTTGCCTTCGTAATGAGCTGATTGTGAGATCCCTTCCACAACGAGCATAACAAACTCTTGCCGAGAGCGCTCGGGTTGGCATGACAGATGAAGATTGAGTCTGAGATGGTGGAGATGGCTGTAATGAGGGCTGAAGAGAAACAGACTGAGCTAATGGAGCCCACAGTGAGATGAGGAGCCCAGGAGTTATTGTCTTCCTCCTCCTCCTCCTCTTCTCCATAGGCTCAAGCGTCTTATAGAGTCACTATATACTTCTATGCGAAAAACTAAATTATTTTGCTCTCTCCTACTGCTGGGCCCACAAAATCCACATGAAATCCAGAGGAATTCTGGGAAATGTGGACAGGAGGAATGGAGCAAGACCCGGCCACACAGACCAAAACATCTGCATCTCTAAACTGTAAAAACAGCTCCACTTTTAGCTTTGATGGGTGAAATATGAAAGACAGCAATTGAGACAATCTGCTGAGGTCCTTTTAAGCACAACTTCCTGAGTTAGCGGACGGCCAGCGGCCAGCATGCCGTCTTCTAAGTCATGACAGATGTACGAGTTAAATATGAAGCTGAGGAGAAGCTGGCCATAAATGACTATATTTAGAAAGTGTTTAAAGATGCATTACCATCCAAGGCTAGTAAAAATGGAATTAGTTGCACGGGCCGTATTTAAAATGTCATTAGGAGATATTTTGTGGGCAATGAAGTGCTAAGCACCTTCAGCTGAAGCGTATTATCCCATATCTGATCCTTCCATCAGTGTGAGTCATATGTGAGCGTGTGCGAGAGATAGATGGACTTGGCCTCCCGTGCCTACTGAGCTGATTACAGTACTGTAGAAACACTGGCTCAGTTCAGCAGGAACAGGAGTCTGGTCCACAGACCACCACAGCTCTGGACAACTCTCTGCTGCTTTATGTGTCTCACTGCATTTTAACTGGGCCAACCTTGGGAGACGCATTAGTGTTGTTGTTATTGTGAACTAAAATTGAAACTACTGACAAAATACTACATAGTAAAATTACTTAAATGACATGCTATTCACCCGAAACTGTTTTAAATAGCATTTTAGTCATTCTTTTATTGAAAAATACGTATATTTATTTAATATAATATTTGTATTTTTAAAATCCATTTAAAATAAACTACTGAAAAGGTAGAAAGTTAATTATAAATGGTAAAAAAAAAGATGGTTTGGAGGTTTGGTCACACTTTAGATTAGGGTCCAGTTCCCACTATTAACTAACTATTAAAGGTACAATACCTAAGATTTTATGCCGCTAGAGGGTGCTACATTCAAAACAACAACAACGGCTTTGCTTGATGACGACGTGAAGGAGCGCGGAATGATGGGAACTGTTGCAAGATCTGCGTCTCTTTCTAGTTCGAGTTTTTCACGAAGTTCTCTCCATTTAGGAAATGCCACACCGATGTTGATCCTGGTTTTATTTCTCTTCTTGTCCCAAATTCTTCTTGGGTCGTTTGGTTGACCCGTTCGTTGACGTTTGCGTTTATGAGACTTGTCTTTGTCGACAGAACCAGCTGCAATCGCTAAAGAATAATTGTGTTCCATTCCATAACAAATGCGCGAAACAAGCTGACGTTTGTTGCTTGATAGACGCTAACGCACAACGAGAACTTCCGCATTTGTCCAGGACTCCACGCAGTACGATCGGAAACCGAGGGTAACGCGGATATGACGCGATTGACTGGTGACTCCCAGCTCACCCCTGCTCACACGCCCCGTTTCCTTGGTTAAAATCTCAATTTTCTCGCGATTTAAACATTGTTTGAAACATTTGGAAAATTGTAAGTTATCACCTTAACTAAATATATAACACTGGCCTTGTGATTTTGGGATATTTTAATGCAAAAATCTTAGGTATTGTACCTTTAACTATGACTCTTGCCTCAAACTCCTAATTACTGCTTATTAATATTTGGTAAGGTGGTTACGTTCTAGTATTGGGTTGGATTAAGGGATTCATTTTGCTTTGTAAGTTCTAATAAACTGTAATATGTATGCTAATAAGCAACTAGTTAATAGTGAGAACTGGACCCTAAACTAAAGTGTTACCCTATATTCTTTAAAATCCTTTTATGTAAAGCACTTTGAATGACCATTTTGTATGAAATGTGTCCTGAGAATGAATCATAATGTTTCATGTTGTAGTGATTCTGGCTCTTCTCTTTTGCAGGTTTCAGATCTGTTTGGTCTGCAGTCACATGTTCAACTCAGGGAAATCAAGCAGGATCCCACTGTCACAACAAATGACGAATGGAATATGCACAAAAAACAATCACTGTCATTATTAGGGCGATTGTTTTCCATCATTGCAACAATTCAATGTTCAAGCTAGAAGATATAAAATAAAGCCAGAATGTCATACTTTTGTATTGTCAGGAAGAATTAAAAACAAATACTGTCCTCAAATGTGTGTCATTCTGAAGTATTGGAAGGCTGGGATACCTGAACTTCCTCACCAGGGTACAGCTTGTTTTTGTCCAGTCCCAGAGTCCCGATCAGATTGGAAGGAAATGTTTGCGGTAGAAATATGCGCAGATGACGCATGTTTGCATCATAAACATGTCACCTTATCCTCACTGTTAGTGTTTTTACAACACCTCACACATTCAGGGACGTTTCTGTGGCCGACTTGACACATTTTACACCGAATATTTTGTTAGAACTGTGGTCTCGTATAATAACCTTTTATTTGTTCAATGAATATTCAACTGGTTGCAGTTATACTAATATTAACCCTCTACTCCACGCATTATGATAGACCTATAGAAAAAAAATATTTGACTCTTTTTATTTTCTTAGAATGGCTTAACTTGAAGTGCTGTAAAAAAAATATATATATTATTTTTTTTAATTTTAAGGTCCTTTATGATATGTTGCCATACGGCAATAACGTACAACAGTGGAATTTTTGTAGAAAAAAAAAAAGCCATTTAAATTAGATTTTTTTCCGTAATAGCCTACAAATGCATTGGCAGTATGACAAGCCGTTTTAACTTTTATTCATTTCCAGGATACTAATTCTTAATATCAACAATTACATTTTCACTAGGTAAAATGATAGTTATTCATATAAGGAATTAGATTTCTACTATAACAACGGCAATTTTTGATATCAATAATTTAATTTTCACTAGTGACAATGTTAATTTCTGATATCATGAATGTGATTGTAACTAGTAAGAATTTTAGACATTTTAGATATCTAAAATAATATTGATATCAGATTTTCAGATATCAAAAATGATTTTTTTACTGGTAGCAATTCAATTGTTGATATCAAGAATAGACATTTCAACTAGTGACATTTGAATTATTGATATCAGGAATTCACATATTTACTAACAAAGAAATGATTGATATCAAAATTATATTTCTACTAGTAATAAATCAATTATTGATATCAACAATTGATTTTGAATGGCAGCCTATGGTGACATTTTAGTGAAAATACAATTATAGATATCAAAAATTCATATCCTGGAAATGAATAAAAGTTCAAACAGCTTTCCATATTGGCAGTCCTTAACCTATGACTAATCAACATTATATCACTAGCATTAATGTTGTTATTGCTACAGCTTAACAGATTGCAGCTGACCTGTCTAGCTAGCTAAACTATTGCAATAATGTCATTCCACTATTGCACAGTGTTGCCGCTTGGCAACACAGACATTTGATCGATTTCATAAAAACTTTTCTTTTTGGTGAATATGTCATCATAACTTAACTGAGGTGATGTTTTGATTTTTTTTTTTTGTGTGTATGTGATATGGGATGGTCCTTGTTTGTTACTGACGTTCTAGATTGCTTTCAGCAACTACCGACAAGAGACGGCAGTCTGTCAAAAATCGTGCCACTGAAAAAAATTGCATGTCATGTGACTTAACCAAAGCATATCATTGGCTAAACTAAGGTCTTCTCATTCTAACAAAAAAACATTAGAATGTTTTCTTAAAGAAACATTGGCAATGAAATTAACACAAATAGTATGTTGCCATATGGCAACACCATGCGGTAGAGGGTTAAATGGGACAATTGATCTACTTTAACAGCATTTCAAATGAAAGACATTAGTGATATTCTTATAGTTTAAATTCAGTATGACCCAATTTTGAGTGATAAACACGTGCTTGAGAGGGTTGAATAGAGAAAACGCTCAGAGAAAATGGTCCTACTGGGAGACAGAGACCCACGGAGAAGTACTAGTGATGATGGAGTCTAGAGAGTACAGAGACTAAACTATTCAGGAGGCCCTTCCCTGGGATTCACACACACACACACGTGCGCAGATGTGAGCGATCATGTGGTGAGAAGGACTCCGGCATGCTCTCCTGTCAAAAGAGTGTGTGGGAGGACAGTGAGCGAAGACAAACAGCGTGTTAGCTAAACGGAGCTCCGCAGTCAAACAACAAAGAGTCCAAACACTCACGAAATACAACCGCAGATCAGACAGCAGTCACATCGGTGGAAATTTACTGTCTCAGATTCACGTTTGATGTCATCCAAACACAGATAAAAATACATGTGTTCATTTTATTTGGCTCAATACATCAAGTGCGGAGGCCCCTCTTGGGTTTAGGGGGAGAACACCCACTGCTTTTAAAGTTAAAAACGGCAGCTGGGCTTCTCTTCTATAAATGCCATATCGTCCCACCCAGCATTTTGATGCGTAACTGAGCCACGCCAGGATTCCTTGTCCTAATAAATAGTTTCAGAAAGCGCTCGAAGCTAGGAGTTTTTATGTGAGGCTCTTAGGTTTGGAGGAGGGCGTCTTGAAGCGTCCTCAGCCTGGAATGAACTCTGTCGTCCCGCGAGGCAGCACTGTTTAGTCTGCAGCGTATCGAAGCAAGGATCCACAGTGCCCTGCGCTTCACGGCGGCCTCAGTCAGCACCTGCCAGCATCAAAAAACACACACATTTGGGTAATTAGCCCTCACAATTTCCACTGGACCACAGAAATTAAGTGCGTGTATAAATCATTATCTATTTTCATGTTGCAAAGCCCATATGCTGTTAATTTTTCAATGTAACACACAAAAAAAAAAATAGAGGTGCATTCACTAGTTTGGTGCTGATTTGATGGGATTGAGACTGTAACGATAATTCTTTTTTATATATATATATATATATATATATATATATATATATATATATATATATATATATATATATATATATAAAATGTTTTTTTTAGTAAAACAAACTTTATATAAAAAGCGTTTCAATATGTATGGTGCAGCTCACACCCTCATTGTATTTCGCCATGTTAAAATGACAAGACTGGCTGAGAGTTTTACTAATCGTCAGAGAATCCTCACACTCATTGGCTGCTGCCTCTAGATACGCTAGTAGCGTAGTGTAGTTCGGTGATGCAAGGAGTGAAAACTAGACAATGGAACACACTTATTATCGTGTTTTACCAGCGGAGACAACGGAGAAAAGAGTACCTGTATGACAGAAGCAGAAACGGTCCACCACATAAGAAATAAACATGCATTAGTAAATCATAATTATGACATAAAAAGTTGAAATTAGGAGATTAGGTGAGATAAAAAGTCATAATTTTGGCACAAGTTAAAATTATGACATTAAAACTGAAAATTATGACAAACGTTTTTAATTACCGGTAGTCATAACTGACATAAAAAGAAAGTATGAGAATGTTATTAGATTGAAATAATAAGATAAAAAGTAAATTATGACTGAACATATATCATGATTTAAGAAGACTTGGAATATAAAGCACAAATCAGATTAACTACT
The DNA here is from genome assembly GCA_026230005.1 of Gila orcuttii. Lineage (NCBI taxonomy): Eukaryota > Metazoa > Chordata > Actinopteri > Cypriniformes > Leuciscidae > Gila > Gila orcuttii. Next base: position 23,924,580 of record JAPDVR010000015.1, read on the forward strand.
TTTATGATTCTTTTTGGCTTCTGTTTGTCAGATTCAGAGTTTGACAGCCCATGGTCACTATGAACTGTCGTTGTATGGGAAACACCTGCATGAATATTCAAAATATCACATTTTTGTATTATGACTTTAGGTGAATTATCCCTGTATGTAAACAAAATTGAAGCCTAACCTTGCCATAAAAGAGCTACTCACAGCATTCAAGCAGTTGGGGTAAATATTGTGTGTGTGTGTGTGTGTGTGTGTGTGTGTGTGTGTGTGTGCGTGCGTGCGTGCGTGCGTGCGTGCATGCGTGCGTGCGTGCGTGCGTGCGTGCGTGTGAGAGAGACTGAAACGCTTCTGATTTTAAATGTGTTGTAAACCCAACAGCCTATTTTATTCTGTTGTTCTTTGCATACCACACAAACTAGCGTAGGATCAATAAAGGCACTGATGACAACTTAATTAGGCTGCGCAGAGCCCTCGTCTAGTCTTGAATAGGCCACCAGGTTCGCATGAGTAAACCCTTGGCATTTGTGGACGTTAATGTAATTTCACAATGTGCTGAAACTGAATCAGTGAAGACCTCACCTTGTCAGTTATTTCAGTGATAATGCTAACAGGTCCATGGGAAAAGATGGCAAAGTTTGAAAACAGATGCAAGACGAGGTTTGTTGAAAGAGAGGAGGACAGGAGCTCTTTCACAGCACTGAGGTGACTAAGAGGGGGAGGACGAGTGAGAAACAGGATCCTTAGATGAGTCCAGGCTTCTCTGGCCACTGCCTGAGATTAAAAACAAAGAGGAGGAAACCATCAGTAATTTTCCAGTCTGCTTCACTTTGCTGTTTTTAAACTTGTGACGTAAGGTTGACTGACTTCAGCGCCATAATTAGATCTCTTACGGTTTGTTGGGACCTCTGGTGCCCTCTGTTGGTGGGGTGGTGGAAGAACGTCAGGAGCCACAGCAGCGGTTCGGCGTTCTCAGGCTCTGCCAGAACAAGCAGCTCAACAGCTGTATCCACCCAGTACCCACACTGCACCAGCAGGAACCAAGCTTCAAAGACAGACTCATACGCCCTGGAAAATCACCATCCACCCAAACACACAATGGAAGAACATAACAGTTATTTACTGTTACATATGTGTTATGAAGAGAGATAGAGAATCAAGAAGGTTCATTCTTACTGAACATTGAAATGGACAGTTTAAAGTGATTATATATATTAAAAATTACGTTAAGCTGTCAATTTTAATGAATTTCAAACTTTGATTCAACAATTTGTTTGCTTTTTCATTTGGAAATATTCACAGAAGTCGATTTGAATATATTTAAGATGTAATTTATTCCAGTGATAAACAAAAGCTGACTCCAGTCTTCAGTGTCATGTGATCCTCCAGAAATCATTCTAATATGCTGATTTTCTGCTCAAGAAACATTTCTTATTATCATCAGTGTTGAAAAGTTGTGCTACTTACGTTTTATAAACGATACGAAGAATTCTTTGACAGAAAAAAGTTCAAAAGAACAGCATTTGTTTTTTTTCAATGGAAATCTTTCTGATTTACTGACACTTTTGATTGATTTAATGTATCCATGCTAAATAAAAATATTCAACCTTATTGATTCAAAACTTTTGAACGGTAGTGTATGTGTGTATACTATATAGGGTTACTTACACCAAATGTAAAAAGAATTGGCGTCAATAGGTCTACTCGCATCAAGGATGAAACAAATCGACCGTATGTCTGGCTAAATGAAAAACATATTATATACTAATATGTCCATATATTATATATGCACATATATTATAAATTGACTTTGAAGGGGTGTTTATGTCTGTAGCACGAAGGGTTAATGTATTGCAACCCATTTTTAAGTCATTCAGTACATTCCACTTGGTGTGAATAGACCCTTTAGGTATTTTTCCAGGACAAGCATTTGTGAAGAGCAGCTATGTGTACATCAAGTGAAAACCTATCACTGAATATGTGGTCATCTGTGTCCAAACACCCTCCTGTGTCAAGCCTGAGCTGGCCAGAAACATACCGGATTACTGCGTGGGAAATCTCTCAAGTAACAGCACAGCAGATGATAAGAAAGCAATGAAGTGCAGAGTGTCTTGAAGCTCATCTCACCTGACATCTTCCCCCGCCTCCTCATTCTCTGTCACGCTCTGAAGTAAACTTCTGCTCCAGCTCAGATGATCCAGCCAGGCTTCTCTGGGAACCTCTGAAACAGGGTGAAATGACAAACGCAGAAATCAGACACTTTGGAAATTGATTTTGAGCTGGATACCTAACTTACCCACTGAAGATAAACCTCCAGTTCAAATAGTTTCAACTGACCCTTCACTAGGCTTTAAAAGTGTTCTTGACCAATCTTAGGAACTATAGTCATCTGCTATATTATTATTAAGACACTTATTAAAACAATTAAGACATTGTTTTTTCATGTACTGGTCAGTTTTGAGATTTTGTGCTGTTTTTTTTATAACATGTTGGTTCAGACTAGTGGAAGAAAAAAGTGAAAAACACTTTTAAGTGTTTATTTTATTGCACTTCATCTATTTGTGTCTGTAGATTTTAAATTTTAAATACAATACATATCTTTAAAGTCTGATTTATAAAAATGCAAAAATTAATTTCTGAGCCAGAAATCTCAACTTCAATAAACGTCACAGCTTTATTTCTATCTATATTCTGAAGGATTTACAGAGGGGTTTGTTCATTTATCATTTGCTTGACTTTTATACATTTTATTCCTAAAAACATAACGAATTGTGAAAATGTTGACAAAAAATTGTGGATATAAGAATGTATGCAATTCTTAATGTAATCAATCAACTGGGGAAATATGGTGATATTTCAGTTAAACTGTTTACCTGGGGTGTTTAGCCCCTTAAAACATATTCAGCACTGTATATTTACTATCATTATATGGACAAAAAAGCAGACATTCATCAAAATATATTCCTCTGTGTTCTGCAGAAGAAAAGGTCAGGTTTGGAACAACAAGAGGGTGAGTAAATAATGGCAAAATGTTCATTTTTGGATGAACTGTCCCTTTAAAGCCATGCCACAGTCAAGAATAATGACCTATCCTTAGACGAAGGCCCCCTTCATGTCAATCATTCCCATGTACACTGACAATTGAACCAGCGCAAACAAATAATCCTAAAAGAGACCCTCAGCGGCAGCTATTCTTCTGTTGTGCTGGATATAGAATAGGTGGCATTGTGAGGACATCCTCTGGAGTTCAGGAGGCGCTGCAGAGCCCAGGGTCCTTTGGGAGCCGAGCCAGAGATAGATATCAGAGGACCGGCCTGAAACGGGCAGGGTGGGTACAGGAGGAAGGAGCCTGTTTGTTTGGGACTGCTCTGATGGAGGGAGGGAGATAAGGCCAGGCTTTGGACACTTCAGATGGTGGAGGTTTAGGATGAAGGATTCAAATCAAGCTCAAGCCACTCACTGAGACAAACCCGATATTTTAGTCATGTTAAGTCGGTTGATGAGGTTATCGTTTTGGGTGGTATATGAGTAAAAGAAAGAGATTTGGTGTGTCTTGTAATTTGCTAGCGATCTGATATAATTAGACTATACTGTGTGGCTGTGTCTCCCCTGATTCTAGGAAACATTCACAATTTCTGTCATAATTGTGTCATAATTCTGCCTATGACTGACATGAATGTGGGAAAAGTGATTTATTTTCATGGTAAGAACCCATTTAAGTCAAGTCAAGTCAAATATATTTATATAGCGCTTTTCACAATACAGATTGTATCAAAGCTGCTTCACAGTATCAATCAAAACAACTTAACAATGTTTGTTTATTACTGGAAAAAATACATCCAAGTTTGGTAGAGCTGATCAATGGTATGATTGGTTCATTAATTTGAATATCCCCAACTGAGCAAGCCAAAGGCAACCACTGTTGCCGAAAAACTCCATCCAGTGACCTAATGGTGTCCTAACACCCCATCAGATGACCCAATGGAGAAAAAAAACCTTGGGAGAACCCAGGCTCAGTCGGGGGCCAGTTCTCCTCTGGCGTTTATGAACTAAAGGCTGAATTTACAGTAACTGTAAGATAAAAAATCTATATGAATGCCTGGCTAAATAGATGCGTCTTCAGTCTAGTTTTAAACTGGGAGAGCGAGTCTGAGCTACGAACAATTTCAGGAAGGCTATTCCAGAGCTTCGGAACTAAATGTGAAAATGCTCTGCCTCCTTTGGTGGATCTGGATATCCTAGGAATGACCAGAAGCCTCGAATCTAGTGATCTTAAAGAGCGCGATGGATTGTAAGGCGACAGAAGATCCGTTAAATAGACTGGAGCTAAACCATTTAGAGCTTTATAAGTCAAAAGCAATACCTTGTATTTAATACGGAACTTTATAGGTAACCAATGAAGTGATGATAAAATCTGTGTTATATGATCATATTTTCTTGATCTAGTAAGAACTCTAGCGGCTGCATTTTGGACTAACTGTAGCTTGTTTATTGAGGATGCAGGACAACCAGCTAATAAAGCATTACAGTAATCTAGTCTCGAGGTCATGAATGCATGAACTAACTTTTCTGCATCAGAGACTGATAGCATATTACGTAGCTTAGCAATGTTTCTAAGGTGGAAAAAGGCAGTTTTTGTAACATATGAAATATGCTTTTCAAAAGACAGGTTGCAGTCTAATGTAACACCCAGGTCTTTTACTGTAGCGGATAAAGTAACAGGGCATCCTACTATGTTAAAGTCGTGCTGTGAAAGGTTTTGTGGACGGTTTTTAGAACCGATAAGTATTACCTCTGTCTTGTCTGGATTTAGTAAAAGAAAATTACGCGTCATCCAATCTTTTATATCTTTAACACAATCTGTCAATTTGGATAATTTAGCGTATTCATCTGGCCGTGATGAAATATATATTTGAGTGTCATCAGCATAACAATGGAAACTAATTCCATGTTTCCTTAGAATATTACCAAGTGGCAGCATATATATTGAGAATAATAAAGGGCCTAACACAGATCCCTGCGGCACTCCATAGTTTGCCGAAGTTATAATCGATTTTTCTCCATTTAAGTAGACGAAATGGTAGCGTTCAGATAAGTATGACCTGAACCAGCTTAATGCTTGTCCTTGAACACCAGTGTAATTTTGTAGTCGATCTAAGAGTATTGTGTGATCTATAGTATCGAACGCAACACTAAGATCAAGTAAAACTAGTACTGAGATACAGCCTTAGATTTAAAGCAAATTAAAGTAATTTATATGGGAAGTAAATTAATTTTGTGTCAACACAAACTGATCTACAAGGTCTACAAATATGCTCTACTGTTTAAAAGTTTGGATCAGTAAGATTTTTTAAATGTTTTTGAAAGTAGTCTCTTGTGCACACCAAGGCTGATTTTATTAAAATATAATTTTGTAAAATATTATTACAATTTAAAATGTTTTCTATTTGAATATATAAAATGTACATATAAAATGTAATTTATTCCTGTAATGGCAAAGCTGAATTTTCAGCAGTCATTACTCCAGTCTTCAATTAATTAGTCAAATTAATTTAATATGCTGATTTGGAGCTCAAGAAACATTTATTGTTATTATTATTATTATTATTATTATTATTATTATTATTATTATTATTATTATTATTATTATTATTATTATTAATATTATTATTATTATTATTATTCAGTGTTGTAAACAGTTGTGCTGCATAATATATTTGTGGAAACTGTGATTCAGGATTTTTTGATGAATTGAAAGCTCCAAAGAACAGCATTTATTTGAAATATAAATGTTTTGTAACATGATGATGACTTTACTGTTGAAAATTAAATTTTAGCTTTATTTACTTAAAGCTTTATTTAGCCTTATACACCCTAAAATAATCAACTTAAAAAATGGCACAGCTTACCCCACTCTCCCCCCTATGTGCTATAAACTGTTGATGCTATATCATCAGAAGAGCTTTCTCAGAGATAGTATGTGATGCTGTACCTGACGGTGCTGTCAGTAAAGGAGAGAGTAAACTGGGCGTCACGTTTGGGAAGAAGGCTCTGAGTGGTAGACGATCCTACAAATCATAAATGCACACAGATATCACAGCAAGTCTAAACTTTGAAATATCTCTTTTGTGTCGTTTGAGAGCCACTAGTGGCACCATACAGACCTGTCAATCACATGAATCTCCACAGAGGCCATGCATTGTTATTTCTCTGCGCTGTTTTCTTTTCTTTATGGCCTCTGTGGGATTTTGTATTTTTGGAAACAATCTTTTTTTGTGTGTGATTCAGTTTGGTGCCGCTAGTGCCAGAGAAACGACACATTCACATTCATGAAGTCAGCTTGTACCTGAGGTTTCTGACCAGTCACTCTCTGGAGGAAGCAGGCAGTGAAAACCTGTACGAGGGCTCTCAGGGCCAGGTTCTCATCAATCTCTGTCAGCACATTCCTGCGCACACACACACAAACACAGTAAATTTTTTGTTTAAAAACAAAACAACATTCACACTAAAGCTCTAATATATGCTTTGATCGAGAAACCATCAAAACATAATAACAGATATGGGTAACAGTTTAGTATTCTTTGAAAGCTTCCAAAAGCAGCCTAAATCAGAAAAATGTCAATAATAAAAATAATATTATTGGCCAGTACTAAAATAATAATTGATAGAACCAACAAAATATTAATAACTGAATATGTTGTAGTCAATTCATGCTTTTTCCTGTGAGCTTTTGGGGGGGGGTTATGAATAGTAAAATAAAACCTGTAGCAGTTTGCCTTTTTTGCCAAATAATTTTGTAAGATAAATATCATAACCAAGTTTAGTGTTTTGTTCTTCCCTCATATTTAAAATATATAAAATATTTTCCTCATATTTTGATGGTTTAATCACATTTGTACGGTTATTAAAAACAAATATCCCCTCCGGACATCAATTTTGGCCACTACTGTGTATATTATATAATCACTTAATATATTATATTATATACAGTATAAATGGTGTCTTTTTTTATCATTTTTTTTGCGTAGGTCTAAAAAAAATAATACAAGCCAATATTCACCTGTAAATCTCGGTGACTGTGAGAAAGATGTGGCAGTAATGGGCTGAAGCTTGAGGCTGGTGGGGAAAGATGAACATTGCAGTGCATTAGGAACACTGTCTGGTTGTCATCTACTCTCTCAACCACCAGGAGGCAATGCTGCAATAATAATGAGGACCCGTTGGCATCTCCCACAGATCATCTCCCATAATTCACTGCTGCAAGTTTAACAGCCAAGTTTCTTACCAACAAAATGCACATTGCTTTATTATACAGCAAATATCATCTGTTTTAAATTCATGTGAAAATTTCATCGAAGCAGCTGTACATGCGTGTCTGGTGCAGCACGTAAATGTACATGCTCATATTTTAATAGAACAGGTTTCATTAATATACCCATAGTTCATATGGGCAAAGAATGCCATAAAAACATTTTACCCAGACCCAAAACATCAGTGCTCCAGAGAGCCCACATGTGCCCCTGCGGTCTTTGATCCTCAGAACATTTGTCTCTGTTTGCGCATGTGTTTTTTTTTTTTTTTGTGTGTGTGTGTGTGTGTGTAGGCCACAGGGAGAAGCCTCATTATTCTCTCCTTCATTTGGGACCATTAAAACATCTGCCACACCCAGCCTACAGGCACCCTCATCTCCCCTCTGCACGCACACACACACACACACAATCCTCACACACCACCCCCCAAACCCCAAAGCATCTCAGACATTCCCGTAACCCCAGCTATTCAACGCTTGCCAAAAGCCGCCAATTTGCTGCTCCAATAAAAAGAGACGCATTTCGGCAACAAATATTAAATGGTATGATCCCGTCTCAGAAACAGAAGACAGAGCAATAGAAACAAGAAAGAGAAAGATCACATCAAGAAGAGTTCACCAACTCAAAGCCAAAGTCATAAAACCAATGAATGAAACTGTATGGCTGCAATCACAAGCAATTTTTCGCACAATAATTCAGATGCACCTGGAGCCGAAATGTTGATATACAACACCATTCAATTCCTCACCTGATCTTCATAAATAAGCGTTTCTATTTCAAATAAATGCTGTTCTTTTGAACTTTCTATTCATCCAAGAATCCTGAAAAAAATATGCATCACTTTCCACTGCTTTTACTGTATTTTGATTAAATAAATTTAGCCCTGCTGAGCATAAAAGACTTCTTTCAAAAACATTTAAAAATCATAATAAACCCAAACTTTTCAACGGTATAAATTCACAGGTGCCTTCCGGTCTAGGATCAAACCTGCAGGCTTTGCATTATCACCTAACCCTTTGGCAGCCTCAAAAAAAGCATTTCTCCTTAAAGGGAGTTAAAAGTTAAGTTAAAAGTTAAAATTATGCAATAATTTACTCACCCTCGTTTATTATGTTGTTCCAAACCTGTATGACTTTCTATATTTAATTGGGACTGGAGCAGTCAAGAGCTACAGTGGAGGAGAAGAAAGTTCAGAAGACTTATAGCATAGAGCACGAGTAGTTTGGGACACTTTTACTACACTTTCATGATAATTTTTCTGAAAATACATGGTGTTTTTTTGCCCCAGTCCCCATTTACTTTCATTATATGGAAAAGAGCGATCATTACATTCTTCATAAATTCACCTTTTGTGTTTTACAGTGAATATAATATGGGTTTGGAACAACACGCGGATGAGTAAATTATCAATCATTTTCAAATCCAAAAATTGAGAACTATTGCTTTAAGTCTCTAAAATCTCACATAAGAGATCATGTGATGTAAGAAGAGGCGTAGGAAAGGGCTGTCTGCTTTTACTTTTTATGAAGGCCGAAGCTTTCTCTCCCTAGTGAAAACAGATGGGTTTTCCAAACACTCATCCATACCTTCTCCTAACACTTCAGGGAGGGTCAATTACAGAATAGCAAAAACATCCTCTTTCTGGCAGTGGGATGCTGGACGATGCTGTTTATTGTTGTTGGAGCTCAGCTTTGAGGAAGGTGGATGAAAACAGAAATGTGAAACTAATTTCTGGTTTCCCCTTTTTGATTGCGGTTTAAACAACTTGTTCCTGCAACGTAAACACACCGCACAGTTTAATATGCTCTGAAGCACAAACAAATACGAGTTGAATACAGTTGCATTTGGGCCTTATTTTACCTGTCTGTACAGCTCAGAATGAGATGCTAAACAGACCTTGACGAACCTCAAACATCAGCTATGTACACGATGACTGTTTGACGTCCTTAGACAGACATGTAAATAAAGTCTTGATTTCAGTCATTTTAAGTTTCTTTAAGTAGGAATGAAAGAGCCTCATAAAGATGTGTATGGACCACGGGCCTGGTTCACGTCACACTGTTTGAGTCTGTTTGTTAATCTTCATACATTGTGTACCATACGAACAACAGACCATCAAATTCCTTCTTTACTACCATAGTTTTACTGTCAACACAGCAGCACCAAATGAATTAGCAACCGAAGCAAATATTATGACATGCGGTACTAGTTGCCACCAAACATAACATTGTGAACTTGTTGCTAATAAACACGGTGATGGTCTGTTGTTGTAAGGTGCTGATATATCTGTTCGGCCGTTTTTAAGTTGACAAATGAAACTATACAACATTTGGTGTTATCAAAAAGTGAAACATTTTTACTCAAACTTGAGACCCATCTAAAAAAAAATACCAGCATTTAACGGTAATATAGAAGAAATCAAGCGTACCAGTAATGAGTTGTTAACATGTTTGTCCAGACTCTGTGTCATTGATTCATGGTCAGACAGCACAGATTCCAGTAAGCTCACTGCTGCCCCCTCCAGACAGGTGGAACTAAGACACCACAGGGTCACTACAGCCTCATCCTCCAACACAAGCCTCTTACTGTGTAAGAAAGTAAGACAGGAAAAACATACACGGGTCAAGAGTGGACATCATCTGTGTGCTGTCATTAAATGCTGCATTACAGTGTTTCAGTGTAATGATACTAACCTGATCAAGGCCTCACTGACTTCCATAATAAACTTTTGATTCAGACAGGAAGAGCCACACAACATGGAATGCTTCAACAGAGCTCCAATGAGAGGAGCCATCTGAGGACATGTGACCAAGGCAGCGCATGCCGTAGACATGGTGTGAATGTTCTCGTTTGAACATCTACAAAGAGTGATTAATTAGTGTGGATTATATATATATATATATATACACAGTATTTTTATATACACAGAAGGCATTTAATAATAACTGTTGTTAGAGGTGCTCTAAAGGCGAATCCAGTGTGAGATTATGCGTTCATTACCTTGCTGATGTTTTTGGCAAGCCGTCACAGCTTTTATTGACCTCGTCTGTCATCAATGACACCACCTGAAAGTGACAACAGGACACAACAGCTTGCCTATAATTTCACAAATGTAATAAAAATGCAATTTAAAAATCAACTCAAACTTCCAGTTTATAATAACCGTGAACATGAACAACAAATTTCTCATGTAAATGAGTGGAAAATTAGTGGATTTTGCCAGTGATGTAAAATGAAAATGTGAACATTGTGAATGACTTAAAAGATTGTATTAGTCAATTTTTAAACAGCACATCGCTAGACTAGTTTTACAAGCCCTTCATGTCATGCAACATGCGTGTAAGAAAGTTTAGACAACAATCTTAATAGATTTGAACTTCATCAGCAAAAAATGTAAGTTTGAATATGTTTCTATGATTTGTTTTCATTCTAACTCCAATAAAAAAAAACATTTAGTATGAATATATATATATATATATATATATATATATATATATATATATATATATATATATATATATATATATACACACACACTCACCTAAAGGATTATTAGGAACACCTGTTAAATTTCTCATTAATGCAATTATCTAATCAACCAATCACATGACAGTTGCTTCAATGCATTTAGGGGTGTGGTCCTGGTCAAGACAATCTCCTGAACTCCAAACTGAATGTCAGAATGGGAAAGAAAGGTGATTTAAGCAATTTTGAGCATGGCATGGTTGTTGGTGCCAGACGGGCCGGTCTGAGTATTTCACAATCTGCTCAGTTACTGGGATTTTCACACACAACCATTTCTAGGGTTTACAAAGAATGGTGTGAAAAAGGAAAAACATCCAGTATGCGGTAGTCCTGTGGGCGCAAATGCCTTGTTGATGCTAGAGGTCAGAGGAGAATGGGCCGACTGATTCAAGCTGATAGAAGAGCAACTTTGACTGAAATAACCACTTGTTACAACCGAGGTATGCAGCAAAGCATTTGTGAAGCCACAACACGCACAACCTTGAGGCGGATGGGCTACAACAGCAGAAGACCCCACCGGGTACCACTCATCTCCACTACAAATAGGAAAAAGAGGCTACAATTTGCATGAGCTCACCAAAATTGGACAGTTGAAGAGTGGAAAAATGTTGCCTGGTCTGATAAGTCTTGATTTCTGTTGAGACATTCAGATGGTAGAGTCAGAATTTGGCGTAAACAGAATGAGAACATGGATCCATCATGCCTTGTTACCACTGTGCAGGCTGGTGGTGCTGGTGTAATGGTGTGGGGATGTTTTCTTGGCAAACTTTAGGCCCCTTAGAGCCAATTGGGCATCGTTTAAATGCCACAGCCTACCTGAGCATTGTTTCTGACCATGTCCATCCCTTTATGGCCACCATGTACCCATCCTCTAATGGCTACTTCCAGCAGGATAATGCACCATGTCACAAAGCTCGAATCATTTTAAATTGGTTTCTTGAACATGACAATGAGTTCACTGTCCTAAAATGGCCCCCACAGTCACCAGATCTCAACCCAGTAGAACATCTTTGGGATGTGGTGGAACGGGAGCTTCGTGCCCTGAATGTGCATCCCACAAATCTCCATCAACTGCAAGATGCTATCCTATCAATAGGGGCCAACATTTCTAAAGAATGCTTTCAGCACCTTGTTGAATCAATGCCACATAGAATTAAGGCAGTTCTGAAGGCGAAAGGGGGTCAAACACAGTATTAGTATGGTGTTCCTAATAATCCTTTAGGTGAGTGTATATATATATATATATATATGTGTGTGTGTGTGTGTGTGTAAATATTGCTGTTTATTACCGTGTACTATTTTATTGGTCAAATCATTATTTCAACATAAATGATTCAATATTAATATTCCTGGCGTTCATTTAGTTAATGCTATGCATTATTTAAACAATTTAAGCTTTTCACCGTATTTGACTTGAATAAACCTTTTCAACCTACTTGGCAATAGTAGCTGTTTACTAGAAACAACAGTTATTGTGATTGGGGGAAAGAAAGGTTGTGATTAGATTCAATCGAAAATCATAAATAGACTTAAAAAGAGAAATCGTTTAGCCTTATTACCCATCACACCACCCATGTCATTGTGAACTAATATGCCAAGTCTGTGAACAGTGATTCCCAAACCTTCTGAAGAGCCTCTGAGTGGTATCGCTTCGGGCTTGATCCAGCATGTTTTACTGTGGCATGAGATACACTGCCCTCCTGCTCCGAGATCAGATGACACAACATATTCTGTCCAGAACAGACACAGAACGTAAAAATGCAGACGACAGCTTTTATTGGGAAAATTGTATCACACACCATGAAACATCAATAACTGTGAATTATTTTGCTTTGTCTATAATGGGACAACTATTTGCTCATCATAAATACATCTCCATGTTGCATGCAAATAAAAAAAGGGGAAAAGACAATGGAACTGGTGGCAAGGCCCATCTGTTTATGAAAGCACAGGGTTTAAGCCTTGACAGAAAACATGTCTGCTTGTGGTGGGGCCATGTGGTTTCTTTAGGTTTACAGTATGCTAAGATGTCCTCCACAGACCCAAAGAGGCTCAATTACTACCATCTGAACAGCAAAAACACACTGCAGATCACACTTAACTCTAAGCTGGGCTGTGGCTATAGCACAGGCCAATGAAACGCAGACCTTTTATATTCTCTAGTTTTTTTCTCTACCTTGAGGTGGAGAAAGATGGCATCTGCCATGATGTTTTTTCTTTGTTTTGTGTGGAGGTTTTTTTTTTTAGGTCTTTAAAGTGGTAATTTAGACAGTACTAAACCACATGGATGCCCAGGCTAAATCAAAACAACTTGTACATTAATCCTAAAATGAAAAGAAAGAAAACAGAATGTTTGAGAGGAGCACATATTCACTTCTCGGGTGTTTTCTGATCAAGGCATCACATGACTCTAGCCTAAAGATCTTCAAAGAAACAAGCTAACTAAATACATTATTAAACTATTAATGCTAAAAATCAAACAATTGCTTGTTCTGGGTGGTTGCTATGTAGTTGCTAGGGCACTCTTAAAGTGTTCATGTTTGCAAGTCAAAAGAGCCCACCTATTTTACTGTCTGTTTTGATGCAAGTTAAATGTATTTTGTTTGAAAACATTTCACAGAAATGTTGAAGTCGTTATGTTTGAAAATGAATATGTGAGTTTTATTAAAATTTGGACCGTGTTTGAGCAGTCATGAGTTATAAGTTCAAAGAAATGTAATTATATCCATATATGGTCTTATTATATGTTCTTATATATCAATATATCGTATATATGCACATTGCATTTCTCATGAATATTGACGAACTAGATATTTTTCTTGCATACATTTTTTTCTGTAGTTCACGTAAAATTTTACATTTCAAAGAATTTCTCAATTTTTTATTAATTAAAAGGGGTACATGTAGTAATAACTTGGTAATAACAGTAACATTCAAACAAATTATGCATTTAGTTATGACTCAGTTTTTATAAGTTATAAGCAGATTTTGAATGCATTAATATGAGGGCTAACAAATTCTGGGGCAGGGGTAAGTTTCCTGACAAAATTGAATCCTTATGGTTAGGGGTTTAAAACAACAGAAAAATACAGGCACATCAAAAGACAAAGTGACAGAAATAGTAAAGATGGGGTCATTCTGCTCAGCCTAAAATAGTTCTCGAATGGGCCTGCAGTGGTGATTGTACTTAAAGAGACCACACAAGTCTCCCTAAAGACTGCTCCAGACCCCCAGGAGCCCTGAAGGAGCGGAGGGGCCATCAGGCATGGTCTGGTCTCTGTGATGTGGAGAGAGTGAGCCAGGCTGGCGCTCCAGAGCAAAGGCTCACAGTAGAATGGGCAACAGGCCCTTTAAAATGTCAATCCGTGGCTCTAGTGGAAGCATCGTGATTCTTCTTCTGGGCTAAACCACCCACACGAAAAACACGACCAAGATGGTTTTGTGAATGACAGGACCATTTGTTTATTCATGATGAGTGACTAAAGGAACACAGGCCATCACCGCCGTTGAGGCTCTGGGGAGTCAGCTGGAATCATCCCAGATGGACCACACATTGTAACCCATGCTGATCGACATGAAGGCTTTCTCTAATGGATGAGTCTTCAAATGTTGACAGTGACAGTAAACAGCGCTCGGAACAAACAATGAATGGGGATAAACGGAAAAACACACGGTCCATTAGGACCGCAACAAACACGAGAATGGAAAAATAAGAGATCAACGGCTTGGAAGAGGCAAGACGTCAGACTGGGAGGAGTAGATTGACCCCCAGGAAATCAACTCAAACCAAATCAATTTACTAAAACACAACAAGAAAGAGACTGACAACATTGGACAGTAATTCTATTTCAGCAAAACAGAACAAATGAGAAAGTGATCTGCTATTAAACAGAGAACACAAAGTGGCACACTTCCTGACTCAAACCTGAAGAAAAGTTACAACTATGTCCTTTAAAGTCACCATGAAATCAAAATTGTCAATTCTTTTTTTTTTTATGGAATATTTCAGTATTTGCTATAAATGATTTATCCATGCACATCATTCTTTTTTTCTTTTTTTTAAATGAATGTGCCCTCATAATCTTTAATTAAATTATCTTCACCACTGCAAATGGTACTTCAAATGTCTGGAAAACCATGAGATTACCATGGTATCATGGTGTAATTTTGACAATAAACTGACCTCTATACCAAATGAAAAGAGTGAAAAACAGCGACCTTCTGGACCTTTTGTAGGCCAGTCACTGGAAACAATACAGATTGTATTCCTCTTCCCATGTTTCATCTATCAAGTAAATGCTCAAGCGCCTATAATTTGTAACTTCCTCAAACAAATAGTCCTAATCTCTCCGTTTTTTGTCCTGTATCTTTTTCCAACAAACCATACGTACACACACTGCTGCTGCACTAGGGATTGTTAGCTAAGCAAATAAATAATGTAAGATTGAATACCGTGTCTCAACCCCTGACAGAGAACCCACACCTCCCTCTGACTCCACTTCCCTTCGTATAGGTCAAAAAACATCTGGCAAATTAAAAGTTTACTTTAAAAGCCCTGCTTTAATTAGCGCTATGTTTTATTAGATGAAAAAAAATAATCAAACGAATTCACACACGAAACGCGAGGGGTTCTGTATTGCTTATGGTAAACCATCTGTGTGGACTCTGTAAAAAGGTTGAAAGTGTACAATTATTTTAGTTCTTTTTCATCACCCCGCTCTCCCAACCCTGATTACATCTATTCAAATATAAAAGTGTACATTGAGAATTTCTAAAAAAAAACTTTTGGCAGATTGAAAACTGTTGGGGTCTGGAAGAGTATGACATTTATTAGGTACATTACAAACAAAAAAGGGCTTAAACCTTCAAAGAATGTGCTTTTAAACTCTAATTTAATCTAATCTAATTTTAATGACAATTTTAATTAAATAATTAGGGCTGTCAAGCGATTACATTTTTTTATTTAATTAATTACATGATGTGCCAATACATCTATTTAATTGCACACCAAATTTGGCAGAGAAATTACCCCTAAAAGATTATTTAATTATTGATAACGTCATTATTGTGTTAAATGAGAAAAGCTTAAAAAAGCAGCTTTAGAAAGAAATATTTAATGTGATTCAAAATAGAATTTATTACACATAAACCTTTAGGCTACAACGGCAATTTGTTTTTCAGAAGCTGCACCTGTATTGGTATTTAGATATATTTACAGACCGTTAATTGCAATTTGCAGCTCAGATGTGGCATGAATGCATTTATACTGCAATTACAATTAAATAATGGAGTGAGATTAATGGGTTTTAAATGGCTATTAAAAGGATAGTCCACCTAAAAATGAAAATTCTGTCATCATTTGCTCACCCTAATATAGTTTCAAACCTGTATGACTTTCTTTCTTCTGTGAAACATAAATAAGATGATTTGAGAAAGGTCTCAGAATTTTTTAAAATGGAAGTCAACATTCATAAAAATATCTTATGTTCCGCAAAAAAAAAAAGAAAAGTAATACATGTATAAAACGCCATGAGGTTGAGTAAATGATGAAAGAATTTTAATTTTTGGGTGAACTGTCACTTTAATGGGTTTTTTATTAATATGGAATATAAAATATTATTTTTTAAGAAAGTAAAACTGCCAGTAGGTGGCAGAAAATGTCTTTATGAGAGAGTAATTAACACACTCATTCAATCAATTTGTTTAAATGGCTCAAATTCAGGAATTAAGTAAATCGCTCTCTTTATGAATGGGCTATTGAATAATTGGTTCACCCGATTCGTTCAAAACGAGGATTTGTTCAGAAAAGAGACACCGCTGTCTTGCTCGGAGATGCGCAACAGTTCTGCTGTGGCTTTTGTATGTAATATTTTCATTGGCAAAAGTTAGCAAAAACATACAATATTGAGTCTAAAACAACACAATATTAACTTTTTATTTATTAAACTGTTGGATAAAATCAATATCACATTTGCGCTCGTGCTATTCGGCACAAAAACCGCACTCCTGTGATATTGCATTCGTTGCTCATATGATATTGCTTAACTATATCATATGATCTAAATATCAGACAAAAAACTCATACAGGGGTATTTTTGTCCCAATATCTTGAATTTTAGGAACATTCTAACTACATGTTTAGCCATACATGTTTGAGTCTGATCCCGGATCAGAAGACAACAAACCTAAACCTCAAATACCAAGGATACTCCAGTCTGCAACAGCTTGGCAGTAAACCATTTTTATTTATATCAATTCCTTATGCATTTGTGAGGTAGTCTTGTATTTTATTACATGTTGAAACAAAGACACTTCAGAAAGGTGTTTATTTAGTTACATAATGTAAACATTTGTCACCTGTGAAACATTTATGCGTATTACATGTACATAAGCTTCATAAGTTGATAGAGGCAAATAAAGTTTAAGTACCTGGAGTTGCCACAGTTATCATTTAACACAATAATGACTTTATTAATAATGAAATTATCTTTTAGGGGTAAATTCTCAGCAAAATTTGGTGTGCAATTAGATTAATTAATCGGCACACCATGCATGTTTCGTGTAGACGAATTATGAATGTACCATCGTTTGTCACACTGTCGTTCTTATAATTGTCGTTCGTAATTTTCAGAAAAGTGATAGTAAAGCGAGTACATATTAAACCATCTGCAACAGACAAAGCAATAGTGACAAGGTAAAAACATTGTTTTTTCTTGTGAGTTGTGACATTACTGTCGGATCCAATGTAGTTAGCACTGCATCATCTTTTTTGTTTTGTTTCTATGAAAATTTTTAAAAAATGAATCCACAGTAAAATGAAGCGAACAAATGAACAGTGACTTACTGGCGCAATATGGAACTTTGTAAAAACACGCTTTGTTTTCGGCCTAATGAGAAAATTTTCAGTTCTGAATTTTACAGGATTTTTTTTATAGCACAATGACCTCTTATGTCAAGAGATCAAGGAAAATTTGATTTCTTAATTCATTTTTTCATTAAATTAAACAACCAATATATTCCACATTTTCAATTGTGTCTGTAAGGATATCAATTTGTTAAACTTCTTTGGCGATTTATTTATCTATTCATTAACCTTAAGGGGTGAAATGTTGTTGGCTTTACCTTGATCCAAGTGTTGGCTTTTCGTTCAACCGCGTTCAGTGGCTCAGCGCTGTACAGACAGCTCAAACACCGCAGCAGGAGTCTCTGGCTTCTCTCTGAGCATACATAAACAAGACCACAGGACAAAATGCCATTCATAAGATGTGAAAATGGACACATTATTCATCTAATGGGAAACCCATGAAAATGCATGCATGCATTAATGCATTTATAATCAGGCACAATGTAGACTAAACTAAGATGAAATATCTCATTTAAACCTAGAACTTTTTCAATGCAACTTTTCACTCAAATTGTTATGCTAATAATATCAATTTATAATAAATATATATACAACTTTAAATCAAATTCATAATATCATTTTTAACTATATAACGGGGTAAAAAGTACAGTGATAGATCTTTAAAATTGTTCAAGTCATTTTTAAGACTGCATGTGAAGAACACATAATCTGATAAGAAATTTCAGGGAAAGGAAATGGTGATGAGACAAGAGAGCGAGAGAAGTAATGAGGTAATGAAAGAAAGCCAAATAACAGAACAAATGCCAGCAGGCCACTACAGGGTTCATTGGAAAATTAGTGTAAATACCCAACCCATGCAGACACATTTCTTGGTCTCAAATGGGAAACACACCCCCAAGTGTAGAAGAGTCGTAAATTTACCATCTGCAATAACACATGGGTTCCAACAAAGTCTTCCCAGGAACTGGCCCACAAAAGGAAACGTCTCCATGGCCTCACTAGTGGAGCTCTGTTATACAGTAAACACACACACCTCAGACATTAATAGCAAAAACCTGCATCGGAATCATGAAAAATAAACTGCAATAAAGCCCTTCACATTGCATACCTAGTATTAATAATACAAATAGTTTTTTGGCTTTTTCAATTGTATAGTATAAAGAAACTGTGAAATTATGGGGTTGAACAATATTGAAAAACGTTACAAGCAAGATTCAAACTTTCATCACTTGCATTAGCATTAAAGCTCAATGTGCAAAAGCATGTATGCTCAGTTGAAAATTTGTTTTTACTTTATTTGTATTTTAACATCTCACCTTTCCAAATATACAGTACTCATCTCATAGATTATGTTAATGACACACCCTTTATATCAATGAAATTTGAGTCATATTTTGTATAGTGTGAAAGTTGGCATCTGTGAATCAATCAGAAACAGTCTGGTGTTTCCATGGTGCTCCAACACCATGAATACAGATCATACATCATACAAGTCAGGTGGCTGGTCGGATATAAAACACACCTGATGGAGAGATAAGCAAGTGAGACAAAGATTGTTTTTTTTTCTTTCTAGGTGATAAAAGTCATACCATCTAGCATTCCACGAGGATATGTCCTAAGACACTTTTTATTTCCACTGCAATACCAGCTTCCCTGATAACCACATCAGCACTGGCTGCATGAAGATTCAGCACACATTTCATATATGTGACCCTGGACAACAAAACCAGTCACATGGGTACATTAGCTAGTTAGCTATCATACTAATTTGTTAACATGTTAAACAGTAGCACTTGCTGCAATATAAAGGTCTTATTTGCTCTCAAATCAAGCTGCATGCACCACTTGTCACCATGATGGTAACTATCCTAACACCTAGAACAGAAATTCTTCATTAATCATTACTAAATCACCACTTAACATTAATCTTGCACAAAAAAAAACATTATATTACACTTAATTTTAGCATTTACTCTCCCTTTCGAGTGCCATCGGCAAAGCATGCTGGGAAATAGACATCCCAGTCGTTTCAGTTAAACTTAAGTTCGTCTAAATTAAAAGATATTAATTTCATAAAACTCATAACAATGAAACAGTTCAGTTTACTTAAAATATATCCATTTTGTGAACTTGAAAGAAAAAGAAAGTGCTAAATTCTCATAAAAGTTAATTTGACTGAACTAATTAGTTTAATTTAAGTTTGTCCTACTCAAATCAATTATTTATTTTGAGCGTTAGGGTTTACAGTGTTGATGTATGGTTTGATGTATGGAATCTGAGGGTGCAAAAAAATCGAAACATTGAGAAATCTCCATTTATGTTCGCGATTGTTCTGCATTCACTTACAAAAATAAATGTTTTATATATTTACGGCAGGAAATTTACTAAATATCTTCATGGAACATAATCTTTACTTAATATCCTAACAGGGTTCCAGACTGCGACCAAATTGGTCGCATATGCGACCGTTTTTTGAGAATGTGCGAGTTAAAATTGTATGTGGTCGCATTTGTGCGAGTGGACGCTCGCGCAACAGAACGCCGTTGTATCAGCTGCTGCAGTCCGTTATGTTCAAAATGAACGAGTACATCATGAATCCATTTTCCAAACGGTGTTTTTGACTTATCCTGAATCCCTACGGTACGCTTATAATAAGTGTTTATATTCTGACTATTTTATCCCGGGCTCGGCTCGGCTGCGGAGTTGCCCAGTGCCTGCGTGACTCGCCATAGACATTAACGGAGAGAAGTAGCTCCAGCTACTGTGTTCTTCCGCAAGACACGTGCAGTTTATTTATTGACGAACGTACACGTCACGCGCATTGCACACTGATGGTGAAACGCGCCAATTACGAATTCAGGAATTAAGGTATTAAGGCATATAAAAATGAAAAGGTCTCACGAAATACCGAGCCCCTTCCTACGTCTTTTCAGCGGTTAGATGATAGTAATCGATCGACAAAGGAAAATGATTATAAAATGCAGAAGGTAAGGAGTGTGAGATTTCTGATTTTTGTTACAACTATAAACTTTGATAACGGAAAATCTGTATCAGCGTATTATAATACTCTAATCTTTTAAAATGTAATGCATACATTTGAATGTTTAATTATTTTTAAAAGATAGAAAGATGATGCTGATAGAAAGATGATAATGGATGGATGGATGGATGGATGGATAGATAGATAGATATAATATAATTCAAATGTAAATAGATAGATTTATACACTCCTAAACAATGCTGGGTTGTTTAAACTCAAATTTGGGTCAAATATGGACAAACCCAAATGTTGGGTTAAAAATGTAATATAATATAACGTAATATATAATAAAATGTAATATATAATATAATTATATTTATACTATATAATATATATAGTATAAATATAAAAATGTTTTTATATAATATATTACAGGTATTTATGCTGCAACCCAGAAAGCCTTTGCTAGCCTTGGTCCATTAAAACCACTATTCATCAACATGCATTGATTAATCCCATGACATGTAGCAAAAAAAACAAAAAAAAGGGGCGACCAAATCATGTTGGTGCGACCAACTGAGAAAGTTGGTAGCACCAGTGCAACCAGTGGAAAAGTTAGTCTGGAGCCCTGCCTAATGATTTTTGTCATAAAAGAAAAAGCGATAATTTTGACCCATACAAAAGCCATTGTTGGCTATTGCCACAAATATACCCGTGCTACTAGTGACTGGTTTTGTGATACAGGGTCACATATACTCTAAAATAGATGCCTCTCTTGCCACAATAGCCAATCACTTTGTTGTTGTTTTTGTAATGTATTTTACAAAGGTCTCTGTAATGCAACAATAAGGGCCATTTTAAAGGCCCATTTTGTTTTTTGGTACATCAAGGAAGAACTGATGGTTGCAGAGAGGAACTCAGCAGGAACAAATGAGCTCATGTCAGAAACTATATTGCAATTTGCTCAAAATTGAAGTCAACACCAGATACTGTCTCAACTCATGTGGTCAAAACATTTTTTTTTTTAAGTAATACTGACAGTTTAAGTGCACAATGAAGTTCTGCCACTTGCCGAGTTAGCCGACATCAAAAGTATGAACAATTAGCTAATATGAAAAAAATTAATCATCATTTCCCGAAGAACTATTTGAGCCCAAAAAAAACTTTTGATGGTCTTTTATAAAGCAATTCCCAAATTAATCATCATTTCCCGAAGAACTATTTGAGCCAAAAAAAAACTTTTGATGGTCTTTTATAAAGCAATTCCCACACAGACAGACAGAAAGAGTCACTGATCATTTCTTTAAAGTCAGTTACGTAATTAATGAAAACCAGCGTGCTAATGCAAAGGCATGTTGAGGATCACAGCTTTTTGCATCAGTTCAAGATGTGCCTTGCCAATTTACTGTACACTGGAAGCCATACAAAGGATCTGAGCCTTTTTACATTCCATAGGCACATACATTGTTGGATGCTAAACGATTTCAGTGCACGCATGAAGAGAATGACACCATTCCTGTGGAACTTTAACACGTCAAGTCTGACAAAAAAAAAAAGACCTTGTGGCAGCCAAAAAAATAATGAATGCAAATACAGAGCACATACTAAACTAATTATTGTAGCTCTAGAACTGCCATTTGCATTTATAATATCTAATGGAGGATTTTTTTTTTATGTCAAGGTCCCACTAATGGGATGATCCTAAAATCTAAAGGCAGCTCTACATTTTCATGTGTAAAAAAAAACATTTTGTATGTGAGAGAAAGCATGATATTATAAAAAAATGTGTTGTTAGCAAAATTAAATAATTGTTTTTTTATATTGTTATTGTAATGAAGCCAAAACAAATTAAAATATTATCTAGGAAATATTTTGACAATCTATCATTTTATCCCCACTTTAAATGTTCTATGTAACCTAAATTTCATTTAAATTAATTAAATGATTTAATGCTTTTTCAAACCTAATATTGTTTCAAATCTGTCTTACAACTTTAACAACCATAAAATTATAAAAAAACAAAAAATAAAAAAAATATTTAGCAAATTTCTGCGGATTCCCAGGAAACATTTTGGAGCCACCTTGGGTCCCCAAACACCATTTAAACATTTTGATTAAATTTGAATTAATACAATTTGAGAATTTTCAAGTATATCTAAAAATAGATCAAATAAAATATGCTGCTTTTTAATAATCTCACTATACCACATCACAATATAAATATTAATCTGACTAATTATGCTGCTCTAATGTAAACTCTTGAAAAACAGCTTGAAAAGACCATTCATTTGACCATGACAAAGTAATAATCCAGCTCCATCAAAGGGGTATGAGCAAATTTGTAATTGCATGTACTATCCCAGAGATGCTTTCTCATGGGATTTAAAGGGCAAAAAGTCTTATATACACATTCACAAGTCAGCAATTATGGAATGTGTTCACTCAAACATGCATCTCTCAGTCTCCCCTTGAGCACGGGCGCATCGCCAGCGGGCACCCAACTGTGCCAGGCTTAGGAAGAAAACCGTTTACGGGACCGTGAATCCTCCCCTTTCCAGCAGTCCCAAGCAGGGAGTGGGAAAACCGGTTCTGATGGAATGCAAATGAGGAAATTGATATAAACGAGACATTTTTTCATCCTCAGGCGCGAGCCACGTCCTTAACTCATCCAAGCACTGCTGTTCAGATCCGCTTCATTCGGGCCGTTTTACGAGGCTCTGCCGGGAATAAAGGTGTAGTGCCAATTAAGAAATCCCGATCCCTTCACATTGCTGAATGCTGTCAGAGGAGTTGACGCATGTTGAGCCTGATGGAAACGGAAGGTGTGATTGCATTTTGGCAGGGCAGCCATTGTAAGTTGAAATAAGAAAGCCTGCAAGATTTTATTTTCTTTTCTGACATGCCAGGCACCAAACGGCACCATGAGCAAAACCAACGGGAGATCTGCTGGTGCGAAAGGCCGCTGCAGGTTGAATAAAGAGCTTCTTTCAAGGTGAGGAGAGTCAGTGGGAGGCAGAATTTTTCTTAACACTGGTCCTTCACAGAGTCACGCTAACCCATGATACCCTGTCCAAAATTGCAACACTTGATGCAGGGATACATTAGGTTAACGCTGGCAGTCCCTGGGTGGCTATTAGCCCACTAAATCATCACCACCGCTGTGCCAATGTCCAGCCTTCATTCGCACAGAGCGGCTTCTGTTAGGGGTGCTAAAAGAGTTAGTTAAAGCACTATGACCTTAATATTGAAGGAGATTCTATGAACTCGTGCAATGTGCAAAACTTATCATTTTTAAAATCGACTCCATTTCTTAATTCTTAGTTACAGTGAGACTTTTAGCACATTAAAGCATAATATGCTGTCAGCATACTCAAAATCTCTCAAAGAAGTTGGATCTCTTAATTTATCTTTTTTAAAGCACCACAGTTAAAAAATATTACAGTACTCAGTAATAAGTATGGCCCACTCGTCCAGGGCCGTTATGAGAGTTTCATGCCAGTGGATTATGTATTTTCATGCCCTTATTTTTAATGCAAATTTAAGTATTTGGTTTTCAGTGGCAATTTTTTGTGACTTCTGATGATTTAAAATTGTTTGCTAGTTTGCTAAAAAAAAATGAAACCAATCAGTAATGTTTTAGTAATGCAGTAATCAGAGATGTATAGTTTCATTACATGTATAGTTTCTAGCTATTCTTGCAAATTTAAGAACACTTCAGAGAAAAAAGGTGTAAAAAAATAAATAAATATACATTTAGATACGCTTAAATTGTATAAATCCATGTTTTATTATTTATTTTTTTATTTTACATTTATGATGTTTTGGGGACCGTGGAAATGTTGACAAGAATTTTATAAATGCAAATATAAAATTATAAATTTAAATTAATAATGTTTTGGAGACTTACTGTCTTAAAAATCTTACTGTTTTACCTTGTATTAAAATAAATTATTTAAAAATCATAAAATAGTGGACCTCACAAATCAATTAGTCGGTTATTGGACAACTAGATGACCCTTCTGTAGATAGTGTAAACTCTAATGCTACAAATCTCCTGGTGAAGAACAACATTAGATCAACATTTCTTTACTGGATCCTAACGTTTAACAGAAGAGCTGAGGACTATGTAAAATGTTTCACAAAATTCCAGAAAAAAGTCCTGCTTGTGAAGCTCAAGTTGTGTGTTCTGAAATTGTTCATACCATTTGCTGCAAACCCAGAAGAACCTGCTGGAGAAAACTCCTCAGATAATCAAGGTGTCTGCTTGTGTCCAGAAGGGCGGAACATGATGTAGCCTCGCCCCAGCTCACTGCTTTAGCCATCCAGAACTGCACATCTGTCTCCGAAACAGCGGCCATCCTCTGAAGTCTGCAGAGACACACAAATAAATGCTTTTGGGGGATGAACAATTCCTTGAAAGGCCAGCAGATCTACATATTTGGACCATGCAACTTCAAAAGTGTGTTTCTCATTCCAGAAAAAGTAGGAGAGTTAAGTCCATAATAATGATGCCTTTTGTACAGAGTCTGAGATGACAGGGGTTGCAATCAGGAAATGGGGAGTTGAAAATGTGTTACCCAATTGAGGTCTCTTAATTTGTCATCAGCCTCTATTTCATGAGCCTGCCAGTTGGAAAAAGGTTTGGGGGGGATAAAAAAGGCAATAGGTAGTGCAATAAAGTCTTCATGGACTTTATTTTAAACTTCTAGAACTTCTTAACTCAGCACTGAAGTATTTTTGACAAATAAACAAAACAGAACAAGGCTGAAGCCATCAATGGAGACATATCCTCATCTGTGTCCTGCTGGGAGGCGATGTTCTCACACCGTGACCACAGCGTAACGGGGTAGAAAAAGCGCTCAAACAGCTTGTGTGTGCAGGAGCAGGAGTTTGTGGGTAATTGTTGTTCTTAGTCTTAATGACAGGTCTGTGAAAAACACAACAAGGGAGTGTTTTTATGATCTGCTCGTAACGGCGGAGTTGTTTAATGTCTTGCCATCACCCCTGCTGGAAAAATCCCTTGGGTGAGACAATGTAAATATATAATTAGCCTTTCTTTCCTTTTTTTCCATCAAACCAAACTATGAACAAACGCTCCTTGTTGACTTGTCATACCCGCACAGCTTTCACCAGTCCTTCGGGGGACATAGCCGCCTGGCCAATAAACTGCCACAGCCAAGATGGGTGTAATTCCAACACAAAATATTAGTAGAGAGTTAGCTGAATCTGTGAACGTGTAAATGGTTTGGCCTATATGTTATGCGCTGGAGAGTGTCAACATTGATGTGTACCAACACATACTAATATCCTGACTGTATGCCAAATAGAAAAAAAAAAAGCTGTAGTAAAGAAGTGACTACAAATGTATAATTTGGCTCTTGACATAAACAACAGTCAAGAGCAAATTATGGGCACCGTTGATGGGGTCCATCAACTGTTTGGTTACCAACATTCTTATCTTCTTTTGTGTTCAGCAAGAAGGTCATGCAGGTTTGGAAGAACTTGAGGGTGAGTAAATGATGACAGGATTTTTATTTTTGGGTGAACTATCCCTTTAAATAAACAAATGGGTACAAGGGGGTACTTCATCACTGCCAAAATGGACTTTCAATAAAACTTAGCAACATATGGAGTAGAAAGGTGAACATTTTTTTTTTTAATGGGTGCTACATGACTAGAGAAAACGGTGAAAAAAGGCTTTTGTCTTCCCTTTTAACAAGTAGAAAAACTTAAAACACCCATAATCCACTGGGCATGTTGCCATTCAAGACCATACCAGTCTGCTAAGGATACGCTTACCAGAGTCAAATACCAACTTGCTTTAGTAGGAAATAGCTCTTAGCAAACTTTTAGTCACAATGGATTTGATCCCAGGTTGCTTGAATTCAAAGAGTAAACATTTAGTGGGAGTGAGTTATTTTCCAGTATGTTGTAGGTAGTGGTTAAGCTTGCAAAGAATTGTAAATAGAAAACACAGCGACGAAACCTCTGTTTGTAGTTAGCAGGATGACCGCGAAGGCACGAAAACAGTGTTTTGGAAAAAACTGAAAGAAATTGTCGTTCTGTCAGTTCCGCCCCAAGCAAAATGCCATAGACATAAACAGACATAAACATAAACCAGTAGGCTACACAATACACCATAACTGAACATAAATGTAATAATCAAACATAATACAGAAGGTACACTATAACTGGGGTTTGTATGATTATGACTGACATGTCATGAGCTTCCTCAAACTTTCCAAAATCCAAACTGAAACTTGTCTTGATTTTGAATAGCTAAGACATTTAGGAAGTACCTTATGTTTAACTGAGCATACTATATTTTACAAGGTTAAGAGAAGGGTACCATTTTTTATTTACCTTGGTTTTATATTGTACATATTTTATATCATATTTGTCTGTATTCTCACTGACTCCAACATCAGCGCAAAAAGCATTTAACTTCTGTCTGAGTAAATACACGCCTCCAAACAAACATTACAATAAAGAGTAAAGTCATGAATATTTATAAGGTCACGTGACTTAATTAATATTCATGAGCAAGCAGCAAGGTCATAGTATGATTCGCAAACGCGCATCCTGCTTCTGACAATCATAGATACAATCACACACAGTCAGACCAAAGGCTTCATTGTAATGTGAATAAACAAAGTAGACCCAGATGTTACCTTTAAAATCAGCAGGGTAACGTTAAGCGTGACGACGGTCTGCGAACACTTCTGCCGTCGTGTTTGACAGTTCTGCACTCTCACGGCTTCCTTATTTTGCTCAGGCTGACCTACATGTATTGTCTTACTTTTCCAATAATGTAAGATAACTGTATATAAGATTACTAAACACAATATGGAATTTTCGCGGCAACAGATGCTGTAAAAATCTTTCTGAACTTCCCTCTCAGACATCTAAACCGGAAGTTGTCGTCTGCTATTGGCTGCACGCCTCTAAAGGGGGAGGGGCAAATTCGCAGCATGAACTGAAGCGCGCATACATTATTCAGGAAAATACTGTTTTGTTAAATCACACAAAAAGCACACTTTCACGCTCTCTGAAGGAACAAATGTGCCAAGTGTTTCCACTACATGACTGTCTGATAATATGTAGATGAAAACTACATTTTATACATTTTGAAATTATGTTTTTCAGCTCTTCACTAATATAATAAATATGACACATTAAAGTGGTTTATTTTTATTTCACTCTTTGCATATTATCATAATTTTAAATAATTTTTTTATGATTATTTTAATTGTTTAAGACTAAGGATCTGAGATAATTCTTTGTAAAATAGCAATATGCAGCAAAAAAATAAATGTTAAAGGCATGGTTACATTCAGAACGTTTTAACATAAAGACCTCCATTTAACATGAAGAAAAATAAATCGTTCACCTATAACATAAAAGCGCGTGAATAAACCCATTAATTTGCTTTCTAAAGCTTTAAATGGTATTTGATTACGTCATTAATCGCGCGTTTTGAAATATTTTGTGTAGCCTATGCTTGATCCTTTTTCACATTCTCCTGCAGGATTAGTGCAGGACTGTTTTGCATTTGACCAATAGGTGGCACTGTTTAAAAATGGTTTCAACATCTTTAAAGTACAGAACCTCAGGGCTCCGTCCAAATAGTTAGATCTCCTTTAAAGTAGTCTAGATAGCCTATAAGATTAATCCTAATGGCCTGTAAACTCATATGTATTATTACTTAGCTGTTTGGAAGGTTTTATAAACAAGAACGCATTCAAGTTTTGCAACGTAATTAATTTAAAAACATTTTGTCAGGACTTTACAGCTCAGTAAAATTGACTGATAATAAAAGAGATGTTCAGAGGCATGATCTGCTGCAGGCTGGACACCAATATGTGCGGTTAGAGCCTATTCAGCATCAAGGTGCAATGCAGGAGAAAAATGACCACAAGCCTAGTGGTGGCAGGTTACTTATTTATCTATTTTGAGCCTTTAATGGAAACATCTGTTGTCCTGCATGTCTTTGAAGGCATGATGGCTTATCGGGGAGCTGTTCTTGGAAATTTTACTGGAAAAACACTCTGATTTAACATCTCAGATGTCAGGAGTTCTGTCTTTAAAAACAAGGAAATAGGAGAATCTGATAAAGAAGAAATGGGATTTAGTGTCAAAATAGCAACAATAGTAGCAAATAATATAAAAAAATAATTAGATTATAACAAAACCACAAAATTAACTTTTTTAACGTTTGTTTTCATTATGATAATAGTAATTTAGGATGAATGTGCTTAATTGTCATAGTTCTAAAATGTTCTTGCTGGATCTATTTGCAGGCCGTTTTTAATGAAAACAACCAAATGGGAACAACACCTATTGTGAGACGAGATCTGACAAACACTGAACCAAACACAGGGCAATAAATACACACCACACGGACTAATCGAGATAATCAATATGACACTGGTGTAACACATTAGAGGAAATCAAAGAGCATGATGAACAAAGAAAAGGGCAACTGAACTGGGAACAGTGCAAAACTAACTCAAACCCTGAATGGTCGTAACAACATTTAATAAGTCAAATTAATCATTGTAAGCTATCTTAAAAAGATGTAGTGTCACCCTTAAGTGTCACCCCCAGACTCCATTACTGCCCATAAGGGCGCCTCAATTTCCATTTGTGGTTTGAGTGATCTGAACCGTATTTTTCCTCAATTTTCGCAATTTATGAAGTAGATCCATCCTATTCAGAAGTAGTATGGGAAGTTTGGCAGATTTTGATATGAATTCATCCTCTAATAAACACATAAAAAGAACATGAATGTGTGTTATAGTTCGCTGCCACATCACAAATGTTGAATCTATAATTTTTTTCTTTATGTTTAAAACATTTTCAGACCTTTTTTTTCTGAAAAAAAAAATATTTTTGAACTCTTGGCATGAAAACAAACTGAGGTTTCTACCATTCTTTCATGATTTTTCATGTTTATTACTATTTCAAAATAAAGGTCTGAACACACCTTAGAAGTATGAAAATATTCTTGTTGCAAACTGATAAATTACGTTTTTTATCGTAATTTATGTTGAAGATCAGTCACCAAATATGAAAACTAGAGATTGTAAGCTTTCAAATGATATATAGTTTGTCAAGATTAGTTTAGGTTTAGAATAGGATATTACTGTTTTAAATATGTAATGGCTTTGGGCCCACCGGTGGGCCGGTGACACTTAAGGGGATTTATTAAGAGTTTTTAATATTTTCTTAAAACAGCTTAACATGGGAGCATTTCTATCAGTGAAAGGAATAACAAGAGAAAGCTCTTTCCCCAGATTTATTTATTTATTTGTTGTTTGTTTGTTTGTTTGTTTGTTTATTATTATTATTTTCTATTTATTTTTTGATAGGTTTTAGATTCACCTTATGTAGAACCATTTCTTTGGATTTATCTGAATTGCTGCATATATATGTGTACATTATATGTATAGTTATTTGTAATCATTCTATTTGACTGTTGAAAACGTTTGTATACACAAAAGTCTTCCACATTTTATTCCCCTAAAAAAATTGCCTCCATTGCAAAAGTTAGATGATATTATGCACACGTTTCATTTAGGAGGTGACATGGCCAATCACAATGAGGTACATACTCTGAGCCTCATACAATGGGAAGACTGTTTAAGGTCAGCCGAGAGCAGGATCTGGAGGATCTGGAGTCGACCGCATACCAGCAGCAAGAAGTCAAGAAGTCAGGGGTCTGTGCATGCGGCTGTCCCCCTGGAAGCAAAAACAAATGCATGGAGGTCCGAGGCTATGTAGCTGGTTTTAGGGAACAGTGATTCCTCAAGGCCACCTCAGCAGATGCAGAGCAGACGAATTACAACAGTTGTTTAAACAGAGGTAATGGTACCACATGTGTGTGTGTGTGTTGGTATGTTACATGTATGTTGTAATGTGGAGAAAGAGGGAAAGAGAGAAAGACTGCGTGTTCTTGCGAAAGGTTGGTGTGAGGCAGAGTCTATAACTTGGGGAATGTTTTCAAAGTGGGCTAGTGGCTCCAGATTAGAGCTCACCACCCCTGTGGTTTTCTACACACAAACTTGCGTGTGTGTGTGTGTGTGCTCGTGCATGTGTGTGTTTTTCTTAGAGTTGGGTGGTGCCTCTGGCTCACTCACCAAATGGAAAGGCTGCACAAAAAAAACCTCTATGCACACTACCAAGTCAAACAAATATTTATTGCAATAATTCATTTTAATCATTCATGTGTGAATGCATATAAAATGTTCAACGATAACACAATTACATTGGGCATTTTTCTTGGATTAATTATGTTTTTATTTTTTAATCTTAATTCATCGTTTAAACTGGCCATCGATTCTCTGATAGTGATGCTCTAATTGCAAAGAAGTTGATTTTAAAAATTAAATCCTATAATGCGTTGCAGACTGGACACACACACAGTCACAGAATTTTTATTCTCCCAAAAGTACATTTAGGTCAGTTCGGGCCAGATTCCTTTGGTCATTACATAAAAATACATCTGGTCTGAGCGGAACTTCTTTGGTCATCCAAATAGGAATAAAGAACACACAGAAAAATGTGGTTTAATGCCTGGGCTAGAAACCATGTGTGTTTTTCCCTGAACTCAAAATGGTCGATCATAAGGCGGGGGAATAAGAGAGTTGTTGAATGTGGGGGGAAAAGGAGCCAATGTGA
Source organism: Gila orcuttii (assembly GCA_026230005.1). Lineage (NCBI taxonomy): Eukaryota > Metazoa > Chordata > Actinopteri > Cypriniformes > Leuciscidae > Gila > Gila orcuttii. The sequence continues at coordinate 23,955,925 of JAPDVR010000015.1, forward strand.
GAAAATAGCAAGGGCGGAGGGGGCCGAAATGATGGAAGGGGTATTGGCAGAAAGCTGCCATGTCCAGCGCTGAGATCACTAAGTGGGTGGTAGGAGCAGAGCTTCCCCTTGGCCAAATCATGAGAAACACTCATATCTTCCAAGCATTTTGACTGGAGTAGGATGTCAACCGCTGATGCCTGTCTGCGAGCCAGAGACCGAGAGCTGCACAAATGGTAGTGCTGACAAATTAGTTCAGTTCAGATCCAGACCAGTTTCATTTCTGTACCTGGCAGCGGGTCTCTTAACCACTTCTTGCCCGACGGGGTTGGAATGATCGTTCTTTCCACTTTTTTTTCCGCTGAATGTTCTGTTTCCAAGAGAGGTCCCAAATCTGGTTTGTAGTTTTACATGCGATGTGGTTAAATGTTGAATATATGACCGCCTGTACAAAACGGCAGAGTTCCCTCCAATCTCTTTATTTATATTGAATGAAAATGTGCTGGCTGCCTGCATTACTGCCGCCCACATGAACCAGAATCCAAGCCAGCTGGCTTCAGGCTGGATCCTAACTCACAGAGAACAGAAGCACACAGACAAGGTGTGGCCAGACCAACCTGGCTCTCCTTAGGTTACCATGCTTTGGATAGGGATGGACTTTCTCTGGCCACTAACCTTCTCATTGTCCTAATTTCGATCAAGTGCCGCATACAGCAACATTTAATTGCATGTAGGTTGAGCTGCATGGTGTGAAATGTGCAATGAGAACAAATGAGACTCTTATAAATATATAAAATAATAGATTCTACACACATGTTGCCGGTCTCTGATCACCCATTCAAAGGAAGGCGATTTCAACCCCTGGGACTAACTGTACTTTGTGCCCCATTGCACGGTATAAGTCCTTAGTGTAAATGAGCCGTAACTTCTTTGATTTTTCTCGTATTTCAGTGACCATAACATGTAGAGAAAAGTAATCCATCCCAACACTGATTTGATTCAAATTTGCCTTGACCAATGAAATCAGTTTGGGGTGGAACTATCTGTGGGCTGACCAATGTAAATCTTGGAGCTGGTTGATGAAATCTGTTTGAAAACGATCAATATTTTTGCACAAAATACACACTTCAAACCTATAAAGAGCCAATTATAGAGCCGTAAACTGAAACTACACGCGCAACTGTCCGTGACTCCTCTTATAAAACAGCATGTTTTTTCGCAGTAAACTCTATAAATAGATCAATCCTAAATGAATGTTTAAGAGCAAACATCTTAAAGATTGAAGACAACCAATCAAACCAATCAAAAATCCACCCGACTTTAAAGAGCATTAGCATTTAATGCGGCAGACAACAAAACTGCAGCATGCGCTTTTAATAAACAAAACATTGTTGTCCATTGGTGTGGTGTTTACACATGTTAACGGATGATTTGTAAACTCGTATTAGAGTGGAATAATTGGTCTCATAAAGTGAGAAAATGGTGGTGCGTTAATGCCGAACATAAAACTATGCTTACATAATTAATCAACAAGTTTGTGGTTGGCGTAACTTGTATTAATTCTACATATTTATGACACCATATTTGACACATATTTAAGCCCCAATAGTGTGCCATTGATCACAGCAATGTTTCCTGCATTGCAACAGCACACCTCACAGGCTGCACGAGAAAACAATCAAACAGCGTAACCTGTGTATTCCGGTTCACAAACATATTATGATTCGGTTCTTTAAAATGAATTTCACAAATGTAGGAGTTGCTGGTTTGAATTAGTCTGACGAATCCTCCACTGAATGAAATCACCTAATCTGTCAGAGCGGCTACTGAATCACCATATGATTCACTAACCCAATATTCTACCGTAAGAGCGCACATTGCGTAGGCTACTATGTTCATCTGATGACAAATTAGCATTGGAATTGAAACAAATGTTTAATGGCTTTAAACACAAAGTAATATTCAAGTTCAGCTTGAAGAGAGCAAAAGCAATTAGACAGTAAAAATTGGTATCAAGAGACTGGAACATCTTTCCAGCAGGGAGATGAAAAAACAGATGTCCTGTCTTGCTCAGAATTCATAAATCTTATGTGGAGGAATCTGTTGTATGTTTCTGGGGGAGCAATCGACTGCACACTCCTCATTACTCAATAGTGTATCACAGGCTTTGTGTTAAAATCCATGCTCAGTATCCCATGATGAATAAATGGTGCTCGAAGATTGAAGTTTGGGATTTAAAAATCACATTGAAAATTGAAGATTGATTTTTTTAAGCATTCTATTCAGTGCCTGATTATGTAGACAATTGCAATCCTGAACATAAGTGAATTAATGTTACATAATTTATTGTCACAACCACTGTTTGGAGTAACCATGATCTCGATCCCGACTCCCTTGCTTTCCCACCATGGACTACATCTCCCATAATCCATTGCCCGGACTCATTATCCCTGATCATATCCACCTGTGTGTCATTACTCCTGTTAACTTTGCCTATTTAAACCCTGTGTGTTAAGTTACTGATTGTGAATGTTTAGTTACTGATTGTGAATGTTTAGTGTCACACTGCATTTCTGAGTGATGTCCCGGTTCCCTGGGTCTTGTGTTGATCTGATTGTCTCCCTGGATTTGCCTGTGTCTTGGATCTTGTTTTATGTTTGGGCTGTTTGCCTGTGGTTTTGACCTTATACCTGTTTAATGGATTATGATTATGTATTTCCCTAAATGCAGCTGTGTTTGTATCCTTAACCTGTGTTTCAGAGCAGTTTCATGACAATTATTATCCAAGCTAAAAAGCCTCAAAGTAAAAATTTTCCTCGTCTGGGGTTTTCAGTTAGAAAGCTAACAGCTTAGCTTACTCGGTTGGATAGCGCTAAGTGATTAAGAAAAGCTAGACTGATTAGAACAAGTTATCATGATAATGTGATCATTTATGAGCCTTCACATAGTGAAGTGCATATAAGATGGTCACTTAGAAAATTGTGGATTTTCTGTAGGTGGACTGAGTTGATGCACTTTTTCATTTCTCTCATTCCATCTGAGGAAATTATATCTTATGTTTGTTTATTTGAGGTTGAATTTTAAGCAAAACTTTAACAATTTAAAACAAATTTGTTTTTAATTTTCCTGCTGTTATCTCAGTAACATTCAAATTTAAAATTAGTTTGCGGTGACATGGACAAACATCCACATTCTGTACTGTATGAAACAATACACTGTACACAGAATGCTCACTTCAAGTACACTGCTCTTTGGAGTGCACAGGGCACAGTGATGCTGCTAACTTTCAAATAAATTTCACCCTAGATCTCATTTGGCCTGTTTGTTGGGTTCATGAGAGCTGTGATGTCTAAGCCATGTGTAAATGAGATGGTCTGTGTGTTCGCATGCTCATGTAATGCCATCATCCGAGCTGAAAATTAAAAAGATGTGGTTGTTGTCTTTGTTGTTGGCTATGGAGTTAATTGTGCTTACATGGCTCTTTGTCCTTCCTGACAAGATTGTCATTCTCAATGATCAGAGGGGGATTAGAGATGAGGACTAATGGTTAGCACACCAAGATGAATAATGATCATCTGATTTTAATTTATATCTTCAAGGACTTTATTAGTCTTTAGATTTGGGTTAATGTGCATCATATGAGGTTCTTCCTCTGCTTCTCTCGTCATTCCGTGCATGGGGTACATGCATATATTAATATAAAATTGTTTATTGTATGAAAATAAACAAAAATGCCTGTAAAGTCAAACATCCTCCAGTTTATGCCACCATTCTCTCACTCTTTGTCTCATTCCATATACACTGATGTTGCACAATTTGCTGAAATTTACAGAAATTTGCTGATCTGGTTTTGACAGGCAATGATATATTGTCTTTTTTTTTTTGGTCTTTTAGGTACTGTAACTCAGAACTGTTATAAAAGAAAGTATGAAAAATCCACCATTTATGTCCTCATAAATTAATTTATGTAGATTTTCAAACTTTAAAGAGGCAGCTAAGTCTCCATGCTCTCTACGTGGTTGGCATCCTATTGTAAGTTAGTGAGAAAGCCTAAGGTTTCATGACTAGAGATGGTCACCTTCTGAACCGCTTTACTGCAATTCCAAACATTTTTCAGCATAGTCCTTTATTGCCTGGTGAGGAAGTAAGGGATTCATTGGGGAAGAAGGGAATGCTCTGTGACCAATCTGAAACAGAGAATGCTCATCTTTACAAACCGAATACGTTTCTTTTTAACAAAGATTCATAGTGTGACCTTTTTAGCAAAGTGTATGATGTTTTAAGGGACAGCTACATTACAAGTATATTACAAATATAATTTTACATTTGCAATGTTTGCCCATGCAAAACTTACCACCACAATGCGAGTGGTTGCAAAGGTGTTGCTACAGTATGCAGTTTCTAGGATGTTCTGTGTGGTTTGTTCTCTAATTTCATATTGTGGTCCCTAGATATGTCTCAGGTCTCTCTTGTAAGTTTATGGACTGTTAACAAAAACATGTTCTAATAACGGTTTGCTTACGTTCAACTTCCCATTAAGTTATGAAAACGTCATTTTTGAATGTTCTTTAAACGTTCAAAACGCCCCGTTTTTTCTAAATCTTTTAAAAACATTTTTTCTTGGTTATGTGAACATTTTTATTTTAAAATACTATGAGTGAATAATAATTTACAGTATGCTAAAATGAATACAATAATATTCATTTTGAGATTTGCTAAATTACCAAGTACAACATGTTCCTGGATCAATATCTTTGTTGATTCTGGAACAACATTCCAATCAACCAATCAGATTTGAGGGACAAGTTTACAGTTTATGTCAAGTTTAGGCTTACAGCCAGGGTTAGGTGCTTCTACATGTTATTCACCTATAATTCCCTCTGGTTTTAGGGACTTATGGGTAGGGTTAGGTTTAGGGGTAGGGATAGGGTTCGGATTATATTTTTGGACAGGAATGTTGTTCCAAGATCAACAAAATATGACGTGCATGGGACATCATTCACTACCCTCCTCATTCAGTAAGATATCAACTTTCTTAGTATTCCTCAATCAATTCATTATAAACAATATAAGAAGTAAAAAACTGACAAAATGATAAAATAATGCTTGTTTCCCATTAATTTTTTGTAATAATTGTATAGCGTTGCTTACAACCCGAGTTGTGTAACAGTGTAAGTATATTTTTACTGCACTACAATAATAGAAACTTTGATGACTGAATAAATGCAAGTCACCTTTATTCCACAAGGTGACAATGTCTGATACAATGTTAAAGCGATGTTTTACTCGTAGTTACCGCAGGCAGAAAACAAAAGAATAGGAAGTATCATCAGCAAAACTTGAAATGGCTCCGTGATTTACTGCAGAGCAAGTATTGAACACAATCAAATATTAGTGACACTGTCACTTGATGGTGGATCTGGTGAAGAAGCTGTCAGCGATCAAAATATTGATTTTGAAGATGATGAAAATTATAGTTTTGAGAATATGTTTGAGATCGCGAATATGAGCCAGATGCTGTATGCACTGGGAAATGAGCTCTGACGACGACAGTGATGATGGTATAAAACATCTGCTCAAACTGAACCCTTCCAAGCTTCAAACTAAATTTTTTATTCTTCTGTAATTGTAACTCTAATATAAGGAGAGTTTTATATTATTGCAACAGATATTATCCATCTGTGTCAAATATAGACCCGGGTCGCTAAAGACCCGAATATGTAATAATGATTGCCGAAACATTCATGCATTTAAGGGTTAACTCACGGTTCATAATAAAGTCAGAGTTGAACAAAATTAAAAGGAGCTGTTTTACAGCATCTTGCTCTGATCAGTCTTACTATGTCCTATATACTTGGGCTAAACATGTCTGTGTGTGTGTTGTGTTGTGTGTGTGTGTGTGTGTGTGTGTGTGTGTGTGTGTGTGTGTGTGTGTGTGTGTGTGTGTGTGTGTGTGTGTGTGTGTGTGTGTGTGTGTGTGTGTGTGTGTTTGTTAATCAGCGAAGTTGGAGTGTACGCTCTTTGATTAAAGTAAACGTATTGGCCTAACACAAACAAGCATGGAGTTAGAGTCTTTGCCAAAACACAAATGGACTGACAGAGCAATCAGAGAGAAACGCCTTGCAGTGCAGATCCAGATTCATGCCTGCTCTCTCTAACTCTCTTGCATGCAGTCACACTAAATTAGCAAATAAATACAAGTTTCCAAACACTTCAAACAAATAGCTTAACAGTTCAGTGACAAACAGTGCTGGAGAATATAGCCTGTCTTGGCAGAGAGATGTTCTCTTCTTTGAATAAGGCTGCATAGAAAAATTCTCAGATGAATAAGCTTGTACTTCACTGATGTCAGTTATTACTGGGGTTGCGAGATCTATCGAATATTTTTTTATATATTATATATGATTTAAATCATTTGACAGTGTGTATTGCAATGGTTTAATGCACACTAAATTTTGACCATTACGTTTCCAGTGATATTTTTGCGATCCCCTCCCTCCCACTGTAGAGCAAGGAGCTGGTCTCGAAACTTGCAAGTAAACCGTTAAAGAATTCCCGCAAAAATGAAAATTATTTTATTAATCACTCTCATGTTGTTTGAATGACTTAAATGTCTTTATTTTTTCTGTAGAACATAAAAGATATTCTGAGAAATGTCTCAATGTTTTTTGTGTATACTGTAACAAATGTCCACTGTAGTTTGCAGAACCCAATTGCAGTTTACTGAGAATCCCAACATGAACAGATACAAAATAAACAAAAGAGTTGAAGTTAAATTAAATTCACAAAACGGATTAAATGAACAATACTAGACAAGAAACCAATAAAACATGAGGGCTACACACACACACACACACACACACACACACACACACACACACACACACACACACACACACACACACACACACACACACACACCACACTAATGACCAAACAAGAAACACCTGAACACAATGAAACAATGAAAGAATCAAAACGTGACACACAAGACAAGGAACCAATAAGAACATCAGACACATGACCAAAAAAAACAAAAACAAAAAAACAATCAGACCACCAGGGGAAGCACAAGACATGATCACATGATTGCAAGATACATGAGGAACAAGTGAAGTGACATGACAAACGGGAAGCATAACTAAGAGTATGAATGCAAAATAAAAGACATGAACACAAACCAAAACCAACGTGACAGATACAGTGAGCAAAAAGAATATTTTGCAAGCAATCTCTTATGGCTCACCAAGGCTGCATTTATTTCATTAAAATACAGTAAAAAACAGTAACATTACTGTTATAATATAACAGTTTTCTATTTCAATATATTTTAGTATGTTATTTGTTCCTGTGATGCCAAAACTGAATTTTCAGTAGCCATCACTTCAGTCTTCAGTGTCACGTGATATTTTAGAAATCATTATGCTGATTTGCTGCTCAAGAATAATTTCTTATCATCATCAATGTTGAAACAGTTGTGCTGCTGAATATTTTAAAAATAGAAATATTTTGTAACATTATAAATATTTTTTTTTTGTTAAAAAAAAAAAGAGAGTATGTGATTTCGGATGCAGCCTCACTTTACCTCACTTAAAGCCAACACAAAAATTAAAAACACAAATGTGATGTTTATCTAAAGTCATTTTTGCTTATTAGTATGGTTGAACTAGATCATTGAAGGTCAGCAGCAAAGACATTGCATTATAAAGTGAGATTAAATAAATAAAGTACATTTATGTAATTTAATTATTCCAGGTTTGCACAATATTTTTAGTTTGCATTTCACAACGCCTCTGCACTTACTCTGGATTTCTCTCAAAATGGGGACAGGAGAGGTGTCAGTCAATACATAGGAAAACAAAGTAACTTTACTTACTTGAAAAAATAACTGATATTTTGTTGTAAATTTATAAGTAATGCGTTACTAAAAAGTAATTTGATTACGTCACTCGCGTTACTTGTTACCACCAATACTGAAAATTATTCAATATAATTTTTGTTTGGTGAAATAATTTTACATTTTATTTGTTACCCTTAATGAGTTGTATCTTTAAGTTTGCTGTTCCTTTTGAGTTGCTGTCATAAATTTAATAATTCACCATCACTTTTACTGCACATTTAAGGTGTTGGACTGATGAGTCACACGCTGATCTTTGCAATAGTTCAGCCATTCGCATTGGTTTATCAAATGTAATGTTTCCAGCCAATCGATTTCAAGTATTCATTATCCTGTCCCTATATAACCGTGAAGCATCAAACGAGCGCACTATCGCTGCACGCTATAAGAGTTCGATTTTTTAACCCTCTACCTCCCCAGCACCACCTGCCTAAATCTCCTTCGGGGGGGCGGGGGTTCCCTCTCTCTAGCAGCAGCAATAGGTTTCCTTTCATTTATGTTCCAAGCATTTAGCAGAAGCAGCAGCAGCAACATTATCTGCAGCAGCAGCGTAGCAGATCTAGTCCGCCAAGACCAAACATACGTACATTTCATTTTGTTAATAAAATGTTTTAATTTTTCCCAAGAGTTGTCATGACTGAAATGCCTGTGCACAACCCTTTAATAAATGATCAAGACTTTGACTTGCATGTGTTTTCAATGAATTCCTGGATTCAAAAAGACTTATGTGAAAGTGTTTAACACCCACACTGAGCTCTACATCGCTGACGGAGATGGCAGACCGCTCAGTTGAATCATTCAGAGCTAATGCTGGATATTTGGCACCAATGCACTGTGGGTAAATGTCAGCATGTACATAAGGAAAACTGTGGCCTCAGTGTGGTGTGGTCTCTCAGGTCCAAAGTTTCGAGCTGATTTCTCAATAATTACTCTGTTCGCTTTTGGCATGTAATGGTGATGGCCGTTGCTGCTGTTCCCTCGCAGTCATACCGAGCCAAAGCGTTCCACATAACCACAGAGGGACAGCACACAAGCTTTATAAGACAGGAGCATGCATACATTTCAGGGGCTGTATGTTTTATGTTGCATTTTGATGATCTTTACATTTCACTCACATTATGCAATGAAACCAAGATCTGGTATTTGCTCTTTAGCATAGTGAGCGGATTCAAACTATTGAACAAATCAAGAACTTCTAATACACAGTGGCCCCAAAGTGTATTTGGACACTGGAGCCACAATTAAAAATGCATTAAATGTGCAATTACTTTTAACCAACTGGTCCCAAGATTCTTTTTAGTGGATGAAGTCAGTTCCCCTCAGGTTCACACAGATGTCCTAGCAGAGTTACCACAGGTGTCATCACATTAACTATGAACATGTTCCACTAATATCTGACTTACATCCAGAAAGTGTCTGAATACTTTTTGTCTTAAAGGGATACTTCACCCAAAAATTTAAATTCTGTCATCATTTACCTGTAAGACTACTGTGACAATTATCTCAATATTTTTATTATTATTATTTATTTATTTATTGGAGCTAATTGAGAACAAATTAGCTCCAGCGTTCCGCTGCATAAAGTCTTACATGTTTCGAATGAAATGAGGGTGAATAAATTATGATAGAATTTTCATTTTTAAGTAAACTATGCTTCTTCTTTTTTTTACAATTTACACTTGGGTTGATATTTTAGTGTTATTTAAGTATTATACTATAATAGTATTTATTAATTAATATTTTGAATTAGCTTTTATTTTTTCATTTTTGGTTTAATCTTAAGTTTAGCTTACGTTTTTTTTTTTTGTCATGCATTTGTCATTTTTATTCGTTTTTTACATTTCTATATAGCTTTCATTCATTTTTATTTCATTTTTATTTTTATAATTCAGCTTAAACTTATTTCGTTTCTAATATTTACATTATCTAATATGTGTATTTTATTTTATTTCAGCTTTATTTCAATTACAGAAAACAATTTTTAATAGTTTTAGTTTTAATTAACAATAACAACACTACTAACGCAATGACATTCATGAAGTTTTAAGTGTCCAAATACTTTTGGGGGCCACTGTAGGCACGTATAGGGAACAAAGTGAGAGTAAATGGAGGTGGAGAGTCACTCCCCCTTGACTCAGTGTGAGCTCCTCAACACCTGTTCCTCATTAGGTCTCTGTCCCTGTGCCAGAATCAATACGGCAGGATGCTAGAAAACAATCTGACTGCCATTTGTGAATGGACAGAACATTAGCGAATTCCAAATTATTTACAAACATAAGCCTCTCCTCATTACTCTTCCTCCTGCCCATTGAGTCTTGGGGCCCTCTGCATGCATCTAAAGCTGAAAAAGTTTTTCCCTCCATCCATCCTAGCCTTATGAAATCAGATGCCCTAATTTTATTTGAATTAGCAGAATATTGTGTTCACACAACACTTTCAAATACACATGAAAGCATTTAACTTTTTCCCTAGACCTTCAAACTCTCGTCTCACTCCCTCGCCCTTTAGATGACGTATATGTTTCCATAGATTACTGCATATTTGCTGGCAAAGACAGACTAGTTAAACAAAAGAGGGAAGCTTTCTTAGGGAGGGACATCAGGGCTCCTCAGGGGTTGTAGAAACCTGGGAGAGAAAGGGAAAAAAAATGTTGCGTGGCAATGTACCGTAAGTTTGTCATCTTTATAATAAACACATCTACATCACAGCAGTGTAAACATGTGGTTGGGATTGGAAAGCAGGGAGAGAGAAAGAGAATCGTTCAAGCGGAGTGAGTTCTGTATAAGCATTACGAGAGATCTTGGCCTTGGCTTGTGCTTCACAATCACTGGGGTAGAAATGTAAATACCGGAATAAATGATGCGAAATGAAATCAAAGTAAACAAAGTAATTATTCACATGCTATCCCCCCAATTGCAGAGCCCCTTTGTTTACCTATATGTGCCCAAATAGTTAGCCTTACTTATACAAAAAGTGATGAGGGGTGTTTATGCAGCATATTTAAATGAAAAGCTTTGTTCCTAAAACTAAAGAGTTTCACTGGATACTCCATATAGGCAGCTCCCTTCTAAAACAGAATTCAAAAAGCATCCTAATCATATTACAACTGAGAAACTGCTCCAACTGATTCATAATTGTTTGAGATTCACTAAAATTAGCGACTCATAAGAGTCATTCGGAATTCTAGTCAGGGATGTTCCCATTCAGTCGGTCAACTCGGTACAACGCATGACTATGGGATATCACGCACTAGCGCCATCTGCTGAAGACACCTTTATTCACGCCTGAAAGGCCAATGACGCATGACGACGTGGCAGCTTTGTCACTCGACACTGGAAGAGTGTCTCTGGAAGAGACCAGAGACCTGCTGTCCCAGGCAGGAGGACAGATTCTACACCCTCGGCCGGAACTGTGGCATCTATGGGCCTACCCGCTGAGAGGGAGAATTTAATGGCAGCAGGACTCGATACAGAGTGCTAGGGCACCGTCAACGAGGGGGCTTTACGTGTCAAAATGGTGCGGACAGTGGTGCGGACAAAAGTAATTATCGCCGTGTCAATGCCTGATTGCAGGAATTTGAACTTTTCTGCAAGGAATTGTTCGAGGAAGGTCGCTCACATTCCACAGCTAAAAGTCCACACTGAGCGCGCACCCGCTGGCCGTTCGGTTCCTTAAAGGGGCGAGGCGGCTGAAGCCCGTTACAAAGTCGATGGTACCATCATGGGACCTGACTGTGGTTTTGGAGGCTATGTGTGAATCTCCATTTGAGCCCTTAGAATCATTGAATCTAAGGATGATGTCTTAAAAAACAGCCCTGTTGCTGGCATCAGCAAAGTGCATTGGTGATCTCCATGCGCTGTCAGTGCATCACTCATGCATCCAGTTTGCACTGGATGGGTTAAGGGTGGTGTTGAGTCCGAACTCGGCGTATACACCAAAAGTCATGTCAGGGGCATATAGTAGGCACTCGTTTGAGCTGCCCGCTCTATCAAACCTCTCGATTGACCCGGAGAAAGACAGGAGACTCCATGCGTTATGCCCTGTGCGAATTTCACGCAGGTATATAGAGCAGACGCAGGCCGTGCGTTCATCCGACCAACTTTTTGTGTGTTTTGCCAACCCGGTTCGTGGGAAACCACTATCTAAACAGCGTTTTTCACATTGGATCGTGAAGGCGATTTCAATTGCATACAAAAGTAAAGGGTTAGCTCTGCCGGCAGGGGTATGGGCGCATTCTACAAGAAGCATGGCAACGTCATGGGCATCGTTTAGAGGGGTGTCGGTAGACGACATTTGTGCGGCAGCCAGTTGGGCATTACCGCACACATTTGTTCGGTTTTACCGACTAGATGTCACTGCTTTGACAGTGGCTCGGTCCATGCTTACTGCAGGGGCTTTAGACCATGGGCCATCACTCTCTTGAAAAAGGGTCATGTGGCAATGCTGGTCCCTTACGTTTAGTTCAGTGACTTGGCGGGGCGTGAATATAGGTCCCATAGTCATGTGTTGTACTGAGTTGACCGACTGAATGGGAATAACGAAACAAAGGGAATGACGCATACTGCATTTATATGCTGTGGGCAGGTGGCCCAATGACGTATGACAACATGGGCAGGTGGTCCTGCCCACGTTGTCATACGTCATTGGCCTTTCAGGCATGAATAAAGGTGTCTTCAGCAGATGGCGCTAGAGGGCGATATCCCATAGTCATGTGTTGTACCTCGTTTCCCTCCTTATGGGAACAGTAGTTAAATGCATAACTCAACGTTTTGATTCACTATGAACCGGCTAATATCTTTTGCGCAGAAATCCCACTGTTCTGTGTTCATGCCGGGGTTGGGGATATTAGCTACTGATAAATCCTCATGTCATGTCTGTTTTCTATTAGCTGCTTAGAATCACTATTGTAAATGAATCACTATTGATCTAATCTGTGAAATGGGTTTGCAAAAAGGTTTGAGATTGAGTTTGTGATTTGATTCATTTGGTTAGTTATGCACTTAATCGTTTGCAGCGGTTTCTCACAGCGTAACGGGATTCTTTTTTAAAGACAGAAATCAAAAATAGCGTTTAAACTATATTTACCTACAGTCGATTGTATCTATGAAACCAAGCTCACAAATGTCTTCTATCATTTGTGTGTCAGCGATGAAGTGGCTCTCTATTGTGCGTGCAGCTTGTGTGAACGAGCAGCACACTCTAGGTCATGTATATCAATAAATCCAAAACAGTATTAAAATATATGGGGACACTTTTTGACGGGGAGACTGTACCCCAGTACTTTTAATGTCGACATGAAACTGCTGTGATAGTCTTTTCTTACCCATTGTGACATATCTGAATGAAACGGCTTCTCAAACAAAAAAAAATGTAGGACGAGACTTGATTTTTTATCCATCGGCAATTGATTGGATCATTGTGGTTTGCTATTGCTGTGATCTGATGAGAGTGACAGGTTGTCCCGCCCTCACCAAACATGTCATCAGAGAAGAGGGATGCCATTGCAAGAGGGAGGGGAAGTTATTTTGATTATAGATTACGAGGGCACATTACTTTTAAAAAATTATGATGTGCACTAATAATTCATTTATAATAAAAACTGCAATATTCCATATGTTTTCAGTTTTCAGAATGAATTTTCAGTATTAACACACTACTCGCACTATTTATACTACAAAACGGCATAGAATAGTGCAGTGGTTCCCAACCTTTTTTGTCTGAGACCCCCTTTTTCTCAAGAAAATATTTAAGGACCCCCCTTCACATTTAATGATATTATCGCTCTTGTAAGCTTGCACCAAGGATGACAAAATATGTTGTTTTCAAACAAACGGTATGTTTATACACAAATAATAGCCTATAATATTGAAAATACAATAACAAAAACATCAGTAGGCCCTTTGTAATTTAAAAACGTAAGCCTAGGAGAAGCCTATATATTGGCCCTATTTGAAATGCAAAAACAAAAATTCACACTGGTGTGTAGGTAAAAAAAGAAAGAATAGGCTATTACTAAACGACTGTTGTATGGGGCCTCAATACTTGCATGCTATTTGCATGCTATTTTGTTTATCAATGTGAGGCTTTATTTTTTACGCTTTTGGCGCTATAGCGAGCGATAATAAACTTGCCTTTATTAACAGAATAATGCGTCTTTCGGAAGAACATTGTAGCCGGAACTACATCTCTCTGTGTACGTCTATGACGAGTCACGCAGGTACTGGGCTACTCCGCAGCGGCAGCGATCCCGAACCAGTGTAAAATAGTCCCAATGTAAACACTTATTATAGGTGTACCATAGTGGTTCAGGATACGACAAAAACACGGATTGGAAAATGGATTCATGATGAACTCGCTCATTATATAAATTTTGTACATTTTGAACAGAAAAAAGTTAATGACTTTTATTTAATGCTCATTGCTCAAACCTTTCAAAATATGATGCGACCCCCCACAGAGCTCGCTGAGGCCCCCTTGTGGGCCGCGACCCCCCTGTTGGGAACCGATGGAATAGTGCATAAGTATGCAAATTTAGACACACCAAAATTTTACATGGTGTGTTTTTGATTAAAAAAGAACCGAATTATGAGTCATCGCTAGGATTGGCAAGCACTAGTCACGCTGTATGTTTTGATTCACTAAACTTCCCCTCCCTCTTGCAGCAACATCTTTTCTATTCTCTGATGACGTGTTTACTGGTGTGAGGGTGGGACGACCTGTCACTCACATCAGATCACTGCAATAGCAAACCATAACCATCCAACAATCCAAATAATTCCCAATGAACAAAATGAAGTACCGCCCTACATGTTTTCTTGTTCGAGAAGCTACTTGTATCACAACTATTGCAACTTCAGTTTTCATGCCCTTTTTCTAAACACTATTTATGAGATGCTGAAATGCTTCAGTAAATGTCTTTGTTATCACTGTCTGATTTTACTACCACATGGTCCATATGTGTTGGGAATAGTTACCACATTTAGTTGCTGAAACAAATGAATTAATTTGCTTTAATCGACACCAGCATGCATCAGTAGACGTACAATGGCTGTTTTGTCCTTCAGCCCTGACAGTTTTTCTTTGAGTCTAGCTGTTTTTTTTTTTTTTTGAGGATATATGTTATTCCATCACTCTCTGGCACTGGATAACTGCACTTAAGCCTCCAAGCCGTGTTAGACTTGATTTTGCTCCGGGCTGATGGCAGCAGTCACTGAAACGTAACGCTCCTCTGGGTGTTACCATTGAAATGTCAGCCTGCCATTGCTGATCACTTGTTCAACAGCTTCCAGCACTGGAAAATAAACACCTTTTTCGTTTTCTTCTTCTACTGTCTGATTTTGTTTTTTTTTTAGTCTTGTTTTTTTGGGATGGGAGGGGTGATGAGATGTGTGATTTCAGGGCCTCTGAATTCCTCCATTAATGACTCCCAGCTTTCCAGCTCTGAGAGGCAAGAGAAAGGGAGTGCAGCTCTGATACTGATAGACCTGCTAAATGCTTCTCGCACACAAACACGGACACTCTGCAGGGGTGGAGAACCAATATGGATGTCAGCTTGCTGATTGTAACATTTTTACTTAGGAAAGAAGATTACTTTTCAAAGATAACATATTTTAAAATGATGCCCACTCACATGAGACGATTCCAGTCACATCTAAATAAAGGCTGTTTTAGTGCGCATCATTTTTATATGCTTGTAGAATAACATGTAGAACACATAATCCAAAGCATGCAGTTACAGGGAAAAATGTATATTGTAACAAAGCAAACAAATGACAACTTACAGTAGTAAGGTGAATTAATTGTATATGCACTGCAAGTATAGTATTGTACAGAATATTGTATAGTATTGAATGTCTGTATATTCAGCACTTGCATACTGTGACCCAACTTCTGACCCAACTGGAAAAGCCAAAAAGGTTACAGTAAGAAATTCTAAATGAAAAGCATGTTACAGTACACTCAAATATCAAGGTCAGTGATAGAGATTTATTCTGCTACAGCATCATGTCTTCATGTTGGTCCGGCCGGAGGACGTTGTCCACATCACAGACAATGCTATCTCTGCAGGCAAAGGGAAAAACCCTAAAGCCAGACCCAGCCTTGACAACATTCTCCACACCTTGCTCTTTCTCATCCTCATCCTCTTCGTTCACCACCTCTTACTGTATACACATGCTCTTCCTCCTCTCCCTCTTATTGTTACCATCCATTGTTGGTATCAACATTCAGTGCAACATTTTAAAGTTAATTTTGGCACTCTGACTGTACATTATGTAGTTGGTTTGGTCACATCATTAGAAATAAGTGTGAACAATTTTGAGTCGGTGTGTGTAAACGATGACAACTGTGTTGTAGTTGTGTTTAACTTTTTGAAACATAAGTGCATCACAATGCGAAATGTGTTTTAGTGAGTGAGAATGTGTTTAGAGTTTTGCAAAAAGAGTGCATGAGATTTGCAAACAGTGTTTTAACTACCTGAACTTGTTTAATGTTTTACAGAAAGAGTGATTTATTTGACAAATTGGTGTAGGCTATTGAGAATTTGGTTGAGAGAATGGGGTTTAGTGTTTTAGCAATTCAGAGAAAGAGAAAGAGAAAGAGAAAGAGAAGAGGAGAGGAGAGGAGAGGAGAGGAGAGGAGAGGAGAGGAGAGGAGAGGAGAGGAGAGGAGAGGAGAGGAGAGGAGAGGAGAGGAGAGGAGAGGAGAGGAGAGGAGAGGAGAGGAGAGGAGAGGAGAGGAGAGGAGAGGAGAGGAGAGGAGAAGAGAAGAGAAGAGAAGAGAAGAGAAGAGAAGAGAAGAGAAGAGAAGAGAAGAGAAGAGAAGAGAAGAGAAGAGAAGAGAAGAGAAGAGAAGAGAAGAGAAGAGAAGAGAAGAGAAGAGAAGAGAAGAGAAGAGAAGAGAAGAGAAAAGTTGCTGGACACATAACACGGATAAATAATTGATAATAAATAATACAATATTCCATAAAAATAAAAGTATAATATAAAAATAAAAAAAATGTATGTCAATGCCCTTTTTGCATGTGGAATAAATATGATGCCAAAGGTATAAAAATAAAAAAAAATGTATGTCAATGCCCTTTTTGCATGTGGAATAAATATGATGCCAAAGGGTTGCAGGTTTGTCCCCACGATCGGATTTACCTCATATTGTGACATGGGCAAAATAATTTTTGCCCCACAATAACCCTATGTGGGCACTCAGTTTTTTCTGTCATTTGGCCAAAATCTCATGTTATATAGGATGAAGACAGAATTGGCTATATGTCTCAAGAACAAATGCCAGGCCAAGACATCTATATTGCCTATATGTTTTATGGGAGGTTGAGTTATGAGGTTTGACTGACAGTTTGAGGATCCAATGGAGTTACAAGCTTCAGTTTCAAGCTTGTGTTAATACGTTTTTAATTGGTTAAATTTTTGCAAAACAGTGGGTGACCTATAGTAATGATTTATGGAAAAACGAAAATATGACGAAATATAGAGATATTTCTGCCCGATATTTTAAATTTTAATTTAGATTGTCTTACAGTGATCTACCATTAGAGTGAAATTTATGAATTTATTATTTCTCCTCATTGTAAAAGCCCCTCATCCCAACCCCCCACCCCCATGCATAAATCTGGCCCTGGATGACCCATCCTTCAATAACAACCCTTTTGCAAAAATCAGATGGTGTCACAAGGTCATAGATTTCACAATGAGCCATTTTTGCAGTTTAGTGTAAAAAAAAAAAAGTTGAATCAATAACAGATTTATTTGAACTGTAAAGCTCATTTTGCAAAAAATGTTAATGAACCATGTCCAGCCAAAGTTCGATTTCTGAGCCTAATCACATCACATGATTGGAATGTCAGTCCTGATTGACTCGTAGGAGACATAGGTTGTGCTCCTGTTGGCTCTATAAGCAATTACACCGACCACAGTGTATTCAAGAGAGCAAGTTGCTGCAGTGTATCAAAGGTTACAGTAGATTGAAACAAGCTTGGCAACTATAACATATGAATAATAAATGGCTGCCACCCATGCAGCATTTAGAAGGGGGCAGCCTGAATCAGTTTCCATCGCTGTTTTTAAGGCCATATGCCCCTTTTCATTACTTAGAGCACACCAGCTGTATTGTAACTACAACCAATTTCCTTGCAGTCTATAAAACTGTCAATCAGAATCATACAAGAGAGCCGAGCGCAGAGTTGAATATGACTGCCTGAACGGGGGGAGACTGAATCTGCAGCCAGATGTCAGCAAGTCGAAATCCTGCGTGCCAGATAAATGTTGTCGGACTTTCTTGACTTTAATGTAAAGTTCAGGCAAATTGATTAGGCCTTTTGACTGTACGTTTGAAATGTACAGAGGCTAGGTCAGGGAATCGCACAGACATCTCGGACGGCTTGGTTAAATCAAGCAGGTTTGTTAGTTTAAGGCCCGTATGTGAGGAAATTTATAATGACTGGGTGTTAGGTGATGAAAATGCAACATTCGACTCGGGAAGGTCACAAGGTTACGCTAAAGAAAATAGTCACGGGTGTAGCTACATTTTAAAGAATCATTTATTAAATGTATAGCAAAGAGACAAATAAGTTATAATATTTTTATTTGTTAGAATTCTATCAGTGTTTGAACATTATTATTTAGAGAGCTAGTACATTTGTTCTACTTTCATGGCTAGCTTTTCACAAAACCCAAAAACAGTCTTCAGATTGGACTCACTCTCGTCTATATAACACTGTAACAGGGGAACTTTAGTTGTCAGAGAACAAGTTAGCAATGAAAGTGTGCATCTTAATGTCTTCTCAGTTATGTTCTCACAAAAATGGTAGCATTACATATAAACTCTTTAAAAATATACTTCTGTCAAATAACTTGACAACTACTATGTACACTACAAAAATAAATTTTCATATAAATAAATTATATGGCATACATTTATCTTTGTAACTGAAAACGACATACATCCACGCCAAAACAATGGGAAAAAAATGGCAGTCTGTAAAAAAACAAAAAAACATTATTTTTTCCTTTTAAAATCCTCTAAGAGCTATGATGAATCTGTAAGGTAAATGTTATATACTCTTTTTTCCTATTTAACATTAGTAAGCACTTTATACAGATCAAAATCCATTATTGTAACAAAGAAACTGTAATAATCGTGTTTTCCGACAGACGTAAAAATCCCTGCATTGTTAAGAACTGGCATTATGACCATTATTGAACAAAACATCTTATTATACAAAAATATAAATATTGCAAAACTGTAAAAAAAAAAAAAAAAAAAAAAATAGAATATATATATATTTATATATATAAACATTACAATAGTTGCCAGCCATGAATTTCTCCCATTTCTGCCAATGTGACATTTAGGAGAACACAAACACAACAAACAAACACAGAACAGATCTAAAAAAGTCTTTGTCAAGAACAAACATATGTTTGACAGGAAGTCAATCTGGACGAGGGGGTCGCAGCAAACAAACACACTGTTAAAGACACACATGCCAGCTTCAGAGCCATGGAGGAGTGGGGACTCCATGACCCTTGACCCTTAAAGCACTCGCATGCACCATTTGGCAG
Source organism: Gila orcuttii (assembly GCA_026230005.1). NCBI lineage: Eukaryota > Metazoa > Chordata > Actinopteri > Cypriniformes > Leuciscidae > Gila > Gila orcuttii. The sequence goes on from JAPDVR010000015.1 coordinate 23,975,374, forward strand.
TTGAGGGGGGAACGTCCAATTAGTGTCACAGCGTTATGTTGTGGATTTTTATGAGGTGAGGTCAGCGCAGAGAACTGCTCGTGCTAAATTAGGGCCAGTAGTTGTGGTTTGTCACTGAGGAGGTCAACGAATTGACAAAAACCATCGTCATGATCGGCCGTTATGCGACGCACACCTTGAGATTGCTCGTTAGCATAGCTTATATATATGTATAAAAAAAAATGTACGTCACCAGAATCAGAGCGGATATTGTTTTAACAGTAATGTTTTAGCTTAAACCATGATTGAACAGAAATAATGCCTTACCGTAAAAAAAAAAAAAAAAAAACTACAATGAAAAACCCGAAATAACCGTCACATTACATTACCTTAGTAATGCAAAGTTGGAGTCATGAGCAAATTTAGGGTGGCCGCATATGACCGTTTTACAGTAAATAACTGGAATATGAAGAGAATACAAAAGACCAGAGAGAGTTCCAGTACAGAGAACAGAAAAACAGAGGCAGTCACACAACACTCACTCGTTTCCTTCTTCATTTCTGCTCAGCTAAATTCTCACGCATAGCGTGTTTCAATGATAAACAGTATTTGTTTTTGTTTTTTTCAACTACCACAGGTTTGTGATAAGCAAATTAAAATTAAAAAGAATAAACTCTAAACGCTTCAATATACACAAAACGCAAACATCCGCACGCACGTTTAAACATCTGATGCTTGTCGGCAAACAACTGGATATTAATGTGAAGTTCTATGTGTTCTAGCATATGTCTGAACAAATATCATTTCCCTGAATGTGTCCTCTGAAAGTGAAAGTATCTGTGCAGTTTTGTACTGGTGTTCTGAACAGAAGTGTACCGTAAGTGCAATGGAACTGCCACAAAATCGTTCAACATAATATGTTAGGCCACTTAGAGTTTGTTCTTGTTAGTTAATACAAATCTGAGGGGTCTAGGGGGCCTGACGTGGACCAAAATATTCATACATGCACGCATACAACAACAAAAAACTGTACATTTTCAAACTCTCACACGCACAGTTCTATAAAATTAGAGAAAATAATTGCATAGCATTATACAAACATTACAACAATATCATAAGCAGCAACGACTGTATACTGAAATGTTTGTCAAGAATGAAATTTCCTTATGGCACAGATACCCAAATGATGGGTGGGCACTTGGAACAAACAAGTCTGACGATCCCGGTCAAATTATAGTTACTCTCATTCATTATTTACATTTGTCTACAGATAAATACTTAGAAATATCTAACAATAATATACCAGGGTTATACAGTAACAGAGTCAAGCACCGAAATGGCGAAGCTGGTCAAAGTGTCCCCGCCATGCAGCACCATGTTTTTGCCATGCTGGCAGACAGATGTCCCATCTTTGGCTGTTTGAACTTCAACATTCAACCACTGTGAAGACAAAGCAGGGGAAAAAACAGGTTTAATAGCAGTTAAATATTAATTCATGATAACAGATAAGATACCTGGTTAAGTCCACGCAATTGAATCAGATATTATTAGTAATCGGTTTTATTAGGACTGTCAATTAAATTTTCTAATTCTATTATAAACAATTATGTTCTAAATAAGTAATGCAATAAAAAAAAACGCATTTTGATATATGTAATTTAATTTCATTAAAAATAATAATGTTTAATGCTTTTTTAAAGGAGTCCCTTATGCTCAAGGCTACATCTATTTGATAAAAAATACAGTAAAACAGTAATATTGTGAAATATTATTACAATTTAAAATAACTTTTCTATTTGAATATATTTTAAAATGTAATTTATTCTTGTGATCAAAGCTGAATTTTCAGCATCATCACTCTAGTCTTCAGTGTCACATGATCCTTCAGAAATCATTCTAATATGATGATTTGCTGCTTGAGAAACTTTTCTTATCGACCTTATTCCTATGCCCCATGACGCTTTGCACCAATTATGGGTGTAACTTCCGTTAAGCTGTAAACAATCCGTGAAAAGGCTCGCTCCATGAACGCAATACGTAAAAAAAAAAAGTCACAATTAAATAACATCAATTTACGTACCCTTCAACCATCGAACATTAAAAGGAAATTTAAAAGTGTAAAAGCATCAACGAGGTACTTTCAACAGACCATGAATAACCCCAAAAGCGCGATTCTTTCCACAGCAATAACGGACAGGTTAAATATCACTGTAGTAATATCTGTATTATGTAACATATGTTGCGTTAATCAAAAATGTTCATTAACTTCAGCATTACGTGATACTATTTCTAAGTGATTTCCGTCATTTTGACAGATTATAAATTGTATTTACCTGTGAAAACAAGCCTGGAACGAGACGTGAGGATTTGAGGAGAAAACTTAATTCAAAACTTGAATTATTAATGGAATATATCGCAAATTAAATTCGGGAGAACAGACCACAAATGTGCAGTATATATGTTGTTGTCTTTTTTTCATACTTTTACAGCGGATTGCAAAGGGAAAAAAGAAAATAATAATGAGGAAAAGTAAGCAGCGACTGAACAGAGCTCTTGCCATAGATATTATTGTTATAACATGTCACGTTAAAATACCAAGTGTAACGTTATTCTTATGATGTCTGAAAATAAATCATGGAAAATTTACAGCTCATCCAGTCAAACTGACGGATAAGCTTTATTTGTAGGGTTTACTTAAAAATGATTCGTTTCAGCCTTTTTGAATGGAAGTTCCCCAAACCGGAAGTGCCACCCATAATTCAAAACGCAGTAAGCTCGTCAGGAATAAGGTGGATAATCATCAATGTTGAAAACAGCTGTGATACTTAATATCAGCTCTAATCTGGTAAATACAACTATAAGCCAAGAAGATATTAAAATATAAACACTAACTGTAACACTTTACAATAAGGTTCCATTTGTTAACATTAGTTAACGATATTAGTAAACATGAACTAACGATGAAAAATACTTTGAAAGTATTTATTAATCTTAGTTAATGTTAATTTCAGCATTTACTAATAAATTATTAAAATGAAAAGATGTATCTTTATATTATTTAACGGACCGGAGCTAACATGAACTAACAACATGAACAATTGTATTTTTATTGCCTAACATTAACCAAGATTAATAATTACTGTAATAAGCATATTTTTCATTGTTAGTTAATGCATTAATGGTAAATTATTGTAAAGTGTTACCAAATTAACATCATAGTTTTCTGTAAAGCTTCTTTTTAAAACAATGTGTATTTTGAAAAGCACTATACAAATAGAACTGACTTGACTTCATATTTTTGTGGAAGCCGTGATTAATTTTTTCAGGATTCTTTGATTAATAGAAAGCTCAAAAGAACAGTATTTACACTACCGTTCAAAAGTTTGGTGTCAGTTAAATGAAAAAAAGGGAAAGAAATTAATACTGTTATTCAGTAGTACTGTTCTTTTGAGCTTTCTATTCATCAAAGAATCCTGAAAAAAATGTATCACGGTTATAATATAGTATTATATATGGATTTTAATTACATTTATTTTGAATTCATATAAAATTAAACCTTAATTTATTCATAGAGTGCATACAACTGCTGATTTGATGTGGACCGCTTTACTTGAATTCCGCCATATAGGAAGCTCCCCAACTAACCTCAGCTGGAGGGTCTTGTGTGGCAGACAATGGGAATGTCATAGTCTAGATCCTGCAGCTTTATGCCCTCCACTTTTGAGCTGTCGTTGCTCTCGTCAAAGGGCACGTGAGGGTCGGAGAAGTGAGGGTTAGTGTAGACATCTTCTGAAGTGTGATAGTTGTCATTGGAAGGGTGGGACGGGTAGGTAGGGCTCTGGCCGGGCATCCCCGAATGAACGGCGACCGTCACCGAGGCCGAGGCCGAGGCCGTCACCGTTGTGATGGGCTGACCATAGGCAGGGCCTTTGGACGGCTGGGAAGGGTGAGAGTAAGGGTTGTGGGAACGGGGGCGATGGGCCCCTGAACGTTCCCGGTGGTTGGGGCCTGAACGGCCTCCTGGCTCAGTAGCGGTTTCAAAAGCATCCATGCGTGGCCTGTGAGGGGGAGGCGGGTGCCCGCTCCCAAAATCCCTCTTAGGGTCCCTGCTACAGTATCGCTTTGACGACTGAGGTCCAGCATCCTGAGAACTGGGCAGATGGGTAGACCTGTAATGCCGCTGTGGTTGCTGCTGTCTAGAGTCATCCTGTGGAAAACATTGTAACAACGTTACTTCATTGTTTTTTATGTAAAATATATAGTGATATAAACACTCTACTCACTGAGTAAGACGGAAACATTGGCAATTCAACTTGACGACTGCCTTGTCGTCCCCCTGTGGCGATCTGCACATCTTCCCGTTTGGCTGATCGCCCCCTGTTGGGCTGGAGGTCATATTGCTGAAGCTCTTGGCTAATGCCAGACACAGTAGTGTTGGAACCGTATTCTGAGTCTGAGGAGTCGGAACCTGCTCCAGGGGTCGTGTGACTGGGCCGCATGGTGAAGCGGACCACCTGTGGGGGAGGCTCTGGAGACGGGGTGGGCAGGCGGCTTTGTCCGTCCACTGGAGTTACCTGAAAGTGTATTGGCCATGAAAAAAAAAATCTGGGAAGTTGCTCCATCTAAAATTTGTGGATGTCCTGTGATATTTTAAAGATTTAACATCATCGCATAGTTTTTAATATTTACAGTGGCTCAGTTTAGCCACACTTAAAAAAGCTGATAACAGATAAATGGCAGATATTAAAATTCTAAGCTATTTTGTCTAAATAAATTTAAATTAAACTAAAATCAAGCATTTTTAATGATGCAAGTGAATTTAGCATCAAAGCATTATAATGTACAGTATAAGAAAGATTACATTAAACACTGCTCAATTTTTAAAACACTCTTGTTTTAAAAACACTGTAAAGCCTGACATATGAAATAATAGAAAAATCTTTTTTTACATGGAACAGTTTATTGAACTTTTAGACAAAATATAAAAAAATAAAACTGTAAATAAAAGTTTTTTTTGTTCATATTTGATACATCAAGCTTTTAAGGCTCATATTGTTTGATAAAGAAAAATATGGAGCTCATCCTCAAGAAGTAAAAAACACCCCAATTTTATTCAGAGTCTCAAACTGAGCTAAAATATGCAATTTGGAGCAGTTGCTGATATTTATATGGCCAAAAAATAAAATATCTCTGATACATTTTAAAATGATTTTTCTAAAAAAAAAAAAAAATAAATAAATAAAAATAAAAAAAAGATGCATGGATAATTAAGTAAACCTAAGTTGCTTCAGTCCCGTATATACTCATCTTGAAATATTACTTAAGATATTCTTAGGTTTAAAAATCTGTAAAGATTACACAGTAAAAAGACATGTATCATGACATGAAGTGGGATGCTTTTAGAATTATACAAAAAGGCCTTTTAGTTGCTAAAAACAAACAAACTATAAAATCAGACACCAGGACAAACTGTTGGGCTTGGAAATCTGCGCATCAAATACGATAGAGTAGGTATTATAGGGTGTGAGCATTAGATGACAGCAAAAGTTATCTAAATGTCTAATATTGGTAAAAAAAATATTTTGGTTTCTCTTTCACAAAAAGCTAAAAAGAGCTCCATATAGCACTATGTATGGTATGTGAAGGCTTTATGCAGGATAACTTAACAGGAGCAATCCTCTTACCTCAGGATAAGGGCCAAAGTAGGACAATAAGACTGGGAGCAGCACCAGTCCATTCAGGACCCCTAATACTGTTAGGATGGCCAAAACAGCGAAGAAATACCTGTCAATACACAGCAAAAAAACACTGTAATCAGAATAAAAAAGGAACTTTACTGCTATGATTCAAGCACAGAGCAAAAGTCACTCAGGCACATTCTAACAAACAATCGCACACAAAAAGACTTTAGTCGGGTTTGGTTTTAAACAAAATTACCTTGTGCCAGAGAAAGTCTCCAAAGAGGTCTTTTAGAAAGCAGCACAGAGAAGCAGAGGACATAATTAGTTGGTTAATTCAAAAGGATGGAAAATAGGGAAGGAAAAAGAGAGAGTTTTTTCTTTTCTCTTTTTTCTAGGGGTGAGTGGAGTACATGCAAACACAGGGAAAGGCAAAACGGGTAGGAATTTGGAGTACAGGCTTGCGAGAGAAGAGAGGGAAAGCACAAAGGGACAGGGGCCTCTCTCACTCTTTAAAAAAAGAACGCAGAAGCAAACAAATGAAGTGAACGGTATAGAATTTAAACAATTTAGTCTAGGAGGAAGAGACGAGAGGAAAGACTACAGGCCCCTTTTGCCTGGCCTCGAGCACATTCACTTTCCCTCTTTCTTTCTCTATCAGTCTTTCTATGCTAAGCCCCTGTGAAATTTCCCTGCCTTTTACAATCCCCTGCTCTAATTAAATCTCTAGAGTATCAGGTAAGACCCCCCAATCTCCTCGACAAATCCCTCCCTCCTGTCCTCCTTCGCTCTTTCTCTCTTCTTCATTATGGCCAGCTTTCCTTCCTTCGCTACTCCAGCAATGCATCAGTGTAAATTGCTGTGGCTCAAATTGCAGCAGCCATCTTTTACTTTACAGAAATACTGTGATGAGGACACGCTTTTAAAAAAAATAATATTTTCTTTATAATTTTTTTTTTCCTTTTTGAAATGTTGAAATTGCTTATATATCCAGATAATGAAATTTCTGTTTAATATCACCATTACAAAATGTATGCACTGAAATGAAGAAAAAAAATGTCATCAAAGCGTTTTCTTATTTTCCAGTAAATTATCTAAACCGACTAATTTATTTGAGAGAACTGTGAGAGAACAATGTCTCTTATCATACAATATATACTGAATATATACACACATCATAGATGACAGACAAATTATGAAATATGTATTTTAGTACAATTCACCCCTGGTTTTACAGACAAGGCTTAAGCCTAGTCCCAGACTAAAATGCATGTTTGAGCTGTTCTAACTAAAAGCAACTTGCACTGGCATATCTTAAAATATATCAGTGCCATTGTTATGTCTCAAGATGCACACCAGTAATGTTTTTTAAGGAACATTTATAAAAGCTACTTAAAATTACCTATTTCAACTAAGGCCTAATCCTGGCTTAATCTAAACCATGTCTGTGGAACCAGGCCTTATCTTCTTCACACACACAAATAATGTTAGATTGATAATTAAAAAAATTAAAAAGATAAAATATAAAGAGATAAATAAACAAAGTAAATCAAATAAATATTATATAACTTAACTTCTCATTATAAATTTATTTTTTGTATACATTTGTATACGGATATTTTTACTGGAAAACACATTTTTGCAGTGATAGCAAAGGTACTGCATGGGCGAAATATGCATTTAAACCATACTTTATACTGGAATTAATATGTGAATGCATGTGTGGGAGAGACGGTGGGTAAATTAGCGAAGGCCTGCCAGCTGGTATGCAGCACAGCTGCACCTCAGACTAAACCCACAGACACATTTATAACTGATGCTGCTCTTGCTCGGCCTCCCCAGGTTTACAAGCAGCTCCTCAGACTCAGACAATGTCCTGTTATGGCCGCACAAGGTGGAATTCAAACTAGAGAACAACAGACCTGGGTGTCTCACTAGGTACACTCACTTTATGTCATTTGGGAGGACTCGTAGGTCTGGTTCAAGGGAACAGCTACCATAGTGTTTAACCAAGCAGACGCAACTTGTTTGGGGAGAGAGTGGAGAGAGAAGCCAGCCTGGTATTATTCAGGCTTATGTTTGAAAAAAAAAAAAAAAAAAAAGTTTGGATCTTTAGACTATGTCTGCATTTCATCAAGTAAGGCTCCTTGAATTGCACTTTTGGGTTTGCATTTGGCTCTTGCTCTACCACACGAAAAGCAGAACTCACAAGCAGAGAGATCAAACAGATCAATAGCTACAACTCAAAAGACATCATCTTGGTCGAACCGCTCGGAAAGTCACAGACTCCAAACTAAATGTTCGTGTTGACGAGTGATTTAAGCCGGTGTGCTTTTCCACGAATAGCAACAAAAGAGTTTTATGTTCTTCAACTTTGAACTCTTGAGACGTCGCGTGAAGTGTCCATGAACCAAGAGCGGTTCTCGAAAGCCACTTCTCCCAAGCGAAACCTCGCCGAGCAACACGTCTGATCTGTTTAGATTCAAAACATCAGCGGACCTGACGGAGCAAAGTCAGGGAAACATTTATTCCTGCAAGGCTATAAAAATACAGCCTGCGTTTTTTGCTTTTTTTCCATATCTTCGGAGGCCAGGGGGGTTTTGTTTGATGAAAAAACAGTAGTTGCGTTTCAATGGGAGCCCATGAGAGGGACTGGGGCCCAATATGGTCTGCGGAGAGAGTGTGTGATTGCTCTGAACTTGTGCGTGTATTATTTTTCTGGCATGCTACTTTAGATCCAGAGTGATTTGAGGGTGGAGGGCTGTGGTGGTTTTCCAGTCCTCTAATAAGAATGAGCTACTGCAGACATTTGTTCTTTCCCTCCCATAGAAACAGCCGAGATACTTACCACTCAAACACTCATGACTCAGTTTGATATAAGTGTGATTTGAATTTCAGCACAATGATAGTCTCGATACCGCTCCAAGAAACAATAAATTAGCGTATCTGTTCGGACTCATCTGAGGACGGGAAGGACATAAAACATAAAGCAATTGCAAAGTTACTGATTTAGATCCTCTAAGTAGCAGTGTGTGTCACTCCTCATTTCCACTCCTTGACATGCTGCAAAATAACCCCCGGGCCCTCTCTGTGCTTAGCTTGTAAATGTCTTTGCAGGGCCGTAGAAAAAAAAAAGATTACAGAAAACACAGGAGAGCCTTAAGCTCTGTGAAGACAGACAGGAAAGATACGTGCTCATGTTGAACGTGAAGGGAGGTTGGTTAAAAATGAGAAGAGAGTTAGGAAAACATTCACACTGTGTCCTAACCAGGAGTGACGTGACAAAAGCGACAAGTGATAAAAGTGATCTTTTCTATGTTAATCAGTTTCTGTCAAACCAGCTATGATGAGCAAATAGCAGCATATTTTGTCATTTGGTTAGTTTCTATGTTTATACTTTAATATTTTGAGCCAGATAGCTATGCACTCACAGGATATTCATTGGACCACAATTATTCTCCTCATGAATATCAAATCATAACCAATGAGGTTTGTCCTTGTGCGTCAAGCAGGTTCGGTTGAGCTTCTGTTTATGTTCGTTGATCAATGTTTATATGTGAATAAAAGCCTAAATCAAATCTGTACATCATAAAAAGCGATCAAATCTCTTTCGAAAATTTGGGCTAAACTGCTCAATTCATGTGGATTACTTTAACGATCTCTTTATGAACTTTTTGAAGTGACAAAGTGGTAGTTGCCTGGACTCAATGGAGGGACAGAAATCTCTCAGATTTTATTTAAAATATCTTCATTTGTGTTTCAAAGATGAATGAAAGTCTTACAAGTTTAAAACGACATAAGGGTGAGTAAATTATAGCAATTTTTCATTTTTGGGTGAACTAATCCTTTACTCTGATTAACACAGCTATCCCATCTTAAAGTACATTAAATGTACTGCAATCTATGTGGCAGAAAGGGATTGAAAAAGACAAGTCTGCAGTCTTTACCTGACTATGAAGTCGAACTCTGACCCTGCCAGCATCAAGACTCCTAACAGGGTGGAAAACGCTCCATCCAGCACTGGGGCAAACATGTGCTCAAGTGCTAGAACGGCTCGTTTGTTCCTGTCCCCGATGGCTGTGAGGAACGCCTGAGAAGAAAACACAACAAATATGATCAATATAAATCATCCAAACCAATAATAATAATGAGTGAACTAGCTATATAAAGTCGCAATTGTGAGATACAAAGATGCAATTACGAGAAATATTCGCAATTATGACTAGCACATGAACTCACTAGTGCCACGTGGACGGTAAACTCCACACCGATGCCAACAGAAGCGATGAGGATGACGACGGGCACAGCGCTGAGCTTGATGCCGATCAATCCCATCATGCCAAACAGCTCCACCGTCATCAAAGACAACACCAACACCTGTTGGAGAGGACCGGCAAACATTAATCCATCATCCTAGTTCTTTCTGAAAACACAAGGAGCCATACTTTACATAGATTAAAGTAAAGTATGGCTCGGGTTAGATGGGTCAGCTTAGATAAAGCGCTGTGGAATGTGGGAAAATATCTGCTCTTCAGACGGGCTCTTTTGCGACGCTTTCATATGGAGCTGAATTCGGGCTATGAACTGGTAAAGTAAATGCCATAATCAGCTGATGAGTCTTGGGTTACTTGGGGGCCTAGCTGCCTTTGAAGAGGGATGAAGAGGACAGAAAGAGGGCCAACGGAGGGGAGTTTGGGGTCTGGGAGGGCTGGCAAATGAAAGGGAGGGGGCTTGAGCATTGCGGAAGTGGGGACGTATGGAGTTTAAGGGGGCCGCTGGTGGTCTGGGACAAAAGCGCAATGGTAAAAGCTGAAGCAGGGCTATAACTTTCCCTTTCAAGTGTCCAGTAAAGCAAAAGGATGAAGCCACTATCCTGTCAGACAGAGTTGGATCAGTCAGATGGCTTAAACACTGCCCCTAATAAAACAGAAACCATCAAAAAGTGGCTGACAGAGTGTGGGAAAGAAAGTTAGGCCTCACGAATGATATAAATGTTACATACGCGCACATTTCAGCTGGAACAGCAGGTCTTTTTTTTTTATATGTGGAGTGATATAGTTGCTGTGGTAACCTCTCATTTCCCCATTTATTTTAGAAAACTGTCTCAAAAAGCCTCATGTAGACTAAACAAACTGGCTCTGACAGTAAAAGATAAACACAAAGCGCAGGGCTGTAAAAACACGGCTTCTCTTCAGCTATTCCTGCCTGCCCTCCCGTCTTGCTCTAAATTGTGCACATTTAATTACTTCCAAACCTCTTGTACATCACAGTCCTTCACAGAATAATGAGGAGGACATTGTGAAAGCTGGTTTCACCTCAGAGTAAAAAAAATTATTAAATGTAATTGTAAGAAACTTGTTTAATGACACATGAACTAAAGCGGCAATTGAAAAATGTACTCAATTTTAAGACAACTAGTAGAAATATGGGCAATTAGTGTTTTAAAGGGGGTATTATGAAAATAGTTGCAGTTTTGAAATATAAAGGTGCAGTTATGAGATATAAATGTGGTTGTGAGGAATAGTCACAATTTCAATAAATAAAACATTAACTATAAAGTTGCTACTAAGTTTTATTTTGTGAGGAAAAAAACTGAGTAAATAGATATTAACAGATGATGAAGTTTAGTGATGGAGTGAGAATATGAAGAATTTAAAAAATTAGCATTATTTGAACCCTATGATGCATGTCCTGTTGAATAACCGAAACAAATATTTTAATGTTTCTTTTTACTCCAAAACAGGACTATAATATTTCAAAAGGTTGACTTTTGAGAGAGTAACACAATGAAATAAAACTCAGTTCAAAAGATATAAAAATACCCATAGATATACAGTTTGAAATATTTTTTAGTTATCTATCTATCTATCTATCTATCTATCTATTATATATATATATATATATATATATATATATATATATATATATATATATATATATATACACCGTGATTCCTCAAATAAAAACCGGTATTCAAATAAACGCCGGGCCCCTGGTCAACGCGGACAAATAAAGGCCGGTCTCTAATTAAGGCCGGGGAAAAATTAGTTTACACTCAAAGACGGACGCGCTCAGCGCTTGTCATTTATCACAACTATTCAGTGTTTTTAACCACATGTTTATTTTAGGTTTCAGACATTTAAGTAGATAAGATTTATAGCAAAACAATACATTTATAGTTTGTAAAATACACAATGGTGTCTATGGAAGCAGCAATAACAATCCATTCAAATATATTTGGCGACGTGTTTTATTCATATCAGATACACTGTGTAATTAACTATAAAGTTTACTCTATTCTTCTCCCAGTTCACTGGCCACTTACTTTCATGTATTTCGGGAGAAACTGAAGAATTCACGCGCTGTGTAACGTAATAAATCCAACAGACAGGAATCTCTGAACTGCGGTGCCCATCTCACATTACAGATCAAGATAATTTATAAAGGGTTTTAAACGACAGAACAAACTCACTTACACGGATTTGAGAGTCAGAAAAGAAGATAGTTGATGACATGGTAAGCAAGTTTGTTAATATTTAGAAATAAAAGCGCTAAATCTGTCATACAGCGCTATTTTGGCTGTGGTGAACACGTGCCAAGCATGACGCGTCACCATGGAAACTTGGCTGGCTGGCGGGCGGGGATCGCGAATTAGAAATAAAGGCCTGCCTCTAATAAAAGCCTGCTTCAAATAAAAGCCGGCTACCATCTGCAGTTCAGGGAAATAAAGGCCCCGGTCTTTGAGGAATTACGGTATATATGATAGATAGATCACCACTTAAGACCTGCTCACACCAAGTCCAGTGTAACTAATTGCTACGAAAGTATATTATTATATAACAATATTTTTTATAGATTTGTGCCAAAACTACCTACACCTAGTCTGACGTCTCTAAAAAAATGTTTGGATACATGAATTCATTTTTTCGGCATGTGAACAATTAAAAAAAATGACCTAGCCTCCAATTGAAAAAACACCACCAGATAATTGCAGTGGATATTTCAGATCATGAAGGAGTTCATAGAAATGTTCTGTTTCATGCCAAAAATTCAGACTTGGTTTGTACAAGCCTTGAATGTACATACACAGATAGAGCCAAGTCTGTGATGAATGTGCGTGTACACAAAACCCTGACACATCATAAGGAGAAACTCACTATGATTCCCGCAGTCCAGGGGTTGAGCAGGAAGACGGCGCACACTAGAAAGGTGCAGGCCAGCACGACGCTGATGGACAGCAGGAGCCAGTGACGCAGACCTACGTACTGCTCCCAGAAGAGGAAGGGGTAGCCATTGGGGTAGCTGGGCAGGCCCTGGCGGCTGTAGTTGCTGCAGATGGCACGTACGCTCTCGATGGCCTCCACAAACTGTGGCGTCTCACGAAGCCCGTTGAGGTAGAAGGGAAACTGTGCATATTCGATGGGCTCAGCAGCCGGAACTGCAGACAAAAACAAAGATGTCCATACAAATTAGATAATTATTAGTAAATTTTACTTTTACAACAAGCCACATGACCTGTCACTCTTTGAGAGTCGTAGTTAGCATAAAGGACGTCTAGCGTTCTCAAAGTGACAGACTGCACCTATTAAACATGTCGATTTCTTTACCGCCCCAGGAGGAAAAGAGCGCTAAATTACCAGCTATCAAATCTCGACATGCAGCCGAGTGTCAATCCTGACGATGATCTGCTGTAATTATGTTGTCAAAAATCTGCACTGAAATATCCCACCGTTCCTCTCAGGAACGAACACACACACAGGGACGACCATCAAATGTTTTAGTATTGCCAAACTCATGCTGACAGTTATCACCTGTCATCAAAGCTTGTGTGCACTGCAGGGCTTTCAGCAGCAGGCCTGGAATGAGTCATCACTCTGGCTACTGGACTTGGATAAGCGGCAGTCTTAAAACCACAAATAAAATCAGAAGAATGTGACCCAGAATGACTAGCGCTCCAGAGGTGTGTGTGAGAGCATCTGTGAAGGCCATGTGGGTGGAAGGGAGGGAATATCTGAGTGTGTGTGTTCCAGTGCCTGAAGGGGTCAGGCAGGACCACTTGCTAAACATGCTTTTGCCCCGTTATAATCTCCACTATAAATTTCCATCAGGACGGGAGTTGGACGTCTGCCAGCCTGCTGTGGGGGCTCAGACTCGGAGAGGCCATTTCAGCTTGTTATCCAGTCACATTTTCCCCGAGCGCCCACTGTGTACTGCACACACACAATGTACACAAGCTCACGCAGCCCAGTGCTGCTGTTAACTTTAAAAATACAACTACAATTGGAATAAACCGACTTTTGCTGTCTGAACTTCATAAATGATTCACAAGTCATTTAGTTTTGGAAAAGCTCAGTTGACCATTATTAACCAAACGTAAAAACTTCATATGTAACAGAATATATTTAATCATACTCCTAGTCTTAATATGAACAATGGATGTTTCAAATTTATTGATTTATTTTAAACATGCACTGATGAATTGTTTCTAAAATGTTTTTATAAATGAATCAAATTAAAATAAAATAATCAATCAGAAACAACTCATCACTTCATGTGATGAGTTACAACCCTACAAAAGATAAATATGTCTAGTCCAATCATTTATTTTTTAATTATCCTGTTTTTACTATCAAATAGGTAAAATGTGTTGCAAATGCCATTTCATGTTGACGTTTATCATTTAACACAAAAAATGTATATCCTACCAAATAAGACCTGAATAAAGGAAAATCCCCAAAATGACAGCAGGTTTATTCACTAATGTAAACTAAGCATAACCCAACCACGTAATCCATTAATGCCATCTTCTGCTGCTTGGGATGAAATTATTGTGCTCACAAAGCATAGGAGCTGGGGATAACAGGATAAGATCAACAAAATTCAGCATATTAAAATACTGAAAATAAAAGTTGGTTACATCGACTCATTGTAATGTTTCTGGCCCCTTGGACTGGTGATAAATTAATCAGAAAGTACTCACTGTTGAGTCTGCTGACAGGAATGGAGTCTGTCCTGTCATGGAGCCACTCAGGTGGGTGTGGACGGATGTTGGCCTGGGATGCGGCGTAGGCAACCGGGTCATTGCTCACCCAGGCAGATAAATAAATATAGAAGGCGTTTGGGTTGATAATTCCATCGGCACCCACCAACCGCTGTCTGGTTAGCTGGTGATTTAAAAAAAAGAAAATGTAAAATTAGATACTGTTCAACACAGTTTGTCTGCTAACTTTAACTATTTCTAGAAAAAGCAGATACACCAATGTATCTACTACATAATCGAGCATTTTGATCACAATGCCCACCAGCACTGTAGCAATCTCTGCTTCTCGCCTAGCAACCTCCAGTGAAGGCAAAGTCATTACAGCATCACACTCAATGCCATCCATGCTTCTCAAGAAAATAAATCTACAGTTTCCCAGCCAGGAGTTGGGGGTCAGTGTGTACTAGAGTGTGTGTGTGTATGGGGGGGGGGGGGGGGTCAGGCTGTGTGGTAGAAATGAGAGTAAGTGAGAGAAAAATTGCTTGAGTTAGTGTAACAATAAAAAAATTGGCCTGAGTCCCTGAGCGCGTCTGTGTGCAGTTAACCTTGCTGTTAACACTGGAGGAAATGCCACCCAGCAAATGGAGGAGAGCTATAAAAATAACACAGCATCTGTACAAATGTTGCAAACACTTGCTTCTCCTGATCCCTGCCGTGAAGGCAAAAATAGGGTTTTTGATAGGACAATGACCTAAAATCCTGCTCAACACAAGTAAAAATTAAAACCAAGTAAAATTGTCTGAAAGGAACAAAAAAATCTGGAGATTAAATACAAATTAAATAAATGCGATTTTTTTTTCTTGTTTAAAAAAAATGAAAAAAACTGTAAAATAAAATAAATAATCGTACCATTCTCCACCCACAGTTTGGCACGCACTTTCACCGCAGTTCATCTTAAAACTGACGACGCATTTATAATATGGTTTGTTGTAAATAATTATAAGAAAGCGTAAAACAGACAGACAGAGTTTAGCTAATGTACATTTCTGTCGATGGATACGCATTCTGGCTTCCCAATACGTTACAACAGCGATGATCAAAAACACATGGACAAAACAGTCACTCTTTATAAACTTTGTTCGATGCGAGTGCCGCACGCTCTAATATGACCACTCATTCATGCCGTCAAACCTGTGCGCTGCACCGGACTCGTGTCTCACGGAGGAGCTACGGGAGCATAAAAGGAGGAGCGTCGACAGTAGAGGATGAGAGAGGACCAGATGTGCACGGCATGGTTTAGTTATTGATTAACCTCGTTACAATGATATTATATTTATGTAGATTTTTTTTCATTTGCATTGTTCTTGCATTCCATGTAAAAAGTCTGGCCAGTATAATTAAAAAAAATTACTAGACAATAGTGACTCGAGCCTCATCGAACCTCAATGGTGACTCAGTGTGTCAGTAGAGGGTTGTAATTTATGATAGTAATCACAAAGATGAGGGGGGAAATGTTTAAATAAAAAAAGAAATTCTAAAATAAAAATAGCAGATGAGTAAGAAAATTTCTTACTCATAAAATTTCAATTTAATAAAACAAATATATAAAATAGAAAGTTTATCATTTTGTATTGATTTTCTTTTTAATGTATTTTAAAATGAATAATATATATAATAAAAAAATATAATAATAAATGTACTATCAGAAGAAAAAAAATGGAAGTCCTCAAGGAAAAAGTAGTACAAGTTTTAAGGTGACCAAGAGACAGGCAGCATGTGATTCCCACCTCTGTATACACTGAAAGGGGACATGGCAGCACTTCCAAGAGAAGGGAATAAGCAAGAGGCGGGAGAGAAAAAAAGCGGACCTGGATTCCAAAGATCTGGATTGCATTAAGCAGCAGGATGCGCAACAACTGTATGTCTTCAAGCTGTCACGGGAAGCACACAGTGCAAAGCTGGCGACCTCCTGGCCCACTGCCGCCCCTCTTCCCTCACAGGCAGAGGAAATGACATCACAGGGCCGCACACCAACACAGATCGGCTGGCTTTTCTTTCCCATTTAGCTGGCAATTGTTCAGCACAATAATGACCACTTTCAAAACAACAAAAATGCAAATCAATTCTGGTCTTATGTGTGCATTGCCAATTACCTGACAAGACGACAAACTCTCAAACACACACACACACACACACACACACACACACACAAACACACTCTCTTTCTCGCCGCCGTCCGCTCCACACCTCCCACCGTCTAGTCCCTCTGGCATATGGTATGCCTTGTATTTTTCATATTTTTGCTCTCCTCTTGCCTGACATTTCATGCTGGGTAGCAACTGGAAACTGTTAATGTGTTAACCTGTTATGTTTTTGTGTGTGTGTGTGTGTGTGTGTGTGTGTGCGTGCGTGCAGTGGTTTCTTTCTTGACAAGACCCCTCTGAAGAGTCCTGAAAAGGTTGTATAGGCTGAGCTTTAGGCCTGCAGCAAGAAACTGGAACAAATGGTTTAAATGAAGACTTAATTGCTTTTTCAGAGGCAAGTTGCGGCCCCATCGAGAGCTTTAAATTCCTGTGCTTGGTAAAGCAATCAGAGAGAGAAAGAGAGAAAGAGAATGAGGAAAGATACAGACGGACATTCAGATGCCAGGTGTGGTTCCTATGCGTGGTTATAAACCTTGACACTGATGCTAAAGACATATCTGGCCAAGCACCCCTCCGTCATCTCGAGAATTACACACACAACCAGAGATTCACATAAACATGTTGATCATGTCAACCAGGAAGTAACAGAAAAGGGAATTGAGATGGGCATGACAATTGTTTAATAGTAAATAATAATTATAATACAATATATTATTATTATAATCAACAATAAATAAATAAAACATTAATAATAAATATTAGAAATCTTGTATTACACAATAAGTCAATATTATTATTAATACTAATAAGACAGACAGATAGATATATAGATAGATGATGGCAGTAGTTTAAAATGAGATGCCAATGGGTGTGTGTAATCACATACAATGTAATTGGCCTTTCTATAGATAGATAAATAGATTGACATTTGATATATGACATAATAATAAAGTCATAAAAATTATACATAATATTAGGCTACTGCTAAGAACAATATTTTTTTTCTCAAAGAGTTCAGCATGGTGCTAGTAATATATATATTTTTAAAAACATTCAGTAATGAAAAAAAATATAAATAAAAAAATAAATAAAATAAAAATGTCACCAAGCCCGCTTAATTAAAAAGCCAATAAACTAAATAAGTTAATTAGTTTAGGTTGTGAAGTTTATTAGTTCATTTATGTTGTGAAATTTATTGGGCGACCTGCATAGTATGTTTCTTAGTAAATAAACAGTGATGTGCTCTTTAAAAAGAGTGGATACTCTGGATATTAGGGGTGTCACGATTCTCCAAATCCTCGATTCGATTACATTTTCGATTCTAAGGTCACGGTTCGATTCTCGATTTTTACTTCTTTTTTTTTTTTAAGCACAGTTTGCTGTTGCTCCTAAAAAGCTGACATCAGTTCATCGCAATCTCACACATCTCTGTTATTATCAATGAAGCTGACTTCACAATGAATCTTTCATAATATATAGCCTACACTTTGTTTGTTATAGTTAGAGGATTTGGCAGTTTACAGAATTCAGCACTGAACAAAAAGTCCGTTTTGAGCGGTGAGGAGAGTCTATCTTAAATGCTTCTGATTGGCCATTGCGTTCAAGAAATAAACACAAATGTCTGTGATTGGCTACATCGCTCAACGCTGCAAACATGTTATAAATAGAAACTGGCCTGTAAATCGTTTCTATTTTGTTTTAGTTGTTCTTGTTGCTTTTCTGCAACAGATAAATAAAAATATATTAGTTTTTATATGTTTTATTCATAGATATTTCTAGTTTGCGGGAGTCCCGCGAATCGTTTTATTCTCCCGCACACACAGAGTGAGTGCATTACCGCCCGCGCTCGCACTCGGCCATCAAATCTAGTCCAGCGCCGCACTCTATTGCGTTGGGAGTCCACGTCTATGGCCGGGTCGGGCCAAGTTCGGGCTCGGGCATAGAATCTAATTTAGAGGACTCACAGCCTTTCAACACGTGTGTTTTTTTTTTCGCACCGTGATGAGTCGTTCATGAACGATCCGTTCATTGCCTCTGTCACGCGACAAATGAACAAAAGATTCGGAAGGTCAAGTAATTATTAATGTTCCCTGTAAATTATTTTTGACTGCATTATAATGATTTCTTAATTCAGAATATGATCAAGATTGCGTAGGTGGATGTGTAGGGGGAATTTGCCTGTTAAAAGTATAACATTTAAAGCCCCTGAAATGACTAGAAAAAATATTAGTTAATTTTGATGAACGAGATTGAACAATAGAGTCAGTAAAACGATCCGAACTTTTCATCACGGGCGCGACATGGGGGCGTGGCAGCATCGACGATTCCATTTTTTATTTCGATTTTTGAGATTGTGAATTAATTTCGATCGATTTAAAATCGAAATCGTGACACCCTTACTGGATATAGGTGAAAGTTTATTTGTGGATAAACCACCTCGGCTCCATCATCTCTCTGCGAATCATGGGATTTAATCTATGAAAACTGGAGTTGCATTCAGATGTATCTGATCTTACTCAAGTTAGGTGGACTCAAGTGTAGTTAATTTCTTACCAGGTTGATGTTTACTGGCTTATCCCTGCGGCCAGTCTGCACCAGGAGTTTGTAGGCCAGGATACCATCGTCAGAACCGTTCCTGTAGTTCCCCTGAGTGATCCTACCGGCCTGCCAGTCCTTATCGAATGCCTCCTGCACACCTGCCAGGACACACACACATTATTTTGTGGATCCTGTTCAATAGGTTATACATAAATCATGTTAACCTCTCCTCTCAGTCATCCCTCAACCCTGTGTTCTCTCTCTCCCCTCAACGCCAGTGGTCCGTTTCTAGGTCACATTGTTTTCTCTCTCCCTCACCTCACTGTCTGGGACCAATTTGTCGAGCCATTTTCAAACCACAATATTAAAGACAACTCTCTCCACCCTCTCTGGAGCGACCTTTACTGAAGCCTATACGCACATACATACACTAAAGTAAACGCACACATAGAGACGCAGCCCCTGCACCGAACAAAATTGTGTTCTAATGAGACCGCTGAAAGGATTAAACAAAAGAAAGTAAATGAAAAACACCAATGATATTTGAGGTTCTGGTTGGCCGAGCTGACAGCGACAAAGCAAGTCTGTACATGCCACCCAAACTCTGTCTGGACAGAAGTTGTTTGGAAACAGGTACGCCTTTTAAAAAAGGAGCTATGAGACAGAAAGTGGGCAAAACAAGGTTTTCTTTTGAATTTGACCCGCCTGGGATTAGATACGGCATTCCGAGCACTCGACACATGGATTTCATGGAAAGAAGCCACTGTAGAGAAAGCCACAAGGAGAAAGCTATTGCAGGGACATGCCCTTTATCTCCCAATCTTCTTGTTTTGTTTTTTTCACTATCACCTTCACTGCATTTTTTGTACCCCTCCCCTCCCCTCCTCCCTGACTTTTTATGTCTTTTCCTTTGTTTACAATTTTGCTCTGTTTTTAATCTCTCAATTTAAATCGCATTCTCGGATCATAATCCGTCTTAAGAAATTAAATGTGTTACAGATTTGGAGGTTTAACAGCGTGATTGATGTTTGTGAGAAACAGATGATCTGATGATGGTAAAATTGAGGTAAAACTCATCTCCAACAAAGCAAGGCACTGTCTGGAAACCATGACAGTCTCTAAAAATGAAGCAGTTTGTGAAACTCAAATGTTTTTTTGAGAAAATAAAATTGTTTATAGGCAAATGGAATGTTGGACATTTTTCCCCTTTTTAAAAATACTCCACCATTCAAATGTTTCGGGGTCGGTAAGAATTTTTTTTATGTATCTGAAAGAAGTCTCATTTGCTCACGAAGGCTGCACTATAGGGATGTAACGATTCACTCAACTCACGATGCGATACGATTCACGATACTGGTTTCACGATACGATTTTCTCACGATTTTTTTAACAAGTGATTAATTTAAGAAATTATAAATGAAAAAGTGTCCCTTTTATTATTTCTCAGACAAAATGCTGCACATTTCTTTTTCATTTTAAAATATATTTGTCAAATAAAAAAACTACATTGAAATGTAAAAAAAAAATCCCTTCAAGGTTGTTTCAACTCAGTCTTTCTGTCTGTCTGGTCAAGAGGGTGGACACTGGTACCTTCACACACTAAGTAAAAGACTATGTAAAATTAGTACCACATTTAGAGGGGTTTTAATTTTGTTATAATTTGAATCATTACACTAGCAAGAGTAAAAAAAAAAAACACATTTAGAAAAATATACCATAACTATCAATCAATTATATATAAAAATATATATATATCCATGTACACATTTAGAGAAAGAGATAGTAAAATAAATACAACACCTGGTTGCCACGGAAACACTGATGCACCTTGTGATCTCCGTGGCTCTCGCACTTGTCGTATTAATGCCTTTTACATGAAAACGGAGGTGACTTGTGCTTCTCACGGTGGTGATTATTATTAGTCTACGGAAAGTCAAAATGCCGCCACACCTCCGATTTGAATGAGTCAATGTCTACGCTTGCCGTCGCCATGTGTTTGACGGCGCGTGCACACACTGGCGCGTCGCGAGCGGAGCAAACCGAGCGTTTTCAGTTCTTTCCTATGGAAGTTGAGCTTGGCTCACACAAGCTCAAGTTCCATGAATGAAGTGAAAACACTCGCTAGCTTCGCGCCAGTGTGTGCTTGCTGCCATTGTGCCTGTAAAGCGAGGTTCACAACTTCACAGTAGGCTACAGTAAACGCCCCTGCTGTTTAAAACGTGTATCGCGATTCGTTTAACATTTCAACCGACTTGAATCGTCACACATTTTTATCGATTTTCAACCGGTTGCGAGTGAATCGTTACATACCTACTGCACTATTATGAAATATTATTACAATTTACAAGAACTGTTTTCCATTTTAATTTATTTTATTCCTGTGATGGCAAATCTACATTTTCATTTGTTTTGGCTAGAAATCATTTTAAATGTTGTTTTGATGCTCATTACTTTTTTATCATCAATAAAAATGAAAACAGTTCAATCCATGATACAATATTTCAGGCTTCTTTGATGAATAGAAAGTTCAAAAGGATTTATTTGAAATAGAAATCCTTTGTTATATTATACATGTCTTTACGGTCTCTTTTGATCATTTTAATGTTAATGTACTTTGCTGAATAAGAGTATTCAATTCTTTTTTCTACTTTTGCCCAAACTTTTGAATGGGAGTGTACATCCAACAAAATGTATTGAGGTGTATGCTGACAAAAAAATAAATAAAAAAAAAACCAAACAAACATGAAAATGCTTATGTTGGTCATTTTGCTTATCAGTCAGATGATCTCTTCCAGTCTAAATGGGCAGTTCTGAATCAGAATGAGCTGCAATGTGCAATATGACCAGACTTTTTGCAGTTTAGTTAAAGGTTTGGCCTTTACCAATGGTCTCTTACACAAGACTGATCGATTACACATCTGAGTGTATTACCTTGCAGCCAGTCTCTGAAGTAATGCAGCCACATGCGTGGGAGCTGGCTGTTCTCCTCCCGCAGGACGTACTTCACAGTGCCGAAGCGTTGGTGCAGCTCATAGAGCTGAGGCTGGATCTGTGCGTAGTCCGCTCTCTGGGTCACCA
This sequence comes from Gila orcuttii, assembly GCA_026230005.1. Classification (NCBI taxonomy): domain Eukaryota; kingdom Metazoa; phylum Chordata; class Actinopteri; order Cypriniformes; family Leuciscidae; genus Gila; species Gila orcuttii. Next base: position 23,997,771 of record JAPDVR010000015.1, read on the forward strand.
CATACATGTTGTAGAAAGAAAAGTAGCGGAATTGGGCACGGATGAAGTCATATTCGCCCGTCTCCCTAGGCACAATGTCAGTCAGCTCTAAACCGTCCCGGACGCAGGTGGTGCCGTACAGACTGACCCCGAGCAATGCCAAGAAGAGCAAAATTACCACCACCTGATAGGAAACACACACAAAAAAAGAGATATGAGTCATAGTTTGGTTATATCTGAAGCTACTGCTGTTTTAGTGTCTTATGACGAAGTTCTGCCCTGTTTGAGGTGTTTGTGGTTTTCAGAAGGCCCTGACTCACAAAATAACACTCACAAAACTTAACTCCAGGAGATTAGCTCATTGCTGGCAACTCTAATCCCACTTCTAATCAGATGATGTGTACGGTGGGGGAAAAAAGCATTTTACCCTCACCTTTGTTGTAGGCTGCAGCAAAAACGGTGCATAATGATTCTCAGCAAATGATGCAAACGTCCATCGAGAACACGGTGGTTCCAGACAGCGTAAACTCGACTCCCCTAACTGAGATAGCAAGTCTCGTGTGGAGCTAGCGCCATCAGGACTTTGGCACGATGCTGTATCAGAGGCCGCTCCTGGCCCTGTGCTGCTGTTGTTGCGGTTGTTGTTGTTGTTGCGGTTGGGGTTGGGGTTGGGATTGGCATTGGGATTGGGAGCAAAGGGTTGGACGGAGATGTGAGAATGTGGCTCTGCCGTGGTGTAGTAGGCCTGTGTTCTGGGGTCGTACTCTGTGCGCAGCTGTACGGTGGACTGCATGGTGATTTGGGTGTGCTGGGCGAAGCTGTGGCTGCTGTAGGAGGGCGGAGGGCAGTAGCGGCTCGAGTCAGTGGAGGAGTCGGCATACGCTGCCTGCGGCTCCAAATGGATCACCCGGTTAGCACAAGGGCTAAAGGAGAGAGAGAGAGAATGAGAGCATTTCAGTAACACAAAAGCACCATGTAACGGTCGATTCTGTGTGGAATTTCCTGCAATATCAATTTATATCACAACAACACAGGAAATGATACAGAAGAGCTGGATAATGTCGGCATGTATAGACTAACATTCACCACAAAGGAAGTTCAAAAAGGTAGGGATCTTAATCATTCTTACTTCTAAGTTACCTCGATTGGTCCAAATTGTAAGCCAGCATCATTCTTATCCTTAATGAAGAATCCAAACCCATAATGCCTGCTACAAGCTCAGTTATGCTGTCCCAATTTTCCTACTTTTACTATGCACAAAAAAAAAAAAAACTCTTTTTGTGATGAAAAAGTAGATAATTTTAAGTGTGTAGCTGAAAATTAGGCAAGTTGTGGGACATACTGTTACATTATCATTGCGTCTTTAATGGGCCGGACTATTGCATAGTTTTGTGCATCCTGTCACCATAAACTGGCCTGTCATTTTATCACAGTTAACATCCTCTTATACATCCTGCATATTTCAGTTTATTTAATTTACGCTACTCAATCCGGGTACCTTTGGAATACTCATTTCAATATTCGGGACACACTCATTCTACTACTCCCAGGATGGTGGACGAGGCGAGAGAGAGTCATTCAATAAAGATAAGCATCAATAAATGCATACAAAATTTGATTATTTTACCCAACATTTGCGTACGCTGTTTTTTCTATTATTATTAGAATATAATACTGTTAATTTAACAACATGCTAACATCAAATTACTGAAATCTATTGAAAGTTGAGTGTCCTGTGTGGAGAGTCATTTGTGGCGAGTCGCTGCCTATCTAGCATGCTCCAAATCAGTTACTTACAAAGGTTCATGACAGTTAGTATGCTGGCTTAGAAGGCAAATGAAGTTAACAAGGTTTTGTAAAAGAGCTTGTATCTTCTCCATGATTTTCTATATGAATGGAGAGTAAGCAAGTGAGCTTGTGAAAGTCCTTCAGATGTGGCAACTCATTACTCTTGAGCACTCATGCAAATGCATGTAAACACAACCGCAATCAGCTTTCCAGTCGAGAGCAGTTAAAGCCGAGAGGCGAGTGAGTGCTGGTGACTAGAAAGCAAGCGTTTCAACCATGGTGAAAGTTTAGGCATCAGGTTTAATTTCCTGCAGGAGTTTGGGGGCATGACTACGAAGGTAAAGTATGTGCCTATAGCTGACTCGCTTTCTCTCTCTCATCAGACACCAAGAATGTTACAGAAAGCAGGAGAGGCAACAGCATGTCTTATTTAAAGGCCCGGGGCCACAGACAGAGATAAACATCAACACACGCACATATGCACACAAAGTATAGATGTTAGGACAGGTTGACGCTTAATTGTGCGGTTTTATCCTTCACTCAGTCTCATAAGTCATTGAATATTTTATCTGAATTTATTCACCATATCTGATGTGTGGGTCGGTGAATGTTTATATGAGAATAAAAGCCTAAATGAAATCTGTTCATCATAAAAAGTGATTGTGTGTCTTCAGAAATTTTGGACTAAACCACTCAATTCATATGCATTAGATTTACGATATCTTTATGAACTTTTCGAAGCATCAGCGTGATAGTTGAAAAGACTGTCAGTGGAGGGATTGTGTTTCAAAGATGCACGAAAGTCTTACGGGTTTGGAACAACATGAAAGTAAATGATGACAATATTAATTTTTGGGTGAACTAACCCTTTAAGGTCATCATGAGAACAAAAATGTTTATATATAGCGGAAATAATTTTTGGGTATGTTTACTTGGGGACAAAACCCCAGAAGTTAGCTAACCCTATTTGGGGACATCCTTCAAACAAAAATAGCTTAAATTATGTTTTTCTCCTAAAATGCAAAAGGTTTTTTTTTTCCATTCAGGGTAGAGTTAAGCTAAGTGTGTATTAAATATAATTAGCTTTGAAAACAGCAGTTTATGATGAGTCTTCCTTTAGCCAGATAAATGTGTTCACTACCTGACAAAGCAGCAGAAAATGTCAAAGCGGCGGTCCTCTCGGCGGTACAGGTCCATGCTGAGGATGGCAGGAAAGATCAGCAGCACCATAGCGAAATTAAACACCACGACCACTGCCGCCTGAGAGCAAAGAGAAGTTGCTATTAAGCACATATTCACACTCGCACAAAATATTCACATACAGCAACACCCGCACATCTGCAGAGGGTCTATGCCAAAACCACAATGATCCCAACAAATTCAAATTTAAGACAATTATCCTCTTCAGAACAGATGAATGACAAACAAATAAATAAATAAAAAACACAACCCTTGCCATTCCAAAACTGAATTTGGGCTCATCCATCTTGAGTGAAACCCACTTAAATTTCTAAACGTAAAACACATTGCTATTGAACTCATAATTCAATAAACACACTCCCATATGAAGAACTGACTATGAATTAAAAACTGAAGTGGTTTGTATCCAAACCCAGGAAAAAGACTTTCTCAGTGTTCAGCTAGATGTGGCTCTTCTGACCTTGGGAAACAGGCACTTTCTTTCAGAGCCAATATATATCACACGGTTACTAAAAAGACTCCACTGGGCCAAGAGCTCCTTACCAGTGTGGGGAAACGAGCGAGTGATTTGAAACATTTAATCCTGATTAATTTGGTTGAAGCTTACAGAATAACTAGTGTGAGAAGAGAGTGGATGAAGAAAAGCGACATGACAGAGAGAGAGAGAGAGAGAGAGAGAGAGAGAGAGCGCAGATCGAAGCATGCCTGGCCTAGTTAGGATGTATTTTTTTTATGGGTGGAGGTTGGAGCCATGTCAGACTGCCAGACCACCCAGAGAGCAACTCAGCCTGACAGAGCCAAGACACAAGAAGACAGAGAGACTCATGGATACAAAATACATTGACTCCAAAAAGTATTTGGACACACTTGTCACTGCATTACAAAACAAAATATCAAATCTATCAGCCCTAAGAAAGAACAGAGAGAGAATGAAAGACTGTGCGTGAGTGATTCTAGAGTGAGATCTGTTAGGCTCGAGATGTGCAGGCGCTTTTAAGCGGTCAAAGACACAGATAAAAAGACAGAAAGTGAAGGAGGTGCCGAAGGAACAGTGCTAAACAGAGGCAGAATAATTAAAACAGAGAAATAATGTTTAAATTCAACATGAAGTGGTAATTGCAGCAACCCATCATTTATGTAATGTTATTACACAAAAATACATGTTGTTAAAGTAAATGTGGCAATTTATATTTTAATGGGGAATAAATAAAGACAACCCTATTTTCCTCTGGAATAATGTGCACCAGTGATTTGTTAAAACCTGGAATGTACTCAGAAAGGCTGCATTTATTTGATCAAAAATACAGTAAAAAAAAGTTAAATTGTGAAATATTATTACAATTTACAACAACTGTTTTCTATTTTAATATATATATCAATAAATAATTTATTAAAGCTGAATTTTCAGCAGTCATTACTCCAGTCTTTAGTTACATGATCCTTCAGAAATCAATATGATTTGATGCTCAAAACATGTATTATTATCAATGCAGTTGTGTTGCTTAGTATTTTTTATTGAAAGTTTATTTATTTTATGAATATAAAGTTCAAAGGTAAAGCATTTATTTGAAATAGAAATATGTTGTAAGATTATTCATTTCTTTACTGTCAATTTATATAAATTTAATGAATCCTCGCTGAATAAAAGTATTAATTTCTTGTAAAAAAAAAATCTTACTGACCCCAAACTTTTGAATAAATTTAATATATTAGTATATATTAGTCAATTAGGTAAATTTGGAGTTTATGTTGACTTTAAAGACATATTTCAGTAAGGGACATTCTCATTCTTGAGCATTTGATTGGACAAAAATCTGTGTAGTGCAGGATGAGTAATAAATATTTTTGAATTTTCCCAGAATAGAAAGCCCCCAAATTGGTATGTAAGTGTATAAAATGTTAATAGGGACAAGATTATCTATAAGCTTGAGATGCATATGGCAGAATGCGGCATAAAACAAAAAACTAAATTTTTTAGTAAGTTTGAGGCAAAGTTGAAACAAAACATTAGACAAAAGTTAAAGTAAACACATTTGGACAAACGATCAAGTAAACACACTACAGCTGAAAAGAGACTGTTATGGCAGGAAATAACATGTTTGCAAAAGCAGTATCTCTTAGCCGTGAGTGTGTGCATGTGTGTGTGTGTGTGTTCACAGCGGTTTTGAAGATGAGTGTTTTCAGGCACCGTTGAACAGGTGCCAGTTGGAGTGCGCTACAGTGAAAAACAGCTTGTGTGTCTGACAGATGTGTGTGAGACATCAATCCACACATCCTAATACTAGATCTACAGCACCGAATGAGTGCGTGTGTGCGAGTTAAGGCGTGAGCCACGTGTGGTCGGCAGTGTCATACCGCACATCATATTCTAAAAATATGCAATCATCAAACAGACACAAACACAATATGAGACTTCACATTGTCTACACTTGCAGATATATAAAGAAATGGTATATTTCTGATTTAGGATCAAAGGATCCCAAAATGGGGAGGCTGTCTGTAGGGTTTAGGCTGAGATTTGTGTGAGCGTGTTTGTTAAACAGAACAAGGCATCCGTGTGTAAATCTCTGCGTCTGTCTCTGTGCAGCTGTGCAGTTTATGTGGATGATGGCGAGGTTACTTCACCTAAAGTTCAAAGGTTAAGCAGCTCAAGCCCTGAATCAGTGTGAGTTTCATGTGAGGGCGATGAGGCTTCAGACATCCAATGGGGAAAATATTTCAACTGAATTTAGTAAGACTGATTAAGTAGGTTCAAACGTTGGTAGTTTCAGATTTCATATAGGCCATTTAAAAGGATACTTCGCCCAAAAAATAAACTTGTCATTTTTTCAGAGTTATGTTTTTCAGTAGAAAATCAACCATTCAATCACAATGAATGGGGACTGGAGCTTTTAATCTTCAAAAGGGATGTGAAAGCACCATAAAAGTGGTCCAAAAGACTCATGTAATATATTCAAACGCCTTCTGAAGCCATATGATAGCTTTGTGTGAGAAAAGACAAACATTTAAGTCATTATTGACTGAAAAATCTCCATTCATGAGTAGTGAATCATGAACGAATCATAAACAAATCATTCAAATTGTTCATTTGATTCTTTGAAAAGACCAGACTCAAAATGATTAATTCAGGAATTGGACATCAATACTTGTCACTCAAACATGCTAAAGAGAGCTAGAGAGGATTTTGGTCTTATTGTGTACGATTCGTCATAGGGACCACTTTTAATACACTTTAAAGGCCTGTTCACACCAAGATGAATATTCAGTGGGACAATGTTGCACAATAAATAGCTGTTAATGTATCTGTTTAGTAGGGATGTGCCTGAAGCCTAATTCCATTCCAAATTCGGAAAGGCACGGAAAATGAAAAATGCATTCTACTGAGCCCCTAAAGGTACATGGTTAGGCTTGCTGCGGTAGTCGGTTATACATTACAGTACATCTTCACGTGAAGATAGTAAGGAGAGATGACTGAAGGCTCGGTAGAATGTGTCATTTCCTTTCCGAACACTGTTTAGACTGACACGAATATTAGTATGGAATCAATGCAGTATTTCTGCTTTTCTATAAGTGCCACCTACTGTCATAGAGTGAAATTGCATTTTCCTTCATCCTGATGTTTTCTATGCATTGTTCTGAACTGAAATTTCATGCCGAACATTTGTGTTGATGTGAACAGGCCTTAAGAGTTGCTTTTGAGTTCTTTTTTGAAGATTGAATTCTCCAGTCCACAGCCTTCAGAATATCTCCTTTTCTTTCCCCACAAAAGAAAGAGTTATAGGTTTGGAAATACATGAGGGTGAGTAAATGATGACAGAATTTTCATTCGACAGTCTCTTTATCCTGATTTAAGTCAGGAACAGGTTGTGGGCAGATCTCTTGCTCAGCCTCTTTGCAATGTCACTTCCACAGCCTTGCGGTCATAAATAAACCGCAGATGTGTGGAACAACAATCCGTGCGACCCACCCCCACTCCCAGATTGAGTTACATGCCCACAATCTGCACACTTAGGGGCCATACCACTAATCACACGCCGTAGGGGGGGGGGGGTTATGGGCCACGCTAGCTCCCTCAACCTGTCACACGCTTGGTTTGATGAATGAAATCAATAAAAAGTCGCGTGGAGAAATCTGGAGTCAATGAAGGTTTGGAACACACGCACATACACAGAGAAAGAGCAGGTACGGACATGGGAAATTTCAGCAAACATCCATTGGTAATATAAACAAACACACAATTGCTACAGACAAGCAATTTGAACTGCATTCCTGTTTAAGAATATGGAGAGAAAAAAAAAACCACACACACACAAACCTGTAAGGAGAATGCTCGGAGTGCTGGGATTGGAATAAGGGCGGCCATGAAAAATGCCGTGACATTACTGATGGAGGTCAAGGCCACACTAGCCCCAGTCCTCTTCAGACATTCACCAGTGCGGTCCTGAGGAAAAAAGACAGAAAGTAACATCACACTGTCAACAAATCCACAGCAAGTATTTTATTCTTCCCCCTGGAGTCCACTAATGTTAGTCAAGGTTTCTTGCACCAAAAAGTGTTGTATATTAACTTTTTATGTCCATTTTTCAACTTCTCTCTGACCCTGAGAATTAAACTGTCTGTTTTTGCTACTGTACCTCAGACTATACATAAATGACCTCTGTTATGACTGGCATGTGAAATGAGTAAAGATGTCATTACCAAGTTGCTGAATATGTAATAATATATGTAAACATGGGGAGTATTATATTAATGTGTGCACAGTTTGACATCAATACCATGGCGAGTACTGTTTTTGCAGCTAGTCTGATGCGGTTTAGTTTAGATGGCTGATCGAGGAAGATGACTGACATCTGGCTCGTGATAACATTGACATTTTTTATGTTTAGAGTATATTTATTAAAAACTGTGATATACTGCAAACTTAGCCACTTATTATTCTTTAATTTACTTGTTGTGCTTTGAATGATTTTATTCTTATCTCGATCGAGTTTGGATTTAGTACAATAAGTATAATTCAGTGTAACTGGAAATGACAATAAACATTGAATAATAAATTAAATGGATTAAAAAAAAATGTATAAATTAATCAATTTATTTAATTAGTTATATACCCCAAATATGGGGGTATGTGCAGGTCTAGATGTTCTGAGTGTATTCTGTACTGCTTATTTTAAGGCAAAACTAATAACAAATTTATTAAAATAAAGCATTTATTAATATCTTGTCATATGATATAAAAAAATGTTATGTTTAGTGTAAACTTATTCAAAACTGTAATATACCGTGAACTTTTACTTATTTATTTTTCATCTGAATGTGGTATTTTGAACAATTATATTCTCAGCTGGATTGAGTTTGAATTTCAGTAGAATAGAAATAAATTAGTTTAACTAGAAGTATATTTTTATAAAAATACATTTTATTTTGTTATACAATTATCAAAAATGAGAGTAGGTGCAGTTCTTGATATGCTAAGTGTAAAACAAAGCTCCAATTAAAAATAAATCATTTATTGTCACTCTCGGGCCCCAATTACTTTCGTGAATAACAATTCAGATGTTAGCAGAACAGAAATTGGAAAAAACAAAATTACCTTTAATCACTGACAGACACATTATGACTTAAGGTGTAACTTGCATTTAAGCGTGCTGAAGTTTAAATCGAAAAGAGCTGATAATCAAACAAACTGCCATGACAACTTAATGAGCTTAACTTCTGATGAAAAGCTTTCCTTTCTTGCCCCGCTATTATGTGGATTTTTTTTGAGAGAGGAAAAAAGCAAAAACAGATTCATTTCCCTCTCTTCTCCTTATCCCTCACTCACACAGAAATATTTTCCATCAATATAATTTTAAACAAAAGAAGCCCATGATGCAGAAACACGATTGGCTCATTGTCTTGTTAGGATAAGCTCTATTTCCTCGTTTCAAAGCCATTAAGGGTACAAGGCGCAAAAGAAACTGTTCAAAACCCCATCTCCGTACACACAGAGGTAGAGATGAGGAGAAGGAAAGAAAGAGGGAAAGTTTTTTTGTGGTGTCTGAGGACGTGCAGGACCACACACAGAGAGCTTTTGAGACAGGAGGGCACTCTCACTCCTCCCACAGGGGAACGGTTTACTTTCCACACAAAAGTGTCGCTGCACGCTGTGCAATCTCACATAAACACAAGCAAATACATGCCTGAACTCAGCCGTCTGAATTAGAGTAATCTAAATCACCTCTCATACACCACCACGCGTACACGCACACGAAAGCTAAACAAAGATACCCCTCACAGATAGATAGACGAAAGCACAGTTTACAAAAAAAAACAGATCACATACAAATAAGATTGCCATCGTCCAATCAAGTTTTGCAGGCAAACTAACAACTCAAATCCTTAAAGTCCCTGTAAAGGCAATTCTAAAAAAAAATTCTAAACACATTATAGATGTTAGAAATGTATTGCTAAAACATATTACAAAGACTGTGAACTGTGAAGTACTGAATTGTGGAGTTAGACAGTTTTTCACCGTTGCTGTGTTCCGGATTTTTTGGGTGGGGCTAAAACGGGGGCTCGATGACGAACTGGAGCCCCTGGGCTCCTGGACACGCCACTACTTGAAGCACTGGAGCCACTGGGCTCTGGACACGCCCATACTTGATAACGCACTGGAGCCACTGAGGTTGGCCCCTCCCCTAACAATATAAATAGAGCACATTCAGATCAGTTTGCCGCTCAATCGCGAGTTACTGTCAGTACTATTAGTTACTACAGCCTACAGTTTGCTAGTTAGCTATGCTTTCGTCACGGAAATGCGTACTACCTGGATGCGATCAAGTACAAAACAGATTGTGTCCTTATTTAAATTTCCGAAAAACGATCACATCAAGAAGAGGTGGATTCATTTTGTGAAGAGCCACCTTGATGGAGAGCTGAGGATCACCGCGAAAACCCGCCTCTGTAGTGATCATTTTACACGGGATAGTTTTAAAAAACTTTCGTCGGGGACAACTGGGATTCACTGATGATCCGCTGTTACTGGCGAATGGGGGCGAACCGACTCTCTCCCGCCTCGGCCTTCATCCTCCCGTCGTGCCGACAACTGGTGCCATCATCGGCAGTGCGTGCCCACCGTGCGAGCATCCATTCCGGCTGTAGCGGTGACAATTGAGTGTGGCGACGGTAGCTTTCCCGCGCGTAGGCGTGGTTTCAGCGCAGCCAGCGGACACGCCACCAGCGTTTGAGAGCAGAGACTACTGCTCATTTTTTCAAGACTTTGATAGCTTATTTTATGTACTTGCCGGCTTTTTTATCATTCAAATTTGGCTGGGTGGCTAATAACACATTTTTCTGTGGTGTGACAAACTCAGAACACATACTTAATTTTGACTTTACAGGGACTTTAACGTCTGTGCTAGTAATAGCTATACAGAAACTGATTAAAGATTTACAAAAAAGGTACTGTGGCAATACCATGGAAAAGTGATGATATCAGATGATAATACCATGGTATTTTGATAAACTAAAAAGACCAAAAGTATGTGTAAAAGTATGAAGTATAAAAAGATTTTACAGTTTAACGATCCCTTCACTGAATGAACTCACAGAGAATGTCAAGTTACTATTGCTTTTAGTAAGTGTGCATTTCAAGGGAATTCGCGCTGCGTCGATTAACGCTAAGGGAACGCTTTGCGTGATGATGTCTCGAAGCACATGTAAAATCAGTTCAATGGTGTGGCAGAACGTCAGAGGAGGGTGACGTCATGAACCAGGAAACTATAAAGCCCGCCCAAACAAAACAGCTCTAGGTTCTGTGTCTTCACAAGCGCTCTGTTTAAAACGGTCTCTCAATTTGGTATTGTATTGTCATTATATATATAGTATATTATGGCGAGTAAGCAGCAGCAGTTCAGGCTGTGTGCGCACCCCTGCCCGCGCTATTTAACATGTTCTGTGTGTTGCATGTTTGGGTGAGGAGCATGCACAGTCATGCGCTCGAGGGCGCTGGCTGTGAGCACTGCGAGGTGTAGGGCTGGGCGATATGGCCAAAAAATCATATCTCTGTATTTTTTGGTTAAATGGCGATATACAATATATATCTTGGTACTTTCTACGTTTTTCTATTTGGATAAAGAAAAGCTGTATTTATTTAAAAAAATATATATTTCACATCCTGCTCAATGATATCCAAACGATGTTGATATTGAAGGATATGGAAACAAATGTAAATGTGAATGTAATGTAGGCTATGCAATAATATATTATGTGCAAAAAGGTGGTTAAAATCCCATTACATTCTTACATTGTAACATTACAATCTAAAAACAAAAGTAATGCTTTTGTTTTTAAAATGACTAAAGGCTAAACTAAAAATGAAAATAAAAACAAAAGCACAAACTAATTATATTAGCCTGCATTTGATTACACCATTATAATGGTCACTTTCATAAAAATATACTTGTAGGTTTAAAATTCCACATATGGCACATTTATTGTCTCCAACAACAAATATTTCAGCAATATGTATATTTAGTCAGAATTATTGCGCTACTATTCTATTGTGCTCTGTCTGTTTGGTGCTCATTAACGGAAGCTTGATTTTTAGCGGAGATTCACTTGCAGAGGGCTTGTCCTCTCCTGACAGTGAAATGGACACATTTTGTTTGACTTTCTAACATTTACAGATGGAGAATATACCAGTGAAATGTAAGTTAAGCACTGAGGAAAGCACCACATCTCAAACGCATTAAACAGCGCAAGTATTTATCTGTCAGACCATTTCGTATGTTTCGTATGTTTTGGGTCCCCTAACAAAGGGTCCCCTGCATCTAAGCAGAGAATGAGCAAGTGGGTGATTGAGGCTATCTCACTTGCTTATGAGTCGAACGGACAACCTTCACCTATGGCTGTCCGGTCCCACTCTACTAGGAGTATGGCGGCCTCTAAGGCTCTAATGTCAGGAGTGCCCCTCCAGGACGTTTATGATGCGGCAGGGTGGTCCTCAATGCATACATTCGTCAGGTTTTACTCTTTGGACCTAGACTCTACACTGGTCTCGGGTGCTTTCGTCCTAGTGCTGCCCTTAGTATTTCACACAGGACAGACACACGCTATGATGGCATTGGTATATACGTTCCCTTAGCGTCAATCGACGCAGCGCGTCCCTTGAAAGGGAACGCCTCGGTTAAGACTGTAGCCTCGGTTCCCTGAGGAGGGAACGAGACGCGGCGTCACCTGCCATATCTCCTACGTGCCTGTAAGCGACTTGCTCAGACCTTAAGAAGTTAGCAATGCTTTGTTTGGGCAGGCTTTATAGTTTCCTGGTTCATGACGTCACCCGCCTCTACCATTCCGCCACACCATTGGACTGATTTTGCATGTGCTTCAAGACGTCAATCGACGCAGCGTCTCGTTCCCTCTTCAGGGAACCGAGGTTACAGTCATAACCGAGGCGTTTTGTGTACTTTAAAGGGATAGTTCACCCAAAAATGAAAATTCTGTTAGTAATTAACTACTCACCCTCATGTTGTTCCAATCCCGTAAGACTTTCGTTAATCTTCGGAACACAAATTAAAATTTTTGTGATGAAATCTGAGAGGTGGCTCACTCCTTCATAGGCTGCAAGGTAAATTCATCTGCCAGCCCAGAAAAGTTAGTAAAGACATCGTTAAAATAGTGACTTAAATATTAAGTGACTACAGTGGCTCAACCTTAAGTTTATCAAGCGACGAGAATACTTTTTGTGCGCAAAAACAAACAAGAATAAAGTCTTTATTCAACTATTCATTTTCTCCTGTGTGGGGCTCTGATGTGATTTCACGAGAGTGCCATGACGCATGCGCGAGAACTGGGAAGATGACGCAGATGGGTCTCTATGTAGTGTTTAAAATGGTTCTAAAGTGTGCATTTTCTGGATGTCAGAATCGTGAGAAACCAACAAGAAAATGTAAAAAAAAAAAAATGCGCAAAATGAATGGCTTACCTTTCACACTTTCCCATCAAATGATCGTGAGCGTCAACTTTTCAGTTCTCACGCATGCATCGTGGCGCTTTTGTGAACTCACACAGAAGAAAATGAATAGCTGAATGAAGTCGTTATTTTTGTTTTCTTTGCACACAAAAAGTATAGTCGCTTGATAACTTAAGGTTGAGCCACTGTAGTCACTTGGACTATTTTAACGATGTCTTTACTAACTTTTCTGGGCTGGCAGATGCCTATGAAGGAGTGAGCCAGCTCTCAGGTTTCATCCAAAATATCTTAATTTGTGTTCCGATGTTGAACGAAAGTCTTACAAGGTTGGAACAACATGAGGGTGAGTAATTACTGACAGAATTCATTGTTGGTATATATATATATGTATATATATTGATTTCTCCGCAGTTCTTCTTGATTTGTCTCATTTTTTTTCTGTTTCTCTATGCGATCACAGACAGACTCGATGATGGTGAGATCAGATCTCTGTTGTCAGACTCCTTGTGCATACAAAAATCTCACTGGATTGTAACGATTAATGGCAAAAGTGCTTCAAAACGTAAACTGATATCTCCTACTGACACACAACTGCAAAAGATATAAATAACTGACTTAAAAACTTTTTTTGGGGAGAAAATACTAACATGCCTAAGAGTTTTGCACAATACTGTATAGACACATGGTTACATTTTTTTTTCTTTTACATAATATATTATAATATAATATAATCTATATACAAATTTTAATTAAATGATGCCATTATATCAGATTTAATAGATATTATACAAATAATATCATATATAATTCACACACCCCCCCCCCCCTCCAAAAAATTAAAACAATGGTAGTATTTTTTTATCAGTGTTGTGACATTGTTTAGTGGCCCTCGGCAGATCAAAGTGTGCTAGTGTTTTTGAAGTTACATCACAGGTCGGGGCAGGTACACGCACATTCCTTTATGTAAGTGATAACATGAGGGTACGCTCTGATATACCCTCTTCCTCCTGATAACATACTAGCTCCCTCATTTCTGAACTGACTGCCTTGTCTTGACACGATCTTTGGATGTGTAGTCACTGTGTGTTTCTGAGGGTCTGTCACAGGAGAAAACGGTAGTTGTTTAGTAGTGTTCCCTGTTTTTCAGGACATGTGGAATGAGATAACACACCTCGAATGGAATCCTTTTGTTCAGGCCAGTCTCGCTGAAAGCATGAGCCAGGAGAAAGACATCGTCCACCCCTACACCAAGGGCCAGGAACGGCAACACCTTTACGCACACGAAAACAGAAAAGCATGCTACATGTAAAGTACACAGTAGGTACTGTAACATCTTAGGGCTGGTTCACACAGAAAGTGTTTTTAACAGCAAAAGACACTGGTCAGTGGGGGAAAAAAAGAAGCAGCAAGGTCTAGAGATGCATTATTTTAAAGTTCAACTTCTTTTAATTTGCGTTTTTAGAATGCCATGTTATGTGCGAGACGCTGCAAAAGATGCGAGTGCAATGGTTAAAGATAGTTTTTGCATTGAAAAAGAATGGAAAAGTAGCACAGTGGAATGAATGTGTTTTGTGTGAACATCAACAGCCCCTTGGAATACATGTTCATGCGTTGTACCTGTGTGGTAGCGGCGTTAAAGGAGATGCCTAAAAGCGAGCAGAGTCCCAGTCCAGCGGCGACAGAAAGAGTGACCAACAACACTCCGGCCAGCCCAACCGCCCCCTGAGACTTGGCGCAGTCCCACCGCAGCATGGTCAGACACGCATAGGCAAGCTGCACACAGATAACACAGCTATAGCGTTAATCTGACATTATCACATTACCGCAGTGCCGTTCTCATGAGTGCGGTCACGGCACAGCAGGGTCAGGCACGCACTGGCAAACTGCATGTAACATAACACTAGGCCTATACACACCAAGTCTGAATTCTCAACATGAAAAAACTTTCATGACAAGATTTTAAAAAGAAAAAATGTGTCTCAATATTTATTAATGATCAATCAATTGAAACTTAGGCTTAGGCCATTGAAACTTAAGTTTCAATCAATTGAAACTTAGACCAATGTTTTACCTTTAGACACTTATAGAGGAGAGATGGACAGAAAATTATATATGAACAGTTACTGTAAAAGTAGATTCAAACTCTCAACGACTGCATGAGCAGTTATCTGCTTGGCAATGGGGTCAACCAGTTAACTTATTGGTTTATTTAAAGAATTCCTGTACAATTTCTGCGTGTTTCAGGCTCATCTGACCACGACTGGACACATTTCTTTGGGGGCATTTACATTAAAACAACTAGATGGAGTTGCAACATAATGGAAAAGGCTACAGGGGTCTCAAGATGCATTTTTCTAAGTTGGACTATTTTTAATTGTATCCACCTTGTGAAAAAGTGCCCAAATATTAAAAAGTACACTTTCATGACTATGTTTCTTAACACATTACATTTTAAATCATTATGTTTTAATATCTTTGGTCATGCTTTAAAGTACACTTATGTACACGTTGACTATCATACTAAAGCACATGTAAAGTACTTGATTGTAATTTTGTAACTGCGGTGTGTTATTTAATTACATTTAAAGTTAATATAATTTTTATTTACTGAATTGCAACTTTGTTAAAAATGTGTTATTACAAATATATTTAAATAAATACAAATGTCAATAGAAATTACAGTAAAGTACATTTTAGTTTACCTTATCAGTACATTAATTTCTTTATAATCACTTTTTTTAAAGGTATGCTATATTGTACTTTTATTTCACAAGGGACAGAGACTTATAAACACCACGCTTTTGGTGGGATGCCCAAAGAACAGAGCAAGAGGTTTTGTATTTTCTTGTTATTTACTTACTCCAGTTTTGGTGTGAAATAACCTTAAAATGATGTTAACATCGAAATGAGGCATATTCCACGATTATTCAAAGACTCGGGTGAGTACTTAAAATGTGTAACGCAGAATGTAGTGAATGAGGTTGTGCTTTAACCTGAACATAAAAGGAGAGGAAGTCTAGATAAAATTAAAGCTCTTCAGACAGAACTGGAGATGTGTGAGTGAGTTTACCATTAGGAGGTAGCCACTGGCGATACGGATCACACTGACATCAGAGAAGGACTTAAGGATGTCTTCGAGGGTGGTGGTGGTGAACGTGAGAACTTTCTGAGACGAATTTACAGACACACTCTGCTGGACAGCCTGAGGACACACAGGACGGAAGGAAGAAAGAAAAAAAATATTTAATTTGTTTATCTTCAATTCATTTACACTCTTTCTATCATTTTCTCAATGCTCATCTTTTCCTTGTTTTGTATTTTCCCTCTGGCGAATGAAGCTAATTAAATAAAGTGGAAATCACAGTCCCACAAATGTTTCAACAGCACAATTATCCAAGAAATGAAAATCACAGCCCCACCCCCTAAAACCACACACACTCACATCCACAAACACACACATGTTCAGCCCTGCACACACACGCACTAAAAGGAAACCCTATGCTAAGCGAAGGTCAGGGCTGACAAAACAGAGACCAGATGATGTCACACACAAACCACCAATGGGACGGCAGCTGTGAAAGAGATTGTGTGCTGAGCGGGTTAATGCGTTCCAGACGGTCCTGTCAAACACACACACACACACACACACACACACACACACACACACACACACACACACACACAAGTGCTAGGGCCACCATACCAAGAGGGGGATTCTGCAATGGACACCCAACACTAGCAAAAACTAGC
This sequence comes from Gila orcuttii, assembly GCA_026230005.1. Lineage (NCBI taxonomy): Eukaryota > Metazoa > Chordata > Actinopteri > Cypriniformes > Leuciscidae > Gila > Gila orcuttii. The sequence continues at coordinate 24,014,443 of JAPDVR010000015.1, forward strand.
TGTGTTGTAACGCAGTCATTCCATATTAAATGAGCAAATCTCTTATTAAAAGCATGCTAAAATTATTTGTAAATATTAATTAATGCATTAGATGACTTAACAATGAACAATAATTTGACAGCGTTTAATGTTGCATAATGTTATTTTTGTATATAACATGATGGACAAGTAACAAGTTAACAACGACTAGTTGTCTAAAATAATGAATATATTATTAACTAGGGCTGTCAATATATATATTTTTTTACAATGCATAATTTTTGACGATAAGTATGCAATTAATTGCACAAAAGGGTTGCATATTAATCCAGTTTAACACGTTTATTATGTCATCATTTGCTATATCCAGCAAAGTAAACTTTCAGATTAAAGGATGGTTCTTACAAAACTGTATTTTCTGCAAGCTTTTTTCAATGTAAATTTGGGTTTCTTTCCAAAAAAGGACACTTGGAGACTTCAAAAGGACACCTAATAACCAAATGATATAAGGAGCCCAAATAATACATACATTTATGCATATGAAAGCACACACTTTTCCGAATCCAGTGTACAGTATGTGTACAGTGCAACAGCAAAGAGCTTTTTAGAGCTTGTTTTCATTTTAGACATGTCAAGCTGCAATTTTTCACAGGACCACATGGAGATGGCCATTTGTAGAAACAACGTGAATGTACTGAAATGTATCTGTGCATAAATTCAATGTGCGATCAGCGCGTCGAGAGCTCACATACAGTTTTTTATACTGTATATACTACTGTTAATTTGTTAATTCATGTTAGTACATTCATTCATTTTGAAATGTTATATGTAAATGTAAACATTGATAACTGACAAATAAATGCTGTAAAAATGTTGTCCATTGCTAGTGCGACATCTAACACATTATTGTTAACAAATTTAACCATATTGATATTTTCTGTAAAATTATCATTTATAAATATACTATTGTTCATTTGTTAATTCACATTTGTTCAAAATACATTTATGTGCATTATTAATAAATGCTGAAAAATGGTTGTTCATTGTTAGTTCATGACACCTAATGCATTAACTAATGTTAAGAAACTTAATGTAAAGTGTTGATTTCTAAAACAGACAGGACCGAAATACCTCTAGAAGATGTTTTCAATGTCACAACATTGCGCATCAAATACATGCGAAGGGTTTAGTATTCACATTTCTACAGTGTCCCATCGTGACCTTTCCTGACCTTACAGATGTGCCCCGTTTTAGCAAGTTCATACTTAACCTGAGCGTTTAAAGTATGAAAAAAAAAAAAAAAAGGAAGTCTATGCCTTTGAAGGACTGCACTTAAACAGCTGGGTCCTAACCTCAAGAGACACAGCGCCTTTGGAATGTATGCATTACTTATGACTAAAGATGAATGCCTTCACACTGCATGAGTACATGTATGCGAGTGTATTTTCTAGGAAACACAAAGTTGGACTGAAGGAATGAATCGCCATGGGCCCCCTAAACGGTTCATAACAAGATCCAGTTTTAGGCAAAGTAAAACCTGATGAAAGGATGAATTACTAAAAACACTACAGCAGAAAAAGTCACTGTAAATGTCTCCACTAAAGTAGACTGAAGTCTGGACATCAACAGAGCATCTTTACATCCTTTCCGCGAGATGATTCACGGTGAGAAACGTGCATGTACCTCAGAGTATCTCCTTTGCCAGGCCTCTAGTACGGCAGCTGCTTTGTCCTCATTCCAGTTGATGTGTGAGACTTCATCGTAGCCCTTCAAGTGCTCGTACATCTGCTTTGGGGTCATGAGTTGGAACATGGTCTGAAGAGCCTGTGCACTTTGAGGAAGAGTGAAAAGAGAACAAAATGTTGAGCTGAATGTATGGTATAAACTGACCAAGTGTTTCATATACAAAAAGTTGTGGTGACATTAAACGGTCAGCACACAACTTTGTAGTGCGTTGTCCTCGATGCAACGTGTGGCCCAATTTCCAAACAAATCGCTCGATAGGAGTCGCTCTTTATTGGTTATTGTTTAGCATGCTGTTAAAGCTCAATTTCTTGGGGGGAATGAAGTGATAATGGTTGCTGCGTAAAATGATCAAAAACAGTCTTGACCTTGTCTGTCATTTCTTGGGGATAAAAAAACATGAAAAGAAGCACTAACATGCTGAAATACAGCGGTCTGTCACTTTGCTCCACAGACGAGCTCAGACTTCTCCAACTGTAGACTACAGACTCCCTCAAGTGGACTGTCAACCAGCTATTGTTCAATGAACACTTCTTGAATGAAAAAACCCTCGACTTTCTCTTTTCAGAAAGCTACAAGGGAGTGAAAAGATTCCTAGAAATCATAGTGGACGATTCCAGAGCCACTTGAGAATATTTTTCCTGCCACCACCACTGCAGCGAGTTAACATTTTAGGGATTTGAGACAATGTTCTTTCATAATATGGATGCGGAATTCTGTCCCCACTCAAGGCCTAAAGAGGTCTAGGAGAAAAAAAAACAAAAAAACATTTCGCTCTTAGAGTAAAAGGTGTGGGCTTCCTCAGTCTGTGGGAATGAATACTAATATGCAGTTTACTAATGACTACAATCTGCCAAGAAACAAAAAACAAACCTCATACTGTACATGTGAGCGTGTAAAAGAGGAAAAGGCAAATTTATATTTTTTCCACTGCTATGTAAGGCATAAAATTGGCCTCAAATTGCACTAACATATTTAAAGACACACTTTACACGCTTCCTTTTGCACACCCTCTATGGTTTTCACGATTGTTTATCCCCTTTACAATTAAAATACATTAAGATCAATTTATTTCTCTGAATGCCATCAGTGTTTAAATCCCAAATTGGTCTCTTACCTTAGAAGTTTGCCGCTGTTGTTCTTCTTGGTCCCACCTACGATAAGCTCCTCCTGCCAGTGCATGTACTTTTTGGAAAGCCCGTAGCACCCACCAGTCAGAACATGAGCCACGTCAAAAGGCTTAAGATGATGACAGATCATAAATCAGACACACTCAAGATGCAAAACAACTTTGCTTTAATTATGTATCTTTAGCTGTAGCCTATGACTGGGCTATTAGCTATTAGACTTTAGCTATTGCTCTATGTCATCCTTTGTATGCTGAACCCACCCGTGTCATGTTTTTGTTGGGAGCTGACAATGGGCAGTCAGGGTCCGCGGGATTCAGGCAGGGGCGATCCATGTAGCCATGGCCCACCTCTGCTTTGACCAGCATCTCCTCCCAGATGTCCACCGGATAGTTTTGCATCTTCAGCTCAGCAACGAATCCTATCGGATCAAAGTTGGTCCACTGCATTGGGGGTCTGCCACTGTGTGGAAAAAAAAGAAACCATTTTATTGATGTGGGGGCATTCACATTATGGCACTCACACATTACAGCCTTAAAGTGTGTTAGATGAAGTACAACGGAATTTAATAGAAAGCAGGGTTATAGGCACATTAACTCCCATAGAAAGTTGCTAACATAAACACAGATAACCCCTTGACATGCCTTTTCCACTCCCAAATTTCTTAAAATTAGCCCATTGTTTAAAAACTAACATTGATCTTGTACGTTTCAAAAGATAAACTGTTTTTATAATGCGGCACTCATTGCGGTAAGATTTGTGTTTACCAAGGTTGAATTGATGGGGGGAAAAAATACTAAACTTAAAAAAAAAAAAACTTTAATATTGTGAAATATTTTTACAATTTAAAATAACACTCTTCTATTTTATATATTTTAAAATATCATTTATTCCTGTAATGGCAAAGCCAAATTTTTAGCAGTCATTACTCCAGCATTTAGTGTCACTTGATCCTTCAGAAATCATTCTAATATGCTGATTTGGTGCTCAAGAAACATTTATTATTATTAACACTGTTGAAAACAGTTGTGCTGCTTAATAATTTTGTGGAAACTATGATATATATTTTTTCAGGATTCTTTGATGAACAAAGTTCCAAAGCATTTATCTGAAATAGATATCTTTTGTAACATTATAAACATCTTTACTCTCACTTTTGATCAGTTTAATGAACAAGTTCTAGTTAAATAATCTGTTAAAATAACTTGTTAACAGTGCATGTTTAACCATGGATCCCTGCTAATGGGATGTTGGACGTGCTTAAAGAGGTACGGCATAACTACGGGGAGCGGAGGAAGGGTGACTGGATGGAATTCCGAAGGCTTAGGAATTGATGGATGCTGCACGTCACAGCGGTGGCAGCACAAATGTAGTTGGGATTGGATTTCAGCCTGCCTCCATAATAACAGCTTTGAGAAAATGGAATCAATCCGCTCATCTGATCTTTATCCCCTCTAATTATACTGCCGTGCCGGGTGATCCCGCTCAGGGCCTGGCATCTCCCCACAACTAACAGCCCAACGCAGCAGTTTCGCAAACCTCCCATACTTTGCTTGCCATCTCGTCTCAGCAAGAGAAAGAGGGTCTTGAAAAAAACAACCATGTCCCGTCCCGCATGTTTGACTATCCTCAGACGGCCTTCCTCGGACCGAGTTCACCCTCCCACTTTCCATCACCCATCCACTTCCAAGGCTCCGTTGACTGATTCTCTAAGCCTCCCTCTGTCAAACCAGCTCCACCTTTCTGTCCCTGCACCATCTTTCTCTCATTTCTCCCTCTTGCTTTCTTTCTTTCCTTTTTTCTGTATGTTTTCTTCTGCTCGCCCCTCTGTCTTTCTCTTCTGGCAGGCCTGCGGTGGTTCAGACCACATTGTATGTGCCTAACCAGGCTTGAGTCATTATTCCAAGTCCCCCAACCAGAACACAGTAAAATCCTTATTTACATCCATGATGGAGGGAAAGAGGTAGGGGGGAGGAGGGCAGAAAAACTTTTGCAGACTTGGTGGTTGTCCACTGAGTGTAACTGTTGCAAGGAGCCATTAGCAGCAGAAGTGTGAGGCCTCGAGCGGTTCAACATCACAATGAAGGCCTTCAGAAAACCCCACTGGAGACTGTGAAGCACCACTTAGGGCTGTCATTCGATTCAAATATAGTGATAAAGAATATATTTTTAAAAACTTTACATTAATGCAACATCCCTATGTACTCGGCTGAAACATGCAAAAATATAGATTATCTAATTCTCAAAATGAATCAAAATCACAGAACTTGATTCCGTAATAAAAAATTATTTCCTGCACTTCATGGACTTCATCTAACAAGCATAAGGCAAATCGTTTTTGAAGCTTCCATACTCTGCGCATTAGTTTTCCGCTGGTGTTTGCATTAACATTTCTATAAATTATAGCATTTAACTCGAAGATGATATCAGACTTGAGCTTCAATGATTATTAAATTTCACCTTACAAAGAGTGCAAATGACTCTACTCTCATTAAACGTCCTGTTTAGGTTTGATTTATAAATAAATTACCCCTAAAGAGGTCATTTATCAAATAAACATGGTAACATCCACTTTTCACCACCACTCTTAATTGGATAGGAAAACTTTTTCCTTTAAAATTTAGTTTGCTTGTTTATTAGTTTTCAACATGGCTCTATTCATAGGAAGGACAAGTCAGCGAAGTGTTTACTGTATGAAAATGGCCTTTTTGGCAAATCAACTAGATTTCAAGAGTCAGACTGGACAGTCAATTACAAGCTCCAATGAAATACAGAAAAGTGTATGTAACTTACGGGAGGTAGACTGTTCCTGAATGTAGCTTAGCACCTTCCCAGAAGCAGTCCAGAGGAGTGATGATCAGACATGGGTGCAGATTCTCTATAATCTGAATAGGTAGATGTGCTATTACTTTCACTAGCCTTTGGGTCCTCCACCGAAGTTCAAATATTTCTACTAAAAAGTAATTTTAAAAAGATGAGCATTCTTCCTTACCTGGTCCACATAAATGTTTTCTGTATAAAGTTCTCCTGATTTGTAGCATAAATGTTCCAATTTCCATTGCCTGAAAATGCAACGGTGGAAATTAGATATACTGTAATTTTGTGCACTACTATGATTAAAAAGAAAAAGAAAATTTGAAAGAAATAGTGATCGTTTATAGGACTTCATACACATAGGAAAATATACACATTCACAATTTTTAACATAAAATTAAAAAAAAAATGTCCATTGACATATTGTTCGTCAACTACACAATAAAAATAAATAACTCTACAGAGGCTGTTGTGCCATTACCTGTTGTACATGTAAACGTGCACTCTGCTGGCCTTTATGGCGGAGTCAAGGTGCTGCTTCAGCGCCTCTACGGTCAGAATGTTAGTACCTTCCTGTCGTGGCGTCTGTATCATGAGCTGAGGACTAAACATGGCCTCCTCTCCGATCTTCTGCCGCGTGTACTTGAGTTCCTGATTCACCCTGCCACCCACTAGGAAATGGAAATGAAAAGTGATGGAAAAGAAGACTCAGATGAGGCTCTACAACAATTTAGTACTTTTATTTATAAGTCTAGGAGCATAAATGTTGCTTCGAATTCAACAGCTTAATGTCAGAAAATAATTAAAAAGTATAGTATGCTGCTTTTTTGCTGTTGTTATTTTTGTCCACCACCAAATGGACAAACTCCCACAATTGGTCCTAACTACATCATTTTTTTAGTAAATTGCTATTGTTTTTTTATTTGTTTTAATTACGAAACAACATAATTACATAAAAATGTTTTACTTACAATTAATTTCAATATTCACAATAAAATTGAGTTAAATATTTAGATTTTTATTAAAATTTAAAAGTATTTTAGATGAAAGATGACAATGTAAGGAGTTGAGTGGGTGAGTCAGATGCTAATTCGGATATATTTAGTTCATTAAGCGAAACATTAATCAATGCGATTAAATTCATTAAAAACACTGACTCAATTATTAAAAACACTGACTGAGTCAGTGAATACAACTAAATAAAAAGACGTTTTCTCTGCATTATTTCGTAGTGCAATCTTTTTTAGCTCATCACACTCGATTCACCAGGCTGACAACTTAAATGTATTCATTTATTTACTTGTTTATAAACTTATTACCATCAACAAGCAGTTGAAAAACCTACAAGAAACAGAGAAGCATGATAAAAAGTCACTCAGTGACAAACAATCATAACTTTCACTTCCGTCACACAGGGTCAAGCACAGTCTCACTGTAATCAATCATATCTTCCAGCCTCGATGAAAGGAAAAGCTAACACATGTACAGGCTCCCATCCGTCCTGTTAACTTGACTTCTAAATGCCTTTCAGTACACCCTTTAACACCTGCAGTCTTCTTCACAGCCTTCAAATCCAGGCTTATGAATTATGAGTGCGTGTGCAAGTGCGTTTGCATGCGCACACGTGTGTGTAAGCTCCTTGGCTTCTTTATTGCATTGGGGCAGTTGAGTCGTTGTGTGGCACACCTAAGCTCCAACAGGAACAGAAAACCCTCACAGCTACAAAAGCAGCCTTTCAAAGCGTCTTGCTGAACACCATCCAAGTCCGCCACTCAAAGCTGTCGATTCTTCACGCGCTCTCTACCTGACCTCCGAAAATAGAAGACTTCTCCGTTTCCAGGATCAAGCACCCTAGAGAAGCAGGCAACACTGTTCACAAGGACTTCACAGTTCCTCTGAACTAGGTAATAATACAGTCTGGTACAGTCAGGCAATCTGTCAATTCCTTGTAACATAATCAAGCAAATCATATACTGGTGTGATGTGTTTGGGATGGCAGGTTGTGTGATTCTGAAGCTCTTCTGAGATGTTGAAGCAGGGAGGAGGGTATAGGCTATAATTTTTTTTTTTTTTTTTCACGCTACTAACTACACATTGCAAAGTTTCTGGATTTAAATGTGCGATTGAATTCGATTGACAGTGATAACCATAGAAATGGCCGGAACAAAACAATCTGATATTGTATGTCAAATGATCTGTGCATGAAGTCTTGGAGTGTAAAGGAAAAATAATAGATCAGCCACTTCTATGTAATGAGTAATTTTGTTGTTTATTTTATTAGGCCTATTTATTATTGTTTGTTGTTATTCATTTGATTATTATTATCTTTTCAAATCAGTCACTCAGTGACTTTTTACATATAGCCTAGATTTACAGATTTGAAATAGATCATAAATCAAAGTGCTTAGAACTATTTGATTTCTTGACAGTGATTTATTATAAATAAATAGTATAAGTTAATATTACAAACTTCTTTGCATTTATTTAATTTATTTTAGATTTATTGTCAGTCCTAGGCTCGCAGTTCACATGGGTAGGGTACTTTGTACTGTGTGTGTGTGTGTGTGTGTGTGTGTGTGTGTGTGTGTGTGTGTGTGTGTGTGTGTGTGTGTGTGTGCTCATCCACCACCACCACCAAAGTGATTTCTGACCCAGGAAAAACCCTGGACATGAACAAAGAAAAATTAAGTCAGAATCATATGTTAGCAATTACCAATGTTTTTCTTAAGAAGTTACACTAGCAGGTTTTAAACTAAGTCCTCACCCACCTAGTTGTGTGTGGCAACAAGACTTAGGCTCTTCACAATTTATACACACTCTGAACATGTGAGAATGGTCGCAATTTCATGCAGCATAAGCAAGCATAAAACAACAAAAAATAAAACAATTTGCAACCAATTCAGATTTTTTTTTATTTATTTTTTTACTGTTTCCCCCCTCAAAACCACAAAAACTTCAAAAACACAACATGCATGATAACTAAAGCAAAAAAAATATATTTTTCTCATTAACCTGCTCGAGCTCTGGAGGAAGGGCTGTGTAAAGCAATCTGTAACAACTTACAAGCTATAATCCAATTTAACAATGGTTTTCAATTCACGAGACAGACATACGTTGAATATTTTCAAACCATTTTAATTGTATTAAAGTTGAAAATAACCATGCTTTTTTCAAAGGGCAGACCACCCTGCCAGTAAAAAAGCCTGAGAAGGATCGAAATGTCTAGAAACATTCTAAGAAAGCAATGGATTTCTTTTTCCTGGACCCAAATGTACATCTGATCTTGTTTGGGGCATGTTTATAATATCCCTCATTAATTGCAGCTTCAAGCAAGCCTGAGCTTTACTTCAACATCATTATTGGGACCAGGTTGATTACACCCCTAACTAGCTTAGCATGTTCCTGATTTTGAGGCCCTGGGATCACCAACATGTTTTGGAGATGAAACAGCCTCAGATGTCAGCTTTCAATCAGAAAAGTCTCCACTCTGGATTACCATGCATTGGGTCACCTACATGTCATGAATGGCTCCTCTGATGTATGTCCTACAGAGGCAACAGGAAGGAACTATAACAATGCATGTCGCTCACTTCACAGAGAAAGACTTCAATATTGTTGGAAACGTCATATTATGACCTGAACTCTGGAGAATTCAACACCCCTCCAGAGACGCACAGGTTCTAGGGGCCACAAATGGCCTTGCCTCAGGTGTGAAATTAACACCAAAAGAAAATGTGAACGAGAAAGAATGACAGAGAACAAGAGGTGAATTCATTCAAACATGACTGCAGGTGTGTTTTAAGGTCTTTTAAAAAACAGCATGATTGTCTAATCCTGTGCATCAAAACTATAAAAACTAAAAGCCCATAAACTGTATCGACATGGACAGGTGTAGATATATTCCTGGGAGGGAATATACCTGGCTTGTTTGGAGCATTTGTTTCGGAACCTGGTGGCGTTTTCTCCCTTTGTTTTGTTTTGGCATATATGAAGACAGCAATCGCACTTGGATCCACACCTGAATGAGGTGGTCTCGGCCCGATTGAAAACAAACTCTGGGGCGGTTCGGTTGAGGTGAGAAAGCAATCTGCCCCAATGGACCAAGTGGTATCATTATTAATAAAATGTATTATATAAAAAGCAGCATCTAATCATGTGAGTGAGCACACTAGTTAAAGCAGTTGAAAACCAAAGAGAGCCTCTTCATCTTAAAAAAAAAAAGTGTATGCTCTACTTCATGCATTGCAAGAATGCGGTACTGACGAAGCCTTGTGAAACAATTTTCTTGACCACATTAGGGCTGTCGCGGTGAAGAAATTTCGCTTGCGGTAATTTTGAGTGGCTCAGTAGTGCGATATGCGGTATTATCACCATTTTATTTGATTTATATTTGTTTGTTGCTAAATAAGCGTTACGATGTGGTCAGCATGCACAAAAACGAGTACATTTTCAATGTAACCGAAACTAAACAGCGTCTCTACACATTGAAATGCTGTCACTCAGCATATTGTTATGGCAACGGACTGTCTTTGAGTGAGTCATTAAACCGTTCATTCAACAAACACGTTCAAAACCACTGATTCATTAAAAGATAGATGTAATGAAACAAGATATTAATTATTTTGAACTTTGAGCGCCACTTTTCAAGGCTCAGCTGACAAGCAATGCTTTGCATGGTTAATGCTGAAGCTGATGCTTCACTTAATAGAGACCAATGGCATTGATTCAATGAGTAACTGGCGGATTTATTTTCCCGCGGCTTCCTCGCGCTGTGGAATGCTGACCAGCGCTGACGCTGATGCCATTCATGGTAAATACCCTTAACGTTAAAAGGATGATACGACAAATATTTCACTTTCCTTGGACACGGCAACCTTTTCACGAATATACATGACTTGACCTCAAAGACAGACTTAGGTAATCGCACGCGCTCAGTCGATCTCTCTCATTTACTGTCTGTTTAGGCTTAAGTGCAAATCCACAAAGCCTCTGTACAAATCACTAGGGGTGTAAATCGGACAGTTCATCATGATACGATATGATATCGATTCTCTCAGCCAACGATACGATATTTGCTGATACCTCAAAAAAAAATCTGCGATTCGATTTGATTCAGGGCAATATCGATTGATTTATCTTTATTTAGATATTATGTGCCAAGTTTACATAACCAGTTACATTTTTATTAACTCACAAATGCAACCAAAATATAAAACATTAACTTTTTATTAAAATCTTTGAAAATTGCACACCCTCTCCCAATTAGGACATTTACAACAGAAAAGTCCATTTGCAAAAACAGATAACTCTGTTCTTGTTCATTTTCATGAATCATGTTTTTTTTTTGTGCATTCCAAGTAATATCAATCAAACAGAACCCTGGGTTGTTTTAAATAAGTAATAATAACTTAAAAAAAATACAGGTAACTCACAAAATTAAAGTTCATTGAAAGTATGTTTTTTTATGTATTAAAAGTTTGTTTTTTAGCAAAAGCAGATAACTCCACCACCAGTAATTTTTTGGCAAATGCAGATAACTCCACATTTCATGTTTCAGAGTTAAACAAAACCAAGTAATTGCTATGATATATAGTTAGGGGTGGCACGGTACATGAAAAAACATCCGAACCGTTCGGTTCGCTTGTCTCGGTTCGGTGCGTGTGTGCGTCGCACGGTTCGACGCATGCGCAGTGTAACCTCGTGCCCGTGACCTCAGACAGTGTGTTTACTTTTCGCGCGAAATAAGAGATGTCATGTGTGGACATGACAATGGACATGCATATGAGGCTTGTTCGACTTGAACCGGCGCTGCACAGACCGATCGATGAATAACATCAAAGTACCACGAGAGCAACGGCTCCGTATGCTTTTCAATCACTCTCGCGGTACTTTGATGTCATAAACCGATCGGTCTGTGCAGCGCCGGTTCAAGTCGAACAAGCCTAGAGATAGTAAAAGTGGAGCATGGAGTGCTGCAGGTCTCGTCACGTATAGAAGTGGCAAGTGGGAGATATAAGGGCCCTGTCCCAAATGGCGCACTTCATGCGGACTTTCCGTCTCGTGGACTTAAATTGCGCCTGCTCGCCAAGTCTACGAGTCCGTAGGCCGTCCCATTTAGCATTTTAACGCTCTGAAGTGTGCTCAGCAGCGCCCCCTTTGTACCCTTGAAGCGGTCTTCCGCGAAGCCTGCATAGATGCAGGCTCCACGCACTTTAACTACCCAGGAATCCTTGCGAAATGCCAATCAGAAAACGGATGGGAGGAGATTTCGCTCACAGACTGTTAACATGGCTTTATGATATAGGCGTACATTTTACCAGTTGTTACTTACAGTTTATACAAACATTATCGACCAGTGGTTGATATCTCAAACATAATAATAGCGTGTTAAATAATACGATCGCATTATGATTCATTACATAAATAGAACCGAATGTCATGGCTTTACTGAGTCATATAAACGTAGTATGAATATTGAAACCTATACATTTTTCTTAAACTCATTTACATTTTAATTTTGTGTTAAAATTGAACATTATGTATTATTATGTACAACTGTATTGATCATTTACATAACCATGACATCTATTCTAATGCCCAGGTGGCATATACAATTATAGAACTGTAAAAGCAGGCTGTGTAGTTCACATGGACATAAGATTTGGGAAAATAAAATAAATCCTGTTCTCGATGCTAAAGACTGTAATTTTTTTTAATGATATTTGTGATATTTTTCTAATAAAGGGACTGATGAGATGACCTTTAAGTTTATTCAGCTTCGACGTCTGAGCTGAGACCTTCTTCCTGTTTCCGGCGTGACGATCGAGTCTGTCCCAAAAATACCTCTCAATGCGCCCTCGCGGACTCGCGCTAAGGGCCCTATAGGTCTGCACTACATGACGTCACCGAAGTGTGGACTCTGAGGAAGTCCACAAGTCCGGAGTGTGCCATTTGGGACAGGGCCAAGGAAGGCTAACCGGAGTTGGAGGATGCGCCAGCGTCGTATAAGTCCGTGTGGGAACATTTTGGATTTCATGTTACCTATGATATTTAAATATATACAGTGACACTAGAGATGCTCCGATCAGCATTTTTGGGGCCGATCACCGATTACCGATCACCAAAATCATGATCTGCCGATTGCCGATCACTGCCGATCACAGAATGGCAGGGGAATGGGAATCTTTTATCTATAATCTAGCTGAGTTTGCACCATTTGTAGAAATGTGTTTATTTAATTGTATTTAGAAAATGAGATGTCTTAAGGCTACTGTAGGCCAGCTTTCCCAAATAAGGCAGAGTAACATTAAATTATTCCAAACAAAGAGGGGTCAGGCAGACCAACACACATCAGATCAGCCTAATGAGAGGGGATCAAGTTACACTTAGGCATATTTGGAAATTGTAGCCTCTTAATACACCCACTACATTTACTAATTGGCAACAAAATGTACAACTTGTTACACCAAAACTGGCTACTGATAAAAGGACAAAACTATGGCAAGTTTTTTTCTGTTATTATTATGAACGTCTGATGTAGTTGAGCAGAATGCTCTTTTATGAAGTTACTTCATTAAAGGACATATTTAATGAGATTATGCCTGAAAAGGTTTTGGATTTTTTATCATATGTTCATTTAAAAATATATATTGTATAAAATGACTTCTTGTTTATATTTGTTTTGTTTTATTGTATTTATATGATATTTGTATTTTTATAATTGAATTTTTGCCATGAAAATAGCTTTGAATGCTGACATGGCATTAAATAAAATAATCTGAATCTGATGTAGTTGAGAAACCAACTACGTCAGATCAAAAAAAATAAAATACCACCACCACTTTTGAAACATCTCGCGGCACGAATGTACCAATACAAATATATAAAAACATCTCCAGTTAACTCAGAGCATTCATTTTGTTCATTTGTTAAATAAGAGGCGATCTAGCGCTGAAATGTTTTTTTTTTTTTATCAAGTGATCAAAGTGCTCGTTGCCGCAGCGATCAGTGGCGCAGATACCGCGTTCTGTTGTGGCTCGCGCGGTGCACGGTCTTCACTCGGACGCGCGCTTCAATCCATTGGGAGACTCCCTATTCGTTCCGGTGAAGGAGAACCCATGTTGCCAGTGCCAAGCTTCACTCTGCTGTTGTGTGCCCGTGCGCCACGCATGCAGGTGGGAAAAAGTCGCGTGAGTAATTTACGTCATGTGATCGGCTTTTTTGATCGGCGCTTTTGGGGTTCGCCGATCAATCTATTTTTAGCCAATATCGGCCGATCATGATTGGCGTCCGATCAATCGGAGCATCCCTAAGAGACACCAAGTTTAGATAAGAACTCCAGTCATATGTTTCCAAATACTGCACTTTAATTTCAAGTGAAAAAAATGTATCCTCACTCTCAGGGAATAGAAGCATTGTTGATACTGTTTTTGTGTTGAGGTTTAACTTATGTTTCACTTTATGGTTATGCCTTTGCTATTGTTATAGCCTCATTATAGGCAATTATGTGTAACATATTTTGACTTATTTAAAAGATAGTGCTTTAAGAGTTCCTCTCTTTTTCTATTAAAAGATAAACATTTTGTGCTTTAAGAGTTCCTCTCTTTTTCTATTAAAAGATAAACATTTTGTAAGAGCTACACTGAAGTTGACAGTTTGATAAATGCAAGTTAATTTTAATCTTTGTGTGCTAAAAATGCATATAAGTCCTTGTAGAGATAGCAATACAAATTCTCCTTTTTTGCCAAATAAACAAAAGCATTTCATCAATGTCTTTCTTGCTGTATCAAAATGTCACCTAGCTTTCCTCAGAGATGGTCTCAATAATGTGCTTAAAGTCAAGTCAAATTCAGTTTGTGCATGATTACATGATATACATTTTTTTTTTTTAAATACTGTATCCTGAATTGTGGCTATAGCCTATATCATATGCTGAAGTACATTTCTGGAGTGTTAAAGATTAAAAGAAAAAATAACAACAAGAACCATACAGAACCGAAAACCGTGACCCTAAAACCGTGATACGAACCGAACCGTGGGTTTTGTGAACCGTGCCACCCCTATAAAACACTCGGTTAATCTTTGTAACGTTAATCTCCTCAGCTGACATATACGCCTGAAAAACTTTGTTGTTGTGATTAACGTACACGCAATACAGGGAGCTTTTCCCTCACCACTAATGTGCTGCTTTAGCAAGGTTGCGTGAAAAAGTTTCAGCTTTTAGATATCACAGGTTCAAATTCGTTGAAATTATCCATCCTCGATCACTTTGAGTCAGCTTTGACGAAACTCCTCTCAGCTAGCGCGTCTTTTCGAAGTGACTAGCAGCCTTGTCACTTGACCTAAATATTGCACGCTGATTCGCTAAAACGGACTTATCAGGTTGTGTTCACAAACACCAAGGGTGTAAAACATGAACTTGCGATGCCTTGACACCGGCTTTTGTGACAAAACGTGTTTAGGGTTCAGTCAATCTTGTCAGGCGTTTATTTTAGATGAGGAGATTAACGTTACAAAAGACACACCGGCAGACAGTATGGTGAGTAAACAAAAATGCGCGCTTTGGCAGAAATGCGTAGACGGGCGTTACGTGAGGATGTGGAGAGTGTCAAAATAAAGGTGCCTTATATCGATATTTTACGCGTAGCATCGTATTATTAGACGTTTGATCAATGCATCGATCCATATCGATGTATTGTTACACC
The DNA here is from genome assembly GCA_026230005.1 of Gila orcuttii. Classification (NCBI taxonomy): domain Eukaryota; kingdom Metazoa; phylum Chordata; class Actinopteri; order Cypriniformes; family Leuciscidae; genus Gila; species Gila orcuttii. Next base: position 24,029,810 of record JAPDVR010000015.1, read on the forward strand.
CCTACAAATCACCATGATAAACAGTCTTGTTATCATTATAATAGGGCTGGGCGATATGGCCTAAAAAAAAAAAATCCCCGATTTTTTCACAAAAAATCCGATTTACGATTTAAATCGATTTTTTTCTCTCCCTACTTAAAATCATTCTGCAGATGACAAAGAAATTGTTCAAAACAAGTTTTAACTTTATTTTGTTTTAATATTCCCTTCTGGGATTTGATCTTGATCAAAGTGCAATCAGAAACAACAAACCAAAAAGACAAGAGGACAGGGCCTGTCTTTGAAAACAATGAAAATGTAACATAAAATAAAATGGGTGGATTGGGATTGGGGTGGGGGATGTGTAAAAAAAACAAAAAACTTGTATCACAATAAGTGTATTGTGATTGTCAAATTATTTGGTCACTAAACATAATTTTATTCAGTTTACTGGTATGCTACTGTTTTTATTATTGCTTAACACAAATTTCACAATTTCAATTCAATTCTTGTGATTTGATTCTGATCTTGATTCAATATAAATTTCTTTGGATAAATAGGTACAGTAGATACGTTAAAGGTGCCATATGTAAAAATTGAGGTAAAAATATCCAAAAACTGAGATACACGTATCAAAAGAATGAGAAGAAATAAGTGCAATGATTTCATTAAAAAAATGACAAGTTATAGTGCTGCCGAGATATAAACCTGAATAAAGAGAGAATAAAGAGAGAGCAGGACCGCGCTCGTGTTGTTTGTAGACGTGAGAGTGCGCGCGCGCGCGCGGCCGAGCTCCCTCTCTCTCTCTCTCTCTCTCTCTCTCTCTCTCTCTCTCTCTCTCTCTCTCTCTCTCTCTCTCTCTCTCTCTCTCTCTCTCTCTCTCTCTCTCTCTCTCTCTCTCTCTGCTCGTAATGCGCCCTGTCAAGCGCAGCGACAGCAGTCATTCTATTCTACATCCCTCACCGATCAAAATAGGCTTTGGCGGGACAAAGCGGACTATTTGACGGTTTTAGAAGATTAACAACCTGAAACTAAAAAACAGACTAGAGTAGGCCAACTTTCTGGAGGTATACTGCCCCCATCTGGTATGGAATATGTGGAGTATGAATTGATTTTTTGGACATAAGGCACCTTTAATGTGTTAACTGTTCTCAAAAAAAAACAAAAAAAAAACACCTAATGCTGTAAACGTACAGAGAGCCCTGTCAGCTGGTATTATTAAAGGTTAAAACTAACTCAAATTAAATATAATGCGTTTTTTATAATAACAACGTTATACTATTTTAATGATATAGGTAAAAATATAATAAATGTGTAATATAGTTATCATATTTAGCAAAATACTCCTCTCTATAGCAATTATTTTAAGTCCAACTAACATGTGTGCTATGGGTCATTAAAAGGCATCCTGAGGTAAACGTAACGTTACGCAACATATGTTGTTCTCCAGCTGTTTTATGGACATCTTTCCGCGGTTGAAAAACACGGATCGATCGATTATTACATTTCGGTAAGTTGGTAGTAAAGAGTAACAGATGATCGGTTCACGTGCCGCTTGAACTGAGATCTGCCAGCGTTCTTTCACGTCACATTTACAAGCGCCAAAACGGTGTTTATTGTTTGAATTTCGTAATAAAATTGACAGAATCTGAGAGCTGAGAATCTGTTTCATATCGACAGTAACCTGCTCTGTCTTGTCTGTCTGTGTTAGTGTCCTCTTTGCTTTGCGATTTTTCTCTGCGTGAGAAAATGGATGTGTGGCCTGCAGCCCTGCAGATTCAGCTTGTAAATGTTTTCGGCGGGTGTGCTTCTGCTGCCGCGGTCTTGCTCATTTGCCATGTTGTTTGTGTATCTCTATCATGGCAAGCGCTGAGCCCGGGCAGAACTACGGGAGCCCAGATGGGAGCGTCGGCGGTTGTTAAAGAGAAAACCGATTTTCATTAAAAAAAAAAAAAAACGGCGTAAACTACACATTCGAGTTAATCGACAAAATCGATTTATCGCCCAGCCCTACATTATAAACTTATTTAACATTCAATACACAAAACAAGAAGGGTTTTACGGGGTTTTTACTGCGGTTACTTGTATTCCTCTTCAGTTGGCCTGTCAGTAGCGCGGTACTACAATATTGCGGTTATCGCGACAGCCCTAGACCACATTATCAAATATGCATTAATCAATTTAAAAAAAAAAAATTAAGGTTGGGAATCGAGAACCAGTGCATATTCAGTTACTCTTTTTAACAAACCAGTAAAAAAAAAAAAAATCTCATGAATCAAACTTGAACTCATGAGTTATCTATTGGAAGTAATCTAACAACTCACTTTCTGAATCAGAGTAATAATAATAATAATAATAATAGGAATTAATAGGAATAATAATTATGAATATTATTATTATTGTTATCCTCATCAAAATTATGAATTTTAAATAATAATATATAAATGATTTCTAGAAATGATCTCTATGAAAATCAGAATCAGATCTGTTTATCTGATGAAATGTTCCCCAAGAAAAGCTGTAATAAAGCAGCTTATTATTTGTATACTATACATGTAAGCAAAAAAGAAGCTAAGGTGTGGTTTTATAAAGGCTAGCAACAGCAAGCTAGCTTTGAAAGCATTAGATCCCATCCTCCCTTCAGAGCGTCTCCAAAGCCCCTCCTCCTCCAAAACACATGAACCAGAGAGTCTGCAAAGCATCACATGTCTCAAAGCACATGACATTACAATAATAATGAATGTAAACAACTTGGAGAGTTCTGACTTGTACCACTTGACTGCTGCAGATTAATTTCGCCGTTGATAGTGCTGCCACAGAAATGCATAAATCCGAGTCTGAGGACATGAACAGCCCCGGGAATGTCACATGTTGCCACCTCGCAATCACAGTAATTACAACATGGCAACACTATGCTTTAACCAGGAATTAAAACGCTAAAATGTGCAGCAGCTGAGACACCTATAAACAAATCAGATAATCACTTTCACTAACTAATATGTAGGTACTTTAGACAGCAGAGAGGACTTAATATGTAAAACCATCCATAATGTCTAACCCACAGGTATGCAAGGGGTGCAGCAGGACAGCCAGTGAATCTGGTGTGCATGTCAGTGTGTGTTGGTGCCTCCACTGGGCCCATTCAGTTTGTTGCATAACATTAACCCTTGAACCTCCCTTTCACAAACAGGGGGAGCTGCCATTGCAAGGACTCTCCCATTGCCCAGAGTTTTCAAGCGCATTACTATTCTAGCCATTCAGCTGCAGAGTGGCTTTTGAGTGGACTGTTTCAGAGGGGTGTGAGGGGTTTGGTACAAAAGAACCCCCCCCCCCCCCACCGCCCTCCACCACAGCCAAAACCACTGCACCCAACCCCTTGAAGATCATGACATAACTCCACACTACTGCAAGCTCCCCTACCGCCCACCACTTCATCCCGCCGACTACGCCAATCACTCGGCTGGAGGGCCGGGAAGAACGGTTGCTGGGGTCGCTACATGATGGGATGGTGTGGCTTATGGCAGCTTTTTAAGATGGGGGGGGGGGGCTGTGTGTGGCAATGTCGGCGGCACAGGGAGGAACTTTTTATGACTGTGTTACGGGCGGGATTAGCTGGATTAGACTCCAACTCAGGGAGACCCCCTGTGGTCGCACGGATGTTTCTGCACAGGGTCATAGCGGCATGAACTCTCTCTCGCACAACGTGCACAAATCCAGGCACAAACTGTAATGCACCACAAACGGACACATCAACGACGCACCAGTTTCGACATCCCGCTGACTGCTAAGCTCACATCTAAACCAGAAAGCTGCCTTCAAAGTATTTATTACATTTTGTTTGGGTTGAAGAAAAATAATACTGCCATTTCTAGACGTCAATGTTAATAGTGATAAAATTAGGCAGCATATCCAAAATTAGAGCAAAGCCCTGCAGTGACCATCACCATGCACTGATCCACCTTTCGCATAGGAGATACGAAGGGTGGGAAAGAGGGAAAGTGAAAGTGAGAGAAAAAGAAAAAGTGAGGGAGAGAGAGAGTCCCTGACCCGCAGCTGTAGCACAATGCCCCCAAGCAGCCTGTTCGACCCCTGACACAAATTTTACACCGCAGCTGCCATTTACTCCACACTGCATTACCATATGTATGGCCAGCTCTCCTCTAATTATGCTAATCACCTGTCCAGATCTGCTCCGCGAAAAATGGATGTATTTAGCAGTCCGCTGCCTACAAATACAGCTTACTGCAATCCAGAGATGTACATTCAGAGGGGCCTGAATGGGTAGATTTTTCCACGTTGCTGGCTTCATTCAAGTCCCTTGCCTTAAGAAAAAACTATTCAAATGAACTGGATCGCACTGCAACAAAAAGCATTAGGAAAAGTGTGTGTGTGTGAGTTTGTGCACACTTGAGGTTGGGGGATCAGTGTGCACACCTACCCAAACATTCGTTGAGCTCCAGCAAAATAAGATATCACTGGGACATTTCCAGTTAGTCAGGGTTTTAAAATAAATAATCGCTTATTACATGACTCTCTGGAATACTGGTGTCTGATTGGCTGATTACAGGTGTCTGCAGTCAAAAAATTTGATATGACAACCAATAATAAAGTTAGCTAATATAATAAGTAGGGTTTGGAACCGAGAATCGGTTCTTTGAAGAATACCAGAACCGTGCGAAATTCCTAAGTTTTAGTTCCGAAAACAGTTCTGGTGCAATGTGTGGGCGAAGTGCTGGAAGCTTATCCTTTAACAGAATATGAATATTAAAATAGTATGAATGCACTGAAAAGCCCTCGCGCTACTCATTTACGTTTTGCGTCAGATATCAACGCAGAGAGAGAGTATAAAGACAGTAGAGCTGCACAATTAATCTATAAAAGATCTCGATTCAAACACCCACGCGATCTTATTCCTAAATGACAAAAACTTCACACCGGAACATTCAAAACTGTTTGCGCTGTCGATGACCCAGAAAGAGCAGTTGTCAATATTAGGGATAGGCATTTTTCAAAAATAATGCATTCGAATATTCGGGCTCATAAAAATCGAATATATTCGAATATTAGTTTATTTAAATTACGTTTAACGAAAAAGACATTATTTTTTAAGTTATCACCATTTCTGAACAAGCTTACGATTAGGCAATAGACACAACAAGCTTAAAATATATTTTACAGTTTTATTTTAGTTGAAAACATTAAACAGTATATGTAAACAAAAAAATATAAAGAACAAAAGCATTTAATCTCAAGCAGCGCAAACGGAAAAAAAATGCCTAATAAAGCAGACTGCACAGTTATCGTACAGAACGTAATATGCACTCGAGTCAGCATATGATTATCGTGTTTATATTGTTTCACATTTATGTTGAGAAAAACAATAACATCCACATGCTTCAAGTGAGAAAACGCGCTGTGCTGACAGATGTTTCAGAGACACAAAGATAACGGTGCTCAAAGCGAAGTTTCTACCAGCACTTTGCGTTTTCTGTTTTTAAACCTCAACGAAACTTAAAGGAAGTATATGCCTCAAAATAATTTTGCTATCAGATAAGTTATCATATCTGATCACTCGCGCTACAGCTGCGCTTACCTGCAGTCGTGAATGCAGTGATGGACAGCTGTCTTCAGTCGACTGCTGTTTGGATTTCATGTGATTTCTAATTGATTGTGGTAATGATATTATAACTCAGATTCATTAATTAATTTGATCAAAAGTAATTCCATTTTGTAAGATGATTTAGTAAAAGTAATTCCATTTTGTAAGATCATTTTCAATGTAATTCCAAACTTCGCGAGGCAGACGAAAAAATTGTGTGATCAAATACAAACAACTTAACACGCTCCACAGTGCCACCCAGTGCATTTAATTATAACTGTGGGTTAGTGCTTGGGATTTATCATGGATTCACTGCATTTACGGCCAGCAAAGCAACGTAGTAAAATTTTTATAGTATTTTATCTTTCGAATAATAATTACAGATCGGATATTCGAAAATTTGAATAAATGCAGTGATGGACAGCTGTCTTCAGTCGACTGCTGTTTGGATTTCATGTGATTTCTAATTGATAGTGGTGATGATACTTTCACAGTCTTTTCAACCACACAGTATCGTTATTTCTGTGTTACAAATAGTGGTCGGCCGATATTGTTTTTTTGATGGCCGATGCCGATATCTTAGAGAGCAGGGTGGCTGATATAAAGCCGATATTTTATATACTTTATATTTATTTGAATCAATATTTAATAAATTAGAAATAAATTAGAAAACAAATCCTTACAATAAACATGCTTATACTTGGCAACTTCTTGAAAAATATTACAGTATTTATCACAAAGTAATTGTTTAAAAATATATGAATAAAAAGGAAGTAGAGACTGTAACAGGGCACTCAGTAATCAGTAATTTCTTGCACACTGGTAATCATATTTTTTCAAATAAAGACAAGGTAATGCTAATTTTACATACAGCACACAGTGAAAACGATATTAATATGACACAATGGGCAACTGGATATAGCACAGCATATTTTAAAATGAAGGACTTAAAGTTTGTCGATCGCGTCTCCTGTGAAGCTGATCTTCTGTTCGCATTCACTCACTTCGCACGGACCGACAGTCACTCGCAGAAACACGTTTATGCAGGCAACAAATGCACACTTCACAAGATATCACAGCTGGATTCTATTTATTCTGCAAGGTTTGTGAAATTAAATGTTTATTAGATATTCAGAGATTTGTTTAAATTATGTAGATGCGCATTTGCTGAATGTTGACGGTAAATGAGAAATTATTTTAGCATGATTGTTTGCCTTTTCTGTTACAAATAATATAAAAGCAACGCTTTACTTTTTCGCATACCATTTACTTTCTTTTTTTACCAGTTCTGTCTAACAAAGTATTAGATATGACTGACAGAGATCGTAAACTAATGAAGACGCCGGAGAATGTGAGTGAGCGCTGTGTGATCAGGCGCTGCCGTTCTCTTCTCAGGTGCTGAGCACCATCCGTCAAAATATAAGTCTGGAGCGCCGTCAAAATAAAAGTCCCGCTTCCAACACATCGGCCAATCAGAAAAACTAATCGGCTGATGCCGATATTTTAAAAATGCCAAATATCGGCCGATATATCGGCCTTGGCTATATAGGTCGACCACTAGTTAGTTAATGAAATAAGTGAAGTCTTTATGAGTCAATCATTCAAACCGATTTTAAAAATATTCTGTTTCACCTGTCTGGATCATACATGGGTGTTCAAGCATATTCTACCATTTCTGAGAGGGTATTCTCCACTGCTGATACAGATACAATAAACTAGGAGAGGTCCCAAATTCTCCTAGAGAATGCAGAAATGTTTATTTTCCATTAGAAAAATGTATTATTTATTTTTGCATTAATTGCAAAATAATATGTTGAATTTGTTGACATTACCAGTCTGTTAAACTCATTTGACAAGTATAAGACAAAAAAGGACAAAAACACAAAAAGGATTGCATTTTTCCCTTACTACTAGTTTTTATTAGTCGTTTTAAATAATTTTTATTGAATGGGAACCAGAACAGAAACCGGAATCGTTTGGCGGAACCGGAATATTTCTTACGATTCCCAACCCTAATAATAAGTCAGCTCAAATCAATAATATGCAAAAAGCTGCAACAGATGCACTTCTACTATGGTTTTACATTCACATGCTAAACAATTTCATCACCCTAAAAACACTCTACAAAGATCAATTTTCTTTCCTTGGTTGCCGATAAAGCAAAATATCGAACACTTCTTGGTTAACTAGGCTTTAAAGGCATGTTTTAAGGCAAGTTTAAATTTTCACTACAAGTTTACTAAACTGTTCCCAAAGAACAAGAATGAAACTGGTCTAGATGTAGGCTGAACTTCGTAGTACCTTGGTTCATACGTATGAACCATTAACCGAAGCAGCAGATTGCAGAAAAACGGCCGTTCTAACCTAAACACAAATAACACTTCAGCTACTACACTCCCCTCCCCCTCTCACTCTCTTTCGCTGAACTCCTCCGCCCCTCGGCCACAGAGAGAGGGAGGGTGGAGAGGGGGAGGGCCAGACCACCCGGCATCCATGGCAGGACTCAGTGTTTACATTGCTGCGCTTCACTCTGTAATACATCTGGCATCCCAGGGATGGACTCCCAAGTGAAGGGGGAGGAGGGGGGTGTCAGTATGAGGAGCGGAGAACGAGGAGGACTGAAGTGCAGTGAAAGTTTTCGGAAGAAAAGAGAGGGGAAGGGGAGTAGGAGAGAGCGAGAGAGAGAAAGCATGAGTCTTTTCCGTCATTTTGGTGTCTCTGTTTTTTGAATAACACGGAGTGGAGGTATGCAGAATATAAACACAGGAATTGGAGAGCTGTCAGGATGCTGGTTGTGGATGGGAGTTGCTCCATTCGTTTCTGTCTTCCACACACTTGCGTCAGTTTTAAAACTGTTGAGGCTGCCGCTGAAGAAATCATGATTTATAGACAGTGTAAAATACGAAAATCAAACGTATGTTAAGGAACTGCAAAGTATTAAACGGTTTTAAACTTCACGCTATTTGTGCTACAGACATAAATGTCCCCTAAATTTGAGTGGAAAGTTTAGAAGAGGTGCACTTTTAGTTATCAGCTTTCACTTGGAGAAAACAGGCAAAATTCCCATAGTTACAATTGAGAAAGTGCCAAATCTAGGGACAGTCGAGCGCCAAAATACGATAATCAGAGAAATTCGCTACATTGTAAACTGCTTTGTCATGCAAGTTGTCCTGCACTGTATGTGCTACTGACATGAATAGGCCCCTCAAACTGTGTGGATTGTTTAAAATACAATGCAGTTTTACTTTTCTAAGCAATCAGACATACAACTTTCACCTGGAAGAGAAAACAGGCAAAAATCTCAGAGTTACATTTGAGAAAGAAGCCATTTCTATGAACCAGAATATCAGAATATCAAAGTATCCACTAGGGATGTGAAAGACTATTAGACTAGTCGATTAAACCAGTGTTTCTCAACCAGTGGGTAATGGGTCACGGATCATTCTATAGGGTGTCGCGAAATTTTCTCGGTGTTCTCTGTGTTACACCGGCACACCCAATAAGTGCGCTTCACAAAAGGCTCATAATTTGTTAGTAAACGCATTGACGGCTCAATCGGACTGAAAAGCCTTCATGTGGCTTTAATCGATCCTAATGAGCTAGATGTAAATGAAATTTCGATCGGATTGAAAGGGGTGGTTTATTCCTTTTCTAATCCAATTAAGAGGAAACTGAAAGGACTGCGCATAGCATAATGATGTATGACGCGCTGAATGAGCTGTTCTTCCTGTTGAATAAAGTGTCATATAAATGAGTGTCCTGTCATTCTATAATTCTCCCTATAATTCTCACTCAGCATCAGTGAAGTGGAGCAGGACAACGTCCCACCAATCCTTGTTTCAGACTCTCATCCACAGACGACTGCGTGATAAATATAAGCAGCACGGCACAACGGTTCATATGCTCATTGTCTCCAAATTATGACCAGAAATGGATAAATATTAAGTCTGCTGTATAAAACAAATAAAGAACCAATGTAAGAGAATAGTTAGTATGCGCAAAGAGGGGGAAACTCTATACGTAGCCGGTCCTCCAACGAATCGTATTTTCCAATGTCGTACGTTGAATCATTAATCATCAACTTTCTAACGCTATTTTTCAACTGTCCTATCACAAAAATTTATTATTGCCGTGAAAGGCTCTAATTGCACAAGGTTCTACTCTCTTTACGTAATGTTACACACACTAGTCCTATTGCTATGCCAGACCTTATTATACTGTAACGCAGCCGCGAAAACAAAAAGTAGGAATAGGCTGACAACAGCTGCACTTTTGTTGCACTTGCACTTTTCCAAATTCCAAAATCCATTTTTAAACGTTGCGGTTTAAAACATGTTATTTTATAACGTTAAAGCGCAATAAGCAGCGAAAGACAATTCATTTCAGTATATGCACGTGTTCTCTGAGAGACTGTTTCTCAGCGCTGTCTGAGAGACGAGCGCACATTAATAAAACGCGTGAGAACTGAACAATGCTTTTTGCCAACTAATTGGGCTTGAACTGTTGAATACACATACCTATGTGTCAAAGTGACCATGTATTTGCAAGTAAACACAGTAATTTATGTCTTAAGTGAACGTAATTAGTTGAGAAGTCCATGGTTGAGAAAGATAACGCATGGGTATAATGGATCCGTGCAGTCGGTCTTAAAGTGACAGCATCCCAAATTTACCTGCTGTCATTATTAATGCTATTCTAACAACAAAAAAGAGAAAATCTCTCCCTGCACCTCGACTGAATCAGTTTTATAAGTGTAATAAGAAAAGTATATTTAATTTAAACAATAAAGACTACGCATTGTTTTTTTTATGTGATTATACATTTTATGTAGTGCTTGAAGTTTTTCATTTGTGTCTTTGTTCTATTGTATTTTGTTTTCTTATATGCTTCCACTTAGTTTCTTTGTTCTTTATCACCGTTAACTTATCTTCAGTACGCTTGAGATTTTTTTTAACTTCGGCTAGTATTAGTTTTTTGTGATATTGAAAATTATGATAAGAATTATGAAATTTCAATGATTAAACCAAAATTTAAAGCAAAAATAACTATATTGTGATATATATCATATAGTTATCGTGAAATAAAAGGACTCATATCGTGATAAAAGATTTTGGCCATATCGCCCACACCTAGTGCTCCGCATACATCCCTTACAGTTCAGCCATGTGTGTCCAAGCCCTCCTGAGCACATCTAAACAGGGAGAATTCCACTAGATCTTGATCTCTTCACCACAATGCGGGAAGGTCACATTATTCAGCTAACTTCCTTCATAGTAGAAGATAACTTCTTCCTAACATGAACTGCAGGTTATATACTCCTAAGCCCCTTTCACTCAGAGATTCCGGAAAATACACGGATAAAGTGACCCGGGATTTGACCCGGGTTCGTTTGACTTTGGTTCATTCACACTGCCAGTGATTTTCCGGAATCAGAGAGTGCGTTCACTCAACCCGTAAAAATCCCGTAAAGACACGTGACATCGATGTGACATGTAATGTCTCAGCAGCGTCTATAGTCTGCTTATGAGCTGCGATTTCTCTCTCTCGCAAACCACGCTTGTGCATTTTTTTCTCTGATTCGATCATAAACTAGCGCATTACATACCGTTTCACGCTGGCAAACGATCCCGGCTTCAGCGAAATCATTACGACACGGCATTGATTACGGCTTTTGTTCACACAGCGTGCGTTCCGGGACTGAACACGGCAATGTTACTAGGTCCCCAACCCGGCATCGATCCCGGCATCAATCCCGGGTCGTGTTTGCGTTCACACAGAAGGTGTTCAGGCAATTTCCCGGGATCAACGCGCTGTGTGAAAGGGGCTCTATTAACACTTAATCGTCCTCATGTTTTCACTGGATACCAAAAGAGATTTGTCAATATGTCCACACCTGTTGAATGTAAAGGCATTCTCAGTCTACACTTTATGTCCAAAAAAAAAAACCCAGCAGGAGTAAACATATGAAAAGAGCATAATAAAATGGCTCTACTCATAAAACACTGAAAAACTTGATAAAGTTAACATAAAACTCAAATTTGCACAAAAAGGTCAAGAGACCAACAACTACATCAAGCGAGAATGAAATAAACCCAAGTTACATGTCTTTCATAATACCCAGATTTACTTCACATTGATCACTGATCTAATAAATTTACACTGCCCCCTGCTGGGTGTATAAAAACATCTTGCTGGTTAAATTAATCATTAAATGCTTTTAAATCAATCAAGCTATTCTTCCACAGGAGGGCTAGTATAGTAAACCTTCTCTCATCATGGTTGGCGTTAGCTGGAACCCCTCACTCTGCACCCGGGTCATGTAGCCAAGATCAGATGAGCTTTTAAATAGCGGAGTCTCCACTCGATGACCTCAGGTCCTGAGGGACACAGCCTTGTGGCCCCGAGCCTCATGCTACTCCTCCTAGCCCCTGCACGAGAGAATGGGACAACCCAAACCCTGATATTTCAATGATTTCACTGCGAGAGCGGTCCTTCTCGAAAGCGTCCAGGAGGGGAAGACGTACTGGAAGGCTAATGTTTACGTGAAACTGTTTTAATTAAATTCAGTCGGTGCTGGTATTTTCTTTAAAAAAAAATACAACTTGGAGCCTGTGATCTTGAAAAGCAACAAATGTTACTCATTTTATCTGCAACTCTTTTTTTTTTTTTTATTCATTTTAAAACATTTTTTTTAAACCTATTCAATAACAGCAAATTTGTTTAAAAATCCATTATTTTGAGTTTATATACACACACACTTAAATCTTTTTTTTTTCCCTTTCTGCACAAAATCTGACATGAAGAAGTATACTAGAGGTCCACAAGTCTCCACAACTTCAAAAATTAGAGTCCAAAACATCAAAGCTACATTCATATCAGATCAGTGAGAGGATACAGCCAGTGAATCGAAAAGCTATGGCAACATTATCTACATCAATCATGTAACGCTGAAAATCTGTAAAGCAACCAAACAAATTATAATGGTTGGAGCGTAACAGCCCTCAATGGCAAGTGATGAAAGCCAACATGAGATCACACTGAATCCCATTCAAGCTGAACTTCAGGGAGAGCAAGAGACACAGCTTCAACGAAGGGTCATTTGGAGGTCGCTAGCAAAAGACTGTTCCAAACGAAACATAAACATGCATCTTAATGGACGCTGGGCCGACATCTCCCAGCGCAGAACCTGGCCAACCAGAACTAATCTATCCCTCAGCTGTGGAGTTTAATCTAAACAAACAGGTCTCGATGTTACTGCATCTGGAAGCTGTCATGTGCTTCGACATGGGAACAACTGAGGTGTGAGTGAGTGTGTGTCCAGCAACCGACTGTCATACTTCATCTGCAAACCTCCGGTACTTTTTGGAAAGGAAATGTGGAAGTGAGCAACAAAAATAAAGCCCTGAAGAGAGAGAGGATAAAGCTCTGGGTAAGGTGTTTGTGACAAGGTTCACATTCGATTTAACAAAAATGACTTTAATGTTGAGAATAATTACTAAAGATTACTGAAACTCAGCTTAAGTAATTACTTAAAATATTTAGCATTACAGCAAACATTTTTGTCTAACTGAGGGGTAGACTGAGGTTTTAGGATCTAGGTTGCTACTGCACCCACTCCATTATAGTAGCCTTAAGCAATCACTTAAGCTGCTCCAGGGAAACTGGAACTATAGTGTAAGGTGCACTGGATGGGAAAAAAAAGTGTCTGCTAAAGGACAAATTAGTAAAGTATAATGACATTTTTTAAATAAAGCCAATTAAATTATTAGCTTCTCTAGTTTATCTCAAAAATGCAGAAAAGCAACTGTTAAAAAAATAAATGTAACATTTAAAATGGGCAGTAACATAAAAATACCTCAAAACACCTTTAATGCAATTGACATAGTATATAAATAAGGAGTAGTATATAAATATATATATTTATATATAATAGTTTGTGTGTGTGTGTAGTAGCCAAAATTGATGTAGAGAGGGGATATTTGTTTTTAATGAAAAGTTCAAGTAAACCATCAAAATATATTTAAAAAATCTTTTTTTTTTTTATATGAGGGAAGAACAAAACACTTAACTTAGTCAAGGTATTTACAAATATTACAACAAAATTATGTCAAAAAAGGCAAGCTATAGTTTTATTTTACTATGCAAAAAAATGCATAGAAAAACTAAATGTTTGCAGGAAAAATCATACATTAACAACATAGGCAGTCATTAATATGTTGGTTCTCTTTTGTTTTTGCATGTGTTAAATAATAAATTCTTTGTAGACAGTGTGGCCAAAAACTTATATCAATACAATTTTGGTATCTTTATTTGATATAAATTATATTAGATATTTGATTTGAGTAATATTCCAATACAAGTCTGAATATGTACATTTCCCTAGAACAGACATCACTTTTGGCCACTATATATATTAGTCGTGGATCATTTTATTGGCTATATTTAGTTATAATTTAAAGCCATGAAGTGGAAAACACACTTACCAGTTTTGCAACTCCAAGGGAGGCAGCGCCTCCTCAAAAAAATTGATAAAGTTATTTACAGTATAAAAACAATATAACAGCAATATTATACTAAATATGAGATCAATTAGTGTAAAAATCACTCACTTTCTATGAGGTAATATTATTTTTAATATTTCTATAAATACTGGCAAAAAGTCACATGTCAGGACATATCTTACCATGTTCGGTCAATTATTGTGACAATGGCCTCCTATCATAATAGGAACAGGTCAACTGGTCAAAATGGTGTAACTAATTACAGAATAAACACCTCACCCACTCAGACAACAAATTTCAACTTGAAATTAATTGAAACAATCTACAACTAAATAAAAACTAAAAATGCAAAGATTGTTGATATAAATACACATTATACTAGCAGTTTGTTTATAGTGTATGGTAAACAGCGTTTCATGTTTACACAGTGTAATAGGGACATTAAGTCGAAATGCAACAGGAGCTTACATGGGACTACAAAAAACTAAACACTGAGAGGAAACTGTCTCATTTCATAAATCTACCACACACCACTGACTTTAATATCAGTCCTGGATGGACAGAACATGGCGTGTATTTACAGTCCAAAAACACACTGAAAGCCAATTTATCCAATTAAAATGAATTAATATAAAAATGCCTGTGAAATCAATTTTAAGTTAAGCTCTTATATCATCTGTGGTCATATCAAAGGTTCTTTAAACTGCAGGAATGTAGATCAAAGCAGAAGGGCCTATTTGCCCCTCCCCCCTTCAAAAAAATCACCACCCACACTACAGCCCCAACATCTCACAATTGACTTATTCATAAAATAAAACAACTCTCTTTCAAACTCTCTTCAAACCGCCTATGCGCTGTAGTCTGTGTCGGGTCTGAGTGCACGTTTCTGCCTGTAGTTCGCTCGGTTCCTGCTGAAACTCTGAGACAAATCTTTTTGGAAAGTTGAACGCTGTCCAAAACAGGACCACACACAGGCTCTGAGCAGCACGGATCAGATTCAACTGCTGGAGGCAGACAAACACACACACACACGCACACACTCACAAAATGGCGGCTATTCGTGTTAAAAAAACACTCACATTGCTTTCTAAATCAAATACCCACTGATGTATCGAACTTGGAAACAATCTGCGGGCGGGCGAGCGCGCGCGCGCTACAATGAATGTTCCATAAGCAAACTGCATTCGTGCGCGCGAGGGAAATTCGAAGCGAAAAACATTCTTATCACGTTTAATCTGGATTTCTGCCAGACTTCAATACAATAAACAATTCCTTCAGGTTACATGACAGACCCCCCCACACCACACCACACCACACCCCACCCCACAGCTTCAGGTCTGCCTTTAGATTACACTTGAGGGGAGAACGTATTAGAAAGACTTAAGTACAAGGAAAACAGCTTCTTACCTTCTACCCAGAGTTTCTCCACATCCGTCTCCAGATTAGCTGCCCTTAGGCCAACAGCAAAAGCTCCGAATATTAAAAGGCCCACAACTAAAAACTTTCCGCAGTTCTTTTGTATGTAACAGCCAAGTTTAAACAAAAGTCTTTGAAACTTTGCTCTCAACCACAGCGGCGCTTTCCTCCCAGTCGCCTTCCCCTACAAGACAAGAGAGAGCAAATATTAAACTCGCATCACCTTGTTAAACAGATCAACTAAATTCCGTCGATACTTATTCATAGTTTTTCGATTAAATGCAGTAAATAAACTAAATTGGTACTTAAGGGGCTTCCTAAAGTGTAGTATCAGGAATAACCTAGCCTACTTTCTTTTCAAGTAATTACCGGTATTTGAAATGTATTAAACAATTAAGGTTACGTATAACACCACTCATAAGGTCTTAAAAGTACTCCCTCCATCCACACTTTCAAGCACTGTTTCTATGGCAAGCCATTTTAACATGTATCCCTTAAATCTATCCTATCATTATAGCAAGCACTTATTTTTACTACTAGTTACTAGCTGCATAATTTTTACTACTAGTTACTACTATAGCAAGTATATAAACTCTGACTAGTATCTTTTTCCGTGTCACTACATATCTATTTATTAGATACCAGT
The DNA here is from genome assembly GCA_026230005.1 of Gila orcuttii. Classification (NCBI taxonomy): domain Eukaryota; kingdom Metazoa; phylum Chordata; class Actinopteri; order Cypriniformes; family Leuciscidae; genus Gila; species Gila orcuttii. Next base: position 24,045,951 of record JAPDVR010000015.1, read on the forward strand.
AGTACAACTTACTCATTTTTAACTAGTCACCATCACAATAACTATTCTGTTGTGGTGGGAAATTTTAATTATCTCATGTTGTTCAGATATCAACTTCAGAATAGTATCTATTCCAGTTTTCCTACTAATTAAACACACACTAAATCATATTTAATAGACACTAGTGTGTATTCAAGTTGCTATACTAGAATCATTCATAATCTTACAAGTAAAAAATTATAACTAAAATATAGAGCAGCCATTCTGAATGGTCAGTCATTGCATAGAAAAAAAAGCTGTAACTAGTCTTAGAATGTTATAGAGTGCCGAAGTTATGACGTCACTTTGTAGGCCAAAACGCGAAAGTGAGTTAGCTTTTTAGCACTTCCGGTTCCCTCGCCTTGAAGTCTATGGGTTTTTTGAATAGTGTTTTTGCTAAATCGCCTGAAATAAGGTCTGTGGTTAACAAAGCCTCTAAATATTTTCACGTTTTGATCTATGACAAAACACACCAGTTATAACCTGCTTGTGTCTTTTTTTAACTTTATTGTGTCTGCTTGTGGTTATTTAAACTTTATATAGGCTTCAAAATGTATACATTTTGGATTAACTTGTAAAGATTATCTTGATAGACAAAACGTGTAAGGGTCACAACTCTTTGTTGAACACAGATCTTATTTTTTGTCTTGTATTTTCACAGCGATCCTGCATATTTATGAATGAAGGCCTCCTTTTAAAATGTTCCCGGTTTATTGACATTTGTTAAGACATCTGCTTTAAACATTACAATCCTCATGATAACTTTCGTTAACTTTACATTAAGTAAATCCACTTCAAAAAAAGCTAATTACTCCTGTACAGCAATGCCATACAGAGCGACCGCAAAAACGGAAGTTCAAAGACAATATTCTAAAGATGGCTGCGCCCTTCTTTCTCTGGCCCATAAGGTCTATAAATATGTGCTAAAAAGTGGTACACTGTATAAAATAAATAAATAAAAATTGCTGCCTTAAACCTTTAAGTACAATCAACTTGGATGTTTAAGTCATTTTAACTTAAATTACATTAAACTGACTTATAAAAATAAGTTGAATATTTTATAACTTTAAACAAATTAAATGCTTAACCAGAGGCGGACAGAGTACACAGCTTCATTACTTGAGTAAAAGTACAGATACCCCTTGCTAAATTTTACTCAAGTACAAGTAAAAGTACTACAGTCAGATGTCTACTTAAGTAAAAGTACTGAAGTACTTGTTTTTAAAAGTACTTGAGTATCAAGAGTACATTTTCGTATTACTACTGCCACAGTGCTTACATTTATGTATAGAAACGCCCTACATGGAGTTATGAAAAATGTTAATGTTAATACCTTGGAGAATGTAAAAGGAATTGAAAGTAAAATCAGGTCATTTTCATCGTTTTACCATGTTGCTTTATTTTTATTTAAGAAAATTTCTGAAAATTCAGAAAATGTAAATAGTCTGGCGAGGTGGGACCACGGGTTGGCACATTCCCGGGATGGACCTGCTGCGTCTTCATCATGGTTTCGTCTCTTATCTAAATCTGACCATGGAGTTGACTTATTTGGCGGAAAGCTGAAGGTGATTGCTGATAGGCTGTCTCAATCAGTGGCGCCTGCACAATCCAATCACGTTTGAGAGGGAAACAACAAATTGTGGGTTTACGAGATTTTTTTTTTTTAGAAGTAGTAATGGGTACTCACGGTTATGGATAGAAATGTAGTGGAGTAAAGAGTACAATATTTGCCTCTCAAATGTACTTGAGTAAAGTCATGAGTAATCCCCAAAAATGATACTCGAGTAAAGTACAGATCCCTCAAAATTGTACTTAAGTACTGTACTCAAGTAAATGTACTCCGTTACTGTCCGGCTCTGTGCTTAACTTATTTTGACAAGTTAAACCAGTGTAAAAACATGTTGTTATATAATTTCTTACAATGAAGGCTACATATACCACATTAAAATAATAGTTAATATTTGAACCACAGATCATCAAAGAATTCAATGGCAAATATTCAAAATAACCAGTAAAAACAGAAAAGTTATTTGTCATAATTGGTTTTGTGACTAGGAATACGAATTATTATCTAAGTCTGAGACATAGTTATTACTAATGAAACTATAAAAAGACTTAATAAAATTATAATTATATATTAATAATAATAACAATAACAAGTCACAATAAAGTACTAACTGCTTCTAATTAATAAATGTTAAAACAGCTTGCCATACTACTTGTAGCCTTCTATTCTCTCGGCATTCAAAGTGCATAATTCAAATGAGTTATTGTCCCACGCATAAACTAGACGTTAAATTGAGTAACGTTATGACTGCAATGTGACAGATTGCATCCTTTGGACATTGTACCAGGGAAACAGGTTACAATGTCCAAAGTCATGTAATATCGGAGATGCACGTGGGTCGCATAGCTGAAGGGACGCGATGTGATGTGATTTGGGAAGTGCTGCAGCCATCACAGAGGGAGTTACGACAATATTTGTGAACGGAAGAGGGCAGCCACATGGATCGTGCCTGAGCAGTGCGGGACGAAAACGACTCCCTGTGTAGATCCTATCTGAGGGGGCTTCAATCAGTCGGATAGGGCCAACATCACTAAGACCCTTCGCTTTACTTTCAAAGCTCAGCTTCAGGTCTGACAGTTATGTTTACGATTAATGTATCGGGACAGATGGACATAACGGTGAACAAATGAAGCTGCTACAGGTTGCCTCGCGAATAGACCCCCCCCCCATCGGCGCCGTGGCTATCCCGTTACCTAGCGACTTCACTAAAGTTGTGCACTTTGTCAGAGATTCCCAACAAAGTCCAAATGCAAACAGGCCAAACATAAAAGCACCTCTGATATCTGCTCCAATGCAAAGGCAGCATCGCAATAGCTCGGTCGCTGCAAATACTCCAAATCCGCCGCGGCGGTTCGATAGTTGCCCCTATTTCTCCGTGTTAACCTCGGCCGATCGGGGTCTCTGTTTTCCTGCTCGGAGGAGACATTAACAGCCGAGGCCATGTTGCAAAGTCTGCGCCGAACGTCTCGTTATCCGCGCTAGTGTATTTCCCCGCGAGCGTTTAGTGATATCCGAAGAAAACCAAGTTTGTCTCTCGTTGATCCCAGATCCGCGAAGCACTTCATACTCCTGTTTGAGACGGCGAGTCAGAGTCTGCGCCTTCCATTCCAACATTTCGCGAATCTGGAGGTCTCCAACAATTCCCCACTTTCACGCCGTCCGCTGGAAAGTCCGCGTTATCAGAAGGCGAAGTGGAAGATGCTGTGGAAACGTCGATCTCTCGGTGGCTGAAGCATTCTGTGATCTATGGGGTCCCTCCTCAGGCCGCGCGACAAGGCGATCTCTGAGAGATTCAATAGATGTGAAAAAAGATCACTCTCCATTCGGAGAAGGGGAGGAGGGCGTGGCGAAGACCGCTCGAAATCCCGCCTCCGGGGCTGTCAGATGGCCGGGGTTCCTTGGCTCTGATTGGTTCCAGAGGGGCAAAAATTACTCAGCAAACACGACTATTATTAGCTGCTTAGCAACAGCTCACCAAAGTAGAGGGACCACCCAGGCCGCGATCCTCGTGTGTGCATCTCAAACTTCAGGGGAGTCTTAAAGAAGCAAAGCACTCTTTCTGCAGGACTCTAAGCGCTGGGTCCAACTCAACTCGAGACTCGGCGTCCCGACAAACATGAAGAAAACTGCTGAAGCAGGAGAGCACGGACGAGCACTTTCTTTCTTTCTTTCTTTCTTTCTTTCTTTCTTTCTTTCTTTCTTTCTTTCTTTCTTTCTTTCTTTCTTTCTTTCTTTCTTTCTTTCTTTCTTTCTTTCTTTGGATGATCTTGTTTCTTTTTAACTAAAATGGTGTAGTAAAGGAGCATTGTGTTCAGTGTTTGAAGATGAATTGCTTTTCACACATTTCCTGTAATTCCATTTTTACTTTTCTGAGATGATTTATATTTTGTAAACAGTGTTTTTAATTTTTAATAAAGAGCGTTTTAAATTCAAAATCTTTCTTTGTTTCATGTTGTTTTCTTTCTTTCTTTCTTTCTTTCTTTCTTTCTTTCTTTCTTTCTTTCTTTCTTTCTTTCTTTCTTTCTTTCTTTCTTTCTTACAGGTTACAGGGCAAAGGAAAAATGCAATTTTATAGTTTTGTACAAGTCTGAGCCAAAACGTGAATTCCTTGTCTTGTTGTTGCCCTTTCTTTCATCAAGAATTATGCAAACATTACATAGGTTTTATACTATGTATTTCACACATCCAAAAATAGTTTCTGACTATTGAGAATGAAAAATCTTGTACCAAGCCGCAGTGATGCTCTGCAATACATCATGATTAGTTTTCCTCCTTAAACAGACAGTCGTGGCTTAATGGTTAGAGAGTCAGACTAGTAACCCAAAGGTTGCAGGTTCGATTCACATTAACGGAAGGAAATGACTTTAGCAAGTGTGTGTGTATATGTGTACACTAACACACCTATGGGGTAAAAGACAAATTCTGAGTATTTCTTTCACATAAACCACATTGTTCAACACAAAATAATACAAATATATGCAGCTATATAAACACTGAACGATGATTGGAGTGGTGATGTCATCAGATTTGGAGACTATGGGAGGAAAGCCTTGACACTAGTACGAATATGAGATACATCGTTATGAAGAATCCATTTCCTATCCCACCCCACCATCAGGAAATTATTACAGCCATATTATTTTCCTCCAGAAAGGAAAAAAACTAGACCATTAGTCATTAACTTCCTCTGCTGGATTCTCGGAGCTATATGATCTGTCTTGAGCACCATGTTTCACTCAATCTCTCCCAACAGTTCTGTAGTTTGCCATGGTTCCCACTGCAGTGATGTACCCATGACTTTTCCCATGTTTACTCTATAGCACAAGGTTGTGCTTAATCACACAGATGTGTTTGACAGCTCTGAGCACTTCTCTGCCAGTGTTTACACTCTCCAATTTCCTCTGCGATTGTGTGGGTCTTGTATAATCAGTGTGACACAAGAGAAAGGAGAGCACTTCATAAAAACATAATTTACCTTTGCACGGAGGCTGGATGTTTTCAGTGAGGGAAGTGTTTTATACTGCATTTTTTGAGATTCAAATGTAACAATAACAAATGTTACAGGACATTTTAGAGCTATTGCATCGGACATCTTTTGGGGAAAATGCAGATTAAAATATATTTTTTGTGTGTAATACTAGAAATTATCTCTCTCTCTGACTCTATCTCTCTATCTCTCTATCCATCCATCCATCCATCCATCCATATTTTAAGATATTTTTCTATAAACACACCATCAAAGCAGTGTTCTGACTTTCTGTTTAGTTTGTAATATATTTGTAAATCCATGCAGAGCGGTTGGGTCTCCAATGCCCAGATCCTGATGCTTAGCCTACAGTCTTAGCAATCATAATTTTCAGGCTTTAGTTTGGACCTTTCCCAAAACAATCCTTAAATAATTCTGAAGTATGTGCTGATTTTGTGTTTTGTTTTCATTTCATCACCATAGAAATCTACCTTTCACCCTTTCTGTTCCACCACTGTCTGTCCTCAGCAGTTTACAGAAATATAAAACTCATGTGAATGTGAGATTGGTTTTATCCAAGTCTCCACAAAAAAAAAGGAACAAAAAGTAATCCTTCCGTTCTCATTAGCAAGATGTGAGTGGCTCCCCAATGTCCTGGCACACAAAAGGCCACACATTTATTAACTAATTACACAATATAATTTCTATATCTCATGAGAAGTCCTTAAAATCATGGTTGTCTTGCTTCACAGCTGTGTGATGTTTGTCGGAAAAACTGTCCATAAGGACAAAACATATTAAAACCTGATTTGCTTCAGTATTCAAATTAATTTGCATAATATTCACTCTTAAAAATAAATGTTCCAAAAGGAGGTTTTCAAAGCAATGCTATAGAAGAACCCTTTTTGGTTCACCAAAGAACATTTTTTTTAGTGTAAAAAACCTCTTGTGCAATGATTCCATGGATGTTAAAGGTTCTTTATGTAACCTAACATAGATGTCAATAAAACCTTTATTTTTAAGTGTTGGAGAGTAAAATCTGGCAAAAGATCTAACAAACACTGTAGTATAAGCTTGTTATAATTGATCAATAAGTTCTGAGTAAAATATTGCGGGTGTTTTTCCGCGAAAGCAAAATACTCTCCAAAAACATTTTGGAGTCATTTTGGAGTGAAATATATGATGACGTGGCTCTCCACAAGTACCTACAGCTTGCTCGCAACTCTGTGGCTCCGAGCCCTTAAGGACCCTCTGTTCCTTGAAGCATTTTCAGATTGGCAATTATAAAGTAAACACAGCTGGCTGTAATATGAATTTATTGGCTGCATCATGGTTATTTAGGCAAAAAAGTATTACATACAAATCTCTGCAGCTGATTGAGCTTCTTAGCCACATACTGTCTTCATAAAGAAACCTTTATTTATTGAGAAATGGTGAATGTCGAATCTGTGCAGACAGGTTTGTATTGCAATCTCTTGACAGAGATTTTTTAATAACTAATTGCATTATTCTAAACTAAATCTTGCTGTTCGGACGCTGCCAATATTACATAGACTGATGTGACATCATTTATGGTTATGTACTTAATATGCACGCCAGCACCAAAAATTGCAACTTGAAAGAGAGCTGTGCGCATCATTGGCATTTATGAGAATACATCTACGTTCTTATGTTAAATCAAATCTGATGTTTTCAGGCTCTGACATATTATTCATCATGTTTACTATTGCTTTTGACACATGACAGAGAGACATCTGTAGTCATTTACCACAGGCCATGCTTGGATCACACTCTGGGACAAAGCATGAGCAAAATACCGCCCTCCATTAGTTATTTAGATGTCTTTGCTATGTGAATTGTAAAACGTCAAGTATACAATGCAAACCTCTCCCACTGGCTTTTCAAATGTGTGGTGTTTATAAACAAAATCTTTTTTTGAGGGCCAATCAATGCTTTGTAGATTTACTGCCTTCTTTCTTCAGTGCACAATCGCTGGTGACTCTGTGAGCCTGTTAGCACTTATGAAATAATTTGGGGAAAACACATCATTTTCCGATCGAGTGACTGGGTGAGAGAAGGGAAGAGGTGTGGTGCAGATGTTGAGATCCAGTTGCAGGTTTGCAGAGACCGTGAACCTGCAGAGTGATATTTTGATGGAGATTTCTGACAATAAGACCATACTATCATATATCACACAGTATAAGAACAGGCTTTGTGTCCTTTTAGCCAAAGCATATTAATTTTCAGACTAAAAGATGAATGCAGAAAGACATAGGGTAAATGTTGAAAGTATGTTTGGTGTGACTAAATATCTACCAATTTCCTCTTTCTTTTTTTTATTACAATAAACTGTACTCAAAAGTCAGCATAAAGTAATTTGCTGAATATCAAATAACATGTCACAACAAGTGTAACAGACGTAGGGCAGTAAGAGCTGTGCGTGTCTTTAGTGTCCTTGTTAGTGCCCGCCTCGCATGCCAGAGACCCCGGTTTGAATCCCGCTCAGAACCGATTGAGTAGGACCGGTTACATTTGTTGCCGTGACCCAGATGGGAGTGAGGTGGGGGGGGGGGGCAGTAAGCAATTGATGGTAACGGCTGTGGCCTTTAGCGTCCTTGTTAGCTCGACCGCCTCCCACGCCAGAGACCCCAGTTCGGATCCCACTTTGAGCGGGTTGAGTAGGACCGGATACACAATGCAGGTGAATAATTTTGTGCCCTGGGAGATCTTTTAGATATTGTTTTCATGCACATTTATGCACCATCAGTTAGAGAAATAAAAAGTGATTTGCAGTAAAACATTCGATTTTTAAAAAAATTGCATTATATAGATTCATTGTATTACAAAACTCTGTTCTCATCATCATTTCCTGCACTCTTGTTTCAAATCTGTATGGTTTTCTTTTTGTGTTTTCAAGTGTTTTCATCCCATATACTAGGTTGTGTATAAGTAACAAATCAAAATTCAGTAATTATTCATAATAATTATCACTTCCTGTGAGTCACCAAAATAAAATACTTCCCTCCTACTGTAACGTTCACATCAGACTATTGTCATTCCCTCATAAACTACATTTCCCATAACTCACTGCCCGGACTCATCATCACTGATTGCATCCACCTGTGTCTCATGACCTTGTTAGTCTCAGCCTATTTAAACCATGTACACTCATTAATTTCCTGTATACATACATACATATATATATATACACATATGTGTGTGTCTGTGTGTATATCTATATGTATATGTATATATATATGTATGTATATATATATATATATATATATATATATATATATGTATATGTATATATGTATATGTATATATAAATGTATGTATATATACATATGTGTCACAATAGGGAAGAAAAGACTATTGCTGTTTCATGCCGACTTTAACATTCATCTTGTGAAGAGCGGGGAAAACTTATTTTGGTGTAGAATCTTTCTGCTTTAAACCAGTCCACTTGAGAATGTAAAGCACATTCTTTAAAATATGTTCTTGTGTTCCATGGAAATATAGAGTCTTGCCTTTGGATGAGAGTGAGTAAATGATAACAGAATTCCTTTATTTCAATGAACTGTCTCATGTCAGAATGACAAACTTTCTAGTTACCTTTGCTGTCATTTCTTATCTTTGTGGGAGTGAGCTGTGAGAAAGTCTGATTGGTCTTTTTGACGTAGCAGGTAAATTAAGTGCAGCAGATGAACATATCCTTTAAATACTCATTAATGAATCTTGAAAAATGGACAGAAATGGAAATATTCGTTTCATCTCAAACTATCTTTAAAATCCTTAAAATCAACACCAGGTGTTAATCATATACAAGCATACTGATGATAATGAGCAATAAGACAGCTCAGAATGAATGAACTTCTTTTCATGTGTCTCAGACCGGGTTTATCTCAAATGTGGGGTGCAGGACTGACACAGATTGGAACACCTGGAAAGCTTCACTGACGTATACCTTTTGTCTTTTGGTCAGAAAGCTTACACAGTGAGGGCCGGTGCCAGAACTTGTTTGTATTATGAAAGTGATTATTCCTAACTGTCAAACACAGCATTCAAGAAGACTTATGGCCACATGTGCTGCAGGGGTGTTTGCACGTGGCAGCGACCGAGGGGAAAATCTTGGGAAAATAAACACTTCGTACATTTGTATTTGTTAAGCAGATGCCTGTCTTATTTCAATTTGTAAGCACAATGAAAATCCTGATCAGGCCCCACAAAAAGAGAACGGGCACTAACTTTTCAAGACTTCTGAGGTTTTTGATAACTAGTCCAAGTTTATATATTGCAATTTAGTTTGCAATTGGTTTCATATCATTTAAGAATTATGTCCCTCCCTGACAAGTTAAAACTCTGGATGATAGATTTCATTTTTTATCAAAGCGATAACTAAGATTACACTCCCTGGTACAGTTATTTGTCTGAGTGCGCTCAGTTTTACGCAACCAAGAGTCACCCTCGTTTAGTGTGTCTCTTCTTATGTGTTTAATTCACGTCAGTAGCAAGCAGGTCTTTCCTGAAGTTGCGAGGATTGTTACTGACAGGCAGTTTATACAAACACAACTCAGAATTACAATCAGACACTCTTGATTAACACAGACATGATCCAAGCTTGTGTTTGCATGTGTATCATACAAACTGTATATCCAGTTTAAATGCAACCTTTTATGACCCTAGTCTCAAGAGTCAGAAGTTTTATATAGCACAATTTAACAGTTTACTAAGTTCTTTACAGTTTTAATGTACAGTACAGTTGTACAGTCTTTACATGTGCTCACTAAAGGTATAGGCTTTTTCACCTAAAAATCATAATTTAGAATTCTTTCTTCTGAAAAAATGATTTTTTTTAAAGAATGGACAATATTGGACCTCATTGTCTTTTTAATTTTTAACAATGTCTTTCACAGAAGAAAGAAATGCAAACAGGTTTGGAATGACATTAGGGTGAGTAAATGATGACAGAATGTTCATTTTGGCATTGCAAATATAACATTGCATTATACATTTTTAATAGGGGAGACCGGGGACAGTTGCAACAGGGGATGGTTGCAACATGTCATTTTTCTCCAACCAGAAACAAGCTAGAGTAATGACACTCACACTGCACATGCTCAATTGGATGCCCCCCCTTGAAGAGAAAAATCAAGGAGATTTCTGATCTTCTTCAGGATTTATTGAAGAAAAACTGTTTTTAAATTATTAAAGTATTTATTTTCTTGAGCTTTGTTTTTGTTAAACTGTTGTCACTGTTTTTGTGATTCAGCTCAAACTTATATGGTTTAAATGAGTGATATGTTAACTTTAAGCTAGTATGGTTAGCATGTAATAAGGTCAATTGTTTAGCTAGCACAGGAGGTTTTATCATGGCTTACAGGAATGGGGACAGTTGCAACAACTGTTGCAACTGTCCCCGTACAATGCATACATATAAAAACAGACCACATAGCAGTATTTTTAACATTTTTTTCTTAAGTTTTTACTTAAATATAATATAGTTCATCAAGTTGTAGCAAGGACAGGAGGTTTATGTTTATGTGTGTGTGCATGTGCGCGCATGTGTGCAGATGTCTGTGACCATGCATAACATTGTTAAAATGAAAAATGATAATATAAAATATAGTTTTTAAAAAAAATGTTTTACATGACAATAGGTTAAATAAAAGTCAATTGCCTCACAAAATGTTCCATTCTTCCTATGTCACTAAAAGCCTACTGTATTTTATATCAATTTGAATATTTGACATCTGCACATAAGGCTTACTCATCTAGACAAATCTATAATTGTCATCTAATCAAAGCTGATGAATAAAGAACACTGTAATATTATTATAACTTACATTTTTGGTAATAATCATTTTGCTAACACTGACATATATTGTAATATATTGTATTTGTAACATGTTGCAACCATCCCCAAACAATGTTGCAACTGTCCCCGGGCCCGGGGTCAGTTGCAACATCTGACTCCTTACATTCAAATGCAAATTGTGAAAAATGTACATTCTGTAAGTATCTTTAAATGGTTTAGACTATTAACATACAGATGTAAGTTTATTGTATAAACAATTGGTTTGTCTAATCAAAACCGTCTCTGAGTAACAGAGCCAAATGCAAAAAGTGTTGCAACTGTCCCCGGTCTCCCCTACTGCTTAAAGTGAGTATTTTATCATTTCAAATGTGCATATGTGATGAGTATAATGAGTTAAAAAGCCTCTGACTGTTGTCAAAAATAAAACCGCAAATATTTCCTCCAAATCATGTCTTATGTTCAAAGCTATAGACATGTCTGTGTTTGCATCGACATTTACACAATAGAGACACGTGGTTTCACTGGTAAAGACGAACATTCCTTTTATTGTACTGGAGTTTTTTCCCCGTCTTGGAACCAAGGAGGAGTGCAAGCTCCCCGGAACAAGCCTGGGAGGTATAAGACCACACACCAAGCAATATTTAGTTTACCGCTCATAGGCAGAACGCCTCTGCGCTCAGCTTGCTATCTGGTATCAGTGCTTAAACATGACCCGAAACTTGAGATGAACTTCTGAAAGTCAGTGTCATTGTATAATATTTGTTGCTTTATGACCACCCACATGAGTGTATTTATGTAGCCGCAGGTCACTGACGCTGCCTTCAGTGGCGTTTAGGCTATGTGTGTAACCATAATGTCAGTCACTGTATGACTGTATTAAAGTTTCACTGTTTCAGTTGGGTCACATGAAGGCGACTCTTTTGGATGTGGTGAACTGTAGTACAGCCAGTGTGAACAACACAAAGAGAACACAGTTATTTGCTTGTTGTTTGCATTCCCCCTAGTGGCCAAACAAGACAAGAAAATAAGGACAAATTCTCATCATTCAACCTTATCTTTAATGCAACTATCAATCAGATGTTTTTGATCATTTAGAAGGTTTATAGTCTTTTGTTGCAATTGCAATCTATATACATACATACAACTAAACATAGCCCTGGACAGGCTAAACATAGCCCTGGACAGTCAGGATCTGTAGTTCCCAGCATGCTTTGTAAGGCACTGCATTAGGAGAGTAAAGTAGGTATTAAGTGTTATTTTTTGTGTTTTTCATTAAAGGGAAAGATGTTTATGTTAATGTTTAATGTTCTGTCATGTTGGACATTTAGAGTTGCTTCTGTAACTGAATTTTGCGGTTACCATTGTTCTGAAGAGTAGTGCTTGTGCTTAGGATGTGGGCACTTAGACTTTTACATTTAGTGTTGATACTTATCTTTACTTAATTGTTCATAGTATATATGGTGTATAATAATTAACAACACTGTTGATCCAACTGTGATTTATTCTGATTAAATTAAATTGAATTAGAAGTTGATTAAAAAAGTCTTCAATTACATAAGATCAATGAATATTTTGTTATGTGTATTACAATAACATCAAGGTTTCATCATATAATTTATTTAAATATTTTATAAAGATTATATCAAACTTATCAAGTAATTTTACCTTGCTGGAGAAATCAGGTTATATCTACTGACTGTTATACTTCAGTAAAGCCTTGTTTTTCAGGTTGGTTGAATTCAGTTATAATCAGTAATATTAAATCATTTATTTCATTTCAACAAAAGCAGTTTTTTAGGTTGGTTGAACTAAGTTATAATCAGTAATCTTAAATTATATCTTGTTTACAGCTGGTGCTTATCATTTCAACATTTTTCACAAAATTGTTTGATCATAGAAAATAAGAAAAGGATTTATTTGAAAATGGGCCACGGCCACACACAAAGAAAGAAGAAGAAATGAGAGAGAGAGGAGAGAGAGTATCATACCGTGAGTTACAAACAATTCCCTTATGTGGCAATGGTGTGAGAATTGGCTCTGAGAGTTCACTGAGGACGGTTATGTGTAGTGTGGTCTGATGCCAGCGACTCTTCAATCTCAATCAGAGGTGGACAAAGTACACAACTTCCTTACTTGAGTGAAAGTACAGATACTTCTGGTCAAATATACTCCGTTACAAGTAAAAGTTGTAAAGACCGATTTTTATAAGTTAAAGTACAGAAGTACTTGTTTTTAAAAGTACTTAAGTATCAAAAGTAAATGTCAATGCATTGTTTTATTATTGTTGCATTGTTGTATGTAATACTTACAGTACTTTATGCCTCTGAATCTATGCCTGCCTACTTACCCTCATATCAATATCAAATTTATTTCTAGAACACACGTCCAGTAGTGGGATTGAATGTGAGATTGAGTAAGTGCACTCAATAGCGTCCACAATGATTTCGGACACCCAAATGGCTGTTCCTTCAAATTGTGCCCTATTTAAAGTTTTTGGGCTTTTTTGAATATGTTAGCCTTACTGTTATCTATAAGATAGTGTGCTCCAAAACAATGACAAAATTTGCATTTAGAAGACCAAACCCAATGTTGAAAATGAAAATCAGGTTGATGTCAGAATCCAACGCCAGTTTGACATTAATTTCCAACGTTGGACAGACATTATATTGTGGTTGAAAATGAAAATCGGGTTGACGTCAGAAACCAACATCAGTCGGGTTCTGACGTCAACCCGACTTTCATTTCCAACCAAAATCCAACGTCTATCCGACGTTGGATGCTGATGTCAATCTGACGTCAAACCGACTTTCATTTCCAACCAAAATGCAACCCCTGCAACCAACATAATCCCCTGACTGACATTACTACTTTCAACTCAAAGACCTTGACAGAATTGTTGTGGAGTAAAAAGTATGAAAATTCTTTAAAATGTAGTGAAGTTAAAGTAAAAAGTTTCCAGAAAAAATAATACTCAAGTAAAGTACAGTACTTAAGTAAATGTACTTTGTTACTGTCCACATGTGTCAATATATTTCATAAACATGTTTTGAATCTCCATTGTCACCACACACTGGGCCCCGGTTTCACAGACAAGGCTTAAGCCTAGTCCACAACTAAATTCCTGTCACGGAATGGGTAGGATGAAAAAGGTGCGAGGACTCAAGTGCAGAAACAATGGGCAATTTGTTAAGAAACAAACAAACACAAACAAAAACTCCTTTGTGGGGGAAAACGAGAACAGTAACAGGCAGAATCAAGAACAGGAGAAACATGGACAACGAACCAGCACAGGACTGCAAACACAGGGAGATTAAATAGGGGAACAAACATAAGAGGGTAACGAGGCAGGCAGGTGGGGAAAATTAAACAATAACGAGATAACAAGATGGGCGGGGTTAGACAATTGACAGGAGAGCACATGGCACAAGGAAATAACATGACAGCCATGTGGTCACAACAGACCAGACTAAACACAAACACATGACAAACCGGGAGTGTCACAGCTCTGTCACTAAACCAAGAGAAAACCCAGACAAGGGTGACAGAACTGTGACATAAAATAGTGATAAATATGAGATGGGAGGGGAATTTCTAAAAAATGTTTTGCATTCTGTCATAAAAGTTTTACGTTCCCCCGAGAAACTTCGCATTTGATCGCAAAACCTTTGTGTTCTTTGAAATCAAATGCAAAGTTTCTGGGGGGAATGCAAAACATTTTACGAAAGAACGCAAAAGCTTTGAACCATATTCCCATATTTTTTACACCAACATGACTCTTTAGGGACTCCGTAGGAATGCGGTTATTTACAAGGTCAAATCTTTTTCAGAATGTAATTGTTTCTTAACATTCTTTGGTGGAAATTACATTTTTGAACTTGGACTTGCAAGGCTAATTTCATATGTAGTATTTTGTAAATAAACATAATTAAATTTATTTTTTCATTCTTTTTATTAATCTTTTTGCATAATTGGAAAAATTTTTACCTTGATGACCAGCTATGAAGGCTTGTATCACAGCGTTTCATAAATAAGCACAATTAAAAATCTTTTTCCATAATTTGACTAAATTACAACTTGATTGGGTCACGGTGTGGGTTTTGTGTCTTGTTTCTTGTTCTTGTCTGTCACGTGATTCCCTGTTTGTCATGTGATCCTGCCTTGTGTCTTGTCATTTGTTAATTGTCTGATCATTGTTCACAGGTGTTCCTTGTCTTGTAATTTGTCAGTGTATTTAAGCCCTCATGTTTGCCCTGTGTCCAGGACTAATTTCCAGCGTGACAGATCCACCGCTGATGTCAGCACATACTGCCAAGAGGGCCGCCCGAACATGGTCTCGTTCCGCCGAGACACCACTCCAGAGTCTCGTTCCGCCGAGACCACCGTCCCAGGGCCATATCCTAGAATGGCTGCCATTCCTGAATCTCTTCACGTCATGCCTGCCGAGCCTGAGTCTCTTCACGTCATGTGTGCCAAGTCTGAGTATCTCCACGTCAGCCCTGGGAGCCTGCGCTCCACGTCAGCCCTGCAGAGCCTGCTCTTCACGTCATGCCTGCCAAGCCTGAGTCTCTTCACGTCATGCCTGCCAAGTCTGAGTCTCTTCACGTCATGCCTGATTTGCCTGATCATCACGTCACGCCTGCCAAGTCTGAGTCTCTTCACGTCATGCCGGATTCGCCTGATCATCACGTCACGCCTGGCCAGCCTGATCCTCACGTCATGCCTGATCATCACGTCATGCCTGTTCAGCCTGATCTTCACGTCATGCCTGTTCAGCCTGCTCTTCAAATCATGCCTGTCCAGCCTGATCTTCACGTCATGCCTGTCCAGCCTGATCTTCATGTCATGCATGTTCAGTCTGATCTTCACGTCATGCCTGTTCAGCCTGATCTTCACGTCATGCCTCATCAGCCTGATCTTCACGTCAAGCCTCATCAGCCTGATCTTCACGTCAAGCCTGCGCTCCACGTCAGTCCTGCCGAGCCTGAGCTTCACGTCGGTCCTGCCGAGCCTCTTCACGTCAGTCCTGCCAAGCCTGAGCTGCTTCACGTCAGTCCTGCTGAGCTTGCACTTCACGTCAGTCCTGCCGAGCCGAGCCTTTACTTTACGCATCACGTCATGGCCACCGAGGCAGAGACTGTTCATGTTGTGCTTGCCACACAAGAGACTGTTCACATCGTGCCTGCTGCACAAGAGACTGTTCACGTCGTGCCTGCCGCACAAGAGACTGTTCACGTCACGTCTGCCGAGCCAGAGACTGTTCACGTCACGTCTGCCGAGCCAGAGACTGTTCACGTCACTGTTCACGTCACATCTGCCGAGCCAGAGACTGTTCACGTCAAGTCTGCCGAGCCAGAGACTGTTCACGTCATGTCTGCCAAGCCAGAGACTGTTCACGACATGTCTGCCGAGCCAATGTCTCCGGACAGATGGCCACCGCCGAGCCAGTGTCCCCGGACAAGATGGCCACCCCGGTGTCTGTTCCCCCTGAGCCGGTGTCTGTTCCCCCTGAGCCGGTGTCTGTTCCTCCTGAGCCGGTGTCTATTCCAGCACATAACCCCATAGATGCCCCCAAGAAAAAAAATAGGGGGGGGGGGGCCCAGAGGTCCCTTGATGGGACCAGGGAGGCAGCGCGCTATGGCTGCCTGAACTGTCTGGTCTGCCCTGGCCCCCTGAACTGTCTGGTCCGCTCTGGCCCCCTGAACTGTCTGGTCCGCCCTGGTCGCCTGCACAGCCTGCTCTGCCCTGGTCGCCTGCACAGCCTGCTCCGCCCTGGTCGCCTGGACAGCCTGCTCCGCCCTGGTCGCCTGGACAGCCTGCTCCGCCCTGGTCGCCTGCACAGCCTGGTCTGCCCATGCTCCACGGTCCTGGTCTGCCCACGCTTCATGGTCCAGGTCCGCCCACGCTCCACGGTCCAGGTCCGCCCACGCTCCACTGTCCAGGTCCGCCCACGCTCCACGGTCCAGGTCCGCCCACGCTCCACGGTCCAGGTCCGCCCACGCTCCACTGTCCAGGTCCGCCCACGCTCCACGGTCCAGGTCCGCCCACGCTCCACTGTCCAGGTCCGCCCACGCTCCACTGTCCATGTCTGCCCATGCTCCACTGTCGAGTTCCGCCCACGCTCCACGGTCCAGGTCCGCCCACGCTCCACGGTCCAGGTCCGCCCACGCTCCACTGTCCAGGTCCGCCCATGCTCCAGTGTCCAGGTCCGCCCACGCTCCACGGTCCAGGTCCGCCCACGCTCAACTGTCCATGTCTGCCCACGCTCCACTGTCCAGGTCCGCCCACGCTCCACGGTCCAGGTCCGCCCACGCTCCACTGTCCAGGTCCGCCCACGCTCCACGGTCCAGGTCCGCCCACGCTCCACTGTCCAGGTCCGCCCACGCTCCACTGTCCATGTCTGCCCACGCTCCACTGTCCAGGTCCGCCCAAGCTCCACGGTCCAGGTCCGCCCACGCTCCACGGTCCAGGTCCGCCCACGCTCCACTGTCCAGGTCCGCCCATGCTCCAGTGTCCAGGTCCGCCCACGCTCCACGGTCCAGGTCCGCCCACGCTCCACTGTCCAGGTCCGCCCACGCTCCACTGTCCAGGTCCGCCCACGCTCCAATGTCCAGGTCCGCCCATGCTCCACGGTCCAGGTCCGCCCACGCTCCACGACCCAGGTCCACCATTGCAATGCCCTGGCCACGACCCAGGTCCGCCATTGCAATGCCCTGGCCCTCCATCCCTCCCCCAAGACCGCCTCCGCTTCACCACCCTCCTGAACTATTGTGTTTTTTTGTTTTGATGGGCGTCGGGAGCCTCCCATGGGGGGTGGGGGGGGGGGCGCTATGTCACGGTGTGGGTTTTGTGTCTTGATCTTTGTTCTTGTCTGTCACGTGATTCCCTGTTTGTCATGTGATCCTGCCATGTGTCTTGTCATATGTTAACTGTCTGATCATTGTTCACAGGTGTTCCTTGTCTTGTAATTAGTCAGTGTATTTAAGCCCTCAAGTTTGCCCTGTGTCTTTGTCGTGGATTGAATGTTTCTCGTCTTGCATGTTCCTGCCATTGTTCTTGTTTTGTTTCAGGCCTCGCCCTGCCTTTGTTTTGTGTTTGATTAATGTTTAGTATTAAAGTTTGCGTTTGGGTCCTCACCAGCTCACCTCCTGTGAATTGATTCGTAACAGATTACGCAAAATAACGCACAATAAAAATATGTACTTTGACTTTACAGTGTTTTCTTCACACATCGCATGGCTCATATTTAATCTCAATTATGTTCTTCATTGACACTGATGTTTCATTGCAAAAGAAACCTTTAATAAAATTTGTGACAATATTGGTTGTAATGAAAATGAGGGCACAACTGATGTGTAAAAATAATATAATATATCAATAATTTTCATACAATAAATATCAAAAAGGTGTATGCCTATTTCCTTGTTAAGATTAACCTTTTTTACCGTGGACAATGTATATATTTTTTAGGATTGAAATTTTCATTGTATGACTTTAAGCTTGAAAAATAATACAATCTATACATGGAAATTATTGAAAAGTATAGCAAAAATAAATTGAAGGAATGATAAAAAAAAGTATAGAATTAACATATTCATCATATTACATAAATAGGACATTTATAATACACCATTGTTTTTTAAATTTTGTATTTGGGCAAGTATAATCCCCCAGTTTAAAACGCTAAACAGAATAATTCTCCTGCACTGAAGAACAACGATTTGTGTAACTATTGGCCATACTGTACGTGCCAGGGATGTGGACATTGGGTTCTGCTGAGCTGGTACATTTCAGAAGGCCTTTGTTTTTCTGTTCAGTAATGCATCACTGTTGGTCCAAACCCATGCCACCGTGCCAGTGTCCAATGGTAACTGTCTAGCTGCAAGGATGAATAGGCGATTCCTACCAACTGTATCAGAGCACTCCAAAAATGCCGACACCAGCAGGTTTTTTCACTGGTCTTGCGTTTTGTTTGCTTATCAAATCAGTCTCAGACCATAAGAGGCCCATCGAGGCTTTTGATGATGGAACAGGGAGAGTTATATTGGATGCTTGATGTGTTTATTGTAGCTCAAGTCAACAAACAAAAGGGCCCTCTATGGGGTCCCGGCATAATGAGCGCCGCTTCGGTTGTAAATATGTGGGGTTTTTTTCATCCAGTCTTTCCATCTCAATGCAGGACAAAAGAGACCAGCCCATCCAATTCAGGTCAGCCTGAATTTGGCGATGTAGCTCACTGAGTTAAATCATTTGTGCCACAAAGGCTCAGGAGGATGCCAGCCGATGATGGGAACGATAAATAAATAAATGTACTTTGTAAAGTAGTTTTTTAATTTGTGCTCTTCCTGCAACCAGATTATGTGCCTTTCCATAATAGACCCCACTTCTAGATGATCAGTGTGTGCTTTTCAAGTGTTTGCTTGTGGTTGTATAATTGCCTGTGAGAAAGACAAAGGAAGAGGGATAAAGGGGCTGGACTTAGTTCAAGAAGCCTGGAGAATGTTCAAGTATACATCTACACTGAAACGCATGGCAGCACTCTATTTGTCGCTGTCTTGGATGTGGGCAACATCTTTGATAAAGCAAGTATATTAAAAAATAATTTCTATGTAACAACTGTTGACGTGTGGACAGTTACATTTATTTACCAATGAGAAAAAAACAGGAGGGGGAAGGAAAAAGAAAGAAAAGAGAAGCCCTTTCCACCCCAAAGGCATTAATATTCTGGGCCATGTGACATTTTAAATTAACAGTGAGAGTAAATAGCTGACAGAATGCGGCACACGTTGCCAAAGCCGGGTCCAAAGAAATCACAAAAGTTCTATGTACTCGTTCCAGAAATCTAGAATTATTTTGCAAGCATGAGGCGCTGGTGAATTCAACCACAAATCAACTGCTTATGTCTCACTGAGACACGCTAGCAGTTTACATGAAAGTTTTAATTGTGTGCATCCCTACAGTTTTAATAGTAAGCAGTCCTAGACTGTCACAGATCCTGACAAATCTGTATGGAAAAGAAGACTGATGCCTTGTGGATGAAGGGCCGGGAAAAGTATTAGGGTTCTATCAGACACCTCATTCAGACTGTTTGAAAGATTCAGTGGTGTGTCTGTGATGTTGACCACACAAACAGAGACGTGGGGAAATGACGCAAAACTTCTGGAATCTGCTTGAGACAGACCTCACACACAGCTGAAATTTCCAGCTCGACAGAATGGAGATTTTGTAAAGCTTTAATGCTGATATGAACATACGCATTAATGAGGAATATATTGAAAAAAGACTAAAGGAATAGTAATGCAAACCCATATGGTCTTATAATCACTCATGTTCATATAATGTTAAAGAAAAAAACTAATAGTAGCAGTTATTTTTGATGGATTTCCAGGGTAGACCACAGCATTTATTTTTCGTGAATGAAAACGAGGTTAAGCGTACAGTCCATTTAACAGGTTGTACTGTTGTTAACACTAAAAATATATCTATCCAAAAAAATTACTTGTGTCAAAAAAGTCTGGACAGCATGCATGCGTTTAGAAACTTAGACGTGATGTGACTCAAGACATTACAACCTAATGAGCATCTATCCGCTGTATATTCTGTTCTGTTAGATTGTTCAGGGGTGTGTAATCTTTGGAGGTGGTGGTTAGAAAAGACAAGGGTTTTTTTGAGCTCAAGAGGGTTAAGCTTTTTTTTTTTGTATTAATTTCCCCAAGAACCCTATTTATTTATTTCCCCCTGAGCCCTCTTTTATTTATTTATTTATTTACTCCAATTTATTCATTTTTATTTATTTATTTAAGTATTTACCCCAAAACCCTCTTTTATTTATTTTTACCACAGAACCCTATTAATTAATTCATTCATTCATTCATTCATTCATTTTTTATTTATTTGTTTGTTAATTTGTCCAAGAGCCCTCTTTTATTTTATTTTTTTTACCCCAGAACCCTATTCATTAATTCATTGATTTATTCATTTATTTCCCCAGAACCCGCTTTTATTTTATTTTATTTTAATTAATTTATTTGTTTGTTTGTTTATTTCCCCAATAACCCTTTTTTTACCCCAGAACCCTATTCATTCATTCATTTCCCCGTAACCCTATTTATTAATTACTTCATTTATTTATTCATTTATAAATAAAGAACGTCTTTTAACATCTTACATTATTACCAAAGCATTCTAAATGCTGGTAAAAAGTCATCACCAAAATGTATTTTACTGCCAGACATAGTTTTTATGTTTTATACAAAAAAAGATGTATAGCTACATTAAATGTTTATCTGTCTATTTTAGGAAGGGGGTCCCTCACAATAGGATAATCATGTCTGTATCATCAGCAAGTTCAAAAACATCTGGTCAGCACATATTCTGGTAACTTCAAGCAAATACAGGAACAAAAACAATAACATCAACAAAATCCTTTTTTTAAATTTCCATAATCAATTTTATGAAGTTGAAACTGTCATTTTTGGCATAGCAGTAATTGGTTTTGGCTTTCTAAGTTTGAGTGACTCATGGGAGAAAGTCTGTGAAACACAGATGGAGAGTTTCCTAAGCGCAGGGAGAAGAGGACAAATCTCCCATTCAGCATCTGCAGTGAGGGGGAACTTCAGTGGTCTCTGCTGCCTGCCATCTCACACTGCTAATGAAAAATGCCCTTTACACTACCGTATGGGACAACATAAGTGCCTGAAGCTCAAAACTACAACACTGTGGCCTATTGTAAGAAAGTCATCTAAGGGCATTTATTGCTCAGGAAAAGCCTGATGTGTCTCCATCTGAACAGTTTACCTCAGGAAACATTTTACCTGGATGATTGAGGATATTTGTGGTAGAAACAATCAAGAGGGCCTATATCTGAATGAAAACCTAAGGAAACAGCTTGTCGCTATTGTTTTCCAAGCTAAAGATGAGGAGGAAGCCTGTGTTGTCCGCTCGGCTATGGTACACTGCAAGACAAAAATAGAACTTTCTGTTCATCTTCTCTCAACGCTGGGAATTTATAGGGCAGCTGCTGGAGATGTTCTTATAAAGAAGCCCAAACAGTCATGACAGATGGTTTACATAGCAGAAGGCATAGCACTGGGTCGAACACAACACTTCTACTTCTTCTTCTACAGAAGCGCATGGGTCTGTTTGCCCCCATGAAAAAAACAGCCACCCAAGATGGGTGGTAATGGTGAGGTCAGTCCGAATGAATGTGTTAAAGAGATATGGACCACCCTTGAGCAAAGCCATTAACTGCGTTCGATGACCATAATTAGCAGATTTGGTGGCTCCCCTGGAAAGAGGCTCATAATCTACTGAGAAGAAATACATACATTAGGAGGATGTCAAACAAATGAGTGGAACTTTTCCAGTCTGAGCCTAGCTACCAATGTAGGACTGTGTGCTAATTTGCACTGGTCTGGTCTGGTTACCAGACACAACCTGCCGTATTTAACTGCAATTACAAATATTTTGATTTGAAGGATTGGTTGTCAGCATATAATTGATTATGCGCTTAAAGGGATAGTTCACCCAAAAAAGAAAATTCTGTCTTTACTCACCCTCATGTTGTTCCAACCCCGTAAGACCTTCGTTCATCTTCGGAACACAAATTAAGATATTTTTGATTAAATCTTCTGGATCACTCCTCCATAGGCTTCTAAGGGATTGAAACTTGCCGGCCCAGAAAAGTTATTAAAGACATCGTTAAAATAGTCCAAGTGACTACAGTGGCTCAACCTTAAATTTATCAAGCGACGAGAATACTTATTGTGTGCAAAATAATGAGTTTCTTCAACCATCTCTTCTCTTCCATGTCATTCTCCTATGCTGTTGACGTAGTGTAACAGCGCAGCGCTTCTGTGTTGTACGTCACACGTAGGCTCACTATTGGCCCGACGCTGGTCATGTGTGTGATGCGTGTGACGTACAACACAAAAGCGCTACGCAAAAAGTATTCTCGTCGCTTGATAAACTTAAGATTGAGCCACTGTAATCACTTGGACAATTTTAACAATTTCTTTAATAACTTTTCTGGGCTGGCAAGTTTCAATCCCTTAGAAGCCTGAGGAGTGATCCAGCTCTCAGATTTAATCAAAAATATCTTAATTTGAGTTCTGAAGATGAACGAAAGTCTTACGGGGTTGAAACAACATGAGGGTGAGTAAATTACTGACAGAATTTTCATTTTAGGGTGAACTATCCCTTTAAGCAAAATAGGTTTCTCAATTTTTTCTCCTTTTTTTTTTTTGCACCATGGTAGAATAATAAAACATCAGTTTGCATAGCTCAGGCATATCTGATTGTTATAATTAATTATTATTATTATTTTAGTATTATTTATCATAGTATTTATTACTTATTATAGTATTACTATTAAATAAAGGAAAACTGAAAAATATACATTTAAAAGTTACATTCTTATTCTCATTTTTCATTTTAAACTTTCATGCTTATTTCAGCTTTAGTTAGTTGCCAAAGCAACATTTCTATGTTTTTTAAGTTTAAGTTGTTCATCTAAAATATAAATATTAGATGGGAGAAAGTCTGTGACACACGGATAAATAAATAAAATAAATCCATTTAATTAATTTAAACAAAAACAACATGTTAGCATTGGTGTAAGCTGCCCCTTCAAGTGAAGATAGAAAAATGAACAGTATAAATATTAAGAGCTAAAATATAGGCTATTTGATCTGAGTTTACTAATTTAATCTTTAAATTATTACAAGTATTGCTTAATTTAATTTAAATAAATTTAATTTAATTATTTGTTTATTTTATTTAATTATTTGTTTATTTTATTTTATAGTTTCTCTCTAAGCGCTTGTCCGGAAAGTGCGGCTCTCAACAAACAGATAGGTAAATAAACGCGAATCTCTCCGTTGTGACGCTGGATGCAGCATGTTGCTAAGTTGATGAGAACGAAATCAAAATTTATTGGACATGCAGAGGAATAACAACCTGTTTATCTCACAGTCAAGCCATTACAGGCACCAGAAATACATGATCATCTCAGAGACTACATCGAGACTAAAATGAATTCATGATGGTAAGACTAAACTGACTTCCACTGTGTAAGGAATGAACTTAAGCCGGAATAGCACTCAATAGAGATCGCAACTCGCAAAATATACTTTTAAATTAAAACAAATAAATATTTAATCAAAATTCGTGTCAGACTTCACGAATGAGTGAGACAGCTGAGCTTAGTTAAAGACATACAAATCCTGAAAAAGTATTCTTCTGGGTAGTCTCGTGTCAAATTCTTCGTAAACTGTATGGCTTTCTTCCCTCTTCTTATTCTTCACAAAAGGAGGTGTTGGGATGACGGTCTCAGTCCCCATTCACTGTCATTTTATGGGGAATAAAATTGTTTGCTGATCTATACTTTTAGCTTTAGCTTTAACCTTTCAGCAAAGTTCTCAATGTCCAAATAATATGACTTATATCATATGGAATTTATTTATTCAGCCTCTGTTTTGCAGGTCAAACGTACAACTCCTACTCTGATCACCATAATGATTTCATCATTTGTGCTGCTCCAAAGGAGAAGCCTGTCACAACTAAACAAGCCATTATCTAGTTAGCACCTGTATTGATGTGAACGCTGTCTTGATGGAGATGGAGGAGGAAGGCTCATCTACAAAGAGCTGGAATGCCAGAACATCTAGCCCTCAGTTTGAGGATGAGAGGCCTCTTTTCCACAGTAACCAGACGCCTCCAGGTACTTCTGACCCATTTCTGCTGCCAGGAAGTGACGTAAAAGTTCCATACACCATCAATCGATATTTACGAGACTATCAGCGGGAGGGCATTCAATTCATCTATCATAATTATGCCAAATCCAGAGGATGCATCTTGGGTGATGACATGGGTCTTGGAAAGACTGTTCAGGTAAATGCACGCAAATCTACTTATTACAATATATAGAATAAACCCAGTAAGGACTGCTGATTTTTCCTCTTTCCTTTGTTTTTTAGGTCATCGGCTTCCTAGCTGCAGTTTTGCAGAAAACCGGTACATGGAAAGACGTTGAGAACAACAGGCCACAGTTTTTGCTGTCACAGAAGCCATCAGAACAAGTTCAGAGGGTAAGTGTCAGGGTTTGGGTTGATGAAAGTAGGGAGGACTCAAATGCTGAGTGATGGGCTTTTATTAAGCATAAAATAAAACAAAAACTACCCCGTGGGGGAAACAAGACAGGCAGCAAGACTTTACAAGAACTGGACTTGGCAGGAACAGGAAACATGAGGGTACCTTAGATGACAAACCAGCACAGGACTGCAAACACAAGGAGAATAAATAGGGAAGCAAACAAAAGAGGGTAATGAGGGAAGGCAGGTGGGGCAAATTAACAAAGAATCAGGTAACAAAATGGGCGGGGTTAGGCAATCGACAGGAGAGCACGTGGCACAAGGAAACATACATGACAAGCCATGTGCTCACACTAAACATGACTAAAACACAAGTACATGGCCAGTAAAACAAATCACAAGCCATGTGCTAACACAAACCGAGACATGAACACGCAGCCAATGAGAACACAGGTATAAACCACCTGTCACACAAAACACGACAACATGAAAGCACGCAGCTAGTGTAAACACAAGCTGCGTGCGACACAGCACAAGACAAAACACGACATGAAAGCACATGAAACAAGGCACACAGACAAGACAAAACAGGAGTGTCAGGGCTCTGTCACAAAACCAAGAAATAGACTAGACAGAAGTGACAGAACCCTGACAGTAAGTTCAGAAGGTTCTTGTGTAATACTGCATTAAAAGCCCTTTAGTAGTAGACTATTTTTTTGTTTGTTTGACTCTGTTCAGGTTTTCCTCATTGTGGCTCCTCTCTCTGTCCTCTACAACTGGAAAGATGAGTTAGACACTTGGGGTCATTTTAGAGTTGTGGTCGTGCATGGTGTGAGGAAGGATGAAGAACTGGCGCGTGTGCAGAGAGGAAGATGTGAGATTGCTCTTACTACTTATGAGACCCTCAGACTCTGTTTGGACCAGTTTAACAGGTATATTGTTCATATTGAGCCCAGTTTGTTAACTGTTCAAAAGTTTGGGGTCAGTAAGATCTTTTTTAAGGTTACACTTTATTTTAAGGTGTCTTTGTTAGACTGTAATTATACATTTAAGTACTACTGAGTAATATTAAGTAACTACATGTACTTACTATAGGGTTAGGATTTGGGTTTAGTTTGGTTAAGGGTTAGTTGCATGTAATTATGCATAATTTATAGTTATTACTATAGTAACTACATGCAACATATGTAACTGCCATAAAATAAAGTGTTACCGATTTCTTTTAAAATGTTTTCTTATGCTCATCAAGGGTGTATTTATACAAAAGTACAGTAAAAACAGTAATATTGTAAAATACTATTACAATTTTAAATAATTGTTTTCTATTTGAATATATTTAAAAATGTAATTTATTCCTGGGAAATCATTCTAATATGCTTATTTGGTGCTCAAAAAACATTTCTTATTATTATCAATTTATCAACGTTGAAGAAACTTGTGCCGCTTAATATTTTTGTGGAAACATGATACATTTTTTCAGGATTCTTTGATGAATAGCAAGTTCTAAAGAACAGCATTTACAGTATAGAAATATTTTTTAACATTATTAACATTTTACCGCCACTTTGGATCACTTTAATACATCCTTGCCAAATAAAAGATAAAAAAAAAAAAAAAAAAAAAAAAAAATATTTTTACTGTCCCAAAACTTTTGCATGGTATTCAGTTATATTGAGTATATTTCAAAATGTTTACTGGTCAAAATGATTCTTTCCTATCATATTTAAACATTCATTGTACAAAGTTAATGGGTCAGTGTAGTTTTCAACATATTTCTTTTTCTGCTTTTCTTTGTGATTAAATTCAATTAATGATGACTCATCTTTTTCACATTACACAATGTAATGTTTGATTTTGTACAGTATTGATTGGGGTGCCGTTATCGTTGATGAAGCTCACAAAATAAAGAACCACAGGTCCCAGATCACTCAGGCCATGAAGGAGATGAGGTGTAAAGTGAGGGTTGGACTGACAGGAACAGTTCTTCAGAACAACCTTGAGGAGCTGTGGTGTGTTATGGACTGGTGAGACACTCAGAAAGCACCACTGATTTTAACCCTGATTGAGGTACTTGAGCTCCATTTTGACTTGAATGCTTTTGTAGACCGTTTACTGGGGTTTGGAACATAAGTTGTATATTTTTGTGCCATTATACTACCTCATGATAATGACAATTTCTCCATTCATTTGTTTAAAATACTTTTGTATCACAGGGCCACTCCTGGATGCCTGGGTTCTCTGGCAGGTTTCAAAAACAGGTTTTCGGACCCCATTGAGCAGGGGCAGAAGCACACTGTGACAAAAAGAGCTCTAGCAGAAGGCCGTAAAGCAGTTCAGGAACTTGCCAAAAAACTCTCACACTGGTTCCTCAGGAGAACAAAGGCCCTTATCAGTGACCAGCTACCTAAGAAAGATGATCGAGTGAGTTAGTTCAAGTCAAAGAAACCAACTGTTTTAATATGATATCTCATTGTACATGTTCTTATCTGCACTCCTTCTGGTCTTGTCCCTCTCCAGGTTGTCTATTGCTCACTCACAGACTTCCAGCGGATGGTGTACCGAGCAGTGCTGGATACAGACGATGTGAACCTGCTGTTGCTGAGCTCAGGAAAGTGTCACTGTGGCAGTGGCCGTCTACGGAAGAAGTGCTGCTACAAACTGAACGCAGACGGTGTGCCGGTCAGAAACCTGTACTTCAGTTATCTGGCTATACTGAGAAAGGTTGCAAATCATGTTGCACTACTGCAGTCCAAAGAAGGAACCAGCAAAAAACAGGTTAGTAATTGGGTGTTGTGGGAATAGTGAAGGATTGTTGTCATGTACACTACCATTCAAAAGTTTGGGGTCTATAAGATTTGTAATGTTTTTGAAATACAGTAAAATAATAATAGTGCGAAAAATGATTACAATTCAAAATAACTATTTTCTATTTTGATATATTTTAAAATGTAATTTATTAAATGTAAAATGCCATTACTTCAGTCTTCAGTGTCACGTGATCCTTCAGAAATCATTTTAATATGCTGATTTGCTGCTCATGAAACATTTCTTATTATTATCAGTGTATATCAGTACAACTGGTCTGTTCAAACAGATTTGAGGTTTGATTTAATGTATTTTAGAATGGCTCAAATGGACTCGATCCATCAAGAATAGATTGTGTTTATCATCATCCTTTATCTTTCTGTAAATAGTTGTGCAATTTTTCCAACCACAGGAAAAATATGTGACAGCCATCTGCGAGCAAGTTTTTAAAAAATTTCCAGATTTCACAGAGAGGTGCAAACAAGCAGCATTTGAAGCAATGTCTGACCCCATGTACAGTGGAAAAATGAAGGTGAGGCATTTTTCCTAATGATCAAGACCCAGATTTGGAGTTTTTTTTTTACACAACAATTGTACAGTATATTAAATCGGAGTACTTTAGGGCTTTTTTTCATTTCAGATTTTTACTTGCCCAGCCAACATTTTCATAGGCTCCACCACAAAAGAGAATGATCAATTTTTATTTTTAACAATGCCATTTTATATTTGCTAGAATATATTCAGTTTTCATTAAGTGTACATTTTTCTTTCTGTTTATTATAAATATTATTTTTCTCTACAAAATGCTGAAAATTACATAATTATAATGTAACTCTATAACTTCATAAACACACTTTTGCTGGCCTGCATATGAGGGAAAAAATTACTAATTGTTTTGCAGTTTTCAACACATTATCTTGGTGACACATCAGCAGAATTTCCAACAACAATATTGAATACATTGTTTTAATTTTGCATTAATATAAAGACATAAATAATGTATGAGATAAATATATTAAAATTGTTGAGCCCTGAGTGTAAAAGTATGTTTAGTTGCATATTACAGTTATTAGAATCAGGGGTACCCACATCATCAAACGGACAGCATAGAAAATTTGCTTCGCCAAGATATCTTCATTTCCAGTCCGTTACGGATTTTTCCCTGGCAATATGGAGATTAATAAACCCTCTTGTGGCTAGCACTGGCCCTGAGCTGTCTTCCCTCAGAGGCTGTGGATACACTTCCTTGAGAAATAACAAGGACAGTATTTAACGTTTCTTCAGGCCTTCCTTTCAAAGGTTTCCCCCTCCCTTTAGCCGGAGCATCTTGAGGGTGCTGTTATTGGCAGATGCTGAGTTACTGGCATCCTCACAAGAATGGCCGCTGGTTTCTGAAACATCAGCAATAGAAAGAAAAGACACAGCCTGCTCTGTTAATCTCTACCCTGTGGCCACTGACTGACGTGTTATTTCTCATTACAATTTAAATGAAAAACGTTGTGTTTTTCACGTGTTATGATAAGCAAGATTGTCTTTGCTCCCATCATCATTTTGAAAAGCGTGTCCTGTTTTTCTTCCTGTTTCAGGTTCTGCAAAAGCTACTAAATCACTTTATCGCGAAGAAAGACAAAGTTCTACTCTTCTCTCTTTCCACCAAGGTGGGGTGGTTATAAAAAGTTTGCTATGCTATTTACAGTTCTTTTCCTATGTATATTAAAAATGTTTATATATATGGTGAATGTGATTTCACCAAGTGCAACATGTTCCTGAAACAACATTTCAATCAACCAATCATATTTGAGAGACAAGTTTACAGTTTGTCAAGATTAGGTTTACAACCAGGGTTAAGTGCTTCTACATCAGTGTTCACCTATCATTTCCCTCTGATTTTAGGGATAACTTATGGGTAGGTTTAGGGGTAGGGATAGGGTTAGGTCCACATTTTCGGACCGGACTGTTGTTCCAGGATTAACAAATTATGTCTTACTTAGCAAAATCATATATATTTACTATGTTACTATTAACATAGTTACTATGGCAGTACAAGCGGAAACCAGGGATAACGCGGATATTACGTCATTGACAGGCGACAATGACCAGGGACGAGCCATTATTTAAAATAGGAATTTCTCTGAAATTAAAAATCTTTGGGAACTTTTGGGATATTGTAAGTTCATCAACTGCAGGAAATATATTACACTGTGCAAGTGATTTTGGGATATTTTATTACAAAAAATCTTACATATTGTACCTTTAATATGTGGCCTTGTTAGGAGATGATCAACGATATCCGCTTCACCTCTGACTGGTCATAATGTTTTGGCTCATCAGTGTATATAATTTATATAATTTTGAATCTTTTTTTTAATATAGAATTGCAATTAATTTTAATTGATTCACAGTACTAATTTTATTAAATATTAATCAGGTTAAACAAACCTTTCTTTATACTTTCACAGCTGTTAGATGTTCTGGAAAGCTATTGTATGGCCGAGGGTCTGGAGTACCACAGACTGGATGGAAACACCAAGTCTAAGGACCGAGTTAAGATAGTGAGAGAGTTCAACAGCTCTCGAGATGTCAACCTGTGTCTGGTGTCTACTTTGTGAGTGTGGCCCCAAAAGCTATCATGTTTCGTTATGCCTGTTATTTACAAGATCTCCCAAACATTTTTGACAACATGACATGTCTGATTTACAATGATTTTGATCTTCATGCTTCTTCTGTAGGGCGGGTGGGCTTGGCCTAAACTTCATCGGAGCGAATGTTGTCGTTTTGTTTGATCCAACATGGAATCCTGCCAATGATCTCCAGGCTATTGACAGGTGAGCAAATAAAAAGGAAATATTCATATAATTAGGTATTTGCATTTGAGTATTAAATATTGACAAACTTTCTTAAAATTCCTCAATGCTAACGCTCTAAGGTTTGAATTTTTTTTATACTTTTAGTCTGCAAATCAGCATATTAGAATGATTTCTGAAGGATCATGTGACACTGAAGACTGGAGTAATGGCTGCTGAATATTCACTTTAATCATCACAAGATTAAATGGAAATAAAATGCGTTAAAATCGAATTTTTTACATTTGTAATAATAATTCACTATATTAATGTTTTACTGTATTTTTTTATTGTATAAAAGTATAAGTACTTACTGACCCCAAACTTTTGAACAGTTGTTTACATTTGCAGATTGTATGGAATTTATCAAGGTCCCAAAGAGACTTGTGTGAATTCTATTTCAATTTACAGGGCGTATCGTATTGGCCAGTGCAGGGATGTGACGGTTTTTAGACTCATCTCTTTAGGAACAGTAGAGGAGATCATATACTTGCGCCAGATTTACAAACAGGTATGTTAATAAAAAATGTACATTTCAGCAAAGGTGTATGAAGATATCATTCCTATACAGTTTAACAGTAATTTGCTGTTGTGAGCATTTTTAGTTTTAGCTCCCTCATCATTACACCTAATACATATTAATACACTAAAATTATGTCAAATTTATTGAGACCTGTTTGTTTTTCTCTCCTTTATTGCTTGACAGCAACTTCAGTTGTCAGTGATTGGCCAGGAGAATGCTAGACGCTACTTTGAGGCGGTTCAGGGTACTGACAGCAAAGCAGGGGAGCTGTTTGGTACCCGAAACCTTTTCCGCCTGCAGACTGATGGCACGTGTCTTACCCATCGCATCCTGGAGGTAAAAAACATCCAAAATCCGCATCCAAACCCAGCGTCTTAGTTATATATATATATATATATATATATATATATATATATATATATATATATATATATATTTTATATATGTTATATTGTTCAGTTTTCCAGCCCTAGTCTTGTGAAATTAATTTAGATTTTTAGGGCACATCATGAACTTTTTAATTCAGAGGTTCTGATGAGCATGTGGAAACTATCTACAGAGTTTTACTGTCTGTAAGGGCCCAGCTGATCATACATATCCCTAATGACATGCCTTTAATGAACTGTTTATATGAAATGAATTCCTTCTCATTGACATGATGGGAATCGCATGTTTGGCTTACAGAGGGAGGGCCAAGTGGAGGTGGGAATCACGACGGCCAGAACTCAAGCTCTGGACGAGAGGATGGAGGAGCCAGTGAGTACCCACCCTGTCACAGACCCGTGACTGAAACGTTTCTCTTTCCCACCCATCCCTCCCCTCTTCTTTCCCACCCATCCCTCCCCTCTTCTTTCCCATCATTTATCTGTTCCCACGGCATGACGGGCGAACACATGGTCGTAATCAACCCCCTCTGAAGCCCAGTGGTGAAGACCACACAGAAACATACTATCTATACCACATTTATTTACTCAGCAGAGGCCTTATCTAATTGTTCTTCTGGAAAGAACCTCACACATTGATTTTCTGAAGAGGATAGGCACTGACTGCAACGTCTCGGCTTGTTAAAATCAATGTTTTGCTAAAAACTGGATGTCGCTATCATTAAAGTGTGGTAAAGTGGTATGTTATGTGTTTTAGATGTTATCCTAAATTTAGGATAACTGTTATAGACATTTCAATATAGATTGGTGTGAAATATACAGGTCCTTCTCAAAAAATTAGCATATTGTGATAAAGTTCATTATTTTCCATAATGTAATGATAAAAATTAAACTTTCATATATTTTAGATTCATTGCACACCAACTGAAATATTTCAGGTCTTTTGTTGTTTTAATACGGATGATTTTGGCATACAGCTCATGAAAACCCAAAATTCCTATCTCAAAAAATTTGCATATCATGAAAAGGTTCTCTAAACGAGCTATTAACCTAATCATCTGAATCAACTAATTAACTTTAAACACCTGCAAAAGATTCCTGAGGCTTTTAAAAACTCCCAGCCTGTTTCATTACTCAAAACCGCAATCATGGGTAAGACTGCCGACCTGACTGCTGTCCAGAAGGCCATCATTGACACCCTCAAGCAAGAGGGTAAGACACAGAAAGAAATTGTGGCGTGGCATGGAGGCAATCAGCCTGTGGCACTGCTGAGGTGTTATGGAGGCCCAGGATGCTTCGATAGCGGCCTTAAGCTCATCCAGAGTGTTGGGTCTTGCGTCTCTCAACTTTCTCTTCACAATATCCCACAGATTCTCTATGGGGTTCAGGTCAGGAGAGTTGGCAGGCCAATTGAGCACAGTAATACCATGGTCAGTAAACCATTTACCAGTGGTTTTGGCACTGTGAGCAGGTGCCAGGTCGTGCTGAAAAATGAAATCTTCATCTCCATAAAGCTTTTCAGCAGATGGAAGCATGAAGTGCTCCAAAATCTCCTGATAGCTAGCTGCATTGACCCTGCCCTTGATAAAACACAGTGGACCAACACCAGCAGCTGACATGGCACCCCAGACCATCACTGACTGTGGGTACTCCAGTGCTGCTTATCTGTAGCCCAGGTCAGGCGCTTCTGCCGCTGTTTCTGGTTCAAAAGTGGCTTGACCTGGGGAATGCGGCACCTGTAGCCCATTTCCTGTACACGCCTGTGCACGGTGGCTCTGGATGTTTCTACTCCAGACTCAGTCCACTGCTTCCGCAGGTCCCCCAAGGTCTGGAATCGGTCCTTCTCCACAATCTTCCTCAGGGTCCGGTCACCTCCTCTCGTTGTGCAGCGTTTTTTGCCACACTTTTTCCTTCCCACAGACTTCCCACTGAGGTGCCTTGATACAGCACTCTGGGAACAGCCTATTTGTTCAGAAATTTCTTTCTGTGTCTTACCCTCTTGCGTGTCAATGATGGCCTTCTGGACAGCAGTCAGGTCGGCAGTCTTACCCATGAGTGCGGTTTTGAGTAATGAAACAGTTTTCATTTTTTTTTTTCAGTTTTCAAAACAGAGTTTTTAAAAGCCTCAGGAATCTTTTGCAGGTGTTTAGAGTTAATTAGTTGATTCAGATGATTAGGTTAATAGCTCGTTTAGAGAACCTTTTCATGATATGCTAATTTTTTGAGATAGGAATTTTGGGTTTTCATGAGCTGTATGCCAAAATCATCAGTATTAAAACAATAAAAGACCTGAAATATTTCAGTCTGTGTGCAATGAATCTAAAATATATGAAAGTTTAATTTTTATCATTACATTATGGAAAATAATGAACTTTATCACAATATGCTAATTTTTTGAGAAGCTAGCTAGCAGCTAGCTATTTTGGAGCACTTCATGCTTCCACCTGCTGAAAAGCTTTATGGAGATGAAGATTTCATTTTTCAGCACGACCTGGCACCTGCTCACAGTGCCAAAACCACTGGTAAATGGTTTACTGACCATGGTATTACTGTGCTCAATTGGCCTGCCAACTCTCCTGACCTGAACCCCATAGAGAATCTGTGGGGTATTGTGAAGAGAAAGTTGAGAGACGCAAGACCCAACACTCTGGATGAGCTTAAGGCCGCTATCGAAGCATCCTGGGCCTCCATAACACCTCAGCAGTGCCACAGGCTGATTGCCTCCATGCCACACCGCAATTTCTTGCTTGAGGGTGTCAATGATGGCCTTCTGGACAGCAGTCAGGTCGGCAGTCCTACCCATGATTGCGGTTTTGAGTAATGAAACAGGCTGGGAGTTTTTAAAAGCCTCAGGAATCTTTTGCAGGTGTTTAGAGTTAATTAGTTGATTCAGATGATTAGGTTAATAGCTCGTTTAGAGACCCTTTTCATGATATGCTAATTTTTTGAGATAGGAATTTTGGGTTTTCATGAGCTGTATGCCAAAATCATCAGTATTAAAACAATAAAAGACCTGAAATATTTCAGTTGGTGTGCAATGAATCTAAAATATATGAAAGTTTAATATTTATCATTACATTATGGAAAATAATTAACTTTATCACAATATGCTAATTCTTTGAGAAGGACCTATATATATATATATATATATATATATATATATATATATATATATGTTGCAGAATGTTGATACAAATAATTTGAGATATAATAATACAAAAATAAAGATGGAAAAGAGAAACTGGTGCCCGTAAATTGCCAAAAAAAACAATTATTTACCCTATGTTTTTATTTACCCTATGGTGAACTTAAAAAAAAAAAACATACAACATAAAATAGAACAACATTTACAGATAAAAATAATCAAAACCTTCAAAGCAAAAATACAACTATAACACCTGTTTGAAGAACTCACTAAATCGTTTGTGTCCTTAATTTTCATATTTTTATGCAAATAATCAAAGCAATGTTGATAGTTAAAAAACAAAACATCTTCTGCATAAAACTAATGAACTATCTTGATTTACCTCAGGATCCCCGGTCAGCAGATGCTACTGAGCAAACAGGTGTATCAGCAGGGTCTGGGCTTAAAACCGCTGGGGTGTTGGACTTCAGCAGTGCAAGTGAGGATGAAGATCCCTGCTGCTCCAGGCCCTCGGAAACACACACAGGAGAGCAGACGGGAGCTGGTACTTCCTGTATTGGCAATATGGGCCTGTATAGTGTTCTCCAGAGACAAATGACTCGGAGAGGACTGCAGGAGACGGACAGTGAAGAGGACTTTAGTAGTCAGAGTCAGGATGAGGATAACTATGCAAAACCCACCACGATTAAGGGACAAGCATCTAAGACACTGGATCTGTCCACTGAATCCGAGGAAGGGATGGAGGGAGTCACTGATGGTAAACCACAGAGAATATCAGAAGTGTCAGCAGACCTTGAGCTCCTTCCACCAAGATCACACAAACACAACAATGACAGCACAACTGGTGGCAAGAATCATGTTCACAAAAGGGTGAAGTTTGCAGATAAAAGATCTGAAGTTGATATTGAAAGTTTTTCTTCATCAGAAGATGAAGTGCCTCAGAAAGGTGTGAGATGTATGAAGGGTCCTTCTCCTCAGGAGAATAAGTCAACTCACAGATGGTCTTCTGGGAAGGACAACACTACACAAATGTCAATGGGCATAAAGAGCCAAAACACATTAGGCTCTAACAAAACCCAATCCAGAGATGAAGGAAACACCGGAACTCTGGACTCATTGTTAGGTATAACTTGGACTATTTATGGATTTAAATAGTCTTGTATATGCAGTATCTTTATTGATGATAATACTTTATTTTAAGATGAAGTAGTTACACGTTACTACATGTATTTGTATTACTATAGTAATAACCGTAAATGATGCATAATTTCAAGTAACTAAACCAAACCCTAACAGTAACTCTATAGTAAGTACATGTGCTTTTTTGAGTAAGTACAATGTAACTGTCACCTTAAAATAAAGTGTAACCTTATTGATTTTTGACCAATTATCACAAACAGAATATATAATTAAATAATCAAAAAATAGATTTAACCAAAAAAAAAAAAAAAACATTTAAGAAAAACAACAGACACACATGTTGGGTTTCCATGTTTTATGAGGTCTTTCCATAGACATAATGATTATTATACTGTACAAACTGTATATTTTAGCCATAAATCATAAGCTGTTTTCCTCATGTAGACAAAAAAAAAGGATTTTGTCCCCATAAATGTAGGGTTTACCAGGACACGCACACAAATAAAAATAAATAAAAAGTGTACGTAACATTAATTTACAATAACTGAATAACAGTTAATAACATTATAGTGCAGTTAGACTGTCGTTTGTTTTACAGATTCAGTCCAGTCATTTCATTAATTTCATATACAGAGTTAATAATAAGTTTAGACATTTTGAAAAGATTGGTCTCTCCATTGGGTATTTCAGAAACCAATCTTCTCAAAATGTCAACTTTTTATTGACTCTGTATATGAAATGAATAGAGAGAACTGAGTCAATACGAAGTTTTGACATTTTGAGAAGATTGAAACCATCTTAAGTTTGTTCCAATTCTCTTTGTTCCAATCTACTTGAGTGTTTTGACTTCTCTGACAGGTGGACTTCAGCACGTGAGCTACATCCACTCGAATCAGAAGGTAGTGGGCTCCAGCAGAGCAGAAGATCGCCTGAGCCATGCTGCCGTACGAGATGTGTTTGAACTCAACAAGCACTCGCAGCTTCCTGCAAACCAGATACTGGATTCATCAGAGGTTTCTACAAGTTTTCTATTTATGCACCTCACACCGATCTCACTAGGAGTTACCACAAGTTTTTTGTGTGTGGTATTTCAGTGCAACTAACTAACAAACGTATCTATCTTGGTAACGTTTGAATGTTTTAGAGATGTTTTTTTATATAAATTAATATTATTTTATTTTTAATTAAAATATAATTTATTAACAAAACAACTGTTGCACAAGTACATTCAGTCATTTAAATAACACTAACATAATTATGCTAACATAAAATGTTGAACTACATTTAAACAACCGGTCAGTAACAACGGATTTATTTCACAGTCCTTAATTACACAAACCTTTTGCTGTCAGAAATGACTGAATATAAAAACTTCTGTTTAGTGAGTGAATCAAATGTTGATTCAGTAACTGCTCTAATTCCATGCGTTCATTTGGTGAAAGATTTGTCAGACTGATTGAGACCAGTAACTTTTTTTTTCTGTGTGATTTATTAAAAGAACAGGCTCTTTTTTGAGTGGAATCATTGTTTTCGCATTATTTCATGGTGCTTTTTATAACATTACATTAAATTCAGAGTGGAAAATCACAATTTATGTGAAATATAATTTCTTTAGCTGTGGCACAGGAGATTCAGCTCTGCAGTTCAGGAACCACTGCATGAGACTGCATGTTATTTTTTTTTTAAGATGTTGTGAAATAAAGTCAGTTCAGCTAGTTTGTCCTCAGGTGTTTAAAATGATCTATTTTGTGGTATAAATCCACTGCAGATATAGATTTACTACGTACCATTTTTTCACCGTTGCACACAGCAAGATGCTGATATGTATCGGTTATGTTTTGTCCTGCATGTGTTTTTTTATTTTTTTAACAATAATTAATAAGTAGTTTGAAATTCCAGGTAGGATTTTTGGGTGATCAACCAAGAATAATGGATCTAAGAATAATAATATTGGGGAAAGACTCACAATTTTTGGGTAAAGATTTGTTAAATAAGTCCAATTCTAACATACTTTGTATTTATTGTGTAATAGACTTCCACCCAGTCATCTGATCCCTTATCCCAAGATCACGGCGATGGAGGTCAGACACCACTAGCATATGGCAGACCCCACATGGAGCATCCGGTCACCAACACCGTCAAAACCTCTTACCGCCAGAACAATGTCACTGTCATAGTGGGCGAAACACCCAATAGCATGTGCAGGTAACACTATTTTCTGCCCCAAATCCCTCACTTTTCTCCCCGCACAAGATCTGACTAGCCGTCATCTCCACACAAAGCAAATAATTGTGTCAATTGGGCTAAAAACTCAAACACTAGAACAGCAAGTCAGTGAGAGGAAATTCCTGGTAGCGCAAGGCGATGTGCCAGTTCTCCCCACAGCTATGGTGTGCTGCCCCCGCTTGGCCCCTGGGGCCGCAGGAGCAAGGGAAGACCACCCCGGAGCCCTCTCACCCACCCATTTCCCAAGTCTGGCCAAAGTCATAAGCAAAACCCCCTCTTTATTCTGCTTTTCTCCTCAGTACAATTTCACAAATGTACTGTTTGCTCATGTAATGGTGAAAACACACACACTAGTATATACATTCTCTTTTTCTTGATGAATTGCTGTAATGGGTTTCAACTCCACTCAGACACATACTTAAGGGTCTTGCTTCATAGATAGTTTTTGCTTTGGAACCACAAAGGGTGGCAACCATTAGAAGTTACGCCACAAGCAGCTTGTGAGCTCTTTCAGTTTCAAATTACTAAGTGGTTTTCCTTAAAGACCCTTACACGGAATTTTCTGGGTTGTTGTTTTATGTTTTAAAATGGGGTTCGTTGCTTAATTCATCTTAAATGCATTGTTCACCCAAAAATAATAAAAATATTGTCATAATTTATGTACTCCTCTGCTTGTCATTCCAAATCTTTATGACATTCTTCTGCAGAACACAAATGAAGATATTTGGAAGAATGTTCCATTTCCCCCCAAAAATCTCAAAATATCTTTTATGTTACACAGATGAACGAAAGTCATACAGGTTTGCAACAACATGAGGGCGAGTAAATGATTTTTCATTTTTGGGTGAACTATCCCTTTAAGAGTGTGTTTCATGTCACGTGTTTTAGCATTAAGCAAATCTTTCTGGTTCTTATTAAGCTGTAACTTATGGGCTGTGGTCTTATAATATAATATACAGGCTGTCATAAACTTGCTCACTGCCTGTATTTTGCAATGCATGGAGTATAAAACGATCTCTTAGAATTTTATAATACACTCAATTTTTTAAGTAAACTGCTTATTAATATTTCAAGTCCTACGTTGTGTGGTCTAACCAACTTGCAGAAACATTCAGAAAAAATAAATCCCAAAACAATACAGGAAATTATATATGTGTACCCCATATGAAGACCCTGCAGACCCTCATGACTGTGTGTCTCTTAAAATATAAAATATAATTTGACCTTTTTATAACACGGTTATAAAATATCACGTGGTGCAACGTTAATAAAACGTTTTTTTTTTTTTTTAAACCGTATGAAACCAACGTGAATACACAGAGTACATATTTAAGAACTTTGCACAAGTTTTTTTTAAACTAGATTTTTTTCTTTTCTTATTTATCATTGACCTGTATAGTCTAATGATTTACTACAGATGATTTAGCCAAATAAAACACTTAAAATAAAATAAAACACACTTAAAGCTTCGAAAATCATTTTGTATATGGTTGTGTCACTAAGGCCCTGTTTACTCCTGGTATTAAGATGTGTTTTGATCGGATCACAAGTGGACGACGCTAAATAAACATGTAAAACGGGGTCAACGGGGTATAAAACATGTTGAGCTTGTCCGCTTTCGACCACTTCCATAGGTAGTAGAAAACACATTTGATTCTAGAAACTCACATTTGAGTTTAGATACAGGAACACAACCTTTCTACACATCGGTAACCTGTACCTACGGCCTAATACATCCATATTATGAGAAGTGCGCTAGCCAGACAAACTTTGTCGGCTGTAGACCGAAGACGAAAAACGTACCAAGCACAATGTTCTCTCACTATTCCTGATTTCTAACACGCACTCATCGCGTTCGGCGTGATCTTCTGGTTATCAGAGGACAAACAAAAGCTACTGCTCTCTGTATGTTTTTCCATCATCTCTGGTCGTGTTCATATGTAAATTGCACAAGCTTATTTCATCCATTAGATCGAAAGATTGGTAATAAGCCCATAGATTTACCTGCCCATAGACTCTCCCCTCAAAAAAATCAGGACAGAAGTGGTTGAAAGTGGAAAATAGAGATGGATTAAAACACCATTGTGATCCGATCGACCAAATCCCATCTTAATGCCTGATGTAAACAGGGCCTAAGATAAGTTGATTTGTGTCATTAAGATAACATTTTGTCTCGCAGACAGCAGTTGGAAGAAATGTCTCAGTTCTTTGGATTCGACACTGTGCGAGACTTTGCAGAAGAGATTCTGAAGAACGATTCAGAGCAGAGACTATGCCGATTGCGAAGCTTCTACAGCCAGGAGAGCCCTGAACTCAAGAACATCACCGAAAAGACCTTTCCTAAACCCGACGTCGAGCCAAAGCCACCCACCTCACCGCCACCTTCTACAGCCAGACAAAGAACTACCTCAAAAAGAGCCCACCGAAACTCCCCTCTTAAACATCAGGTTGAGGTACCAACCCTTGAAATTGAGGATCAAAGAGAACCGTCAAAGAAAAAAAGAATGGGTAAACCAGAAACCTCTGAGGTTCAAGTTCACTGCAGTACAGTCCTCACAAACAACAAAATGAAGATGTCCTCCACAGACAAATACCCATCATCAAGTTCTGGACATCTTTCTCAAAGGTGCAGTGCACCAGTGGAAGAAACTAAAACCAACATTATTAGTTCCTCACAACCTTTCAAGAACAAGAAATACACTTCACGGTCACCTTTAGTCTCCACAGATGATTGTGCTGCATCAAGCTCAACCCAGACCAGCAGCTCCTCCAAAATCACAGACCTTATAGGTGACACATCCATCCTGAATGACTTGTTCAAGTCAAAGAAGAAAACCGTAGACCAACCGAGGGATGTGAAAACATCCACATGCACAGAAAGAGCAAAAATTAGAGGAAAGGACTTCTGGGACATTTTGAATGAGGGGAATGTGGAGAGCATTAACAAACTGACAGATCTGACTGAGGTGGAGAAGATCTGTAACAGCGTTAGTGTCTCTGCAAAGTCCAGGAGTAATGAGAAAACCCAAAGCTCGCAACTTTGGAAAAAAAATGAGAAATTTCTCTGGAAACACTAGTTTTAAGGTTGCTCTTTTTTATGATTATTTACAATGTTATGTTTTATTGCAAGGACAGGCTTTTTATTTATGATCATTTCTTTTTATTTGTTTTAAATTTTGAAAAAAAAAAAAATGTAGTTTGGTTTTTCAGGATTCAGTACACCGTATAATTGACTGGCAATTTATATAATTATTATTTTATCTTGTTTTTTAATTGTATTAAAGTTCATGTTTTGAAGAAGGCACATATTTAAATTTTTTCCAATAAAAGTAAAATGTAGATATTTTAAAACACGAATGATAAAAGGAAAAAATGAATAATACAATAAAATAACATTGACAAAAGATGGTTCACTGGTGGTTTCATTACAGATTTTGGAAATTGGAAAAGGCATTGAATGTTTTATTTTAATATGTAGGTACTTATTAAGATTAACCCTCACGGCTTGCTCGGTCAAAAATGACCGAAAAAGTTTGTTATGAATTGTTTAATTTTTTTGCTTCATTGGAGGGTGATGACACTTGGTGACTTTTGTTGTATTACCTATGTGATCACACAAAAAAATCAAGGAGATGATTTGGATATGTTAAAGGGTCGTAAAAAAATAGTCACACTTAGCTTCCTTCCGGTCAAAAATGACCGACATAGGAAATGAATGGGAAATACGAAAAAATAGGAAAACTCAGAGAAACATTTGGTGGTACAAACTACAGATCAGCCACTGTGCAGAAAAAAAGTGTACAGCAATGAAGGGGTGACACTCTAAAACATCAAGAGTGCAAATAAGACACCCCCCCCCCCCCCCCACACACACACCCACGCACACAAACACACAGACACACACACAGATAAACTGGCAAGACTGCAACAGCAAATTTTTTGAATATGCAAAATAAAATCAATAAATGAAAAAAAAAAACTCTCCCTCACACACACACACACACAGAGAGAGAGAGAGAGAGAGAGAGAAATACGAACTGGTAAGACTGCAACAGCAAATTTTTTGACTATGCAAAATAAAATCAATAAATGAAAAAAAAAAACTCTCGCTCACGCACACACACACACACACACACACACACACACACAGAGAGAGAAACAGAGAGAGAGAGAGAGAGAAACTGGCAAGACTGCAACAGCAATTTTTTTTAAATAAAATCAATAAATGAAACACACACACAGACAGACATAAATGAACAGGCAAGACTGCATTTGTTGAAATAAAATCAATAATCATAAATAAATTAAAATCCAAAAGAGATTCTTATCCTCTCTCTTACAGACAGACACATATACACACACACACATACACACACACACTCTCTCTCCAGGCCAATCACAATATTTGTTTATAAAACAAACACTGGCACCTCCCCAAAAGAGAAAAAGGTGCCAACTGTCCTGGCCAAAAGATATCAAAACCGGCACTACCTGCCAAAAGTGCAACCTTCATGTGTGCAAGAGACACTGTATCACCATCTGTTGCATCTGCAGTGAGAAATGAGAAATTACAAAAATGAGGTGAAAAATGAGAAAAATAATTTGTTATAGTTTGTATGTATATAGTTCAATAATATTTATTATTATTAGTATTACATTTTTATTCTTTTTCTTCAATTTACTGTTTGATAATCATTATTTGTTGTTATTTTAGCATAATATGAGTTCCTGATCCATATGCAACAATAAATAAAATAATTACAATTTATATGTATATAGTTAAAATGTTTATTATTATTATTATTGTTATTATTACATTTTGATTACTATTTTAGTTAGATAATGATTGTTTGCTGTTATGTTATTTTATGTTTTTGCTGTTCATCATAGTTGCTGTTCCCTTCTTAAGTTTTTTTTTACATTTATAGAATTAAAATGAATAAATTACAATTAACTGCAAAATGTCTGTATGAAGTGTTTTGAATTATCACTATCCATCCCTTATTTTGTTCTATTTTTTAATTATCAAATATTGAGTAACAAAAATGTTTGCATTGTGTTCCCTTTCTAACCAAATGTTATTTTGATTGTAATCATAATGCAAAATCTGATACTTATCTAAAATAAATAAATAAATAAAGTAGTCTTTTAGAATATCTAATATATATCTAAATAAAAAAAATAATAATAAGATAGAGAAATTATGTCTAAAACAACAATAGGAATCAAAAAGCCTTTCTATGTATTTATATAGGAAGCTATGGGAGCCTACAGGCGGTTACAGGACATCACACACATTTATATATTTTAAAATATATAAATCTTTTCACTTGAATTTTTTTTTTTTGAAGGCCTAGACTCTATTTTTATGTGAAATGTTGCTTTTATAAATAAAAAAATTATAAAAATATATTAAAAAAAATTATATATTAATTCTAATGGAAAAAATAGCTCATAAAAATTATATAATTAATGCAAAGTATCATAAAAATCTTTAAAAATTCTAAATAATAAAGAAAAATTATTATTGAACAAAAATATATTTGAATGGTTTTCCTGGGAAAAAAAAAGTTACATTTTAAGGCTTCGGTCACTTTTGACCGAAACGAAGCTAAGTGTAACCCCTAAACGAAGAAGCCGTGCGATATAAAAATAATGTGAATTTTATTCATACATGGTAAGAAAATTGTTGTCAAGAGCATGTGGGGTAGTTAAATGTTGAATGTTAATTGGTAATTTTTTTCCCCTGAAAAATTTAACAGTATTTTTTATCAGAATTGAAAACAGTGCAACATGTTCAACAAAAAAATATTTTTCTTTATTCCTCCCACACAACTGTGCCTCTCATTTGGTTTCAGTGCAGTTAAATGACTTAAATAGTTGGTGGTCTTGGACCTCAGACCAAAAAGTGGTGTAAATAGTTTTGAAGTGGTGTAATTGCTTTGACGAAGTGGCATGAATCTCTCTCGCCGCAGTCTCTCTTTCTCTTTTTCATCTCTTAAGGCTGCTGCAACTTGTTTCATCTCATCTGCCATGTGTCGCAGAGCTCAGCACCTGTAACATATCCTCAGCACACTGCATTAGTGTGGGCACAATGAGAGAAATGACACAT
Source organism: Gila orcuttii (assembly GCA_026230005.1). Taxonomy (NCBI): domain Eukaryota; kingdom Metazoa; phylum Chordata; class Actinopteri; order Cypriniformes; family Leuciscidae; genus Gila; species Gila orcuttii. Next base: position 24,090,084 of record JAPDVR010000015.1, read on the forward strand.
GTGACCTGCAGCTGTTGTCTCACATCGCTCAGCTGTTGCACTTAGGTAAACAAGAGGGAACGGGTAGGATTTTCACTATTGGTCTTCTCTTAAATGCTGAAATTAGAAAGTGTTGATAGCTTTAATACTGGCGAAGACAAGTTGGGGCTACAACAGGACACTCGAGACGGCCTCCAAACTTCAGGGAGGTAGAACAAGGATGGCATATTGTCCTCACGAAACATTTGCCACAATTGTTCGAATGGTTGTTTACAAAATACCTTAAGAAATTGTTTCCAAACTGGTCTTCAGTTTTTATATTCCTAAAGATCATCTATAGGTACTGGAGGAAACTTAGTTGTTTGTACTTGTAATTAGAGGTGTGTGATATCACGACTTTTGACTGTGGACGATTAAAATGTCTCTGCGATCTGCTTTTGAAGAATTACCGTAGTATCGTGCTATACTGTGTATTCTATCAGTTGTAGTTCTGGCACCTCCATCCCAACATACTGTGCAATGCGCCGTACATTCACAGTGTCCGTGCCGGTGTTGGTGTGTCCGTGCCGGTGTGTCCATGCTGATGCCGATGTCAGTGCCGTTGTGTCCGTGCTGGTGTCCGTGCCAGTGTGTCTGTGCCGGTACCGGTGTCCGTGATGGTCCGTGCCGGTGTTCGTGAGAGTCTCGTTACCAAATCAAATGAAATTTTTTTGCCGCATCGTGTCGGTGTGTCTGTGCCGGTGTGTCCATGCCGGTGTCCTTGTCCGTGCTGGTGTGTCCGTGCCTGTTTTTGTTTCCGTGCCAGTGCTTGTGTCCGTATCCATGTCGGTGTCTATGCCGGTATCCGTGCTGATGTCCGTGCTGGTGTGTCCGTGCCTGTGTCAGTGTCCGTGCCGGTGTGTCTATGCCTGTGCCGGTGTCCGTGCCGGTATCCGTGCCGGTGTCTGTGCCGGTGTGACCGTGCCAGGTGTCCGTTCCGGTGGTCCGTGCCGGTGCCCGTCCGGTGTGTCCATGCCGCTGTGTTCGTGGCCGTGCAGATGTCCGTGTCCGTGCCGGTGTGTCCATGCCGGTATCCGTGTTGGTGTCTGTGCCGGTGTGTCCGTGCCGGTATCCGTGCTGGTGTCTGTGCCGGTGTGTCCGTGCCGGTATCCGTGCTGGTGTCTGTGCCGGTGTGTCCGTGCCGGTATCCGTGCGTGTGTCCGTGCCGGTGTGTCCATGCCGGTATCCGTGCTGGTGTCCGTGCCGGTGTGTCCATGCCGGTATCCGTGCTGGTGTCCGTGCCTGTGCCGGTGTCCATGCCGTTGTCCCCGTGCTTGTGCCGGTGTCCGTGATGGTCCGTGCTAGTGTCCGTGCCTGTGTCCATGCCGGTATCCGTGCCGGTGTTCGTGAGAGTCTCATGTAACCAAATTTGCCAGTCAAATTTGCGTTTTTTGGCGCGACGTGTCGGTGTGTCCGTGCCGGTGCTGGTTTCCATGCCGGTATCCTTTACGGTGTCCGTGATGCTTTGCCGTCACAGGAGTAAATACAATTTTTACATTACATAAATATATTAAAATAGAAATATTGTCACATTTAGTTTTGGGTTTTGATTTATGTTCATGTTTCATGTCTATTATTTTGAAATTCTCATAGTCATGTTTCCTGTTTGTCATGTGTTTCCCTTGCCATCATGTAATTATGTCTTGTGTATGTCTTATTGTTTGACTGTATTGATTGTTCACAGGTGTTTCTTGTTAGTCATTAGTCTTGGTGTATAAATAGCCCTCATGTTTCCATTGTGTCTTGTCTAGTTTTGTTTGTGTTTGTCTGTTGGTGAGTGTTATGTTACCAAGTCAAATTCACGTTTTTTTGTTGTGTTGGTGCCTGTGTACGTGTCAGGTTTGTCCATGTCTGTGTAATAGTAATCATGCTGCTGTTTGTTCTTAAAGGGATAGTTCACCCAAAAATGAAAATTCTGTCCTTATTTACTCACTCTGTTGTTACTAAAACAACAAAAAACAAAGAGAAAATCCCTCACTGCTCTGATACTTATTAAAGCTACTAATAAAGTTCTCAATGTATAATTTATACAGTTTATAAAGTCTATGTAGTGTTTTATTTTTATATTTCTTTATTTAAATTTCTTTCTTGAATGCTTCTGTTATATACACCCAGGGCCGCCCGTGGCATAGGCAGTATAGGCAAATGCTAAGGGCGCCGGCGCCTTATACCCTAGGGGGGGCGCCAGAGCCGCGTAAGGAACTTTCCGCTTTTATTGTACTTCATTAACACTGCAACGAGTGGAGCAATTACATAAGCCTTCCAGTGGCGCACAAAGTGGGTATGCCGATATGTGTAGCGGAGTAGGCGCCCTCATAAGGTTTCATCATAGAATTTTGACAGGGGACCCCCCTCCAATAATATCGCGAGCGGGCGCGGGTGTAGTGAGTACGAGTAGTGAGTTGTCGTCGAAAAAGATGGATAAAGGGGCTAAAATAGAAATAGCCCATTCGTTTTGTTTTGTTTTGTTTTGCTTAATCGGCGGCGCTGGGTTAGTGCTGGTGTAATGCATTGGTCAAAAAAAAGTCAGTGTTAGCTTTTTTTCTGACACCGCATGAAACGCGTAGATCAGCGGTTCCCTTTCGAGAGGTCTCTCCTATTGCGTAAGTAGCTTACGCTATGGGAAAACTCCTTTTCTCGAGAATATTGAAGTCTTTATGTAAAACGCATTGCAGCTGCACAGCTGACAGCAATGAACGAAGGAGCTCGGTCATTGGCTGTGCTGCGGCAACTTGCTCGAACCAATGACGGGGCGACTCTGAATGCGCGACCAATGAGCGCGCTTCGCGCCCGCGCGCGTCAGAGCCCGCCAAGATGGGCGTGGCCAAGCTATATATTGGGCGCCCCGTCATGAGAGTTCTTTAGATTTAATCTCCTTCAGCGAACACCTTCTTCGCTGGATCCTCCGGATTATTGAAAGCCTTCGCCGCCGTGGAAAAGCATACCAGCGGGATTGCTACGAGGACTTCGGCACCTTCAGCCGCCTTCGAACACCATCCTACTGAGCCATCCGGCGCGCCACACACGCAAATATTTTACATCTGTTCGCCCCGCGACATTTGTAAAAGAGCAATTTTTCTGAGGCGTTGTTTCAAATGCCTTCCTGCACGTCGTGCAGAGAGCTTCTCCCGGACGGGGATCGTCACATCATCTGCGCACGCTGCCTGGGCCGGAACCACGCAGAAGCTGCTTTGACCAAGGGCGGATGCCCGGAATGTGACGACCTGGGTCTCTCCACACTGCGGGCTCGCTTCGCCGCTTTCGCCGCGAGCGAGCCCATCGCCGCCACCCCTCTGTTTGAGCCGCGTTTAAAAAAAAAAAAAAAAAAGCGCTGTTCACAGAGGCTTCCTGAACCTGAGCTCAGTGACGTCACGCCGAGCCAGTCTCCGCGTGCTTCACCACCGCTCTTGCCTTCCCCACCGCCGGTTCAGTTCACTCAGCCGGACCCACACCCCTCTAGCAGAGCGGTGGGCCTTGTGACTTTCGGCGCGTCCGAGGACGACGGGGGAGTGGATGACAGCCTGTCCATCGATGCTGCATCTGACGACTGGCCGGGCTCCATTTTCGACCCCGCCCCGTCGACGCTAGCTAGCACGAGTGCGGGCTCCACCATGGATACGGAGATTATCCGCATCCTCTCGAAGGCCGTGGAGGACCTCGGGCTCGATTGGTGTTCTCCGCCAAGTCATGGAAAGCCCCCCACTCTGCGCGCCTAAGGCCTTCTTTTTCTTCTTCGCTCTCCTCAGTGGACGGCGCGAAGGAAAGAGGCTACGAGGGAACGCCGCCCCACGAGGAGGCCGTGGCCAATCATCTCTGCCCGCCCTCCACCACCGGATGGAAAGCCAAAGCTTCCCACTCCTCGAAGCCCTGCCGCACTACCTCTGCTCTCGCCGGTCGCGCCTACGCCGCCGCCGGCCAAGCTGCATCAGCGCTTCACTCAATGGCGGTACTTCAAGTGTTCCAAGCCAAGCTTCTCCACTCTATGGACGAGTCTGGCCCCGAACCCGAAGCCTTCAGGGACCTACGCAGCGCAACTGATAGCTCTGCGAGCCACGAAGGCCACCGCCCAGTCTATTGGCCGTGCTATGGCTAATTTGACTGTTCTCGAGCGCCATCTGTGGCTGACTCTGACTGAGATGAAGGACGCGGATAAGGCGCCATTTCTCGACGCGCCTATCTCCACCAGCGGGCTGTTTGGACCGGCGGTTAAAGGTTTCGCCGAACGCTTCACTGAGGCCCAGAACGCTTCACAAGCTATGCGTCATTTCCTGCCAAAGCGCTCCAGCTCATCGCAGAGCAGACAGAGACCGCCACAGCCGCAGCGGGCTAGAACATCTCCCACCGCCTCTCAGCCCGCGCCTCAGGCTGACGCTCGACGCCGCTCGCGCTCTCAAAAGCCGTCCTAGCCACAGAAATGAGAAGAGAGAGTGCGTGTCTCGCAAAAACCGTACCACTCTCTCTGCAAAAGCTCAAACATTACCCAGTCCCCTTACAGGCGGCTGGATATGTCCATACAGCAGTCAATGGGCCAGTCACAGAGCTCGCTCATCTGCAAACAAACGCCGTTTTTACGGCGACGCACAGAAGACACAAAAAATAGTATTTTTCTGCCTGCGTCACTAAGGGTTAACATGTCCACAAAGTGTGCATTCCCAGATACTGTCAAAACAGTGCCAAATTCATTCCCAGCTCAGGCTGCGCTTCCCATGAATGTAGATCACGTGCCTACGGTCATGTACGCACCACTACACACAAGCACTGTTCACACAGTTATAAATTCATCCCCAGTAAAAGCGGGAAACATTATAAAGGTGACGCGTGTGCCTACCACTGTTTATGCATCCCCACTTATAAACACTGTCCTTACAGTGTCAAACACAACCTCAGCTCAGGCTGAGCTATTCATCCCATATCTGTACACGCAGCGGCATGGGAAAACATTCCAGATATGCCGAAATGGGTATTGAATATAGTAAAGCACGGATACTCGCTCCAGTTCGCTCGCAGACCACCACGTTTTACGACTGTGGTCGAGATGAAAGTAAGAAAGGAGTGTTCACATGTTCTACGCACCGAGGTGCGCAAACTAATAGAAAAGGGTGCTGTGGAAACTGTTTTCCCCCTCTCTGAGCGGGACAGGTTTTTACAGCCGCTATTTTCTCGTCCCGAAAAAGGATGGCGGTCTCCGCCCCATCCTAGATCTCAGACACCTGAACAAGGCACTAATGATTCGCTCGTTCAGAATGTTAACAACCAAGCATATCCTCGCGCAAGTACGCCCAGGAGATTGGTTTCTCTCAGTGGATCTGAAAGATGCTTACTTTCACATTCCAATAACGCCTCATCACAGGCCGTTTCTGAGATTCGCTTTCGAGGGACAGTCATACCAGTACACAGTACTTCCGTTCGGCCTGTCCCTGGCTCCCCGTACATTCACGAAATGTATGGATGCAGCACTTTCCCCCCTAAGACGAAGGGGAGTGCGAATACTGAATTATCTCGACGATTGGCTGGTTCTAGCACAATCAGAGAGTCAGTTGATAACACACAGATCTTGGATTATCAGCCATTTAGAATGCCTGGGTCTAAGAATCAATTTTGCAAAAAGCATACTATCTCCCAGCCAGAGGATTTCTTTCCTGGGAATAGTTCTAGACTCGATGCAAATGACAGCGCGTCTCTCATCATAGCGCGCGCTTACCATCCGGCGCCTTGCAACATCATTCAGGGCGGGCGCGCGCGCCCCCGTCAAACGGTTTCAGAGGAAACTCGGTCACATGGCCTCAGCATCGGCCGTACTCCAGCTAGGATTGTTGCATATGCGCCCTCTCCAACGCTGGCTCAAAGAGCCGCGTCCCTACTCACGCGTGGCGTTCGGGCCACTTTTTAATCAGAGCGAACCACGGCTGTATAAAAGCCCTGACGCACTGGAAAGCCGCCGACTGGTACCAGTCAGGCGTGAGTCTGGGTGTGAACACAAGGAGAAAGATGATAACGACAGATGCCTCCAAAATAGGTTGGCGGGCCCTTTACGAGGGCAGGCCTGTCTCCGGCTTTTGGTCAAACCCGGAGAAGCGCCTACACATAAACTGTCTGGAAATGAAAGCGGTCGCTTTGGCTCTCAGAGCCCTGCTCCCACATCTAAAAAAAAAAAAAAAAAACGAACACGTCCTGGTCCGAACGGACAACATGACGGTAGTGTCGTACATAAATCGCCAGGGTGGACTCAGGTCGAGCTCCATGCATTCAATGGCCAGGAGACTCATTTTATGGTCCCAGCACAACTTGCGCTCGCTGAGAGCAGCGCATGTGCCAGGCGCCCTGAACCAGGGGGCAGACATGCTATCCAGAGGCAAGATTCTCCCAGGAGAATGGGCTCTCAACCCGCTGACGATTCAGTGGTTATGGAAAACCTTTGGCAAAGCGGAGATCGACCTCTTCGCCTCCAAGGAGAACGCGCACTGCTCTTTTTTCTTCACAAAAAGCACGGACGCGCTCGCCGAGAGTTGGCCGAGCCGCCCCTTATATGCCTTTCCCCCGATCGCGATGCTGCCACAGGTCATCAGTCGGGTCAGAGAGGAGAAAAACGCAGTGCTGCTGATAGCCCCACTCTGGAAGAACCAAACATGGTTTCCAGATCTGATGCAAATGCAATCTGCACCACGGCCGATTCCACTGAGGCCAGACCTCCTCAGTCAGGCCAGCGGGATGATATTTCAGGCCCTGTGGATCTGTGGGCCCTTCATGCATGGCCCCTCAACGGGTTCCCAGGAACCTCGCGAGCGGAGCACTAAAAACCATCGCTGAGGCGCGGGCGCCCTCCACGAGACGCTTATATGCCCAGAAATGAAAGTGTTCAGTGACTGGTGTAATGCCAAGGGCACCTTAAACAGCTCTCGCTCAAGACTGCGCTCTTGCTGGCACTCGCCTCGGTCAAGAGAGTGGGCGACCTGCACGCGCTTTCGACAAGCGCTGCCTGCCTAGAATTCATTCCTAACGACTGCAGGGTGGTCCTTAGGCCGAAACAGGGGTATATTCCTAAAGTGCTCACCACTCCCTTCAGAGCACAGGTTATCTCCCTAACTGCGCTTTCGTCTCCAGCAGACGAACACGACGCTAATCTACTCTGCCCCGTTAGGGCTCTCAGAGTGTATTTGGAGCGTTCTGCCCTATTCAGACAGACAGAACAACTGTTTGTATGCTTTGGCGACCGTACGAAAGGTTCCGCCGTTTCAAAGCAGAGAATCTCTCACTGGATAGTTGAAGCTATAGCGCTGGCTTACGAAGCTAAGGGACTTCAATACCCCTGGGGAGTCAAAGCACACTCCACCAGGAGTGTGGCTTCTTCCTGGGCATGGTCGAGCGGGATACCGATCGAGGATATTTGTGCGGCGGCAGGCTGGGCCTCACCGTCCACATTTATCAGGTTCTACAACCTACAGGTCCCGACATTGCATTCCAATGTGCTATCAGCATGATGCTAGTTGAACTGCGAGTTCGCATCTAGATTATGTATGTGCTTGTGTCACACTGAGCGCCTTCTAGCCGCTCTGTATTTTTTCCCACATATAAAGCTCGCCTCTGCCGGCTAGTTGGATGATAACTTTGATTTTTAGCTCAGGCACCTGCCTCTGGCTATCATAAGGCGAAGTTCAGCACGAACGGCATTTTGCATGGTGTTCCCATAGCGTAAGCTACTTACGCAATAGGAGAGACCTCTCGAAAGGGAACGACTCGGTTACTAACGTAACCTCGGTTCCCTGAGAGGAGGGAACGAGTATTGCGTAAGCTGCCGTGCTTGTGCTTGGTTAGTTCGCTTCAGTCGTTTTAACCTAAAGAACTCTCATGACGGGGCGCCCAATATATATCTTGGCGGGCTCTGACGCACGCGGGCGCGAAGCGCGCTCATTGGTCGCGCATTCAGAGTCGCCCCGTCATTGGTTCGAGCAAGTTGCCGCAGCACAGCCAATGACTGAGCTCCTTCGTTCATTGCTGTCAGCTGTGCAGCTGCAATGCGTTTTACATAAAGACTTCAATATTCTCGAGAAAAGGAGTTTTCCCATAGCGTAAGCTACTTACGCAATACTCGTTCCCTCCTCTCAGGGAACCGAGGTTACGTCAGTAACCGAGTCGTTTTCTTGATTGACACTGGGCTGGCCCAGAAAAATGCTGGCGCAAAAAAAAATCTCGCCTAGGGCAACCAAAGGGCTAGAGCCGGCCCTGTATACACCTACTGTAGCTGAATTTTTTTTTTTATATTATCTTGTGTATATGTAACGTGTATCTTTGTTATCTTTTAATAACAAAGAAAATATTTTTATCTTCACCTCTTTGGGCTAAATGTCTGCCATTCTTTTTTATTTTATACTTTGTTACCTTGTAAGGCTTTGTTTTTTAAATAGGGACATTAGTTTGGCTGTGATGCTCAGTTCACTTTAAAATAGTAAAACCAACATGAAAAAGAATTGTAATAAAATTGTGAATCGTGATTAAAACACCAAAACAGAAAAATTTGTACAGAAAATTCCTTCATATTAACAGTACGTTGTGCCCTATGTTTATAACTTTTCTTAGAGTGTGTCTAAATGTATTTAAGAAATACACTAGCGCTCAATAGTTTGGGGTTAATAAGATAAATACTTTTTATTTAGCAAGGATGCATTAAATTAGTCAAAGTGACAGTAAAGACATTTACATTGTTACAAAAGATTTCTATTCCAAATAAATGTTCAATTCAAACTTTCTAGTTATGAAAGAATGAAAAAAAAAATGGTGCAGAACAATCATTTTCCACATGGATAATAATAATAATAAATGTTTCTTGAGCACCAAATCAGTATATTAGAATGATTTCTGAAGGATCATGTGACACTGAAGACTGGCTGCTTTAGTAATGATTATATTCAATATAAAACATGATATAAAAAGGATACAATGAATTGACAAAATACCATAACATTTTACACAAATCTTGTAATCATTATGTATATTGTATATTATATTTTTTTAGACATGTTGGAAATGCTAGAACATATAAATAAATAATTCAGTTCATATGGGCTTCAGCTGCCAAAAAAGGTACACCTGTTTTATGTGGTTTTAGTCTATTGAAAATGAAACCATTTCATCAGTTTCTGCTATATGCAAACTCAGGAATTGGACGTCCTGTTATTTCTCCATGTTGCACAAAGAGATATTCAGAAATCACGGGAGATTTGCTTGTTTTAGTAGCACCTCCATCAGCACTGCAATTCAGTTCGAGGCAGGTAGAACAAGCTGTTTGTTTTTCTTGATACTATAACCAAGACTGAAGTCACGTATGAGATCGGTCTGCTGACTCTGATTTACTTTGCTTATTGTATAATGTCATTTTAACAGGCATTTTGATTTGATTTCTGAGAATGTGCAAAATAGCCCAACCTCTGTTCAGACGGAGGAAAGGGGCAGCTTTCATTTTCATGTCATCCTACTGATGAGGAAAAGTGTTGAACCACTGCCGTCTTTCGTCCAAGTGAGCACTTTTTCTTCAGAACGGATTTCGTGTTCGTTTAAAACTTTCAGCCGGTCCACAAAAATCCCCCTACTTAATTTTATTAGGAAATTACAGCCGTGCTTACCATGACGACGAGTCCAACATCATTAAGGTGAGCCCTCAGGCATCAGCTGCATTGGTTCTCTCCCACTAAGTGTAACATGAGTAACTTATTGAATATCACACCTCATAAAACCATTGGAGAATGTAGTATAACAATAAACTCCCACTCAGAATGAAGGTCTGACCCCTGAAAGAGTTCCCACATGCTCCTTCCTTACTTGACCTAATTTGAAGTGTTTCAGTATATACTGAAGTAAGCAAACACGGCTGATCCCACTTCCCAGATTGTGTTATTAATGATGTTTTTAGATCTTATCATGATAAACACCAAAAAAAGCACGCATTTGACAGCAAAGATGGGTTAAATGACACAAATAGACATTAAAGAGGAACTATTTGGTCACAAAATGTGCATGTTATGTCTGTCCCAGGCACTGACAAATGGGACTTTTTTGGTATATTAGGGTAAATATTTACCCGTTGGGGAATGAGCAAGATACTCTGTTTGATTTCCAGAGTTCAGTGTCATTTGATCTGTTGTTTAGAGAATTGAGAGCTTGGTAAACAGTCAGTCGTCCTACATCTGCCTGCTGTTTATGTGTGCTGGGCCTCGAAGCCCTTGAAGCTGGACCACACAAGCAAAGCTTATTGAGACTGCAGTCAGATGTTGAGTGATGACAAAACAGTCCTCTCACTTTCATGTTCTTATTGCTGATATAAACATAAAGTATTGTGCTTGTTTATTTCAGCAGAAATTTTCCAACATGAAAACAATTACTTGGCTCGTGACTATACATGCAGCTGTTAAACGTTGCAAAATTTAGTAAACAAAACATGTAATATTTATAACACAATCCCCCGATTTCACAGGCAAGGCTCAAGCCTAGTCCCAGACTAAAATGCATTATTTAGCTGTTTTAACTTAACACAACTTGTACTGACATACAGTATGGAATAATTAACGATGGGCCATTGAATTATTGAAAAATAATGCACACCCTACGCCTCGAGTGCGGATTATTTTTCTATAATTCAACGATCCGGAGTCAATTATTCCACTTATTCCGATTATCACACCTCAAAACATTGTTCAGATGATGTATTTTTTAAGACATTTGTCAGGTTTTTGTCCTTAAAACGGTCGTGTATGTATGACTAATTTCTTACGCATCTAATCCCAAGCCTCCGTTGCTATTTCCAAAAAGTCATTTTAGAGCTAGTAACGGAGGCTTCAGCCACTGATTATTATTATTATTATAATACTAGTTATTAGAGAGTTGTCAAGTGTGTATGAATTATCTCAGTCTGTGTGTCTCTCAACAGTGTTCAGCAGCATCAGTGTCTCTACTAATAGCGAAACTGTAAGTCGATCTGCTCCAAGAACAGAGCCGTTATTACATCGCTAGTGAGAAATGTCTTGTTGCTTTTAAGTTGTTAAACTATTTTACTGATAAAATTGTCAGGGCAGCGCTGACAAGACGTTTCTGTGAAAGTGTGTGTCCATACATAATAAAACGTAATTTTGTGGCAAAAACATGGAAATAATTTGTTGTTTTTATCCTGTTGTTTACCATATTTATTTGCTTGGTCATCGTTGTGGGTTTTGGTTCTTTTGTTGTTGTAGGCTGTGACCTTTGAAATAAATGAAATCATTTGGCGAAGTGATATGGAACTGTATGGTCAAGACTGTATGGTCAAGATCCGCCTGGAATTACTTTAGCCGTGTGTTTCCCTGAAAATACACACCTTATAATCAGGCCCGGATTAAGAGGACTTTGGGCCCTGGGGCTATAGCAACACCAAGGGCCCCCTTTCATCTGATTGCCAAGCCACAGTCTTCTACCGCAATAAATATTTTTTTATTGTTATTAAAGCTGCAGTCCGTAGCTTTTCCTCTTTGTCGCCATCTCTGTTCGAAAACTGCAATTGCAGTTATTTGCGGAATTATCAACTTTACGTGGGTTGTACATCGGCATGAAACAGCGCGGATGAATCCAATGTTTTGAGGTGAGTGTGCGGCTGCTAATCACCGCGTTATAAAATAACGTCTGAACAAGTAAGTAACATCCACTTTTGTTCTGATCAACTAAGGGGAAAAAAAGCATTGCAGTAAATCTTATTTTGTATAAACAAATAACAATCATAGTGCTATGAAATAAACGGTGTATGAACAGAATCCCTGTTATGCATAAACGTGTTATAATATAACATAATATAAACATCTTACGACAGGAAAATTTTGATATGGAATATCATGATAAAAATGACTCCACATAATTTCTTGGTTCATTTTGGGAACATTTTATTGATAAAACATTTTTACCCCCTCCCCTTCCATAAGTGCATTTACTCCAGATATGAACTCAAAAACATAAAGGTTGCCAAAATCAGCAAAAACATTACTCATACTTCAGTCATACTTCCTCAATAAGTACTTAACCGTGAATAATTTAAAAGGATAGTTCAACAACATCACCCTCATGTTGTTCAAAACCTGTATGCATTTATTTCTTCTGCTGAACACAAAAGAAGATATTTTAAAGAATGTTGGTAACCAGACAGTTGACGGCACCCATTGACTTCCATAGTAGGAAAAATATATATTAAGTCAGAGACTACGGTAAACTGTCTGGTTACTAACACTATATAAAATATCTTCCTTTGTGTTCAGCATAAGAAAGAAATTCTTTCAGTTTGAACAACATGAGTGTGAGTAAATGATGACAGAATTTTTATTTTTGGGTGAACTTTCCTTTTACATAGGGTCTTACAGTTAAATAGTCTTTTTTCTACCTTTAGCAGAGCAGAAATCCTTTATGATATCATTAAAATCCAGTCACTGTCTTAATAAGCGAGACATTCATTCAACCGATTTGTTCAAACGGCTGTTTGATTCAACGACGAAGCAAACGAGGAGTCATTTAATCATTAAATGAACCCATTTGTTCAAAACGCGTATTATTCAGTAACGAATCACCACTATCAGTTTCAGAGATTATTTCTGCTGTGGTTTCATTTTGGAATTTTCATCGGCGAAGTGACGACAAACCAAAACGTAACTCTCAATGTTAACTTATTGGTCAACTCATTTATTGTTGCATAACATACATCACATTAGCAATTGTGCTGATATTTGGGGAAAACTGCGCTTTTACTTGTGATATATTTATTTTATATTATGTAATTTAACAATAAGACAAAAACTCATCGGGGCAAAAAATGCCCATGTAGACCTTGGATGTTGGACCTAGATGTTCGTCAAAAAACAGTAATTCGGCCGGGGATTTTTACACGGGTGAGTGGTGGGAGAAAAAACACTGACATTCTGGATTCAGACTGCAATAAAATCACCGACTAGCCCCTATAAATATTGAAAATACCTTACGACTCCACGAGAAACAATTACCATCCAAATAGTGCTTAACTCATTAACTTACTTCAGCTGCTTGCTTACCTTCTTCGACGTATAAAACACGCAGATCGGTGACGATGCAGGAGCGTGAAGCTAACTGGGCTGCGGCCGCTGCACTCGGGGTCTTCCACAGGCACGGATGAAAGTGAACCAAAGTATTTAGTTAGTTTAGGAATTTTTGCTTCCCTTTTCTGTCTTTCGAGTTTGTTTTTCCTTTTTTGTGCACCACTATCACTTTTTTTTTCATCATTTTTGCACTCTAGCGAGCGATTTATACGTTACCCATGTTCTATCTACGTGAAAGCATAACGAAAAGAGGCGTTTCCCAACGTCATGGCGCAAATTGTAGAGTTAATTGGATTGGGCGGTGAATTATATCAGTCAGGCACATTTTCCAATAATTTCTTATTTTATTATACAAAAATCAACCACCTATGATTTGACAATCTCATTTCCTCCAGCCAATCACGGGCCCCCTAATCCTGCGGGCCCTGGGGCTTCAGCCCCACCTAGCCCTTATGTTAATCCGGCCCTGCTTATAATGTTCGTAAACCAATCAGATTCAAACATTCAACTGCCTCGTAGTTTAACTTAAAATATGTCAGTGCCATTGTTTTGTCTCAAGACGCACGCTAGTAATGTTTTTTCAAAGGTATGTTTATAAAAACTAAATGAAACCAGGCCAATATGTCTTATTTATATTCATCTATTTTCTAAACTGTCCCAAATGTACCTACCTAATATATGTTTGTGGTGAGCAGTGGTTTATGCTTAATTGTATAGCGCACTTTTCACTTCAATATATCCTAAAAGTAAAGGTATCCTAAAAGCAATTTTTTTTATAATATTATATACTTATAATATTAAATAAATAAAAGGGTACTTTAGTGTAATTAAAGAGAGTAGGCCTACACATTCATGTCTATGATTCTTAAAACACTTACACTTTTAAAAAGTGCCTTTTGTAATAATGTCAAATTAAAAGTTATACTTTTAAGTATGTTTTAAATAATGTTTTAGGGTACGGTTACACAACAACGATGTACTAAAAACGGAAAAGTTTTTCCTCTGTGTTTTTCGTGTACTGACGATAGCTTTGTCAAAACGATCCCCGTTCACATGGATCCGCGAAAATGACAAAAAAAGGCTGTGTTATGCATCCAGGCCAGTAGTTGTTGATGTCTAAAGAAACACTATATGCGCCCATAGACTGAACGCAAGTGCATGACGTCACCGTTTTCACAAATTTGCTTTTTTGTAGTTTACATGGAGACAATAACAGTACCGTTTCAGTATCGAAAACGGTGTTGTGTAAATGACCCCTTTGTATCTTCTGTCATGCTTTAAAGTACACCTGTTTTATGGGTTGACTATCATACTAAAGCACCTGCAAAGAAGTACTTGTAGTGTGTTATTTGATATTAAATTAAAAGTTAATATAGGTTAAATTTAAATGTTATTTAAATTGAAACTTCATCATTACTAATGTGTAATTGTAAATATATTTAAATACATGACATATGCAAGTTTTAATGGAAATTATTTTAGTAAGCCTACCATAATTGCTTTTCAGTACATATGGCAGTAAAGTGAGGTGAACTAATCCTTTATGTTACATATAAAGATGTACTTAAATCCTACTCAAGTGATTTCAACTAATTGCATTTCATATAAATTATCATTTATTTTCATTTAATTGTAAATGACATGCATTAATAAAAAAATATTACTGTAATATTATTATTATTGTAAATATTACATTCAGTTCCCACTTAGTCTTTCAGAGTATATTATTTCTGTAATAATTAGAGTACTCTTTTAAAAAAATATGCTAAAGTGTACTTCTTAGTCACCAGGGCATTATTCTTCAAACTGTGGTGTGAAGTTCTGGAAAAAAAAAAAAAAAAAAAAAATAAAAAAAATAAAATAAAAACCGTGTTATGAAAGTTATGGGTAGCTATTTATTTAGCCACTTTTAGTGGTTGATTTTAAATTTTGAGAATTTATTTTGGCTACTTTTCCAAATACTTTTATAGATTCTTTTTATTTAGGATACATAAAATGTGAGCTATAAAATGAGCCTTAGCAAAACAAAGGACTCATCAACTAGTGAACTGTTGAGTAAAAATTTTACTAGTGAAAAGTTGGCTCATTTAGATTAATTAGCTATATAGCAGTTAATTCATTCATCTAAACCAATTGATTAAATGAAATAGAAACAAAACAGCCATCTATCAAAATGATGGAAAGGAGAAAGTGAGGCTATTTCAAGATACAGGGTAGTTTATACACTATTTAAACCACATGAATTTGTTTTGAGATATAGGTGGTTTCCCCAGATTAGGGGTATTACGTTTGCAACTTTTATTTTGCTTATCTGCAATTATCTGGAAGCTCGTTTTAAAAAACATTCAATTTTCAGAAATCACTGCTGCAGTCAAAGCAAGCATAGCTTAGACATGATGAACAATACATTTCCCAGGTTTTTTTTTTTTAATTATTGCCTTATTCCACATAAATGTCTTTTCTGTTACAAGCAGTATCATTATAAATTATCAGTGGAAATTCCCTGTAGTAAAAACACAAACCCCTTTAATGTGAGTGGAAACAACTTGTTATCTTGTCAGCAGTATTTCAATCAGGACAGCACGCTTAAGGGTGAACAGCTTTATTAACAGCTACATCTCAAATGGAAATCCCCCATCAGACTGCACTTGTTTGTGTCCTTTACCTGCTCAGCATCTTCAAGAGATCTTTGAAATCTGAATCCACACACTACATGTGACGCGCTTAAGGTCGTAGAATCAAAAATATGCCCTCTGCTGGCCGCATGTCAGAGTCAGAAACAATACTAGCAGCTCTTTTTTTAAAGTTAAATGAGATATAAAGTAATTACAGCAGTTACTTTACAGCAAGATCCATAAATGTGTAGTGTGTGGCGTCGTGAAGTGTATAATGTCTGTTAAATAGAAAATTTGGTGAAATTTGTCAACTCAAATCTGCAGACTGACTCTGACTAACTGTTCTTAAAAATTGTTCTAAGATATGTTAATATGTATATCCATATAAATAAAAACTTTCTTGTGCGTCATTGCAGCTACAGAGTGATTAGTCATATAAAAGTCAAAATAATGGGATAATGAGAACAAATGCATCATCTTCAAGCTTTAAAGATCATGTGAAAGTGCATTTAACCACTATGTGGCGCCAACTAACTGGATATTTCAAATGAAAACATGATTTTTCTCTTTAAATAAGACCAAACATTTTCTAATCTTAAAATATAGACAAAAAAACAACAAGGTCACACTTCTTCGACTGTCATTTGGCCTTTGTGAAACTGACCTTCTGTTAATGTTATCAAGGTCAGTTCTGCTCAACTATCTTCTGTCTACTGATATGATTATGATTAATAATTATTACATTCCATTATCAACACTGATATAGCATATTTTGAAGGACCGTGGACAGAGGCCTGTCAGTTGTTTCGTCCTCACTTTCTTTTACAGTCTTATATTTTTGCTTACTGTATTGTTATTATTAGTGCAAGCAAACACAACAGTTGTGGTGTTTAAATGTTCAACACTATTTACTCTATACATACTTAGAGAATGACAACTCTCAGCTTTTGACCCTTTCCTTCACATATTCCTTAAAGTGATGCTGGAACGCTTCACTCTGCAGGACCCAGGTGGGAATGGACTGCACAATCCCGCCCTATAGGAGAATTACACGTTGGTCAGAAACAATACACGCACAGAAATCACACACACTCTTTTAAAGGGACATTGTCTATGAATTTCTCCCATCTAGCGGTGAAATTGTATTTTGCATTCAAACGAATTGTGCTCTCCAGTGCCTCGCTTTTTCAAATGAGTGTTGCATCTACGGTAGCTGTTATGTACCAAAAAGCTATGACAGGATGTCTTCTAATAGGACTTCGTCGAGTTTTCCTTCGGGTGAACAGGTTTGTTATTTCAAACAAACTGCAACTTGACACAACGAACAAACGAATGTAACAGTATGAATAATAACAGTGCAATGTAGCCTTTTAAACTTGCCGGGGCAGTGACAATCGCCTCTCACTGCTCCGCTCCTCCGTTTCTGCTGTTTTCAGTTACGTGACGCTGGCTCTGAACGAAAACGCGTTGTGGAAACGTGTTGGCCTAGTACTTTTTGACCCTCTCTGCTATTATAGTTTTTCAAGATGGCGGAAGGACATGGAAGCCTCCGTGGACCTACCCGTCACATATATATAAAGAATATAAATTCTTCGTTTACGAGGATAAGTCAAATAATTGGCAGAGGTATTTGTACACCATTGAGGACATATTTATGAATAAAATTATTGATTTTAGATAATAAAATACCTAAAAAACTACACATAGTCCCTTAAAAAAAGGGGGGTTTTCAGAAGTGCCATACATAGAAGAACCATTTTGGGTTCCCAAGAGAACCTTTCAGTGAACAGTTCTTAAATGAACCATTTCTTGCTTAACGTGAAGAACATTTTAATAATCTAAAAAAACATTTCCCCACTATAAATAAATAACCTTTTGTGCAATGGAAAGGTTCCATAAATGTTAAAGGTTTGACATGGAACCACTGATGCTAATAAAGAACCTTTATTTTTAAGAGTGTACTTTAACTATATTAATAAACAGAGGTCATTACCAATATGGTATGAGTGACGCTGCCATATGTTTGGTCACCAGCCTTCAGATACCTCAATGAGCTCCTCACAAACTCCTCAGCTGTGAATGTAACCATATCTGGCTTCTGATGTCCTGTCATTGATGTTGAAACCCCAAATGGAGCCACCGTCTGAGAAAAAAAAGACTTAAGGGAATGATGACATTGACATCTCACTTCTGGTTAGCAGATATGTAAATTTGATAAACACACACAAAAACCACATTATTTAACTGTTGTGTGGTTAGTAGTGTAGAAAGTTTTTTTTATTCTACCTGAATAATAATTCCCTTGGATTTATATTCAGCTTGAAGACCCTGTGAAAATCTCTCCACAAAAACCTGAACAGATATATATTAAAAATATATTTTGACGTGATATGTTGACATTGCTAATACAGTGCTTTTCAACTTTGTGTAGATGGTTTTTGTTTTATTTTATTTTTTACCTTTGATGCTGAGTACAAGGTGTAAATAGGGCAGGGTATTTTGGCTATTCCAGAAGACACATTCAGAATGACTCCTCTTCCTCTAAGGAAATACTTATTGTCAGTGTGCTTGTCATATGTTAAAATTCTTGCATTTTTATTTTTATTTTAATGGTCCCTTTTAGAATTTTTTTTTTTTTACTATAAGTAACATTGCACCTTACATGTCCACTAACTCTTATTAGAATATTAGTAGGACTCTCTGCTTAATATCTGCTAACACTTTATTGTGATGGACCCCAATAGACATTCTACTGACTATTAGTAACTTTGCAACTACATGTCAACTTATTCTGCTAACCCTAACCCCTTATTCAACTAACCCTAAATCTAACAGTCTACTAATACTCAGTTAGTTGACATGTAGGTACAACATTACTTACAGTCAACGGATTGTCTAAAGGGGATCGCCAAAATATGTGTGAAAAATGACGAGAAAACTAGTCAACAGAGAAGGCCAAACCTTTGCTGCATTCCTGGTAGGACAATTCTGCACATCTAAATATGGAGAAAAACCGTGTTAGTGCATTCTATTAAATCAATCTCTTTAGCACTGAATCAATAGTTCTCAACTGGCTTTTATTTAGGATTTTACGTTGGACGTAAAGTGGCATTAAAATTATTTAGCATCCAAAATTTCAACCAAAAACTTCAAAATTCAAACACTAAAATGTATTAATATTACACTGATCTGTACATGCAATGCAAAATTAATAACACTTAAAAATTGACATGAAATTGACAATTCTATTATTACAAATGATTCATTTGTGTATATCTTATTTTATTATTCATGTGTCCCTCATCAAAATAACTTCCCCTCCCTCTTGCAGCAACATCTCTTCTCTGATGACATGTTTACTGGTGAGGGCAGGACAACCTGTCACTCACATCAGATCACTGCAATAGCAAACTAAAACAATTCTAATTCATCTAATCAATTCTCCATGGACAAAATCAAGTCCCACCCTACATTTCTTCTTGTTCGAGAAGCCATTTCACTCAGATATACATCACAATCGGGAAGAAAAGACTATTCTAACTTACAAATTTCATTTTATGCTGAGATTTTTGCTATCTATGCACAATTATATCATTAGTTGCATTTAATTAATTGCATTTTTTCCCTTGTTTTCTGCAACCTTGTCAAAGCTGTGACTCATTTTTGGATGTGACCACTGCGACCCACCAGTTAACTTCCTTATCTATTTGTAACAGTATGAGTGAGTGGTAAAGACCCAGTTACATTTACATGTATGCATTTAGCAGACGCTTTTAAAATAGAGCAACATAAGCATTTCTTCACAGAGCCAACAATATTCATAGTGTACAGTTCTGTTTGCATTTACTCACCTTTACCATGGCTTTTACATTGCAGTTGATAACATCATGTATTCTCTAGAGACCACCACATGAAACATATAAACAACAGTTTCTGATAAATACTTTGTAATAGGCTACCAACTATTGCTTGATAGAATTTCATTTCTGATATTTGTGATATTTTATATAAAAAAAAACATGCTTCCATGTAGTTTTACAGTGGGCATTTTTCTATTACCAATATCTAAAATAATTACTACTAAATTGTTAAAGGTGGGGTAAGCGATATTTCAAAAACGCTGTTGGACGTTGTTGATATTTGAAATCAACCCAAACAAACACACCCCTCTCTTCAATCCTAACCACCATGCTCCGAGTCGGTCTCGATCCCTGATCGCCGGCATGCGAGGCGAGTGCACTACACTTGTTACATCCAGAGCCATAAGATTTTGTTTTTGTGTCCCCGAGCTGTGCTCTTTTTCTCTCTCTCTCTTCATAGGAGAAATGGTTTCCACCTGATGCCAATAATCAATGCCCTGCTGTGATTTGATGCTGGGAGGGGAAGGCAGAGCTGCCAACTCTCACGCATTGGCCGTGAGACACACGCATTTGATTGGTTTCACACGCTCACACGCCACACCCCCGATTTCTCACGCTGAAATGTCAACCCGGTCGGTCAAATGCCTGAAAGATGAGTTTATCTATAGATTTACCTGTTGAGCCACTTGTGATCGACTAGTTATGCCGCAAATGAGTTAAAATCTCCCCAAATCTAGAGCGAGCACACATGAGACAGAGAATCAGGCATCACGGCAGAGATGGAAAGGGAGCGAGAGCCGGTGTTGGAGAATTCGCCACTCGGTTGCTAGGGTGTGGTACATGATTGCTTGCGAGACAACAAACATGTCTGTACGATATTGGCTTGACTGTGTGCAACAGCTCTGAGGTCTTGTGCTTTTGTATTGTGTCTCATCTCTATTTCTGCAGTCTTTCTTCAAATCTCCCTCTTGCTCAGTCTCTCTCCTCCACTGCCATACACCCCCTAATGTTGATTGGCTACACATATTTGTTGTTGTTTGTTTGTGTGTCAGTCCGGCTAACTTTCAAACAGCGTTTTTTAAATATCGCTTACCCCACCTTTAATGGGAGCCGATACTAGTAGCATATACTGTAGTTTCATGCCCACTTTAAATAAGGGAGATATCAAAAATGCACAGAGCTGAGAAGGATCCCTGCAGGAACCGTTTGAAAGCCCTTAGTATTTATAAAGATAAATGCATGAACAATGATTGTATGAACCATAGGTGACCTCACTTCTTCCAAATCAGATGTTTCTAGTAGTTTGCAGGGTATTTGGCTCGGTAGAATCCCAACGTTGTTTACTGTGTTTAAAGGAAAGTAACAGTAAAGCTACTGTTTTTAATATAACTGCAGCTCATAATTTTACACATTGAGATATCTGATACCTACTGACCTAAAATACCAATATCCAAACCCTCAATGTTTTCTTTAATGTGTCCATATATATCGTCTTTGGTGAAGTCAGCAGCTATTACTTTGACTTTTCCTCCTGTAGTGAGCTCTGTCAGAACAAGAAAAGAAAGCTGGTTAAAAATGAGCTCTAAGACTACAGACAAAGCTAAGAAACTGAAATTTCAACAGTAAACACTTCACCGATCTTCCTGGCTGCTCTGTCAAGCTTCTCTTGATTTCTGCTGATGACGATCACATTCATACCTAGTTTTGAAAGCTGCACAGAGACAGGAAATACAAAAATTGTAAAGTCTTATGGAAACAGCCTATATCTATAGGGGATGAGCTGGTAATTTACTGCTTAAATACAGTATGGGATCTTAACAAAGAATTTGGAGCAGACTAAACTAAAGATTACTTCCTGTTCCAGATTGATTACAGGCCTACTTCACAGGTATACACATTACTCCAGTCTTCAGTGTCTCATGACTAATCATTCTAATATGCTGATTTGGTGAATCAAAACTTTTTATTATCAATGTTGAAAACATTTGTGCTGCTTAACACTTTGTATTTCTGCTTAATACTTGTAACGATCATGTTTTTCCTTTGGTTCCCGTGTTTCCTTCCTGTGTTTAGTTCCTGTTCCCTTTGTTCCAGTTGCTAGTTGGTTTCTGTGGTTACTCATTGGTTAATTGATTATGTTCACCCGAGTCTGGTTTGGTTCCTCATTTAGCCATGGATTTAAGCCCTCAGTTTGGTTCTTCTCTTTGTCCTGAATTGTCTTTACATATGTGAAGCTGTTAAGACTGATTTTTGCCTTCTGGATTGCCGTCTTTGTTTTTGCAAATAAACAAAATTTTCTGCATAGGAGTTTCTATGTTCCTCTTCCCTTGTGACAATATTGTAGTGGAAACCATGATACATTCTTTTTTCATTATTCTTTGATGAATAGAAAGTAAAAAAAGACAGCATTTATTTGAAATAGAAATATTTTGTTACATTATAAATGTCTTTAATGTCATTTATTTTAATCAATTTAATGCATCTTTGCAGAATAAAAGTAATAATTAGTGTAGTCAGTGTATATAATCTGGTCATTATAAAGATAAGCAGTCTATGATAAGCATTAACACATTTTACTGTTACCTTTTTATCCTTATACTTAATTATTACACTAATCTAATATCAAGATATAGTCAATAAAACAGTTTTCACATAGGCGGTTACCTCTTCTGCATATGCTCTGCCTATTCCATCTGACCCTCCAGTGACCACTGAAACAGAGGAAATATTCAGTATTATTCTTGAAATCGTAAACAATAAGAATAATTATTTCTCTAATTCACTGATGTGTCAGTTTATGTTGTGAATAAATGTGATCAACAACCCATTCAATCTGAGAATTTTTTTTAACAATACTTTATATAATTTACAATGTAAATAACTATGACCACATAATTTACTTCTTTTATTACAGAAAATAAACTCTCGTATCAAGTGTATGCAGAATGTGATAATCTATCTCCTATCACTCCCTCTGAGAATCTAACACACTTCAGACGATGGGTAGTCAGTGTTTTAACAGCATGTTCTTGGACAGATTGTGTGTACCTAGCAATTTAATAAACAAAAAGGAAGAATGGGTGGTGCATATGTGTGAAATATCTCTGAAATATCTCCAGAAAGTCTGGAGCTGCATCTTCTCTCCTCCACTGACTATTAGACCATCATAGAAGTTCACATTGTAGGTGGTACAAGGGAGTGGCAGGAAAAAGGGTGCTGGCGGGCCAGTGTACAATATAGAGGAAATTATGTAAGATGTAATTACTGCCTTCATGCTTTCATTGCAGACTAGAAAGATTTGAACTAATGTCTTTGTGTTGTCTCTATGTGGGATAAATGTCTTTTTTACTTAAGTGGTTTCTCATGCTTTCGTTCTTTCTTTGCACCACTGTTTGTGTGTAGAAGAAGTACAAGTAGTACCCTGCTTCACAATCTCAGTGAGATCTCAAGATAAATATTTTGAATGAAAAATCTTTGTAAATGTGAACCATTCAACCTTCATTTGGCTTGCCTCCGTTTTATAATTTATTATAATTATAATAATTTAATAAATGGTATGCTACTTCAGTAAGGTTAACCAGCGTTTCACCAGCGCAAAATTTATCACTGACTGGCAGAGGCTAGTCATTCTGTTCTCAGCAGCAATGAATCTCCTTGTCAAGTCAGCCGAGAAGTTACATAGGGGTGCAGTACTGGCAGATGGCACCCAACAGGTGCCTATCAGAGAATTTATCGATGACTTGACCATCACGGTAAGATCAGTACCCAAAGGAAGATGGACACTGGAGGACTTGTTGAGCTCGCCGATTGGGCAAGGATGGAGTTCAAACCCAATAATTCCAGAAGTTCGGTGTTGGAGAGGGAACACGTCCAGAATCGGTTTCACTTTAAAATCAAAGAGGACACCATTCCAACAGTCCAAGGAAAGTCAGTGGAGAGCTTGGGAAAGTGATACAGGGCAGACCTCAATTACAAGCAGAGTGTGATGGAAATGTTTAAGGAAGTTGAAACCTGGATGACATCCCTGGAGAAGAGCGGCTTGCCTGGCAAGTATAAGGCCTGGGGATACCAGCATAGGGTCCTACCCAGATTGATCTGGCCACTGCTCATTTATGAGATACCTGTCTCTACTGTGGAGAGATTGGACTATTTTAACTATTTGAGGAGATGGTTCAGCATGGTTCCACAAAGCTTCTGTTCCATATGCCTGTATAGCACAGGCAGCAAGCTGCAGCTGCCAGTAACATCAGTGGTGGAGGAGTATAATAACAAAAACATGGCAGGCTATGATGCTGCGAAACAGTAAAGACGTAAGAGTCCGTCAGGCGGACATTGAGGTTAGAATGGGACGCAAAGGGTAGGAAGGCGGAGGTGCGCCTGAAACATGCTGACACCTTCAGGTCAGTGGCCCAGGGAAGGCAATGGCTAGGTTGCTCAACCAGGGCAAGCTGGAAGTGGGCGAATCCAAGGGACTGGCATGGCATGGTGCGAGGGAGGTCCATGAGGCAAAGGGGGAAAGTCGACATGTTAAGTCTGCACCCATGAAAAAGCAGGGCAGCTGGGCAAGTTGGGAGGGTATGCGGGAGAGGGTTCTGACCTGGCAGGACATCTGGAGCATGGAAGAGAGTTCCAGTTGTGTTCCATATATAATGTCCTACTTACTCCATCAAACCTTCATACTTGGCGTTTGACATAGAGCCTGCACGCTCTGCAGAAGGCCAGCAAATCTTGAGCACGTCCTCTCCTCGTGCAGGTCAAGTTTGGTGAATGGGAAATTTTGGTGGCGACATGACCAAATATTAACTCAGCTGGCTGTCTGGGTGGAGCAGCCAAGAAAGAAGCCAAAACAACTTTTTAAGAGGCTTTGTTTCATTTAGTTCCTTAGGTCTGGGGAGGGCACTGCAACAGAGAGGAGGAGTAAAGGAGTCCAGGCCACGGCAAATGACTGGAAGATGCGGGCAGTCCTCAAGAAGACCTAACATCAACCCTCAGACCTAACATTGTGCTTTGGGTACCAAGCATGTGGTACTTATTTAGCTGACAGTACCCTGGGAAGAGAGGATGGAAGAGGCACACAAGCGTAAGCTTAAGAAATATCAGGCTTTGATTCTCGAGTACCAACAGAAAGGATGGAAGGCTTGGAACCTGTTGGTGGAGGTTGGCTGCAGGGGGTTCGCAGGGCAGTCCGGAAGTACCAGCAAGTACTCAACCAGCAATGAGTCCGGAAAATCCTGAGTTTGGAGGTGGAGAGCAGGGGTGGAACTAGGACTCAAGGTTTTTAGACTCTAGGAACTAGGCTCTAACGTCGAGCACCCCTGTGATGTCATTGTCTTAAATCGACGAAACATCGAGGAAGGGGGATGCCCATTTGATAACCCGCAGAAGCCCTAAACTCAAACAAGTTGTATGTGTGTGTATATATACACACACACACATATATATATATATATATATATATATATATATATATATATATATACACTATATACACACACACACATGCACGCACACACACACACACACACACACACACACACACACACACACACACACATATATATATCATGCACTTTGTAAGACTTGAGAAATTAGATAAATGCCAGGCAGTCTACTTGAGGAACGACCACTCCCTGATGAGACAAAGGACCTTTCTGGAAATTAACATTTGAACTCTCTCTTGTTTTGCCGTGTTTTGCGTACACTTCGCATCATGTAGTTTTTTATAATGTCCAGTTATAGCATCTTCTCTCTTTATTCTAGAGCATTTGATGTTTGTATCTATTATCTTTGAACTGATTATGCAACTGGCGTGATACATTTACCTGACATAATAAATTGTAAACATTTGATTTTATTCTAATCGACTCTGACATTATTTTCAGTAAAGAGTTCAAAAGAATAGTCAAACATTTGCGCACACAATGATGTTGTAGAGATATCATTAAAACCTTTTTCATTTATGGAGTCAGATGAAATAACGAGTAAATATATATGAGAAAATGTATTTTATTTAATCAAATTACTTTGCCACGCGGAAAGACAGTAACGCGCAGAGACCTTCAACCGCTAATCGGAAAACCTTCTTTGGGCCGATCCAGCCGGGCCTTATAACTTATACAGGCCAAACCAACTGTGTGACATCTAGAATGTGCGGGACAAATTGCAAAACGCTCTGCATGAATATTCATTCAAAGTGAAAGGAACAGCAGATGTACTATGTCTTAACATGCTAGAAAACACCTCCTGGGAAGGGATATTGTAATGCACACGCACAAACACACAAACCAGGAAGAACTTTTCAAAGCCTCAAAGTGAAAGAATTAGTTGTGGAAAGAGAAAAGGTAAGGTTAATTTGTTTTAAAATGAACAGGAACAACCATTCAAAATCAAGAAATGAATAGAGAAATCGGTCCTAGAACATACTGTTCTAATTGCCTTTTGTTCTCTGCCCCTCTCAGTGCCGGAATGGAATGGAAAGGAAGCTTGGGAAAAAGTGTCTGGAATTGTTGTTTTGTGTTGCTGAACTTGTATAAACAGTATAATTTCAAGAAAGCCATAAAGAGGACCCCTCTTTTGCAAACAATAAAAGTCCTGTTTAGGGAAGCAAGACAATTTGTAAGTGACAATTTAAAGTGAGATGAGAAACTTGTTCCTGGGTCAAACAGTGGAACAAAGGCAAGGTAGTGCTGGCTTCACTCTGACTATTCCCAGCGGTTGTCCATCAAGGCATTTCAACATACAAAAACATTGCATATTCTTAAATGATTAAATCATGACACTTCTAACTGTTAACTAATAACTTACTTTTAAGATAATTATCTATTAAGCATGATTTAATGTAGTAATGTAATTTTAGTAAAAAGATTTTTTTTTGCTGAAAGACATCTGTTTCTCTTTTTTCCCCTGCAAAAATCTTTGAAGTGTAATATTTAAACTAAACTTGACTGACTGTTATATAAATAAAAATGCATGCTTAAGACAAAAATACAGGAAATAAAGTCAAAATGTTGGTGTATCTCACCTGCCCATTTCCCCAGAGAGGTGAAAAAAGATTCAGAAAGAGGACAGAAGAGCTTTGGGGCAAACATCATAAGAAGGCATACTAGTTTCCCTCCAAAAACCAGGACGGTGCAAGTCCCGGTCAAGATGAAGAGAATCTCAGTGAGAGTCATGATGGATTTTCTCAAGGTTTAAAATGAGTCCTTCTTGCTATTTTGGTCCTTTTTACTGCACGGTTCTCATTCTCTCATCTAATATGACCACAAGCTTTCAACCTCAATGCTGACAGCTCCCTCGGCCAATCAGAATCTTCTCTGCCCATTCTGACCAGGACATAATTCACATTCCTGATTTGTGTGTGTGTGTTGTGCCATTTAGTACGAGTAAGCTCACCTATTGTCTTTCAAATCCCAGAGTGAAGTGAATTTAAGCGACTTACCTCGTTTCACAGAATATAGGTTCATTCAGTACTAAAGAATCACATTTCAGCACTTAAATCCCTTTACTGCTGTCTTACAGAACAGATTTTAGGGTGTTGCCCCTGCATACCATAGCAATATAATTGCTAAATATAGTCCACCTAGTCTATATCTTCTAACTGCAGGTTGCTTGTTAAAAACAAATAATAAAAAAGTGGGCTTTTATCAATATGGACCCAAGCTGTTTAACTCTTTGATAACCTATTAACGAGTTCACTAACCTGCCACTATTAGTACAATCCCCCCCACCCCTTATAGTGTTATAATTAATGTAGAGATAGATTAGTGATAAATAAAAACGCATTTGCTCATGTAACAATAATAAGGCATGCATGTTTACTCAACAACAAAAAGATTTCACTGTTTATCAATTTATATCTGTGTGATAAACTGGAGGGTGATAAAATGTATTAATAATTTATTAGTAAGACCACCCAGACAACTCCTTTATTTATTTACCCTTTTCATGGGAAGACTGAAAGGTACGACTAAATATCAACTTTTGTAACCTGATTTACAGTAAATGTGCACTGCTCACCTCATTTGTTGACATTTTGTTTCCACAATTATTGATCTTGTGAAGATATGTCAACAATCACTCTTTAATTCATCATCACTAGTTGCCCTTCTCTTGCTCTATCATCTCAGCCCTGTATAACATTTGTCTGGCACTGCAGTGTTGAACTCTCTGAGGCACTTTATTTAAAAAGCTCCACCGCCATCTAGTGTAGTACAAATCACGCCCTATAGCCTACAGCCCAATTGCGAAATGTATAAAACATGTTTTATACTACTCCATTTTCTGTTGATTGTCCTAAACATATGTTAAATTATGCGAGTAGACTCAAAACTAAAACTCCCTCCCTCAGATTAAAAAGTCTCATAGAAGGGCTTTGTTTGGCTCTGCCAGCCACTGCCCACTCTGGAATAGTTTAAACTGAATGGATGTCAAATGTTTTATGCCTCATTGTTTAATCTCTAGCAACCGGTTTGTTATATGATTCAAGATGTTATTACTGAGATGTAGAAATGAGCATTATTCACTGTAATGTTTTTTTTATTTATTATTATTTAACGAGCACTCCTCGTCTTACTAAATCAACATTTGCATGTCGGGATGAAACAGCAGAGGGCGTTGTTCACCAAGTTTGACATTTTGTTGGTCGCCTGTTCACCCAAAAATGAAAATTCTGTCATCATTTACTCACCCTCAAGTTGTTCCAAACCTGTATGAGTTTTTTTTTTTTTTTATCTGCTGAATACAAAAGATGATATTTTGAAGACTGTCAGTAACCAAACAGTTGGACCCATTGTCCACAGTATTTTTTTCCTACTACTACCACCATCAACAACTGTCTGGTTACCAAGATTCTTCAAAATATCTTCTTTTGTGTTTAACAAAAGAAAGAAACTCATACATGTTTGGAACAACTTGAGGGGGAGTAAATGATGACAGAATTTTCATTTTTGGGTGAACTATCCCTTTAAATATATGTGGATGAAAAATCACAATTAAGTTAATGATTTAACTTTAATTATGCAAACGGCCACTAGGCTATAGTCTATAGGCCAGTTCTTGTTATCGAACTGCATCTTAAATTATCTCTTATAATAGCAATGAGTTTGAATTTTTTTTTTCATGTGAACGAATATGCATGTCAACTTCTCGAATAATTTAACTTTAATTATGCAAACGGACAATATACAGTATGTAGAATATAGTTATATAGAGTTTATGTTATCAAACTGTAAGAACCGAAGAAATAGCGTCCTCTATTATTATTATTATTATTATTATTATTATTATTAACATAAGCAACCCGATGGCACAAACTTCTTACTGGTGCACCGTCTGGTCGAAATTAACAGAGGTAACGTGTTATAATGTTATATTCCTAAATGTTACCTCAATATGTTGATGCTGTATATGTAAATGCCTAGGATGAACTCAGTGAACTTGTGGTGATGCTCTTCTGAACTGGTCTCGTCGTGTCCGATTGATAATTCCGAGTCGAATTTGTTCAATGAATCGTTTGAATCACAAAATTGGTCTGAACAATTCGTTCAAGAAAATAATTAAATTAATTGGGACCAATTATCCTGAATTATCCCCATTTAAAATATTAAAATGCACATAATGTGATATAATATATAAATTGTTTAATGTAATGCAAATATTTAAGCTCTAAACTTTTACGAGATTAATAAGAAATTACGACGAACTCCCTCATAAATAAAACGAATTTGTTGAACGTTAGCGTGTAATATGAATGGTAATAGGTTATGCCAGGGACCACGTGATAATGCAATTACGTCCGAGTGTAAAATAACCGCTGAATTGTTTTAATTTTTTAAACGAATCATTAACAGAACCGATTCGCAGAAAGGAGTCGGACTTCCCAGTCTCGTGTGGCGCGCATGTGTTGAGAACGCGCGAATGTTGTTACGTAACAGTACGCATACTGACAACTACCTGCCCGGAAACATAAAACATCAATATTTCGAATTGAGAATTTATACCCATCCAATGGAGATTCATTATGGATATCGATCGTTAAGTTACGTGATCCCGACATTACAATACACCCGGTTTCCTCAGAAAAAGCAATGCCCTCGTGGCTCTTACACCCACAAGGATACATTTCGGTAATATCTAAACATCCCATAATAAACCTAATAAAACGCCAGTTTACTTGAATCCACTGACATTTGGTTGATACTTTAGCTGAAGGGGACAGGACTTTGCGTTGGTTCGTCTCCAACATAGGTCTCCACACGTTCTTTCCAGTGTTTTCTCCATACACGGAAAGCTCCTGCCCCCTGATCCCCCAAGCGCCCGGATGCACACAGACACACACCAGCAACAGTCAGTCAGTCAGCCAGTCAGGACAAACATGGTCGCCAGAGCTGAAGGAAGCCTTTAGGAATCTCCGAGCTGAATGTCTCTTTATAAAGTAAGGGCTCTTAGACTGGTCGTCTGAAGCACGTTAAGCCTCGTCCGAGGTCTACATTTTCTTCTTGGTGAGTAAAAAGAGCTTTTGTTACTGAGCGCTGTCAAACCGTAGATAATTCGTCAATGGATTAGATTCACTCAATATTTTCAGCACCACGCGCTCAGGAATAGGAAAATGCCCGCTTATTACTTTGTTACTCGCGTGTGCAGCTAGCCTACATATGCCGTTGAGACGCGGTGATATTGTCTCTAAAGTGCTTGTATATTAAGAAGGGATTGCGTGATTTTCCTCAGGGTCAGATTTGTCCACTGGTATTTAATGCTATTAACCGCTTTGTATTAAGCATGGTGATCGTTTTGTGAATGACACGGCTTTCGTTGATTTTTTCCAATGTGAATTCATGTAGGCTATTTGTAAGAGGTCGCAAGACAGACAGCAATTGACAGGCTGCAGTGATTTTAGAGACGTTATACACGTGATTGTCTGTTGTAACACTTTGTAATGTCGAAGCACTTATTTACTATTAACACTTTTTTTCACGGTCCACAACAAAATATAACGCACAAATGCAGTTTATAGTTAAGCAGTGTCACCCGAAAAGGAATTGCCTCTTGCCACATGTAATCAATCACAGCTGTGCTAATAATCGCTATGACAGACCAGGTCTGTGATATTGCTTTCAGTAATTAATTACTTAATTAGTAGCCTAAGTAATTAATTAATGTGCAAAAGGTACGAGAGACCCCTGTTACCACAAAATAAATAATTAAGAACAGCAATTTACATGAAAACATTTTTTATTTCGAAGATTCTTTAAGTGGATTTTTTTGTTGTTAGAATAGTCACAACAAGACTATTATGTTGTATGTTATGAATATTATTAGGTAGGTATAAGACTTTAATGAGGGAAAGAACTACAATCACAAGAAGCATTGCCATTTATACGTCATTCTTTTGGCACAATTTGTGATTTGTTTCGATTCTCTGATTGGTGGAGATATCTTTGCAGAATCATGGCTAATATAGTTTTTCACCAGGAATTCCGCTGTTAAATATTGGTGTGTTCGCGCCATGTCATAATTACCTTAACGATTCTGAGCTGTATAAAGTTGTCACGTGCTTGTAGAACTTGTAATTACAATGTGTAAACTAATAATTTTCTTAGATATATAGCTACGACTTGTACCACATGACCACCTCCACTCCCCTAGGCTCCAACCATCAGTCTGCAATAAGCGAGGGGTTGAGACTGAGTCTGAGAAGTGGTGCTCTAAACAACATCCAGTTGGTTGCAACATCCAGTTCACGGGGACTTTAAGGGTGTGTTCAGTCACACTTGGTATGTTTGGTTCGTTTAAGACAAACCCTGGTGCGATTGCTCTGTAAGTGCGGTTCATTTGAATAAGTGTGAACGCTGCCATCCAAACCCTGGTGCGCACCAAACAAAAAACCAAATGATTTCTGGTGCGGTTCAAATGAAATATGAATGCAACATGGACCAAAGACATGTAAAAACGAACCAAAAACAAGAAGATGAGACCCTAAAAAGTCATAGTCGTGATGTTGCCCATCCATCGCGGTTCGATACAGGCATCAGAACCGCGTCTCCTTGCGTCAGATCTTCATTTGTGTGTGTGATGGAGAGATTCCTGCTGCTGTTTGACTCCTTTACACATTTTATAAGCTCTTTGCGAGTTCTCAAGGTTACGCACATACAACCAGCGCAGTATCCCAGCACACATAGCATACAGCTATCTGAAATGATTAGAGATAACGTTTTTTTCACCAACTGCGATATTTTTCGATAAAAAACTACGATAACAAATATGATACAAGCATAGCCTAATTGTGATTAAGAATTATGACATGCTTGTAATAAAAAAAGTAAATTATGCCTTATTGCATAATAACAATTAACAATGTCACAAAACATACCTAAAAATGCAATTTCTTTCACTTTAACTATATAAATAATCAGGATTAAAAATTAAAGATTATTACATGAATTAAAGTTTGATTGATTACATTAAGAATCGCGAGAACAGCTTTAGATCAGGCATACTACTGGGCTCCTAAGATGGGACTCATCACTTCGCTGGAACTCAGCACTTCACCACACCGTCTCAAAATAGGCAATACGAAGCTGACCAATCAGGTTGTTTGTGAACATATTCCTTTAGGTTCTGTGATAAAAATGCCAATCTGAACGCTAAGCGGATAAATGTTTTTTTTTTTTTTTTTTGGTCCTGACCAAACGACCCTAGCATACCGAACAACAAGTGTGAACACACCCTTAGGTGTGTTCGACTTGAAGTGGCGCTGTGCAAACTGATCGGTATATCATCAAAATACTGCGAGAGTGATTTGAAAGAATACAAAGCTTTACTAATGGTAATTACTAGGGCTGGGTATTGACACAAATTTCACAATTCGATTCGATTTCGATTCACAAGCTTGCAATTCGATTTCGATTCCGATTCGATTCAATATTGATTATTTTGGATATCAGGTACAATACATGGCAAATTTTCTCAAGGAAAACAAATCTCTTAACCTATGCTGTAAACTATGGAAGTCAGTTGTATCATTAAAATTGTTTCATTAGCCTACTATAGCCTAATATTGAAGGTAAAGATTTACTGATTTGTATACAAACACTTAAATTACACTTTTATTTATTTTTTCTAATAATAAAGTTATATGAAATACAGGTCCTTCTCAAAAAATTAGCATATTGTGATAAAGTTCATTATTTTCCATAATGTAATGATAAAAATTAAACTTTCATATATTTTAGATTCATTGCACACCAACTGAAATATTTCAGGTCTTTTATTGTTTTAATACTGATGATTTTGGCATACAGCTCATGAAAACCCAAAATTCCTATCTAAAAAAATTAGCATATTTCATCCGACCAATAAAAGAAGTCAACCTTCAAATAATTATGTTCAGTTATGCACTCAATACTTGGTCGGGGATCCTTTTGCAGAAATGACTGCTTCAATGCGGTGTGGCATGGAGGCAATCAGCCTGTGGCACTGCTGAGGTGTTATAGAGGCCCAGGATGCTTCGATAGCGGCCTTAAGCTCATCCAGAGTGTTGGGTCTTGCGTCTCTCAACTTCCTCTTCACAATATCCCACAGATTCTCTATGGGGTTCAGGTCAGGAGAGTTGGCAGGCCAATTGAGCACAGTAATACCATGGTCAGTAAACCATTTACCAGTGGTTTTGGCACTGTGAGCAGGTGCCAGGTCGTGCTGAAAAATGAAATCTTCATCTCCATAAAGCTTTTCAGCAGATGGAAGCATGAAGTGCTCCAAAATCTCCTGATAGCTAGCGGCATTGACCCTGCCCTTGATAAAACACAGTGGAGCAACACCAGCAGCTGACATGGCACCCCAGACCATCACTGACTGGGTACTTGACACTGGACTTCAGGCATTTTGGCATTTCCTTCTCCCCAGTCTTCCTCCAGACTCTGGCACCTTGATTTCCGAATGACATGCAAAATTTGCTTTCAAATGAGCAAACAGTCCAGTGCTGCTTCTCTGTAGCCCAGGTCAGGCGCTTCTGCCGCTGTTTCTGGTTCAAAAGTGGCTTGACCTGGGGAATGCGGCACCTGTAGCCCATTTCCTGCACACGCCTGTGCACGGTGGCTCTGGATGTTTCTACTCCAGACTCAGTCCACTGCTTCCGCAGGTCCCCCAAGGTCTGGAATCGGTCCTTCTCCACAATCTTCCTCAGGGTCCGGTCACCTCTTCTCGTTGTGCAGCGTTTTTTGCCACACTTTTTCCTTCCCACAGACATCCCACTGAGGTGCCTTGATACAGCACTCTGGGAACAGCCTATTTGTTCAGAAATTTCTTTCTGTGTCTTACCCTCTTGCTTGAGGGTGTCAATGATGGCCTTCTGGACAGCAGTCAGGTCGGCAGTCTTACCCATGATTGCGGTTTTGAGTAATGAAACAGGCTGGGAGTTTTTAAAAGCCTCAGGAAACTTTTGCAGGTGTTTAGAGTTAATTAGTTGATTCAGATGATTAGGTTAATAGCTCGTTTAGAGAACCTTTTCATGATATGCTAATTTTTTGAGATAGGAATTTTGGGTTTTCATGAGCTGTATGCCAAAATCATCAGTATTAAAATAATAAAAGACCTGAAATATTTCAGTTGATGTGCAATGAATCTAAAATATATGAAAGTTTAATTTTTATCATTACATTATGGAAAATAATGAACTTTATCATAATATGCTAATTTTTTGAGAAGGACCTGTATAAATATTTAAATGGTGGCTGTCATAAAAACTTGCCAGATTTATTCAAATATGCATTAAATATTGAAGAACATTAAAAAATTAGAATGAATATGTAATATGGTGCATATATTTAGCAAAATGCTCCTCTCTAGAGTTAATTTTTCTAGCTGACTAACAAGTTCATGCCGGTCACTGGATATGGTTTTTCTGAGGTAAATGTGACGTTACATGAAATTCTACTACAAGCTGTTTCACTGACGTCTTTCCACGGTTGAAACACTGATTGAGCGATTCCATGTGACAATAAGGATTTCGATAAGTTGTACTCTATTTTTTAACACACTTTCAGATGCTAATTCTTGTTTATTTCTCACTGTAACTGGTAATATTAAGGCGGAAGAGAAGGTCATTTGTGCTCGGCGCTTCTGCTTCTCTTGAGCTGCGAGTTTTTGAGTTTTTGAATTTCGTAAGAAAATGGACGTAATTTGAAATCTGAGACTTTGTTTCATATCAGTAGTAACAAAGCACAACGATTATTGCGTTTATTGGATGGGATGCGCGCTACAATGTTCCATTGATTCATCAACTGAAAACAGGATGACTAATCGATTCTTGGGATTTAAGAATCGATATCGGTTCGTAAAAATGAGAATCGATTAAAATCGAGAAATCGATATTTTATACCCAGCCCTAGTAATTACAACATGGTGTGAACGCAGCATGTGATCATTTAAAAAAGTTGAAATAATGTGGGTTGGTGGTTTCAAAAAAGCATCTACCATCGATTACCCAACCTCACAGTAGGTCTGTCTACAATGGTTTTTAAGTTATTGTTAAAAATCAATTCTTCTAAATAGAAAATAAATGGTATTTTTACTTCTGGAATCCGACTGTTGTACTCTGCTCTTAAATATATATAGCATGGCTGCTGTACGGAGTTCAGAATCTAAACTGCCCGTTATGTTATATTGAGTTACTTATGCTTTGGATAAAAATGGCTAGTTAATTCAGTTAAATCTGAGGGCCATATGGACAAATAATGCATACATGTGAAATCAATGTGTCTAGACTCGCTTCCTCATCTCCTATTGTATATTGGTAAGAGTGTACAATTTACAGCTAGTGTTCAGTCTGCTCTTGATTGGAATATACTATGAAAGATGAATCAACACAAGAATACTATGAAAAGATTTATTCAAATACTTTTCAAATATACTGGACACCTTGTATGCTTCCTCAGTGCTTGATATAATTTAGTAGTATATCAGATTTCTGTTCTTTTATGGACCTACAAAACAGACTTCACCTTCTGTTGAGATCACACATTTCTCCACAGATTTGAATGGGCAGAATGTCAAATATTCAATTAATGCCTAAAAAAAAAGTTCCTGTCATAATAAACGTGTATGCTTTTTTTTTACACGCATGAAGTACTTTAAAACCAGTATTTCTTCCTAGCATCATGTGCAGCATCATGTGCCATGTGTGCATTGTGTGTCAGACAGCAACGGCCTCTTAGTGTTTATGTATCCGGGCCTACATCTGATAAGTGTTTGCTGAGTTGTTGAACTTAATAAAAAAAGAAATGGCCAGATTCAAGCCAATTTGCCCATTTTTGGTTTCAGCGATTTGAGTTTATTCACAAAAAACTTTAGATAACCCCAATCAATGTGAAGGTATTTAGATGATAATGTTGACAGTTCTGAGTAGTAAATGACGATTTTTTTAAAGATGAAACTTAAAAGAAGCATATGTATCCCATCTTCTAATATAGGAATGAGTTCCATTCCCGTGCGGCTTTGACTGAAAATACGGACTGACTAAATTAAAATTTTCTGAGAGGAATAATGTCCCCTCTTTCTCCACCCCATGTGGACCAATGTGCAGTTGTATGTATGTATGTATGTATGTATATATATATAGCCTATGTATATATATTAAGGGTTCGATCGAAATTAATTCACAATCTCAAAAATCGAAATAAAAAATGGAATAGTCGATGCTGCCACGCCCCCATGTCGCGCCCGTGATGGAAAGTTCGGATCGTTTTACTGACTCTATTGTTCAATCTCGTTCATCAAAATTAACTAATCTTTTTTCTAGTCATTTCAGGGGCTTTAAATGTTATACTTTTAACAGGCAAATTCCCCGAACACATCCACCTACGCAATCTTGATCATATTCTGAATTAAGAAATCATTATAATGCAGTCAAAAATAATTTACAGGGAACATTAATAATTACTTGACCTTCCGAATCTTTTGTTCATTTGTCGCGTGAAGCCGCCTTTCCACTGCACACGACATTCGCATACGATTGTCGCATTTCGCCCCCTAGTGTCAGTCGCATGGAACTTTCATTCCTATCGTACGCGGCAACATGGGAGAGAAGTTGATTCTCGCAGTCTCCGAATACCCCATTCTTTATGATATTACTCTTGAATCATACAGAAACGTCAGCAGGGAAAATGAAGCTTGGAAGAGAGTTAGCGAGATTGTCGGTCTGCCAGGTGGGTTTTGATTGCCAAATGTGCAGAATGAAAGCAAATCTTTGTCCCGCCTAAATTACCATCTAGCTAGTATTTCAATGCAGTTGTATTATTACACGTGGTTAACATAACGAACAATGCTATAATTTTTTTAAGTTGTTTAATTTAAATTGTAAAGTTATGCTCATATGCTACTGTGATATGAACTAGTATGAAATTAGTCTGAAATAAAACAATTACATTATTAACTAGCAGTATGAAATTAGCAGTGTTGGGTGTAGGCAAATGCATAAATAATGAACTAACATTAGACCCGAAAATACTCACGGAAATCTTCCCCGTTTTGGTTTAGACGCATCTCTTGCACTAAACGGTGATACTCGCCGAGATGTTTCCTCCGTGCCAGGTAGTGTTTTACCCACACTGATTTGGAGTATTTCTTTTTGCGTCTCCAGTAAATGAGTGCAACAACAAGAGCCTTTATTCTCTGTGCATTTACCATGGTTGAATGAATGAATGAATGAATGAAAACATCAAAAATGACCGCCAATATTTTAGGAGGGAAAAGGAATACAACATTAAAACCAATAATATATATATTAAATTCATAATTTTTTTAAACTTATTTATTAATAACCATGTCTTTTTTAAAAGTATTAAGTGTTTCGGATCAAGTTTTAAAA
This sequence comes from Gila orcuttii, assembly GCA_026230005.1. Lineage (NCBI taxonomy): Eukaryota > Metazoa > Chordata > Actinopteri > Cypriniformes > Leuciscidae > Gila > Gila orcuttii. Next base: position 24,127,510 of record JAPDVR010000015.1, read on the forward strand.
AAGAGTATGAATAATTCTCAACTTGCGCACACTGATTTGATTGGATTACATTGGAATACATCACATCCGGTCGGCCGGTCGCATTCGGTCTAGCCGCAGAAGTTCAGATATTTCAAGGGATCCAAAGCTCAAATCGGATCCGAATTATCCGCATACGCATATGATCGGAACTCCCAGCAGCTCCCGTACGACTCTCCATTGGAAATGAATGACTTCCGGTCCGACGTCTGTCGTTTGTCGTGTGCAGTGGAAAGGCGGCTTGACAGAGGCAATGAACGGATCGTTCATGAACGACTCATCACGGTGCGGAAAAAAAAACACACGTGTTGAAAGGCTGTGAGTCCTCAAATTTAGATTCTATGCCCGAGCCCGAACTTGGCCCGACCCGGCCATAGACGTGGACTCCCAACGCAATAGAGTGCGGCGCTGGACTAAATTTGATGGCCGAGTGCGAGCGCGGGCGGTAATGCACTCACTCTGTGTGTGCGGGAGAATAAAACGATTCGCGGGACGCCCGCAAACTAGAAATATCTATGAATAAAACATATAAAAACTAATATATTTTTATTTATCTGTTGCAGAAAAGCAACAAGAACATCTAAAACAAAATAGAAACGATAAATTACAGGCCAGAGTTTCTATTTATAACATGTTTGCAGCGTTGAGCGATGTAGCCAATCACAGACATTTGTGTTGATTTCTTGAACGCAATGGCCAATCAGAAGCATTTAAGATAGACTCTCCTCACCGCTCAAAACGGACTTTTTGTTCAGTGCTGAATTCTGTAAACTGGCAAATTCTCTAACTATAACAAACAAAGTGTAGGCTATATATTATGAAATATTCATTGTGAAGTCAGCTTCATTTATAATAACAGAGATGTGTGAGATTGCGATGAACTGATGTCAGCTTTTTAGGAGCAACAGCAAACTGTGCTTAAAAAAAAAAAAAAGTAAAAATCGAGAATCGAACCGTGACCTTAGAATTGAAAATGTAATCGAATCGAGGATTTGGAGAATCGTGACACCCCTAATATATATTAGTATATATAATATGTATATTATATTAGAATTTCTTAACAAGAATTTTGAGTGATTGTTTATACACTCAAATGGTTTTAGAGTATTTGTACTCGCTTTACAGGCCTTTTTAACCTGAGCCTTAAGGTGGCATATAGCCTAAATACTTTTACACAGCAGTTACATCTATATACTGTTATGTCAGAGCATGCATGATTTTATCTGGCTTTTGTGCAGCATTATGTCTTTACACTGAATTTTGAGCTGGCAAAGAGCAGCCTTAACTTAGCACCTGAAGAGATTTCACTGGGAACTAATATTAAGAGATTTAATTGTAGCCTATTTTTTTGTATACTATCTTTTTTTATTATTACTAGTTTATTTTTAGTCTTTGCCACAAATAGAAATTTTGATGCTAATAAAAAAATAATAAATGTATCTAAGATTTAGTATGTTAGTGCTTTATGAGAGAGTGAGGCAGAGTTTTCCACAATACAGGGAGTGAATAACCCATCTTCCATGTTCCCTGTTGCTACTCTCACAATACACTCCCTCTGAGCTTTGAATGTCAGTACCCACAGCTCAGCCTTGTGTGTAACCCCGACAACATTTGGCTCTTCGCTTGGCATTCTCAAAGGAAGGCAAGTTGCCCATTTACCATGCCCATTGCAGCACTAAAGGAACAATAAGTCATTGATATGTCTAAGGAATTGCTGGGAGGTGCTCTTTAAACACAATGGCTAATTCTTTGTAAAGGGACATGATTTTACTGTGAAGATATCGGAACAGGTCATAGTACTGTTTGTTGCAGAACATTGTGGCTAAATTCCCACCTTAGAGGCATTTTAAACAAAAAAACATGACATAAGCAGGAGAAGAGGAGGTGACCACATTAGTTTGTCATTGTTTATGAAATAGCGACGTTCTGAAATGTTTCTAAATAAGACATTATGGCAAACACTTGGCTTCCCGAAATAGTCACTGACTCCATTGAGCTATCGTGAAGGTGAATGTGTTTTTAAATGAAGTCCCATGGCTCAATTTATGACCAGGTTAAGTGGTGTTAAGAGTTAGGTTGTTGTTACAAGAGCACACAATGAAATGCCTAAAATGCCCACGGTTGTGCTTAGTTTTTGAGTTACGCCCTCCAATAAATTTGGTGGAGGAATCCACAGAGCCTCACCCTGAACTAGAGGAAGAACAGAAACATACTGTACGTATGCCCTTTTTGACATCAAACGAGTTTATGCTTTGCCAGTATGTACAAGTTTAGTGTGTAAAGAACTGACTAGGGTTTGTTTTCTCTTTTTGTCCCATGGAAATACATGGCTGCTTGTTGTTGTCTAGCTGTCACTCCTCGGCAACTGGCACCAGTCCCAGATGACACTGTTGCGCCACTCGCACACTAGGGTAATGGGTGAAAATTTCGGACCTGTCAGTAAATGGTGCGCAAGTCTGTCATATGTTTGCCATCTCTGAATCTTTCAGTCACTCAATCTTGAGATGGCAGCATTGTATAAAAAAAAAAAAAAAACTAGTCTGACTTATGATAAAATGTAGATCTGTTACCAAAGTCACTGTGACTGAAATTCTAATTTCTGTAGGCAGTTGGCATGTTAGGGTAATGTAGAAAGGCAGGTCGGCAGTAGCCACGGGCTGCCTCTAGTGCACTAGATGTTGCTGTAGGCATTCTGTCACCGAGCCGTTAGAACATAAGTTTGGCAAATATGTCTCTGAAATGACCTTTTTTTTTTAAAAAGGAAAGCTTTTACCTTCAGGGTGCAAGAAAAAAAGTATGAAATAAAGCTCACATTAGACGGAGCTGAAGGAAAAACAAACAAACAAACAAACAGATAAAAGTCATTTTATGGAGTTAAAGACACCATGAAATAAAATAAATTTTTTGTGGATTTTAGTCTGTGTGCCTGTTAACTTTTAGGAGTACACTATAGCTTTAAATACGGCCTTAAAGATGAAAATTAACTTTTATTATTACGCATTTTAAGTTGAAAAAAAGTACCATAAATATTACATACTTGATATATTATATTATATTATTTTTAGTGATGCACGATATATCGGCCGCCGATATAATATCGGCCGATATGGTCAATTTTTTACACATCGGTATCGTTCCGATGTCAAAATAGGGCCGATGTGAACAGGCCGATAATCATTTGTATTTGACGTGTGTGTAGGCTTAGATGTGAGTGTGGGGGCGGGGATGTTGTTTTTGCACGAGCGCATACATTACACACATGCTGAAGCAGGTGCTGGAGGCGTAAGTTACGGCAATCTGCCTTGTTCTGACCGACCATCACAGTATTGTCGCGCTGGAGTTACGGGGTTATGATGTAGCAATTAAATCACCTCAGACACACATGTAAGTTACATGTTTCACAGTGATTGCTTTTGTTAGATTACTGAATAATGGCATACTCTCGGGGGAAAATGATGATGAAAATGATCAAGGTAAGAATGACACACGACACGGGTGCATAAAAAAGATCATCTTTAAAATCCAGTAATAGCTAGCGGTAGCCTTTAGCTAGCGATGCTACTTCACAAACTAGACACAAACACGTTTCGAGCCATAATCAACAACTTATCTAGTAACAAGCGCTGCATTAGAGCAGGCTTGTAGGATATCTTAATTCACAGCCCGTAAGGCTACATGTAGGCTACTACCGAAATAAAATGCTAGCTCTCGCCTGTCAATGACAGTCCACTCTGAAAACTACGCGAGTTGGTCAGTTGGAGCCGCAACGACATTATACACCAGCAGCAGGAATGTAGTAATTTAAAGCCTACCTTTTGTTGAACCCTGGTTAAAATCCATGTCAAACAACCGACGAGAAAGCAAATCCATTACAATGTGGAACTACTAACTGTTAGATAACGTTACAGTTCTTTAGGGACACCTAATCTGTAGCCCTGCCTTAGCTCTGAAGCTCTGTGACTATTATGAACTGTCTGCGACGTCAAGATTGCAATGCTGGAATATGTTGTGTGTGTGTGTGGCGCGCGCGTGTGAGAGAGAGAGGCGCGGGCGCGATCGAACAGTGGAAACAAAAACATACTCTGTCATTTTGTTCATACAGGACATTCCAACTATTCTCACTACTTCAACTTCTTTTTTATACATGTAAAGCCATTTTTATCATAGTGAGTCTAATAGGGTTAATATTGATTACATTTTAAGTGTTATCATAACATTGTGCTATAAAATAGAAGTTAAGGTATTTTGCCTTAGTAGGACAGTACTGTACTTTAAAGTTTTTAACTGTTGTACAGTGTTCACAGAATACAGTGACTTGGTCTCAAGTGAGTTAGATGTTTATTGAGAATACTCAGGGTTGGCTTATTCATAGTGTGAATTCAGGACACACTTGTATCCTTTATAAAAATGTATTTTTATATAAATATTTATTTTTTCTTCTGAAAATCTGATGACATATTTTGCACATAGGTAAAGGTGCGCAATATCAGTCATTTCTGAAAATAAAGTAAAAAAAAAAAAAGTGTTTTGGAAAATAGCTCTTTATTTGATTATCATAAAAATGTGTTTTCTATACAGAGATATCGACATCGGTATTGGCCATAAACAGCAATATTAATATCGGTTATCGGTATCGGCCACAATTTTCACATCGGTGCATCACTAATTATTTTATTACAACTTACTGACCCTGACACACAGTCGTGTGGGTCTGCAGTCGGTCATCTGAGATAAAAATTTCATGTTTAACTGTTTTCAAATTTTTCCAGATATTAATATTTGATAAAATGGCAAAAATAAATAAATAATATATTCAATTCAATTAAATTCAAATTTATTTGTATAGTGCTTTTCACAATACATATTGTTTCAAAGCAGCTTTACAGAAAGTGCATTTCAGAAATGTACATAGAAAAAAAAAATACAGTTAGTTAATCATGTATTAATTTAGGGCATAACATATGGCCGGGGCCTCTTCACAGGCGTCGAGTCGTCTCTTCACAGGCGTTTAGTCATCTCATCGCAGGTGTTGGGGCATCTGAAGTCTCCGTGAGAGGCTGGATACAAACTGGAGCTGACGAACGCCATCTGAGCATCGAGCCTCGAACAATATCAGGAAGGCTATTCCAGAGTTTAGGAGCTAAATGTGAGAACGCCTTCCCTCCTTTAGTGGACGTAGATATCCTAGGAATGACCAGAAGCTTCGAATTTAGTGATCTTAAAGAACGCGATGGATTGTAGGGCGATAGAAGGTCCATTAAATACACAGGAGCTAAACCATTTAGGGCTTTATAGGTCAGTAATAGTACTTTGTAATTGATACGGAACTTAATAGGTAACCAGTGCAGAGATGATAAAATTGGTGTTATATGATCATATTTTCTTGACCTAGTAAGAACTCTAGCGGCTGCATTTTGGACTAACTGTAGCTTGTTTATTGAGGATGCAGGACAACCAGCTAATAAAGCATTACAGTAATCTAGTCTCGAGGTCATGAATGCATGAACTAACTTTTCTGCATCAGAAACAGATAGCATGTTACGTAGCTTAGCAATGTTTCTAAGGTGGGAAAAGGCTGTTCTTTTAACATATGAAATATGATTTTCGAAAGACAAGTTGTGTATATAATACTATGGCACTTTTTAAAATGAAATTTAGCCTATAGAGGGAATGCATTAACGTCACTTTCCCGCCGGAACACGCCCCCTCAGCCGGATTGAGTGGCAGAAGAGCTGCTGCGTGACTGGATTTAATAGGGGAAACGCGAGTAAAACAAACGATTATCGGTTTAAACTAAAGATTGGACTCAATATAGTGTTCCTTACAACTTACTAAAGATCCAGTGATCCATGGATATTGACATGCAGCCAGGAATCGTGTTTCCTGACATTTATATGTGCCTAATTTCGACACTGGGGAAATACATTCAGCAAATTTGCCTGTGAACGCTTTATATAAATACAATATAGGCAGGTCTAAATCCAGGTGATCACTTATATCAATGTTAGACTTAAAATTTGTATAGTTTTTTGTCAATTGTTTATTTAAAAATGTCAAATTATACAGTGGTAAATATTTGATTGATGAGTTGTCACTACAATATATAACAATACAATATATAGAGAATGATTTTACCACTAAATTCAGCATATTGACACAAAAATGATAACTGCAAATCCACCTTTCCCTGCCTGGAGTCCAGTTGTTACCATGAATTGCAGCGATCTATTTGCTTCTCTGTTCTGTTGCTTTCGGTAGTCTGTAAAAATATACCTCATATTTCTTGTCAAATCTAGTTGTACAGTCAGTCAGTGTTTTTCCGCAGCATTCACGCTAAAAACCAATGCTGCCGCTCAGTGTTTTTGCCACTTAGTGGGCGTAACCGCAGTCACTCCAGCCAACGGTGACGTCACGTGCATACCCTCTATTAATGAGACTTTTGTTTCTTTATTACAGTTTCTGAACATTTGTCAGACACCTACTTGACTTTAAGCCCCACAAAAAAATGTTTGAATGAACTGCTTTTTTGCAGCATTTATCATGTTTTTTAATTGGGAGATAAAAAAAAAACTGCATGTATGCATTTTTGCCATGACTTGCAGTAGCATGTTTTATAGTTGAGTAAAAAAAGAAAAGAAAAGGACAGACCCTTTGATATGCCTCACCTCTTATTCGCCTCTTATCAGCACAGGAAAGAAAACTGAACTTGTTAAAGCCATTTCATGGGGTCTTTAATGACAAATTAGTAATTATATGAGTAGCATGAGGCCTTATCATCTGCATTTCTCAGCCATCCACAGGTCTTAATTTGAACATTTATCACACTGCGAGCTGCGTGGTTGCATGACATTTAACAGCGTAACACCTAAGCTTTCCAACTCTTTCAAGCGGGGAAACATGAATGGAAGCGTCTAAACTAATATTTTCCATAAACCATCCACCAAAGCACTTATTACTCACGCCAACACCACACAGACAGCAGAGTGCCATCTAAAAATATCAAATTACTGCTTGGCACTAGAGGAGGAGTGGTGTGCACTCAAGAGGGTGTCTGTGTGCATTTTGTTCCTGTGAGGGTGTTTTTGTATGGATTACAGTTAATGTAAAATATGTACATGCAATGAACAGCTGGTTGCTCTTTTCTTTGAACGGCCTCATGTGTCACGACTATTTCCAGCACCCTAGGGTCAGTGAGCACCCTGCTATCAGTGTAAAAGCAGCTATTGGCTGACACCTGAAACTATCAATGCCTGTGTGGGGGTCATAATATTGTGGAGCTTCATTGTTGATTTTGACTGCTTCTTTGATGCAGGATTCCTGTCACGAATTTCATACAGACTGAAAAAGCAATGAAAACATCAGGGTTGTGAACCTTTGGATTCGCTGTGAACTGATTTGATTGAAACCATTGATTTTCAGTTTGATTCAGAAGTGACTTTTACTGTAAGTCAGTTCATAATTAATTTTTACATAAAAGCTGACCACCTCCTCTCAATAATTTAATATTTAGTCATATTATTCAAATTCATATGTTATAATCATTAAAACATTGCAGGAATATTTCTTATTTAATGCAAATAACAATTTTTATTCTTATTTAATTTAAAAAATATTTTATAATTGATGTATCAAAAAAACAAATGTATCATCTCACCGCTATGAACAATTGCCTGATGGTATTTGGTGCCATGGCTTATATTATATAATTTTTTTTATCTGTCTGTATTGATTGATGGATGTTTAATCATACATGTTCGGGTTTTTTTTTCATTTACATTAGCTTTGACATTATCTCCTAATGCTTACATTTAACACTTTATATAGTGTAATATTTACCAATACAAAATCTCTAAATTAATAATATTAATTTTATATACCATGCATTATAATGTTGTGTGGTTGATTTTAGTTTAAGTTTTAGATTTAAGTTTTTTTTTTTTTTTCAGAATTTTCTGTATCAGTATTGGCCTGTATTTTAATATTAATGCATCCCTAATGAAAAATAAAAAACGCCACTCATTTGTAATATCATTTCATCTGACACAATGGACACTGTAAACATTGTAAACACACTGGCTGTTATTCTGTGGTTTTCAGTATCTTTCGTCAACTTATCAAAGGAAGCGAAGGAAGTTGTTAGATTGCATCCTGCGAATGTCATTTGTTTGTTTCACGGATTTCTATTCACAAACCACCCATATATTATCTGGTACCATCATTACCATGATGCCCGAAACTGCACAGACTTGTTTAGAGTATCTCTTTGCCACAGGACAAGTTGATAAAAGTGTTGTGTTCTGAAACACTGCGGTATGTGCTGCCGGTGAGTCAGGGCTGTGTAGATGTGAGAGCGAGTCCCAGAATTGCTTATGACAATGTCTGACAGGCTGTCATTCCCTTCTGACGGTGCTTGTTGGAGAGAGTGTTCCAATAACTGCAGCTATTTCACCTATAGCTACTGTCTCAGCAGTGGATGAATGATTGTTTGGAGGTTTGTCTATTTTAAGGACTGAGAGATGGATGACCTGAGGGTGAGTTGGTCATATCGGGGCTACAGACATCCCTCCAGTGTCAGCGGCGCGGGAAAGTCTGTGATGTGCTGGAGAGGGTTAGTCGCCTGACGTGTTCTGGCTTTGTTTTTGTCTGATGTTCACTGTTCAGAGCAAGAGAGGTGGACTGTGAATGGGTGGGGTCAAATGACATGATAATGATATCATCGTCCTGAAAGCACTGATTGTTCCAAACACTGCAAGAAACAAAGACAGACTATCTATCGATCTATCTATCTATCTATCTATCTATCTATCTATCTATCTATCTATCTATCTATCTATCTATCTATCTATCTATCTATCTATCTATCTATCTATCTATCTATCTATCTATCTATCTATCTATCTATCTATCTATCTATCTATCTATCTATCTATCTATCTATCTAGGCCTATCTATCTGTCTATCTGTCTATCTGTCTGTCTGTCTGTCTGTCTGTCTGTCTGTCTGTCTGTAGTGTGTATAATTTTCAGCTATTATTGCACACATTCTTTAAGAAAACATACAAACATTTAAGTTTTATAATTTGATATTTGTCAGATATATTTATAACTATGTGACATTTCATATGTGTGAAAAATTATTGAATAATAAATATTTAAAAATAAATATTGCAGTCTGAAATATTTGAAAAATAAATATTACATTTGTATATGGGTCATTGAAAATATTCACAGAGCATGTAGAAATCTGAACTAGGGTAGCAGAAAACTCCTTAGTTTTGAGTTAAAGGGATAGTTCACCCAAAAATGAAAAGTAATTCTGTCAGTATTTACTCACCCTCATGTTGTTCCAACCCTGTAACACTTTCGTTCATCTTCGGAACACAAATTAAGATATTTTTGATGAAATCTGAGAGGTGGCTCACTCCTTCATAGGCTGCTAGGTAATTGATATCTGCCAGCCCAGAAAAGTTATTAAAGACATTGTTAAAATAGTCCAAGTGACTACAGTGGGTCAACCTTAAGCTTATCAAGCGACGAGAATACTTTTTGTGTGCGAGAATACTTTATTCAACCATCTCTACTCTTCCATGTCATTCTCCTAAACTGTTGACGTAGTCTAACAGTGCAGCACTTCTGGGTTTTACGTCAGAACGTAGGCTCACTATTGGCCAGCATCACACACATCATGGCCGATGCTGGTCACGTGTGTGATGCGTGTGATGCTGGCCAATAGTGAGCCTAAGTGCTGACGTACAACCCAGAAGCACTGCGCTGTTACACTACGGGAACTCACTCAAGAGGCCCACACGGAAGAAAATTAATAGTTTAATAAAGTCGTTATTTTTGCGCACAAAAAGTATTCTCGTCGCTTGATAAGCTTAAGGTTGAACCACTATAGTCACTTGGGCTATTTTAACGATGTCTTTACTAACTTTTCTGGGCTGGCAGTTATCAATTACCTAGCAGCCTATGAAGGAGTGAGCCAGCTCTCAGATTTCATCAAAAATATCTTAATTTGTGTACCGAAGATGAACGAAAGTCTTACGGGGTTGGAACAACATGAGGGTGAGTAATTACTGACAGAATTTTCATTTTTGGGTGAACTATCCCTTTAAGTTGAGTTTATTTTTGCATGACATTTGCAGTCATTTGGATAATTCAGAATCATTGGTCGAAAGGTGTGGGAGCCCATCGAAATGAGATTATGAAAGCAGATGTGATTTTATTGTTCACTGTGGAGGAGATTAGTGTCAGTAATATTACTGTCAGAAACATTCATCATGCAGTCCGTCGTTTCTTGAAAGACAATAGCCTTTTTAGGGACCTCAAATACAAATGAATGTGTGCAAGGACCCTAACCCTAAGTATAAGACACCTTTTTTATTCTTTTAGCTTAGATTGTTTTTTTTTTGTACTGTCCAACTTATAATAATAATATGAATACTTACAGTTGTGGTCAGAATTAATGGCACCCCTGGTAAATATGATCAAAAATGGCTGTAAAAAATAAATCTGCATTGTTTATCCTTTTGATCTTTCATTAAAAAAATTCACAAAAATCTAACCTTTCATTGAAGTAAAAGTATTGAAAGTGGGGGGTGAATCACATTATGAAATACATGCTTTTCTCCAAAACACGCGGGCCATAATTATTGGCTCCCTTTTATTAAATACTTTTTGCAACCTCTTTTTGCCAGGATAACAGCTCTGAGTTTTCTTCTATAATGCCTGATGAGTTTGGAGAACAACTGACAAGAGATCAGAGACCATTCCTCCATACAGCATCTCTCCAGATCCTTCAGATTCACAAGTTCATGTTGGTGCTTCTTCTCTTCAGTTCACCCCACTCATTTTCTATAGGGTTCAGTTTAGGGGACTGGGACAGTCATGACAGAAGCTTCATTTACCCATTTTTGCTCAGTTACCTATTTTAGTATAGATTTTGATGTTTCTTTTGGACCGTTGTCCTGATGGAAGATCCAACCACGGCCCATTATAAGATTTCTAGCAGAGGAAGTCAGGTTTTGATTTTTTTTTATCTATTGGTATTTGCTAGAATCCATAATACCATGTATCTGAACAAGATGTCCAGGACCTCCAGCAAAAAAATAGGCCCACAACATATAAGATCCAGCAGTATATATATATATATATATATTAGGGGTGTAACGATACATGTATTCGTATTGAACCGTTCGGTACGAGGCTTTCGGTTCGGTATTCGGTACGCATTCGAACGAACCGAACGATTCGTTGGACCATTTTTCCTGCTGACCAAAATCCACCATCACAACGTTGCGCAACATCAAATGGCAAACGTAATGAAAGCGGAACGAAACTGCGCTACTCATTATTTTGTGCTTCACGGATCGTTTATCAGTTCGGACCATCAACATCAGTGCAGCGCGAGCTATGAGCGCAAGCCGATCATGATCAAGCGACACTTTTACACAGCGCTGGGAGATCCGGTAAACAAAGCATTTTAATTCGCCACTGAAGTAATAACATGACTGCGAGATCTAGTGAGAAGCATTAAAAGTTCTCTGTTATAAACGGATCAAACAGCGCTGACGTGGAAACCAAGAAAAAACATTGTTCCATGAATGAATTAGTTATAGGTTTTAAGTCCACAGATCAGCAACATGGATTTAACGTTACTGTAGTAACACTCACTGTAACCATAGAAGTTTGGCAGAAATAGTAAAATGCTTTCAAGTACATCACACATCTTTTTCCAGCACTTCAAAACTCAAATATGATCATATTTAAATGTTAGTTTTAATGTGATGACCAAAACATTATTTGTTCATCCTTCAAAGATTACCCCCATTTATAAAACTAAAAGTTTCAAGATGTAGGAAAACTCACTTATTTAAAAATAATTTTTCTTTTAATAAATAGGACATTTCTGTGGCATTTTTCTTTTTGCTGTATTGTATCGAACCGAACCGAACCGTGACACCACTGTATCGTATCGAACCGAACCGTGAATTTTGTGAACCGTTACACCCCTAATATATATATATATATATAAATATATATATATATTTTTTTTCAGCTGTATATTTAACCGTAGGCATGGGGTACTTTTTATCCCTGTTTGCACCAAACACATCTGGTGGGTTTGCTGCCAAAAAGCCCTTTTTTTTTGTTTCATCTGACCATAGAATCCAGTCCCTTTTGAAGTTCCAGTCATGTCTGACAACTGAATACGCTGGAGTTTGTTTTTGTAGGAGCGAGGAGGATTTTTCTTGAAACCCTACCAAACAACATGTGGTGATGTAGGGGTTGTTTGATATATATTTTTTTAGGCTTTCTGACCCCCAAGACTCAAGTAATCTCTGCAATTCTCCATCTGTGATCCTTGGAGAGTCTTTGGCCACTCAAACTTTCCTCCTTACCGTGCATTAAGACAATATAGACACACGTCATCTTCCTGGCAGATTCGTAACATCTTTTTTTGATTGGAACTTCTTAATTATTGCCCTGATGGTCAAAATGGGGATTTTCAATTATTTAGCTATTTTCTTACAGCCACGTTCTATTTTGTAATGCTCAACAATCTTTTGATGCACATCAGAACCATATTATTTGGTTTTACTCATTTTTATGGACAATTTGTCCTTTATGTTTTCTCATGTTCAAACTCCTGTGAAACCAGAAGTCATAGCTAGACAATGTTATGTTCCTAGTCACCCTGGTGTGCTAAAAAAGGATACATATTAATGGGAATATACTTCAGAGATATTTTAATCGTAAAAATTTCTATGGGTGCCAATAATTGTGGCCAACGTGTTTTGTAGAAAAACATTTATTTCATAATGTGATTTTTCCCCCCCACTTTAAATTATTTTACTTCAATGAAAGGTTAGATTTTTGCGAATTTTTTGAATGAAAAATCAAAAGTGCCATTAATTCTGACCACCACTGTATTTGACAATATTATGTACTTTGGTTTTGTTTGTTTGATTTTCTGTTATATATTTTTTAAAATAAGTGAATTGTTTTCCTGACATTACCCATGTTTTCCCCCACTCAAATTACCTGCACAGCATTGACTTCCTTTTATTTGTTCTGCCATGGGAGTTTGCATATCCCTTAATATTGAAATACAGATCCTTCTCAAAAAATTTGCATATTGTGATAAAGTTCATTATTTTCCATAATGTAATGATAAAAATTAAACTTTCATATATTTTAGATTCGTTGCACACCAACTGAAATATTTCAGGTCTTTTATTGTTTTAATACTGATGATTTTGGCATACAGCTCATGAAAACCCAAAATTCCTATCTAAAAAAATTAGCATATTATGAAAAGGTTCTCTAAACGAGCTATTAACCTAATCATCTGAATCAACTAACTAACTCTAAACACCTGCAAAAGATTCCTAGGGCTTTTAAAAACTCCCAGCCTGTTTCATTACTCAAAACCGCAATCATGGGTAAGACTGCCGACCTGACTGCTGTCCAGAAGGCCATCATTGACACCCTCAAGCAAGAGGGTAAGACACGGAAAAGAAATTGCGGCGTGGCATGGAGGCAATCAGCCTGTGGCACTGCTGAGGTGTTATAGAGGCCCAGGATGCTTCAATAGCGGCCTTAAGCTCATCCAGAGTGTTGGGTCTTGCGTCTCTCAACTTTCTCTTCACAATATCCCACAGATTCTCTATGGGGTTCAGGTCAGGAGAGTTGGCAGGCCAATTGAGCCCAGTAATACCATGGTCAGTAAACCATTTACCAGTGGTTTTGGCACTGTGAGCAGGTGCCAGGTCGTGCTGAAAAATGAAATCTTCATCTCCATAAATCTTTTCAGCGGATGGAAGCATGAAGTGCTCCAAAATCTCCTGATAGCTAGCTGCATTGACCCTGCCCTTGATAAAACACAGTGGACCAACACCAGCAGCTGACATGGCACCCCAGACCATCACTGACTGTGGATACTCCAGTGCTGCTTCTCTGTAGCCTAGGTCAGGCGCTTCTGCCGCTGTTTCTGGTTCAAAAGTGGCTTGACCTGGGGAATGCGGCACCTGTAGCCCATTTCCTGCACACGCCTGTGCACGGTGGCTCTGGATGTTTCTAATCCAGACTCAGTCCACTGCTTCCGCAGGTCCCCCAAGGTCTGGAATCAGTCCTTCTCCACAATCTTCCTCAGGGTCCGGTCACCTCTTCTCGTTGTGCAGCGTTTTTTGCCACACTTTTTCCTTCCCACAGACTTCCTACTGAGGTGCCTTGATACAGCACTCTGAGAACAGCCTATTTGTTCAGAAATTTCTTTGTGTCTTACCCTCTTGCTTGAGGGTGTCAATGATGGCCTTCTGGACAGCAGTCAGGTCGGCAGTCTTACCCATGATTCCGATTTTGAGTAATGAAACAGGCTGGGAGTTTTTAAAAGCCTCAGGAATCTTTTGCAGGTGTTTAGAGTTAATTAGTTTATTCAGATGATTAGGTTAATAGCTCGTTTAGAGAACCTTTTCATGATATGCTAATTTTTTGAGATAGGAATTTTGGGTTTTCATGAGCTGTATGCCAAAATCATCAGTATTAAAACAATAAAAGACCTGAAATATTTCAGTTGGTGTGCAATGAATCTAAAATATATGAAAGTTTAATTTTTATCATTACATTATGGAAAATAATGAACTTTATCACAATATGCTAATTTTTTGAGAAGGACCTGTATTACTTATTTGCCTGCTCTACTTTGAGGAGAGACAACTCTGTGGTGCTTTATTAAATTTCCTTTTGCATTTGGTAATTTGTATTTATTTGATACTAAATGCTTTTAGAGAGCCATAATGCAGATATTATGGTGCCAGCAGTCAGTACACCATTGAATGTCCTTGGTGCAACTGCATGCCTTTTCCTGACTGTTACAGGGGATTCTCCCACCCCTCTTCCTCTCTCCTCACTCTCATTGGCTTGATCTTCCTCGTCACTCCTTCTTCCCAGCTGCGTTGGCCAATCAGATCCACCGCTCCCTCTCAGCGTGCATGTGATTGGCTGGCTGGCCTGTGATGCTGCTGCCTCACTTTAAGAAGCAGTCTAGACTGCAGTGACAGGTTTTTCAATGAGAATCACACTGCTGTTGTCCTGCAACACGTCTGACTCTCCATCTGGCATTTCCTCATATTACATCTACACAACGTTCGCACATCTTTTCTTTGTCTGAATCCATTGACCAGTCTCATTCCTGTTTTACTGGCATAAGTCAGCACATCAGTTTAGCATTTTCCTATCCTTTCATTCATGATCCCTCACGTTTAATCTGTCCATCGTTCGTTTTTCGAACCTTTTTCCGACCCCACTTTCCAAAAAAGGGGGAAACTCTGAGTACTGCGTTGCCCAAAGGTGAGTACACTTGATTAGAGTTTAGAGTGCTGCAGTCATTACAGACACATTTTTACTGCACTCTCTCCTTTCTTCTTGTGTCGTGTCTAATGCAACAGGTTCTGTATGTGCCTCATAAATTGGACAGGGCATGATAGCGTCAAGAGGAATGCATTGTAGAAACTACTAACTAGGTGCATTGTATTACTATTTTTATGTATAAAAAAACACATCTTTCTTCCTGTGTTTAACAATCAAAGTATAAGCTGAATGCTTTTAATATTCAGATTAGTTAGGTAATAGTCTTCTCTCAGTGCTTCTTTTGTGTCCCAGGGTTTAATAGTGTTGAATATCCCAAGGTGTCATAACTTACATTTTATGGAATTTTTTAAATATCTGTGTGAAGCTGTGAAATGCATCATAAATCGTTGAGGCTAGAGGGTTTACAAGGGTTTGTGCACCTGTAGTTTGCATGAATGGGCCTTTAAAGGGATAGTTCACACAAAAATGAAGATTCTGTCGTCATGTCGTCTCACCCTTTTGTCAATCCAAACTTGAATGACTGACTGACTGACTTCTGTGGAAGATAAAAGAAGATATTTTAAGAAATGTCTCAGTGAGTGTTTTTGTCCATACAATGAAAGTCAGTGGTAACCAAAACTAGCAGATGGTAAGTCATACTGGTTAGGAACTATTGTGAGGGTGAGTAAATAATGACAATTTAAATTTTTGGGTGAACTATCCTTTTAAGTATAGGCCTATGTCTTGAAATGATGTAAGGATGGTCACAGACTGATTAAATTTCTCACATTTTAAACAAGGTCAACCTTGTGAACAAATAATAATGTAGATTTTTATTGATATCCATTTAATCTCTGAATAAGGTGGTTGTCTTCTCATAAAAGACTCATAAAAAGTTCAGCAATAGTATGAAAAATAGGCTTTGACAGGTGCTGTCAGCAAATTGACTGCTTGACCTGTTACACAGATTGCTAAAGAGCTGAAGGGCTAAAAAGCAATAGACCTCAAATATCTGAGAGCAGCAGAATTCATCAAAAATCACCTGTCCTGATGTCACATGGCAGTATCAGTGTTTTGGCATTGCATCCATTTTCTAAAAATGTGCTGTAACCATTATTAGTTCTAAAATGCACCTCTTTTAAATCCAGACCTGCTATATTGAGACATTTATATCTCAAGAGGGCTTTATTTTTGTGAAAAACCTAACATCTGCTGCTTGTTATTATAACTCCTTTAGAAGTTCACTAACAACTAGGAGTTTTTGTACTTAATTAAACAGATATGCAATAAATAAATAGCTATACGTGTAATTTATATATATTTAAATACGTGTATATATATATATATATATATATATATATATATATATATATATATATATATATATATACCGATGTAAAGCTATTATTTTTGCCATTGGCCGATCAGCCATGGCTGTTTTTAAACAATCGGCCAATGGCAAAAATAATAGCTTTACATCGGTATATATATATATATATATATATATATATATATATATATATATATATATATATATATATATATATATACACACACGTATTTAAATACGTCCTGTCAATCAAAAGGGTGCAGAAAAACATGTCAGACTGCAACTCATACTGTGTGTGTGAAGAATATCTCTCTGGTGTTGAATTTAGGGCAAGTAAACGAGACAATAGCGCTTTAACAGTTAAAAAATAGCGTCATTCATAGCATCAAATAAAGCCTGCATTAATCACCCGTAGTTCAAGCCAGGGTTGCCAGATGTACGGGTTTTCCGAAAAACATGCATGAATATCAGAAGATATGTTGAAAGATAAAGTACAACTTACCTAAATCCGTATCATGACTTGTGGAATCACTCAATCTGTGTTTCAACCACGGAAAGAAGTCAATAGAACAGCTTCTGAACAATATCACTTAATGTTGCATTTACCTCAGGAAAGTTGGCCACAGTTTATTAGTTAGCTATAAAAACACTAGAGAATAGCTTATTTACTGTTAATTATATATATGTTTGATTAAATTTGCCATGAATACGTGTTTTTAAAACTACCTTATGTGCAACTGAGCTGTATACAAATATTTCAGAGTGTAAATATTATATGTGGAAAAAAAATGGCAGTTGAATATAATGGCTCTGTTGTTAACTGTAACCTCTAATCTTATAGTGTACCAAATGAGAGGGTTACCTGTATAGTTTGCAGCATTATTTTGGAGCGATTTTTTTTTTCTCCTTAAGAAAAATCTAACTATCGGTATCGGCTGAAATTATTCTGAATAATCGCTATCGTAATGGCAGAAAAGTTTAGTATCGGTGCATCTCTAATATATACCATTCAAATGTTTGGGGTTGGTATATGATTTATAAAAAAAAAATGAAACAGTCTCATGTGCTCATCAAGACTGCATTTATTTGATTCAAAACAGTAATATTATGAAATATATATATTGTTTTTTATTTTAATAGATTTTGAAATGTAATTTATTCCTGTGATGTCAAAGCAGAATTTTCAGCATCATTACTCCAGTCTTCAGTGTCACATGATCCTTCAGAAATCATTCTAATATGCTGATTAGAAATTCTAATAGAATGCGATTTCCCGCCCTGTGGAACGTGATTTTAACCGAGGAGGACACTGTATCGGGTTCTTTTTAACTAGAGGTAAAGTTAGTGGTCTGATCTAAATTGAATTGCAAAAAATAGGACAGTTTTAGATGGGTTTCTCGAAATCCCTATTTCTGTCCCCTTGTTGTTGACGGCATAGACTGCAGCAATTCATATTTTGTCAGAGCCTCTAGTAAATTAAGTGTTATTTTGTTTAGTTGTCTGTTCAGTCGTAGTAGAATCGTGATCTCTATTTAAAAAAAAATAATAAAAAAACTTCCGTCTTAAATTATCCAGAATCTTACAGCTATACTATACAGACCATCTTTTGTGACAAAGTCAACAACCATGTGATGTTTGATACGTGAGGTGTTGCTGTTCATGGGACTCTTGCACACAATCAGTAAATACCTTGAGCATGTATTAGTCTGGCTTTCCTACTGTTTACATTTAATTCCCTTTAAACAAAAGGCTTAGTGAAGTGGAAGAATGTACCATTGTCCCCCTTCGAGTTGACTTCGTATCAGTTCTGAGCGGTGATTTTTCAGCCTCTGCATTGCAGGTCTGGCCTGTGGTGAGAACACTCTGTAATTTTACAGGTGTTTGTTTTGACGTCACTACATGATCGTATACTGTGTCTTTGTAATGCTTTAAAGTCCATTCAGTCATCAGCTGTTGACGGATGCTCTAAATACTGTACTGTCCCCCTGTGGTGTGGGATCAGTCGTTCCGATAAACAGGACTGATCAGATTTCACCAAGCACATAGTGGCCCTTTTACAGCCCTGCCGTTTCCCACTGAGTTTGACCCACTAAGATTCTTAGAGCAGGGAAAGCAGGAAGCGAGGAGGCTGTAAGCGGGTATTAGGGGCTGCGACTCCGCAGTGTTGCACAGTGCAGCTGGAGCACGACTCGCTGTACTGCTTCGCCTCGGTGGGAGACTCAAAACTGAAACGAAGCCAAGAAGCAGAGAGGAGGTGTGAAGCACGAGTGATTGTTTTGCAGTGCTTACTGCGCTGTTACATTCTGTTATGGACGTACACTGTGTGTCTTGGTCACACCTGAAAGCTTCGTCCTTGGTGTCGTAGTGTAAGGTGGTCAGTTAATGTAAGTGCTCAAGTGGTTTTCTTACTGTTTTATGTAATGCTATTATGCAATATGTCATAATCTGTTGGAATATTCAATTCATTGTAGTCAAACGAATTTCTGATTATTAATCCTGATGATTTTCCCCCTTATTCCAAACAATGTAACATTTCTCTACATTTTTCAAGTAAATTCTTGTTTAATTTTCTCAATTATTACACAAATTGTTCTGTATTTATGCTCAACATTCAGCCGTTACTCAAAATATTGTGAGGGGGAAAAATTACCTAACAAATATTTTTCTTAAATCTATGGAAAATAGCTACAAACTAACATAAGTTCCTAACTAGCTAGCCCTTTTGAATGGCAAATATTCAACCCTGTTACACATTCTAGTGTGTTTGTTTATTTATTTATTTAATTTTAATTATGAATTTTGCCTTTTAAATTGTATATTACTAGAAAGAAAGCACTGGATCAGTGTTTCAAAATGTATTTATGTATGTCCTAAAGGTTGAATTCTTGGGGTTTATAGTAGCCATTTTCTTAAGGAAAGCACCTCCTTTTTGACCGTTTGTTGAAGTTTGATGTTGAGTTTTTGACTCTAGTTTGTACTGTATATGTAAAAATATATCAAACTTTTAAATAAATATTTTTCTTATATTTATGGAAAATAGCTACAAACCAACATGTAGTTCCTATAGCTAACCCTTCCTGATAACCCTAATTTTCAACCCTGTTACTTAGGGGTGGGCAATATACAGACACAATTAACCGTTAGAAATGTGTCAACCGGTAGAGATTTTGGACTATCGTCTCTATCGCGATTATGCTCATGTGACGTTGCTGTGCTGCATGCGTGTCACTAAGGCTTACATTTGCATGAGTTTTAAGCATTGTGGTTTAAAAACAAGTGATATTAAACCATTGAGGCGCAATATGCAGCTAAACGGAACTCATTTCGCTATATGCGCGCACTCTCTGATAGTCTGTTTCTCAGCGCGGTCTGTTATTTTTCCGCTTTATTGGCCTTGAATGGTTAAATACAAACACTTGTATGTCAAAATACTTGTCTTTGCAAGTATACTAGTAAATACAGTCATTCATGCCTTAAGTGAACGTACACAGTTGAGATAGGAAACGCATGTGTAACAGTATATTGGATCCGGGAAGCTCTTAAAGGTGCTCGAAGCGATGTCGGGTGACGTCACTTCTTGTTGACGTTTAAAGTATTGTCAAACAAAACGGAGGCTAGCTAGACCCTCCCTCCTCCTCATCTGCGCACTAACAATACAAACCCCACCCCCAAATCCTTCTTGTTGGTTATTGGCTGGAACAGTTTGTTATATTTCATGGTGCGGGTTAGCCCAGTTTGTTTTTGTTGTCGTTTGTGGAGCCTGGGGTGTCTGCAGAGGCCGCGTTTTTTTACAGTGTGTTCAGGGGACAGGCAGCTAGCGGATAGTGAGGAGATATTTGCTGTATGTGACAAAAAAATGTTTTGGCCTAAAAAACGCTTGACATTGCTTAGAGCAGTGTTTCTCAACCTCTCCTGCAGGGACCCCCTGACAGGACATGTTTTTGTTTTAACCCTGAAATGGCACACCTGATTCAATTAATTAAAGGCTCAAAGGCTTAATGTGTAGCTGACTAATTGAATCAGGTGTGCCATTTCAGGGTGAAAATAAAAACATGTCCTGTCAGGGGGTCCCTGCAGGAGAGGTTGAGAAACACTGGCTTAGAGCACCTTTAAGGTGAGAGCATCCTAATATTACTGCTGTCTGTCATTCATGTTAATGAAACAACAAAAGAGAGAAAATCACTCACTGCTCTTGATTAAATCATTTTTTGTAGCTTTAATAAGAACAAATGTATATTTAGTTTACACAGTGAAAACCAAACAGTGTTTTTTTATACATTTGATTACTATGTACAATTTATGTAGCATTTCTAATTTAGCACTTGAAGTTTTTCAGGTCTATTTTAGTTGTCTGTTCTATTGTAGTTGTTTTTTATCCTATTGCTCGTAATTAGTTTATTTGTTCTTATTTTATCACTGACTGTTTACTTGTCTTCAGTAAGCTTGAGTTTTTTTATTTAGTCAGGCTAGTATTAGGGTTTTTTTATATTGGCATTGGTGGCTAGAATTATGAAATGTCTATGGTATCAAATATTTTATATTATAAAAACCGTATTTAAAGCAAAAAATACGATATTGTGATATAAGATTTTGGTCATCGCCCACCCCTACTGTTACTCATTCTGGCTTGTTTTTAATTCATTCATCTTTTAATTATGAATTTTGTCATTATATCATTTTTATTTCATGTGTATTACTATTATCATTCCTTGACGGTCCCAAAACCTGTCTGTCCAACTTTTCCATTTCCCATGGTCTTTTTGGCTACATTATGCAGTCTATAAGGAAAGTGTGAATACTGTGTAATGATGTCCTTGTCTCTCTTGTTTTGACAGCTGAAGGCGTCTTTGTGGACAGGACACTTAGAGGGCCAAACAATGGAATGCTCTCTCCTGCCTACACTGCTCAGCACTCTACGGACTGAGGTTAAACGGCTTAGTTAGCAGTGTACCTCTCCCCCAAGAACTCTTTTAACCTGGGAAAAGTTGGGAGAAAAAAGAAACGAGCAAAGGAGAATTTCCTTCGTAGTACAGCACCTTACTCCAGTTCTTTGTAATTGTTTGTTTGGGATTCATTTGCAAGCTTTGCGTGAACAAAATCGAAGATGGAAACAGATTCGTACCTGTGGATGGTCGTGCTTGGCTTCATTATTGCCTTCATCCTGGCGTTTTCAGTGGGGGCCAATGATGTGGCAAACTCGTTTGGCACAGCGGTCGGGTCAGGAGTGGTGACGTTACGTCAGGCCTGTATCCTGGCTTCCATATTTGAGACCCTGGGCTCCATGCTCCTTGGTGCCAAAGTCGGGGAAACCATTCGGAAGGGAATTATAGATGTTACTTTATACAATGAAACTGTGCCGGTACTGATGGCTGGAGAGGTCAGCGCCATGGTCGGTAAGTAATGGCTCGTTGAAAGTTGAAACCTCATTGTGTCATTTTAAAGATTAATGATGGAGAAGCTTAGCGAGGCATTTGTTTATTCTTTGTAGGCTGCCAGGTTCTGGGAGGTATGATTACATGTAGTGTATAGCGAGTTGTAATAGAGTGAATTAGCTGATGCCTGATTTAAATGAGCTTTATGGGAATTTTTTTTTTATCTAGAAATGTAAAGCTCAAAGTTAGAACATTGCATAGATGGTTTAAAAGAAGTTGTGAAATGAAATCAAACATGTCTTTGGGAGTTCTTTAATGCCATTTGGTAGTGAATAGCTATACTGTAACAATTTTAATAGTATCGCGTCCAGAGACTGTATTGAAGACAGAAGGAAAGAGAACACATGGCTGAAAGACTTTTTTGCTCCACCTCCCACTCAAATTCCCGTCTCTTTCAGGGTCTGCGGCTTGGCAGCTCATTGCCTCTTTTCTGAAGTTGCCCATTTCTGGAACTCATTGCATTGTGGGATCTACTATTGGCTTCTCCATGGTTGCAATTGGCACTAAAGGAGTACAGTGGATGCAGTTAGTCAAAATTGGTAAAAAAAAAATCCATTATGAAATTCATTATTTATCATACTATGGTAGTTATTTGATAGCCATCAAACATTTTTGTTCTTTGCTTTGATGCAACTGAGTGCTTAAGGTCAGCCTTTTACTATGTTTCTGCTGTCTATTTTTTTAGTACACTGTTTTGTTTTGTTTTACTTAATGCTATGCTTTGCTACACTGTTCAAACATGTAGTGTTAGTAAGATTTATTTTTTTAAAACAGTTCTTTATTTCAGCAACGATGCATTAAAGGATAATTCCGGTATTTAGCACTTTGAATCTGTTTTCTAGTTTTTTTCTCAAAAAGTCTAGACCGGACCCATCGTCAAAATTTCTGTGTCCACCACTCTAGTTCATCCAAAACAAACTAGAAAACAGACTCAAAGTGCTAAATATCGGAATTATCCTTTAAATCATATCAAAATGATAGTTAAGACGTTTGTAATGTTACAGATTTATATTTCAAATGCTGTTCTTTTGTACTTTCTATTTATCAATGAATCGTGAAAACAATTATCATGGTTTCCACAAAAACTATTATGCAGCACAACTGTTTTCAACATTGATAATAATTAGAAATGTTTCTTGAGCAGCAAATCATCATATTAGAATGATTTCTGAAGGATCATGAGACAATGAAGACTGGAGTAATGATGCTGGAAATGCAGCTTTACCATCATCAGGAATAAATTACATTTGAAAATATATTCAAATAGAAAACAGCTATTTCAAATTGTAATAACATTTCACAATATTGATCACATAAATGCAGCCTTTGTGAGTGTAATGGACTTCTTTCATGATAAACATGAAAAAACCTTGCCAACCTCAAATGTTTGAACAGTATTGTATGCGTTTATGTATTGTTTCTCTGGAGTAAATTATCAAATTTTTGCTGTCAATATTCTTGTAACCGAGATCTGTAATTAATGTAATGTTGGCTGTTGGCCTTTGTGCCTCTAGCTGCGTAATGCATCATTATATTGAAAAGCTATTGATTTAGTAATTGCTGTTTTTTTGATGCAGTTGCCTCATGGTTCATCTCCCCTCTGCTGTCTGGCCTGATGTCTGGCCTGCTCTTCTTCATCATCAGATATTTAATTCTTAACAAGGTGAGTTAAGGGTCGACTATTACACCTCTCATACATCACCCTACTTCAGTGATCTCCTTTTGACAAATTTTGACATCAAAATGAACAAAAAAAATTGATCAGAGTGCTCTAAGTGTTTTTACCTTTTGATTCACACATGCGATATAAACATTAAAGTGCAGTAGAGGCCTTGTCCCAGTCCTTCAGCATTATGTACCGGTCCATCACCAGTCCTTATAAGACCTCACATGTTCTCATTATATTTACTGTTTAACATGCATTCAGCTATTTCCAAGTAACTGTGCCTGTGGCTGTTTAGATTGCTTTGACAATAGCTCATCTGTGATGGCACAGGAACTGCTTTACAGTCGACAGCAGTTCATCTTTTAAATGTGTGCCTGGTGTAGGCTCTGCTTCTGTAAACACTTAAATATTTAAACCTTAAAGAGTTAGGAGCTGGGAAATGCATTCTTACCTGTGGGCACATAAGCACCGTGGTTTAAAGGAACAGTTCACCTAAAAATTAAAATTAATCTTTTACTCACCAGCCTGTTGTTCCAAATCTGTATGACTTTCTTCTGTGAAAAATATCAGGAGATGCTTTGCAGAATGACTAAGCAGCTATTTTCTGTATAATGCAAGTAAAATGCAATATACAGTAATGCCAAGCTCTGAAAAGACAACAAAATTCATAATAACAAAAATCTAACCATAAAAGTTGTCCATGCTACTTGCATGCTATATTGAATGTTTTCTGAAGCCATGTGATTCCTTTCTGTGAGGAACTATAGAGATGTATTTCTTAAAGTTTCTTAGTTTTTAAGTTAAACTTTTTTTTTTGGAATATACACAGAAAATAGAGCCACATGATTAATCATTATGTCTATTAGGACTGTCAAATAAAAATTTGAATATTCGTCGAATTTATTTTTGGTGTGTCAAGAGGCGCGCGAGACATGATGATAACGTAACTGACGCGGTTTGTTTTTGTTAGCTTATCCAGTATACAGCGTGGCCGGGGTGCATTGGTATGTGCAACGACATATTTGACCATACCTAGCACATCGGTCAGAGCTGAAAACATTGTCATCCAAAAGTGCTCAGCACTCGCTGCAGATTAAGTTGACCTTCTGGTGTTTTTGGCGAACGATATGTAGATGTGTAGTGAGTGGAAGTGGATTTTAAATGTGGATAGTGGTGGTGGCTGAGGAGAGACCCCGACATGGTTGTAAAGCGCTTTGGGTGTAGAGTAGTACATATGAAAGCGCTATATAAAATGCCTCATTCATTCATTCAATGTTACACCACTAGGTGTAAACAAATGACTGTTAAAATATTTATTTGCTATTTAATTATTTATTCAAGAGATTTGTTCAAAAACGCTGATTCATACAGTAAACGAGTGAAGTCATTGAATCATTCATACAAAATGTTTTTTTTAAATGTCTGGTTTAATTACGTTATTTTGTTTAGTTGTCTATTTAGAGTAGTGGGATAATCATGATCTCTATTAAAAAAAAAAAAAAAAAAAAAGGGATTCTCAATTTATCCAGAATCGTGCAGCTATAACTCAAAATGTTCTTCTCTGCAAAGCTCAGAAATAGACAGGCTCTTTTTGGTTTTTTTTGTAGTTTTGATGCTTAACCCAAATTGCATTGTATGGAAAAGAGCAGCTTGGACATTCTGTCTGTTAAATATATAATAATCAAATATTCATTTTCTGGGTTAACTATCCCTTTAAGAGAGTATTTAAATCAGTGTTGTTATTGTTGACTAAAGCTAATTGGAATAACTAATTGGAATAAAGCTAAAATAAAATATAGATATTAGATAAAAATAGAAATGTTGACATGGCAACTAACTAAAATAAGTTTAAGCTGAAGTACTAAAATTACTAAAACTAGAAATAAATAAATCGAAGCTAAATAGAACAAAAAATAATAATGACAAAATCACAACAAAATTGAAATAAAAACAAAATGTATAAAAATAAAAGCTCATTCAAAATATTAGTTATTACTGTAATACTAAATAAATAATACTATAACACTGATTTAAATGTGCTACTCTTAAATTGTGACCAATAATGGAGTGGTTATTTTAAGCTACAACATATTGCAACTACGTTTTATTTAAGAATGACAGTCACTTTAATGTATAAACAAAATAAATGAGCAATAAATGTAACTTTGGAAATGTTTTGTCTTTATTCATAACATCTGTGTAGTTTTACACAGAGTTGAAGCTCTCTCTGCGATCTGTCCATTACAGGATGACCCTGTTCCCAATGGTCTCCGCGCTTTGCCCCTCTTCTACGCTTCGACCATCGGAATCAACACCTTCTCCATCATGTACACTGGCGCTCCCTGTAAGTATTGAAATTATGGCACATTTACCCTACAGACGTCCTTGATCTGCCTTGAGTTTGCTTGTTGTCACTGAATAAGTGTCATTAAATAGGCCACATTGTCTTGAGATGGCTTTCCACGAAAAATGCATTTTCTTTCAGAATATATTCACTTGATTGTTAAAAAATCTCACAGCAAAGTTTAATTATGTGTGTGACCGTGTCATGCTTTTTCTTTTTTGTGCAGTACTGGGCTTGGAGATGCTCCCCGTCTGGGCTATTGCCCTCATTACTTTGGCTGGCGCTGTGGTATGTGCCGGTGTGGTCTGGTTTTTTGTTTGCCCCTGGATGAGAAGAAAAATAGCAAGTACGTACTGTCCTTTTCCTTTTCCCTCCCACAAACTAGTGGCTTTAAGCATCTGTGTTAGATCTCTGTTCCGTTTGTCCTAAATTCCTTTTTCCGATTAGGAATCAATTATCTGAGGACAATTACTAACTACATTTGCAGAAATTATGTGTTCCACATGTTTGTGCACTTGACATCTGGCCATTAAGTTAGATGTTATTTCTAATCCAGCTTTGGAAAAAGTTTCTTCACCAGATCAGGAGGGGAAGGAATTGCCTAACATCTGCTGCTCTGCTGGGGCGCTCTGTAATGTAAAGACTATCTTTTGCTGGCTCTGGCTTGTGGGCCCATGTTGCGTTCGACTGATGAAAAGCAAATAAACTGAAGCTGTTTATTTGAAAACGACACAATTTTTTCAGATGAGTCACACGGACCTTGTGCAGTCGCTGTACCTTTCTCAATGCAAGATTGGCTGCCCACATGTTTTGATTGAGAGAAGTGCCTTAATGAAATGAATCACTAATGAAATGTAATGTTAAAGCACTGCTTTCACTCAAGGATCAGCGCTTTGTTGAATTGATGCATGCTTTATTGGATTTGTTTTCAGATCAAGGGTCTATTTCATAGTGTGGTTTCCCATGTGAGATCATATGTAAAAATCTGATTTATTAAGCTTTTGAGAAGGATCAATTCTATATACAAGTAAAGCGCAAATTAGCATTAAATATGAGGGGCACTAATATAAAGTGCTTGTTGTGTATTATCACTGCTCGATTTAAAAGAGCCAGTTTGTAATCATACCGATATCACAGTTTTTCACGCATGGATTATCCATGTTTATCAGTGATTATGTTTGCTTGCTTGTTTTTCTCACTGTAATCTTGTAAATGCTGCTTTTAATTTTCAGCTTTTCACCAGTTTCACAAAGCTTGCCTACTCCCCCTTCCCCGTCTGTTCGGCAAAGAACATTTCTGTTGGTTAGGGATGCACTGATATTAAAATTCTGGCTGATGCCAATAAGCGAATATTCTATACGATTTTTTCTAAATAGACTACCATTAAAAGGTTTGGGATCAGTAAGATTTTGGTTTTTTGAAAGAACTTAAAGGGATAGTTCACCCCAAAATGAAAATTCTGTCAGTATTGACTCACCCTCATGTTGTTCCAACCCCGTAAGACCTTCGTTCATCTTCGGAACATGAATTAAGATATTTTTGATTAAATCTGAGAGCTGGATCACTCCTCCATAGGCTTCTAGGGGACTCACACTTGCCAGCCCCGAAAAGTTATTAAAGACATCGTTAAAATAGTCCAAGTGACTATAGTGGCTCAATCTTACGTTTATCAAGCGACGAGAATACTTTTTGTGTGCAAAAACAAACAAAAATAACGACTTTATTTCAACTATTCATTTCCTTCTCTGTGGGCCCAACAAGGGGGTAATCCATCAGCCGGAAACTAAAGCCTCGCGGGAGCCGCCATTGTAGCAGAACTTCACCTGCTGTTAGCATTCCATTGACTCCCATTCATTTTGGCGTCACTTTGACAGCGAATAACTACATCTGAGGCGTCCAAAGACTTCATTTGTCCATTATTTATTTCTAAAGAAACACGACAATGTATAAAAGGCTCCATTACTTTGTATCTTACGTTATGGCCCCGTAGAAGCCGTTTTTGTAAAAATAGGCTAACGATTGCGTCATAACCACGTGACTTTCTGGCGCACAATAGAGAAATTACCGTATAGACAGGAGGAGAAGCTCGCAGGCAATCTTTTACTGTCTGTGAGGCAATCGGGGGGACATAGAGGCATAAAGTCAAGGGAGAAGCCCATAGTTAGAGAGTCCATAAAAGCAAAGGGACAAAATATTTCAACAACGTTTTTGAGGAATTAGGTGATTCAAATTTGACTTGGCACAGCTACTAGAAGATTTACAACTGTCAGACTGTCATCACGCTCAGTTTGAGCCTGCGCAGTCGCTCAGCCATCAGGAAGTGAGTACATTAATCGGGCTTCAGTTTTCTCCGTTGAAATCAAGGGGGTCGCTGTGTCCATTTCTTTTACTGTTTATGTGTGGGCCTCTAGTCAGTTAACGTAGTGTGATTGCGTAGAGCTACGTCACACGTAGGCTCACTATTGGCCGACGCTGGTCATGTGTGTGATGCGTGTGACGTACAATAACAGAAGCTTACGCTGTTACACTAGTGAACTGACTCGAGGCCCACAGAGAAGGAAATGAATAGTTGAAATAAAGTCGTTATTTTTTTTTTTGCGCACAAAAAGTATTCTTGTCGTTTGA
Organism: Gila orcuttii; assembly: GCA_026230005.1. Lineage (NCBI taxonomy): Eukaryota > Metazoa > Chordata > Actinopteri > Cypriniformes > Leuciscidae > Gila > Gila orcuttii. The sequence continues at coordinate 24,156,275 of JAPDVR010000015.1, forward strand.
TGAACTTAGGATTGAGCCACTGTAGTCACTTGGACTATTTCAACGATGTCTTTAATAACTTTTCGGGGAACAAGTGTCCATCCCTTAAAGGTGCCTTTTGTCAAAAAATCAATTCATACTCCACATATTCCATACCAGAAGGGGGCAGTATACCTCCAGAAAGTTGGCCTACTCTAGTCTGTTTTTTAGTTTCAGGTTGTTAATCTTCTAAAACCGTCAAATAGTCCGCTTTGTCCCGCCAAAGCCTATTTTGATTGGTGAGGGATGTAGAATAGAATGACTGCTGCTCGTAATGCGCTTGACAGGGCGCATTACGAGGAGAGAGAGAGAGAGAGAGAGAAAGAGGAGAGAGAGGGAGAGGGAGAGGGAGAGAGAGGGAGAGGGAGAGAGAGGGAGAGAGAGAGAGAGAGAGAGAGAGAGAGAGAGAGAGAGAGAGAGAGAGAGAGAGAGAGAGAGAGAGAGAGAGAGAGAGAGAGAGCTCGGCCGCGTGCGCGCACTCTCACGTCTACAAACAACACGAGCGCGGTCCTGCTCTCTCTCCCTCGCGCATATTAATCAAATCAATTGACACTATAGTAAGACCGCAGTTTCACATGGAGCATTTGGAGATTTTTAGAGATTAAAGAGATACAAGCCGTGCGAGTTATTCGTGTGTTGCAGTTTGGCTGGTGGTTATGTATGTTGCCCACATACCGCCTCCCATGGCCGAAACTGGTATTAGACACCGGCCGGGCCGGGGCTAGTAATTTAGCATGCTAATTCAGGTTTATATCTCGGCAGCACTATAACTTGTCATTTTTTTAATGACATCATTGCACTTATTTCTTCTCATTCTTTTGATACGTGTAGCTCATTTTTTGGATATTTTTACCTCAATTTTTACATATGGCACCTTTAAGAAGCCTATGGAGGAGTGATCCAGCTCTCAGATTTCATCAAAAATATCTTAATTTGTGTTCCGAAGATGAACGAAAGTCTTACGGGGTTGGAACAACATGAGGGTGTGTAAATACTGACAGAATTTTAATTTTTGGGTGAACTATCCCTTTTAATACTTTTATTCAACTAGGATGCATTAAATTTATGAATAGAAACGTTCAAAATAGCAGCATTTATTTGAAATATAAATCTTTTGTAACATTATAAGTGTCTTTACTGTCACTTTTTAAAGAATCCTGAAAAACTGTATCATGATTTACACAAAAATATTAAGCAGCACAATGTTTTGAACAAAATTATAATTATAACAAATGATTCTTGAGCACGAAATCAGCAACGATTTCTGAAGGATCATGTGATCATGATTACCTTTGATATCTCAGGAATATACATTTTAAATATATTTTAAAAATAGTATCTTTGTAATAATATTAATCTTGCTGACCCCAAACCTTTGAATGGTAGTGCACATTTCAAATAAAACAGTAAAACTAAAATAAATCTTTTAAATGGTACATTATAATGTTCAGTTTGAAAAAAAAAATGTTATTTGAAAAGATTATTATTGTTTTTAAAGATGACCATATTTTGTGGAAAATTAGTCACGTCTGACTGTCGCACCCGGTTAAAATTGCATTAAGAGGAAAAAAACACCACAGATAAGTCACATCGGTATATAATCCACATTTTATTATAACATTCAGAAATAATGTAAAATACTGGTGGTAAAAACTTTTTTACAAACATTATAGACACTATATACATGCATTTTAATTCCCCTTACTCCACAACAAATTTACATTTACATTTAACGGTATTCAGAATAGAAAAGGAATGAAAAATATTTTGTATTAAACAAATAAATTAAAGAGACATTCATTCTAATCAACATTTATTATAAATGACAAGCCTAGACAAATTTATTTAAAGCAAAACTGCAACTACCAGCATTTGGGATGTGCGCTATACAAATAAACTTGCATACCTTTCTCATTCAGCACAAATCTAAATGTTTTGCGTGCTTGATGTGCATTATATAAGTTGCTTTGAAATATTAGTTACAGCATGTTTCAGATGATAAAAAAACCTTAAAAGTTTAAAAATACGGTAACTTTCAGTGAGTGTTAGATGATTACAAAGGTAATGTAAATTTAACAATAAGGGAAATGAGCATGCAAAACAAATATCCAATATGGATACGATCTGGATCATTAAAAAACTCATATTGTGCATTAAGCAATATACAGTATTGTGCATCCCTACCTAATTTTGATACCTTTCTTTTAAATGATTTCCTACTTTTTCCCCCCTAAATAGGTCGCCTGAAGAAAGAGCATGCTCTTTCCCGCATCTCCGATGAGAGTTTGGATAAAATTCCGGAGGAGGAAGAGGAAGCCCCCGTGTTTAAAGAGCTCCCAGGTGCGAAAAACAGCAACGATGCTGTGCTGCCCTTGACAGAGGAGTCCACAGGGGAGCTGAACAGCCTGGCTAATGGAGGCACTGTTCTGCCCAACGGCAGAGTGTATGGTACGTGAAAGGATGTGCTTATTTTGTTTTTAATGGGTTCCATCTGAAAAAAATGTCCTGCACCGACCTAAAATGTTTGTTTATTTCGCTTTTTTCACGTCAGGTCGTACCAACTCCATGACCAACGGCTGCCTCAAGTCACCCGTTTCCAATGGGGGATTCAGCTTTGACGGACACATGCGCAGCGACGGCCAGGTCTATCACACTGTTCACAAGGACTCTGGTCTTTACAAGGACCTCCTACACAAGATCCACCTGGGCCGCCTGGAGGACGAGCGCAGCGCCTCGCGTACTGACAACAACTACCGTCACCTTCGCCGCAACAACAGCTACACGTGCTACACAGCGGCCATCTGCGGCATGCCGATGCAACCCCTGATACGGTCGGAGTCCAGCGCCCCTCCTCCAGAGGACAGCGAGAAGCTAGTGGGCGACAGCGTCTTCTATTCCAAGAAGCGATTGCGGTATGACAGCTACTCCAGCTACTGCAACGCGGTCGCAGAGGCCGAGATTGAAGCAGAGGAAGGCGATGTGGATGTGAAGTTGGCAGCCGATAAAAGGGAGCCCCTTGCCCCTGCTGAAGGTGTGGTGGAGGACTGCATTGATGAGGAAAAGGAAGAGAAGGACAATGCTCAAGTCTACCTACTCTTCCACTTCCTGCAAATCCTCACCGCCTGTTTCGGATCGTTTGCTCACGGGGGGAATGATGTCAGGTATGCCACTTGATGTAGTTTTTGGTTTCAAAACCAAGACTCTTTTTTCAAGTTTAGAAACTTTAGTATTTTCTTTTGAGTTTTTTTTTTTTTTAGTATGCTTTGTGATTAGTGAGTTCAGAATAAGACTGTATTTGCATAGTTTCTCACATTCCACAGCATTAGTGTGTCCTGAGAACAAGCCCTCAGTTGAGTGCCACAGATCTGGTTCACAGCTCTACAGATGATTTGGCACATACCCAGACTGTTAAGACTTGAGATGTGGCAATGTGTTTAGGCTAACTTCAGCTGCTTAATAACTTAAACGGTTAACATCTTATATAGAGAGAGTACCGCTCAAAAGTTTGGAAACATTACTATTTTTAATGTTTTTGAAATAAGTCTCTTATGCTCATCAAGCCTGCATTTATTTTTTTTTATCAAAAATACAGGAAAAACTTTAATATAGTGAAATATTATTACAATTTAAAATAATGGTTTTCTATTTTAATGTACTTTAAAATAGAATTTATTTCTGTGAGTTTTCATCAGCCATTACTCCAGTCTTCAGTGTCACATGATCATTCAGAAATCATTCTAATGTGCTCATTTGATACTCAGTTATTATCAATGTTGGAAACAGTTGTGCTTCTTAATATTTTGTTATGAGTGATACTTTTTAGGGATTCATTGATGAATAAAAAGTTAAAGAACATAATTTATTCAAAATTCTTTCTAACAATATAAATTTAACACATCCTTGCTGAATAAAAGTATTACATTAAATTTTTTTTTTTTTAATTACTGACTCCAAACTTTTGAACGGTAGTGTATACTGTTACAAAAGATTTCTATTTTTAATAAATGTTGTTCTTTTTTTAAACTTTTTATTCATCAAAGAATCCTGAAAAAACTATCACAGGTTATAAAAAAAAATATTAAGCAGCACAACTGTTTCCAAATTTGATAAATCAACATATTAAAATTATTTCTGAAGGATCATGTGATACTGAAGACTGGAATAATGATGAAAAAAAATCAGCTTTGCATCACAGAAATAAACTATATTTTACAATGTATTAAAATAGAAAACCATTATTTAACATTGTATATTACACAATATTACTTTTTTCTGTATTTTTTGATCAAATAAATGCTGACTTGATGAGCATAAGAGACTTTTTTTTTTTCAAAAACATTAAAAAATAGTAATGTTTCTAAACTTTTGACCTGTACTGTGTGTGCGTGCGTGCGTGCGTGCGTGCGTGCGTGCGCGCGTACAAATATATAAAAACTGAAAATGTAGTACTAATAATAGCTGTTTATTCATATTTTATAGTAATTATATTTCTTTGTGCATTCATATAATGTTGATTATTACTAGTTTTGGGGGGCAAATTAATTTATAAAAAATGACCACCTCTCCTAGCACATAAATATTATGATGCTGTACAAGACATTGAAATAATAGACACATTAAATGAATCAAGTGACAGCAATGACAATAATAATGTTACAAAAATCTTACCTACCTAAACTTGAATTGTAGGTACTTATTTAAAACTTAACTAAAAAAAGTAATCATGAGTAAGCAGAGTTAAAGCAATATGTTGATTTAAAAACCACATGGCTTGATCTCCATACAGTTTGTATCCTCATTGTAGTAATTTTCACATGTGAACATGTTTGTTTTGTCTTTTCTGCAGTAATGCAATTGGTCCTTTGGTGGCCCTGTGGCTGATATACGACCAGGGTGGGGTGATGCAGGAAGCGGCCACACCAATCTGGCTGTTGTTCTATGGCGGCTTGGGAATCTGTGCTGGATTGTGGGTTTGGGGTCGACGTGTCATTCAAACAATGGGCAAGGACCTCACTCCCATCACCCCCTCCAGGTGAGATCAGCTTCTTGGCAGAGAGCATGACGTTTATGCATGATGACTGGTGTGTGTGCTTCTGTTGCATGCAGATATGATGGTTAATCCAGCTGTGTAAGAAGTCTTTCTAAAGGGACAGTTCACCCAAAAATTTAAATTAGCCCATGATTTACTCACCCTCAAGCTATCCTAGGTGTATATGAGTTTCTTCTTTCAGACAAATACAATTTAAGTTATATTAAAAAATATCCTGGCTCTTCCAAGCTTTATAATGACAGTCAGGGCCGGGGGAAAGCAATCCAGAGCTCTGGGCAAAATAGGAATATGCCGCCCCCATGTTCAAATTTTTAAGAGAAAAAATGCCAGTTTATCACATATCACATATATATCACATACTGTTGACTTAAGATGAATTAATACAGTTGACTCACCATTTAAAAGAGTTCTTGCTTTGGCTGCTGCGAACTGTTCAATTATTTTGGAGTAATCTAATTTGCGATAGAATTGGTGCTCAATCGAAATCTCAGCCAAATTCAAACGATCTTGTGACATGTTTACTTGCACACCTTTTGTTTCAATCGGATGAGTCCAAACGTAGTGTTTACATGAACACTAATTAAAGTGCTCGGGTTGATGTGCGTGTTTATATGTCAAGCAAATCGGAATAGATTTTTTGACATGCGCACACTGCACAAATATACAGAGATTCCCGCTTTTTAGGAACCATTTTCCTACCTTGGTTCTTTATCTGCCAGCCTTATGACAGTGATTGGAGGATGAGATTTTGAAGTAATTTCATTAAAGTAATCCACTTGGCTCTGGAGGGTTAATAAAGACCTTCTGAAGCGAAGCGATGCGTTTGTGTTAGAAAAAAAATCCATATTTAAAACTTTATAAACTAAAATAACTATATTTCGACAGACGGCCTATGCAAGTCAACTTACGCCAAAAGAGTAACCCCTGACGCGGGCAACCAAACTTAAGCTCCTCTTCTCTTATATCGAAATCCTCCAACATTTCTCTTTAAAATTTTCATTTTAGACTTCTAATTCTTAACTGTTTTTTTGTTTTGCTCTATCCTCTGTGCTTCCGCGTTCGTCAAAACCCCTGGAGCCGTATGGATTACTTTAAGGATGGATGGATGTGCTTTTTGGGGCTTCAAAATCTCATCCTCCATTCACTGCCATTATAAAGCTGGGAAGAGCCAGGATATTTTTTAATCTAACTCAGATTTGGTTCGTCTGAAAGAAGAAAGTCATATACACCTAGGATGGCTTGAGGGTGAGTAAATCATCGGGTAAATTTCACTTTTGGGTGAACTATCCCTTTAAGCCATTTTGTAATTTCACCCAGGATCTCACTGGGTTTGTATTAAGTATTCTAACGAACAGCAATTAGAAAGGACAGAAAAATTGCACAGTATACAGCAGGCTTAAAGTGTCCTCCTATGGTAAACCCATGCCAAAAACCCAATTTTCCATGTTTTATTTATTTCTGACAATACAAAAGCTGTCCATCTTTTCCTGTAGCAAGTGGAAAATAGCAGAAGGGGAGGACCTGTTTTGGTGTAAAAATCTGACAGAACTGAAACCTTCCTCTTGGTCCTAAAGCAGTGCTGAAGGGTGTAATTGTAGACTACAGAAACGGAGCATGTGCTTTGGCTGCAGGGTCACAACAGTTTATCTGATATTGAAGTCTTGCTAGATTAGTTCTGTAATAGAGGCTTTTCTCCTCTCTCGTTTGTGTACTTGCCCTCAATCCCTCTTTGTGTTGCTACCACAAATCCGGTTAAATATCACTGCAGAATGACTGTAATATAAATTTTAAACACACTATAGAATAAAGGCAGTTTAATGAGAGCGGACACTGTTTTTCACCCTTCACTCAGCCTGGGTTTCCTAAATTTAGCAAGACACTTGTGCACACGGCCTCAGCGACCTTGTGTTCTCTTAGTAACAAGACAAACTGTCAAAAACAAATGAGCTCGAGTTCATAATAAGAACAAAAGATTTTACCCTATAAAAAATCTCATCATTGTTCTGAGAAAATGAGCTGCAGATCATTTTTATTATGATGTTTGTTAAGAAATTGTGATTATTATACACTGATACACTAAAATGTCACTTGCTCAAAACTTAAACTTTCTGGACACATTCTGCCGAAAAACGAAACCAAGATGATTATTTTAAATGAGGCTTTGAAACTAGGCAAATTATTTTGTTGACTACTACTACTTATTAATAACATCTAAGCTCCAAAATAGTGTATTATATAAGTATTAAATTTAGAAATTATTTTAATTGTGCATTATTGGTTCTCCACGAGAATCTCGCTACCATGAACGGTGAACATTACGGTTTTTACTGTCAATACTGTATATCCATCATCACTTAAATTTTTTTCTTAGATCAGGGTTATTGTAGTTGCCTAAAACTGAAACCATAAAAAAAACTTGTTGTTTGAAATAAAATAAACTTTGCAACTAGCTAAAATAAATTAGCTTTCAGTTTATAAAGGAAATATTTCTCATTTTCATTTAGCTTAACTTGATAAAATACTGAAATAAAATTATTAAAAACTCAATGGACATATTAAAAAAATGAATAAACTAAAACTAAAATTAAAAAGAAAAAAAAAAGAAAATATAAAATAAAAACTAATAAAAAATAGAAACTATAATAGTATCCAAATTATACTAAAATAACACTGCTTTAGATGCAATTAAACCTGGATCATTTCATGGCACTTTTTTAATATATCATTTTTATATGACTTATATTTTAAGTGGCAGGGATTTTAGTGAAACAAATCCTATTTATTTACATTGAAAAACAACTTGAATAATGTAGAATAATGTAGCATGGTTGCTAATTATGTAGCATTAATATAGCATTGATCATTTTAATAAAACAGATTATAGTAACAACTTTAACAAAAAAGAAAATTCATGAAACTTAATTGGGATTGTGCCATTTTTAGAATTAAAATCTTATTATTAGTAAATTATATTGATATGCTCGCAAATTAGCAGTTTCTGGAAAGATGTGTTGGTGACTGTAGTTGTTTCACACTGAAGGGTCACTCTATAATCCTGCATGACAATCCAGTCTATACTAAGTGTGTGTGGATCAGGTGGCCATGTTCCCTCACAAAAATAACAATCAGCATGACCTCAGCATCTGTCAGGTTGCTCCTTGGCTTTAATATTTGTTGACAGGAAGGTTTTTTTTGTTTGTTTTTTTTTTTAAGTGTCCCTATTATGCCATTTAAAAGGTTCGTAAATTTTGTTTTGGAGGTCTCCTTCAATAGGTTTACATGCATCCAAGGTCAAAAAACACTTTCATTTTCTCATAATATACATTGCAGCACAACCTCTTCTTTCAGTGTCTGAAACGGTTCAATAAAGGATTCTCTAAGCTTCTTCTTTTCATGAACCCACTCTGCTCTGATTGGTCAGATGGCCCAGTCTGCCATCTGCCATTGGTCTACCGCTTACAGCACGTGTCAGAAACGAAATGCCCATTACCCTATCTGAATTTCAGCATTTGTATACACAGTGATAAGGACAGTAATAATAGTGTTGGTATTACCGTATCAATTTGAGTGTGAGTTCTTGTGCTTTTGAAGTGTGCTCTTTCTTTCTTGTGCTCTTTCAGACCTCAGCTACAACTGCACATTGAAAAAAAATCCTGAAATTTACGGTAAAAAAACGGCAGCTGTGGTTGCCAGTATATTACCTTAAAAAATATGGCAGCAGCCTTTTAGGTTTCACCAGACTTAAACTTACAGGTAAAAAAAAGCATAATCTGTAGTTGCCAGTACTTTATCGTAAAAAATACAGTAGCAACCTTTTAGGTTTTACTGGATTTAACTTAAAAGTAAGCTAAAAAAATAGCAGCTGTGGTCGCAAGTACTTTACTGTAAAAAAAATACGGTAGCAACATTTTAGGTTTTAAGGGACTTAAACTTACGGTAAAAATCTTAAATCCGAAATCTCTACACTAACAGTATTTTACAGTAAAATTACATAATATTTCCCTGTTAAATCCATTACAGTTGTGTTTGAGGGCAGATCAAAGCAGATCGTGGTTCGTGGGTAGACAATGAAGACCATATGCTGGCATTATGCATATTTGTTACAAACCTAAATAGATTTGTGCAGGATTTAAGACTGTAATTACTGATAACTCGTTTCATACAGTTCAGAATCGGTTCTTTCTTTTGGGAGACAATGACTCCATTTATTTGCTCTTTGAAACTTTGCAGACCTTTTACATTCACAATCAGCTATAGTACACACTGCATGACAGGTAATATCCAAAAGAGCATAATAGGGGCAATTCACCCTGGGGATAATGTAAGGAGATAATGAACCTCCTGCTATATTCATTATTTCAAAAGTTGCTGTTTAGATGGGTTTGCATGATTTTGTGAATGGTTTGTCTGCTTGTTTGTGCACAGTGCATATCTTACCCACGTGTTCCTGCTGTCTATGTGTGTTTTAAGAGGCCACAGGAGAGTTTATCAGCACAATTTCAGCACGACCGTAACCACCACGAGGCTGCCGCTGTTTCCACCTGCATGCATGCACACACGTTTACTCTCCCTCACGCACACATTTCATATGCAAATACTCACAGAAAACCTGTCAACCCTGTTTTCTTGTTACTACACCAACTTCATCTCCTCTTGGACTTCTTGAATGCATGTTTCTGCTCCTCTAGACCTGCGTGCTGTATGTGTGTACTAGCCTCTCTCAGTGGCATGCATTGTCATAACTGGTTTAACTGCAGGTGTAACTGTATAAAGTTGTGTTCTGTTGCCCTCCCCCGCAGTGGATTCACAATTGAGCTGGCCTCTGCGCTCACTGTTGTTTTGGCGTCCAATATCGGACTTCCAATCAGTACGACACACTGCAAGGTAAAGATCGGGTCAGACCCCAGCTGGCCCCCTCAGGTTATTGTGTGCACGCCACCGGAGAGAGGAGGGAACTGTCTGTTTGTACAGGGAACAAGAGCTGCCGAAAACAGCTTTCAGCATATGATGCTGTTGTGAATCACAAATCATGATGAACAGCAACACTTGACACCCTATCCACAAATAGGGTGCTGTCCTGCTACAATAAACGCACACATGACTTGTACTTAGAAAAATAACTATTAGATAACATAAAATGAACATGGTATGAGTTGTAGGAGTTTCAAAATTAATCTTGTATATATTAACATTTAAAATCATCCAATGATACAATTTTTATTTAGCTTTTATTGCCACAAGCATAAATAATTCAGAAAATTGTAATTAGACTTTTATTGTTGATTCGCATTCCTCCATTGTACCCTGTTATTAAAGTTAAGGTACTGTAAGAAGAATTTGTTTCAATACTTTTCTTTTATTTATGTAAAAGTATAGTTTATAATATAAGTTGATCAATAATCAGTGTTGTTATTTAACTAAAACTATTAAAAATAGCTTTTGTTAACTGAAATCTTTAAAACTTAAACTTGTATTTCAGTTAGTTCCCGAGACAACATTTCTAATGTTAAGTTTAAGTTGAAATGCTAAATTGACTAAAACCGAAATAAAAAATTAATTAAAACTAAATATTTTAAAGAAAAAATCTGAAACTATAAAAAATAAATACTAGAAAAGTATACAAATAATATTGAAATAACTTGGTCAATAACTACCAACAAACATTGTCTTATTCTTATTTAAATTATTCGTTTAAATTATGAAATTTATTTTTTGTTTTATAAATCACATAAATATGCATTGTTAGACATAATTTAGACAAACTGAACGTGTATATAACAAATATAAAATAAATCATCTCATATAATATGTTGTTTTACCACCTGAAGTGGATGAGCAACATTTTCTTAAGGTTAAGCACCTCTTTTTACTGACACTTGTTGCATTTATTTTTTTTATCACGATTACTCTGGCAGGCATCCTAGGTTCTCTGATGCGAGTCATCCAGTTACTGATGTCATTGGCTTGGTCACTGTTTCTGATGGTTATAAATCAACTTTAGTGCACACTGATGTCAATCCTGGGACAACGAACCCTCTCATCAAGGCTAAGACGGCTCTCTCAAACCCTTTAGAAATGAAGACGAGTACTCCCTCTTCTCTCACACGTGGCATTGGTGCATACAGAATGAAATAACTCTGTCTTCTCTTCACAGATTTGTGTTTAAGTGATGCTTCACCACATTATCTCTTTGTCCCCTCCTCACCTGTCTCATGGCATGTCGCTGTGTATTTGTCCACGTATGCTCGGGGCCACTGGTGTCTTGCTCCATGCTATGCCTGTCTCTTACATTTTATCTGTTGTTTGTCTTTGTCTTGTCATTTGTCACAGTGGATTTTGCATTGAAGTAATGAGCGCTCTAACCGTGCTTGTTGCCTCAAATGTGGGCGTTCCTATAAGCTCCACCCACTGCAAGGTATTGGTATAGTAGTGAAGCTTTGGTAGTGCTAAACTCCACCCCATAGCTTCACTAGCATAATCACCGAACAGCCAATCAGTGCTCACCTCTGCAAAACATGTCACTCCATGATTGCAGCTTTGATTCACTTTTTTGATTCATTCTTTTTTCATCTACTAAGTTGTTTTAAAGAAAAGGTAGTAATCAAAGTCTTTATGTTTTTTAAAGTTACTGTGTAGTAGTGCATACATTGTAGTTGAGACACTAAACGCGTTAACCACACCATGTCACTTGCAGTGATGCCATTTAAAAGTAGTTAATTTTTTCCTCATTACCATTGGTCAACAGGCTGAACCGTTCACATTCAGCTAAAACTTGACAGTCCAGCAACCTCGCCTATAGTCAAAAATTCAAAACAAAAATAAGCCTATTTACTTATTGTTGCTACAAATCCCTGGATTGGACATGAGCTGACCTCTATGTATTCTCTATTTTCTTGCGTGTGCTTTTTGTTGGGGCTCTGGGATGCTTTCAAGGGCTTTAAGTATGTTTGGCTTCATTCTACTCCATGACCTTTTTTCAGATTTATAAACATCTTGTAAAATCTTTCTAGTGCTTTAAAAACTGGATTGAGGCTAATTTGGAGTAGGGCTGTATATTTAACATGTTAACAGTTTGGATTAGGGCTGTTAATTTAACATGTTAACTCTTTCCCCGCCAGTGTTTTTGAAAAGTTGCCATGATTTTCAAACAACTGTCATGGCTTTTATTTTTGTTAAAACCATAGAAAAATGTGAGTGTTCTTTAGGCTGATGATTTTTGTTCATGGAAATCTTCTGCAACAAAAAGTTTGACTTAATGTTTTTACTTTACTGGAATCGAAACTGGGAATCGATAAGCAGGATCAGGATCGCTTAAATTCAACCCGATACCCAACTCTATATCTAACAGTTTGCGACTATATGCAACAATTTAAATGCAGAATTTATGGAAATTATATAAACAACATTTAGTCTCAAACTATCTAGCCCCTACTGACCAGTGTTATTTTATTATTATTTATAAACTATTGTAGTATTTATTATATTATTTGTATTAATAATATTTTGAATTAGTTTTTATTTTTTCAATTTTAATTTTAAATTGTTTTAGTAATTTGTGTGCTTTTGTCATTTTTATTCTTTTTTTTTAAGTTTAAGCTTTTCATCTAATATTTATATTTCATTTTATTTAAACTTTATTTCAATATTGAAAATCAGTTTTAATGGTTTTAAGTTAACAATAACACTGCTATTGCCTAGCAGCTCAATTTAATCAACCCTTTTACCCATTATGGGGTTAAGCACATTTTTTAAATGTTATTTATTTAAATGTTTTATTTCTAATAAAGTTTATTATAATAAAAGTTGTTTTCTTTTTTTTAATCGATTGACAGCCCTAGTTTGGGTATTGGAATTATCATCATTACTGTTGGGAGCATGTGTCATGTTTGTGTCAGCATCCAAAATATGAATTGGCAGGCCAGGCCGTTCACGTTGAGTTTCGTGCAGTAAAGCCACCTATATTGCATCATTTTGAAACCGGAACAAACACATGTCAGCTGTGGAGGAGTCTCATCTTCATCTGGTGTATATTGATTAAAGCCTCAAAAAATTTAGTTGCTTGTTTGCTAAACAAATTATACCACCAAATTCACAGAAAGGTCATGATGCTTGTCTTGAATTTGTGGATTAGTTGCATGGCCTACAGGTTACATCTTACATGAAGTTTGCGTAGTTCAAGGGGTTTAAATGTTGAAGAAAGTCATGGGAGAATTAAAGGCCTGAAGTCTTTTATTCTCTGTTGTTGACTTTGGGTTGACTTTTGCTCCAGATTTAGTCCCCCCTGTGACGGAGGCTTCGGTTACACTGACCGTATAAGAACAGCCAAATCGCTCTTGTATCTAGCACAACACCTGTCACCAGCACCCCTGAGTCACACAGCATGTATGGAAATGTTACTCCTCCCGCTGCCCTGTGGTAGGCAGGACATGACATGACTTTACCTTTCAAGCAAAAGGAGAACGTGACTAATGCAGCGCAGGATAATGGTTTTGTTAAAAGCACTGGACACTAGGTCTTAATTGTAATTTACTGAGGATTGACCCATATTTTATAAAGGAAAAGAAAGTTTAATTTCAAACCTTGTGGTACTTTGTGTCCTCTTACTAACCACTGCCCCCAAGTACTTTGCACAATTAATAATCAAATCCATGTATTTTGTTATGTCAGTGCATTCAGGAGACCTATTAAGCACATGACCCTATGAAATCAAAATTGGAGTTTACTGGCTTTTACTTTGTGTCTGTTAGCTTTTAAGCCATGTATTGGCTAGTCAGAGCTTTTGCCAACATTTTTGTTTGGTAAAATGCTCCCTATAATATATAATTGTGCGATATATCAAATATTCCATATATATTCGTGGTGGCGATATAAAATGTGGTCCATATAGTAATCATTTTAGCTGGCTTTCTGAACATTCAGTTTGCTAAAGACAAGCCTGGTTTCCATTACAGATTTGTGCAGAACTTTTGTGATAATTGCTAAATGTCGATTAAAAAATGATTGCTAAATGACGCCGTTTCCATTAACGATGTTATACGACTTTTTTTTTTTTCCTCTCACGATAAGTCATTCCAAACATCATGGCAACGGATGTTGGTAGGTGTACGTACGTAAAACCCAAATAACATTTAATTGAACAAACCAAATTTATATATGAATAAAACAAAATCTAACCTTATTTAAATCTGTTCATCATTTAAAGCAATCATGTACCTTCAGAAGACTTGGATTAAATTGCTTGATTCATATGGATTACTTTTATGATCTATTTTTATACGTGCCTGGTTGAAATTACAAACATGCTGAGAGAATATTAAAAAATATCTGCATTTGTGTTTCAAAGATGAACGAAAGTCTTACCTATTTGAAATGACATGAGAGTGAGTAAAGGATAACAGAATTTTCTGTTTTGGGCAAACTATGCCTTTAAACATAATTTCTGTATAGTAAATATTGTTATATATTATATCTTGATATACACTCACCTAACGGATTATTAGGAACACCTGTTCAATTTCTCATTAATGCAATTATCTAATCAACCAATCACATGGCAGTTTCTTCAGTGCATTTAGGGGTGTGGTCCTGGTCAAGACAATCTCCTGAACTCCAAACTGAATGTCAGAATGGGAAAGAAAGGTGATTTAAGCAATTTTGAGCATGGCATGGTTGTTGGTGGCAGACGGGCCGGTCTGAGTATTTCACAATCTGCTCCGTTACTGGGATTTTCACGCACAACCATTTCTAGGGTTTACAAAGAATGGTGTGAAAAGGGAAAAACATCCAGTATGCGGTAGTCCTGTGGGCGAAAACGCCTTGTTGATGCTTGAGGTCAGAGAAGAATGGGCCGACTGATTCAAGCTGATAGAAGAGCAATTTTGACTGAAATAACCACTCGTTACAACCGAGGTATGCAGCAAAGCATTTGTGAAGCCACAACACGCACAACCTTGAGGCGGATGGGCTACAACAGCAGAAGACCCCACCGGGTACCACTCATCTCCACTACAAATTGGAAAAAGAGACTACAATTCGCAAGAGCTCACCAAAATTGGACAGTTGAAGACTGGAAAAATGTTGCCTGGTCTGATGAGTCTCGATTTCTGTTGAGACATTCAGATGGTAGAGTCAGAATTTGGCGTAAACAGAATGAGAACATGGATCCATCATGCCTTGTTACCACTGTGCAGGCTGGTGGTGTTGGTGTAATGGTGTGGGGGATGTTTTCTTGGCACACTTTAGGCCCCTTAGGGCCAATTGGGCATCGTTTAAATGCCACGGCCTACCTGAGCATTGTTTCTGACCATGTCCATCCCTTTATGGCCTCCATGTACCCATCCTCTGATGGCTACTTCCAGCAGGATAATGCACCATGTCACAAAGCTCGAATCATTTCAAATTGGTTTCTTGAACAGGACAATGAGTTCACTGTACTAAAATGCCCCCCACAGTCACCAGATCTCAACCCAATAGAGCATCTTTGGGATGTGGTGGAACGGGAGCTTCGTGCCCTGGATGTGCATCCCACAAATCTCCAACAACTGCAAGATGCTATCCAATCAATATGGGCCAACATTTCTAAAGAATGCTTTCAGCACCTTGTTGAATCAATGCCACGTTCTGAAGGCGAAAGGGAGGCAAACAGTATTAGTATGGTGTTCCTAATAATCCATTAGGTGAGTGTAAATGATATATTGATATATTTCAGTCTGTTAACAACAAGATCAATGCTCAATGCAAATCTCAATTTCTAAGCTATGTTGCTCCCAGCGCTTTTGACCCCACCACCAAAAAAATAAATAATAATAATCCGGTGAACCCTTTAATATGTATCAATCTAACATCCTGATTCAACAGGACATAAAACTACGATTGTGATTTCATGGGGTCTTTAAAAAGCCTTCAGGAATAACAAAATACATTCCATAGATATTGTATCCCTAGTTCCCCATCTGAGAGTTGAAATCCATGTTTTATTGCTTTCATTTCATGTTTGTGTATCGTGCTACTGCTGATTTTGCCTCTTCTGTGGGTGTAGGTGGGCTCAGTGGTGGCGGTGGGCTGGATCCGCTCTAAGAAGGCTGTGGACTGGCGTCTCTTCCGGAACATCTTCCTGGCCTGGTTTGTCACTGTCCCTGTAGCAGGCCTCTTCAGCGCTGCTGTCATGGCCCTGTTCGTCTACGGCATACTGCCTTACGTCTGAGACGGGAAATGGAGAAGAGAGAAGGAGGTATAGGAGGGTAATGATGAAAAAATAAAACCGAGACAGAGACAGAAAAAAAATTATATCATGATATAAGGGGACAACCAGAGGGGTAGGGAGAGTCTTTAAATGCTGCCTGGAAAAGCGTCCAGAATCCTTCGACTTAAATATCCTTAATCTTGTCAAGAGTATTTATTTCCGTTTCATTTTTCTATTGTTTTGTTGAAATGTTACCATAAACCGCAAGGTCTTTGACTCAGTGATATGAAATGGTACATTTTCAAAGTTCCAAAAAATAGTTCTCGTAAATCTGTGATCCTACATGTTCAAAAGGAGTAGACAGAACTGGACAGATGTGCACATACTCTGTGCATTCGTAACCGTTGCAATTGCCAATCTCACATAAAATATCAGTAAATGAAGAATGGAACTTTTATGGCACAATTCACAGTATATTGGCACAAAATATAGTTAACTATTCCTGGGCCTCTAAATGTAATGTTTTGAAATATGCCACGTGTGGTGTGTTATAACCGCACCTTTATTGCCATTCGCTGAAACATCAAACTTGTGCGTAAATGTCACTGAGAAGCATCCTGCTGTTCAAAACCTACGTTAGCTGCATTGCTAAAATCATACCTCAGTCAACCCTCTATGCCACATAAAAGACAAGTGACAAAACTGTGCTATCTCATAATACATGACATATTATAAGATTCATCATTTTTCTAGTGGATAATGTGCAAGAATTCCCTGTTCTTCTATTGTTGTATTTATTTTTCGATATGTTACCATTCAGACCTTTTTTTAAAAAAAACAAAGGTGTGAAGACAAAATCATGTTTTGAACTATGTATACTGCTATAATTTCTACTGTGTATATATTCAGCTTTGGATTTTAGATTTTTAGTTATGTCTTATTTCGAGGTCTTATATTGTTACATATAAGGAGACTTTAGACCAGGTTTGGTAGTTGCATGAAACGTATGCTCTTCCAAGCATATGAAAATGATCAAATATTAAACATTTACTTTCCTATGACAAGACGCTTTATTCATAATCCTGTCAGGGTATATCAAGAATAACTTCAAATAAATGATTTACCACTTTTTCTCCAATCAACTAACCTAGAAGATTCCCATGTCAATGAAATATTAGGAATTCACCATCATTATAAAGATATTAAAACTTAATGATGGGATATAGGACCATATCTGAGGTATTAAATGTAAACTTTCAATAATTCAGCTTTTTTTTAAATCCATACATATCAATAGGTGATTTGAACTCATGATTTTATTCCCTTTTTGGAAAATAGCCAAAGATTCTGATGGTCAAGTTTAATTGCCAAACTCTTTGACAGTGTTTGTAATTACAACAATCTAAATGATGTCCAAACAAAAGAGATCAGTTTGTCTCTGTATTGCGGAAAGTATATAAAGGATGCTAGTAGTTCAGTCTAGCCCTAGTATAAAATGTTCTCCGAGCCCAATGGATGATGCCAATATAAAAACCTGTATGTGCCGAAACAGCCACAATCCCCTAACGGGCAATTGCGTGAACCCATAAAACCAGCACAAACACAAACGTAGGTTTAACCAGTTCACATAGATGTTTTTTTGGAGAGGCAGTATTAGATACTGGGTCTGGCTATCGGTGAATCTCATATCGGCATCCAGCTACTTGATTCAGCCTAACTGATAAAGCCTTCAGTAATGATATCACATTGAGCTTCATCAGAAGAGGAACTTGTTTAACATCAGGTCAATATGTGGTCCAGAGACACAAATGTGTCATATAATGAAAGGTCAATGTGTAACAACCTATATTTGTGGCCCTGACACCACAAGAAACCAAAAAGTCTGTGATTTCCATCCAAAAAATGACCATGCTATATCAGCTAAACTGAGCTTAGATGTTTGTCAGACACCATTGTAATCTGCCTCGGGATAGTCACCTGATTTGGAAACTGTACAAACGTGTGGCTTTGAACCAATGCAAAGTGTTGCTGTTTCTTTGTGTGTGTGTGTGTGTATTAATTTTGTTTTTATTTTTCATCAAGAACAAATCTATGCTTAAATGGCCATTTGCCTTGTAATGTTGTGCTTTACTGTTTGTTGGATACAGTAACTTCAGTACTGTGGTGTTTACATTGTAATCATATTGTAGAATAACTCATTGCAGTTGCCTAAATATGCCAATCAACTAACTATTAATCACAAATTAAATATGAAATAACCAGGCATAGTGCAAAGGTGTTTCATGTCATTTTGTGTTTTAGCAGTGTGATCCATAATGATCCTGTGTTACTCACACTGCTACATGTAGTACACAACTTTACATGGTGGATAAGATATAAAAAAATAAATGAATAGATATATAAATTTCATTAAACTATATTTTTCTACATATATAAGTTTTACCTAGGTGGCGACTTCTTGCATGGAGAGTAAACTGGGCTCCTGAGCAGCGATTATGTGGAAGTACCAGTAACTATTATAAGAAAATTCAGTGCTGAATACCACTGAACATTTTCTGATGATTTTATCGCAAAAAGAGGAAGACAGGGGTTAGTAATGTGGATTGGTTCCATATATCCATTGTTTTTTCTTGCCCAGGGACATCTCTCTGCCTTGCGTGAGAGAGAGGTTGTGAGTTGTTCAAATTCAACAGTTTTTCATGATTATTTTTTGAGAAGTAAGGTTGAATACCCTTTGTAATTTTGTTTCCCTGAAATGCAATATTGAGCTGCCAGACTGTGGTCAATCGAACCCTCACCAGCAGTGGCGTTACCAACATTGAGTCAGACAGGGGCACAGCCAAACGTTTTACTAATCTGCATCCGATATTTTGCATCAAACTGGCGATTTAATCAGGCTTTTATGCTACGACTTGGTTTGTTTTATGGCGGCACACCAGCGAAATCATTCACATGCGCAGTAAAAATAAAAAGCCAGAAACACTTTATGCTAGTACACGAATGCAGACGCTCTGCGTTTGACCAGCACACATGTACTCTTGTGTCGCCTAAAGGGGGTGATTTAGTTGCTTTCAAGTGTAACATTAAACCAAATGTTATTTCATCTAGGTAATTTGCTATAAAAAATTGACTAACGAAATTTCTCAATTAAATTCTCTTCCAACTGTTGCTCTATCAAGAAAGTAGTTTGTCTGAAAGCAATTTACGCTAATTCCCACTTTAGTACGAAACCCCTGAAGCGATATGGTGATGGAAAAAATATATTTCAATGCTTTCGCATTTCCTTAAGAAACTTTGCGCTCGCTTGCAAAGAACTCAAAAGTTTTGAGAGCGAATGCAAAGTTTCTTGGGGAGTGTAAACATTTCACAAGAAAACGCAAAAGCATTGGCATTATTTTTCCTCCCATATCATATTTTTTACCTTCACCATGTCCCTTTAGGGCCTCCGTACTATAGCACCCCTTGCGCAACACTGGAAATGTGATGCGCACTTGAGTTGCGTTGAATTTCGTAATTGTCTGCATTCAGGTATTTGTGTAACTGAACATTGGGCTGCAGTAGTTTGGCCAGAGTTAGTTCTGAGTTACAAAGAATGTCATTTTAGCCACTAACTATGCTAGATCAAAAACTTCAGTGCCATTTTGTGCTTTTTTTGATGGACATTTTATAATTGGACATATCCAAAGAAATCACTAGGAAGGAGTTGCACAAACAAAATCATCCATATCCTCAACCGGTGTGATGACAAAAGGTTTCATAACTGTCCTTGGCAGTCTATAGTGACATTCTCCCGTAGTGTACTAATATCATTTAAGTTTCCATGTTCTTATCTGCAATTGAAAATAGAATGTAGCCCAATCCTCTGCTGGCCTGCTGATTGCCTGCTGTGTCGTCTCTATTTCCATGATGAAGCGAATGCTATGCTATTAACTGTCTGGTAACATCTGAAGACAGGGCTTTAGATTTAACAAACCCCCTTATCTGCATATGTACTGTAATGCTGTATTCTTTCTTTTTGGAACTTTTTTTGTGAAAGTTGTCTGCATTTTAACTAATTAAATTATGGGAATTAAAATTACAAAGAATAACAAACTTCCGATCTCCTGTTTTCATTTGTTGATTAATGTCTTAAAGTTGAAGAGTGTGATGATTTTTTTTTTTTTTTTTCAGTGTTAAAATGCTTTATCTCAACCCAGCTTAATATGGATGGACATACACTGCTCGGCCAAAAAAAAAGTTGCTGTCTGGATTAAAATTGGCAAATGCTTAAGCATCTATGATTGGATCATTATTGCGGTGATTATTATGTTTCTAGCATGTTATATGTGTGGCAATAGTTCTTCTGGCCCTAACTGATGGAGTGTGTAGCTTTTCTTTTCCTAAACAACCGTGTAGGAAGACGCATCAGACTGAAAGAATGGTTGGGAGGGAGCATGAAGAATCATTTTCACACATGAATATGAACCTCTGAGTTCAAACACTAAATTCATTGAAAGTCTTTGAGATGTGCTGGAGTGGACTTTACAGAGTGCTTGACTCTTGCATTGTCAATACAAGATCTTGACCAAAAATGTTTACACCTCATGATGGAAATCACAACCTTTTTTTTCCATCAAGAGGTGTAAACCTTTTTGGTCAAGATCTTGTATTGACAATGCAAGAGTCAAGCACTCTGTAAAGTCTAACAATACTCAGAGGTGCCTATTCATGTGTGAAAATGATTCTTCATGTCCCTCCAAACCATTCTTTCACAATTTGAGCCTGATAAATCTTGACATTGTCATTGTCTGACAGACAGCATGGATGCAATCTTTTTCTTTTACCAATGATATTGTAGAAATATCCTATGCACAGGCATATTCGACAGCCATGATTCATTCTTCAACCAAAAGAGTCCAATGTAATAAAGAGGGTCAGAGTGATCTATTCCAAAGACTGGGGTGGGGTGGTGCCATTCAAATCTTTGGATAAAAGCGTCAGCTAAATGAATAAATGTAAATGTAAAGACTCTTTCAGGGAAAGTCTGTTCACTTGGCGGCCAATCTACTTGAATGGGGAAATATTGAAATCTCTTGCCAAATTCACATTCAAACATATTTCATATCAGAAACTCAATCTGACATTAACTGTCCCATAAATGTTGTTTCTTATCCTCAGATAGCATTAAAAAAAATTATGAAAATTAGAAAATTTAAAGTTGGTCATGTGCAGTCGCAGTGATGCAGTGACTTTACCAATTGGCTATTGGCTCTTTTATTTAGAAGTACTTGTTCCACCATATTATGCGTAGCAGTTTCTCCCATTCATTGTAATATATGTAAACCGTCTTGGCATATATATATAGTCTTTGTCTAGACATGGTGGACAATAATGGGGGATTCCTTACGTAGAATGAAACATATTTTTCTAAGCCATTGAAATTACGTCTTTATTTCATTGTGAGTGAAAACCTTTATATCAAAAGTGCAATTTTTTTTAGATAACTTAATTAAATAATTAAAATAAGTGTGTAAACGAAGTAATTTAACTAGGTTCTTATTAAAATTATGCTGACCTACGTTTGTGCTAAACAGAATTAACAGACAAATCATTCACTCTTGCACAATGTTTTTAGTAACATTCAATAAAACATTTTAGTTTCAAATATAGAGAGCCTAACGATATGGGGGGGGGGAAATTAGTTGAATGGGGGAAAAATACTTTTTGGCATTTTCCTTTCATTTCCCAAGAAACTTGCAAAACGTGTCTAACAAAATTAGTTTTCAAATGTTCAAAAAGATGGAATAGTTTGTAGAGAACTGAAGTGCGTGAAATCAAATACGAGAGTACACAGATGTCTCTCGCAAAAACAAATTTTCTTGAGAGAGAGAGAGAACAGTTTCTTGGGGGATCAAATAATGTTCACATCACCATGTGCCCTCAGGCCTCCCTTCACCTAATATCTGAAATCTCAGATGTTTTTGCCAGGTGATCCTCTTCCTAAAGGTAAATACTTTGGATTTTTGGTGGAATGCAGAATCTCAGCTTCAGGTAATAAAACAACATTCTCAAAAAATCTCCTGGTCCTTAAAAGGTCCTCAGTGTTCACATTCATTCATGCCATCTTAAATAAGCTGCACCAATCAATATCTTTAAAATCGTTAAATAAGAAGTCACAAATCTCTTCTACCAGTGCTCTTTATGACACTCATGAGCCTTGACAATCTCAGGGGTTGGAGTTTGTGTTCTGGAGGGTCTGTGATCAGAGATATTATGAACGTGGCTAACATTGCCTGGTTTGGGAGCATCCGAGGTCTCCGACAGTGCCTCGCTCTGACTACAAAGCCTCAGAGCCTGAGAGATAAAAACATCTAGGTCAAAATGTTCCTCTCCGGAAGGATCCATCTGCGAGGGCTCTTCATCGATTTCACAAATGGAGGAAGACGGATAATCAGATGAACCATGATGAGGAGAGGATGGAGATGAGGGCAGCAGAGATGGAGGAGCGGAGAAGAACGGGGTAGGACTCCTGTCCTCATGGAGCTGGTGAGGGCTGGACAGTTGCAAAGGTGCTGGGATCTGTGTGTGAGAATGAGACAGCATTGTAGGAGACAGTGGTTGAGGAGGGGAACACGGGGAGGTGACAGGTTCTTGAGGTGAACCGGGAGAGTGGAGTCCAGATTGTGTGCTCTCCACCCAGCGCGAGATCTCCTGAAACAGATCTCCAGGCTCGGCAAGAAGCTTCTCCACGCTGCCCCCTCTTGGAGCAGACATGCTGTTATGCCTCCAGTGAGACAGGTCCAGTATTAGCTTGGGTTCAGAGTAGTGCTGCGGCTTCCCTTCTCGCCACGCGATCTTATCCAGGTAGGACGGAGAGCCCACCTTGTAATCGCAGGAGCGGCCGCAGTCCAGCTCTGTGAATTGTCCGCAGACCCGCTCCAGAGATGAGTGGGACTGCTCCAGGAAGCGCTCTGCGGAGCTGCTGTGGGAGTATTTGCGAGGGTCAACCTGAGCCTCCTCGATGTGGGCCGTCGAGCTCGCTCGTGGATCTCTTTGAACTTCGTCGTCTTCTGCCTCTCCCAGCTCTGAGACGCTCTGCATGCACCCACACTGCTCCTGCGGCCGCCAATAAACGTCTGACGACAGACTCCCATCATACCTGGAAAAAGTGTAAACAGTTTTAGCATACATATGAACGTTTCGTACACAGCGTACAAAGTATAAAGAAGTGCATATTAGCAATTAGTTACGGCATTATTTAAAGGAATGTTTTAGGTTAAAAACACCTGCATCTCTTTTCCCACAATTTTTTTAAATTACATTAATGAACCTGGAAGTTTATAGGGTAAGAGACATTGCGCAACCAGCATATATGATAAAAAAAAAAAAATGCACACTGTGTTAGTAAGTTTATATATAAAAACAAACATTCAATATTTTTTTAAACTAAGACTGTGTACAATACATTCATTGTTTTTATTTTCTTAACTCTATTTGTAATTTTTTATTGTTTTAATAGTGTATTTGTTTTTTACATGGATCAACATTACACACTAGTATACAGTACCGTTCAAAAATGTAGGGTCTGTAAGAAAATAAATAAATACTTTTATTCAGTAAGGATGCATTCAATTTATCAAAAGTGACAGCAAAAACCTGTCTTTTTCAAATAAATGTTGAAAGTAAGCAGCACAACTGTTTTCAACATTGATAACTATAAGAAATGTTTACTGAGCAACAAATTAGCATATAAGTATGATTTCTGAAGGATCATGTGACTCTGAAGACTTGAGTAATGATGCTGACAATTCAGCTTGGCAGTTACAGGAATTTTAAAATATAAAATAGTTATTTTAAATCGTAATATCAGGCTGCACATTACACATGTGAACAGTTGGTTAGTGCGATCAAATCAATCAGTAAACTTGTCTGCACTCAAATGCTTCTGTCCTGACCGTTGTAAGTGCATTACTTAAAACACAAATTCTGTTTTCTCAAACAGAGAAAAGAGTAAAGTGGTGGTAATTAAGACCATCGCGGCGTCCACATTCATTTCCTTTTAACGTCAGCATTTATACACTTTGCTAATATTTGATAATATGTTTCAAAGGTTCATTCCTGTTCTTTGGTCTAAGCTAACAAGCTTTTTTACCTCTCACTGTTGGTTCTGATCAGTAAAGGAAGACTTTGTTTCAGATGTGCCCATGTGGATATGGTGCCAACAATGACATTCTTATTAAGCTGTCACGGAGTCTGCTATGAGATTTAATTATGCAGGGGTTTAATAAGTTTCTATATTTGAACAGCATTCTACGTCATTGGAAGGTCCTCTGGGCATTTCAGTGCCCATCTGTGTAAATTGCCTTTTACGTGACCCTTGTTTTTACTCTTCCAGCGCATGCATCCACAAACTTTTACCATTAAAGAGTATCAAAGAACGACTGCAGGCTTTAATTGGCTTTTTTCTCAGTTTCATTATGCTCTAGTACCACAAGTACTGCACTTTACTGGGTCCACAAATCTCAGTTCAAACTGCTTTTGTTTGCTACTTATTATTGTTAAAATAATGTTTCTTTTTGGCAAACCGTTATTGCACGATATACCCGTAGGGTAACAAACATATTTCTTTGCTTTGCAAAGACATGTTGCATATAAGATGCTAAACCGACTAATAATAAAGTTGAAACAAACCAATAAAAGCTTTATCTTGGTCATACTATGTCCTGGAAGTCATTTTCATTTAATTGTTTTATATTTTTATTTGTTATGAGAAATATATTTGTTGCCTAGAAGCAACTAGTGTTGTAATGAAACTGGAATTTCTAACTTTGTCTAGTTTCCCCCATTGTATCGAAAATGGTATCGATTATTGTATCACATCGTATAATTTTTATTATTATCTCATAATTTTTTGATAATTTGGGTAATTTGTCCCAAATAGCGTACACACAGCACAGGGAGGCTTTATTTGGAACTCTGATCTAAATTTACAAAAAAAGACAAGTAAACAGTCAGTAATAATTTAAGAACAAATAGACAAATTGCAAACAATAGCACAAATAAATACAATAGAATAGAGAAACAAATGAAATGAACACTGCTTTAAGTGTTTCAGGTGGGTCTAACAGTAGCATTTGGGTAAGAAATATACAGAAATTAAATAAAGTAATCAAATGTAAAATAACACTGATAGTATTTATTATAAAAATGAAATACAGATTAATTCTTACAATTAAAGTTACAAAAGTTCTTCAGTCAAGAGCAGCAACTGATTTTCTTTTGTCTTTTGTTCTTTGATTAACATGAAAGACATCAGCAGGTTTATTAGGTTGCTGTCACTTTAAGATCATATGCACAGATCCAATATACTGTCACACAACATACATGTGTTTTCGTTCTCAATATTACATTGTATTATCCATGAATTAAGAATATCCTATTTTAATTAATTAATTGATTATATATTACATTAAGTATATATTTAGCTGTTTTAGTGCTCTAAAATCAGTAAAGTCTTGATTATTGTCACATAGTGTTGTTTTCAGTCAGCATACTGTACCTAAAATGATCCCTATATGTATTATGAATTAATTATATTTTTTTATTTACAACATGAATTACAACATGAATAAAACCTTGGAGTGTGGATTCTACTTTATTTTAAACTGAAAATGAACTAAGCAATGCTTTTTTTCTAGCTATATAGATTTAACATCATTTTTTATGAAAGAGCAAGAGTTTATGTTTTTTATATTGTCGTTGGTCTGTGTCAGGAGCAGTGGAACTGTGAGTGCCAGGAAAACTGTAACAAATGACACAGCTCTGGGTGTTAAATCAGAGTGCCTAGAGTGAGAGGTGTACCTGTCCCAGTGGGAGCTGAGCGCATGACCGTGCTCAGTGACCACACTGTCCTCTAACTCGTCCTCTATGCGGAACGGCTGCAGGGAGACCGGCTCATCCTGAGGACACGAGTATCTCTGCAGGTATGAATGAGACAAAGCTGCTTCTGCTGTCAGCCGGTCCATGGGATTAAAGGTGAGGATACACTCCAAGAAATCAATGCCTGAAATGTAGATTCAGTGACTGAAACTGTTGATGCATCACAGTATCACATGTTTAAAAAAACAATATATGCTCAGCTTACCTTTGTCCTCTACTTCTGGCAGTAGTTCTCTAAGTGACCTTTTGACCTCCCACCCTTGACCTACAAAAGAGGGCATGACCTTCAGCAGTTCCTGTCTGTCTTCCTCTCTAATAACAGGCACAGTGTCCAAAATCAGCTGCATCTGCTCCAGCTCATGAGCACCTTAGAGAAGAGAGAACAGAGGCGTAGTAACTTGTCTGACTGCACCAGGACAATTTACATCAGGATGCACTTAAAAAATCTATTCCCATACTGAGAAATAAAAATCTTCCCATTTATAACAAGACCTATATGTTACACCAAACTTGTGTAGTAAATTCTTACAGAAAACAGGGCTCTCAAGTCTCACGCATTGGTCGTGAGACACACGCATTTCAACCCGCTCACACGCCACACCTTGTATTTCTCACGCTGAGGAGTAAGGGAACTTGTCCCGCTATACAATTAATGGACGAGGCGCAGGCAAACGGAGGGAAGTTCTCTGCTGAGTTCATAGCATCTGTCTCGAGTTATACAGAGTTACATGCTAGCTACCAGCCAATCAGAAATTAGAATTAGTTGTTTCCGGGTAAATTATGTGTTCCCGCTGCAAGCACGTTCGTTACTAGACAACAAGCGCACACAAGGAGTGGAAGTTGAAAGAGCACGATCTGATGAATGCGGTTTGCGGACATCTTCATTTATTTTTTTTAGCATTTTGATTTTACGATTCCTGGACGATATCTCTTGCCTGTGATCAAAGACAGTGAGAGCTGATGTTGAGGAGTATAGCCAAATTCGTGCTAAATTATTTTTGATGCATTCAAAAACTCTCCAACTGCTTTTAAAGGGGTCATCGGATGCAAAATACACTTTTATATGGTATTTGCAAATAAATGTGTCTTTTCAGTGTGTGGACACAATCACCATGCAATGAAAAAAATCCATTCACTGTTTTTTAATCCTCAAAAAGTTGTTGCTCATTATCATTTAAAGAGACATGCACCGAAACGGGTCACTGTGAACAGAGCTGTTTTTGAAGAGGTAAAAAGGGTGTTGTTTTACACAACCATTGAGAAATTTTAACCAAAGTATGTTACAAACTTTACATGAAGACCCAAAAGAATCATACCAACTTGTGGAAAATGGGCATCCGATGACCCCTGTAAAGGTGACCGGTTTGAGTCTTGACATTCATGCTCAGGGCAAGTTGTTATGACACAATGTTATGTACATTGAGCACTGATGTTCAGTTGGCTTGTTTGGGGTCAAATTTATTTTTATTTTTCAATTATGAACAATAGGCAAAATTGAACTGCTAGCAAAAATTGAAGCGAATTTGTTTGGGTCGAGGGACCGCTGCTGCAAATATTTGGGTGGCTCCTCCCCTAAATCTCACTCTAAACTTTTGATAAAACTTAAAGAGCCCTGAGAAAATAAATCAGTTTCAATTGTTGTCTGTATAACTATAACCATATTTAAAAAGAAATTTACTGGTACCTTATTTTTATCATGAATACATTTCTTGTCAGGTCACTGTTTTTGTTTTGAACTGATGGTTTGTATCCCTATTTGTTTTGTTAAATGTGCTTAAATGTATAACATAAAAATATAGTTTAACACTAAATACTCTTTTTATAGTCCATAACTATTTGTTACTGCTATTTGTATTTGTTTTATTTTACCATATTTTTATCATTAATAAATAAAAATCCCTATTCTTGTCACTGCCTTTGTTGCATGTATTGATACTTTTGCAATATTGTATTTATTACAATCTTGCCAATGTAGTACAGTGAAATTAAAATGATAGAAATTTTGATTGATAGGTCAGGTGGTCTAAACATTTATTTTTACTATGCCACGTACAGCCACAAGAGGACGCTCTAAGACCGAGTCCGGATAATGAAGATTGATGTTCTTGTGTCTCAAGTGAACCAAGATATATAAAAAAAACAATAGAGCAACAGAAACACTAATGACGGCCCCTTGCTCATTACTGAGGGCTCTTCTAGTCTTACCTGCGAACAGCATGCGTCCTGTGAGCATCTCAGCCAGAATGCAGCCTGCGGCCCACATGTCGATTGCTTTAGTGTAGTTATTTGGAGACAGCAGCAGTCTAGGTGAACGGTACCATTTAGTGACCATTCCCTCTGATAGGTATCCCTGCGTGGCAAAGATAAAATCTACATATACACACCGTATGCACAACAATTAAATGGTGTACTTCACATGATAATTGTCTTTTTTGTATTGTCGTTTTGAAGGTTGAAAAGCTGAAAAAGAAGTCTGTCTGAATTTGTACACCTAATTAAATATATTTAAATAAACCTATTTAAATATCATACATTTAGGCTATTTGATCAAAAACACAGTATCAACATTAATATTGCAAATTATTATTTCCATTTAAAATAACTTTTCAATTTTAATATATTTTAAAATGTAATTAATTCTTGTGCTGGCAAAGCTTAATGTTTACACGATCTTTCAGAAATCATACTAATATGCTGATTTGGTGCTCAAGAAACATTTCTTATTATCATCATATTGAGAACAGCTGCTTTATATTTTTTTTGTGAAAACCGTGATACACTTTTTTCAGGATTATTTTATAAATAGAAAGCCCAAAAGAACAGCATTTATTTGAAATAGAAATATTTTGTAACATTATAAATGTCTTTAATGCTTTCTTTAAAAAAAAAAAAAATTCTACCAAACTGTAGTGATTGTGTAGTATAAAATAAATATATAAAAAAACAGTAGGGTGTAAAAAATGCCATGTGACTCAGCATCTGTATGAAGTCTGATGAGAATCAGCTGATATACAGCAACCCCATGACACCCAATAAATCTCCATCAGCTCCTGCCTTCCTTCATCCTTTCCTCTTCTTTCTCACCTCCCACTCTCCCCCAGGACTCAGGTGATGAATTATTTGTGGGATTTTAGCAGGCAGCCTCAGTAGGGTGGATCTGAAGGGTTATGGTGACACGAACGAGAATGATATTTACATATCCTGTTTAAACAGAGGGCCTTTGTCTTCCCACTGGAGCTGATTCACTCAGACCATTGAAACTGTTGACGATCACAAGCAAGTGAGGCCAACAAAATGAGCAACGACTGAAAACGAGCAATAATGAGGACAAAATGTCAGGAATCAGGCATCTTGGCCAACAAATGTCAGTAATGCTGATTTCGAGCTGTCAAGAACTGTCAGTTCAACTTACACACAGAGACAGACTCGACATTTAGGATGTTTTCTGCTGCCAACTTTTTCACTGGCCAAAAATCCACAAATAGGATAAATATTTTTAGGATACATTTTTATTAGATTATTATTGGATTCATTATTTTTTTATTTATTATATTTATATAAAAAATTATCACAAAAATCCTATAATATAATATCTCCATGACAGCTTTAAATTTATCTAAAGACACTTGTGGATTGATTTATCAAGTTTCCAAAACAATCAGAAGTCAAATCTGTTTCAAAGTCATGAAATATGATTAAGGAATTTAATATAGCTTTTTATACATCTCATTATCTATAGATTACTTATTTTAAATTGCTGCTTACGCTGGTCAAGCCATCATAAATAAGCTACAGAACACGAGAATGGGCCCATTGGTTCCATATTTAAATTATAGATGAAGTGCAGTGTCCACATCATCTTTATTCTTCATGTTGTATTGAATGAGTATAACCATCTGGGGCCCTATCAGTCCCCTGCCTGCACTGCTAGCATATGTGGATCCAGATGCTGCTGTGAATCCATAGTCCACTTATCTGTGATCCTCTAGATTTAGGAACTGAATGTTCCCTCCATGCTGAGAGGGGAACAGACGCTCTCAGTATTGAGTGGCAGAGTTGCATGCACTCGCTCAGGGAATGGGTGAAGGAAACTACTACTGCTCTTAATTCACAAAAGCTCACTATACTCAGAGGAACAATGATACACTAATGATTCTTTAGACTAATACAACCTGCACCTTTATATTACAGGGGGCACAGGAGGCATCCAGGCTCACTTGTAATCCCAAAGGTGATAAGACATTACCAAATAAGAAAAAAAATCAGCAACTTTGAAGTTTTATAAATATATTTCTAAACTGTTTACAAAACTGATACTAACAAGAAATGTTTCTTGACCACCAAATCAGTATATTATAATGATTTTGGTCCATATGGAAATGATAGCATCACAAAGTTGCTGCAGGTTTGTCAGCTGCACATCCATGATGTGAATGTCACATCACATCCCAAAGACGCTTTATTAGATTGAGATCTGGTGATTGTGGAGGCCATTTGAACTCACTGCCATGTTCAAGAAACCAGTTTGTGGTGACTTTAGCTTTGTGACATAGTGTGTTATCCTGCTGGAATCAGCCATCAGAAGATGGTACACTGTGGTCATAAAGGGAAGGACATGGTCAGCAACAATACTCAGGTAGGCTGTGGCATTTAAACGATGATCAATTGGTACTAAAGGGCCCAAAGTGTGCCAAGAAAACATCCCCCACACCATAACAACACCAGCACCAGCCTGAACCGTTGATACAAGGCAGGATGGATCCATGCTTTCATGTTGTCTACGCCAAATTCTGACCCTACCACCGGAATGTCGCAGAAGAAATAGAGACTCATCAGACCAAGCAAAGTTTTTCCAGGCTTCTATTGTCCTTCTATAACCAGTGCAAATTATAGCCTCAGTTTCCTGATGTTGGCTAACAGGAGTGGCACCCAGTGTGTCTTCTGCTGCTGTAGCCCATCTACTTCAAGGTTTGATGTGTTGTTTGCTCAGAGATGATTTTCTGCATACCACGGTTGTAATAAGTGATTTTTAAGGTACTGTTGCCTGCCTTTCTTTCAGCTCAAACCAGTCTGGTCATTTCCTCTGATATCAACCAGACATTTTCACCCACATAAGAACGGCTGCTCTCTAGATATTTTCTCTTTCTCTGATCATTCTCTGTAAACCCTAGAAATGGTTGTGCGTACAAATCCCAGTAGTTCAGCAGTTTCTGAAATACTCAGACTAGCCTGTCCGGCACCAACAACCATGCCATGTTCAAGTCACTTAAATAATCTTTCTTCTCCATTCTGATGCTCAGTTTGAACTTCAGCAGATGGTCATGCCTAAATGCACTGAGTAGCTGCCATGTGATTGGCTATTTAGATGCTTATTTTGGATTTCTTATTTTTGACTTATGTTTTTGAAGCAGGATCTGGCACTGTAGGTGTATATACTGGTATCCTATAAGAACATATTCCACTAATGATTCCTAATGAGACAATATCAGCTGAATATTTTTTGAAGCCACTGAAGACAAAATCCTATTCGCACGGGATTAGTATTATCTGGGGACCTCGTGTGAATTAGAAATTACCCACCCACATCTGAATTTCGTGTGGCGCATTCGCACGGGATAAGCGAATTTACTGACTTATCTCCTGGATATGATGTCAAAAAGCTATTGCTTGGAAATGTCTTGTCGTTATTATAGGTCTAGCTGTATGATATATCATAAACAGAAGAATGTTCCTTACCACATGCTGCTATACATGTCGTTCATCTCCATCTAATCATTCTTTTTGTTTTTGCTCTTCTGATGGTTTTCAGCTTTCTCTTTCTGCAAATTGTATAGTTGTACGGTGTATAGCGATATGACCCAGCACCCAAAATACTATCAAAACACTCCAACGCAGCCTCCATTCTTCGTGAAAGATGGATAAAAAAGCGCACAGGAAACAAAAACCTTGAAAAAATTATAAACGAACCTGCCAAATCACAAAGATGGCGATTCGCACGGGACTAATATTATCACTGGTCCAGGACCTCGGTGTTCAGCGAAATATGGTAGGTCATTTTGCAGGGGAATTTTTACTTTACAAATTACAGACATGGCCGATTCGCGCGGGATTAAGATCTCAGACAAACTCTGCAATTATTACAAATGACTAGAGGTCACCAGGTAATACTTATCCCGTGCAAACAGTGCTAAAGCAGCTTCGACATTTTGATAATGAATATTTTGAGCGACATGAGAGAAGAGGGATGCTGCTCTTATGGAGTCTGCAATCTCAGCTATTTTACTATCAGTGCATGGCATTTTAACAGGGCTCTTGCAAGAATAGTCCATCTATAATTTTCTGGGTAAGGCTGTTTTTATTCTAGCTGTTCTTTACATCCCAAACTGTGACTATCCCCCTTCCCTGATCATTCACCCCACCGTGTCCTGTCTCACACAAAGCTCTCCATTCATGTTGTCCTCCTGGTCTACTAGTGTTACACAGTGAGCTCTGCTAAATAATACAGAAGCACAATGAGACAGTAAAGTGCCACATTAATCTTTCAGCTCCTATAA
This sequence comes from Gila orcuttii, assembly GCA_026230005.1. Lineage (NCBI taxonomy): Eukaryota > Metazoa > Chordata > Actinopteri > Cypriniformes > Leuciscidae > Gila > Gila orcuttii. Next base: position 24,188,997 of record JAPDVR010000015.1, read on the forward strand.
CATCAAGGTAATTGTTCATAATTATTGTGTAATACAATAGGGCATAATGTCAAAGTTTAAAAACATCTATCTATGTAAAATGCACCGAAATATGGAGTAACTTTAGACAGACTGTAGTTATATTAATAGGGTTAATGTAGGGTCACCAGGATCAAATAATAATAATAATATCTGCATAAAACAAAACACTGTGCCCAAAAATGCTTCAATAAACTCTCCAAACAACTATACAGGCTTAAACTATATCCATCAATAGGTATTTAATGTACAAAACTTGTCTAAACTAACTTTTAGGAATTTAAAATTACTTACAGATGCATAATAACAATAACTTTTTGAATGTAGCATAGCATATACTGCTTAAATTTAATGTGTAGCTGCCTAGACTTATGACAATGAGAACCATCAAAAAGATTAAAAGCAGATAATCTAAAGTACTTCTGTTCCTAAGGAGGTTATGTTGATGATAAAGCTGTAAATGGATTAATATGTGATTATCTTAATAGCCCGTACCACATGATAATTGATAGGAAATGTGATTCTGCTAATCAAGGCCAGACTGTAACTGCAGGGTGAACCGCAACGAAAGCTTGTAAGGCAGTACAGACTAACAGTATGCCAGTACATACTACTAACATCTAAAAGTTCCCAAAAATGGGGAATTCAGCATGAAGTGAACCACACCCTTACAAAAAGTACTGTGTGCTTCGGGACCATCCCACAGTAGCCGCATCAGATTGTAATAGTGCTTTGATATATATTAGGTTACCTGGTACTCTAAACAATAACCTGGTACATGAACAAAAACATGTTATTGCCATACACACACACTAAAACTCAACATGTGTAATCCAAGACCTCAAACTAGATAAACATCTTGATGAGCTTTGATAGAATCGATATTGTCTTTTTATGACCAATACCAATACAAATTTTTTCCATATTTTCAATGTCAAATAATCAATACGCAGAACAGATTTTGAATTGTTGTTATATTTTTGCTTTTAGATCATATATCATGTATAAATGATCATAAAATACAATAAAAACATGTATTGATTATTTTCAAAATTATTATTACTACTATTATTTACATTTTTGCAAAGGAAAAAATGTTCACAAATAATCCATTCTTTGGTTAATGTCGTATTGCTAAGCTAACTATGAATATGTGATTATTATTGTTATTTTTTTAAATTAAATAATGTATAACTTAATGATAATTAAACTACAACAATAAGAACATAATATATATTACATATTATTATTTATTCATTTTCGATCTAAACAATATTTTTGGTCAAATGTCTAATTATTATGCTTCCTTGAATGAATAAATAAGTGAATGAATGTTAAAATGTTATTATCCATGATACTTATAAATACTAATAAATATTGCAGAGACTCACCAAATGGTGCCATTTATCAATAGACCAACTACTACAACACTGATAACAAATACATTTTTGAGAATTGATAAAGAAATACCAGTCAGATATCTCTATTAGAAACCATCGTACTATTCCTACTAACAAAGACCTATCTAGTAGATACCAGTTATTCTTTCTAGTGAGTGAAGCATTATGTGCTGCAGTCATTCCTGCCCTGCTGCTGCAACTCTTACCTTGTGCGAGTAATGTGGGTCGACAATGCGAGCCAGGCCGAAGTCTCCGATCTTCAGCAGCATTTGCTCCGTGTTGATAAAGATGTTCGCTGGCTTGAGGTCACGGTGCAGCACGTTGGCAGAGTGGATGAACTTGAGCCCACGAAGCAGCTGATAAAAGAGCAGGGTGGCGTGTTCAGCTGGCAACGGCCCTTGCTCGAGTAACCGTGCCAGGTCAGTTTCCATACACTCTTGCACAATGTATATTGCAGGCACATGGGTCAGGTCACGGGGTAAAGGGTGACCAGACGGCCCCAACACGTCATACACCCTGACCACGTTCTCATGCTGAAGGCGCCGTGTGATCTTCACCTCCCTCAGAGCGTGTTTTACACTGACGGCATCTCGCATTACCAGCTTCTTCACTGCCACACGCAGGCCGCTGTGCCTGTCCACCGCAGAGAGGACGAGCCCCGATGCTCCCACGCCCAGAGGACGCAGATCCTGGTAATGTCCCCCCAGGTCAAAGCCATATTGGAATGGGGATGTATTTTGCCAGGCCATTGCTTAGAGAGGAGCAATTGGGCATTGCCTGTGAGAGGCTGGAGAAAGTAAGGAGAATGATTAATAACCGAATAATGCAATATTTTTATTACAATCTATAACTCAAGTTACAGCTGCATGAAAACATTAACACTTTTTCTTGAAGAGAGAGATCTTAAATAACAGTTGCATATACTAGCAAAGCAATGGGGGCACAGTACTGGGTGGAATACAACTCAACACCCTAGAACAGGCAAGTGTTTCCATAGCAACATCCCACAGTCAGCCAGTGCCTGCTGCACACAGCAAACACTCTGAAACGCCGTCTCCCAGGATTCATCTCTACCCCAAAAACACTCCATGTTATATTCAAACTGATTAACACCCCTGTGCTGGAGTTTGAGGTTCTCTGTGATGTTTGAGTTTAACATTAGCAGCAGCGTCGTGAGTGAGTTTCATCCATAATCTAAAAGCTTTCACTTGCCGTCTCGGGCTCCAGGCTGTCCTGTACCCTCCATGCTCCTCACGCAACTATGTGTCATGCTCCTCATGCATGCCCTTCAGTGGAGAAAAGAAGAGAGAGAGAGCAGACATAATTAGATACTGATCACAATTACAATAAACATATGGACAAGTATGCTTTAGAAGTATGACCAAATGAACATTTTTACAGTTCATAGTTTATAATATTTCAGCTTAGTGGTTTCCTACATTATTATATAAATGATGAGCAAGAAAGCATCCAATGTTATTCCACTAGACTTAAAGGGTTAGTTCACCCAAAAATTATAATTCTGTCATCATTTACTCACCCTCAAGTTGTTCCAAACCTGTACGAAACACAAAAGAAGATATTTTGAAGAATGTAAATAACCAAACAGTTGATGAGCGCCATTGACTTCTATAGTATTTTTTTCCATTAACTGTTTGGTTACCGACATTCTTCAAAATATTTTCTTTTGTGTTTCAGACAGGTTTGGAACAACTTGAGGGTGAGTAAATGATGACAGAATTTTCATTTTTCTGTTAACTATCCCTTTAATAGTCTGATATCACTACAATACTATTTCTTGTTTTCCGAATTCGTAAAGGTGAACTCAGTAAGTTTTTGTTTACATTTAGCTGGCTCTTATTCACCTCAATGGAGTGCAGCAATGACCGTTCACTTTTCAGCTGCTTTGGTTCTGAAAGTATTTTTCACATTCACTTATTCAAAAAAACTTGTTAAAATGTAACAAGTCATGAACCAAACCAACCAGCTACAAGGTGAATCAAAACATTACACACTTTGATATGTTGCGAAAAGTATTTGTAAATCGGACAAAAAGACAAAAGGTACAGACTTGTGTACTTAACGGGTTAAATGAGGGAAAGAACTAAAATCCCATGAAGCTTTGTGAACGACAATCAAAATAAAACTGATGGAGAAACATGGGACATGGGAATAGGTGGGCACAAAAGATATATTTTGGTAATTTTCTTGCTTGTTTTGTTTTCTGATTGGTGGAGATTTCTCCACAGAATCATGGGTAGTGTTACACCAGTAATTCTGCTGTTGAGCACGATTTAAAAAAAAAAAAGTTAAAATAATACTGACTGACTGTTCATGTAATAGAATAGAATAGAATAGAATAGTAGAACAGATTTTTCTAGAACACTGATACGTTTAGAGTACTATGATCATTTTTATTGAGATTTCTCAAAAGTGCTGTTTCTTTTAGTGTAGGCTAAAACTTTTTTTTATAAAAAAAATAAATAAAAATAAACAATTACTGAGTGCACAGTGGAATCTAGTATAAACCAATGGGACCAGACTAGTGGGTGAGCCAAACTTTATAAATAATGCATATGACTATGGCGCTGACCGTGGGAGCTGATGCAATTTGTTGTTGAACGTTAAAACAGAATGTAGCCTATACGTTTATTACGCGGAATAATTTTTATTGTTCATATTTACGCACAACGTTTGGTAACGTAAAATAATTAAAACGGAGAACTTAAGCCTGTGAATGAATCACAAATTAAGCTGTGGGTCCAGCTGAACACACAATAGGCAGCGCTGCATTCATTCGCCTTTGTGACAACAGTAACGCCTGTATTTGGTTCTGAAATTGAACGAATACATACACAAACCCGTGCGTAATATACAGAATAAGAGCAGTTTCACTCGCAAGTCTATGCAGAAGTGACAAAAGAGCATATAAACCTAAAAAATAGAGTATAGAATCAGATTTTGACAACACTATCTTCTTATCTTCCGGCCCATCCGCGGAGAAAACTACAAAGGCAGCGATGCTCCTGGATCTCTTACCGTCGCCTGCCTTTGTCAGCTGCTCTACGGGTTTGCTCTATTTGTGTTGGAAAAAATTTCAAATGAACATACTTTTCCACCGGGAAAGTGATGTTTTCGTAGTTCAGAGTTTGTTATTGAATCGGCACTGGTGCAGTCCGGTAGATGGAGGTTTTAGTCAGTTTGCTGCTGCCGTGAGGAATTTTCCGTGTGTGTTATCAGAGAATAACATAAGATCTTACCCGTGATAGTGTCAACGGGAGAAACCGCCGAGAAAGCGTTCATTTGAGATACACTGCATTTGTTCGCCTCCCGGTGTCCCTTCCACTGTGTGGAAGCTTTTCTTTGGCAAAACTCGTCGGTGCCCCCTTGATGACGTCAGGCCCTCCCCGTCCATCAGACGGTGATCCTGACACCTGCGCGCTTATGCAGGACAAACACATCCTGTGCTTAAATTATGCTCTTGACTGGTCAGTGGTCAGGGCGTCCGTTTTTGACATGGAAAGTGCTTCACTATACAGGCACACTCGTTGTTTTACAAAGTTAATTTATTAACTATAAAAAATAGATCAACGGGGTTTTTTTTTTTTTTGTGGTAGGCTAATGTCTAGGCTACTGCAGTTGTACACACACACACACACACACACATACACGCATATCAGGTATAGGCCTATATTTATATATATATATATATATATATATATATATATATATATATATATATATATATATATATATATATATATATATATATATAATACAAATATTTGCATGCTGTATTATTGTTTTTAAAAAATTCAGTCTATTCACACACACACACACACACACAAATGAAATAGCCAACGGTTATAAAATAACACGACACTGCGGCCACCATTTCCAGAGAACGATCCAACTACTTTTTTTGTCTGAGTCTGACTGACTGAGCAATGTTTCCATTCACTCTGATCAATGCTCGTCTTTTTTCCTTTTTTTTTTTTTACAAGATAAAGTGAACGGAGATGTCAATTAGGTCTCCCAGAGCTTTGCTTCTCTGCTTTACTTGCACACACTCTCTCCCTCATTCTGTGTGGTTTCAACTCAAAGTTTATAAATGCCCATAGATCAAGTACAGCAGTTCCTGGAAATAAAATGAGAACCTCGGTTCCGGCAGTGCTGAGATGCAATATCTCTTTGGATTCCTCTGCAGGAGAGAAAGTGTTTGGCTGCCCTCCAAACGCTTCATCCTGACTGAGGTCAGTTTACCGCACTGAGGAGTCAGTGGTGAAAGGAGGAAATTAGATAAATGAAGAGCTCGTCTACATTTCCTCTGTCCAAACATCAGAGTCAGCTCGGGGAGTGTATAGATATAGATACAAATGTAGCAGTGTAAAATAACCAAAGCAGTCTGTTCTAGACTCGTCCATTTTTGCTATGCTTATTATCATTTATAATGTATATAGCTGGATTATTCAGATGCTGTTATTAAGGGAGGAAAAACTCTCAATCCCCATACTTTGTCTAATAATGCCCTCAGTAAAATTTAGCTTGCAGCGACATCTAATGGATAAAATTGCAAACGACTATATAATCTGACACTCATAATGACACGATTTAACCAAATTGTTTTTTTTTCTTCTTGTATTTTATTATTACTTTTAAAGCACTAAACTTAATGGACCTCGTCTAGTTCTTTAGGGTTTTCATTGGTTAAAAACTGACAAAGCTGAATATGACTAGTGCTGTAATATTTTTCTTGCAATGTATTCACCCAGAACATTGTATAGTATTATAAACATTACATTGTTTACATTCAAATGTACATTCGAGTACCTGTACATTTTGTGTTATTAGCATCAAAAAGTGGGCCAACGGAGCACTCCTGATAATGACAGTTTACGCAGCTTTACAAGCAGTAACTTCACAACTGTGTCAGCACAAGACAGATAACTAGTCAACGCCTACACTTTATCTAAATTCACTGAGTTTTCTCAGAAATGGTGTTGATAAACAAGTCATTTGAGGATATTATTAATATGCACTTTTGTAATCTTAACAATGTCAAAAATACATTCACCAGACCAATTTATTTCCATAATTGAATACTCTTTTGTTGAGCTTAATAATTTTAATAGATATAATATACATACATGACTACTAAGACTTAGTAGTGGATAGCAGCACAAAAACAAAAAACACTGAATATGACAACGTAGAAACTAAAGCACACTGAAATGCATAAAATCCTTAAAAATGGAGTGCATCTATCTATCTATTCAAGTCCAATTTAAATATATACACACTTGGTAATGTGCTGCTATAGTAACATTTCCTAAAACTTTGTGGAGTTGAGTGTAATATTTTATAAACCTATTTGGCAGGGAAACATTAACCATCAAAACTACTTCAAAATGTCACATGTTTTTTCAAACCCTCTGTGATAATTTGGTAACGGTCAGTGTTTTTTTTTTTTTCGGCCACACACACCTCTGTGGTTCCTGTCAGCATATCTTGTTCAAACAAAAAGATATTAAAATTAACTTTTTTTTTTTTTATACAGAAAGTTTAGAATACTGTCACATCTTCAAACATCTGTTATTTATAGTGCCAGTGAGGCTGTGTGTAGCTGCACAGTATTGAGTAAATAGAGACTGTCCCAAGACAGGGATTCAGATTTTACTATCACGCATACAGAGGCTGATAGCCATTCTTCTTGCTTCGGCAGGTGATGACACAAATGCTGAGCATCCCAAAAAACTGAAAAAGAGAGAGAAACACAAAACAAGTTGTTGAAAATTCATTGTCAGATAAACAAATATAATGAGGCTAAAATGAACTGATGTACCTTTATGATGGCAAATCCCAGGATGACCAACATTGCATAACTAAGCACATCCTGAAGCATCTGCTCCAGTTTAGCTTCACATCCCTATAGAAACAACAGAGTGTGTTTTTCCCCCGAAAAAATGGTTTAAATACAATTACATATTTCAAGAAAACTGCTTGGAAATATGCTGATCTGAATACCATATAGTTTTTGTTAACTAAAACTATTAAAAGTTGTTTTTGTTACTTAAGATGGAATAAAATAAACATCAGATGAAACATTTAAATGCAAATTATAAACTGAAATAAGTTTGAGATTATATATATATATATATATATATATATATATATATATATATATACACACACACACAGTATATATCAATAAATACTAAAATGGCATTTAAATACTAAAATAACAGTTCACTGAATACAATAATTGACAATGTCAAACGAAATGACACGCCACTCAAACCTGTGTATTCAGAAGATCAAGTTGGGTGAGTTGACCCGTGCATTGTGTATTGTTTGCTTTACAGCAGGAATGTGGCACAGAGTTGTTATGCTGGCCAAACCATGGTGTTGCAGTCCAGTCTGTGAAGTTATTCACCCCACAGCACTCCAACTGGAAATGTAAAAAGGAGTAAAAATGATCAGGAGACTCCTCTATGCATCCATTTCCTGCCCAGTGCGTCTATCATTTTCTGTGCAACCAAAAATGATTGCAATGATATGAAGGAACCTTTTAGTCTTACTTGAGATTGCAAGTAATCCACTGCATGCGTTTCAGTGTTCAGACCGTCATACTTTTGGAAGACGTCTTTCATTGACTTTTCTAGGTCACCCTTAATCTGTAAACATCATGGGAAACATTTTCCAATGATTTAGATTTCTACATATCCCCTTTTTAAAAAGAAATGTTATTCAGAAGTTATATAAGAATAACTTACTCTGCCCCTGTAGATGAAGCTAAACACAAAAGCGGTCACCTCGGCTGCGAAGATTATCATGATGATGAGAAGAAACTAAATGAAAAATTCAGAGAAAAGCATAAAATATTAAATCCCCAAAAATCGACACCATGATGAAACCAGTGGTACCCAAAAGGCTTTAAAAAGGAATAGAAACCACCACATGGACCCTACTCTCTATTTTCGATGAAATAAACTGAAACAAGGTACACAGATGTATGGCTCATACTTACAAAGCCTAAACCGACTTTGGACTCCCTCAGAGTTGCACAGCAGCCAATGGTTCCAATGACAAACATGACCACAGCCACACCGATTATGATGGCTGCTGGGATGATGCTGTACTTATCAGACACAAAGTCTTCAAAGCTGTTGTAGCTCTTTATCACATAAGAACCAACATATGCAAGGGCCACTCCAGCACCCTGAAAAAGAACGACACAAGAGGTGGGTCAATGACATCAAACTTCACAGTAATGTCTGTGGTGGGACTCCCCCCAAAAAATCATTTCATAATATTTACAAAAATAATAAATAAATCAATCTTGATTAAAAACAAATACTGGTATACAGGCATGTACACTCACATGTATTCAGGGTGTAAGAAAAATGTCATTACTTTTTACTTGGTTACACCACATGACATTTTAGAGCAGTGGTTCTCAACCAGAGGGCCACAGCAAACTTCCATGACTATTTCATGACCAAGTATTTAAATGATTATTGATATATTAAAATAATCAAATAAAAATGCGCGCACACACACACATACACACGATGTAACTAGATTTTCAAAAAAGATTGGTCCTTTTATCTTGGACACTTGTAATTTACCCAGTAACGTTCCTGAATTTACACAGTTCAGTTCAATAAGAACACATACATCATCTCTCACATGATGTCATAAGGTGTCATTTCATAACAAGTAAACTTATGTATGACTCGCTAGCACATGATCGGTTTCTTCAGCAGTCAGTCACAATGCACAGTCACGAGACCATGAGTAACCTTTTCCTGCCCCCTAATCTTTCCTGGAATGCTGGTCTTGTGCCTCAGCTTGAGCAGAAGCGGCAAAAGCAAAACAGAAACCCTTGAGGTAGAAAAGTACACATGACAACAGCAATAAATCTGCTTTTCAGAAGACAAAAATGCAACAATGAGAACTTTCAGTTCTCGGATTTTACTTCTTGTTCTGTTGTTTTTGGGGAAAATTAAAAAACAAATTGCACATGCAGACAGGGCTGGAAAGGATGGGAACCAAAGGGCCCCGGAGGGTCTCAGCCCTAAAAAGTTTGTCTTGTTTTCAGCAAATTTTAGTAACATCTCTGTGAGCATGAAAGTATTAAATTGTCTGTGTAGAAGAGTACAAGTGTTGGTTTTCTAAAGAACTCCCCTTCGTGCCCACTGAAGCCAGAAAAGGGCACATGACATTAAGCCTAGTCAGATGACTAGGCCTACATGATTGCACAGACAATATGGCATCAGCAATCTTTATTTTCATTGAAATCAAGTTAGAAGCAGTTACATCAACTCTGAAATAAACAAGTGCATACGTTTAAAGGCAGCATAGCTAAAGGCACTGAAGCCCTTTCATATGGTTGTTTTAAGTGTATAAATAAAGAGCAAACAAATGACTCACCCTAAATTAAATTACATTCTAGAGAACAGCTCGCTGTCAAAAGCAAATAACTCTATTAAACGTTTAGGTCTGGAATGAATACAAACTATTGTGATGCTTATAAGGACCCTTCTTCCAACAAATATAGTCATCAAACAACTGCAAAACCCACATGGACAGCATAGGTTTGTAACCTCATAATGGGCTATATTTAGGCAACAAAAACAGAACCGAACAGAACTTATAAAGAACATCACAAACTCACCCAAAATATTAAACTGAGAAGCAAAAGAACGCTTTTGGATGTTATCATTCCGCAATCCATGTCTGCTGCTGAGTGACGAGTCGAAGCTGGGAATGCTGCGGATAGTTTGTGGCGTTCTTCTTTTTCTTTGTTGAGTTTGTGACGTTATCTTTCCTCGTGTTCTTTATAGTTCAGTCAGTCACGTGCTCTCTCATACGTCAACAATGGAAACCCCCAGGTCCTAAATACAGTGCAGCAAAAAGAAAAAAAGAAAAAAAGAGGAAGAAGAAGAAGAAGAAGAAAAAAAGAATACCGTAAAACTTTCTGGTTCACAGGGAAGTTGTTCATGATGGAAATGCGTGAGGCGTTGCCTAGGTGACCAGAGAAGATAAAGAGAATGCGGCACGTAGGCTATATATATTTATGATGGTTGACTTATACAATCTGTTTACGTAACGTTACAGCCATTTTTTTTATGATTCTACACCCGTTTAAATGTAAATATTTCAAGACAAATAATTTAAAGTAGTATAACTTCTTTGTGATAATGACAGACTGTTGCATTTCACATGATTTTTTTGTTGAATTGGGACAGATGCACATCATCAGCTAAACACATTGAACAATGAAGTTCGATGGAAATATATTTACTTTAGTTTAAATATTACAAAAACTACATCCATTTAGCATTTTCTTGTATAATAAGTAACACAATTTTGAATTTATTAAATTAGGTCTTGTTGGAAATCATGTTATGTCAACCCAGCAAACATATTTACGTTGTGGCAACGTCTGTGGCACGTTGCATTTCTGCTATGGCAACGTCGCTGTCTACGTGCTCGCAACATTGTAACAACGTGGAATTGTAAGACGCGACAGGGCTGTAGCAACGTTGCACGACATTCAGCAACTAAGGCGGGCATACACTGTGCGATGTCTGTGCGATTTCAGCAAGGTACCTACTCCAACTGAACGAGTAAATCGCATGCGATGTAAAGCCAAAGCTCAGGATTTATGTGCTCACACTATACGGTCCGAACGTCGAGCTGCGACTTGACTGCTCACACTATACGTGTGAAATATGTGCGATAAACCCCCGTTCTGGGTTGCGCCTAGACGATATCATGTATCCAGAGATATTGTCAAAACAAGCATCAGCTATCAATATCAAGATGATTTAGCACTTCCAATTTATGTATTAAATTATTATTAGTATTATTGTATTAGGGAAGGCTAATTTTATTATTAAATTGATCTGCTATTATAATTAATTTGCCACGCAATAATTTCACAGCACATCACCACAATGCGCTGTGAGGATAATAAAATATTACATAGAAGCTTACTCATCGAGGAATAATAAAATAATAATATAATTTATATGCCTATAATTCATTGTAATCGACCTAAATGTTTTGTACAATTTTTCAATGAGGATCCTCATTGAAAATGGTCTAAAACATTTAGGTCGATTACAATGAATTATAGGCATATAATTATATTAACAGTCTATAATATGTCCGAACACTGCAATAAGTAGTCATCAATGAAAATTAAAAACAGGTTTATTTCAAAAACATTGTTTAACAAATTAATAGGCATGGTGCTACATCGCAGCTTGGAAGACGTGGGTAATAACTGGGCAAACTGGAGGTAAGCAACAGTAATTTGTAGCTAGTTTGAACTACAGAACTTAAACTTTTCTGCAGATTGAAATGGTTAAAATCTGTTTTCGCGCAGGCGCAGTGAGGGAAAAACACTGAGTTTTGGGCAATCGGTTCGTAGCTCTGCTTCAACTGTGCGATATAGTCACGAGGAGCGACCAAAATTTCTGACATGCCAGAAATTCATCCGACCATCCGATTGCCGATCGGGAGAGTTTAATCGCCTCTCGTTTCCCCTAGTATACTGCACGAACACTGCACGACAAATGGCCCACGACAAAGCTGCAAATCGGCCCGACCCGAAAAAGAGTCACACGAGTCAGAATTCGGCTCAAAATCGGACGAAATTCGCACAGTGTATGCCCGCCTGAGACAACGTTCTGACAATTACATTTTTTTATGCCCTGCGGTGGATGGATTCGTTGAACGCTTCACTGCACAGAAGTCGCCGCAGGCAATATGCCACTTCCAGCCTAAGCTTTCCAGCTCAGCAGCTGCCTCAAGTTGCCAGGGGAGCCTGCCGACCTCAGCCCAAGTTGGAGTCTGAGCAACGACAGCACTCCCATGCCACCAAGCTCTAGACCATCCCTAAGTGCCAGTGTCCCCACCCCAAGGTGACGTTAGACCCTGAACCGCAGAAGCCGTCCTGATCTGTCTGGAGTGAAGAGGAGAAGGTTAAGTTCCCTTGCCACCCTGGCTCAGGTTTGGGAAGCCATCCCCAGTGTGTCAAGCTGGGTTCTGAACACAGTCGAATGAGGTTACTCACTCAATTCATCAGCAGACCTCCCTGCTTTAAGGGCGTGGTACAGACTTCGGTATGGGTCAGCAATTTGCACGTCCTCCGGTCCGTAGTTGAGAGTTTACTGGCAAAGGGGGGCGTAGAGACAGTCTCGCCAGCTCACAGCAAGTCGAGCTTTTACAGCCATTACTTCCTTAGGCCCATCCTCGATCTGAGACATCTAATGAAGCGGCCGTTCAAGGTGTTAACATTGAAACAAATTATCTTGCAGGTTTGTCCGGGGGATTGTTTTTTGTCAGTGGATCTAAAAGATGCTTACTTTCATATCCAGATAGCCCCTCATCACAGATCGTTCTTGAGATACGTGTTCGAAGGGGTGGCTTACCAGTATACTGTCCTTTCATTCGGACTGTCCAGGCACCGCACACGTTTCTGAAGTGCGTGGATGCGTCTCTCCCCTCTGAGACAGAAGGGAGTGCACATCCTGAATTTCCTCAATGACTGGCTCATTTTGGCCCAGTCAGAGCACAAGTTGAATGCTCATAAGTCCATGGTCCTTGGCCATTTGGAATGCCTGGGGTTCAGGATCAATTTAGCCAAGAGCTCACTGTCTCTCAGACTATTCAGCGAATATCCTTCCTGGGAGCAGTTCTCGACTCGGACCAAATGCGGAACTGGCTTGCACCAAAATGCTCTCTGACGATTCTCTCCCCTCAGGACTTTTCAGAGGATGCTGGGTCTAATGGCGGCTGCCTCTGTGGTTCCGTTGGGCCTGCTCCACATGCGGCCCCTACAATATTGGCTCAAAGCCCGAGTTTCATCCCATGCCTGGCATCTCGGATGCCTCTGTCTCAAGGTAACCCATGGCTGTGTCAAGGACCTGGCCCCTTGGAAGGACCCTCATCTGTACCGGACAGGTGCAGACTTGGGGATGGTCTCCAGGAGGAAGGTTGTCATGACAGATACTTCCAACACAGATTGTGGATCTCTGTGCAAAGGCAGGCTGACGTCCGGCTCTTGGTCAGGCCCGGAGAGGCATTGGCACATCAACTGCCTGGAAATGCTGGTGTTTTTTCTGGCTCTCAAAACCTTCCTGCCAGACCTAAAGGGGCACCATTTCTTGGACAACATGTCAGTGGTGGCCTACCTAAATCACAGATTGTGGTTCCCTGAGATGATACAATTGCTGTCAGCAGCCCCTTGGCCGATTCCTCTGAGGAAGGACCTCCTTTCCTTGGTGAAGGGAATGATTTAGCACCCCCAACCTGAGTTGTGGAGCCTCCATGTATGGCCCCTCGACGGGAGCCTGCGTGCCTTCCCGCAAGGGTTTTGAGCACTATCTCAAAGGCTAAAGCCCTGTCTACTAGACGTCTCTATGCCCTTAAATGGTCTGTCTTCTCTGACTGGTGCTCAGTCTGGAATGAAGTCTTGACGTCTTGTGACGTTTCACTGATTTTATGCTTTCTTCAAGAGCTTCTGGACAAGGGGTGCACCCCTTTCACGCTCAACGTCTACATGGCGGCCATTGCTGCGAATCATGCTCTAATGGCTGGCCAGGCAGTTGGAAGGAACGATTTAGTAACATGGTTCTTGAAAGGGGCCAGAAGGCTGAACCCAACTCGCCCCCATTCTATCCCGATTTGGGACCTGTCCACGGTCCTCAGGGCCCGCCCTTTGAGCTGCTTCTGTCAGCCGAGCTGCGCCCCCTTGCGCTTAAGACCACCCTTCTGCTGGCTTCAGCGTCGGTCAAACAAGTGAGGGACTTGCAATCGCCCTCTGCCTTGTGTTTGGGCCAAACGATTGCAATGTCATCCTCAAACCAAGACATAGCTGCGTGCTAAGGTGCTCCCTACTCCGTTTAGTGCACAGGTTATTACCCTTTCTGGTCTTCCTGTTTCTGGGAACGAGCAAGGTTTGCACTTACTCTGCCCGGTTCGGGCTCTCAGAATATATGTGGAGTGCTCTAGCCACTTCTGGCAATCAGAGCAGCTTTTTGTATGCTTCGGAGGCCGCACTAAAGGGCACAAAGTAGAGTTTATCACACTGGATAGTGGATGCAATTGTGTTAGCTTATGCTTCTGTGGGCCTTCAGTGCCCCGTTAGAGTGAGAGCCCAATTCACCAGGAGCATCGCCTCCTCCTGGACCTGGTCCAGTGGAGTATCCATTGGTGACATTTGTCCGGCGGCCGGCTGGTCCTCTCCATCCACTTTCGCCAGATTTTATAACTTGGACATCCTTGCTCTCAAAGCACGGGTCCTGTGTGTCTAAACCGGTCCTCGACCTCGTTCTACGTCTAACGGTTAGGGCGCTTGCTGAGGACTCCGGCCTTGTGACCTGAGCCTTCTGTTTTTGGGCAGATGTTCTTGCCGTAATATTAGCCTTGCTGCCTTTCTGGGCCCTTAACCTTGAGTGCCCAAGGACGGGGCTCGTAGGATGGTATTTCGTTCTACGCTTGTATTACGGCTCTTTTGAATTGCGTCCTGATAGCATCAGCTAAAGATTGACGCAATGCGAGTGAACCGTATAGATAAGGGAACATCTCGGTTACTAACGTAACCTCGGTTTCCTGAGATAACGAGAACGAGCATTGAGTGGCCGCGCTACCGCACTGCACTTGAGTAGGCGCTTGCCACTCCTCAATCGAAAGATTGTGAGAAAATGGCATTCTCAGCCTGCTTATATAGCAGGTAGCCCAGAAGCACCATAGGTTTGTGCAGTTGCAGATATGTGATTCAATCAGGCTTCAGAATTCTCGGAGGAAAGAGATAGATTCAGCTAAAGACCGACGCAATACTCGTTCCCATTATCTCAGGGAACCGAGGTTATATTAGTAACGACATATTTTTCCAATGGTAAGAGGCACAAGCTCAAGCACAAGCACAAGAGGCATAAGCTCTCATCTCCCTATAATAAGACAATCTCTGGCAGAACTTTGCCAAACAACACAAAATAAATTGGCTTAATGAAGATTTTGAAAAAGCACAAATACAGCACAGAGTTTTAATTTTAGTTGGTCACAAAACTTCTCACAATGTGAGAATATTTGTTTCAAAGTAACAGTAAAATTACTTGACTTAATATGTTGTGAGGGGCAGCTCCCCAAATTTATTTGATCAATTATTAATTTCATATTTGTGAAACTATTTTTATTTAAAAAAAAATTTAACAATGGCATACATATACATGTAGCTATTCAAAGTGTGAGGAAAAATATGTTATTAGGCTACTTTCTGGGCCTGGTTATACTACCTACATTTTAGAGAACTGGTTTTCAAACAGAAAACTTCTAAGGGGGCTGCAGGATGCAGGATGAATTAAAGGTATTTAAATGAATAAATCATTATTATTGATATTAAAATGTATCTAGCTCAATTCTAAATTACAATGCTAAAAACAAGATGTAAACTAAATCATATAACTATTGTTTTTGAAGAACACAATGTGCTCACAAAGTCAGCATGTTTGATTAAAAAGCAGCAAAATCGTAATCCTTTAAAAACTGCCATAAAATTAAACCTTTGAAACAAGCAAAACAACCAAAAAGGTCCTTTTAGGTCATTTATCTACCAACTGACATGGCATCAAAGATAAGGTTTCAGCGTCTAGGAGACACCCTTCTGGTGTAATAACTCTAGAAGATCAAACTGTAAAAATTTTAATGCTTTTATGAATTAAACTTAAGTTTATTTTAGCACTATAAAGCTATCAGCCAAATAAGCACAATGGACAAATGAATGACATCTAATAGCCTTAGATCTCAATATCCCACCTGACAGAATTGTAGGTGTTGGTAACTAAATAAAATAAAAAAAAGAATAAAAAGATTTGATCGTTATTGCATTATTAATTACATTTATTCAATGTGTCATTGTTTTTGTAGGGCCATAATGTATAACTGACTGAAACTGACAGAAAAAGAAAATGTGTTTTAGTAGACTGAAAATATTTTATTTGTTCAAAAACTCTGCAAAATATTCGCTTTATTAATTAATGAAAATATTACATATGGTCCACTCTCACTGAACAATGGCACATAATAAGTAAACAATGTTTTTTAAATCATGTAATTAAACAAAGTCCAGAAATTGTTCAGTCTTAAAACGGCACAGCTCATCGATTCTTCACAATTGCGAATAAAAAACGAATTATTACTTTATTGTTTGGATGCTATGTACAAGTTAAATGTCCTTGTGGAACTTTCTTGATGATCTGATCGACAATCCAGGTCGTTATATTATTTTTTAAAGTAAAAAACATACTCTTTCTATTAGTCGGAAAACACAAATTATTGCGGCTCATAAAAAGGCGCTGAAATCATAACTACTAGAGTCTACACGGTTCTCATGTAGACTATTTTACTTGCACGCACCCGCCCTTGAACTCACTCTCATCAGACATCTTCTTCCAGCTGATATTCCAGCTCAAATAAACTGTCAGTCATGTCAGCTGCCACAGCAGCCTCATCTGCTACTAAAACGCCAAAAAGAAGGTCCAAGACCAAGAAGTCAGGACCCAGTGTGTCTGATTTGATCCTCAAGGTCTTGTCATCATCAGAGGAGCGTGGTGGTGTCTCTCTGGTCGCTCTGAAGAAAGCGCTGGCTGCCAGTGGTTATGATGTGGTAAGAAACAACTCGCGCATTAAGCTGGCAGTTAAGCGACTGGTGGCCAGCGGTCGCCTGATTCAGACCAAAGGCACTGGAGCATCTGGATCATTTAGGATCGGCTCGAAAGCTGCTACAAAGCCAACGAAGGCAAAGGCGAAGAGGGCAAAGAGAAAGACGGCCAAGAAACCTGCCGGGGCAAAGAAATCCCCTAAGAAGAGAAGGAGAAATTTAGGAAGTCCTGAAAAGGCCAACGAAACAGCTCCGGTCAAGAAAACCACAAGACCCAAGAGAGCCAAACGAAGAGCTTCCAGATCAAGCAAAGCAAAAACTGCCTAGAAATGATAATGGCTATTGTTCATACTTTTTAAGGGATGTTGCACCCTTTGAAAAAAAAATAAAACAATTCTTAATTAATGAAAAACGTTTAGTCTCTTGCTGCATTGAAATTGGCGTTTTGATGACGATTATGATCATAAAAATGACAATAATTACTATTATTTTACACTAATAACATGTATTGCGTTTTAACATTTCATTAACAACATACCAAATTTCATTTTAGCCTTAATCCTATATTGGGCTATTAATTACTTTTTTTTTTGTACAGTTAATAGGTAGGCCTAACTCTGTTGTAGGCTATATATTATTTTTAACATAAGCAAGAAATTATCAATGTTAAAAAATTACGTGACTGGGATAGTTTTCTATCGAAAAGTAACGTGCGATTATCACGCAAGAGCTATACACGTTATTACACTAGATGGTGTTATCTGAAAAGCAGTAGCCTTAGTCGTCATTCCGTTTAGAATCGCTGCTTTTCAGAGAACACCATCTAGTGGAATAACGTGTATAAAGCTCGTGCCTAATTACACACGTCACATATTCATCAAAACAAGAGACGCTCATCCAAGACTGCAATTAATTTATACAAAACATCACCAATATATTTTTTTAACTTAAATTGGAAATTAATAAATGACATTAGACAGTGTTACAGGGTAAAATGAAAAATACATAAAACATAAAATTATAAATTAGATTTTCTGGAAACATTGTAACAAAAATGTTTGTTTGAGTACAAATAAACCTTCCTGTAAGTGTGGATTAATTTTTCATATTAATATTTTTCATGCTCAGGCCGAGGCTATATATAAGCAATATATGAAAAAACATATATATAGGCCTATATGAAAAAACACTCTTTTGATCACAACTAATGAAAGTAAGTCAATGTTGTGTCTAACTGCAGAAAAAAAGGATTTTCTCATTTGAAGTAGGCTACACAAATTACTTGCAATGTTCCCTCTAATTTTTTTTGTTGCTGAGCAAAACTTTTTTCTATTGGGCGGACATTTTTCGCCACCTGAGCAAAACTATTCTTTATACCTGACCTGTACAGCATACGTAGAAACCCAATAGTTTCAACATTCAGTTGTAACTTTTAACTTGAATGTGCCATTTCTATTTTATTTGACCCTTGATGTAACTTCTTGGTATTAAATCATATTTTTGAAAAACAAGCTAATTAAGAAGTCACTATATGAAGCACATTTTAGGTTACCTGATATTTTTTTTTACAGTGCTGTTAACTGTACAGTCTTTACCAAGAAATCCTATGAAAAATAATTTACAAAATCTTCTGCAGGATAGTTCAATTCTTTACAGTAATAGAATATAGTATGAAAGAAAAGTAAGCTGTTACACTGAGATGGTTTGGGAAAACCATAAAGTGTTTTTGTACAGTCAGTTAATTGTGTACAGGAAGCATTAAACCATCAAAGTTAATTGATTGTTTATTGCTTATGAATTATTAGCTATATAATAAAATATAGGCCTTGTATAACCTAAACAATACCCTTGTGAGATTCTTTATTTAGGCTTAGCCTATAATATAATAAAATATAGGCCTAATATAATATAATATAATATAATATAAAAAAAACGAATTGAAGTATTTGAAGTGATATAATATATCAGTTTAAATGCTTCAATTTGTTTACATATTATATTATTAAATATTTTCAAGAAAAGTGAATATGTGAACTCTTTTATAGTAATCTAACCATGCCTGAAACTCCCCCACACAAAAAAACATCTATTTAAACTAATGATTTTTGCACGCGGGTGGGTGTGTAATTGTTACCGTTCTGTGTCCATCAACAGTTATTTCCACCACTTTAATCAAACCACTCTTCTTTAAAACATTATGATGTGATTTTATTTCACATGTCTGCGTTTCTCGTTGCCTCTCGTATTGAGCTATTTTGTCCGCAGACAAGACTCACTGCCAATCACACGTGCTCACATCATTCTCTTTCTATGAAACCTGCATTCACCAGTTTTCACTCTATAGCGGTTGACCAGAGCACTGAAATTATTTCTCACTTAAACTACAATCAAATGGATTTCCCCACACATTTCGCGTCAGTCCTCTGCGTGGCATTTTATTCTTTTCTGCGCGGCCTCAGAAGTGCGCGGCCGCGCACGCGCACAGCTTAGAGGGAACATTGATTACTTGTAACATTAATAAATGATTATAATCATAACATGAATAATCATAACAATAATAATACCTTTTGTTAACATATTCACCTCATTATATAAACCAAACAGGAAAACAACAAATATAACATTTTATTTTATATTTAAAATAAGAATTATTAATTAAAATAAGAATTGGATAAAAGTGTCTGCCAAATGGATAAATGTAAATTCCCAATCAAGTTAAAATTAACCGAGTTGTACTTTTGAGTACTTTGTTCTTTGCCTGTAAAGTGATTACATTGGCTATTATGTCCCCCATCCGCTTATAATACCAATTACTGGAAGTGAAAATAAAAACACAATAACAGTATAAAAATAGCAACAAGCAGCAATATAAAATATTAGTTAAACACTAGTCTGCAAAATGTATTCACACCCAGAAGGGAGTTACTATTTTTGTGACTTGGGAATTTTCTATGGTTATATATATATATATATATATATATATATATATATATATATATATACAGTAGGCCTATATACAGTATGTATGTATATATATATATATATATATATATATATATATATATATATATATATATATATATATATAGATATATCTGATGGTTATCCCAGGCACTCTCACTGGTGATCGTTACAAATACATAGCACACTATTGTGCATATATACATATAACGTGTTTATCTTTTCTGAAACCTCTCATCATGTTTACATTGTGTATGAATTTTTTGTTTATGTCAAGTTTTTGCACAGTTGCGCCCATTCTCATGCAAACTTCTTGCATAATTTTTAACCTGCAGAGTGTCACTCGCAGTTTTTTCCGTGTCTTGTATTTTAATTTATCAAAAGTGCAAGTGGGCCAAATAAACTTCTCAGAAGCACTCACACACTGTTGCAATAGGTAGGGTATTGTAAACTTTTGTTACATAATAAAATCAAACTTTGGCAAAGGAATTAGAGAAACTAAAGTATAATAAAGCATAATGCTTTTATAACCATCCTAACAAAGTTTGCTGCCAACAAACTTTAACTTTGGTACGCAGTAAAAGAGAAAGCATTACCTGTGCTTGCACTGTGTTCTCCTGTGTTTACATTCATTTAAAAGGAGGTCAATCCATCTTTGAGGATGTGTAACTATAAGTACACAATAGCATTTGAGCATGCCATATTATAAAGATATGATATTATGTTCTAGAGATTATGTTTGTTATAAATAATAGATTACATAGCTATAATACATTACCAATTTTAAAATATAATTATACAGTATTTCACTTTCCCACTAATACAAACCATGCAGCCTTGAAGTTTGGATTCTTTCTGAGTCAAGAGATGACATTTCATCCTCTATTGGTTATCTTTTTGCTATACAGACTTGCAGGTCATCAAACATGAACTTTGGCCCAGAGAGGAGGATGGAATTTCCTTTTGCACGTGCTTGTATGTGTATATATAAGTGTGAACAAAAGTGAAAAGTGTAGTGACTGCACCTCAAGCCAAGAAGACCAGGACAAACTTCAGAAGAACTATATGTAAGACAGTATGTTTTGTTTACTTAACCAGTATTTTTTTCAAATGTCTCATAATTATTGTGAATGCAGTTTTTATGAGCTCATACAGAGACTACAAGGAATATTTGTACTTTTAAAAATTCTGTTGAAATATTGAAATAAAAAAGTTGAAAAGTAGAGTACAATTTTTATTTATATCCATGTTCATTGCCAGCCATGCTCTGCATGCTAAAGAATGTTTTTTTTACTGTAAATAGTACCACGTTAGGCTTCTTCAGCTTATAATATCCTATAGCCTAAGGATTTTATATTAATAAAAAAGCAAGGTAAAAAGACTTAATAAATGCATACAGTCTGCAAATAAATGAGCTGACTGAACTGCTCCACACATTAATGCTGAGACAGAAACAGTAGCCTGACTTACATTGAGAGTTTTCTTCATCTTGAAAACAAATCCTTCCAAGTTTCAAGTATCTACACCATCCATCTCTGTGTGTGTGTGTGTGTGTGTGTGTGTGTGTGTGTGTGTGTGTGTTGTGGTGTAACTTATTCTTCACAGGTGATGAGACTGTTGGGTGAGACAGCATCTGCCAGGAACAACTCAATTGCATTCAATAGTGTGTTTCTTCCATTTCTTTAAGAAAAAGTAATTAATTAAAGAAGCAATTATTTGTTGTACATTTCAATTAAGACGGCATTGGGCCTAAACATAAAACGCAAATGCTAGCTTTAGCAAAAAAAAAAAAAAAAAAGGAAAAAAGGGAGGAAAAAAAAGAAAAATATGAGCTCTAAATAATCACCATAACCAATAACTGAAAGTAAAATGTTATTGTTGTAATGAAAAAATACAACGAAAAAACAAAAATAGCAGCAAGCAGTAAAACAATAAATAGTTATATTTTAGATACATTTATACATTAATCATTGAATTCAAAAGAGAATTAACGTTTGGAAGCCTCTGGATTTTTTCCCCTATGGGTAAAAATAAATTATAATAAAATATTTGTCTACTATATATGTACAGCATGGTTATCTTTTCAGAGTTTACTCTTGAATGGTACACAACATTATGTTTGTAGTGTGTCTATTTTTAAATAGGGCCCATTTTCAAGATTTCAACCCATACCTGCCCTGCATATCTATTTGCCAACTATTAGAACTTGAACTGAACATGTCACTGGATGTTTGTGGTTTGAAACTAGTGATGCTAAATATTTAAAGATGTTTTATCTCTTGGTTCTTTATAAGTTTATCCCAGTTCTTTTAAAGTATAGTCAGGCTTTGAACATTCAAAAGTACTTTGGACCCTTCAACCATTATCTTCTACTGCATCATTTGGTAAATTATGGCTTGCACATTTATTTTTGTTCAACACAGAATGTAAACATCACATGTTGACCTCTTGGCTAAATACATACAAACCTCGAAGCTGAATAGTTTAGGGAAAATAATTGCAACAGGATTCATTATTATTTGTAATTATTTAAAAAAAACAGAAGTACTTAAGCATGACATCATATCCGGCTGACCATATGCGTTGCAGAATCGAAGTACTTTTTATGTTTTCAATGTTTCTGCTTTAAATTAATACATTGTTTAAATGAATACATTATTAGCTAACTGTGTGATTTGTATATGTACATTCCTGAAAAACATAACTTAGACACAGTCACCTCTGATAACAGATCCCATCTAAATTGTAATGTAGACATGCATTTTGAAACAATATGTATTGTGAAAAGTGCTATACTTTGACATAATAAAATATATAAATTTGTGCCGATATATGGTACAAAAAGTATGACAAGAAACCTGTTTGGGGCTTTCATGATCTACATCCACAGCAGTTTTAGAATGTTTCTCATAATGAAGAGGATTTGAAAATACCTGATATTGCCATACTCTTCTAAAACAAGAAGCAGCAAAGAATCTCACTTCCTCTTGTTAAAAAAAAAAAAAGAATAGTTTAATAAAACTACACACCCTCCTACATTATCAAAAAATATTGGAGATTATGAAAACCCAAAAAAATGAGAGGAACTGAATACATTTACCAATAGGCCATAATTCACAACAATTTTTTTTTTTTAATTCAGCTCATAAAACCATCCTTCAGCTGAACGTTTAAAGGTTAAAGGCTCTTTTGTCTGTTTGTGTCTTCAAGGTAGCCAAACCATGAAGAGGAAGTTCATGGTCTCATGACTTTATTTTCTGACGGATGTGAAACTGAGAAGTGGCTTTATTAAGGAACTCACCAAATTCTATAATGTGCCACATACATTTTTATTGAAGTAGTGTGAAACATGCATCTGGTGATCATGGAGTCAAGAGCATTGTGTCTGCTGATTCTCTGCTGTTTTATCAACATCTGCAACCTTCATCCGCTCATTCGTCCCAGTAATGGACTTCGTTTGTGCCGCAAAAACTCAAGTTTGACAGCACTGGAGGTTCTACCAGGTGGAGGCTGGGATAACCTGCGCAACATAGACATGGGCCGGGTGATGAATCTGAGCTATTCCCAGTGTCAGACCACAGAAGATGGTGCCTATCTCATTCCAGATGAAGTCTTTGTCATTCCACAGAAAGTGAGTGGAGTGGAAACAAACTCGGAGATCATCATGTCATGGCTGGAACAAAAAAGCTCCACTTCAAGCTCCATTAATGCTGATATTTCCTTCTTTTCGGTGCTCAATGCAAAATTCTCCACAGAAAACCAGCGCATGAAAAGCCACCAAGTGAAAGAGAGTTCTGTAACAGCACGGGTTCAAGTAAGTACAAAACTAAAAGTAAAAAACTTCATACTGAAAGGTGTATGGACCGTATTAATAAGCTGGACAAATACAGAAGATTTTGAAGTAATTTTACTTAAACTAGGGAAAAAGTAATTTTGAATAACCTACACTATGGTAACATAAAATCTAAATTACAATTCTAACACCAAAATCTTATCTAATCTTATAAAATCTACAAGTAAAAAAATATTGTTTAAAACAAATGATGAAAATCAATCCATTTTCTCATATCAAATATTTGTTTCTCAGGTCCGTAACCATCTGTACACAGTAAAAGCGTATCCCGACTTCACTCTGGACTCCCGATTTGCGAGACAGGCAGAGGAAATTGCAGACGCTATCGAGAACAACCAAACACGTCAAGCAACTTACCTGTCAGAGAAACTAATACTTGATTATGGTACTCATGTCATCACAAGTGTTGATGCTGGTGCTACTTTAGTGCAAGAGGATTATTTAAAAATGTCTTATGTCTCTAACAGTCAGTCAGACATGTCTTCGGTTTCCGCATCAGCAGGTTTAAACTTCTTTGACAAAGTTAAATTTGATATTGGTGCCAGTACATCCCAGGGAACCTCTAAAACCAGTGGTTATCAGGGTAACACCACATATTCGTTAATGCAGAGCCATGGTGGAGCTTTATTCTACCCAGGCATCACTCTACAGAAGTGGCAAGAGAGTACGCTCAATAATCTGGTGGCTATTGACCGCTCTGGGCTGCCGCTGCACTATTTTCTAAATCCATCAACATTCCCAGACCTCCCAACACCAACAGTAAGCAAAATGGCTTCATCAGTTCGTAAGGCTGCAGAGAAATACTATAAAGTAAACACCATTCCAGGTTGTGTAAGTCCAGATTCCCCAAATTTCAACTTTCAGGCAAATGTAGATGATGCATCTTGTGAGGGTCCAGTCACCAATCTTAGCTTTGGTGGCATTTACCAAAAATGCACTCCATTGACATCAGATGGAAGTGCCATCTGTGATGAGACAGCACAGAAAAACCCAGCCACTGGTGATTATTCTTGCCCTTCACAGTACAACACCACCCTGTTACGCTCTGAGACAGTAGAAAGGGGTTATAATCATTATGAATGCCACAGCCACTGTCATTCATGCGGTTTCTTATGGTTGTCTACTTGTTGTGACCAAACATGTGGTGATGCTTACCGTGTCCGTCGTGCAAAAGTTGAAACCTATTGGTGTTCCTCAAGTCAGAAAATCCCTAAGTACTCTGGATATCTCTTTGGAGGTCTATTTGGACCAGCTATGCAAAACCCATTGACCAAATCTAATGGCTGTCCACCAAACTACTTTACTCAACACTTTTTATCTATTGGCATGATGGTTTGTATGAGCAATGATTATGAGGCCGCAACAAGATTCTCTGTGCCTTTTGCTGGTTTCTTCAGCTGCCAATCTGGCAACCCTCTCTCAAAGGGTCAATCTCGCTGTCCACCTCAGTTCAGTCAACATCTTGCTGCCATTAGTGATGGCTGTCAGGTACTGTACTGTGTCCAATCCGGTGTGTTCACTGGTGGTCATTTAATGCCAGTCCGTCTCCCACCATTCACAAGACCACCAATGGTCAGTATGATTGCCACAAATACCGTAGCTGTAATGACAGAAGGTGATCGTTCTTGGGTGAGAGTTGGACAAACAAAGATGTGGCGACTAGCAAAGCCTGGTGAGATTAACCAAATGGCAACAATGTTTAACACAGAGTCTTCTAAGATGTCCGGAGGAGAAAAGGCTGGAGTAGCCATTGGTGTAATGGTTCTGGTTGCTCTTATGGTCACAGGAATGGTGATTATAATGAAAAAGAGAAAGAGGTTTTCTGCCATCAGGTTGAGCAAAGGCTACGAAGAGATTCATAGTGAGGGTCAAAGCGAGAGTAGTGTAGAGATTCAGAGAGAACAACAGATTGAGATTGCAAATGATAACCCCACTCAATCCCTTATTTCATAATCTCTTTAAGATGACTATTCAGAGATTTGCAGTAAAGCTTTATAATGTTATAATGAATATTAGTAGTAGTAATAGTTTGCAGCAGTAGTAACAGATACAGCAGTTATATTACTAGAAGTGCTCTCAGTCAGTAACCATTCTCTAAAAATAACTTATTCACATTCAACATGTAACATTCAACTAACAATCCAAGCATTGGAATAAATCTGAAAGAAAATGTTTCTGTTAACGCAATATCATAAAAAACAATTCAACTCAAGGAAATCTTGAAAATTGTAAACGTGTATCTTATAAGGAGATTGTTGTGAAATAAGAATGCTCTGAAATGAATTCGTTTTAGAGAAGATGAGGAAAAATACATTCACAGAATTATGGGTTTGATATATACAATTATTTTCTAATGCTTTATTATTTTTATTGATATATGTGTATATCTAAATTTTTATGCTTGTGTGACTAATAAATATCTCATTGAAAAAAACTGAGCAAATGTCTTTAGACATGCAACATGATCAGGAATCTTACCTTGTAAATATATATAAGGACATCTTGATGAAAATCCCGATGTCAAGTTAAGTTATTATTATATTTTACTTCTTGTTAGTGAGATTGTAATAGACTATTTTATTTTTCATATAGTCATTGAAGCTAGCCAATTAGCCCCAAAGAAAACATTAATAATTAATTACAACTAGTTATAATTCATTATAATTATTTAGATCAGCTGTAAGAATTAACTTGATGAAGGAGAATTAATACCACAACCCAAAAAAATTGTTTTAATAATTCTAATAAATGTTTATTTCTGGGGTTTGATATGCTACTTGTATGTCTCGGCCATTTAAATAAAAGTGTCTTTATCCAATTTGTTGAGGATTTATCCAAAGTTGATCTTTGCTAAAGTTGTCTTGAGAGATAACCCGTTTGAGTCAGAGGATCTTTGATGAATGGAAAGATAAGGCCGCAGCTTGGCACAAACTTAGGGGTCTTTAGAAGACTTCAAGCTCAGCATCATCTTCATGTCAGAGTGTCTCAGAATAGACCCTTTTCACATTTCCAGGTTTCTCAGAAGCAGAAGTCGTCATAGTTGGGTAAACTTCTATAGTGGTGAATGAGAGACTATACAAATACATTTTTTTGGGTCCCCAATTGCTCAAATAGCAAAAGAAAAACTACACAATAGAGAAAAGAGTAAAAAAAATAATTAGAGAGAGATTGATAAAAACAGTCAGAAGAGAGAAATATGTCAACTTTACAATCACTCCCAGACCCTCACGTCAGCGTTAACTAGTTTTTTTTTGTATTTGATGCAAAGGCTATACAATACTAAATTTTAAGTATTTAAGTAATTTACATATTTAAAAAAAAAATTAACATATATAAACCTTCCCAGGTGTGCATTTCAGATCTGTCATTACAGTCTGTGAAAAAGGTCAGAGGGGAAGAAGCAGCATAGGGCCTGATCTTGTGGTCAGTGTTGAAACCTTGTGCTGTGTTAAAAAACCTTTTGTGATCCTGCGGTCAAAAATTATTGATCCGAGTAATTTCATCTCTGTGAAAAAGAAAGCCAGTAATACTTAAAATTGTTTATTTGTGTACATGAAAGTGTGTGTTTGTGTGCCTGGTGGCGTGAGTGTGTACAGGGCCAAGGCCTTTATGCAAGCACACATGTAAATATGTGAACATGAAAATGCTCCTGACCACTAAATGTTTCTATTATTGCTTCCCCATTCATTTTCAATGGATATTCATTTTTGACCAATATAAGCTCAGATGAATGAGACCTACAATCAGTCAGTTTAAAAAATAAATATTGAAAGAATATCTTTAAAAAATTTAAAGAAAACAAGTTGGCAAAAAGACTGAATCAAATATTTGATGATTATATAGCATGATTTATAAGCTTCTTTTTTTTGTAGGCTGGTCTTTTTTGACCGTGAACACCACAAGTGTGGCTTTGTGCGATTTTGAACAAGATAAAAGCATTTCAAAACAAACTTCCTTAAACATTAAAGCACACTATCAATTGTAGAGAATATTTTTAAACATGAAGATTCCACACCCTCGGGAGTCGGGAGGTGAGTGAGCTAAAAATAAAAGTTGTTCCTTTTGAGGGAAACTTCACGATTCTTTGTCTATTAGCAGAGTGTTTTGCATATTAAATTGGATTGCGTGTTAAGAGAAGAAACCTTTAAGATTCTTATAATCAAGCATAGCATCAGTTCTGGCAGGTCACGTTAGTCAAGCTCGCATCAGCTGACTCTCAGCTGATCCACGTCTACCAATAGGAATACGACGCCTATCACTGTATACATATATAAGCTCTTTCAGTATTATCAGCAGCTATCGCGTTTCTCAGGAGCGAATTACCCTCCTCCCTCCCCAGCTCCTCCTCTCGTCCAGTCAGGATTTGGCATTCTGATTCCCCTTGAATCAGAATAAATTATCGAATTATGTTGTACTTTAAAATCTTGAATTAATGATATCTGGAATACATTCATGTTGGTTCTGGGGGTTATAGCGGCTCTCCATGCTCTTATCCATGCTAGGCTGCATGGATGCGGGGGGAGTTCTTGCTCAGAACAGAACCATACCGCCAATCCAAATTGTATGCTAATTGTCAATCGTATTTGACGAAAGTGGTCCTGATAGAAATAATAAATGTAACGAATGTCCAAAAATACAAAACTTCTGGAAGGAGGTTATAAAATGTTGTCAGACATGTTTAACATTAAAATTTCTTTGAATGTAAAACTTTGTATTCTTTGAATATATCCAATGGACTTTATACAAACATCAAGACGGATTAAACTTGTAAAATTTGATCTCCTTCAAGCCAGAAGAGCTACTGCATTGTGCTGGAAGAGTATGAATGCTTCATCCATAAAAATGTGGATAAAGGAGATATGGAACTGTATCAGACTGGAAAGGCTAACTTATATTGCTAAGTACAAGCGGAAATGGGAGCTATGGGAGCCATACATAAACATCATGTAAAATGTAAATGTAGACCTTACTGGAAAAGACTTCGTAAACACTGTCTGTTACAAATTCATTTATTTGTATTTACTTATTTATTATTTTTTAAATATTTATTATTTACTTTATGCATTTCTTCTTTTTAAGAAGTGTAAATTGAATATGTATAATGTGAAAGGGTGTATGTTTGTGTACTTGTTCTGTGAGATTTAATGTAAATTAACAAAGAAAATTATAATTGCAGTTCATAGATACCCAATCATTCCTTCAATAGAGTTTGAATTAAAACATACGCAAAACAACGTAAAAGAACATGATTACATAGTAAAATTGGATGATTGTACATAAGCGGGTAGAGGGTACAGGATTAGGATAGACTGTATATAAAAAAAGGCATTTTTCTGTTTCAAAGTGAATTCAGAGTGAAACTGTACATTAATTTGAGTTGTAAACCAGTCTTATCTTTGGTAGCATGTTAACCAGAGTCCTAGTGTTAGCTGCATTTGGGGTGTTTAGTTGCTCTGGAACTCTAGCCTTAGAACTAGAACCTCATGGTTTGTTTTGTTAGGTGAGGGGTATTGTAGATTGTTTGTTAAATATAACAAATAATTGTGAGTCTGATATGTCCAGCCACTACAAAGACAAACACTGTAACAACATTAGACAATTAATATGTGTGTATTAATAATCTCCCAACAAATCCCATTGTCTTCCTCTTAATTTCTCTCTCATCCTTATTCTTCTGAGCAATGCCTTTTTCACCTAGAGACTCAAGATGGTGCCAATTATCTGTTCAAACTTGCTTTGCATGACAAGTAAGAAAGCATAGTGATTCCACAGATATAACAGTAGCACCACTATGTAAGACTGTTTGCCCAGATGAGCAATCAGTAAAACAGTGTTGCCCTGGACAATAGTCAGTTTGTCATTTTTCAAAGATGTCCAGTCTCTCAAGCCTCCTCTCATAAGATGTCCTGATGTCCTGTCTCCCAAGCCAAAAAATAAAAATAAAATAAAAACAAAACAGGAATTAAGTTTATCTGGCATCTGCCCTATTTATCAACTACCTGTTCACCTATAGCTTGAGATAATTGTTTCCCTTTAAAAAGTTACTGTTTTGACTCTATAATCTCTTCCTCTCGTAAATGAGAAAGCATAAGTTTGCTAACATAGTGAACAATCAAAATTAGTAGGTATAAATGTGTGTGTGTGTGTTTGGCAGTATTAAGGCCAACTGTCCCTATTCCACTAACTCTGTGTCTTCTTTGTCTTTTCTATAATTTATTATGTCTTATAAATTGAAACCATCAACTTTGTACACAGCAAGCAAAGCTAATTATCAGCATATTTCTGTGTTTTTTTTAACCAGACACTGTTCTCTGTAGTCCCAGAAAAACTATAATCAAAAACACGTTGTCACGCAAAAGTTAGACATATTTAAAAGACACTGAGAGCTACTTTGGCTTCGTTTAACTCTTTTAGACATACACTCACAAACTTCCCTTTCCTCGCATCTCAGCTCCACCCCCTGTAGGATGCAAGGGAAGGCTGCATGAAAAGAAAATGAGGACGGAAGAATCGAAGGAAAGCTTATTTGTATATTATTCTTGATTACTTGAGCATAATTTTAAAGCATCATCAGCTGTGTTCAAAGGATCTGCCCTTATGTTGTTAAAGTTTGGTTATTTAAGAATTTCATAAATAATAATGATAAAGCAAGATGTCCTGTTGAAATATGTGTGATATGGTTTATTTAAACTGAAAAGGTAAATAATTTATTGTGACAGATGTGAGAGGGGGGAGAATTTTCACGTGCGTCTGGTTTCTCTATAAAGACTTCCGTGTGTTCACTACTCCTAATGTGTGTGTATGAGTATGAGTAAATATTCTGAGTATGGCTTACCATACTTGGCCTACACATGTCACATACTTGCAGACTGAGAGACAGCTCAATGCCAATGGGTGGAGGTTGATGTCCAGCCACACCCTATCACCCTAATTAGGTCAAGCTCCACCCATAATGTCCAGAGAGGGGGAGCTGAACTTCATTTGGCTCTGCAGTGTGCATCACTTGGAAAAATCCCCACCAGTGATGCACAAACTGAGTCTGTCCGGAACATACAAACACAAATAGAGAGATAAAATCAAAATGGCCAATCAAATTGGAGGATATTAAACATTAGAATTAACCATGAATTATATAAACACACAATTAGAGAGATAAAATCAAAATGGCCAATCAAATTTTAGAATACTGAACATTAGATTTAACCATGAATTATACAATCTAACAACACCTCTATGTTTGACATGAAACTAATTTTCATTTTTGAGTTAAAGGCTTTTTTTTCAGGCTGTTGTAATGTTAAATTTGGCATTTTTGTTCTCTATAAATGTTCTATACAACATAGACAAATCAAAACATGACACAGTGTGTTTCCACATAATCCTAAAAAAAAAAAAAAAATACTACATATCATCATTCACATGTCCTGCATGATTAAGCTTGACCATGCACTTCATCCTGAATTCCCTTACGCGAAGTCTCGCGATAACCCTCCCCCATTGCACAGCTGGTATTCACTGTAAAAAAAAATTCTAAACAAAATCAGTCAGCGGATGAAATCTGTCCAGCACAGAAGAAAGGGTCTACAAGGAAGACACTCCCTTCCACAAATACCACGGGCTCAAGCTTCCACACAATGCTCCTTTTCAACTTTAGCATTCCAGAAAGTGATTCTACCGCAATAACATTTTATGAGGAAACTCTATTTTCAGGAGAACACAGAAAAAGGCTTTTTCTGAAGTAGGTCAATATGGTGGTGTAACACAGCTGGACAGACTGTTGCATGAAAGCTACTCGGTGGATAAAATTGAACTTGGTGAGGTGAGTTTTTTTTTTTTTACATTTTGGATATTTTAGTAGATTTCAATGCCATTTCAGCATAAATAATACAAAACAAAATGCACTCCATACTTTAAATATAATTTTAGAATAATATTCTTTCAGTATTTTTCTTTTCATTTTGCATGTATATTGCTTCATTAATGTTTATTTCCATTCTGGAAGAAATTAAATATTACATGTGAACCCTCTGTATTTCCCTGTAGATATGATCATGGAGACAAATCACTGTGTTTTCCACGTCTTTCTCTGCATTTCTCTGATCTTGACACACTGGGACACAAGTTCAGCTTGCCATACAGGCTCTCAGGTAGAATGTGAGAAAGCCCCATTTGTGCCTGGTTACAACCTGGCGGGCGAAGGCTTTGATGTTGTCAGGATGCGCCGTAAAGGGGCATTTTTGATCAATGTGAAGTCACACATGGACAACGGCACTTGTACGGTCTGCAAGAACCGCTTTCATGGAGGGCAGATGCAGAAACTTCCCTCAGCCGTGCTGGACTGGCGTCCCTTCAGCCGCTGCAGCAAACAGCTTTCTACCGCTCTTCATCATTCTGTTGACTCCCTTATGAAGAGTTCAACATCACTCATCAACAACAACTGGGAAATGGACCTTAGCCTTGATGACATTGGAAAGGCGATTTTGGGAGGGAGCCGCTCAGATATAGCTAAATTTGCCCATTCACAGAATGCAATGGATAAGGCAACATTTGCCCTTCATGAGATCAGCTGCACATATTACAGGTAAGTTCATAAGAGTTCAATTCATTTAGCATTGTATTTCTCCTGACTTTTTGGTTTAACTTGTAACAGAATGGT
Organism: Gila orcuttii; assembly: GCA_026230005.1. NCBI lineage: Eukaryota > Metazoa > Chordata > Actinopteri > Cypriniformes > Leuciscidae > Gila > Gila orcuttii. Next base: position 24,221,558 of record JAPDVR010000015.1, read on the forward strand.
AACAATTGGAACCTTTCTTAATATATGTGGCCACTGTCGAGCCAAAGACTAGTCGCATTTCCACTGTCACTTCCGGGGCTTGATCTGGCCTCATCTGGGCTTCCTCGGGGGCAACGACTAAGGTTTTTGGCACACCGAATAACTTGGTCCACACTTGAAGAGTGGTCATGAACAAAGGCAGGGTTTAGCTGAGTCAGACATGAGATAGTCAAAACCGCTGCTCATTTCCCATGTTATTATATCAGGCTACCAGCTAACATCAACATTTAAGACATTTTAAAGAATTTTCAGCTCAAAACTCACTTTCATACGGTGATCAGAATCTCCATTGGGTTGCATGGAAGTTATTTCAAACGCTTGCTGGTGTCTGAAAGTGAGTTTTGAGCTGAAAATGTATTCAAATATGTTAAATCTTGAAGTTAGCTGGTTGCCTGACATAATAATATGGGAAATGAGAAGCAGCATTGACCCTCTCCTGACTCGGGTAAACTCTGCCCTGGAAGTGACAGTGTAAATCGACTAGCCCTGCCACACACTATAGCTCGTGTGATTTTTGACCAAAAGTGGGAACACGGCTAATCAGTCTCCTAATACCTTTATTTAAAATTAAAGATATCAAAATGACTAATTTCAAATGATATATAAAATAAAATTATGCTTTTTTTTGCAACTATATACTTGGGAAATCTTTAGCCAGTGTTGCATGAGGTAGCCTACATTGGCCCCAAAATTATTTGAAGACTTAAAGCTAAACTATGTAAAAAAAAAAATTAATAATGTTGTAATAAAAATAACAGTGTGATTAATAAGAGAGTGCAAATAAAATCTATCTTACGAACAATTACTTTACCCAAATACACTTTGATTGAAATAGCATAGGCTACATACCTACGTCATTCGCCCGTGTGTGTGTGTGTGTGTGTGTGTGTGTGTGTGTCACGCGGCACGCCATATTTATGCACAGAAAAGTTGCTCCAGCTGTGGGTAGTGTGGAGACGAAGGTATGGCGGCAAATCAATGCCAATAATAACCGAGCGCACAACTGATGCTGGCGCGCGCGGTAAATGACTTTCGCGAGAGAATAACAGATCTACACGCGAGGAAACGGGAACTCGCGAGCTCATTCATACTCTGCGCGCGCTCATGACATCTCCTCTGCACGCAATACAAGCCCTCGCGCGCGCGCATGATCATTTCACACGCTCTCTCGCGCGCGCATGATCATTCCACACGCTCTCGCGCTTGATCTGCTCTCGCCTGCTGCTTTTGCTCGCTCGAACAATTTTATTTTTGACAGTCGAGGGGCGGGACTTCCTGTTTTAATAAGCTCAAATGTCATTGGTTACTTCCCATTTTCCGGAAGTAAGTTGTGATTGGACGCCTGTCCAATGACTCGTGATTCACTTGATTTGAGACATCACTTAATTTGTCTTTTATTGTGGTTTATTAATGTGTAATGTGATTTAATGCATTGTTAATGTAGAATATATTCTTACCAGATACTTTATTAACAGAAAGTCTTACTAGTGATTGCATTGTGTTGTTAAGAGATATTTACAGACTGTAACAACGCATTTCCATGGTTATTAGCATTGTAAATCTACCAAAATTCTTATGCATTTTTACATAATATAAATGGTTCATTATATTTTCTGTTAAATGTAAAAGGGGTTCTGGCTTCGTAAGTTAAGATACAGTACACAGCATTAATTATAACTTACAAATGCCTTTTCAGAATTTGCTACCGAATACAGAGGAACAATATTAAACCCAGCAAATTATTAAACCCATCTTAAACCCAGCAAAGTAGCTATTACAACATTATATAGTGATCTTAATCATCTAACTTTTTGTAAGCTACATTGTATTTGCCTCATTACCATGAAAAGAAAGAGACAGAAAAGAGATACGCTAGAATCAGTGAACGTACATTAATATACTGACAAAATTAGCAGGGTTTGGGATTAATTAAAATCATGTTGGTTTAAGAGCACGACATACCTTTAAAATGTTATTAGTTTTATTATAAAACTAATACAGTTTTATTACATACTGAATTGGTCGATGTGTCTCGGGAGTCTTCTTTATTATGTTGGCTTGAGAAAGCCAGCATATATTTAAACATTATTAGTATTTATTATTATTATTGTGAGAAATTGACTCCGCCTAGAACTTTAATGCTTCACCAAACTCGGCTCAGAACTTCAGACTGGTTAGGCTCGCTTATATCTTTTCTAACTGGTCAGACTTACTTTCCCAAAAAGTCCCATTGATTTGCGTTATCTGAGCAATGAAGGCCGTAATACTCAATGCTGTCCACTAGAGGGGGCGACAGGTTAATAAATCTTTTCTACTCTCTTTCCCTGTTTGCATCAGTTTAAATGACAAATACATGCATGAATTTCATTCATAAATAGGCCATATCTGTGTATGAGAACAAGCTTTACTCTGCAGAACATAATCCTCCAGGGTCAGGACTAAGTGTTAAATCTATAAATGAATGTGTAAAGTTGGGTGTCTGCATGCAAGTCACTAAGAGTTTTGGGTGTCTGCATTTGCTTGAAGTCACTAAGAGTTTTGTGTAAAACATTCTTTTTTTTCTCCACTTCCTGCAGTAACATTTGTTCAGTTAGTAAGGTTCAAGCATGTGATAAAGACAGAAATGTGATAAAGACATCTTCAAAAACAGTGCCGTTTTGTTTGCATGTGTTGTGAGAACAACTTAATAAGAGAAAGTATGAGGCAAGCACACAGCATAAATGATTACAACCCATCTGAACATAACATAGCCTATCTTAAAAAAATAAAAGGCACTCATGCTGCCAGAACCCCTTTTACATTTAATAGAAAATATAATAAACCACTCAAAAATGACATAATAGTAATACACAGGATGAAAACAAAAAGCTTACACAAGAACTCTTTCTTATTGATATAAACAATTAATTTATCTTTTATTCAAAGCCCTTGTTATATTTACAACTATTTAATGGACATTTTTTACTTTTTACATTCTGAGGTTCTCAGATGCCAATTTAATTTTGGTTGGATAAACGTAAATAGCTGTAAATGGGGGTATAGTGGTAATGTAGTGGTGAACTACAGCAAATATGACTTTGCATTCACATTTTTCTCCAATTTCTTTTAGATATTTTAGATAGTGTTATAAATACAAAATGTTTTGGTAGATTTACAATGCTAATAACCATGGAAATGCGTTGTTACAGTCTGTAAATATCTCTTAACAACACAATGCAGTCACTAGTAAGACTTTTTCTGTTAATAAAGTATATGGTAAGAATATATTCTACATTAACAATGCATTGAATCACATTACACATTAATAAACCACAATAAAAGACAAATTAAGTGATGTCTCAAGTCAAGTGAATTAGCCTACGAGTCATTGGACAGGCATCCAATCACAACTTACTTCCGGAAAATGGGAAGTAACCAATGACATTTGACGTTATTAAAACAGGAAGTCCCGCCCCTCGACTGTCAAAAATAAAATTGTTCGAGCGAGCAAAAGCAGCAGGCGAGAGCAGATCAAGCGCGAGAGCGTGTGGAATGATCATGCGCGCGCGCGCGAGGGCTTGTATTGCGTGCAGAGGAGATGTCAAGAGCGCGCGCAGAGTATAAATGAGCTCGCGAGTTCCCGTTTCCTCGCTTGTAGATCTGTTATTCTCTCGCAAAAGTCATTTACCGCGCGCCCAACATCAGTTGTGCGCTCGGTTATTATTGGCATTGATTTGCCGCCATACGAAGGTTTGTCACGAAGAACGAGAAAAAGTGACCACGAATCATTCAAAACGGCATGCCTCTGGTGAATCACCGGTTGTAAAAACATCTGATAAGAAGTCCTGTATCCACGTGTAAGTACACCGGTGCCTCTAACCACATTCATCCGCACAGAGGAGTAGACCCGGAGCACAACCAAAATACTGTTCCTCCGCAAGACACATGCAGTTTTCTTTTTTAACCGCAAGAGGGCAATTAGTGCAGCTTTAAAGGGGAAATGAAGCAGTCAGTCAAGTTTACATGATTTACAAGATGGATGTCTACTATAATCAAAAATTATATAAGAAACATGACAAATGTTGACATATAAAATAAACACCGTTATATCTTTCGGGGCAAGGGCGCCGCCATTGTGCAGTATTATAACCGGTGACGTCACGGGGTGGGTTTGCTCTGGGCTGAGTTCAGTAAAATACAGTGAAAGATGCTGGTTGAACCAGCGAACAACTAACGTTAGGTACAGTCATTGTTAGCTAACAGCTGTAAGCATGAACTAGCTAAGGCTAACTTAGTATTTAGCTACACTGCACATGGAAACATTGTTCGCGATGTCTGCCATCATATTCATGTCTCTTGTCAACACCATGGTTGCAATACATGGTCAAGATAAGCGTCTTGACAGCAGATGGATCGTGATATCGTGGCGTAATAATCTGTTTGGTTGTAAAATGTATTACCTTGAATGAAATGAATTCGAATGTATCGACCTGTGGAATCATTCATTCACAGACAGCATACGAATCTTCCTGTTACGACTCCGAGTCGAGTGTGAATTGAAAGCGCTTCAATGATTCAGTGCGTGCAGGAAACCGAACAGATCATTCAAACTGATTCGCGAACCGATTTAGACAGATCTGCAAACATGTTTGATGAAGTCTTTGAACAGAATCGACTAAAAAAAAAAGAGTGATTCATTTGTAAATTTAGAATCGCTCATCATGCCCATAAAAAAGATACAGCGCGCTTGGAAAACTCATTCGCATTTATATACATGTTTGCATTAAAATAAAGTGCGCCGTTTGCATCCCTGCATATAACGAGATTTGGGCCATACAAATTACGGGAGTTTCACGGGAGCAATGACAAAACGGGAAGGGGGCGGGAGATGGATGTGAAATACGGGAGACTCCTGGGGAAAACGGTAGTGTTGACAGGTATGAGCTACACCTAATACACCATAACACCATTATTTGTATGGCCCTGCATATAACGAGATTTGGGAGATCTGTCTAAATCGGTTCGCGAATCAGTTTGAATGATCTGTTCGGTTTCCTGCACGCACTGAATCACTGAAGCGCTTTCAATTCACACTCGACTCGGAGTCGTAACAGGAAAATTTAAGAACATCGAGAGCGTTGGATGAAGTGGCCGTGGACCTACCTACAGTACAGTCTAGTGAAAGTAAATCTGCAAATCTATTCTGTTTGCCAGCGATGAAGATCTTTATTAGTTGAACATCTTCGTATGCTGTCTGTGAATGAATGATTCCATAGGACGATACATTCGATTTAATTTCATTCAGGTAAGTAGGCTAATACATGACAACCAAACAGATTATTACGCCACGATAGCACGATCCATCTGCTGTCAAGACGCTTATCTTGACCATGTATTGCAAACATTGTATTGACAAGAGACAGGAATATGATGGCAGACATCGCGAACAATGTTTCCATGTGCAGTTTGTTAACGTTAGACGTCGTCTTTTTGTCTGGTACTAATAAAGTTCACTAGCTAAACACTAAGTTAGCGTTAGCTAGTTCATGCTTACAGCTGTTAGCTAACAATGACTGTACCTAACGTTAGTTGTTCGTTGGTTCAACCAGCTTACATGCATCTTTCACTGTATTTTACTGAACTTCTTTTTTTTTTTAATGAAGAAATGTTTTACAGTAGCGCGAATATACATTTCTTAGAAATATAGAACATTTCCAAAAAAGCATCTATTATACCTAGTCAAATTTGCACAATCATAGGATACAGAACGAAAAAAAAAAAAAATACATTTTAAAATTAAAAAAACGGCATAGATATAACTCATGGTACATGAAGGATCTCATCATATTTTTTCAGAAAAGACGTACATTTTCTATTCTCGATTGTTCTTAGTGATTTGATTAAATATTTGACTTCACAAAGGAAATCATTAAAAGAAGGAATTTTCTTACGAAACCTTTGCTTGTGAAAGTAAAATTTTGCCACAATGATAAGAAAGTTAACAGTAACTTAGACTCTAAAGATTTGTCAGGGTTTTCAAAAAGACAAATTACATCATTTAAGCATAGATTACTGATCAAATTAACTTTCGAAAAGCAATAAGCACTTAAAGCTCCAGTAGGTAGCTTTTGTAAACAAATATTTGTTAAAACTGTTATTATGTCCTGACAGTAAAATATGAGACAGATAATCTGTGGAAAAATCAAGCTCCTCTGGCTCCTCCCTGTGGTCCTATTGCCATTTGCAGAAATACACCGCTCCCGGTCAGAAACAACCAATCAGAGCCAGGAGGAATGTCTTAGCAGTGTCAATCACGCTCGTGTACCCGCTGATCACCCCTCTCTTGCACAGCGCGAGCGCGTACCGTCGTTCGTGACTCTCCTGTTCGAACTTGTTCATCCAAATGAACGAATCTTTTTTTGAAAAAAGATTTGTTCATTTTGAACGAGTCTTTTTTGGAGTCATTTCGTTCATTCAACGAATGAAATGACTCGAAAAAAGATTTGTTCATTTTGATGAACGAGTTCGAACAGGATCACGAACGTGCATCACAGAACAGAGCAAGGCGAGCATTTTGTGCTTATAAAACTTAAAGTTTTGTATTTATTTTTGAAATGACCGATCGTTTCGCTAGATAAGACCCTTATTCATCGTCTGGTATCGTTTAAAGCCCTTTGAAGCTGCACTGAAACTGTCATTTGGTCCTTGAAACGTTTGTGTCCTATTGAAGTCCATTATATGGAGAAAAAGCCTGGAATGTTTTCATCAAAAACCTTCATTTCTTTTCGACTGAAGAAAGAAAGACATGGACATCTTGGATGACATGGGGGTGAGTAAATTATCAGCAAAAGTTTTTTTAAAAGTGAACTAATCCTTTAAGGTTATCTTACTAGCTATTTATAACTTATAGAAAGAGTGCAACGTTATAAAGTTACATGTATTGCAAAATACATAATGATTTGAGGACCAAGTTTGTAGTCAAAGTATGGGCAAGGCCATAGTCAATGTAAAGCATATTGTTGATGTTTCGTCCCTATTAGTGAATGTTCCATAACTGTTTATAATCCGCCGTCATCGGTGGTCCTGCTTACTAGCCTGCGCGTTCACGGCAGGCTCCGCTGTGGGGGAGGAGCTGTGGAGGGAGCGCTGTAGCGCAGCAGAGAGCAAGGGGGTTGGACCTGGAAGTTGTGCTTGTTCAAATTTTCAGGCTAAGTCAACATTTTCTCAAAACTCCCTACTGCAACTTTAAATCATTCCAGAAAATTGAAGAAATATTACAAGAAAAAAACAAATGACAGACGTCTTCGACTTCATTATTACAGAAGGTGCATACCTCAGCTACATCACAGTATTTGGACAAATGCGCGTTACAAGGGTATATATTATGCAAAATTTTAAAATGCACTTCCCTCATTTTATTGGGTATACAAAATTTAAATAGTAGTAACCATGTTTTCCTCCACTGAATGTTATCTGTTATAGAATTCCAAAAGAATTTTCCTTTTGGAGTACATAGATTTCTAGATTGAGAGAGTTGACGAATAAATTTATTATTACAATCTTTACTTAAAAGTGAAACTCCACCCAGACATAACAAAGATAATTGTTTAGAACATGCGTCATAGGTAAGGGAAGCTTTCATCAGACATATTAAACCACTCGGAATAGCCTTTGTAACAGAGTTAAATTCTTTAAACGGGACAGGATATTGGTAGATTTTCATAAAACTCTCATAGGATAACAAATCACCATTAGAGTTGAATAGATCTGCAATAAAAATTATGTTTTTATTAAACCATTTCTCAAGAAAGAGTGATCTATTTCTAATTTTAACATCTAAATTATTCCATAAGATGGTTTTATGGGGGGAAAAGTTGTGGTTGTAAACCAATTTCCAGGCTAACAGAGCTTGTTGATGAAAACTAGCCAATTTAATGGGTAATTTACCAGTGGAGTAATTACATTTCATCAAAAAAGAAAGGCCACCTACCCTTTTAAATATGTTATTTGGGATAAAATACCACATAGTGTCTGACCCAATCAAGCATCTCTTCAACCAATTAATTTTGAATGTGTTGTTGGTATCGTCAAAGTTCAGGACTTCAAGACCGCCCTCACTTCTTTTGTTTGCTAAAATATATTTCTTCAATTTGTGAGATTTATTATTCCAAACAAAATCAAGAAAAATGTTATCAATATTTTTGGAGGTGTGATTATCTACAGCTAAAGACAGGGAAGGGTACACAAACCTGGATAATCCATCTGCTTTGGATAAAAAGACTCTGCCTAAAATTGACAGATCTCTTTGTAGCCAACTATTAAAAATAAATTTAGTTTTGGACAGACGTGAAGAAAAATTCAGAAACTGTCTACTAATTAAATTTTTCGTTATATGAATCCCCAAATATTTCACTTCATTTTTAACTGGTATATTTTCAATTTCAGATTCTACACTGTCAAATAAGCAAATAATTTCACACTTGGATAAATTAAGTTTGAGTCCAGAAGCATTAGAGAAGGCATTAATTGTAGTTAATACTGGAGAAACTTTATTTAAAAATAAAGTAGTATCATCTGCTAATTGTGAAATACGAATCTCTCTGTTAAAGACACTAAGACCAACAAAGTTATCATTACGCAAAATATCAATGGATAATGTTTCTACAACCACTAAAAATAACAATGGGCTTAAAGGGCAACCCTGTCTTATTCCGCGAAGAATAGGAAACCTTGGTGATGTTCGTGAATTTAAAATTAAACAGTTATCAATATCTTTGTACAACATTTGGACAACATTAATAAAACTGGATGGGAATCCAAAGGCCCTTAAAGAGCTTATAAGGAACTGGTGCTCTACAGTGTCGAAAGCCTTGTAAAAGTCAAGGAATAAGATGATTGCATCAGACTCAATTTCTTCTTTGTAATCAATAAGATCCAGAACAAGACGAGTATTACAGCTAATATGACGTCCCTTCATAAAGCCGGTCTGCGTTTCATTAATGATATGATGTAAATGTTGTTTTAATCTCTTGGCAAATATAGAAGCAAATAATTTATAATCAAAATTTAAAAGTGTAATAGGGCGCCAATTATCAATTAAAGTTACATCTTTGTCCGGTTTGGGAATAAGAGATATCACTCCTTGTTTCATAGTGGGAATCATCATTCCAGATTTAATACATTCTTGAAGCATTAATAAAAAGGGTTGCTCTAAAATTTCCCAGAAGTGTATAAAGAATTCTAAAGTGAGGCCATCGCAACCAGGCGACTTCCCTTTTTTAATCGATTTCATTGCATCCCTAATTTCAATTAATGACACAGGAGCCTCACATAATAACTTAAATTCATCACTAATTTGCGGTATATAGTTCTTAATTTGATGTAGGTATGAATCACTTTGGTTTGCTTGAAAATCAGAGGAGTATAAGTTTCTATAAAAATTTGTGACAAAATTCTCTATTTCTTCAGGGTGTTTTGAAACAGAATTTTTAATTTGCAAAGCAGAAATGCTTTTCCTTTTAAAATTCCTTTTCTCAAGTGAAAAGAAAAAGCTTGTATTTTTCTCTCCCTCCTCAATCCATCTCGCCCTAGACCTAACGAAGGCACCTTTAACTATTTTAATATATATCTGGTCTAATTCTAATTGCATGGTTTTTAACTGACTAATTTCTGTAACAGAGAGATTCTCTTTTTTTATTAAGTTATTAATGCTGCTTAACAAGTTAGCTTCTTTATCAGCATTAACCACTTTAAGGGCCTTAGCTCTATTAATAGCTAGTGAAGGAGCTTTAAATTAAAAAAATTCCCAATTAGCATCATGTGACTCAAGCTCATTTTTAAAAAATATTTGTTTAACTAATCCCTTGATCTGATCATTAAAAATTTTATCTTTTAGCAGAGTATTGTTCATCTTCCAGTAACCACGCAAGGTATTCTTCCTTAGTTTTATTTGCAAATTCAACTTAATTACTAAGTGGTCCGAGAATGGAGCATAATGGTGACTAACATCAAACACATACTGCAGTATCTGTTGAGAAATCAGAAAAAAATCTATTCTAGATTTAGAAGTTAGCAACTTATTACTCCATGTAAATTCCTTAACATCTGGATGATAGTAGCGCCATGCATCTACAATATGGAGATGGTCACACAAGTTACAAATAATGTTATTATTGAGGCCCATTTTAGCTGAAAATCTGTCAGCTGAATTATCTAAAACAACATTAAAATCTCCAGCAATAATAATAAATGCCTGTTGATATTTCTTTTTTAAAGCTTCAATTTTACCCTGTAATGACGAAATAAGACTCTTGTTGGCAGAACTTAAATTGTGGCCATGAATATTACATATTATAAAAGTAGAATTACCAAGTTTAGTGACAAGAATAACCCATCTTTCTTCCGTAGAAACCAAGGACTCTTCAATATCTCCATTAAACTTGTTGATCAAAATGAGAACACCAGCAGAATGATTAGAGCCATGACTAAAGTATACCTTATCCCCCCATTGTGATTTACAAGAAACTCATTCCTGTGAGAATGATGCTCGTTTTTGGAAGAGTATTAAGTCAGCATTTGTTCTTCTACAGTAAAAAAATAGAGCCTTTCTTTTAGTGAGATCTCTCAAGCCATGAGTGTTTAACGAAATAATACTCAAAGAATTAAATTCCACGTCTTGCATTTACACAAAAGAAAAAAGAAAAGAAATAGAAAAAAGACAAGAAAAAAAAATACTTAGAATATTACTTGGATAATAAGAATAAAACCCAGAACAATAACAAGAACACAGAAGGTTTTGCTTACCGCTGTAAATGTGAGCTAACACGGAGGTAGTTAAAGCTAACATATATATTGAGTCTTAGGCAAAAGTGCAACTGTAAGGGAGGACAAAACTTACGATGCCATAGGAACCACAGCAGAATACAACAAACGTTAACGTTGCTCCCTGAAGGCAAACCGCAAATATCGAGTGTCCATGAGCAAATCAAGAGTCAAGTTCGATTGCAGGTGCTTCATGAATGTAGACTGTGAATTAGAGAAATCAGTTCACATCTCGGGAATTAAACTTGAATGCTGTTACACCTCGAAGTTGTATCTCAGGGGTTAATTTCAAGCCTTTTCCCATCAACAAAAGCATGGGGTCCCTTCCATGAAACCACCTTTCCATCCTCACGAGCCTTCTTGACAAACGGCCATAATTTGGCTCTAGCATCCACATCGTGCTTGATCAACGCCTCTTTGATGCGAAACTTGTTATCCTTTAGAAAGCGAGAGTCTTTTGCTGCCCGCCATACCATGTCTCTGTAGGTTCGCATGGTAAAACGCATGATGATATTTCGGGGTGCTCCGTCGGATCTCCTTGGCCCCAGGCGGTGTACAACATCGATTACATCATCCATTTTGTTTTGGAAACTAGGGATCATCTTTCTTAGGATGTCGATCGTCACGTTTCTCGCATCTTCGCCATCGCGCTCAGGGACCCCTTGCAGTTTGAGATTCCATCTACGCGAGTACCGCTGCATTTCATCCAGGTTTTCTTTTAGACCTACGTTTTCAGCTCGCAGATCCTTATTCTCCTTTTCAAGTTGAACGATCTTGACATCGTGCCTCATGACTTCTTCACTAATTTGAGAGACCTTTTGACAGTTTGTCGAGTTTTTCGCAAGAAACGGCAACCTTGCCGTGCGTTTCATCCACTTTAGTAGTTAGCTTCTGGATCGCGTCAAGGATTGTAGACAAAGAAACATCGTTCTTGCCTTTTGCATTCGCAGTATTCTTGGATGGAGTAGAGGAAACAGGTCTTGCAAAAACCTCTTCAAAGGCACCGACTTCTGTCTCAATATTAACATTCTCCAGGTCGGCCGACTCCATGCAGCTCTCTTCTTCCACGAGGTGTCCAGCTAATATAGCGCTTTCTTGAAGGGACTGATTCTTCCTTTTTTTGCCCATTGCAGCAAGTCAAAAAATAAAGTATTGCCAAAAATAATCGATAGAAAAAATCACAAACTGATCATTACTCAAAAATTACATCTCATCTTGTCTTGTTAACTTTAAACTCCTCAAACTACTTGGACGCTTAACTAACGTGACTATTCACACCGCTGCCATCTTGGCTGCCCTCTGTATTTTACTGAACTCAGCCCAGAGCAAACCCACCCCGTGACGTCACCGGTTATAATACTGCACAATGGCGGCGCCCTTGCCCCGAAAGATATAACGGTGTTTCTTTTATATGTTAACATTTGTCATGTTTCTTATATAATTTTTGATTATAGTGGAAATCCATCTTGTAAATCATGTAAACTTGACTGACTGCTTCATTTCCCCTTTAAAGAGACACTTAAAATATCTGAATATTGATTGAATGATAACAGATTATCAGAGCATGTCTCAACTACATTCATACATGTACAATCCAAAGCCAGCTACTAAACAGATGTTCAATTGCAGTTTACCTTAATTTGATCATAGTTCATGATAAGGCGACTTGAGAATACCTAATAATATCAAAATAATTTGACATTATTAGGTTACATTTTTATATAGGCTATATATATATATATTGTATTTTAAGTTTTATTCTTTTTGGCTGTTCAGAGACATATTTCAAAGCTCATAAGAACAACCTTTAAAAGCAAGCTGCAGTGCAAGTAAATTATTTGAATGTCAGTTTTCTTTTCCTTGGGAAATTTAGGATTACGTATGATGAGGAAGAAGAAGCATTATCTCAAACATGTTAAGATTTGCATGCAATCCTCATCTGACCAAACAACTTAGTCATAAAACACTTCAAAACCAAGAAGTCAGCCAAATCACAGTTTGTTCCTAAATAAAACAAACCCTAAACATGCTTTACTAAGTACTTTCTTATCATGTCCCTTGACCAAATAACTGTAAAAAAACAACAGCTGAAAAACACATCACGTCCCCTTGGAATTATAAGGTTCTATCTGACATTTTTGTCAAAATCGAGTTATTCACATATTCTTATTTTGTGACCACTTCTTTACATTATGTGATGTTGTTTTTTAAGTTGTGTACATTTTGGAACTTTTTATTTAGAAAATAAAAATGTTATTTCTACACAGTCAAATGGAATGCAAAAACTTTAAAGCTCAATATCTCAAAACTGCTCAGAACGCAGATAGAACCTTATAATTCCAAGGGGACGATCAGGCAAATTACAGTTTTATTTAGAAAGCACACTCAGAATCTGCTGACTTATTTTGTTGTTAATTTACAGTTACAGAGTTACAGATCACCCAGAGATCAGCACCGAATTTGCAAATCATCTCCAGCGACTTCCAGCAGAGTATGATGACAAAACAAAACCCCTGTACCGAAGGACTATAGATACGTATGGCACTCACTACATACGTCAAGTCCATCTGGGAGGCCGAGTAAGACGGGTCACGGCTTTTCGAACTTGTCTTGCAACCCTGAAGGGCTTCTCTGAGACGGATATCAAGAACTGTCTGAATATTGAGTTAAAGATGAATTTGGGGTTCCTGCCAGCTAATGCCTCTCTCTCCAACAAATGCTCTCAAATCCTTAAAGATAACATGAGCATGGGATTCTACCAGGGCTTCATGACACACAAGATAGAGGTGCTGGGAGGTGAGAAATACTTTCCAGACCTTGATTTAAACCAAAGCCCAACTGAAGCGTACTTAAACTGGATGAAGAGCTTGCATGACAACCCTGAAATTATATCATATGCAATTTTCCCTCTCCATCATCTGGTGGCTGATCCTGAGGTTAGTGCCAATCTGAAAAGTGCAGTAACAGAGTATATTGAAGAGAACATGCTTTCTGTAGATCACAAGGAGAATCAAGGATGTTCTCAGACACCAAATCTGGACAACAACTGCTGCCCTATGCGAGCCAGCCGTGGCAGGTTGGCAGTGTTGGTGCAGAGAGCCGCAGGCCTGAAAGCAGATCTCTTCACACGCACTGATGGTTACGTGAAAGTTTGGTACAACCATATGTATGAGGAGACTGAGGTGGTTATGGACAACAATGATCCTGAATGGAACATCAGCTATGATTTTGGATCAATTGAGTTTGGTCATGAACTCATATTTGAGGTGTGGGACAGTGATGTCTTTTATAATGACATGGCAGGGAGATGTGTGGTCAGACCTGAACGTGGAACTCACTCACACAGCTGTAAATTAAAGCGTGGCATCCTTTATTTCGCCTACAACGCTTCTTGTGATGCTCACCTGACTGGACCCAGGTGTAGCAGATATTCACCAAAAACATAAGATCTTTTAATTGTATAAAACAAACTATAATTATAAAGAATATTTCAGCATATTCATTTTTAGTTCAAGATGAGACGTTATACACAGATCACATGTATAGAAAAATTAAGGACAAATAAAAAATAATCACATTTTCATTATTATTTTTGTAATATATTTCCAACATTTATAGTGTTCAAATGTAATGACACATTTATATGTTTCTTTTTTCTAAGACTTTTTGAAGATTTGTTAATGCAACTCAGAAGAAAATAGTTTTGCTTTCAGTGGTCTGATTCCTATGCGTGTTTGTTGTAATTTAACACAAAGTGAAATATGAGGTCTTTTCATGTTCTATAACAGATCATTCAATTAAACATGACTGCCTATTGGTTCAATAAAGACCGTACACAATTACTTTACAATAAATAAGACATGAAATTCTGAGGTGTGTTTACCCCTCCAAGGTCATTGGTTTATTTCCCACAGTGTCTTAGACTTAGGATATAACATGTATGCACTGAAAGTTGTATTTGAAAAGATCAGTGTCAAATGCATAAATGCAAATGGAAAATAGTGTTCTCTCTCTTGCGTTGTTGTTTTTTCTGACCAGGGCTGCATTTTCCAAAAGCAAGCCTAATTACAACGTAGAGACCACACAATATTCCCCAGAAAGGTGTCCCAAAATAAAAGACGTTAGGTTCTACATTAATAGAATTATTAACAGGTAAGCAAACAATACACAAAATGACAGAACTTCAACTGAAAACTTAAAATAGATGTTGAAGCGTTTAATATCACCCCGGTATACAAACAACACACAAATCAATTATACACTGTTCGTTTGTTGGCCAGAGAAGAACTGGCCCCCTGACTGAGCCTGGTTTCTCCCAAGGTTTTTTTCCCCATGATGGACACCTAATGTAGTTTTGGTTCCTTGCCACTGTTGGCTTTTTCACCCTTTTTAACCATTTGATGCCATTGACTTTTGGCTTGCTCAGTTGGGGACATTAAATTTAACATTTAATTTAATATTCAACAATAATATTGATCTGCCTGCATTAAGACCATTATAATTATGAGAACTGAACTGAGCTGGACGATGACATCACGGTTTTCTCCAGAGTTTTCTCCTATCTATTTATAAATGAACTAAATTAATAACTTTTTTACAACAAAAATTAAACATCACTGTATTTACTTAAGCTGGACTGTGATGCTATTTATTTGCCACAGATGTCACAAGTTTTGAGGGAGTGTGCAATTGGCATGCTGACTGCAGGAATGTCCACTAGAGCTGTTGCCCTTGAATTGAATGTTCATTTCTCTACCATAAGCCATCTCCAAAGGCGTTTCAGAGAATTTGGCAGTACATCCAACCGGCCTCACAACCGCAGACCACGTGTAACCACACCAGCCCACCTCCACATCCAACATCATTACCTCCAAGATTGTCTGAGACCAGTCACCCGGACAGCTGCTGCAACAATCGGTTTGCATAACCAAAGAATTTCAGCACAAAATGTCAGAAACCGTCTCAGGGAAGCTCATCTGCATACTAGTCATCCTCATCGGGGTCTCGACCTGACTGCAGTTTGTCATTGTAACCGACGTTGTAATGGCGTCTGGCACTTTGGAGAGGTGTTCTTTTCACGGATGAATCCCGGTTTTCACTGTACAGGGCAGATAGCAGACAGCGTGTATGGCGTCGTGTGGGTGAGCAATTTGCTGATGTCAGCGTTGTGGATTGAGTGGCCCATGGTGGCGGTGGGGTTATGGTATGGGCAGGCATATGTTATGGACAACGAGCACAGGTGCCTTTTATTAATGGCATTTTGAATGCACAGAGATACCGTGACGAGATACTGAGGCCCATTGTTGTGCCATTCATCCACGACCATCACCTCATGTTGCAGCATGATAATGCACGGCCCCATGTTGCAAAGACATGTACACAATTCCTGGAAGCTGAAAACATCTCAGTTCTTGCATGGCCAGCATACTCACTGGACATGTCACCCATTGAGCATGTTTGGGATGCTCTGGATCGGCGTATACGACAGTGTGTTCCAGGTCCTGCCAATATCCAGCAACTTTGCACAGCCATTGAAGAGGAGTGGACCAACATTCCACAGGCCACAATCGAACAACCTGATCAACTCTATGCGAAGGAGATGTGTTGCACTGTGTGAGGCAAATATGTCAGATACTGACTGGTTTTCGAATTGGTCTCAATTGGTGTAATTGCTATAAAATGGTGTGATTCATTCAACAAAAAAAATAGCAAAACACAAAATAAACAAAGTAAAGATGAATTTGACTGATACAGTTTTCCCCCCAAGGTTTCTATAGTTGTGATATATTGTTACCGTTATTTTTTTTTTGGCCATTATAACCGTGGTGTGAAAAATCTGATATCGTGACAGCCCTATTTTACTTATTAAATGTAAATATTACAACCTATGAAATGCCACAGAAAACCTGACACAATTCAAAGACTACAAGAGCTACAAGAGCCATTGGCCGCAAGAGCTTATCAATGGGATCTCATTGTTGAAAGGTATCGCTCAGGTGAGGGTTACAAAAAACTTCCAAGTAATTAGATTTACAGTACCATCAGGAAGTGGCGAAAGAATGGCACTATAGAGTAAACGCATGCATTGCCCCCCCTCAGCCGTAGCTAGTGGCAAAAAAAGAGCCTGCTGCGTGACTGGATTTAAAATGGGAAACTGCAAAAACGCGAGTAAAACAAATGATTATCAGTTTAAACTATAGGTTGGACTAGA
Source organism: Gila orcuttii (assembly GCA_026230005.1). NCBI lineage: Eukaryota > Metazoa > Chordata > Actinopteri > Cypriniformes > Leuciscidae > Gila > Gila orcuttii. The sequence continues at coordinate 24,238,608 of JAPDVR010000015.1, forward strand.
TAGTTTTCCTTACAACTTACCAAAGATTCAGTGATCCATGGATATGCAGCCAGGAATCGTGTTTCTAATCCTGACATTTTGTGCCTGATTTCGATGCAGAGGGAAATAGCCTAAAGCAAATTTGCATGTGAACGCTCTAAATCTGGTTGATGTAGCCTAGCTACTCATCAATGTTATGTATAGGCTATCTCATCATATTGTAGCGTTTCGCTACTGAAAGTAAATAGACGGATTCTTCCTCCTTTTAAGGCTTTATTCAAGAACTGCAGGGTTACTGTTATGGCCGTAACCCACGCCGTACAACATAAAGGAAGAGATATAAAGTGCTGTCTCGGCTGTTAAACTCACTCTGTCTTCCCGCTTCCAGCTCTCCCTCCCTCTAGTCCCTTGACCCTGCTAAAACCCCGCCCCTTAAAGAACTAGGGAGTAACAGATAGAACCATTTATGATTCGATTAACACTGTCGAACAACAGAACACTAACTAGTGTCTTCCATTTATACTGACATTACACTGCCCCCCCTTTAATAAGAAGAACCCTCGTCCACGAGGGGGCAAACAAAGTCTTAAAGGTGCCCAGGCCGACGTCTCTGCCTCCTTGGCCGCATATCAGGTTGAATGTCCGAGTTTGCAAGGGGATGAGGGGTTGGGGCATGGGGATCAGTGGAAAGTCCATGGAAAGTGGCTGCATGTGGGGTGTTTAGGGCGGGGGATTCAGGAGCCACTGGGGTGAGGGGCACGGGCCTTTGGTCAATGTTGTTTTGTTTCTCTTTTCAAAAGAGACGGCCAAGTTACCTCTGTATGGGGCCAGCCTGTCTCTATGCAAGGCTACTTTCCTACCTCTAGCCGGCATCTGCACCCTATACACTACCTCTCCCACCTTCTCTAGAACCAAGCAGGGGCCCACCCAGTGGCAGTCAAGCTTCGGGGAGCATCTTCTTTTCTTCCTCGGGCTGTACACCCAAACTGACTCGCCAGCCTGGAAGTCTCTTCCCTTGCTCCTAACATCATAGTTCCTTTTCTGCCTCATGCCAGCCTATTCCAATTGATCCCTGGCAAACACATGGGCTGTCTCCATTCGATCCTGCAAGCTCCTTGCATACTCTGGTCCGGCAGGTATAGCCGGCATGTCCGGGGGCTTCCCGAACAACAACTCTGGGGGGGTCCGAAGCTCACGCCCCAGCATAAGCAAAGCAGGTGTACACAGTGTGGAGTCCTGTACCAAAGTTCTGTAGGCCATGAGAATGAAAGAGAGGTGAGTGTCCCAATCCCGCTGATGGTCAGCTGTAAGGATAGCTAGCTGTTGACCCAAGGTCCTATTAAATTTTTCAACCAGGCCATCGCTTTGCGGGTGCAGGGGCGTTGTGCAAGTTTTTTCCATGCCAAGCCGTTCACACAGGGCTGCAAACAGCTTGGATTCAAAATTTCTCCCCTGATCACTATGAATGACCTCTGCCACCCCGAACCTGCTGAACATCCCCTCCACCAGTGCATCAGACACCGTCTCTGCTTCCTGGTTCGGTATTGCATAGGCCTCAGGCCACTTTGTGAAGTAGTCCATAGCAGTGAGGACGAACCGGTTACCCCTTACACTTAAAGGGAAGGGGCCCATGATGTCCACAGCTACTTTGTCCATTGGTGCTCCTACAGCCTGCTGTTGAAGTTTGGCATGAGATTGATCAAGATGGCCCTTATAGGCTGCACAGGCATCACATCCGAGGCAGAAATCCTCCACGTCCCTTCTATGCTGGCCCCAGTAGAACCCCTGGCGTTTTGGACACCCCGAAATGGCCGGACCCCGTACTCCCATGACAAGCGGTTAACACTGCTTCCCTCAGTGCTTTGGGCACTATTACTTGCCATCTGTCCTACCCAGTGGCAGGCTCCTTCCATGCTCGCTGGAGCACTCCCTCACTCAGCCTCAGTGTGTTAAATTTGGACCATAGTCCTTTTGTACCCAACGAGCAGCCCGTAATATCCCCCCAATCGGGTCTCTGCTGTGCCTCCAGGCAACGTAGAACAGGCCTCAGATCCTCATCTTGCTCCTGCTCCAACTTCCACTCTGGTGTATCAAACACCCTCAATACTCCACATGCAGGCTGTGCTGGCTCGTTCCCCAGACACAGTTCCCTCTCCTGCGTCTCTCTCTTCTCACAGTGGCGGCAGCCCTCGGCGGCACAGGGGCGACGAGACAAAGCGTGTCTCGGCGTTGCATCGGCGTTGGCGTGGTTAGACCCGGGTCTATGAACTACTAAGAAGTCGTATGACTGGAGTTCTTCCAGCCTTTGGGCCACTTGACCTTCAGGCTCTTTGAAGGACATCAACCATTGAAGAGCAGCATGGTCTGTCCTTATCGTGAATGGTGTGCCACAAAGGTAGTATTTGAAGTGTCTCACTGCCATTACCACTGCAAGGAGTTCACGTCTGGTTACACAATAGCGTTTCTCACACTTGTTAAAGACCCTGCTAAAGTATGCCACCACCTTCTCCCCATCTGGTCTGTTCTGTGATAACACTGCCCCCATGCCGACGTTGCTTGCGTCCGTGTCTAAACCAAAAGGCAGTGAGGTGTCAGGTGAAACAAGGACTGGAGCTTCAATCAATGCTTGCCGTAGGGCAGGGCTATTCAATTAGCTTCATTCGAGGGCCGGATTATTAAATCGAAAAGTTGAGGAGGGCCGATGGGTTTAGCTTATTTATTGAAACATAACAGTATCAATAAGTAAGCTAAAGTAAACATAAAAGTATTGTTTTTACTTGAAAATGTGGTACCCAACAGTATGCAGATTTATAAGACCATAATAAATAACTTATTTACAGCTATGTACAAATATATGAATTATACAAGATCATAGCTATTGGTAAGAATTATTTTATTAATAATTATTATAGGCATAAATTAAAATATTCTGACAGTGAGACTTCGTAACCATAGGTAAAACCATGCATGGCTACTCACTCACTCCCACTGTATAAAAAATGCCTAAACAGGTAAAAACTATACACACAATTAATTATATATTCCTCTAGCCCCCTAATCAATCTAATGCAATATAAATGACTATAACATATATTCAATATAAATATTCCACATTTCTGCCCAAACCATGATAAATTACTACAGTACAATCACGGTAAATGTTTGTAAGGGTGATTAGGGATTTATAGTCTTATAACTTCGTTCATGGCACAATGCTTCTGCTATTTACCTCATCAGTTGTGTTGGGAATGTTGAGGCTGTTTCATCCGATTTAAAACTGGTTAAAATCATTGAGTGATTTGTGGTTTGTAACAGAGAGATGTGTCAAATTGAAAGGCTTCTCACTGGATGCCGCAACGCTGTTTAATAATAGTGTCCGGGACCGGGAGTAAACGCAACTCCTTTAAGCTTGCGTTCCGTTATCCACTGGGCCGCGCTGCGTAGTTCAAAGTAAACTAGTGAAACAACTGAAAAACAGCGCTATTTGTTGTTACTGACCGAGAAACCGCTTCAGATGATTCAGGGACAGAACGGTCCGAACGAATCCGAATCGTTTCAGACCGTTATGCAAGCGCGTTTGGCCAATTCATGGAAAGGAAATAATCGAACCAAAGAATGATTAATTCACGAATGATTGATATCGCTGGTTCAGTCGACAAAAATACAGGACACACATAATAACTGCTGAAATATTCGGACTGAAAACGTTTCTCAGGTCAGTCATGGTACACACACAGTGCTGCAGGCGCCACTGCGGCCACGCGCATATCTAACCAAATTTAGCCGCACCGCCAGGAAAAGAGGAGTGGGGTGCCCTCGGGCCGGATGGAGATGATTGGCGGGCCGCCAATTGAATAGCCCGGCCGTAGGGTATCGAATGCCTTCTGGCACTCGTCAGTCCAGACGAAAACATGGTCTTTCTGCTGTAGGCGGAATAGCGGCGCCCCTATGCATGAAAATCTATCGTAAGAGAATCCTATAGTAAGAGGCGAGCCCCAGGAGACTCTTCAGTTGTCTCAGGTCTGTGGGGATTGGCCAGTCTCTTATGGTGTGTATTTTTTCCTCCAGGGTGCCTATGCCCTCCCTCCCCAACTTGTGCCCAAGGAACTCAACCTCCCGGCTCATAAAGTGGCATTTATCTGGATGTAATTTCAGGCCTGCTGCGGCCACTTTTCCCAGCACCCATCGGAGGGAATCGAGTGCTACCTCAAACGAATCACCATGGACTAAGAGATCATCCAGGTATACAAGACATTCATGGCGAGGCACTCCTGCCAACACTTTGTCCATGAGCCGTTCGAACGTGGCAGGAACGTTGCAAAGTGCGAACGGAAGGACCCTGAACTGCCAGAGGCCTCCATTTGAGCGGAACGCGGTTTTGGGAGCAGATTCAGGGGATAATGGCACTTGCCAATAGCCGCTCCTCAAGTCAAGGGTGGAGAACCATGATGAACCAGCTACCAAGTCAAGTGACTCGTCCACTCTAGGCAGGGGGTATGAATCCTTTTTCGTGACTTTGTTGAGCTGCCTATAGTCCATGCAGAACCGCCATCTGGAACTGTTTTTCCGTGGTACCATGACGACTGCTGAAGCCCATGGGCTCTCTGAGGGCTCAACTATACCCGCCTGCAGCATTTCTTCCAACTCCTTATCCGCCGCTTCCTGTCGGGCCAGGGGGAGACGACGTGGCCTTACTCTTATCGGGCGGGCATCTGCAGTGTCAATAACATGGTGCATTAAGTGGGTAAGGCCCACTTCCTTCTCATTGAGAGCAAAAATGTCGATGAAATCCTCCATGACTTCCCACAAGCACTCTTTTTGTTGCTCATTTAAGCGCTCCCAGTTTTTGGACCAAATGTCTCTCACAGCCGATATCCGAGTCTCTCTCGTCATCGCACAGCCCATTGTTCACACAACAGCTATTCTTTGCTGACGGAAAAATGGGGGAAGGGGATGTGGCGTCACCATCGGGGCCGTAGTGTGTGTGACAATTTGAACTAATGGCAGGCGATTTCACTGAGTGAGGTGGTGCCCCAAGGGCTGGGTATTCTGCGCCAAGGGCATGTCTGGATTCGTTTGCTGAATACACAGATGTGGAAACCTGGGTCAAGTTTGGAGTAGGATGGGTCAGTCGCACCGAACGTCCATCAGGGAGGGTAAGTGAGTCTCTACATAGGTCCAGCACACAGCCAACGGCCCTCAAGAAATCCAGTCCCAGGATGCATGGGTCTTGCACGTTAGCCACCCACACGTGGAACGACACAGACAGACCCCCTATGTCAAACAGGAAGAGACCTTTCCCTTTTATTGGCGCAAAATCACCAGTCACAGTTTTCAGACGAGCAGACGTCGATTCCAAAGTTGTCCCCACTGGGACCAGATCAGGACGAACAAGGGTTGCATTCAATCCAGTGTCAACAAGGGCTGTGCAAGCGACTCCCGCCACTACAATGGGTATGTGGCAAAAATTTCCAACATAAGACCAGCCCACTACCATAACAGTCTCTGCAGGTTGCAGTTTAACCCCTTTCTCCACCCGCTGCTCCTCATCCTCAGCTTGGGGCGAGGTATGGGAAGTATTATCACGGGCCCGTGTCCCCCTGTCTACACGGGCCCCTGGGCGTTTCCCTGCATTTGACCGATCCTAGGGCAATGTCTGATCAGATGACCTGGCTTGCCACAGCCCCAGCAAACTGAAGGTCGGCGGCATGAACTGGGCTCTGAGGCGGAGCGGCCCGGGCGCATCGTCGCAGCATTTGCATAATTATCCACCCACGTGGGTGTCCTGGGACACAATTCAGTCATTTCTGCGGCCCTCACTATTGAAGTAACTTCAACTGCATCCATTTCAGTCCCCAGTATCTCCCTTTCAATAGCCAGTTCCAGCGCTTCACTCAGTTTGGTCGGGTGAGCTAGCTGCGTTTGTACACGGAGCTCTCTAGTGAGCTCATTCTGGACTGACAGTGGCATTTCAGCATAGGCGCGTTTACATAAGCATTCAATGTCATTGGCCAAAATACGGAGGGGTTCACCTTGTCTTCTACGCCTGTTATGAAATTCTGTCCTTAAAAGGACAGTCTGGCTACAATGTCCAAACCGCCTATGAAGAGTCCCAACCAATGCATTATAATAATTTCTTTCTGCAGGACTCAACAACAACAGACAGGCAGCTGCATCATCAGTCAGGCACAGCGCTAACTGCAAGGCTTTATGATTTTCAGGCCAGCCTGCAGCATCAGCTAACAGTTCAAACTGGGCTTTGAATGCATCCCAATCCGTCTTACCAGAAAACCGCGGTGTTTTAATAGCGAGCGTGGTTGAGTCTCTGATGTATTCGCTGCAGGCCTGGGCGCCGCCATGTTTGTTTACATCCCGGGTCTTCACATCATCGCGAGATGTCTTGCTGCGCCGCACATGCGCTGTCACGTCAGCGCCATTCTGCTGATGTGCAAACTCACTGTGTGCGGTAAAGGGAGGCGCGAAGCCAGCTTCAGCAGCTTGTAACATGATAGCCTCTCTCATCCTAGCCGCCTCGCTCGAAACCCAGCGCGGATCTGCCGCCGGCCCGTGTGTCCACAAGCACTCGGTTTTCCCCCTTACTGTCTCCTGCATCTCTTGCTTCACTTTCGGCCGCGCTCCGTAGTCCATCTCGGCGGTGAATGTTCAGCTTGTGCGTTTAAGTCCGTCACTTCTGACACCAAATGTAGCGTTTCGCTACTAAAAGTAAACAGACGGATTCTTCCTCCTTTTAAGGCTTGATTCAAGAACTGCAGCGTTACTGTTATGGCCGTAACCCACGCCGTACAACATAAAGGAAGAGATATAAAGTGCTGTCTCTGCTGTTAAACTCACTCTGTCTTCCTGCTTCCAGCTCTCCCTCCCTCTAGTCCTTTGACCCCGCTAAAACCCCGACCCTTAAAGAACTAGGGAGTAACAGATAGAACCACTTATGATTCGATTAACACTGTCGAACAACAGAACACTAACTAGTGTCTTCCATTTATACTGACATTACAATATCGTCCAGCCCTAAAACTTGTATAGTTTTTTGTCAGTGTTTTTTTAAAAAACATCCGATATTATGCTTAACAAGCCAACAACGTATGTGGTCATGTAAACGCGGAAACCCGTTTTCTTAGGAGTAAGGTCATAAACAGCTCAAGCATAAACAGGTCGTCACAGGTAGTTTTTTTTCCTCTTACTCCGATTTCGCTCGGTAAACGTATTAACCTGCTTTCTGTCGGCTTTCTCAAGTGCGCATGTGTGAAATGTGACAGGAACGCATCCTTAGCATCCAGACAGAGGGAGCGAGCATTATTAAAAAAAATGTGCTCTCATCTCGTGCAGCAGAAGTAGAAGTGCAGACATCCCAAGTCTCCCGGAAGTTCCGGGAGTCTCCCGCATATAGCGGGTCCCTGATGCCCGCAAATTAGTTCAAATCTCTCGGAATCTAGAGCTCGCGAGCTCCAAACCGTGTAGCGTGCGCTCGGCAGAGAGGGAGAGAGCGAGAGACCTTGCGTGTGTGTGCAAATGTGCGTGTGTGCCTCATGAAGCCCATGTAACCCCCCCCCCCCCTCATGACTTCTTGCAGGTTGGGATGTCTGGAAGTGCCTCAGTCAAAACGAGCTGTTAGTTTCCCACTGACATGTTGCAACCTTTATTTAACACCACAACCGACATAACAAATGAAATACTCGGAGTCAGATACACAAATGATTGTTTTGTCAAACAGGAGCATGGCTTGATTTATTGAAGTCATGTAAACGCGCCGCAGTTTACTTGCGTTGTCATGGTTACTGGTCAAGACTCAATCGCAAAGCTCTTTCCCGTTTTAGATGTGTTTTGTGTGTTTTTCGCGGCATTCACGCTGAAAACCAATGACGCCGCTCAGTCTTTTTGCCACTCAGTGGGCATAACTGCAGTTACTCTAGCTGACAGTAGTGATGGGCGGATCGATAAATCGATACTGATGTCGAGAATCGAAAGTATCGATATGATACTCAAATAAAAATATCGATACTACAGGTTTTTTTTTTTTACCAGTGATTTTGTTTAGGCCTATTTGACAAGAAATCTAATGTGTTCAATATGCATTGAATTGGATGAATAACCTATGTTAGTGAATAATTGTGTAGTAGAACCACTTCCCTGCTTATCTGAACTGAACACGCAAATGCTGCAAGTCAGAACCAATCAATCACAGAGAACGTTCACACACTGCCAACCATAGACATAATAGCTGCGTCCCAATTCGCATCCGTCCTAAATAGTATTCGAAAATAGAATTAGTACGTCCCAAATCGTAGTATGTTGAAATGAGTGTTTCAAAGATACCCGGATGGTCTACTATTTCCGGTTAGAATTCGAAGTGCAGATCGATGCACACTCTAACGGCTAATATTGCCCACAACCCATCGCACGTTGGACGAGGATTCGGTTAGAACTACAAACACGAGTGAAAAGTGTTAAAAAACTACAGACATGGAGGACGCGCGAGTCCGGCGGTTATGTAGAGAGGTTTAGATAAAGAGGTTTGAGTGATTAATTATCAGTATCTATCAATCTATCTACATGTTCAATTGTTTCTGCCTGATCACAATACTTACATTTCCCGTATCATATTTTCCTATCTTTAACAAGGAATGATTTAATCGTGTGTGCCCTATTCTAATACGAGACACAATTGTATCCTCTTTCCTATTCCCAAAAATACTTCTTTCATTTCCTACTTGCTTCTGAATACTATACAACTTTCTTCCCTTCCCCTCATTATTCCATTGTTCTTGCCATTTATTTTTTATGAATTCTTTTATTTTACTTTTAACTTCATTTTTGCTCAACGTCACTTGCACATTTACCTCATTATGTTTTACTGCTTGCTTTGCTAATCTATCTACCACTTCATTTGCCTCCAGTCCCACATGAGCAGGAACCCATACAAACACTATTAAGCTTACACTACTAATTCTTAGCAAACTAGCAAGTATCTCATATATAATGTCTTGCCTTAATACATTTTTTCCACTTACGAGACTTGTGATTGCTGCAAACGAATCAGAACATATAGCTACTACTCTTGGTTTTACGTCTTCTACCCAATGGAGTGCAACCATTATGGCAACTAATTCTGCTGCAAATACAGAGATATGGTCAGTTATTCTTTTCTTGATACTTATTTGAAACTTAGGAATATATACAGCAGCTGCTGTTCTTCCAGAGATAGGATCCTTAGACCCATCAGTAAATATTTGCACCCATGATGAGTACGTCTGATCTAAATACTGCTGTGCTATAATATTCTTCAGGATGTCTTTCTTATTTTCAATTTTCATTTGAATTTGAAGGTCAATTATTGGCCTTGGAAACAACCATGGTGGTATACTGGATAATATCACTGTAGGGCTTACATCACAATCTTCAATACCCGCTTCTTGTACTTCTCTTTGAACACTCCATCCCAAGCTTTTAATGTTTTTGTTCCCATGTTCCCAGCATTCTTCTAGTACCCCCTTCACTGGATGATTCTTTTTATGACCTTTTATATTAACCCAATAATTCAGTCTTATTTTTTGTCTTCAGAGTTTTAACGGAGCAACACCAACTTCTACCTGTAGAGCTGCTATGGGGGATGTTCTGACTGCACCACAACATATTCTTAGAGCTTGATTTTGTATTGCTTCAATCTTTTTGAGTGTAGTCTCGTTTGCAAATCCGTAAACTATAATGCCGTAATCTAAACTTGATCTAATTAAAGTATTATATATTCTTTTCAACGATAACCTACAAGCTCCCCATTCCACCCCTGTTAAACATCTCAATATATTTATTCCTTTTTTACATTTCTTAATCAGATTTTTAGCATGTATAGCAAAAGTCATCCTGAAATCCATCCATACACCAAGATATTTGACTACAGGCACTTGCTCCATTTCCTGCTTATACAACTTTAATTTAACCTCTGGTATTTTTTTCCTATTAGTAAAACATATAACCTGAGTTTTAGCCACAGATAATCTAAAGCTCCAATTATTTGCCCACCCCTCTACTTCATCCACTGCTTTTTGAATACTTTGTGTTACACATGCAATATTACGACCTCTTTTCCAAATTGCCCCGTCATCCGCAAATAATGCTCTTCCTACATCACCTTTTATATTACAAAAACATAATTTATCATAATATTAAATAAAACTGGGCTGCATACACTTCCTTGAGGAGTTCCGTTCTCTATCTTATATATCTCTGAATACTCTACTCCTATCCTAACTTGAATTGCTCTTTCAAGAAGAAAGTCCATAATCCAATTATACATCTTTCCTCCAATTCCCATACATTTAATTTTTATTAAAAGTCCCTCTTTCCAAAGCATATCATAAGCTTTCTCGATGTCGAATAACACCCCTACCATAACTTCTTTATTAACCTGAGCTTTCCTGATATCTGCTTCCAGGCTTACCACAGCGTCCATAGAATTTTGACCTGCCCTAAATCCACTTTGATATGGTGACATCAGTCCTTTAACTTCCAATATATAATTTAATCTACGTATAATCATTTTTTCCATCAATTTAAATAAATTAGCGGTTAGTGCAATTGGCCTATAATTAATTGGATTGGATTTATCCTTTCCAGGTTTGCCTATGGGAATTATTATTCCATGTTTCCATGAAGAAGGAAGCTTTCCTGCATTCCAGATCTTATTGAATAAATTTAGAATCACTTTCAATGATCTATCTGACAAATGTTGGATCATTACATAACATATATCGTCTCTTCCAGGAGATGTATGTTTGACTCCTCCTAAAGCCATCTTTAATTCATAAATCCTAAAATCTGCATCTAAGGTGTCTCCAGTAGGGTTCCTTTTCATCAACATGTCTGGATGCTGACTCTTATTCTTATTTCTTATTAATATCCTCTGTTACATTATCATCACTATGGACTTTAACAAATACTTTAGCCAGCATTTCAGCCTTTTCTTTATCTGCCACAGCCATTTTTCCTACATCATTTTTTAAAACTGGTATAACTTGATTTCTATATATTCCTCCCATTTTTCTAATTGATCCCCACATTTCACTTATGTCAACATCTCCTCCTATTGAATTACACCAATCTCTCCAGTACTTCTTTTTAGCTATTCTTACTTTTCTTCTCACCTCAGCTAGTGCTCTCTTATAATAGATAAAATCTACAAATAAATTAGTTTTTTAATTTTCCTAAATGCTTTATTCCTATTTTTAACTGCGGTACTACATTCTTCTGTCCACCACGGAACTGCTTTTCTTTTTTTACATGATCCCTTTTTACCTATTACTTTATCTGTTACCTCAAACAATACTTTACATATTTTCTCATTATACTCCTCTATGTCCTCTATCGCATTTAGATCTAATGCTGTTATTTCTACCTCGCTTAAATACTCATACACTTCCCAATTTGCTTTTTTAAATCTCCATCTTGGTGCTAAAAACACATTATGCTCCAATACACTCATCGCTACCTTACTTAAAATTATATAGTGATCACTACCCATAATATTTTCTTCCCACACATCCCATATACATTTATTTGCTATCTCTTCAGAAACCAATGTTAAATCAATTGCTGACCCAACTCCACGAACCAAATCTATTCTCGTGTTTCTCCCATTTAAACATACTAACTCATTACTGTCTAAAATTTCTTCTACTACCCCCCAATTATAATCATCACTACTACTTACCCATAAAGTGCTAGGTGCATTAAAATCTCCACACCAAATTACTTTATGATTTCCTAACCCAATAACCTTCTCTAACTCTTTACTAAGTTTACTACAAGGATTATAATAGTTTGATTCCCTGCAAATACTTCTATCACCACCAACTCATATGCTTCAATCTCATTAATAACTCTATATTCTATATCATTTTTAATAAAAGTGGCCACCCCACCTCCATTTCCTGCCCCTCTATCTCTCCTTACTATATTATATCCTTGCAATACAAAATTTAGGTGAGGTTTTAACCACGTTTCTTGAATGCAAATTATATTAGGTTTCTTATCTTGTTGATCTACATACCTCTTAAATTCTGGTCCATTTGCAATAATACTTCTAGCATTCCATTGCAAAACCGTTAAAACTATAATTATTATGTACTTCCACATGAAGTTTTAACACTTGATTTAGCCATAAGTGTGTCATTTATTTTTTCCGAAGTTACTCCGGCTACATTCAAGTATCTCTCTGGTGCCCTTATTATGATTTTAATTCTTTCTGTTCTACTTTCCGTTTGAGCCGAACAATTTATCACTTCGACCATAAATGACACGAATTCCATTTTTCCAATCACCAATTTATCCTCATTTGTCTTTACCTGAACCATATCAATTCCATTGCCCTCCTTACTAACCACCTCTCCCTGTCTCTGTTCATGTCGTTTTGCTTTCTTTGCGGCTCCAGCATAAGTCACCCCCTCCGTAATTCTCACATTCTGGATTTTCACCGCATGTTTGTGCACCCTGCATCCCCCAAATCCAGCACTATGCTCATCACCGCAATTGCAGCATTTTGCCTTCGCTCCTATGTCACATTTACCATATTCATGTTCGCCCCCACACCTCGCACATCGTAAATTTCCTCTGCAAACCGCACTTACATGTCCATACTTCTGACACTTGAAGCATCTTAGTGGGGGAGGAACGTAAGGTCTTACTTGATAACTTACATATCCTATTTTAATCCTCTCTGGCATTCTTTCTTCATCAAACTGAAGCATCACCGACAGACTATCCTTCCTTTCTTTGTTTTTACCATATTGGAGCCTTTTTGCTCCAACGACCTTGCTCCCTTCAATGGCGCTTTTAATTTTATCAACAGGAACATCAGTTGGGATTCCATAAATGACACCTCTTAACCATGGTTTCCTAGTCATCATTGTGCTTGTTACCGAATATCCAAGCATTGAATTAATATCCAGCGCCTTCTTTTGTTGTTTTTCGTCTTTACACATAATAATCACCTTTCCATCTCTCAGGGTCTTTGCATTCTTTATTTCTCCTAACACTCTTTTCAAAGCTTTGGTCAGTTTAATTGGATTTAATGTCACTCCGGTTTCCCCGAATGTCATCATTACTTTAAATTCTTCCACCTCAATCCTACTCACGTTATTATCCTCCTTTCCACTATCCGTAAATGATCCTTGGCTATAGGTTTTCTTTCTTTTCCGCTTTGCTATTCTACTCCATTCATTCCCTCCAACACTCCCGCTACATGATTCATCCTCCATTTCCGGGTCGCTACCAGAGCTACCGTCATTTCCTGCCATCAGTGCTCCAGTCACAGTCCAGTGTTGCCAACCGCTCACCGACGACCACCGGAAATCAAATTAGATTGAATGGAGGATTTTAACTGTGACAGGATGATTGACAGGGCAGTTTACGTGACAGGATGCACGCGACAGATCTGTCCGTTAAAGATGACGTGTTAGTATGTTCCAAAGCTTGCCTACTCTGTTGTTACACGCTCAAAAGTATGTACTTTTCCTTCACAAAAAGAGTACATACTTTTAGGTCGTAGTATAAGTAGGCGAATTGGGACGCAGCAAATAAATACATAGACGCCCTATTGGCCGCTTTGGAACGTTGCTGCGATACGTCAACGCGTCCGCCATTTTGCTGAGGGCAAGACTGCGCTGTAAACAAATGCAAGTAAACGGGTGAGCTGCGGTTTTTCTGGATAAAAACAAAAAATGTTTTTACATTTATCAACCGATTTAAGTGGTTTGTATGTGGTGTACAAAAAGTTTCATCTCTAGTTATTTAAAATCTCGATAGTTATATATATATATATATATATATATATATAAAATAATTAGGAATTGTCAAAGCTCAGGCTTGTCATGTAGGCTATCTGCCACATACTGAGATTTTATTTAATGTTCACATTAAATTAAATAAAGTCTTCTTATTGTGGAAAAAGCATTTTCTGTGATTGACCCGATTTTAGCAATAACAAAGATAACGTACTCGGTTACTAACGTAACCTCGGTTCTCTCTAGAGAGGGAACGAGTACTGCGTAATATCTTACGCTATGGGGAAAACCTCTTTTCCACGAAATATTGAAGCAAAAAATTATCCTTAATTTTGAATTAATGTAAAACGCTGTGCAGCAGCATGCAGATATAGGCAGGACAGCTCGCGCTTATTGGCTGCCCTGCGGCAAACAGCAGCAGCCTATCGAGAGAGGTGCTGCGTGACATAATCCTATGGGGGCATTTCGCGCCCATTTCGTCACGTCCCGCCAGAAAAGGGCGCAATTTCGCCCTATAAATATAGCTCGATAAGGCTGGTACACTGGTTTTCATCGCCGAAGCGAACCAGAGCTGTGTATGCACGGCAAGATACGCAGTACTCGTTCCCTCTCTAGAGAGAACCGAGGTTACGTTAGTAACCGAGTACGTTCTCTTACGAGAGTATCTCTCGTACTGCGTAGTATCTTACGCTATGGGGAACACAATGCAAAATGCCGTGCGTACTGGGATCCGACACCAAAGTCCCAACCAAGGGCAGTAGCCCGGGGCTCATGTAGTGCATAATCACCATAGACTCACAGAGAGTCGGAGAAGAGAGGCTGCAAGCATCATTCCCCATGAAATAGCATCCTATAGGGCATCGGTTCCCAATAGGGGGGTCGCGGCCCACAAGGGGGCCTCAGCGAGCTCTGTGGGGGGTCGCGTCATATTTTGAAAGGTTTGAGCAATGAGCATTAAATAAAAGTCATTAACTTTTTTCTGTTCAAAATGTACAAAATTTATATAATGAGCGAGTTCATCATGAATCCATTTTCCAATCCGTGTTTTTGTCTTATCCTGAACCACTATGGTACACCTATAATAAGTGTTTACATTGGGACTATTTTACACTGGTTCGGGATCGCTGCCGCTGCGGAGTAGCCCAGTACCTGCGTGACTCGTCATAGACGTACACAGAGAGATGTAGTTCCGGCTACAATGTTCTTCCGAAAGACGCATTATTCTGTTAATAAACGCAAGTTTATTATCGCTCGCTATAGCGCCAAAAGCGTAAAAAATAAAGCCTCACATTGATAAAGCCTCACAAATAGCATGCAAGTATTCAGGCCCCAGACAACAGTCGTTTAGTAATAGCCTATATTCTTTCTTTTTTTACCTACACACCAGTGTGAATTTTTGTTTTTGCATTTCAAATAGGGCCAATATATAGGCTTCTCCTAGGCTTACGTTTTTAAATTACAAAGGGCCTACTGATGTTTTTGTTATTGTATTTTCAATATTATAGGCTATTATTTGTGCATAAACATACCGTTTGTTTGAAAACAACATATTTTGTCATCCTTGGTGCAAGCTTACAAGAGCGATAATATCATTAAATGTGAAGGGGGGCCCTAAAATATTTTCTTGAGAAAAAGGGGGTCTCAAAAAAAGGTTGGGAACCACTGCTATAGGGGCTAGTTATGTTAATAGTGTTTCACACAGACAGGGTGAACGTGTTCAGCCTGAACTGGTTAAGATTACGGGTTATTCAACACCCATGGAGCCGTGTTATCGCTCAGTGAGCGATGCACAAGCAAAACTCAGCATCTGGGCCGGCACAGCGGGGCAGATAACACTGAATTCTATACCGACAGAAGCTTGGCTTGTAAGGCGGGAACCTCTAGGTTATAAAACCTTATAAATGTAGACGGCGAGGCCCAGCCCGCAGCCAAACAGATATCTTGCAAGGTAACGCCACTATACCATGCCCACGACGAGGCCACGCCTCTCGTGGAGTGCGCTCTGACACCCAAAGGACACTGCAGGCCCTTAGAAGTGTAAGCCAGTGCTATGGCATCGACTATCCATCTGGATAGGCTCTGTTTTGATGCGGCCAGTCCCTTTGAACGTCCGCCAAACAAAACGAAGAGCTGCTCGGTCTGCCTGAAGGCAGACGAGCGGGACACATAAGCTCTCAGTGCCTTGACAGGGCAAAGGAGACTCGCATCCTCCTCCTCATCTTGAACCGAGAGAGCGCACAGGGAAATCACCTGGGCTCGGAACGGTGTGTTGAGGGATTTGGGCACGTACCTGTGCCTCGGTTTGAGTATGACTTTTGAGTCATTAGGCCCAAACTCCATACATGATGCGCTTACTGAAAGCGCTTGTCAGTCCCCTATGCGCTTCACTGAAGCGAGATCCAAAATAAACACCGTTTTGAAAGACAGATGCTTCACGTCTGACAAATGGATTGGCTCGAACGGGGCACCTTTCATGGCTTCCAAAACCGTAGAAAGGTCCCACACCGGGACTGAAGGAGGTCCAGGAGGGTTCAACCTCCGAGCTCCCTTGAGGAATTGCACGACTAGGTCGTTCTTCCCCAGTGACTGGCCAGACACAGGTTTTGTAAACGCTGCTATAGCCGCCACGTACACTTTGAGCGTGGATGGGGTTCTGCCCTTATCCAGCAGCTCTTGAAGGAAGGAAAGCACTTCCGTGACCCCGCAGTCTACGGGTGAAAAGCCCTGAGCTTGACACCAGTCAGAGAACACAGACCATTTCGAGGAGTAGAGCCGTCTTGTAGACGGGGCCCTTGCCTGCGTGATCGTGTTTAGCACTCCCTCCGGGAGGATAGCGGGTACCCGGTGATGGCCCATGCGTGCAGGGACCATAGCTGGGGGCGAGGATGCCAAATCGAGCCCTTGGCCTGGGAGAGGAGGTCTCTCCTCAATGGTATTGGCCACGGGGCAGTGCTGGTCAGCTGCATCAGGACTGGAAACCAAGCCTGGTCTGTCCAGAGCGGAGCCACAAGCAGCACTGGGCATCCATTTTCCCTGATCCGTTCCAGCACTTGAGGCAGGAGCGAGATGGGGGGGAAAGCATAGAGGGGACAGCGGGGCCAAACGTGGGCCAGCGCGTCCTTGCTCTTGGAGAAATATTTCGGACAGTGAGCGTTCTCGTTGGACGCGAACAGGTCCACCTGCGCTCTGCCGAATGTCTGCGGGTGCAGCGACCATTCCCCTGCTGGGCCATTGTCTCTGGACAGCCTGTCTGGTCCCAGATTCAGGTGACCAGGCACGTGCGCTGCTCTCAGTGAAAGCAGGTTGTGCTGAGCCCAGACCAAGAGGCACTCCGTCAGCCTGTAAAGGTTTCGGGACTTGATGCCGCCCTGACGATTTATGTACGCCACCACTGACATGTTGTCCGACCGGACCAAGACGTGGTGACCCCTTATCTGGGGACAGAAGCGCCGCAGCGCGTTGTCGACTGTCATCATTTCCAGACAGTTTATATGTAGGAGCTTTTCCTGTTCTGACCACTGGCCAAAGAACGGTCTGCCCTCGAGCAGCGCTCACCATCCCGAGGTGGAGGCATCCGTGGACACCACCTTCACGCTTGAGGGAGTCCCCAGACTCACACCTGACTGGTACCAGTCGGTTTTCTTCCAAGGCTCCAAAGCTGAGACGCATTTCAGACCGACCCGGAGGCGAAACCGACCAGCGGTCTATGCCCTGGGCGGAACCCGCGCTTTCAGCCATAGCTGCAGTGGGCGCATGCGAAGCAGCCCCAACTGGACCACTGAAGCTGCTGAGGCCATGAGACCCAGCATTTTCTGAAACCTTTTGAGCTGGACAGTTGAGCCGCGGCGAAAAGATTTCACGGCGCGCTGAATGTCCTGTGCGCGCTCTGGCGACAGATGCGCTGTCATAGATAGCGAGTTCAGCACTGTTCCCAGAAAAGATATTTTCTGGCTGGAAGACAGCGAGCTCTTCGCCCAATTGACTGTGAGACCCAGATTATCGAGATGTTCGAGTAATGTGGCCCTGTGTTCTATGAGCTCTGATTGTGATCGAGCTAGAATCAGCCAATCGTCCAAGTAGTTCAAAATTCGCATGCCCTGAAGTCTCAGGGGTGCGAGAGCCGCATCCATGCACTTCGTAAAAGTACGGGGTGCCAGGGACAGGCTGAACGGCAGGACTTTGTATTGGTATGCCTGGCCCTCGAAGGCGAATCTCAAGAATTGCCTGTGACGTAACGCTATTTGTATTTGAAAATAAGCGTCCTTCAGATCTATCGACATGAACCAGTCTCCTTGGCGCACTTGCGCGAGGATTTTCCTGGTTGTAATCATTCTGAACTGACGCTTCGTGAGCATTCTGTTCAGCCGTCGCAGATCTAGAATGGGTCTGAGACCCCCGTCTTTTTTCGGTACCAGAAAATACCTGCTGTATAGACCCCCTTCGCTCTGAGCCTGAGATAAAGGTTCTATAGCCCCTTTGCTCAGTAGTTTCGCTATCTCGGCTCGAAGTAGATGAGATACTTCGTTTTTTACCGTCGTTTCGACTCGCGCCGCGCAACGGCGGGGGCGTCGAGCGAACTGCAGCGAATAGCCTCTTTTTATAGTGTTCAGCACCCATTCTGATAACCCGGGAAGCTTTGCCCACGCATCTGCATGAAAAGCTAGAGGTAGAATGAAATCTGGGCTCTGGCCGTGATATAGCGGCCGCTGGAGAGCTCCGGTGTGCTGAGAAATAGACACTGTGTTTATAGTGTGCGAGGCGGGGGGTGCACTGATCACAGCGGGCAGCCTGACTGCGCTCGGCTTCTCTCTGACGGGATGTGGAGAGAAGGCGAGCGGGGCGAGCCCCGTGGGGTTCGGCATGTCTGTGAGGGAATGTGGGCGCGGGATAGCGGGCACACTCGCTGCACTGAGAACACTGTCGGCTCGCACCAACTGAAAATGTGTTGGTTTCGTTTTTACAGAAACCGTGGGACATGCTTCGTGTGGTGTTTGTGGGCACTGTGTTGTGGGCACGTACACTACATTTATTGCACAATCGACTCATCGATTTATTTTTATTTTTTTGCTAGCCCTGTATTGTGGCGGGCTGTGTCTGCGTGTGGGAATGGGCACTGAGACGTGGGCATTCTTACAACACTCATAACACCATCGGCCGTGGCCGGAATTCCAGAAAATACACTCTTTTTGGGTTTTATCTGGGTCGCCTTAAAGCTGGCGTTTGTGTGCAGGCAAGCGGGCTGTGGTACCAGCTTGTTTACTGCAAAATACACTGGAACAGTCACATTGTTTGGAACTGAACGAGCGAGAAGTTTCGGTAGAGTCTGGCCGCGGCGAGACTTAAACACCGTGGGCCTTAGCTGACTGTATGTGTGTTGGTTTCTTTTACAGAAAACGTGGCACATGCAGTGTGTAGTGTTTGTGGGCACTGGGTTGTGGGCACATTCACTATAATTAATGCACAATTGACATGAGTCGAACTCATTTGTGCGAGCCCTGCACTTTGGCGGGCTGTGTTTGTGTGTAGAAATGAACACTGGGCTGTGGCATTTTTAATACACTCATAACACCATCGGCTTTGGCCGGAATACCAGAAAATACACTGCTTACATGATTTTTCTGGGTCGCCGTGGAAACGGCATTTGTGTGCAGGCAAGCGGGCCATGGTACCGGCTTGTTTACTGCAAAATACACTGGAACAGTCGCATTTTCTCGGAACTGAACGAGTGAAAAGTCTGGGTGTAAGTCTGGCTGCGGCAAGACTAAATTTTTTTCCAGTGCAAGAGCTGGGCTCGAACACGGGTCTCCCGTGCGAAGGCTTTGGGTTTCGCCACTGAGCCACAGGGGTAAACGACAAAAGCATAAAATAGCCCGAGCGTATAAAGAGCATCATCACAGTTTTGTGTGTGTCGGCGTTTGTTTGCAGGCGTGCGTGTAATACAACAGGCTCATTGCTGCAATATTGACATTTTCAGCCGCTCAAACTAAGAGGAGCTGAGAAATGTTTGAGAAATTGAGATTGGTCCAGCTTCGGCGGGACTAAAAACACACTCTTTCGCCGGTGACGCATGCCCACGGGGGGCGGGGTAGCTTTCTCATAACGTAAAGAAAGCTAGCCGCGGTTTTAAAGCTGGCCTTCTTTACAGATGCAGCTATCTCGTCGTCATTAATGGCGGAAGCGGCGGCGCGCGGCGGCCGTTGTCCGTCATCGAGCGAATCGAGTGAAGCTGGTGAAGCTGGCGGGCGAACCGGCGAGCTATCACGGGCTGGAGAAGGCTCGGGGCTATTTCGTCGACCTCAATGGAGGAACCGGCGGCAGACGGCGGCCGCTGTCCGTCGTTGAAGGACTCGAGCGATGCCGGTGAAGCTGGCGGGCGAACCGGCGAGCTTTGGCGGGCAGGAGAAGGCTCGGGAGCGCGCTGAGCACGTCGCTTTTTACGGCGCGGCGCTACAGCGGGCTGAAGTGCAGGCTCTGAGAAGGATGCCAGGCGAGTCCTCAGAGTCACCATAGGCAGTAGCTCACAGTGAGGGCATCCGCCGTCGACGAGAGCCTCATGATCCTCACCCAGGCAGGAAACGCAGATAACATGACGGTCCCCGTCGCTGAGTGTGGCTCGGCACGAGCCGCAGGATCTTTGCATCTTGAAAAAGACGCAGCTCTTTTAGCAGAGAGAGACAGTGAAAAAATGTGTGTCGCAGCGGCAAACACACACACACACACACAGTTTGAAAAGGATATAACGCCGGAAAGCGTAGCAGGTACGGTGGCTAAAGGCGGCGATGCCAGCGACTTCAGACTCAATGGCTCGTCCCGCTGTGTGCTTTTTCTCAGACGGCGTGGCTTCTCACTCCGGATCCAGCGATGCGTGATGCTTCGCTGAAGAGATGAAAATCAGTGTACCAGCCTTATCGAGCTATATTTATAGGGCGAAATTGCGCCCTTTTCTGGCGGGACGTGACGAAATGGGCGCGAAATGCCCCCATAGGATTATGTCACGCAGCACCTCTCTCGATAGGCTGCTGCTGTTTGCCGCAGGGCAGCCAATAGGCGCGCGAGCCGTCCTGCCTATTTCTGCATGCTGCTGCACAGCGTTTTACATTAATTCAAAATTAAGTATAATTTTTTGCTTCAATATCTCGTGGAAAAGAGGTTTTCCCCATAGCGTAAGATATTACGCAGTACGAGAGATACTCTCGTAAGAGAACTGATGGATCCTTTATGGTAATGCATATGATATGGTACAACAGTGCAATGCAAATAGGAAATATATGATAAAGTGAGAAGTAATAGTAAATAGTTTAGTCAATAAAATAAACAAACAGTATACAGCAAATAAAATAGTAATGAATAGTATAATTATATAATATCATAAGTACAATAATACAATCATAAAAATATTGATAATAGCATATAGTTTATGTATAATACTATAATAATAGCAATATAATAAGAAATATCAATTACAGAATATAGACAATAAAAAATAAGTTAAATAGTGACTATGATAGCATAACTATAATAGATTGATAATCGCAAGTGGTATAATATAATAACAATAATAAGAAGAACAGCAAATACAATGTAATATCAATTGCAGAATAATATAGAAAATATGAAAAAAATATGAAACATTATATTGATCATTAAACTGACATTTAACAAAAAGAGATTTGTGTTATTTTATTTTATGTAGGCCTACATACAGTGAAGATAATGTATAAATATGCAAACATAATTTATATATTTTAAAATATTCCTACATAGGCTATATAAAATAAAATTACACAACCCTGTCTCTTTTTTGTTAAATTTCAGTTTTATTGATCAGTAATAGCCATTATAACAGTATAAGTAGCCTAAAAAGTATAAAAAGCTATACAAGACAAGAAATAAAGTAAACGATTCAGTCAAACATACAGCAGGATACAACGTTATAGCCTAAATATAAAGTTATGAAACTTCACTTTGCCCTCAGCCAAAACGATTTGCCAGGGAACAAATTATAGATTAATGAGACCAAAGATCGCCCGTTAGATATACACAAGACGAATTACATCTCATGTTTAACCAGAGACATCAGAGCCAGCGGCAAACGTCAGAAGCACTAGCCGAGGTAAGGCTGTTCCAGGTTGGGTAGCCTACATGAGCGCTGAGCGCCCGGTGATCGCCTGTAGCCTATCTCACAACTCCGAAAACACAAGATCAAATTTTTAAATAGGCGCTATCTTTATAAATAAACCACAGATTTGAGCTTTAAACAACTACATTGTCGACTGAAAAACTATTAAGACCACATTTCGTGACACAATAACAGTAGTATTTTTAAATTTCGCGGCCTTTCTCCTCTGAACGTTACTATTACTAATTATATCATGACCAAATACAACCAGAAACAAATGTTCAGTCTTGCTTGTGAAAGGTAATTCCTCGAGACCTGTTTTCAGTTTTTTGGCGATTTGTATAGCCCCAAGCAGCACACGAAAATGGGAAAGTTGCCCTCCAAAATATGGCAGCGCCGTTGACGTACGCTTCAGCGGCCAATTCGCCTTTGGCTAAGCCACGCCCTAGAATGTAGATTGACCAATCACAGCGCAGCCAAGAACGAGCTCCGACAGAGGTCCGACACTTTTTCACAGCGCTCCATTGACTTTAACGCGAGCATCTCATATTTTTGGTATCGGCAGGACATTATAGTCGTAAGATTATCAAAAACATAGTTAAACATTGTGCCTGGGGCATTTGTAACTCCGATACGCGTTTCTCAGAGAGGTTGGAGGGGGGTGTCCGTTTTTTCCCTTTCCAAAACCGAAGTCAAATCCTGACAAGTGTCGCCTTTGGATTAAACTGTGTGGACGTCCTCACAGTCAGCTGAACCCCTCGAGGATCAACAAGCACACCTTCGGTGCTCTAAGGTAAATTTTGCTTTTAACCTTACTGTGAAGTTATACTAGTTAGACAGTTTTATTAAAACCCTGTGGAGCTAACCAAAACATCACCTTGTCAGCTAACGTTAACGTTACTGTAGCATACCGATTGTTGATACGCTACACGCTGCTTATAAATACAACGTTATACTCGCGTACGTGAGTCCGTTTGCTTTGTAATAACGATTATAGAAGTGAATAAAAACCTACCCAGCTTTGCATGAACAGTGTTGCTCTTTGATATTGTTAGTTCCAGCCTCCGTCTCGATCAGTAGGATATGCGGTGGTTCATTTTTTGACTGTGACCGGTATGCTTTCGCCTCTATTTGGATGCCTTGTTGTTCCTTGCGTTTCACCTGTATGTCATAGATATAACCTTCGAACGCATATTGCAGCCCCTTTTTCCTACTTCTATCGGACACTTTATTTGCTGATTTATAAAAGTTGGATAAAATTTCATCAGGAAGAGCTGTCACAGCATAAGCCATGTTGATAGCAAACACCAGAGCCCAGACGAAGTTTGACGGACGTAGCAACAGTAACTAAGGGGGGCGGGGTTTAGCCAAAGGTCAATAGGGCGTCTATGTATTTATTATGTCTATGCTGCCAACAATGCATTCAAACCACTAATCTATATCCACCTTATTCCTGACGACCTTACTGCGTTCCGAATTATTGGTGGTACTTCGTGTTTGGGGAACTTCCATTCAAAAAGGCTGAAACGAATCATTTCAAATCATAAGGTTGTCCTACAAATAAAGATGATCCGTCAGTTTTGACTGGATGAGCTGTCAATTTTCTTTCATGATTTATTTTCAGACATCATGAGAATAACGTTATACTTGGTATTTTAATGTGACATTTTATAACAAGAGCATCTATGGCAAGAGCTCTTTTCAGTCGCTGCTTTCTTTTCCTCATGATTATTTTCTTTTTTCCCTTTGCAATCCGCTGTAAATGCAGGAAAAAGGACAACATATACTGCACATTTGTGGTCTGTTCTCCCGAATTTAATTTACGATATATTCCATTAATAATTCACTGGAATGCATGAAGAATCTCTCGTTATTCTCCTCAAAATCCTCACGTCTCTTTCCAGGTTTGTTTTCACAGGTAAATGCAATTTATAATCTGTCAAATGACGGAAATTACTTTGAAATAGTATCACGTTATGCTGAAGTTAATGAACATTTTGATAAGGTAACATATATGTTTTAACTTAACCAAAGACTCGCGCTTTCAGGGTCATTTGGTCTGTTTAAAGTACCTTGTTGATGCTTTTACACTTTTAAATTTCCCTTTAATGTTCGATGGTTGAAGGGTGAGTAGATTAATGTCATCTCATTGTGACACTTTTTTAACCTATTGCGTTCATAGAGCGAGCCTTTCACTGATTGTTTAGAGCTCAACGGAAGTTACACCCACTGATCTATATAATGACTGGATAGCTAAACTGCGTTCTAAACTGCCATCAGGCAGTGAAGCCACCGGAAGTGTTCGAGCGGCCATCTTACGATTCCCTACCAGCAGAGGGCTCCAACGGGCGTTATACAGATTTTGGTAGCTTCAACGGTACTTTTAAGGTGACCCGCTGAGCAGCATACAAGTGTAAAACGACGTTCACAAAAGGACGTAGAAAAACTGCCACAGGTTGTAATTCAAGCCCTATAAGTAGTTATTTATATGCAAAATTGTTGCTATGCCTGTGTTGTTTTCTCCGAGGCAAGAGTAATGGTAATGCTGCTGCTTCTTTAACAAGCAACGATACAACAGTCAACAGTAGCCTATAAGAAACATCGGAGCAGCAATAATCACAATTAAGTGTCCAATAGCGACACCATTTAACAGCTTCAAAAGAGCTTTGTGCAGAGTCCGTTTACCGTTACATTAACCCATACAATTTGTATTATGCATTTCCTGAACATGTACTTGCTAAGCAAACACTTTATATGAACAAACTACTAATCTATAAAACACAATCGGTCTTCCGACCTCGTTGAAGGCGGTGAGAGAGTGCGCGCGCGTGGCTGGGGCTCTCTTTCTCTGCTCGTTCTTATAGACCCTTTTACTGTTTGTACACAATGATGACGTGGCAACGTATGCGCGCGCATGTTGGCAACAGAAGTATGGCGAGAATCAGCAGCGTGTCAAGCTACGCTGCAGACGCGAGCATTTTTTATTATGTCCTCGCTCCAATCAACACGTTTAATCGCCTGCAGCCACAGGCGCCGCCGGTTCTTCTGAAACGGCCGTGATCCTGTCGGAATCCTATAAAACTTAAGCCCCTCGGTGGAATATCGATTAGTGCAACCTTAAACGCAACAACCAGACATTTTGATGCTGGGAAACCATTTTGATAAACTTTCGGAGTTGCTAACACGTTAGAGCCAGTGGGAAATAACACCACTTCCGTTGCCAAAATGCGTGCGCAACTATTTGATCACGTGGGCTGTAAAAGGGTCTATGCGCCCTGTCCACTGATCTAAATAATTCGTTGTTACGACGACTTTGTTCCCTCGTTTTAATAAATCCTGGACACGTTGAACTAATTCCCTCCATCGTTTTGATTTAACGAATTACAACGTGGCCACAATATAGTAAAACGAGGGAACAAATTAGTATAACGTGCTGAGGTATTATTAATTTGTGGCCACTAAACAATATTCACCTGAATATTCACCAATTCACAAAAATATAGGTCTTTAGCATTCACTATATAATTAATAGTATCAAACTGTTTTTCTTACCTGTGAAGATAGCTCTTCAGTGAAGGCCGACTAGTGTTCTCATACAGCTTTTTATTACTTTTGCAAAGAAATTGCCGTGTTTTAATAAGCTGGAAAAATTTCCGACTTTAAACAAATACCCATTTAAATGCTTAGGATGTTTGCGTTGTGAGAATGTACAGGGATACTTTAGATTTAAAAACTGTGTCTCGTTAGGCAATGTTTTACATAAAATTTCCTATTGATTCAATAGAACGCGTGAGCTCAAAGGTAATACCAATATGGCGGCGCGGTGGCTTCACTGTTTATGACTTCACAAGCTATCCAGTCATTCTATATAGATCAGTGGTTACACCCATAATTCGCGCAAAGCTTCATGGGGCGTAGGAATACTGTGGATATTGTCATTAGATAGATCAGTCATTCAAACAATGCTTAACAGAAGACAGAAAAATATATGTTTGAGCTATTTCACAATAAACAAATTGTAGCATTGTGCAAATTTGTGCTATTAAATTGTTTTAAATTGAATGTTAAAAGTTCATACTGATGTTCTATTCTGTAACTAATTTTAATATAAATCATACTGTCAGAATAAAAAGGTTACATTTTATTGGTGCAACAGCCTGTCACTGGCAGTCCCTTATGAAAATGAACATTACAGTGACCATAGTTCAATAGGCCTATAATATTTTGTAGATTTCCATGGTTACCACTACAAGTAAACATTTTAACCATGTGTAAATAAAAATATAATCTAATAAATTCCAATTAAGGCATACTGAATGTTAAAATGCCTTTCAAATATAATGTTTAGTGAGTATCATTACCCATTTTAATCTTAGTAATTCAATAATTTAAGAAATTTAAAAATTTAAAAGTTCAGTTTAGAGGTATCGTATTGGTATCGGTATCGACGATACTGGTCTTAAGAGTATCGGTATCGTATCGAAAACAAAATAAGTGGTATCGCCCAGCTGACAGTGATGTCACGATCATACCCTCTGTCTATATATAGTGTCATTACAAAGAACTGGGCATCCCTCCAAAATTTCTGAGAAGACAAAGAGAAAACTGGTCTGGGAAGCTTTTCTTGCAAGTTTGAGGAAATCACGAATAGATTCAAGTACCGGTCAATTTTGGCACTGAACCTTCTGGTGTAGAAATCTGAAAATGAAGAGGACTTTCACCTTTCAACTCAATGATCCCAAACACACATCTAAATCAATAAAATAATTGCTTCTTCTTGGAAAGATTGTTTTGGAATGGCTCACTCAACCAGAGTCCAAACCTGAATCCAAATAAATCTGTTAGGTAACCGGCACAGGAGATCCCCACGCAATTGTAAATTTTACATTAAAGTGCAAAGGTTCGGATTATTTATCTTTGTTTTATATTGTACATCACAAAAAACAAATGTTTTAATTAGGTTGTGTAGACTATTAGCCTAACTACTGTACTAATGTAACTGACTTAACTACATACTACATAATACTACATTAACTACATAACTACATATTCCAAAATTGTCCATATGTATCTTTCTTTTTCAGAATATCATGCAGCAAGAATCATTATTAGTATTCACTGTATGGCAAAGATTATAAACTAATGTTTCTTGTGGTTTTATAGATAAAGATTCATGATAAAGGTATATGTTTTTTTTTTAAATCTTAATGTATATTTGCACTCTTAATCATCTCATACGTTAACAGTGAAAAACAAAACAAAAACTTTTATCGGTTCATCGATGTGTGACTAAGGAAATAGCTTTCCAAGGTGTTGGCCCAGACACCAGACAGTCATTATGTGTGCTGTCATGTGTTATGTGTATTCATTCGGAGACACAATTTGAACTGTACTACAAGGGCTGTTCCACACCTTCACAAAACATCTGAAAAACAATAGGATTCCATTTTGGAAGCTTGTTCAAAGTATTTATATAAAACCCAATGACAATCGCATGTCTTTCCTTTCAAAATACAAATTTTAGTCTAGTCTAATGGTATGACGCCTATTTTTGTCTTATACTCACTTAAAAAGTTGGTTTTAAAATGACCCATCAGATAACCCAATGATGGGTTGATATAGCACCAACCTATTGTTTCCCAATAAATTGGAAAATAACTAATTTGTTGGTTTATTTGGCCAACCTGTTGCTTAAACCATTTTGGTATTATTATTGCTGCTATGTAAATAAATAATATACAGCATACAAATATACTGAAAATGCGTTTTTTAATTTATTGTGCTTTTAATTACGCTACCTTATCACATTAGGTTACTTGCAATTATGTTTCAATTTACAAGAATCACAAATTAAAAAACACAACAAGTCTAGTAGCTACAATGTGTTCTTTATGCTATTGTAAAAGGCTGATGTATATATATATATATATATATATATATATATATATATATATATATTCTTTAATAAAACAAAAACTAAAAATAACAAGATACTCAAGATATACAAGATACTAAATGGCAAAACACAAAAAGAACAGCCCAACCATATACAAAATAGAGACAGACAATGAACTTAGGAAAACGCATAACTTAAATACAGACCAAACAAATCAATGTAATGAATACCAGGTGTTCCAAAACCATAGAAACAGATAAAAACCCAAAGAAAACTAAACTAAAACGTGCAAAATCTGAAAACCAAAACAAACACAGATAAACCCTGACAGTAATAGTTACAGCATTATTTGTTTGTATTTTATTTCCTTTAAATATTTAAAATGAAATGAGGATGATGATGGCGGATAACAATTATTTTGAATTGATTTTGATTACCACAATAAAGTAAAGCACCAAATTTTAATTTTAAATATAATTGTATTCTATATTTTAACATATTGTCAGCAGTCTGGTTGCAACAACAGCATATTATTCCATTCCAGAATCAGGGCCTTTAGGGACGATGCAGACTGAGGGAAGCGATAGCTGGCGAGCGTCATCACCCTGCTTCGATGCTTTCTACATCAATCTCCTCAGAGCTGGACATATGAAGCACCGGTGCCTCACCTGGTGCTGAAGGAACCACAATGCATGCTTCCTGACACCGGAAAAAGGCACTCTATCAGGTGAGAGTTGAGATAAGGCTGGGCCCGTCTCAAACCCCTCTGCTTTGATAGACGCATTTGCGATCCCCGCGATCTAGATCGCCGCTGTGCCTTGGCAACAGAGGTCCCCGAACCGTGAGGAATGTGAGCCTGCAGCAGTCTCCTCGAAGACAGCCAGGCGAGAGCGGAGCATCCTTAAAGGAAGTGGATCACAGTCTGCACAGCCAGCACCCGCACACACAATTTAAAATGCTGTTTGCTCGCCATGATATATGTGGCGAGCAGGACGAGGCCGAGGGGGCCGGTGGCGTGATTACTGATGAGCGCGGCAGAGCGCCACCTGCGCAACACACTGGTCTCGCATCTCTCACGGAGGAGCAAAAGCATAAAAGGTGGAGCGATGACAGAGAAGATCGAGAGAGGAACAGGCCTGGTTTTATGTTGTGTTTTGTTTCTGTTTTGTGTGGCCAGCAGTCGTCCGTGAGGGGCTGCTGGATTATACTTTTGTTTTTGTATTTTTATTATATTAAAAATGTTACATGTTCACCGGTTCCTGCCTCCTTCTTCCCATAACATCTGAACCTTGCTACAATACACATTATATATATATATGTTATATATATGTATACATTATACATTTCATATATATATATATATATATATATATATATATATATATATATATATATATGAAAGACAGACAACACCTAATAAGACACACGATTCACATAGAGCGCTTGCTGAAGACACAGAAGCTAGCGTTACACTGTTTGGGCAGGCTTTATAGTTTCCTGGTTGGTGACATCACCCGCCTCTGACGTCTCGTCACACCATTGGACTGATTTTACTCGTGCCCCCTCACTTGGTGAGGTCTGGTGCCCACCCTTCTGTACTTTAATCTGAAGCAGAAAATATGGGTTCAAAAAGGGTGTTTTCACAGCAATGGCATTACAAAAAAACATTTTCAACTATCCACATTATTCCTGCGCACCATGACGCTTTGCGCAAATTATGGGTATAACTTCCATTATGCTGTAAACAATCAGTGAAAGACTACCTCTATGGACGCAATAATATATATTTTTTAAACTGTGTACAATGACATTACATTATTCTACTCATCCTTCAAACATTGAACATTAAAAGTACATTTAAAAGTGTAAAAGCATCAACAAGGTCCTTTCAACAGACCATGAATAACCCCAAAAGTGCGAATCTTTCCACAGCAAATGACGATTAAATATCACTGTGGTAATCTGTATTATGTAACAGACGTTGCCTTAATAATATACAGATATATGACAGATAATAAATGAATTATTAATGGCATATATCGTAAATTAAATCGTTGACAACAGACCACAAATGTACAGTATATGTTGACCTTTTTCATTCTATTACAGCTGAATGCAAACGGAAAAAAGAAAATAATCATGAGGAAAAGCAGCGACTGAAAAGAGCTCTAGCCTTAGATATTCTTGTTATAACATGTCACATTAAAATTCCAAGTGTTACGTTATTCTCATGTTATTCTTAAATAAAACATGAAAGAAACCTGATATCTCATTGAGTCAAACTGACGGATCAGCTTTATTTGTAGGGCAACCTTATGATTTAAAATGAATCGTTTCAGTCTTTTTGAATGGAAGTTCCCCAAACCGGAAGTACCACCCATAATTCGAAACGCAGTCGAAAGCTCGTCAGGAGGTGGATAGAGGGTTTGCACCTACACCACGATTTGGTCAGTTACCCGGATGCACGGCCATATTGGAGATACTATGTAAACAACAGCATGGATTGCACTGTTTATGTACTACTGAACACATTGTTACACTAATTTATGATGTCTAAACTACGGAAAAAAAAACACATGGAAGCTGCGAAATCATATAGAGAAGGACTTAGCTTTTGATACTGTATGCCATAAAGTCCTACTCATGCACCTCTCAGAGATTGGTATCTCAGGAGCTGTATTATCCTGGTTTTCCTCCTATCTGACAGACAGAAAATACCATATCACCATGCACAATTATAAATCTCCCACTGTATCTCTCAAACAAGGTGTTCCCTAGGGATCAGTTCTCGGCCCATTATTATTTATTATCTACATCTTGCCTCACGGACAAATTATCCGCCGCTATGGTTTTCAATACCACTGTTATGCCGACGATATCCAGATATATACTGCTTGCTGCCCAGACTCTATTCACCAGACTACATCACTATCATCATGTATTAGGCTAATGAATTAAAGACCTTGCTCAATTGCAATTTTTTTTTCAGTTTGAATCTGACTAAAACAGAAATTTTAATTACTGGTCCACCATCTCTAACAAAAAATATAACTAATACTCCCAGACTTGACCTTGAAGCTACATCAATTATTCCATCTGCCACTGTCAAAAACTTGGGTATCACTCTCGACCCTTCACTGACCTTCGACGCTTATATTAGTCAACTCTGTAAAGCTTCATTTTTGCAACTCCGCCGTATTGCCAAACTCCGGCCCTATGTAAGCCCAAAAGACGCTGAATTGCTGGTACATGCGTTCATCACATCTCGCCTCGACTACTGTAATATTCTTTTTTCTGGACTACCAGCACACTCTATCTCGCGTTTGCAATATATTCAAAACTCTGCCACAAGATTACTAACTTCTACTAAACAATCTGCTCATATCACTCCAATTCTGTTCGAACTCCACTGGCTACCTGTGTTATCCCGCATTACTTACAAAATTCTTCTGCTTCCCTTTAAGTCACTAAATGGTCTTGCTCCTTCCTATATTTCTGACTTAATTTCTCCTTATATCCCCCCTCAAACTCTCAGATCCTCTGGTTGTGAACTCCTCTGTGAGCAGAGATTTCGTTTATCATCTATGGGTGGCAGATCTTTTTCTGTTTTAGCCCCTAAACTATGGAACTCTCTTCCCCTGGTTCTTAGGACAACAACCTCGCTGCATGCATTTAAGTCAAAACTCAAATCCCATTTGTTTAGACAATATTATCAGTCATGACACGTTTCTTTTGCATCTTTACTTCAATTGTTCACCTTCCATGCTGTCTGTAAAGTGTTTTTTTTTGTTTCTGTGTATTTGTATTCCAAATGTAATGCGATATGCAACTGCAATCGCTCATCTTGCTTTATGGACTGGGCAAATGTCTATTGTCCATTTACGTGTAAACTGTTGCTTGTTCTTTACTGTTACTGTGAAGCGTCCTTGAGCTTGGGAAAGGCGCTATACAAATTAAACTTATTATTATTATTATTATAGTAAGCAGGAAAGAGCGCGGAATTTTGACGAACTAAAGTTAATATGTGGTAAAGAACCGAACGAGCTAGCCTCTCTAGCCCTTATCGCTATTCTTCCTTCTATTTATTATCCCAACATCGGCTATGTTCAGATTGTCAGTCCAAAAAAAGCACATGAAGTCTGTTTCAAGCTACATCCATATGTGGTTTGAAATCCTATTCAAATCACATATCAGGAAATCCGCTTCAGTCTGAACACTCTGATCGGATTTCGCGTGGTATGTGACTTTCTCACGCCACGTAAAATGTAGAACACGCTGAAAGTCGCTGCAGAAACAAGGCTGTGTTGTTGCAAAGTGCCGGACAAGCAGAAAATTATTATTTTTGAAACCGGCGCAGATAAGAGCGTGGAAAAAAAGCTGTGCATACCAGCCTCCTACAGTTCTGCAGCTCAAGACGCAGTAGTCCAGCGTGGCGGCTACACATTTCCATGTTGTAAAATTTAAATAAGACAACATCTCTAATGCAAATACAAACCCCTCCATCAACGCAACGTCATTGCCATATTGCCAAAGAGCTGCATGAACACACAAATCGGATCTGAATAGTTGCTATACACAGTGTGGACATCATTTTAGATCAGATTCCAATCGGATACAAAGATAATCAGATTTGGACCGACAGTGTGAATGCAGCCATAGTTAACTACTTTACGTCAACATTTTAGCCATAGTCAACGCTTCATTTACACATGTGGCTAATGCTGTGCCTCTCTCAACCACAAACACCTTCTTTCATTCATTTTTTGCACTCTTCTCTTTAACTTTTGGCAGTCTATAGAACTCGAAATGTTTTTTCCCGGTGCGACCGATTTGTACAGACCAAAACACGACCATTTTTCAGCAGCAATAATCAGCCAAATATGCAAGTCCGTTCAGTTCAGTGGCATTGTTTACGTTCAGTGCCTCCAAAATGGCCGACTTCCAGATTGATGACGTGTAGTGAAAACCCTCTATAAAGAACCTTTTGGGCCATGGAAAGCCTCCATAGTAAGTAAGTAAGTAAGTAAATTTTATTTATATAGCACATTTACACATAGCTGGGCTATCCAAAGGGCTGCACAGAGTAAAAAACAAATCAAAAACAGAAAAACAACCAAACAGAACAGACAGAAATAGCATCAGAAGAAAATTTAAATGCCAGGGAATAAAAACAAGTTTTCAATTTAGATTTAAAAATAGCAATTGAAGGTGCAAGGCAGATATTCAGAGGCAATTGGTTACATAAACGTGGGGCGGCAACAGCAAAGGCTCTATCTCCCTTAGATTTTAGACGGGAGTGTGGATAAATAAAAGAGCCCTGTCTGAAGATCTTAAAGTTCTAGTGGATGACAGAGGAGTAAGAAGATCTCTAATATATAATGGTGCTTGATCATTAAGAGCTTTAAAAACAAACAACAAAATTTTAAACTGAATTCTAAAATGGATCGGGAGCCAATGAAGCAAAGCCAAAATGGGGGTGACATGATCGTATTTCTTTATTCAGGTCAGCAGCCTTGCAGCTGCATTTTGCACCATCTGGAGTCGAGCAAGCGATGATTGAGGAAGACCCAAATACAATGAACAGTAGTCCAAGCGTGAGGTAATAAAAGCATGAATAACCTTCTCCAAATCGTGGAATGACAGAAAAATGATTTGAGTTTGGAAATTAATCGCAATTGATAAAAACTATTTTTTTTACAACAGAAATAATTTGTTTGGATAAACATAATTCAGAGTCAAGAATGACACCAAGGTTCCTGACCTGAGAGGAAACTGGGGTGAAATGGTTACCCAGTTCCTTAATAAGACTATTTCTCAGTTTTGGTGGGCCAAAGACAATAATTTCCGATTTGTCCTCATTGAGTTGGAGAAAGTTAATCGATAACCAATCCTTAATGTCCCGAATGCAATCCATCAAGGACTGAATGGACTCGCCAGCTTTCAATGACAGATACAGCTGTGTAACATCGGCATAAAAATGGAATAAAACATTGTGCTTTCTAATAATATCCCCCAGCGGACACATATATAAGTTCAAAAAAAGCGGACCCAGAATGGAACCCTGAGGTACTCCACTAAAAATAGGAGCAGAAGATGAAGAAAACTTGCCTATCTCCACAGAAAAAGATCTATTTGCCTATCTCCATGGATGCTAAAGTTTCGTCATGGAACCATAAATGCCAATGAAGAACCTTTTTATAAGTGTAGTTTCTCTTACTATTATTTATGACTTTATAGGGTAATTTAGTCAAATACGGAGCTTTGACTTTGAAGTTTAAGTAATACTTTAATTTAAATAAGATCAATATGGGAATATTATTTCAAAGTTCTACTTTGGGTGGAGGTATAATGATCACCAGTGTTTTCAAACAAAATATTTTTGAACAGCAAATAGTTTCATTTTCTATTGTCTGAAATAGAAATTCTGTTGATTGATTGTTTGTATGTTAGACAAAAGAAAAGTCATTCAATCATCATAAACAAGACTGCCTAAACTGGTTCAATGAAGATCACACGCTCTGGTATCCTGCATCCTTACTATAAAAGATGCAATTCAAATGATTTTTACACCACAAACCAGACAATCATGGAGTCGAGAGCCTTCTGTCTGCTGATACTCTGCTGTTGCATCAATGTTTGCTACCTTTATCCACTCATTCATCCTAGTAATGGACTCAATGCATGCCTGAAAAACCCATCTTCAGTAGCGCTGGAGGTTCTTCCAGGTGGAGGGTGGGATAACCTGCGCAACATAGACATGGGCCGGGTGATGAATCTGAGCTATTACCAGTGTCAGATCACAGAAGATGGTGTCTATATCATTCCAGATGAAGTCTTTGTCATTCCACAAAAAGTGAGTGGAGTGGAAACAAACTCTGAGATCATCATGTCATGGATGGAACAAAAAAGCTCCACTTCAAACTCCATCAATGCAGAAGCTTCCTTTCTTCATTTGCTCAATGGAAAATTCTCTAAAGAAAACCAACGTATTAAAACTCACCAAGTGAGAGAGAGTGCTGTAACAGCACGGGTTTAAGTAAGTCACAACAACAGTTTAACAAAGTTAACAAATAATTTTATATGGCTTGAATTACAGAAACACATAACTAATTTATATATATATGCTAATATTCAATAATACCTATTTTTTTTCACTTATTGCCTGTGTTGAAAATAGAAGAACAATTTTAATTTTTCATTATTATTGATCATTTAATGTCAGCATTTATTAATTTTTTATGCCATAAAATATATTTGATTTGTAAAGGTGTAAAAGGTTTTAAAATGAATATTTTTATTTAGTCGGTCTGTCTTTTTTCTTTTGTTTATTTATTTTTTTCAGGTCCGTAACCATCTGTACACAGTAAAGGCTTATCCGGACTTTGCTCTGGACTCCCGCTTTGCTCAACAGGCAGGGGAAATCGCAGATGCTATTAATAACAATCAAACACGTCAAGCAACTTACCTGTCAGAGAAACTAATACTTGATTATGGTACTCATGTCATCACAAGTGTTGATGCTGGTGCTACTTTAGTGCAAGAGGAATATTTAAAAACATCTTATATCCAGAAAAATCAGTTAGAATTGTCTTCTATCTCTGCATCAGCAGGCGGTTCCTTCTTTGAAAAAGTTAAATTTGATATTGGTGCCAGTACATCCCAGGGAACCTCTAAAACCAATGGTTATCAGGGTAACATCACATATTCGTTAATGCAGAGCCATGGTGGAGCTTTATTCTACCCAGGCATCACTCTACAGAAGTGGCAAGAGAGTACGCTCAATAATCTGGTGGCTATTGACCGCTCTGGGCTGCCGCTGCACTATTTTCTTAATCCATCAACATTCCCAGACCTCCCAGCAGAAACTTTAAATCAATTAGCATTGTTAGTTCCCTATCGGTCAGTCACTACAACGTAGGTCATGACTGACCAATAGGAATCTCGCTAGAGAGGCCAATCTACTTCGAGTGAAACTAAAACAAGCCAATACACATTGGCGTGCAATCATTTGCAACAGCTGTGAAGCCTCGCAGCGCGGGTATTTAACAAGCAGCTGGTGCGATTGCACACTAGCTTTTTGCTTCGGAGCCAAGCACTTCGTATGCTGAACAGAGTGAATTTGAAAGCAAGCCTCTTCTGGATCTCTCCACTTTGGTGCGGGCGTGACGGCACAGCAGCGCGAGCGGTCTTTTTCTCTTCTCTCTCTCTCATCTTTGTTTGTTGTTTTAAAACAGAGCAAACAAAAAAGCTGTTTTCACGGCTGGTAAGGTGCGCGGTTAAAGCGCTCAACGGCCGTTTTTACGGCTGGTAAGGTGCGCGATTAAAGCGCTCAACGGCCGTTTTCACGGCTGGTAAGACCAGCGTGAGAGAATCGCGCACAGACAGGTGCACATTCCTGTCTGTGTTCGCCGTGACCGTTCCCCTGCGTGCTTCAGCACCAAGGAGAGCAGTCTCTAAAAGAGCTTACGCAGATAGTTTGCGTCTTTTTCAAGATGACATTCTATCTGTGTGTTTCTGGATGCGGTCGTTACCTGGGGTCGCGGGATGGTCACGATCGCTGCCTTGTGTGTCTGGGCCTCGAACACGCACAGGCAGCGTTCGTGGATGAGTCATGTACCCATTGTGGGAAGATGACCATCTCGGAGCTGAGGTCGAGACTCTCGTTCCTGCAAAGGGGCGGAGTCCCCGTGCCTGCACCTCGTTCCAACCCCCCTTCGCGGGTTGCTACGGGCAGTGACACGGGTGACCTGAGGATTACAGTGAGCGCGCTTCCTTCGGGGAACCAACCCCCTAGGAACCCTCACTCCTCTCATGCTCCGCAACCAGTTGAGCTGCCAACGGAACGTTCTGGACCATCCTCGAGATGTGTACCAGTCGTTTCGTTCGGCGCTCCCTGCGACGACCAGATGTCGATCGCTGCATCGGAGGGTGGGTCAGACCTCTCCTCGGACGACGGCTCAGAGCCGCTGCCTCCTTCGGGTGTGCCAGCAGTGCCCGAGTCGGACCCGGAGATGATGGCCATGCTTTCCCGGGCCGCCAACAGGATCGGGCTCGTGTGGAACCCTCCACCGTGTCCCGAGCCCTCGAGGTTGGACGATTGGTATCTCGGGGTGGCGCGCGCTGGTTCTCAGCAACCCACCCCAGTGCCTTTCTTCCCGGAGGTGCATGAGGAGCTCACAGGGACATGGACGGCACCTTTTACTGCCAGAAACCGTCTCGGTGGCTCCTCCTCCCTCACCACCCTTGATGGCGGGGCAGCTAAGGGATACACGCGTATCCCGCCAGTGGAACGGGCCGTTGCTATGCAACTGTGCCCTAACTCCACTTGGCGTGGAGAACCGTGTCTTCCTTCCCGGGCCTGTAAGTACTCGTCGGACCTGACCGGCAAAGCTTACAAGGCCTGTGGGGAAGCTGCCTCTGCCATGCACGCTATGGCGTTGTTGCAGGTTCATCAGGCCAAGGCACTGAAGGACCTGCACGAGGGTGGTCATGATCCACAAGTTCTCCAAGAACTTCGTGCCGCAACTGACCTCGCGCTTCGTGCGACGAAGGTCACTGCGCGGTCAGTGGGTCGTGCGATGTCCACACTTGTGGTCCAGGAACGCCATCTCTGGCTGTGTCTGGCTGACATGCGGGAGACCGACAAGATCAGGTTCCTTAACTCCCCCGTGTCCCCGACCGGCCTCTTCGGCGACGCGGTCGAGAACTTTGCCCAGCAGTTCTCGGCTGTACAGAAGCAGACTGAGGCTATCAGTCACATCCTGCCGCGGCGGTCAGCTGCTGCCTCCACCCCACCGCCCGCGGCTCCTCGGTCTGCTCGTCGCCGTGGGCATCCTCCTGCGTCTGCCCCTGCTCCCGCGCCGCAGCAGCAGCCTCCATCTAAACGGCGCCGTGGAGCCAGTCGCAGGCAGGGCGCCCCGCCCGTCCAGGCCCCCGCCAAGAGGGGCGGCAAAGCCAAGGGTAAGCGGCCCTAGGACGGGCGACCCAGAGATGGAAGGGACTGCTCTCCAGGAGACGATGACTGCATCGCTCCCTCCCCCGGAAGAGGGCCGGGTGGTAAATCCTTTGTTTCATTTTGTTTGTGTTCCGCCGCTGGCCTTAAAACCAGCGGTACCCAAATTCTCAATAAAAGAGCAGTTTCTATCATCTCTGGGTCCGAAGAAGACCCGGAGAGCAGTGGGGGGTTGGAATCCTCACCACTCTCATCCGCCTCTTCTTTCGCCAGCCGGCAGCTGTGTACGGTCCGAGAACGCCACCGAGCCGCCTCCCGCACCTCCTGCCCCGTGGAACCAGGTAAGTGCTGCACAGCACACTCAGACCCCGCTACGGGCCGCCTCCCAGAGAGAGCCTCCCGAGCCGCGTCCCTGTGTTCCACCTCGCTGCCCCACTCCGGGTACGCCTACGGTCCCTTTGGTCCCGCTTGTACGGTCTCTGCGAGCCTGGTTAGCGCTCCCCAGTCCGTCTCGCTGGCTCATTCGAACCATCAGGCTCGGCTATGCGATTCAGTTCGCCTGGCGTCCCCCCAAGTTTCGGGCCATCCACTCCACTACAGTGAGAGCAGCCGATGCCCATGTCTTGCGTGCGGAGATCGCAGTCCTACTGGCGAAGGATGCGATAGAGCCGGTCCCTCCAGCCGATATGAGGTCAGGGCACTACAGTCCCTACTTCATTGTACCCAAGAAAGGTGGTGGGTTATGACCGATCTTGGATCTGCGAGTTTTGAATCGGAGCCTCCACAAGCTACCGTTCAAAATGCTCACGCAGAGACGCATTTTCGAATGCATCCGTCCCCAAGATTGGTTTGCAGCGATCGACCTGAGGAACGCGTACTTTCATGTCTCGATTCTTCCTCGACACAGGCCATTCCTGCACTTTGCGTTCGAGGGTCGAGCATATCAGTACAAGGTCCTACCCTTCGGGCTGTCCCTGTCCCCCCGTGTCTTCACGAAAGTCACGGAGGGGGCCCTTGTTCCCATGAGAGAACAGGGCGTTCGCATCCTCAACTATCTCGACGACTGACTCATACTAGCACACTCTCGAGATCAGCTATGCGAACACAGGGACCTAGTGCTCAGGCACCTCAGCCAGTTGGGTCTTCAGGTCAACTGGGAAAAGAGCAAACTCTCCCCTGTGCAGAGGATCTCTTATCTCGGTATGGAGTTGGATTCGGTCACTCAGACAGCACGCCTCACAGAGCAGCGTGCTCAGTCGGTGCTGAACTGCTTGAACACGTTCAAAGGCAGGACGGCGGTCCCACTGAAATTCTTTCAGAGGCTCCTGGGGCATATGGCAGCAGCAGCAGCGGTAACCCCGCTCGGCCTGCTTCATATGAGACCGCTTCAGCACTGGCTTCACGGCCGAGTCCCGAGATGGGCGTGGCATCACGGCACTCACCGGGTGGCAATCACACCGGCGTGCCGCCAGACCTTCAGCCCGTGGTCAGACCCCTTGTTCCTGCGGGCAGGAGTCCCCTTGGAACAGGTGTCCAGGCATGCTGTGGTATTCACAGATGCCTCTGCCACCGGCTGGGGTGCCACGTACAACGGGCATGCAGTGTCAGGGGTGTGGACGGACCCCCAACTGCATTGGCACATCAATTGCCTCGAGTTGCTGGCAGTACATCTCGCTCTGAGCCGCTTGAAAAGGCCGCTACAGGGCAGGGACGTGCTGGTCCGTACGGACAACACGGCGACCGTTGCGTACATCAACCGACAAGGTGGTCTACGCTCCCGTCGCATGTCGCAACTCGCCCGCCATCTCCTCCTCTGGAGTCAGAAGCATCTGAGGTCGCTTCGAGCCATGTATGTCCCCGGCGTGCTCAACCGTGTGGCCGACGAGCTATCACGAGCTGTGCTTCCGGGAGAGTGGCGACTCCACCCCCAGGCGGTTCAGCTGATCTGGAGAGAGTTCGGGGAGGCTCAGGTAGACCTGTTTGCCTCCTCAGAGACCTCCCACTGCCAGCTGTTTTACTCCCTGACCGAGGGAACACTCGGCACGGACGCACTGGCTCACAGCTGGCCCCGGGGCCTTCGCAAATATGCGTTTCCCCCAGTGAGCCTACTTGCGCAGACACTGTGCAAAGTCAGGGAGGACGAGGAGCAGGTCCTTCTGGTGGCCACCCGGACTTGGTTCCCAGAACTCATACTCCTCGTGACAGTCCCTCCCTGGCCCATTCCTCTGAGGAAGGACCTTCTGACTCAGAGACGGGGCACCCTATGGCACCCGCGTCCAGACCTCTGGAAACTCCATGTCTGGTCCCTGGACGGGACGCGGAGGTTTTAGGTGACTTACCCCCTGAGGTACTTAACACCATCACTTCAGCACGGGCGCCGTCCACGAGACGTGTTTACGCCCTGAAGTGGAACCTGTTCGTCGAGTGGTGTTCTTCTCGCCGAGAAGACCCCCGAAGATGTCCGGTAGGGTCTGTGCTTTCCTTCTTGCAGCAGGGGTTGGAGCGTAGACTGTCTCCCTCCACCCTCAAAGTACATGCTGCCGCTATTTCAGCTTATCACGACCACATAGATGGCAAAGCAGTTGGAAAGCACGACCTGGTCGTCAGGTTTCTTAGGGGGGCGAGACGATTAAATCCTCCTCGACCCCCCTCCATACCCTCTTGGGATCTTTCCCTGGTGCTTCGAGCACTTCAGGATGTTCCCTTTGAGCCTCTGCAGTCAGTAGACTTAAAGCTTCTTTCCATGAAGACTTTGCTGCTGGTTGCACTGGCCTCTGTCAAGAGGGTAGGAGACCTGCACGCATTTTCGGTCTACGAATCGTGCCTAGAGTCCTCCCTGCCCAAGGTTCCTACCACTCCCTTCAAAGACCAGGTAGTGAACCTGCAAGCGCTGCCTTTGGAGGAGGCAGACCCAGCCCTGGCTTTGCTCTGTCCCGTTCGCGCTCTGCGTATGTACGTGGACAGAACTCAAAGCGTCAGGACCTCAGACCAGCTCTTTGTCTGTTACGGAGGCCAGCAGAAGGGAAAGGCTGTCTCCAAGCAGAGGATGGCCCACTGGATAGTGGATGCCATCGCCTTGGCTTACCAAGCACAAGGCGTGCCCTGCCCGCTCAGGTTGCATGCACACTCCACGAGAGGTGTTGCATCCTCCTGGGCGCTGGCACGTGGCTCCTCGCTAACAGATATCTGTAGAGCTGCGGGCTGGGCGACACCTAACACGTTTGCTAGATACTATAGCCTACGTGTAGAGCCGGTCTCCTCCCGTGTTCTCACCCTAGACGGGTAGAAGCACTGAGAGGTCTGGCTCTGTCGGCTTGCTGCACCCTACTGTGCACCCTTATTGCTCCAGAGTAAAACCTGTCGAGTCCTCCAAAACCCCTCGGCCCGGACTTGGCGGAGCGCCCGGCGCCAGGCCCTTATCCGCTGAATCCTTGAGAACCGGATCTGGGCTGGGTTCCATATGTGTGACCCTACGGGGATCCCATATGTGTATATTTCCACGGCTGCTCCTATCGGAAGCCCGTGTCTTTCCCTTGGGCTAAGTCACCCATTATTTCATATGCAGTACAGCCTTCGGGCTAGTCCATATGCATTTCCACATAACTCTTTGAAGAAGTGGCTTCCGCAGCGTTCCTTCCTAAACAGAAAGGGCACGCTTTCCCAGTGTTATCCAATATCTCACTGTATGGGTTACCACGGAACAACAGTGTCAGAATCACTCTGTGTAAGCCTCCGCCTATCGTCCTTCCAGGCAAGAAGGTGTAGAGGCTTGCACGGGGGCGCTGGATGGGGTGCAGCGGCTGTGGCGCTTTGGTAGGGATTCCTATTGGTCAGTCATGACCTACGTTGTAGTGACTGACCGATAGGGAACGTCTCGGTTACATATGGTAACCCTCGTTCCCTGAGGGAGGGAACGGAGACGTAGGTCCCGTCGCCACATCTGCTGCCGCCCGCCGGGGCGGCCAGCTTTTTCAGGCTTGGCTCCTCAGCAAAAAACTAGTGTGCAATCGCACCAGCTGCTTGTTAAATACCCGCGCTGCGAGGCTGCACAGCTGTTGCAAATGATTGCACGCCAATATGTATTGGCTTGTTTTAGTTTCACTCGAAGTAGATTGGCCTCTCTAGCGAGATTCCTATTGGTCAGTCATGACCTACGTCTCCGTTCCCTCCCTCAGGGAACGAGGGTTACCATATGTAACCGAGACGTTTCTCAGGCTGCAGAGAAATACTATAAAGTAAACACCATTCCAGGGTGTATAAATCCAGATTCCAAAAACTTCAACTTTCAGGCAAATGTAGATGATGCTTCTTGTGATGGTCCAGTCACTAATTTTAGCTTTGGTGGCATTTACCAACAATGCACTTCATTGACAACTGATGGAAATACTATCTGTGATGAGACAGCACAGAAAAACCCAGCCACTGGTGATTATTCTTGCCCTTCACAGTACAACACCACCCTGTTACGCTCTGAGACAGTAGAAAGAGGTTATACTCGTAATGTGTGCCAAAAGTCCTGTCGTTCATGTGGTTTCTTATGGTTGTCTACTTGTTGTGACCCAATATGTAGTG
Organism: Gila orcuttii; assembly: GCA_026230005.1. Taxonomy (NCBI): domain Eukaryota; kingdom Metazoa; phylum Chordata; class Actinopteri; order Cypriniformes; family Leuciscidae; genus Gila; species Gila orcuttii. Next base: position 24,280,922 of record JAPDVR010000015.1, read on the forward strand.
ATGTTTTTTATGTCCGTCGTGCAAAAGTAGACACCTACTGGTGTTCCACAACTCAGAAAACACCTTTGAATTCTGGATACCTCTTTGGAGGTCTATATGGACCATCTTTGCAAAACCCATTTACCAAATCTTACAGCTGTCCTCCAAATTTTTTTTTGTCCAGAAATTTTTGTGTAGTGACATGAAGGTTTGTCTGAGCAATGATTATGTGACAGCAACAAAATCCTCTGTGCCTTTTGGTGGTTTCTTCAGCTGCCAGTCTGGCAATCCTTTTGCAATGGGTCAATCTCGCTGTCCACCTCAGTTCAGCCAAAATCGTGCTGCCATTAGTGATGGCTGTCAGATATTGTACTGTGTCCAGTCTGGTGTGTTCAGTGGTGGTCAGATAAAACCTGTCCGCCTCCCACCATTCACAAGCCCACCACTTGTTGGCATGACTGCGACAAACTCTGTAGCTATAATGCCAGAAGGTAATCTTTCCTGGGTGTGAGTCTGAGAAATAAAGACTTGGCAACTGGCAAATCCTGTTGTTAATCAAATGTTTGGTAAAGGTCTTGAGGAGAACAGGCTGGTGTAACCTATGGTCTGATAGATTTGATTACACTGGTGTCAGGAACTCTGTATTCAAATGAGGTGTTCTTACTTTGAGATGTGGTTTGGAGTGTGGCCCAAATTGAGAATTGCATAAAGAGTCAGAAAGATCAAAAAGTGAGAATACTAATTTCATTATTTTACATTCCATATAAATTAAGTTCTTTAGCATACGCTTTTATTCAAAGCTACTTAGGAATGAGGAAATTGTGTACTGTATCTGTAATCAAATCACATTGTATTGGCATGTGGTGATGGTATCAGGAATGTGCTTTTTTTTCTCCCTTCTCATTATTATCATTATCCTAAGCAATATTGATTTAAATTTAATGAATGAACAAACAAAACAATAAATATATATATATCCTGCATGACTTCCTGATTGAACTGTTTTTTGTGCATTTTCTAAAAGCAAGACTCCATTATAAGTTTTTTTTTTCACAATTCCTCCAGAACACTTTCATCACACATTTATTTTTCTTCTGTGCTCAAGCCACATTACAGCCCATTTATTTAGTGTAATCTTGTACTATCGAAAATATTTTGAGATGGATGAACTCTAGAACTTACAGCAAGTGGTTATTTTTTTGTAAGTGTAGCGCCCCCAACGGTTGTTTATGGGGGAAGGCTAACCTGAGTTCTTTTAGAACCAATATCCTCAAATTATATTATTATTTAAGGGCAAATGATTAGTCAGGTTGCTGTTGTTCTCAAATAAACCCACAGTTATAAAATGGAAATGGAAATGAAATAACAATAGCACCAACAATTGAAACAAATGGCCAAGCCTTTTACTGAATATAAAATAAAATAATCACACAAGAATTGGCAAACAACCAAAAGATGATTGATAGTGTAATTCCAAAAACTAAATTCCTAAAAAATCAGTTTCCACACGAACAGCAACCAGAAGAAGAAGAGGAGAAGGTCACTGAGATACCTTTTTAACTTCTGTGGAGGTCACACCTCTTAAGTTTGGCTTGACCAATGAGAAAGGTGCAATTTTCAAGCGGGAAAGGTTTCTTCGTTTAGAAGCTCATATCAACAGCTAAATACCGTTTTGTCTGCTGCAGTATAAAACTGTAATTTAACAGCAGAGCTGTAGCTGACAAAACAGTATTTAGCTGTTAATTTACAAAACAGCATCATACCGTATTGTTACAGTATGATGCTGGCAACCACAGCTGCCATTAGTTTAACTCTTTTTTTAGCAGGATTCTTTTTTACAGTGTGGCTAGAACAATGTAGGCTAAGAACAATGCTGTTTACAATTAAATATCTCTAAAACAAAGTGCATGTTTATTTTAACCAAAACCAATAGCTCAAGTGTAGTGCCAAATGTTGTTATATCAGATGAAATGCTACAAGTTGTATCTGAATATAAGTACCTTGGAGTTGTGATTGATTTCAGACTTTCTTTTAAGGCTCAAGTTAATAAGGTCTGTAACCGGGTCAAATTTTAGATCTATACCAGATTATATGTCAACAGAGGCCGCTATGTTGTATGTACATTCAATGATTATCTCTCATATCACTTATTGTCTAACAACCTGGTCACAATCGAGTACAAATCGAGCGCAGCGTTAGTTCAGGAAGGCCACGTAGGCATATATAGGCTGCGATCCGCCCCAACCACTACCATTCTCCTATTAGACCGGGAGGATATATATATATATACACACACACATGGCATTACTGCTCAGTAAGCATGCTCAAACTGCTCACACCCCTCCCGCCCTCACTACTGTAAGTATCAAGCATATTACTGTGCACCTTCTGGCTGTCGTCTTCTTTTGTTTCAGATTACCAAGGTGTCCCGCAACGTCTACATGTTAACACTGTTTTGCTTTAAAGACATTACTAAAGTGTTTTAATCATCTGTATATCACTCTAGCTGATGTTTCTATGGGGGGGGGGGGGGGGGGGGGGGTAATGCTTAAGCTCTGTATGCCATTAATCATGGTCATGGAGCAAGAACACCCATAAGGAACCATACCGCCAAAGATAAATTGTTTAATAAACTCAAGTAACTTGCCAAAGTGGTCCTGTCTGAGCTACTCTAAAACCATTGGAGTCTCTGTATAAACAATCACTAACAAAATCTCCTCCTTGAGTAGCACAATATATGTTTAGACAACATTTTCTGTTAGTGTATTTTAGCATGATTTCCGCATGGAATCATGTACTTGTTTTTTTTTTATTTGATAATGTGCTTTTTTTCTCTTTTCTTCTTTATCTTTTGTGCATGTGTATTAATGTAAGATGCTTTATTTTTAGGGTGCCTTTTTAACATTCTGTCAAGGGTCTACAGTTGAAAAATAGCCTTTTTTGGCATATTCTGGCACATTTACATCTATGTTTATTAATGTGCCCTGCCCCTGTAAACAAATAGAGTAAAGTAAAATAATGTAAACAGAGACTGCAAGACTGGAAAGAAGTCATCAAAGCCATATTTGCTTTGTTTTAAAAGCAATTGTTGTATAGTATGATTTTACAGTGTACTATATTTTGCTGTTTTTTCCTCCCCTTTATTATTTGTACTTGTGTGTGTATATTTTATTATGTCATTGGTCTCTTTGTAGAAGCAGCTGTCTTGTTAATAAAAAAAGATACAGAAATAAAATAAAAGCAAATTTTGTTTTTAACAGTTAAGACAATCATCTTTATTTATATAGCACGTTATACAATACAGATTATTTCAAAGCAGCTTTACAGTGATAAACTGGAAGATAATGATCAATAATGCAAACACAATTCAATTCTGTAAGATTCACCTCTAAGACAGTAGTGTCATTATTTAGCTGAAGCCAGTTCAGTAATTGTGTATGTTAATCAATTATACAATGAGTTCAATTCAGCTGTAAAGCAGCCCTGCAGAAAACAGTGATGTCATTATTCAGCTCAATAAAAATCTTGACAAACATTATAAGTGGATCTTAGTGGGATTATAAAAAAGAATGACATGATCCCTTTAAATAAATGCTTTCAAAGAATAGAAAAATTAGGTGCATGATAGCCCTCTCCATGGTTGTTTAAAAAAAAATGTGCGCATGTGGAACGAGTCAGCCAGTTTTCATTTCCTTTCTTGTAGGAAAGATTCAGGTCTCAAATCTTGAAAAATTAAGGAATAGTTACCCAAAAACTAATTCTTTCACTTAAAAAAATTATATCATTATTTACTCACCCTTATGTTGTTCCAAACTCATATAGTCATTTTTTGTCAGTTTGAATTGAAAAGGCAAAGCCCTATTTTTGTGCTTCCTGAAATAAAACTCTTTAAAATCTCAATCTTCATGCTGCAAACTTCAGTGCACAGTAGAATGTCTAAACATAACGCAATAATAAATGAGACTACAGCCTGTGGACAAAAACAGTAATAATAATAAAAAAATTTGTGCATGGCACCCCCATTGGTTATTTGAGGTAAATAAGCTATTATTGTATTATTAGAAAGATTTAGGTCGATCTTGAAGCTTATAATTCCCCCCTAAAATTTTTATTATTATTTTTATTATATATAATACTGGGCTGCCGCTACACTATTTTCTTCTTTTCTTATTTTCTCACTATTTTATTTTCTTCTTAATCCATCAACTTTCCCAGACCTCCCAACACCAACAGTAAGCAAAATGGCTTCATCGGTTCGTAAGGCTGCAGAGAAATACTATAAAGTAAACACCATTCCAGGTTGTGTAAGTCCAGATTCCCCAAATTTCAACTTTCAGGCAAATGTAGATGATGCATCTTGTGAGGGTCCAGTCACCAATCTTAGCTTTGGTGGCATTTACCAAAAATGCACTCCATTGACATCAGATGGAAGTGCCATCTGTGATGAGACAGCACAGAAAAACCCAGCCACTGGTGATTATTCTTGCCCTCCAGTTTACTATCCCACCTTATTACGCTCTGAGACAGTAGAACGAGCCCACCATTCACAAGACCACCAATGGTCAGTATAATTGCCAGCCACAAATACCGTACAGTAGCTGTAATGACAGAAGGGGATCGTTCTTGGGTGAAAGTTGGACAAACTAAGATGTGGCGACTGGTAAAACCTGGTGAGATTTACTAAATGGAATTAGTATCAGAGTAGGGAGAAAAGGCTGGTGTAGCTGTTGGTGTAATGGTTCTAGTTGCTCTTGTGGTTGCAGGAAGTGCGTTTTTAATGAAAGAAAGGAGATCTTCTGGTCTCAGGGTAAGCAGAAAGTATGAAGAGCTTTAGAATGTGGCCAAAATTAGGTGGTGTAGAGTAAACAGTATGGGGAATTAAAACACCAATCAATTATGTTTTCTAGATAATTGCTTTTTACTTAAGTGTTTGGTGTAGCCTTATAAGTGAAGTGATGTAAGCTAAATTGTAATCAATTTAGACCGTGACTGCAAAAAAAAAAGTGTAATACAATTTCATATTTTCTTTATTTATCATCTTACTATTTGACAGAGGTGTAGTGTCTTGAAAGGTTTAAAATTTTTACCTTTTTACTGCATACATAAATATTACTCCCTTTTACTAGTACCTCTTTTTAAACTGTTTTCAGAAACGAGTTTTTTAATTTTTTATTGAAGTGATCTCAATTTCTGTTCAAATGTTCAATGGCTTTGACTACTTTTTCAATGTTTTTATGGATACATGTGCAGATATTTTAGATTTTAAGGAATCATTTTTAAGTAAATTAAAATATTTTTATTTAGAAAAACATAATATAAGGACAAACACGCAGAACACGTGATAATTATACGATAAGGTACAAGTGTAACCAGTTTAACAGAATTTAACAGTTATTTACAGTAGTGCCTTACAGCAGGTCTGCAATCTGGAACCAATTCGCCAGTCCAGTGGGGGCTAGACTCACTGGTAGGTTAAGTACAGTCATTCAGATGCACAAAAGACATAGTGAGGAAGATTAACAAGTACTTCAGGTGATCCAGAGTAATACAGTCTCCTCTATGGCCAGAACATTTGTCCAAGATTTGTGTGTATTTAATAACTGACCTCAAATATTTGAACATTTGAAAAAGTGCCAGTCTTCACCAAATCCCCCAAGAAGTAAGCTGGTAATCAAAAGTTCAGGTTTATAGTTTCAGGTTGCTGTTTGCACTTGATGAGTGGAGGGAAATCCACAAGCAGCTATCGCTCCAGGTTCTTTAGGTTTCAAAGACCAAGTGAAACTTTGAGCAGCTCTGCCATTTGTTCAGTCATAGCACCGTCCTCACCTGAACAAAGCGACAAAAGTTTATTAAAGAGACTTTAATCTATAGTGTTTAACTAAATTGGTGAGCAAGTAAACATTTTCAAATTTGTGACCTGTGGGTCTGATAGAGTTTGTGTGCAGACACTCACCTTCATCAGTGGTCATGTCCTGTTCCAATTTTAGCTTCTCCTGTCCAAAACGGAGCATGCTGGCCTCAATCGAGTCCCTGCTGATGAGCTTGATCACCTGCACTGTTCTGCAATGAAAAAAACAACATGAGGAACTAAATTTCCTTCTTTGTTCATGGTGATCTCCATTTCATTGTGTTGACACTAACCTGGTTTGCCCCATTCGGTGACAGCGGTCCTCTGCTTGTTTATCATTAAATGGATTGCAATCAATATCATGCAGTATAACTGTGTTAGCTGAGGCCAGGTTGATGCCCTGGCCACCAGCCCGGGTCGACAGAAGGAACACAAAGATCTCAGGACTTGTATTGTATTTGTCAATGAGACCAATCCTAGAGAAACAAAGAGGGTTGATTTAACATTAGTTCAGATAGGCAGCAAAATAGGGCTGAGCGATATGGGCAAAAATAGTCAAAATATTTTTTCTGTATCATACGTTATCGTATATTATATATTTAGTATATGTATGTATGTATGTATGTATATGTATGTATATATATATATATATATATTTTTTTTTATCACAATATTAATTTATTTGTTAGACCTTGAGAATGTGTAAATATATAAACTTATTTGTTCATAATTAAACTCCACAGAGTAGCTATATCTATGAAATCCATCTCATTTACCCTAAATTCATTTTTTTTCTTTCATTTTTTAGGGGGATTGTGTGTTTTATTATTTAATGCAAATTTACATAAACTTTAACAAGTTCATCAAGCTTAAAATGTAATCAGATAAAAATATAACAATTAATTTTCAACAAAACATTGCATTTTAATTTTTTTGTCAAATAAGATGCTGCACAACAGAACTGTATAAATTTAAAACAAGGATGAAAAAAGATCTTGGTATGATATTCCTTAGAAATAATAATAATATTCTTATTATTAATTTGTGAAGTACATTTTAGTATACAGCAGTGATATATTTGTCATCAAGTTAAACCAAACTTTTATTTTGATTTTGGTTGTTTCTTGTGAAGATCTTTCAGTTTCATTGTGTATTTGAAGGTAGTTTTTCTCAAATGAAATTGTGAAAAGCTTGAGAAGTGACTCTCAAACCAGCTCTGGAGATAAGTTCATGCGTTTATGTCCTTATAAGACTGCAGATGCTGAAAACACCATGAGCATCACGTGTGTGAGTTTGTCTATCTGACAAAAAACATGCTAGTGATAGGCTGTTAGATTAATCCATAGAGTAAAAATGTCCAGAGCTTATCGTTATCGATGTAAATTTGATCGCAATCTTGATACATCACAGTTTATCGCCCAGCCCTAGAGAAAAATCAAGATATTATGGCACATTCAACTCAAATCGGTTTAGTTGTTCTAGATTTTTTTGTTTTTAAATTTTGGGACATCACACACAAAGCACAGTAGCATGAACAACTGTCTTAATTGAGTTATCAAAAAACGAATCATCACATGTTGCTTTCACTATGAACTGACTGGTGAGTGAGAAGTAGTAATATTTGAGTTTATAGCCATATCAGCGACTGGTGAGTGAGTAAACATTTTCAATTTTCCTCTTTTTGTCATGACCAAGTAATCGCTGCCACAGTAAATGTAGATACAAAATATATTTAATTAAAATTTACTGTATGAACAAACACATTTTATTACTTGCCAAGTGACAGCGAGGATGGTCGGTCCTGAAGATTAAATATAAATTGAGAGCACGAGCAGTGCAAACAAAGTGACATAAGGTACTAAAGCCCACCTCTCCGCAATGGGAGTAGAACCATCTAGTCGAACAAACTGATGATCAAGGTTCTTAAGCAGAATCTCCACAATGTCCAGCACCATGGTGAATTGACTGAAAAGCACAACCCTGTCACCCTTGGGGTAAAATAAAATTATTTTAAACACATTAGCAGCAATAAACCACAAACTACACCTTTGAGTGACACATCAAAGTGAACCATGAGACTTTTTAAACAGCATCAAGACAAACCTTTTCTTTGAGCTCGGCGAGTGTCTTGGTTAAGAGCGCAAACTTCCCAGAGTCTAAGATGAGCTCTTTATTCAGCTGAAAATTGCTAATGGAGCCGTACTGCTTACATAAATTATGCAGCTCAAAATCAGACATCACTTCCATGTCCTCCTGGATCAGCGCAGGGTCGGCATCATAATGTGACGGCTCCTAACATAAGCAGAACCATGTCAGCTCAACAACAGTATGCAATACAACAGTGTTCTCAACCTCTGTGACTCCAAGGTACAAAATTCAAAGGCCCCATGACCTTATCAAATGTTTGTGATTAAATGGATAAGGATTTTTACAAATGTTTTATTTACTTTCTAGCCAATTAAACGTTTTATAGCTTAGCATATCTATATCTCTATATATATCTATATACATACACATATAAAAAAAAAAACATTTTTTAAATGCCCATTCTCCAAAAAAAAAAAAAACATTTATATGTTGTTTTAACCTATTGTAATGCTCGTTTCATCTTATTTTTTTTTAAAATAATCTTAAGTCCCCTTGGATGTTTGCTAAGGGCCTCCTTCCAAGGTTAACAACCACTACAATATAGCTACGTGCTACACTAAAGAACCAATAAGCTCCCTGTGCTGAATCCATGGTGAAATATGTTTTTAGACCTACAGTCCAATCTTTATTGTTCAGCCTCCCTTACACATTAATCTCCCAGTCCTCACCTTAAGCATGGCTTTACTCATGGCAGCCAATTTGTCACTGGTGTAGTACTGGCGGTGCAGCAACGGATGATTAGCCATCTTTCTCAGCTGCATCATCACATTACAAAGCTCCCGCTCTGAGGACAAAGAGATGAGTGGAAGTGTGAGACAGGTGCTCAGAGATAGGAAAACAGTTTTCAACATTCCCATTTTGTTTACAGATCCTCCTGAGAGGGAACCAGTACTTCTTGACAGCCAGTGTATTTGTCAGATAAATAAATCTGAATACAATATAGCCAAACTAAAATACATTGTGCAGTACTTCTAGACAGCATGTTTGCATAAAAACTGAATAGCACATACTGTCTCCATTTGGAGTCTTCTTGAGTCTTTTGAAAAGTTTGTCATACAGCTTCTGCTGGGCGTCACTCATGGGACACATTTCAATTTTTTCCACTTTTGATGGAAGCTGTTTCAACACCTAGAATGACATTTGCAAAGTCAAACAATAAATATACTGGTCACATAAAATTCTATCAATATTTTCACCAAAGAGGCCAATGTAGATACATTTTATTTTGATGGATGACCAATTCTGTGAGATTTTCTCAGTAATGAATCAGTCCCGCAATACAGGTCTCTCTGTGCCAAGAAATAGTAACTTAATACATATCAAAGATCGAATTATAATCACACTGGGGGAAAGAAGGGTCTACCTCACGCTTGACTCGTCTCAGGATAAATGGCTTCATGATAAGTTTAGCCTGTGCGATTCTCTCCTTGTGAAAACGGCTTTCCTCTTCTGACGACCTCTGAAAAAGCAGATAGTCTGCGTGAGAGTGCGTTCCTTCTAGGTATATAATTACTTTTTCCTCAAACTGGGCAGCATTTAGATACATTTTTGAAAGAGATGGCACATATAGTATTACTTCGACATAATCTGTGTACTGTCTATACCGTAGAGAACATTTTGGAGATCTGTGAGGTGCTGCTAGAGAACATAGAGGGCATGATGAAGTTCAGCAGGGACATGAGCTCCAGCAGGTTGTTTTGTAAAGGTGTTCCAGTCAGCAGCAATCTGTGCTCAGCCTGTAGAAGACAGACACAAATGACCATGTACAACTAAGAGATATACACAAACAACTCTTCTAATAACCCCCTAAAATAACCCAAAAGAGGGAAAATGGCAGGGAAGAGCTTGTGTTTAAAATGTATTTACAATGTTTACAGCACAGAAGATTGCTTGTACTGACATTGATGGCCATGAGGTGGCGGTAGCGCAGCGAGTTCATATTCTTTAGCATGTGGCCTTCATCAAACACTGCATACTTCAGCCTTAGCTTGCGGAACAGACTGCGGTCATGATCATTCCCTATTGTGAGATTGTAGCTAATACAGATGAAACAAGACAAAAAAGGACAGGCAAGTGTTAGAACCACTGAATACAACTGATTTTCATAAATACAAGTCTGGTGTTTTTTTTACACTCAGTGCAACAATGCATAAGTACGATATCACAATTCGCAGAGTCATCTTATACTTACGTGGATACTATGATGTTGAATTCAACCAAACCACTGAGGATGTCTTGTCGCAAATATCTGCGGTCTTCCACAGACCCTATAAGTTTAAGCACAAAAGAAAAAAAAGAATTCTGTATTAATTTATGGTGGGGTCTGAGAACACAGTGAAAATCTAGGATTTAATAATACAATTTATTCCTTGAAAATATTTTTATAATTGAACAACTAAATAATAAAAATTTCACTTGCCTGGAAACTAACTCACCATAGTAAATAAGAACTTTGAGACTAGGACACCAAAGACCCAGCTCACGAACCCAGTTATCTGCAAAGAAAAATGGTGAAATCATCATCTCATGCAGCACTTCAGAGCATAGTTCAGTTGCTACATTTCCATGAAATAAGTGTCACTTACCCAGTGTGGACGAAGGTACGGTAATAAGATGAGGGCCCTTGATTCCTTTTTCATACAAATGAGCCAGGAAAGAGATAGCCTGAATGGTTTTACCCAGCCCCTGTGCAAAGATCAAATTACTTAAAACCAATATAGTCCTTTGCCTAAAAGGAATCAGTAACCTCCTTGGATCATTTCACCTCACCATATGAACTGAAGAGGACAGCGACTCACCATTTCATCTGCTAGGATGCCACTCAGCTTGTGCTGGTGCAGAAGAATCAGCCACTTCAAGCCAATCAGCTGATATGGCTGTAGGTTTAATCTAACAAAAAAAAAAAATTCCATAAAAAAAAAAAAAAAAAATGAAATAACCTGATATTTTAGGTGTGATAATGAGAACAGATAATGAGCTCACTTGCTGTTCAGGACTTTAGGTTGCTTGATGGAGCCCATACCCGCTTCTATGACCTGTGTGACATCTTTAGTCATTTTTTGTGCAATCTTCTCACATCTTCCCATAAGGTCTCGAACCACTTGCCTCTCCTTAAGCACCACCTTGCAGCCATGTACCAGGTCTATAGACAGCCCATTATCCTTATAGAACTGCTCTTTCTAAAAGGAAGAGAAATACAATTAGAGATTTTCCACCATTGGGTCAAGTAGTTAATGTAACTGAATAGTGATAGAAAGATTGTTTTATTTAATGCCATGTCAGCATCTAAGGCTATTTTCATGGCAAGATTTCAATAACAAAAATCCAAATATCATATAAATACAATAAAACCAAACAAACAAGTCATATTACATTTGTTTTTAAATGAATATATGACAACAAAAAAAAAAAATCCAAAATCTTTTCAGGCATAATTTGACTAAAGTCCTTAAGTGAAATAACTTCATAAAAGAGCATTCTACTTGTATTATACCCAGGACAGTCCAATAAAATATGTTTAACAGAGAGGGGAATCTTACAAAACATGCATAAAATTGGGACTTCACCTTGAAGCAAAAAAGCTCGAGTCAAACTTGTATGACCTATACGACATCTGGTGAATACCACTTGATCAGATCTAGTTTTAAGAGTGATTAAAAGTCGGTTTGAAATTTCCAGATGAATTTCATATAGCTTATTATTCTTGCACGTGTTCCACTCCTCTTGCCACTTATCTAATATATATACCGATTTATAATAGGTCTGATATCTGAGGGAGGAATTTAACTGAATAATGACAATCTATACCAAATGGGGCTTGATGATAGCCTGGCTAACGTCAGACCTTGAGACGTGGGTCTGGGAACCACATGTTCATATTCTCGTATTTGATGCGTGGTTTACGAATGCCCAGAGCCGTTTATTGGGTGCTATGAATGTCTATCAAATGCGCCTGTACGTAGCTCATAGCCAATCGTTTCAATTATACCAGATGACGTATGTAGAGCGACAGAAATTAGACGAGCAAGACGATGGTTCAGAGATTTAGGTGTACACAATGGCGTTCAGCGACTATTGACTATAGGCTGCATCGAACGGTAACTTCGCGTCTGCTGCCATGTTGGATCCATAGGTATAAACAAACTGCTTCGGTGTGTCGCATAGACGACGTCATCGTCTTGCTGCTCCCTCCCCGTTCTGTGATTGGTCCCCTCGCTGAGGCGAAAATCTGGTCCATGGAATCCAGGCTTCCTAGCAGCGTTAATAAAATCGCGCTGCTCGCAAGGCAGCATGGGGAAACCCAGGTTTTAGGTTTCCTTTGTCATGTCACCCAATGTCATTCCATCAGCACGAATCACCTGTCCTGACTACGGATAGCAAACGGTGCCAGGCATTTAGTGCATGGAATGGATTGGTGATTTCCCATTTTGTTACCAAATAATTTTGAAGTAGTGTGACAGATTTTGCTTTAATAATTAGATAAAACTCTGCTAAATTTTTAAATCTGTCAGCAGACAGAAATACTCAGAATAAAATAAAAACAGCTGAGCCAAAAACAGGATTTTACCCGAGTTTAAAGGTGCTCTAAGCCAGTGGTTCTCAATCCTGGTCCTGGGGACCCACAGCTCTGCAGAGTTTGTATGACTCCCTCATTTAACACACCTGATTCAGATCATCAGCTCATTAGGAAGGAGTTCTATGAACTGAACTGGGTGTGTCAGATAAAGGAGACATATAAAATGTGCAGAGCTGTGGGTCCCCATGACCAGGATTGAGAAGGACTGCTCTAAGCGATGTCCCACGTTTTTTTAGGCCAAAACATTTTTTTTTTCACATACAGCAAACATCTCCTCACTATCCGCTAGCTGCCTGTGCCCTGAACACACTGTAAAAAAACGCGGTCTCTGCAGACACCCCAGGCTCCAAAAACAAACAGGGCTAACCTGCACCACGAAACATAAACTGTTCCAGCCAATAACTGACAAGAATGATTGGGGGGTTAGTGCACGGATGAGGAGGAGGGAGGGTCTAGCTAGCCTCCGTTTTGTTTGACAATACTTTAAACGTCAACAAGTGACGTCACCCGACATCGCTTAGAGCACCTTTAATGAATCTTTGAATATGAATAACTGCCTAAGCAGCCAAAAGATCTAATGCCCTTTGAGGAATTCATTCTACCACAATAACATAATTGAGAATGACAGTTAACATGTCAGTACAGAGAGCACATTAAATTCTTACCACATCTTTCCAATTGTTGAAAGGCCTCAGCGAAATGATCTTCTGGGCTTTTTTGATCGAGCAGCCAGATATCAGAGCAAGCTCATCTAGGGAAGCCTCTTGGAGAAACTTAATGATCTTGTCCTGAATACTGTCACAGACACTGTCCTCATCCTCCGAGTCCAGATCATCAGAGATACTCTCAACGTCACTGTCAATCTCATCTTCGTTCTCAGATGCACTGATGTCATCAAGAGGCAATTCATCGCCCCTCTTCCGTTTAAAGGATGCATTCTTGGTTGTGCTTTTGCTGAATGCAGATTTGTGTGTTTTTGGAGTAGACACACTCGAGACTTTTGACATGGGAGATGGTGCTGCTGTCAGCCATCTTGACAGACTAGACGAGCTGTTGGGCTTTTGTAGAGTCTTGTCATTTTTTCCCCTGGAGTAAGAAGATTTTGACTCTTGCTTTCTCTGATCTTCTGGTGAACTTGAATCTTAAAGTGATAAATCATGGATGGCTTTTAGTCAATTCATTCTCACATTGAAATTTCAATTTGGACTAAAATTAAATCTTCAAATGTAGCCAAAATGTAGCAGTAACAAATCACCTGTTGATGAAAACACAAGCAGTGATCCCAATGCATTGTCATAGTCCCAGTCATGCTCTCTCAGGACTTCCCTCAGGACCTGTTGGAGAAATTGAAGACACAAACTTTCCAGAACATCCCAGTGCTCTTGCGTCATGACTTCAGTATGGCTTCAAACCTTTAGCCTACCTCTTTTTCGATATCAGGTAGTTTCTTGTTCATCTTCTTCAATAAATCCTCCTGCCTCTCTCTGCTTGGCTCTTGACTCTCCTCATCCTCCGAATCTTCATCCTCCTCAGATTCCGAATCTGAACCCTAAATCAGAGTCAACAACCATTTTAAAGGAAGTTTTCCATATTAACCAAGTGAGAAAGATGTCAGGTTGAAAACATCTGATTCAAAAGATCTTACCACAATTTTTCTCCTCTTCTTTGGTTGATCATCATCATCATCATCATCATCATCATCATCATCGCTATGTCCCGCTTTGCCTTTCCGTCTACCTGAATCTGCATTAATAAAACAGCTTTGTTTGAAACTTAAGTTCATAAATACAGTACCTCAATTATAAATCGCCTTTAATCTGCACAAACTAAAACTATAAGCACCTTGGTGCAGCATATGAAATTATGGTATTAAAAATGTAAAGAACCTAAATATGTACTGAATACAAACACATATATACAATTATATATATATATACACACACACACACACACACACACACAGCAGTTATATCTGCAGATGCTGCGGATAATCCACGGGTTGGGCTGGTCAAGTAATAAAAAAAAATAACATTCCAAAAATTGCGGATGGGTCATGGGTGGATGAGAGACAAATCATTAATGTGTTGATTTTAATAAAGACACAGAACTCTCATTTATATACCAAATAAATAATTATAAAAGTAGAAAACAAGGTGAAGTTCTTTTCATTTCTAAAGTATTTAAGATTATTTATTATATAAAGCTCCTTTTGTCAATTTTTCAGAATAACTACACATATATATAAAATAAAAACACATTTACCTTCATCCCCATAAACCATTAAACAATGTGCTATAGCTCCCTCCAGTGTGCTGGTGCTCTCAACCACCTGTCACAACAAAGTTGCATAACAGTATAAAATTCACAATGCAAACAGTATAAAATTCATTTGCTTTAAGTACTGTTACACCAAAGAGGGACTCTTTACCTCAAGTAGATCTTTCTTAGTCTTCTGAGGGAAGATCTCCAATAGTTTGATGATTCTGTCCTCCATGTCCTTGTTCATCTGGTGCTTGGAGTCTGTTGAATCCCTGTGAAGTAATTGTGTGTCAGTTGCACTTATTATAGACTATATGGGTTTCAATAGAAAATTCATTATTAACAACCCTTGTGGAATGACCAATAAGCTTCAGATTTCAAGAAAATGTTAAGCAGTTTAGAGAAGACGCGTTACAGGCTCACTTATGACTAACTCAGTCTTGCTTACCTGCCCATCTTGACAACTTTGTCATCAGCAAATACATCCTCCAATGTGTGTCTTGATGTCTTGCCTGATGAACATCGACCATCTGTCTTTCTTTGGTGGGCTGGAAAATAGAATTTTATTCACTGAATCAAGACAACATTTTAGTTGAATTCACCATCCTGTCATATTACAAAGATAGAGTCACAAAATCCTAAATATACCGCAAGATAGGGTTTGATTGATGACAGTTCAGCGTCAACCTCAAAACAAGGATGTTGATGATAAAAACCTTCTCTCACCACTGATAAAAATGGAGAACCCACATGAATGGCTTTACGTTACAGTACAATTAAACTCGCATTTCATCTCTTATCAACACAATAACATATAAAAACAGAGTTTCTTTATGATGCCCGACATGCTGCTGTCTAGGCAGGAACTGTCTTTGAGTATAACGTTAGCCAATAGCCATTATTATTTACGCCGAACAAAGACCCGGCGGGAAATAGCGTTTTGTTCTTCTTAACGTTACCTCGTTGGTTCTCCTTATCCGAGCTGGATTCATTCAATGGTTTACCGTGACTGTCGCCTGCATTGTCCCTTTGGAAACGGAACCGGTCCAGGTTAAAAAAGCTCATTGTAACATCAATATTTTCCGTTATGAGAATCGTCTGTCTCGCGCAAAGCGCAACCTTATACCGCCGGAGACGCTCGGGCACTTGATTCTGTTCGTTGATTAAATATTCAGGATAGTCTCATCGATATGATATAGATACAACAGTAAGTGACTCAAATGTTAGTTACGTGAAATTCCCAAGACTTAAATTCTTTAGCATTAGAGCATGACGGTGCTGTAAACAATGAATACAGCAAATAACACCTTCCCGCCACCGGTTGACACGAGTCACTTCCGGCTTTGAGCCAATAGAAATACAGCGGCTTTTTTTTCCTTTGAATTTTCAGTCAGGATTATATAAACATTGCATTTTACGATATTTTTACAGAAACACAATTGTGGAAAATAAAATGAAAAATGTATAAATTAATGTATAACTATATATATATATTTCCATTCATCTATTCAGCACCCGGAGAGGAGCCTCTGACAATGGAAAGTTGTGGCAAGCAACTTTGCAAATCGAACAGTGTCATGCAGGGCAGATAGATAGATAGATAGATAGATAGATAGATAGATAGATAGATAGATAGATAGATAGATAGATAGATAGATAGATAGATAGATAGATAGATAGATAGATAGATAGATAGATAGATAGATAGATAGATAGATAGATAGATAGATAGATAGATAGATAGATAGATAGATAGATAGTATATTTCGTGTTAAAATGTTAAATGTTTTACAATTCTAACATTTTGACATGGAACATCACATAATTTTTTACATTTATATATCACTCCACTCATCCACTAGGTGACACCATAGACGGTAAAAAAGACATATTTGGATTGCAAAGCTATATGTCCTACGTGTCCGTTAGGGGGCGACAGTGTGTCTGTTTCTGACAGAAAAAGCACAAGAATGCCTGACTGGCAACAGGTCCTCAAAACCCCTGTCCACTGGGACAATTGCAAAGTATTTTGTGAGATTTTAAACATATCATATTACATATCATGTCAAGATCATATTTCATTCTATTTCCACATGTATTTGGTTAATTTAACATTGGAATAATTTGGGTTACTGAAATCATCTGGACAAATGTTTCAGTTTTATACAGCGGTGCATGCACAAACTATCTGATCATTCTTAATACACCCACTGGATTTTTAGCAAGATGCTAGCTGTTCAATAGGATTAATGGTGAATGTACAGAGGGAATTCTTATGCATAAACAGTGATAATAATAAGAAAAGTTGGCAACCATCCACATACTACTGTAGAATCAATGTCAAAAGTACATGTACGCAGTATGCAGTCCTGAATTGTGCTGAGTATTCCATGCCGCCTCTCTGTCTCCCTTTCCTTGTCACTATGGAGATTCCTATAACTTACACTAGTGCCATGCACACAATGGGCACACTGACATTGAGTTTGATCAGACTCCTGACCCTAAACAGCAGGGAACTGAATCAGGGACCCCAGTTAGTTTACTGCAGTCTCATGAACCCCATCACAACATTAGCAAAGTAAAGATAGTTGCAACATTAGACAATGTATTACAATGAAAATTTGTTGAAACATTATGATGGTGACAACGTGTGTGCCAGTAATGTTTCTGCAAACTTGCATACATCAAAAGCTCTGCAGAATGGAAGTTCGTGGCGGCCAGACTCCATCCATGCTCATTCTCATCAGTTTACTGTGTCAGTGGCTTACATAAGTGTATGACATCCCTATGGAAGTTTGAGGAATTGTGCTCAAGGTTGACCTACCATCCTTGCGGACTTGTCACTTTGTCTGTCACTATCCAGTCGCCATGGCTCCCTAGGGTCTTGTCCGAGACCCGACGGCGACAGGGAGTACCTTATCACCGTGGCAACATGTCTGCGATTTGGCTCCTTCCCACCCCCTAAAACAAAATACCCGCCCATTCCAAAAGGCAAGATCATCACAAAATTAATTGCCATTGTCTCATTCTACATTCATTAGACATTATCCAGGAGCTGTCAAACAAGGCTTGCAAACGATGGAAGAAACGTGCAGATTAATTATGTTGATTTATGTTGGGATAACTATCACGTACGGTTGACATGACGGCAGTTACCTTAAATATAAAGTATAGATACATTAGCCACAATAATCAGAAGAAAAAAGGCTCAGTATGATATTATGTTTCATTGATAAACAAAGAAAATTATTGTTTCTGGAGAAGAGTTTGTGGGCAATACAAACAATGTCCTGTCAGGTCAATGCATCATGTTTGTCAGGAATGGATTTCTTACTATGTGAAAACTTAGGCTTGAATATATGTGTGTGTGTGTCTGCAGGCAGTAAATGACAATGTCTCCCTGCACCACAGCTAGAGGTCCCACCCTGGCGGGCGAGGTCCAGGGTGGTGCTGCTGGGTATTTTTTAATTAAATCAGCCTACAATGAGGAAGATGGAAGTGGAGGGAAGTTGGGAAGGAGGGGGAGCTGGGGTTAGTGAGGGGGATCTGACCATCTCCAGGGTAAAGGCAGTGTGGGAAGAGAATGTGCACCTCCTTGCTGTGTCTTCTCTTTGTGTCCCGCCACTTCTTATATACTGTGGGAATTCCCAAGGAATGAGAGGTGAGAGACACACACTTGATTTGAATGAAAATTTTGATGCACATAAGAGCATATGCTAATAATTATTTCCAGATTAAGAAGTTCAAGTCAGCTACAGTACTATTGTTTGACTGAGCATACAGACCATAGACATTATTCATGCATCATTTTGCATTTCAGTTGATATTAGTGACAGGCAGCTAGAATGCCAGTAATTTATGACTAGTGATTTGCTTTGACCAGTTATATTTTAATTAAATTATTTGTATATCATACATACACATAGTGCAGAAAAAGAAAAGAAAAAAGAAGAAAAAATGAGCAAACTAAAAATGGCAAAATATTTAGTGGTCTTTTAATGGTCTCAACCATTTTAATCACAAATCACTGGTCAGGGAATTAGCAAGAATTGCACAAATATTGTAGATAAAGTACAATAGCCCTTTGTTTTCTTTAAATGTTTAAGCTATAGGTAAACTTGAAGACAGCTATTTACAGGAAGGAGAGTCAATGTTGTTCCACTCAATGTTGATGGCTTCAAATAGTTCATGATGAAAAATGTCTCCCAGTTAGTTTGAGTTGAATGTGAGACGAAATATTCAATAGGGTTCAAATCTGGACTCTGATCAAAACATGAGCCTGATGGACTTGTTCTCAAGCCACTTCTTGTTTGTCTTTGCAATTTGGGCAGGAGCATTGTCTTGTTGAAAAATAACATCTGATCATTTATCTTTAGATAACTTTTCAATTGTGCAATATTCTCCTGTTCTCCAAAGAATTAAATTACTTTTCACTGTAAAGTAGCTCACCAATCCCAGTAGTTATAAGGCTTCCCACTCAATGATATCTCCTCCATACTTTACTGTGGGAGAGATGCAGTTTATTAACAGATTTTCAGACACTGCTCTGGAGCATCACCATGCAACTTGTGTTTCATTGTGATTCATCATGCCACACACAACTTCCCATATACTGCTAAAATCTTCCTTCTGTTTTTGATGTTTTTCAGAGACAGCAATGGCTTTTTAAGTAGTGCATTTGCTTAAATTTGGCTAATTTCCTGACCAATACACATTTATATATTAGGGCTGTCATTTGGATGTACTGATTAATTAATCTAATTAGTAGCAAATTAATTGCACAAAAAATTTGGCTGAGAAATTACACCCAAAAGATAATTTAAAGGGATAGTTCACCCAAAAATGAAAATTACGCCATGATATACTCACCCTCAAGTCTTCTTCTTTCAAATTCTTCTTTCAGACGAATACAATCAGAGTTATATTAAAAAATGTCCTGGCTCTTCCAAGCTTTATAATGGCAGTGAATGGCCGTTTATGTTTTGAAGTCCAACAAAGTGCATCCATCCATGATAAAAGTGCTCTGGGGGGTTAATAAAGGACTTCTGAAGTGAAGCGATGCGCTTGTGTAAGAAAATTATCCATATTTAAAACTTTATCGACTAAAATAATACTTCAGGCATACAGCCTACACATCGATTTACGCATCGGAGAGAGTAACCCTTGACCTGACGATGACTCATTGACGAACGCAGAAGCGCAGAGGACAGAGAAAAAACAAAACATCAGTCACGAATAAGAAGTCTAAAACGAGAATTGCCCAGTCCTGTTTGTTTGAGGCGTCAAAGCTTAAGCTACTCCAACATCCTACGCCATACATTGTCAAGTGTTACTCTTTTGGCGTTAATCGACTTGCGTAGGCCGTCTGCCGGAAGCTTGTTATTTTAGTTGATAAAGTTTTAAATATGGATATTTTTCTTACAAAAACCCATCGTTTCACTTCAGAAGGCCTTTATTAACCCTCCAGTGCCGTGTGGAGCACTTTTATCATGGATGGATGCACTTTGATGGACTTCAAAACAGAAATGGCCATTCACTGCCATTATAAAGCTTGGAAGAGCCAGGACATTTTTTCTCTGATTGTATTCGTCTCAAAGAAGAATGTCATATGCTACTATGGCTTGAGTGTGAGTAAATCATGATGGAGTAATTTTCATTTTTGGGTGAACTAGTCATTATTGTGTTAAATGAGGAAAATAGAAATAGATATTTTATTTGATTCAACAGAATTTATTACACATAAACTGTTAGGCTGTAACAGCCATAATTTTTTATTCAAATTTATTTAATTTGATAAACATAAATTACTGGTAAAACTTTACAATTAGGTTCCATTTTTTAAATAAAATATAGTTTTTCATTGGTTGTTATTTCACAGTGGATTAATTAATTTGAACAAATACAACTTTTGATTTTAAAAGTGTATTAGTAAATACTGAAATTAACTAATATTATTAAAGAGCTTTAGAAGTATTGTTCATTGTTGGTTCATGTTAACTAATGTAGTAAACTAATGTTAACAAATGAAACCTTACTGTGAAGTGTTACCAGATTACTCAAATATGAATTGAGTTCCTGCTTCATGAAAAAAAATTGGTGTGATAATGAAGAACAAGCATGGTAAATTAAACACCACCACCAAAATATTTTGTCTCCATATTCTCTTATATTAACTGTACATTATAAAAACATCTAAAAGCTCTTGAACAAATAATGATGGCATACAAAGCATCAAGGCCCTCGCTCTTATTATTTCACTGGAGGGACGCTGTGATGGCTCGACTGGGACTGTGACGCATGGAACACACCCCTGCTGGTTCGGACTGGTGGGGTCAGTCTGAGCTGGGACGGGCCCAGTGGGGAGGTGGTGACAGTCACAGTGGAGGAGGAGTAAGGAAGAAGGGCCCCACCATGGGAGTCGATGTCTGACATGACCCTTCCCAGCGTGGCCTCTGCAAGGTCTCAAGAGGCCATCATCAGGCTCTGGACCGGTCGTCATGATTCTCAGTCCTTTTGCCATGAGCTCTGCCTTTGTTCATCCACTTTGCTAGTGAACTTCATACAACAGCTACTACGTTTCTGGAGTTGCTTCGAGTTTAATGGGCACCAAGCCCATTTGATCAGTATCCAAGCCCTGGAGCAAGATCATTCCACTTTTTTGTAATTATTATGATAAAGCGTTTAATACAATTAATTTTAGGAACGTGCACCCCCTGTCTGTGTCTTTGTGTCCCACCGCATCTTATAAACTGTGATAATTACCTAGAAATAAATGGTGAGCAAGACTTATTTTGAATCAGAATAATGCCAGAGAGATGATTGCTTTTAAGATAATAATAATTATTATTATTCTCAGCTAATAGTCAGACCTACATGGATTAGAACATCTATCGTTCACAAAGATACACATCCCTCACTCATCACTGTGCGTACTTACTGAATAGTTGTTGATATAATTTATTTGATGCAGCTGTATCATGAGCTGCAATGTTGATGTTCTTCAGTTATCCAACACTTTAAAAAAAACAAAAAAACAATATTTAGTTCATACCACTGCTGAGAATGACCACCACATAGCATACTATCTGCAATTTACTATTTTTTTAAGAAAGTAAACAATTTCACTTTAAAAACAGTGATCTGTAGTATAGAAATCTGCCTACAAGTATGTATGTTCTGAATGGTCCTCAGTGTGTCCTGAACGTGTGTATTGTGTTGTAGCTCTGTGATGTTTCCCTGGTTTTGAGGTGTGATATTCAGTCCTGCCCACAAACCAGGGAGAGGAAGTAGTCCAGACCTATTCTTTCTTTTATCTCTCAATGACACTGAGCGGAAAAAGAAATTGATGGACATGACAGGCGTGCACTTGGGTAACCTAAGCTTAAACCCCACCTCCTTTACCTTCATCCCATTAACCCTCCTCCCTGTCAGTGCTCTGGTCAAGCTCAAGGTGTGCTACGATTCTCCATGAGCACGTCCACCTCGGATTCCCTTCGTCCTCCTCATCTTCCTCTTGACCTTTCTAAGTGACTCTGCTTTTCTCTCTCACTCTTTCCATACCTTTCTCTTTCTCACTCTGTTTCTAAACCAGGGGGCCGCCTGGGCTGCTCCCACAAAGCCTCCACTGTGTCACCGGCATCCTCTCTCCCCGTGTCCCCATCCACTACTGTGGGAGTAGCAGAGCGTGAATCAGAAAGGAGGAGCCACTTATCTCCAGCCTGCCCCCCTCCACCTCACCCCCCGCTCCCCCTGCCTCTCGGGCACAAAGGCTGTGCCTCTTAACAGCGCACAATGATGCTGATCTAAAAGGTTACTTTGCTCCGTTCCCCCTCTCAAGCACCATCATCCTCCCCCTGCCTCCCCTCCGGTCGCCGGCCTCTTCCAGCAGCATGCATGAAAAGAAAGTCTAATGGCCGCTTGTTAGCCACTCCAGTGGCTGCACTGATCCGGCTTATCAGCCCCATCGGTTGTACCCGAGATGTCTGCATGAATGTCAGTGAGATTCAGGTCAGGGTCATGTTTTCATTCGCCCAATCGGCCTCAGGACTGATAAGACAATTTGTCAGAAAGTAATCAGAGAAGGGGGCTTTGGCCATTAAAGTTCACCGTGAGATGAAGGTACCACACCTCGTATTTCTCCTTTTGCTATTCACTCTTGCATTTTGAGTAGGCTACCCTGGGTCGCTGAGTTCATAGGTTATTTTGGTGGCTAGACATTGTGCATTTATCTTCCTCCATTTTAGCTGATTTGTATTAAAACTCAAGTTCTACTTGGGGTCTCGTGATGCCAGAGACATTGTAATGCCTTTAAGAATTCTTAAAGAGGTTGTTTATTCAAAAAATGAAAATCTTTTACTCTCATGTCTTTCCAAACCTACTTGACTTTCTTTATCCTGCAGAACACAAAAGAAGATATTTTGAAATGGTTGTCTCGTTGTTGTTTTTTTGTCCACAATAAAAGGCAATAGGATCCAGCATTGTTGTAGACTCCACTGGCTTTGATTGTATGGACAAAAACTGTTGAATCACATACACAATTCTGCAAGTTGTTTATTTCAATTCATACTTCTTTAAAACTGCTATTATTACTCAAATTGACCCCAAACAAAAGCAATTATATTAAAAGTATTACAATATTGAATACCAGTCACATGTCTAAGTGAAAGCCATGATAAAGTCAGAGATATCTGTCAAAAGGATTTTAATTACCTCAGATAAGCATATTATCAAGCATATAAGCATATTATTAAGCACTGAATATAAAATAAGAGGTTAACATTGTTTACACATACATCATTGAGGTTTATACAGGTGCTGGTCATATAATTAGAATATCATCAAAAAGTTGATTCATTTCAGAAATTCCATTCAAAATGTGAAATTTGGATATTATATTCATTCCACACAGACTGATATATTTCAAATGTTTATATCATTTAATTGTGATGATTAAAAGTAAACTGACAACTTATGAAAAACCAAAATTCAGTATCTCCGAAAATTAGAATATTACTTAAGACCAATACAAAAAAAGGATTTTTAGGAATGTTGGCCACATGAAAAGTATGAGCATGTACAGCACTCAATACTTAGTTGGGGCTCCTTTTGCCTGAATTACTGCAGCAATGCGGCATGGCATGGAGTCGATCAGTCTGTGGCACTGCTCAGGTGTTATGAGAGCCCAGGTAGTGGCCTTCAGCTCTTCTGCATTGTTGGGTCTGGCGTATCGCATCTTCCTCTTCACAATACCCCATAGATTTTCTATAGGGTTAAGGTCAGGCGAGTTTGCTGGCCAATTAAGAACAGGGATACCATGGTCCTTAAACCAGGTACTGGTAGCTTTGGCACTGTGTGCAGGTGCCAAGTCCTGTTGAAAAATGAAACCTGCTTCTCCATAAAGTTGGTCAGCAGCAGGAAGCATGAAGTGCTCTAAAACTTCCGGGTAGACAGCTGCGTTGACCTTGGACCTCAGAAAACAGAGTGGACCAACACCTGCAGATGATATGGCACCCCAAACCATCACTGACTGTGAAAACTTTACACTGGACTTCAAGCAACGTGGATTATGTGCCTCTCCTCTCTTCCTCCAGACTCTTGGACCTTGATTTCCAAAGGTAATGCAAAAGTCCAGCAGCAGTCCAGTCCTTTTTGTCTTTAGCCCAGACGAGACGCTTCTGACGCTGTGTCTTGTTCAAGAGTGGCTTGACACAAGGACTGCGACAGCTGAAACCCATATCTTGCGTTGTGGTTCTTGAAGCACTGACTCCAGCTGCACTCCACTCTTTGTGAATCTCCCCTACATTTTTGAATGGGTTTTGTTTCACAATCCTCTCCAGGGTGCGGTTATCCCTATTGCTTGTACACTTTTTTTCTACCACATCTTTTCCTTCCCTTCATCTCTCTATTAATGTGCTTGGACACAGAGCTCTGTGAACAGCCAGCCTCTTTAGCAATGACCTTTTGTGTCTTGCCCTCCTTGTGTAAGATGTCAATGGTCATTTTTTGGACAGCTGTCAAGTCCGCAGTCTTCCCCATGATTGTGTAGCCTACAGAACTAGACTGAGAGACCATTTAAAGGCCTTTGCAGGTGTTTTGAGTTAATTAGCTGATTAGAGTGTGGCACCAGGTGTCTTCGATATTGAACCTTTTCACAATATTCTAATTTTCTGAGATACTGATTTTGGGGTTTTCATTAGTTAATCATCAAAATTAAAAGGAATGAACACTTGAAATATATCAGTCTGTGTGTAATGAATGAATATCATATCCAAATTTCACTTTTTGAATAGAATTACTGAAATAAATCAACTTTTTGATGATATTCTAATTATATGACCAGCACCTGTATGGCCCCTGCCTTAGAGTAGTGATAAGTAGCCTTAAAGATACCTGACTTTTCTTTCTTTTGCAGAACACAAAAGAGGAAATTTTGAGGAATGTTAGTAACAAAACAGTTTTGGTGACCATTGATTACGGGGGAAAAAATGATTAATTAGTCAAAATATCTCATTGAAGCTCATACAGGTTTGAAATTGTCACAGGCTGGTTGAAGCAGGAAAGGCAGCAGGATCTACTTGCGGCAGTGTTTATTTAAACAGACTTTAATACTCACAGACGGGATACAAAGGAAACATTAACGGAACAACCAAGCATGTAGCAATAACAACAGACAAGAAACAGACTGAAACACAGGGCTTAAATACACAGAACAGATAAGGGAAACAAGACACAGCTGGGACAAATTAACTCATAATGACTAATTAACAAGACAACAGGTGACGGGATTAAATCAATGAAACACAGGTAGCCTACAAACTGAGCAAACATAACAAACACAAGACATGACAGAAATGATATGGGGGTGATGACAGAATTGTCACTTTTGAGTGAACTCTACTCTTAGGTATAATATGAACCTTTTAGTAAATAAGGTTAAACACATATACAACCTATAATACAGCAAATTCTTTAAAATGCAGTAATGATTGTTCTATAGTTTGCTTTGCTTACTGGAAGGGTTCGTCCTGCCTCTCCCTCTCACCTCCTCTCTGATCAGTATGCCTCCCCTGTGGTCACTTTCCTTCTCTGGCCCTTAATCCAATCCTGCCAAGTCCCCATAGTCACAGTGGACTTTTGAATTTTCTCTTTATACCCATGGAGTGCGCTCTTAATCGTCGGTTATTGCTCGCGATCGAATTTGTGGAGAGAGGGCAAGTCTTTAGTGATGTGATTTCGGGCACCCTAACCCAATCTGCTTCCAGAGCCTTTCTTTTACACTCTCCCTTTCATCTTGCCACAAAGCGATGGCATTTTAATTTTCATTCTCGTGTTACACTTTATTTATTTAGCGGGCTGTTTTTTTCTCGCCTTCCACACAGATCCAGGTTGGTATTGATCACGGCAAATGACATTATTTTCCTCAAAGGAATTGTAGAGAGTATGTTTTTCTTTGAAATTCTTTTAAGGCAGATACGTCCTGGTTAATCTCGGCTGTGGTGAAGAAAAGACAAGCTGGTAATAAGTGTTTATGGATGTGCGAATACTTCAATTTATGATATTGACTGTGTGCAATGTTGTTTTATGAGTGCTTGTGGTAAAAAAGCAGAAGTAGAATTTGTCTGTTATTTTTAGGGTGTAACTGTGTTTCAGCAGTTGTTTATTCTTTAATGGATATAAAGATTTTTACACAAGAGAAAAGAAAAGGTACCAATAGATTCACAAGACTGTGGCTTTTACTTGATTATCTGAACATGTTTGATTTTTTTTCTTCTTTTTTTTTATTGGGAGTGAAGTTCCATAGTCTTTCTGGTTTTACTAAAGACTTTCAGTTTCCCTTGTTTCATCTCACAAATTGGTTATATAATGAAACTACAAGGGAAATTAAACATTTAATTCAACAATAAAATAATTCATACATGGCTTCTGACATTATATGTGACTAAGCTTTGGAATTTCAACTAAATGCTATTGCTATGTGTGATAACTCATATATTAAGACATATGAAAGTTACATACTACAAATCATTGAAACGTGGCTGACTTTTCCAGTTTTATCGATTCAATCATTTCTAAAAAGCTTCATGTGCTCATGTCCCCCATTTTTAAAAGGTGTTTATAAGTTCAACTACTGCTCATAAACATTACTACCAGCTTAGTCATTATTCCCATGCCAGTCAGTCTACTTATTCAATCTTAGGTAAACAATGATTGATCAGATCTTCCTTCAGCTGCATTCCCGAACATGGATGTCTGGCGTATAGCCTGTGGGATCTGGGAGGAGAGACGGGGGCAGAGACGGCATTAACAAGCTTAATGAAACATGTCAGTGTGTTATTTTCCGCCTCCTGCCTTAGTCACAGCGAGTCAAAGCCCTCCTGCCAGGATAGCCCATTGTTAAGATGCTGGATTAGCTTTAAGTCCCAGGAGTCCTGCTCCTCTTCATCTCCATCCGTCACTGTCAACACCGAAAGGGTTTTCACACACACACATGCACAATCATACATTTATCTCTTGACCTTGCTGACATGCATTGCCTTTGCGCTTGCATAACATATTCTCATATAAACACGTAGGTGGACGTCTGCCCATTAAGGCCTCCATGGGTTGCTGGACAGTTGTGTCAGGTGGTCAGTGGGTACATGCACTGTGGTAGGACCTCTCCGGCCGTGACGCTGTAGACAGGAATGGAAGGGGCTACAACCCATGAGGTCAAAGTTCTTGACATAGATTTTCACACAGTGGGCACAGGCTGTAATTAACTAGCTGATTGACAAGAGTATGACAGCAACAGGGAAAGAAGAATAAGCCGTCGCACCGCTTCCAAACACAACAGATAGACAGTTGGAAGGCCTTAGTTCAGTTTCACTGTGGACAAGAGTGACCTTCTGGATTCTGACCCTCTGTCATGAATCGCAACTACTAATTCAAATTAATCCGCATCAGTTCAGTTTAAAGCATGCACTACTCTGGGTCTTTTTGTTGTTGTTGTGATAAATGACCATATTTAATGGAGCTCTATTTTCTCTTTTTCATTGTATAAATACAGAAATACTTTGTCAATACATGATAGACATTATAAGGAGTTTTGATATTTTGAAGAATTACACAGGCATATGACTAATTTAATCATAAACCTTATAAGCTACACCCCCATTCCTTCTATCTCTTTATACTGTATAATAATTGAAATGTTTTATTTCAGCTTTAAAAGCATAGTTCATACAAAAATGAAAATTCTGTCATCATTTACTCACCCTCAAGTTGTTTGTAAACCCGTATGAATTTTTTTCTTCTGCTGAACACAAAATCAGATATTTTATGGGTAACCAAATTTATCTATCCATCCATCCATCCATCCAGATTTTAAGCTATTTTTCTATATTAAAAGGTACACACATAATCAAAGCAGTTTTCTGACTTTCTGTTTAGTTTGTAGTATGTTTGTAAATCCATTTAGAGCGGTTGGGTCTCCAATGCCCAGATCCTGATCTATGCTTAGCCTACAGTCTTAGCACTCAATTTTTAGGCTTATGTTTGGACCTTTCCCAAAACAATTCTTAAAAAAGTCTGATGTATGCCCTGATTATGTGTTTTGTTTTCATTTCATCACCATATAAATCTATATAGAAGTCAATGGGGCTCATCAATTGTTTGGTACCCATATTCTTTAAAATATCTTATTTTGTGTTCATCAGAAGAAAGAAATTCATACAGTATCGGAACAACTTCAGGATGAGTAAATGATGACAGAATTTAAATTTTTCAGTAAACTATCCCTTTAATGCATGATAAATGCATAAATAAGTAAATAAATAAATACATAAATGAATAAATAAATAAATAAATATAAAATTGTATAAAATGCATTAATAAAATGATAAAAAGGTAATGTAATATTTAAATAAATAAATATTAATAAATACATTTTTAACTTTCATGTTCTTTTGGGTAATTAAAACATATCTTTATTTGTTCAGTTTGTGTAGTTAAGGCACTTGCTGTCTGGTTTATAGTGTGACATTAGACTAGGGTGCAGCTGTCTATCATCTTTACATCTAACAACCGAGGGAGGGTTTGTCTCTGCCCGAGAGGTAACATAGCTCTTTTATAGTTAACATGTTCACCTTTGAAGAATACACTTAAAAGGGGAAAATCAGAGGAATGAAATGGTGTGTCTCCCCCTTGCTTCTGAGGGGACATTTTCTACTGCGGCACAAAGGGACGGGGATCACATTGCAGCGCTGCATTCAGTGGGCCACTTTGTTTTCAAATGGTTTTGTTAGTTGTGACACTGCAGACATCCAACACCTTCCAAGAATCTGAACCGCAAAAAGCTCTTGTTCTCTGGCGAGTAACCCAGAAACAGACCCGGGGGGCCAAAGGCTGTGCTGTGCTGTGTCACGATAAAAAGCTTCCCTCAGGTGATCTTCCTTCCCCTGTTCCTGCCTCCAGGGCTTCTGGGGTGTTTAAGCAGCTTAACACAGTTGCTTAACAGCTCTATCTATCACATGTCCCACTCAAGTCTTCTTCTTGACCTCTGACGTATTGGAAGACTCAGACGCAAGTGGACATAAACCAACTTAAAGGGATATTTCACCCAAAAATTAAAATTCTGTCATCATGTATACTCACCCTCTTTTCATTCAAACCTGTATGACTTTCTTTCTTCTGTGGAACATAAAAGAAGATATTGTCTCAGTGTTTTTTGTTCATACAATAGAACCCAATGGTTATCACAACTGTTTAGTTACCAACATTCTTCAAATGTTCATCTTTTTTTTGAGTTGTGCAGAAAAAAAAACTCATACAGGTTTGGAATAACACCAGGGTGATTAAATGATGACAGAATTTTCATTTTTGGGTGAACTATCCCTTTAAATGGGCATTCAATAGTCTTACTAGGGAATGGATCTATTTTCTTTAAGAGACTTTTCAGGAAACTGATGATCATGTTCTCCATCATGATTTTGATTTTTGATTCAAAGAAAATTTTGTGCTAAATATGTATCTTAAAAGTCTTAAACGTCTATTTAAAAAATCTTATTTTTTCTTAAACATTTATAAATTATTTAGTCAGTTTCCTTGTTTTTCACTATCCTTAAACTTTATTTATTTCCTATTTAAAATCAATAAAAAATAATTACCTAGATTTTTTTAATCTCAATGTACTCCTTATGAATTTATTTATTTTTTTGAGTGACTTGGCCCTAAAACTGATTTATCAATGATAAAAATGGCATTTTTTGGTGCATAATTGAGTTTTGGGAGCCAGAAGGTTTCCAATTAGAGGTTATAAGCTGGACAGGGAAGGTATCTTTCCAGACAGACAGATAGACAAACAGACAGAGAGAGAGTTTAGTGTGGGCCATAGACGCAAGTAGCAGAAAGACTATCCACTGCATTAACCTTCTCTGGTCCTGCCAGAACTCTTTCTGCACTCTTCTTTCAGCAAGACCCAAGGGAGGGTAACTCTGAGCCTGGCCCATTCTCCGTGAGAACTTTGATTTCCTATTAGGTTCCTGCAGTGGAGGGGGGACCCGCTCGTCTCACGTTCGACGACAGGCTCTGCACAGGACAATGGCTATCCTCGGCCTGGATACAGGCCCTTTTGTTAGCCGTGCCATTTTGGTTTCGCCCCTGTCTCCCTGGCAGGGTAGAGCCTTCACATCTCATGCTCTTCCCCAAAGTACACACTTTTGGATGGGGGGTGGAGCAGGGAGGGGGAAGAGCTAGACTGGTTGTCTGTACATCAAGAAAAGAAAAGACAGAAGAGCAATGCCGCTGGTAAAGTTTTGACACGCTGTTCATCACCTCATGAAGTAAGCTACAATGGTCAGTTTATCCAACATCTGTAGAGAAAACAATGTAGATAGTTGCTGCCTATAAATGTCATTTTTTATCATGTGGCTAAGCTGAAACTAATCTTTATTATTAAATTAATAATATAAGTGTCAAAAACTGCAGTCATTAATTGATATTCTGTCAGCGTATGTGCTGTTTTCCAATCCAATACATTGAAAAAGATTTGTCCTGCATGTCAGATGTTTAATGTTATACGGGCTGTTTGCATTGGCTTTAACTGCATGGTGATCAAAAATAAGGAATTTTGTAACAAATTTAACTTCAGGGTGTCACATATCTTGTGCAGAAAAATGAACTAGGGTGGGAAGGTGAAGAGAGAGAGAGAGAGAGAGAGACAGAGAGAGAGACTGATTGACAGATGCAGTGAAGCAGCACTGATCTGAAGAGGGGGGAAGCATCCCTCAGGAGAAGAGCAAGAGGATGTGGATTGAGTCTGATGATGTGAAAACAAGGGATGCAGGGATAATCTGCAGGGAGGGAAGATGAGCTCGAGTATGGGAGACACAGAGAGCTTTCCCATGCTCACCTGAACAAACTGATCCACAACAATCAACACTGTATGCACTGCCAATCTCCTTCACTTCTCCAGGACTGTGACATATAGACATGTAATATATTACCGTGCACGTGAAAAAAACAATATGTTGATAAACAAAATATATTTGAACTAATATACACACACACACGCACGCACGCACGCACACACACACACACACACACACACACACACACACTACAATAAGGTTAATTTGTTAACATTATCTAGTTAACATGAACTAAGAATGAACAATACTTCTTCAGCATTTATTAATCTTAGTTAATATTAATTTCAACATTTAATAATACATTATAACTAATACGTATATAACTAATACGTATAAAATCAAAGGTTGTATTTGTTAACATTAGTTAATGCACTGTGAACTAATATGAACAGCTGTATTTTTATTAACTAATATTAACAAAGATTAATAAATAATGTATTGTTCATTGTTAGTTCATGTTAGTAAATACATTAATGTTAACTAATGAACATTATTGTAAAGTGCTACAAATTATATTTATTTGTTTTATAAATAAAACACATTTATGAAACATATAAATATTTTTTTGTTTTTTACCCAATATTATAATTTTCTAATTTATCTATATAATGCATTTCACAATAAAAATTGTTTCAATGCAGTGTTCTCAAAGAAAATAGTTTCAATCAGTGCAAGCTGTGATGAGAAACTCCCTAGAAAGATACACTTCACAAAGAACATTTAAAAATCTATACTATGCACATTTATTATTATTATTCATTTATTACTGGTTTACATTTGGTAAAGTATTTAAATATTCCGTAACACTTTACAATAAGGTTCATTAGTTAACATTAGTTAACTACATTAGTTAGCATGAACTAATAATGAACTGCACTTATACAACATTTTTACTTTAACTTTGATATTTTAATATTAACTTTGTTAATATTATTTTAATATTTTTAATATGAACTTTGTTAATGTTAATTTCAACATTTACTAATACTTTATTAAAATCTTGTTAACATTAGTTGATGCACTGTGAACTAACATGAACAAACAATGAACAGCTGTATTTTTTAATAACAAATATTGCTCATGGTTAGTTCATGTTAGTTAATACATTAACTAATGTTAACTAATGAACCTTATTGTAAAGTGTTAACAAATATTCTCTCAATTTTTCCACAGACGCTATAGCACCCCCTTGAGGTCCCCTGGGGGTTCACAGACAGCTGTTTTTAAATCTGTGCTATGGGTTGCCCCTATGGTACTGGAGCTTCTTTGAGGTTTTCATTTTTTAATTTTACAGATTTGGTCCCTTTATGAAAAAAAAAAATATTAAAAAAAGTCTAATTTTGTTTTTTTAAAAAAAATTGCATATATGTTTGGAATGAGGGTGAGTAAATAGTAGCAAACTTTGCTGTATAGTGGCTACATTTACGCATTTGGCACACGCTTTTATCCAAAGCGACTTACATTGCATTTTAAGGTACACATTTACATTCTTATCAGTTCTTGCTTTCCCTGGGAATCAAACCCATGACCTTGGCGTTGCAAGCACCAACACTTAACTGTTTGAGCTACAGGAAAGTAGATAGCTAAAAATAGCTCTTGGGTTTGCAGAGTAATGTTTTGGAAGAGGGGAATGGGGTGTTGGTGCTTGAGCTGCTAGGACGCCTGCTGGCTGGTTAACTAATTAGCTCTTTTGTATCTTGAGTGAATCTGGGCTGTATAAATGCAACATGGAAGTCACTCTGTAAGTGTTGGGCACAAACTACTTAAAAAGAGGTCACATTTTCTAATACCCTGCAGGCATGACTCCCTCCACTCCACTCCCATGTCTCACACTCATATTGCAGCCGGGATGTCTACAAAATATCGACACTCTGATGACACTGAGTGTTGTTATGCCACTAAGGAAATAGGGAACTTGACTCGACTGTAAATCCCAGTGCTTTTACCTGGTTGACTTGTGAAGTTGGAATAAACTATAAATTTCAAACAAGGCCTGCATGTTAAGCCTGAATTCAGCGGAGGTCATTCAGCTCAGGTTTCACTCTCTTTTCCTTATAATGACAGCCTGAAACCTTGAGTCTGGTGACTCATCAGTGATTCAGACATCAATTTTTCTCCATGAAAAAACCCCCCACAAGTACAGTATCTGTGTGTCTGTCTGTCTGTCCATCTACAGTATCTGTGTGTGTCTGTCTGTCTGTCTGTCTATCTATCTTTCTGTCTGTCTGTCTATCTATCTATCTATCTATCTATCTATCTATCTATCTATCAGTCTGTCTGTCCGTATCTGTCTGTCTGTCTATCTATCTATCTGTCTGTCTGTCTGTCTGTCTGTCTGTCTGTCTGTCTGTCTATCTATCTATCTATCTATCTATCTATCTGTCTGTCTGTCTGTCTGTCTGTCTGTCTGTCTGTCTGTCTGTCTGTCTGTCTATCTATCTATCTATCTATCTATCTATCTATCTATCTATCTATCTATCTATCTATCTATCTATCTATCTGTCTGTCTGTCTGTCTGTCTGTCTATCTACAGTATCTGTGTCTGTCTGTCTGTCTGTCTATCTATTATCAGTCTGCCTGTCCGTATCTGTGTCTGTCTGTCTATCAATCAATCAATCAATCAATCAATCAATCAATCAATCAATCAATCAATCAATCAATCAATCAATCAATCTATCTATCTATCTATCTATCTATCTATCTATCTATCTATCTATCTATCTATCTATCTATCTATCTATCTATCTATCTATCTATCTATCTATCTATCTATCTATCTATCTATCTATCTATCTATCTATCTATCTTTTCCATCTCTCTGCCCTGCATGACACTGTTCGATTTGCAAAGTTGCTTTCCACAACTCTCCATTGTCAGAGGCTCCTCTCCGGGTGCTGAATAGATGAATGGAAATGGGGAGGAAAAAAAAGAAAAGGGGTCGGACATGTATCCCTAATTGGGAGTGGGAGGGAGAAAAGGTGGGCGGGGGGCACGGTTGTCTCTGCGTACAGCTGAAAGCGATATCCTTGTCTCCCCTAGCTTGCCCCACTCCCCTCTGCTCCACCCACAGGATACCTGAGAGTGAGGGTCTCTGGGGAACTGGACTAGGGGAGGCTTTCAGTGGCCATGAAAGGAGAGTGGAATAAAACACAAGAAAACTCCTCACAATATACAGTATCCCTCCCAAGAGCATGGCTCACAGCTGAAACACTATATGTGCAGCCACTGTACAATGGGGGCAAGAGTCCCTTAATAGATGCGTGGCCTTCACAGGTGAGTGGGTGGGACAGCCAGTGCTCTCCAAGCCTGGCAGAGTTAAATGAGTTCAAGGCATTGAGAGAGATGAGAGGGGCAAGAGAGGTCCTGGTGCATGTTTTCAGTTTACATGCTTTCCTTTAGGAAGAATTACAGATGTCAAAATAGTTTTTGATGCTGAATAAATCAAATATAATTTTCTGAACAAAATCACAATAATTTGAACCTTCAGAGCTTTGGTTGATAACAGAGAACGATCAAACTGAAAACATCAGCAAATAATTATTAGTGCACTGAAAAAAAAAATGGTGAATAGGATTTAACAATATTCACTCCGAAATTGCAAATAATTACAAAGAAATTGCAAGTAACACATTGAATTAAACATGAAATTTTGAAGCAGAAAGAATGAAATACATTTTCTTGCAAACCATACTCCAAACCAATCTTTGTTTACAACTTCAAAAAGTAATTTTTTACAGTGTACAAGCATTTGGCTTATGGGTGAATAATAATGATTTTATAAATGCTTCCTATGATCATGAAGTTCATGACTGCATATCAATTCTGCATCCAGAGAAAAACCCACACAGGAGGCTCTTAGATGGGATTTACACCACAAATCCAATCATTCTCAGTGTCTCCTCCTGTAATCTATATAAGTCAAAGTATTCACCACTAGTTTTAAAGAAAGAATTGCCCCTCATGTTCTGAGGTGTGACTGGAAAAGGGCCTCCAGCGCTGCAAGAGCCAATTTTTTGACCTCAACTATTCACTACCAAAGCCTCTCGTTCATCGGAAAGGGAACAGCACGCTGGACGTAACTCAATCCATGAGGAAGTCGACAAAAAGGATAAATGCCCCTACAGTTTAGGTGTTTCCTATACATATGCACACACATCCATATCCTCACAATGAATGTAACTGATGCTCAAAGGGCATTGAACGTCAATATAATTGGCCTCACCATTGTGTACTTTTGAATGAGACGGTTACCCAAGAAGCCTCATGTTGGTGTAGGTACGTCCACTTTGAACATT
This sequence comes from Gila orcuttii, assembly GCA_026230005.1. NCBI lineage: Eukaryota > Metazoa > Chordata > Actinopteri > Cypriniformes > Leuciscidae > Gila > Gila orcuttii. Next base: position 24,316,433 of record JAPDVR010000015.1, read on the forward strand.
TTGCAGACACAAAAGGGTAGCCACGGGAGAAACAAAGATGTGAAGAATCACCACAGCTCTTTTAGTTTCTTTTTACGGTATGCTGAAAGACATTGAGATGGGTTAGACAAGGTTAGCTGACAAATGGCTAATCCATCCATTTTTTCTGCAGATTTTTTTCAATTAAAATGATATAGCATTAAATATGTTTCAAAAAGGAATATTCCAGGTTCAATACAAGTTAAGATCAATCAACAGCACTTGTGACTCTGTTGATTACCATAAAAATGAATGTCAAACAAAAAAATGGTTTGCAGTGAGCCACTTACAAAAGAAGTGAATGGTGCCAGTACTTAGGCACGGTTTTATACACGCTGTTTCAACAGTATAGACACAAAAAATAAACAATAAGTTTTAACATAATCTGCTATGTAAAATTATATCCAATTTCACAACTTTGTTGCCTTAAAATGACCATACAGATGAAAAGAACAATTATACTATATATCTTAACTAATTTAACAGACTAAAAAATTTAATCTGGGTGATTTTATAAAATCATAAGATTCACATTTTTAAATAGGCGGCATTCACTTCCATTGCACGTGCTTCAACTTAACTTTAAATCAGATCTTTTTTATTATTATCAATATTATGCAACAAATGCTGTTGATTGAGTTGAACCTGGAATATTATGTTGTGCATTAATATCTGTTGCATATGTTCAGCAGATACTTCTACCAATGTTCCTGTGGCGAGTAGGACGAGGAGAGAATGACGCGAGGCTGGTGCATCTCTCACGGCCCTCGGCCCCCAAAAACTTTTTCCAAACTGTGAACATCTTTTTTTGTTTTTTTGGTTAAGAGCATTCATGAATAACATTATCTATGATTCCACAAGAATAATCCTGGCTATCTAGGTTACATTGATACGCATCATCAGAGACTGCAGACTAGTGTTCACAGGAAGCCTATGCATTATTCATACCTCTTATTCAGAGGCTCATGTGACGTTTTCTATTATTTTCTTCCCTTGCTTAGATAACAATCTTTTTTAAAAAGGCCACAAAGCTTTTTTTAAACCATGTAGTTGTGGTACATGCACAGGTGTATGCATATCTATCAACAAAGGCCTCTAATACATTACTTGTTAATATTTTATAGAGTTGTCTCCATAAGCTGACATCCAAATGCTAACAGTTACCTGGCACAAGTCTGTCGGATCAGTGCTTACATAGTCGAGAATGATTCTCTCTGTGCACTAACATTTTACAGTGAATCTTTTCTCCATTTCTCATTCACTTTCTGCACTTGCATTAAAGTTGTATTTTTTCCTCTCTTTTGAATGCCTTGTTCACCTCACCCCCACATGCCCTCTTCTCTCTTTTTCTGTCTTGCTCTATGGTTGTTGCTACTGTCTCGAAGCAGATGGAGAGTACGGCCCAGTTTTAGCTTTTGTTCCAATGTCCCCAGAGAGTCCGGGCCCTTTTCTTGGCTCCTCCCACTCTCCTTATCTCCGATGAACTTTAGGAACCACACTTTTCAACTAAGCATAGGAATGAGCATGTGCTCGGATTGCAGTTTACATTGTTGAACTCACTTTTTAACACTTTACCTGTTCAGTGTGCATGCCTGATGTTCTGAAATATGTACATCTAGCCCTGAATGAAGAGGAGGTTGATCTTCATGGTGGAGGTTCTTCATAATCTGTCCATCATTTTGAAGAATGGTTGAAGAACTATAGAAGAGCAAAAGCAAAAAAATTCCCAAGCACCTCACACACAAACACATAGGGGGAAATAAAGTGCAATAGAATTCAAAGTTTTAGAGTGCATAAAGCTGAAAAAGTCACTTCACTATGTTCTTCCTACATTTTCTGTTATTGTCCAACAAAAACAGTCAGTGTGTGCAGCGGGTTAGAGACCATCAGTGTGAAGTTGAGAAAGATCCAGCCCTTTCTGTCTACATAACATATTAACCGTATAAAATAAGAAACATTGTGTTGCCATAACTGTCTTAGAATTTCCATAGCATATAGCCTATATGTTGGTTTTGTATGTAACTATGAATGTTTAAATGAAGTTGAAAAGCAACACGAAAGAACCATTGCGCGCGATCTCAGATTCTATGCGCCCGCGCATTGCGTAAAAAATGAAGGGGTAGGCTATTTGTTTATGTTTTTCCTTCAACGCTCTACCTCAATATTTAATGAGATGTGAAACCTCAACTCAGGCAGGCTCCCAGCTGTTGTCAGGAATACTCCATGACTAAAACGAAAAAAGACGTTGGTGTCACCGATGCTGTGGTATAAGGGCACGCGAGGGTCAACTGACAGTTATACAGCATCCACTCAAGACTCGACATATGTAAAGAGGTGTTCGATCATTTAAAATAAAAAATAAGTTAAACAACAACAACAACAACCATTTCGTATCTGTAGCAAAACAGTATTTTCCCTTTTTATCTATTATGTCTGAATTAAACTAAGCAAAAGATTTAGACCAAATGCACAATAAAATTATTGCATAATGATCACCTTTCTCTTTCAAACCACAATAGGGCTGATTGCTGATTTAGGCTAATTAGAATCAGTAAAAAAAAAAAAAAAAATGGTCCAGAAGTAGGCCTATAGTATAGGCTATAGCTTATATATACAAGCAGAGTAGTTTTATACATTTTAATGAGATATAAGTACAAAGGTTTTCCGCAAAACGCAAGTTACACATAAATCTAGGCTACATCATTTTCCACCAAAGGCAAAAAAACCAAAAAACATTCCTAAATAATGAGAACACTGGACCATAGTTTATCAGATAAAAAAAAAGGTGTTATAAGGCACCACGAAATTGCCGTCGTGGGAGACCTGGTATAAAAGTACAAGTTTTTGTGTCAAATTTAATAACTAACTAACAATATATGTTGCATATTGGAGTTATATAAAGTAAAAGTGCTCTCTTCCTCAGTGGCTCGTTTAATCCTGCTCTTGTCTGCGGCAGCAGTCACATATTGAATGTTGCATGCAAGTACACATTTTCCAAGCTTTTTTTGTGTTGAGCAGACTGGACATATGGTGAAAGCTTAGTTCAGCACGACTGAACCTGACAGGTCCTGTAAGTTGTAATTATGCACTTATCTTGTCAATAACAGATCTAAGTTATACTTTAAGAAATAATCAGACAGTCTCCGTCGTATAATACCGTACGCCGTTATGTAAAGCGGGGAATAGAAACATGTAGGCTAAATGGAAACAGACAGTTTTACGCTTAAGAATAATAATATTAAATTTGAACATGTATAAACTTTTCACCTAGTTTGTTAAGCATCAGCTAGGCTACTCCCAATTTACAGGAGCGTGGTCGCGAAATTTGAGCGCGTTTGTCGTTTGAGGGACGCATGTAACAGGACGGCACAGATGGTCGCGCGGTTCACTAGAAGATAAAGGTATTATGGATAAGGTTGTGAATAATTTAGCGTTCTGAGCGTGTGCATGATATTCCCTATTATTCTCGATGTTAATCTGGATAGGGATCGCAGACACATGGCTCAAGTGATTGGTTAAACGCAGGGGTGGAGACACAAAAAAGCAGGTAAGCGCCCACTTTCATTAATAATTCCTAAGCAATTCCAGTGAAGTCTTTCAAGGGAACGGACAAAAAAAGTTTTGGAAAATTACGTATCCCTTCTATTCCTAAAGGAACTATGCCAGTAGCTCATACAATTTACAATGTGCGTGATTCGTAAGTGTAATAATGTTGAAAGAATAACTCTATTAACGAGCGGATCAAACTAAGCTTTTGTAAAAATAGCCTAATTCACTTGGGGTAAATGAGGTTTTAAAATTATAAATGTTGTTCATAAATACATGTGTAAAACTTATTTTTTTATTATTAAACATGTAGCCTAGAGGTATCACTGTAAAAACTTATGATCAATACGTTGTCAACATGTTTTTTTTGTTGTTGTTTTTTTGCATTGCTTTAACTCATTAAAATAAGTAATTTTCAACATTTTTATAAATTATACAAGATTCAACTAATTTGTTAAGTCAGTTTAATGTAGGCTAATTTACGTTGAAATGACTTAAACATCCAAGTTCATTGTAGCCTACTTAAAAATTAAGGCAACGACTTTTGTAGGCTACAGTGCTGTAGCAATTTTTGTTTTATATAAAAACAACAGCAACAAAAGAAGGCTATATGTAAGTCGCCTTTTAGTTTAAGATAATTATACGAGTTAGCGTGTTTGTGTGTATAGTGGAGCCTACTACGTCAGCACGTGTACTTTGGTGCGTGCTGGCGGGCGTGTGAGCGCGTGTGTGGCAGACTCACTGAGCGAGTGTATAGTCTCTCGAGTCAGGTCCTGTGGGACTCCACTCAGTGCGCTCACCAGCTGACAGCGCGTGCTTCCAGGAGGGACACCCAATACCACTTGCCACGGGTCGGCCAGCAATTTTGTAAAAAATAAAACGCTTCAATTACAGTTAAAAAAATTGTCTTCAATAAACATGAGGTTACGCATAGATAAGAAGACTATTAAAATCCTTTCATACGCAAAATCAAATAGTTTATGATGTTTGTCATGGCTCGAGGGTAGAGAAGCTGACAGTTGGCACGGGGGCAGTTGGTAGCATACCAGAATACATGTGCACGCGTTAAGAAAACAGTAACGTTTGTGCTAAACGTCTTTAGAGCAGTGTTTACAAACTCTGAGCATATGAACAGATTAACGTTGAAACTAAGATGTTACAATAGAAATTCAATTTTTTGGTAGTTTTAGAGTGACAGAACAAAAGCGCATGCAGCTACAATAGTTACGTTTTCTCGTTAAAGCAGGTTGCTGATGCTTACATTTTTTACGATTCGTACGAATTAAATCATATGAATTTACTATACGAAATCGCAATCGTAAAACTTTTTCTCATGAGTTCGGGTTGGTCAACCGACTGAAACGCAAACAATATTAGGATATTAACTTAAAGAGTACCTTTACATTATATTTGACAAATATCTTGATTACAATTCCACAAGAAAAATATTTTCAAAAATATTTTTGAAACCAGCATTAGAATGAACAAGCTAAAGAATGAAAAGATGAACTGACATTATGAGTTAATGCCATTATCAGTTGAATTCGTTTTTTCTTTAATTATAGGCTAGGCGTGTCACTGCATATTAAGTGTGTAGAAGAGTACAGCTCTGTTGGTATTACAGTTTTACAGTATCTAATGGTAATGATTTCGTGTAAATAACACTTAAAATCAAAGGTTCCAATAATAACCAAAATGGTTTCACAGCCTGATGCCATAAATAACCTTTTTAAGTTCCATCTTTATTCTCTAGTTCTAAAATCAAGTTTTTGTGCTTTAAATAACTCAACCAATACACTGATCTAAGTAAAATTAAAAACATTCTCTAAAGAAAAAATAACCGACTTGATAAAGAGCCTAAATGTTTCTTGTTTCACTGAACTCGCCAAAATATATAAATAAAGATTTATTTTTATCACCATATGCTTTGATAGTTGTAATGATTAAATGTCACATCACTTCCAACTAATGTGTTCCAATTATAAATGATCACATTTGTAAAATAACATACATTAAGACATTTTGTTGTATGTAGCCTACATATTGAAATGATTTAAACAATATAGGATCTAGACATGTTATGAGACATAATGAAAAACTGATAGGATAAGAAGTATAACAGAGATAAAGATAATAGAGATAACTCAAAGAGACATGAGACATAATCATGTTAAATTTGCCTTTTTATTTCTACAATAAAACAAAACAAAACATACGAGTAGCAAAATTCCAATGTAAGGCAAAAATTGACAAGGCAAACGAAAATAAATAGCTTACTTCAGCTACAGAAGCAGAACACAGCTTTGCATTGAAATCAAATATTAAAAAGAACGGATGTACAAAATCTAATGGCTATATTAAATATACTCATCAAATTGGCATTACTTCTACATAAACACAATTTCTTGTTCCACGACAAAAGGATGTTTCTCAAGCCTATGGCCCGTTTTTAAAGTGCACGTAAACTTTAGAAGTTGCAAATTCTTACAGGGTTCAAAATCAATCGTATCCATGAAATAGGCCCATGACAATCATTTCTGAATAATAAACAGTTTCAAAAACTTTCACGGAAGACAGTTTTATGCATGACATTCGAGCCCATGGCACTGCTGCACGCGGCAGTTCACATGGCGTAGGGGTCTGGTCAATGTCACGAGAAGGCAACTAATCTATTGGCGTCAGACACAACAACATAATTGTCAAAAGATCGTAAAAGTAAAACAAATGGATAAATAAAGCAACCCATTACAAAGCCCAAATATACGATTGACACGATTGATGGACAGTCCAGTAGTGTGTTTTCTAAAAAGCGCGGTGCTTGGGCAGTTTCAGTTCCGAGAGCTCGTCTTCGCTGTGCAACTCCAAGTGCGCTTCGTCAGAGTCACTGAAGTGCGAGTGAGGGGAGAACTCTCCGTCGCTCCGGTTCGACCGAGGCGAGTCCTTGCTGGCATCCGAACCGGACTTGCTTGTTCCAGATGGCGATTGAAGCTCTTGCTCCATGAAAGAGGCGAATGTTCCATCATCGTACTGGTACGGGTAACCCGCGCCCGTGCCTCTCCGACAGGCGCTCGGCGATCCTCTGGGAGAGCGGTCCTCCTCGAACCCCTTGGCAGGCAGCAAGTCGCAGTTTGGCGGGTCGGCTTTAGCACCGGGGCCCTGAAGCAAGTCGGACAGGGCGTTGATATAGATCTGGGCCATCTGTAGGGTTTCGTATTTGGAGAGCTTCTTGTCGTCATCGAAGGCTGGGATGACACTGCGCAGCGCGTCAAATGCGTGGTTCAATCCGTGCATCCTTCGCCTCTCCCGGGCATTGGCAGCCACTCGCCTCTGTTTCTGCACGCCGTTGGTCGCTTTGCTGGACGGGGCCCGCTGTCTGCCCTCATCTGCACCCACAGCTCCTTTAAGCCGACAGAGCTCGCGTACTTTGACAGGACTCTTGCTGCTCTTCCTGAAGTTGGAAGCAGAGGACACGCCTTCCGAGCTCGAGCCGGGCGAGTGCAGCAGGTATTCGGCGTGTGCCGCGCAGGTGCCAGCCTGCACGGGAGCCAGCCAGGCGCGTGGGTCACTGCTGGCCATGAGTGCCAAAGCTGGTGGGTACTCGCGCTGCTCCCCCCGCCCCAAGCTTGGATGCTGGACGTCGAGTTCAACCACCTCCCTTGTATCCGTGCTCATTCCATCCATTTTGTTGTTTTGTGCTTTTTGGAGGAAAGTGGGTGGCTATGGATATGGGAACGGGGTTTTTGCCGTGGAGGATGTCTCTTCTTACACCTGTGGTGAACAGGATTTCTTTACTGATGTCTCAGAGCTACTCGTCGGTTTTAAAAGCGGCACGCGCCTTCCCAAGCTGGTCGCGTGGCGCTTTGACCAATAAGAGCACGCGGGGCAGGCGCGTGTAGGCGACCAATGAGAAGTCTCAGCAAACCCGAGAGAGGTTATTATGCCCTAACTTTCTTTCTTTCTTTTTTTTTGTGATAATGTAGTGCTTCAAGCCTGTTTAACTACAGAATTATTATAACAATGGGTCGTCCCACAGGACGTAGGCCTACTCAGAATCTTAGGGACTGAATGAAGTTTTGTGGCAAGCCTCCTTACACATTACGTTTAGGAAATTAGATATAGTAGGCCTTTAATACAAACAAAAAACAAGAAAAAAAAAAGTTGTCTCGACAGTCTGAAATGCAGAGAAAGGGGTTATCAAAAATCTGACGACACCGTGCTTTGGTTTATTCAACTTGTCACGTTTTCTTAAATTAGGCCCAAACCTCAATAAGAAAACAAACCCGATGATCTAGGCTACACTGCTTTGACAGGCATTTGCTCTGTCTTCATGCATATTGTCCCATGAAATGAAAGAAACATGCATCATTTTGTATTTTGCATCTTTTAGTCAACGAAATGTAAGTTAGACCTATTAGAAACTTATTTACAAATGTTTTTCTAATTTAATTAGGCCTATTTATTTATCAGGTAACCGAATAATAGCCTATAGACTAATATAGGCTAATCGTGCTTATAGCCTAATCGTACATGTAGCCTAATAATTATATAAAGTAGCTAATAAATAATAAATATACTAGGTGTGCTACTTCACTCAGTTTATGCAAAAATCAGAAATGCAACATAAACATTAAATAAAGTGGTATAATTCGTTCTATTGGTGCACATTATAAGACATTCAAGCAATGAGTGTTATACCAGATTGAGTTTCGTTTCTTTTTTGAACAAGTTCAAAACCTTTTGATCCGATTTAAGGAACGCCCTTTTAGCAAAAGAGTTTCCCAAAGATCAGAAACTTGATCTGGAGGCGCGACAGTCCCTTGCTGTCACGAGCTTTAGAAAGAGAGCAAGCGCAGAAGGGGAGATTAATAACAATAATAATAATTATAGGCAACAAATTAGGTAATTTTCGTTGAATTATATATGAAATTTTAATTATTGTAGGCTACTTAAAAAAAAGTAGGCCTACAAAAGCCTATAAATAAATAATGGAATAATGTCTAAATATCGTGAAATTAAGAAAAGGCATTATCAGGAGTGAACGCATAACGTGGATAAATGTGCAGAGAGAAAAAAGTGCATTGTTAAACAAACTTTGTGACATAGGGTACAGCTGCGTTCCCTGGTTAGTCACCGAAACAAGTATGTAACGCAGTGATGCACATGACCTTAATTCCGGTTTTCTGGCATTAAAAAGTCCACATTCATCTTTTTACATTTATTCATGAATTCATAGAGTGCAGAGGCTTACGGACTGGCGCCTGAGCTCATCCCAACTGGAGCCTCATCCAGGCGGCTTGTGTGTCTTGGAATAGGTCCTAAAGCAAACAACAAGTTGGGATTGCTGCCGTCGATTATTAAAGTGTCCCAGGGACAATAGCGACTCAATGTTCCATTCGACACGCCTGAAGAACTCTTTGGAAAAAGGGCACAAAATGTGTCTCGATGGGGGCTTCCACCGCGATCGAGTCTGCGTGCTGCTTTCTTCATTCCTGTCGCCCGGGAAACCCAGAGATATCGCGTGCTTGATAAAAGTCGATAAAACACATCATAGGGTTCCAACACGAATAATAATAATAATTATTATTATTATTATACAATTAATTTCAGCCAAAGCTAGCTGCTAAAGTAATTGTTTGAAACATGTAACAAATAAAATAATTATTTCTTATATATGTAAAAAATAATGTTATATGATAAAATGTAATAATTTGGATTCAATTCAGACTTTAAGGGACTTTCATTGTTCAGTAATTTAACCCCTTGATACCACATTTCAAGTGTGAAACTGAATCCACAAGCGTTTCATTTTAAGTGTTTTCCATAATACATGAAACAAATAAGACTCCTGATTTTCTAAATATCAGAACAGGTGCACACTTAAATGCATCTCTTTTTAAAAATCCACTGAAAAGGCATCAAAGGCGACATCTAGTGGACATGCAATGCATTTACCGTAGCTCAAGTGGTATTTTTTTTTTTAGTAATTTGAAGATGAATCTCACTACAATTAGGCTATCAAAATACAAAAAGCCGTTTTACTACAGTTCGTCGTACAATAAAACATTCGACATCTTGAATTTGAGTGAAAGGCTGTCCAATGTAATTCTCTAATTTGATTTACCACAAGCTATCCTCTTTTTTCCATAGCCCTACACTGTAAACAATTAAATGATCAATAAATTGTCAACATATGTTTTTACATTGCTTTAAAATAAGTTGAGACATTTTCAACTTTTTTTTTTAAATTTTTTATAAATTTCACAAGATTAAACTCAAGTCAGTTTAATATAATTTAAGTTGAAATGACTTAAACATCCAAGTTGATTGTACTTTTTGCAACTCTTCTTATCTTTACAGTGTACATGCAGCATAAAATGTCTGGAACTGCACATCACTCCTTGTACATGAGCTACAGATCTCAACTGCATGCCAGCCTTCGAAGGGTGCTATGCTATGTGCTTTAAGTGTAACACTTTTAATCATTATAAGATGAAAAAAGACCATGTTGGGGCATCAGGGTGTTTGGTAAAAAGTATAACATTAAACAATACATACAAATAAATAACATAAACAGAATCGCATACAAGAACTTGGCCTACTATATCTGGAACATGATGACAGGTTCAGGGTCAGACTTGTGGCGACAAACTCTCCAAGCACTAGAGCATGACTTGAAACGCTGTGGTGCCTTTCACTTTGACCTGTAGTGCATGAATCTGGTTCACAAAGTCAAAAGCCAAATGTGGCTAACCTTTGACCACATCCTTCATTGTGTTCAAAGCATCAGCTCATCCTGAGGTGGAAGGGATAAAGTAGAACAGCGTTACTCTTCACATACAGCATTTCGAGACATTTCTGATGATACAGACAACACAACAAAAACCACTGTAGAAAACATGTTTATTAGACAAATTATACACAGAAAGCTTTGCCACTTGTAACAGAGGCCTCAGTTTGTTCCATTTGAATAATATGCAACACATACAACAAAATAGGCCTATATTAAATACTGTACATTATAATCAGTTGAAAATGATGTAATCCTGTACAATTCTATGTATGAAATTAAAAATGTTACAGGCATAGCAGGTTTTGCATGCTTCTTTTACGGGGGGTGGGGGTGGGGGGGGGGGGAACCTTGCCTCCTTTTGAAAGATTAGGAAATCAAAATGAAATGAAGTCGAATGAGAATGTCTTACCGCCGGAGAAACTGTGGAGAACTCCTTGTAATGTGATAGTGGCTAACTGAGCTTTACAGACTCAGATATTATACTCTATATCTTCTTTAAATCCAAAAAAAAAGTATCTGCATGTAAAATATACACTTTAATGTCTCTTCATTTACTCTAAATAAAAATCTTTTAACTGATACTAAATAAAATTGCTCCTATAGTCTTTCATTAATCATATCTTAAGAAAAGTACATCTAGAATGCTTGCGTCAAAACACTGTTGCCGTTTCCTACACACAACATTTGCGAATTAGTCAGAGGATAACAAACTGAAAGCTCATTCTAAACAACTAACATTAGTAAATATTAATACAGTTTATGTTAGTGAAAAGGATTGGTTTGTTTTTTTGTCCTCAAAAGGTGTATTTTTTCTTTAAAACTTACCACACCTCAATGGCCTTGTTTAAACAATTAGCACTTTAAAAAAAAAGAGTTAGATAAATATTACCCCTTAACATTTACGAAATGAAATAGAAAGATATTTCAAATAACCCCTCAAAAGTCGCCACTGTATCAGCGTCTGTAATGGCGTAGTAATAGGTTGAGGACTGACACTTGAAAAGTAAAAAAAGCCCCGTCTCCTAAGGCTCGTGTTAAGAACTCCTTTTAAAAACTCTCTCGCTCTTTGATTTCCAAAATCTATGACGCACAGCCACGAGATTGTGGCATATACAATGAGGCTATTCTACAGAATGTTTTTGTCGAATCCTGGAGTACAGCTACAGAAGTGAATACAAACTCGTAATGGTTTAATGGTGCAAATCAATGAAAGATGATGGCACTGAAGCAATCTCAAAACTAATCATAAAAAAAGAGAAAACTAAAACTACAGACAGCTCTGAACATTTATTTTGTTGTTAAAACTCTCTGACCAGACACATTCCACGCATTAAAGATTTGTTATACTTAAAGTCAGCAAGAGACATTTAGTAGCATTTGTTTCATCCCTCCCTACAGTATAATAATGTTTATTATTTTTTATTTAAAGTTCAATCGAGTCTTTTCCACAGAGTGTCCGTTTAAAGACTCAAAGTAGATCTCGACTTCAGGGAGAAGGCAGAGAGGATGAGAGGTCCTTAGAAACACAGTCACTCACTGTGAGGCTTCCGAGAAAAGCAGGTTATTTTCTCTCAGTTTAGCAGCGCCTTGTCGAACGCTTCAGCTAGAGGGAGCACTGAACATTAACAGAGCGCTGAGATGAAGCACAATTCAGTCGATGAGTTGACAAGATTCTTCTAAACTGAGTTATTGCAGATCTGGGAAACACTAGGCAGAGTCCTTTTCGAAAAAAAACCCAAAAAACAACCCGAAACAAAAAGGTAAACATACCATCATTGCAACATTTGATAGTCTTTTTTTCTCTCCCCACAAAATCGAATGTGGCAAACAAAAGGCAAATTCATTTAGTTCACAGAGAAAATCTCCCGACAAACCACAATGACAATAATGATCATTTTATTCCATCCTCGTCCTGTCGACGAGTTCGGTCAGGACAAGCAAGCTCCATCGCCAAGAGCAAAAGTCAAGAGAAAACGACAACCAAAAAGGAACATTTGTATTTACATATATCTCTTTTTTTGTTTCGAACACACACAGGAACTCCTGCAGTCTATATGGAGGTGCCCCTGTCCGGGTCATTGCCGTAGCTAAAGTTGGGGGCCGGGGTGGGCTGATACGGGATGCTGGACATTGTCTTGACGGGGCTGCGAAAGAAGCCGCCGTTGGGGGCTCGCTGCCGGAAGGGCCCCCCAGTTCGGTGGTCCTGCACGGCCCCAAAGGCGAAGCCGGCTGCGGCTTTGGCCGACAGGCTGCGGCTGAGAGTCTGGATCTGCTCGGGGATGAAGGTGGTGGTGGTGATGTGCGTGTTGCGGAAGTCGCTGATCTGCTCCAGGGCCTGCCGGGCGGCCGGGAGGGAGTCCATGTCCAGGGGCGTCAGGTCGATGGAGGAGGTGGAGAACTGTTTGTGGGGGCTCTCATCGTCCGTGCACAAGCTGTTAACCCGGTGATGAAGGTGCTCCAGGTCGATCTCCTTATCGTCCTAGAGGAGGGGAGAACGGGAGGAGGAAAGTGGAGTGGGGAAAATAAGGAAGGAGAGAAGAACAGGAGGAGGAGCGAAGGTTGTTATAGGATCAGAAGAGAAAAGAGGTGTAAAGTGAAGTGAAGGGGTGTGTATTCATAAGAGCAGATAGAATGTGGGATGGTTTAGTGAAGCGGGACAGCACATGGTGGTTAACAGGGAAACGGATAGGGGCGGTGAAGGAGGAAGGGAGTTGGTGAGCAAAAGAGATGTGAAGGAAGTGTTTCGGATGCAGTTGGGAAAAAAAGAAAATTTGGAAGAAGATTGAGGACGGATATTGATGAAGAATCAGCAGGCCCAATGAGGTTTTAGTGTTTGCATGGAAAGCAAGACAGAGAGGGGGGGGGGGGGGGGTACAAAAAGGGAAACATACTGAGCTACAGTAATGAAAACACAGTCTTAACTAGAACTGTCCTTGGACTATAATCAACATTAACGTCGTGTGACAGATGGATCTTTGGATATGTAGATACAGTCTACAAAACCTTTCCACTTTCAAGCCATCTGAAACCACGGTTGTGAAAAAACTGTAGCTTATCTAGTATATAATAAGTTTAACTAACATAACTACTATAAAATATGTAGATTGCTTTAAAGAACTCACGAGGTGACGTGGGCTGACATTGTGGCTGCAGGGAGCTCAGAGATAAAATGGCCTCTGGTTTGGACCAGCATAAAGCACTTAGTTGATTCCAGCCACCAGCGGCAGGCAGCGTGGCCCTGAGTAAAGAGGGGTGGTGGGGGAACCTGGTCGGTCCGAGGGGCAGGTCGTAGGTACCAGTCCTACCACCACGGTGGAGGAAGGCGGTATAATAGGGGTGAAAGTGTGAAGGGAAGAGGAATGTGTGAAGGCTGTTACATGTGGTGTTTTGTTGACCTAAACAGGGACCTTGTGCTTCTCAAAATACTTTGGTGTGTTTTGAAGATAATAAATACCCTTACACTTTTCTTTTTGGGGCATGGTGAGATTGCATTATGAGTTTAAACCTATGCATTTTATCTTGAGATTTATTCACTGTCAGAATTTTTTTTGCAAAATTGGTATCTTTAGGGATACAACAGCTTGTCACTGCAACACCCTTAAAGGAACAACTTGGTGTCTTATCAAGCCCTAAAAAGAGCAGTTTAGTACCTTAGAGTAGTAATATGTAGGCCTATCTATAGCCTGTAAACTGTCAGTGTCCCGGTAGTGGGACACTTGGTCCACTTTTTTATCGCCTATTTTCCCTAACACGTATTTTAGTATTCATCATAAATTAGGTATCATTCAAAAGCTTTAATACTCAAAATTCATCCAGGGAAAACCGTTTTGAAATTGGATAACATAACCTCTACTACTTTGAACTTTTATGGGTAAATAAGGTACTTTAAGGGTACTGCCCAAACTTTTGAACCCCTATAGGTAGAAGTTTTGCAAATTTTTTTCCTGCGAGTGCAGATATTGATGTAACACTAGTGTGAAATCTTTAAACCAGTGGTTCTAAACAGTTATAATGGAGCTACAGCAGCTACAGTCGGCATCTGTCCAAGTATGCATGACAGAATGTGTAATTGAATCTCAATCTGAAGGATTATATACATATGCACGCCATCCGGAGCATGTGCACAATAGGTATCTATAACATGTAGCCGAGCTACAATCACATTATCTAGGTCTGTTGGTCCGACTTCACAAAAGCCAGATGAGTATGATTCAGGCAGACTAAGTACACCCCCCTCCCACACACACACAAACACAATATTACTTTTGTACTTCCTTTAAAATAAAAAATGTGCATAAAATTAGGACTGTCAATACATTAATTATTAATAATGAAGATTTTGTTGTAGTTAGTGCATTAATATATCTGATCCACAGCAACCAATTAATGCATAAACTATAATGAAATCTTAATTTATGAATATTATCAATTTTATGGAATAAAAAATATTTTTAATTATTATTATTTATGAAGATTTAATTATTAATCAAGAGTTTAAAGCACTCACATAATATTGCATTATTATATTTGATAAATTAAGCCATTGGAAGTTAGCTGAGGCCCCCTAGTGGGCCCCAGGCTGCCTGATTGAGAACCACTGCTTAAAAAAAAAAGTTTTTATCTGATGCAATGGCTAATATTATAGATATTTCTTACATAAATGTATTAAGACAGTTTTGTTTTTGCTTCAAGCCACCTGATTGAGAACCACTGCTTTAAAAATCATTTTAAGTCTTGCAATAATTGTATTGAGAATAAATACTGAATTAGGCACTTAGTCTCCATGTGTGGCACCAATCTTAATATTGAACAAGTTTTGCAAACGCCAGCCTGCTGGGCTGCTCCCCTCGTAAGTTACACAGCTCAAATAATGTCCTGTCACGTTTGCACTGTGACTGTTTTTGTATTCTTTTAGCCAATTTTGTCTAGTCACTATGTAGCTTGGCACTAATGGATTGATCTCTGTGGGCTTGAAAAAGATTGGTATTGAAAACAGCCCGTATTATTGCATTATGGGAAATAATGGCCTTCCTTTTAGCACCCAAGTGGATTCTCTTCCAGCAGCAAATGTGCGATTGTTTAAGTCCGTACAAAACTTCTCTTTGCGCATTTCATAACCTACGTGGGCTCGAGGCTTGGAGAAGTGTGGAAAGAGTGTAGCTCAGTGCTGGCAGAAGACAGTTCGCGACGGGATGGCGAACGTGTGCCTCAGCTTGGAGTCGAGGGGTGTGGCGCAGCATGCAGGTGACAAATGATTGGAGGAAGGCCTGAGCGTGAGCATGATGTCAGTCTGCGGCTCATGACACGGCTCGTCTTGCCTCACAGACGGTCCGTCTGCTTGTGTCTGTGTGCGTGCGTGAAAGGACATGACCCAACAGATGAAGCAGGCAGATGAGAGGATGGGAAAGAGGTTGTTTTCAGAGAGGTGGGGGAATGAATAGAAAAAGACAACAAACAAACAGTCAGCACACAGATGTTTTTTTTCTTTCTTTTTTTTTTATGTCCAAGGAGCCAGATACCTGGAAGTGTGAGATGGTAAAAATGGCATTTTGCATTTCTCTCCCACCCCTCAACACAGAGTACTTATCTATAAAACAAAATCAACAAAATAAAAGGCTTTTTCAGGCTTTGACAGCAGAATAACATGATTGTTTTGGTCTTTTCTGAAAAATAACCAAACATTTTCAGAGTAATGACTGACACAGATTGTTGTTTGGCGTTCGGCGGCCTCTGTTAATTATGCGGCCACATGAGGTATGACTTTCAAATACCTACTACTATAGCCACTCTGAACATAATAGGAATGAAAGCAGGCAAAATATATTTTTTCTTTTTTTTTTTCTTTCAAGACTGAAAAACAGTTGGTTATTTGAATGCAGACCTCATACCGCGGCCTAAAAATGTAGAGGCACCGCAGGACTCCAGACAGCCACAATATCAATGACATAGCAGACATCTGAGGTGAAGAACTTTTCATCATTTGGTTTTTCAGGAATGATTAAAACACAAAGCTTGGCATGTGAAATGGCTTATTCATAAAGCAAAACCTCTAGTTCTCTGGACCGTCTGCTCATCCTCTCTGGATTGGCAGGTGGTGCACTATAAAAACATTTGACTTGGGTGGAAAACGGTTATTCATCACTACGAGGTGGAACTCGTTTTGACGACTTGTCATATCGAATCATTTCTGACCAATTGCGACACCACAGAAGGAGCCGTGACGGCGAGATCACAGAGAAACAGAGAGAGGAAACAGGGACAAACTAACACCATGGCATATGCAATGTGTGTGTTGGTGTGTGTATGCATGTGTGTGTGTGCGTGTGTGTCAGACACAGACACAAGCACAAAGTCATTCTATTGTAGTGATGTGCAATGAACTCAGTGTTAGCCAGGTGTCAAGAAATATCACAAAGAAAAGAGGAAGCAGTTAGGAAGATTTAAGGATGCACCAAGACAGCACTGGGACACACCAAAAAGAAAGTTGCATCATGCTGAAAGATGGAAGAATGGTTTATAGGATGAGTCAAAATGACATTTATAGACAAAATTACAACAAATACTGCAAAAATCATTATCTTATTCAGCATTTTTGCCTTGTTCAAAAATGATCCAAATATCCTTAAAACAAGATCATTTTTAATTATTTTTATTTATTTAAAATAAATAAATAGATTATAATTAATTTATTAATTTAATTTAGTATTTCAATGTAAGTTTATTTTTATTACTACAAATAGTTTTTTTTTGTTATTAATCTCTCTAAATTAAGTTATGTATAAAACAACAATTTGCTAAAGGGGGTAATAAAAATAAACCTTAAATTATTCTCTGAAAGCATAAATAATTTGACTGGAAAAACAAGTCAAAAATACTTTAATTAACTCTGCTATAAGAGCTTTAATTGTAAAACCAAAAACATCTGTGAGATGAGTGTGATATGTGCTAATTTTTAGCGTTTGTCTTGGTCGCTTTTGGCATTAACACGTCTCGCTCACTGAACCGTGTGTGTGTTAAAATGTGTGCTTATCAGCATGTCTGTGTGAATATTTGTGCAAAGCTCTGCCAAGCTTCTACTCTGATGGAACCGTCTGGAAGAGTGCTTCGAGGAATGAGCCCAAATCAGCATGATCCAACCACTGGGGCAGAAAGGAGCGGGGTTCAAGAGTGACTGCCAAAGCGCTCCACCCTACATGAGAGAATCATCTCTGTGCTCAGTGTTACATCTTCAACTACACCACTACATTAGCTAGAATTAATGACTTAGCATGCTTATATACAGTAGACGGTCCAATGTTAACTTTGAGGTGAATTCATCAGCTAAAATGAGATTGTATTGCTTTTCATATTTGTATTACTTTTATTAATTATATATTTTTAATATGACAATGCATATTTGTGACAAAGTGCAATGTATAGTGGAGCATTATACAAAAAGAATATTATATAATATTATAGTACCGTTCAAAAGTTTGAGGTCAGTAAGATTTTTTTGAAAGAAATTAATACTTTTATTCAGCTAAGACGCATGAAACTGTTCAAAAGTGAGTCAAGACATTTATTATGTAACAAAAGATTTCTATTTCAAACTTCTGTTCTTTTCAAAGAATCCTGAAAAACATGGATAATGTTTTAACATTAATGAAGGTTTTAACATTGATAATAAAAAAATTCAGCTCTGCCATTATAGTACTAAATTACATTTTAAAATATATTCAAATAGAAAACAGTTATTTTTTATTGTGTGTGTGTGTGTGTGTGTGTGTGTGTGTGTATATATATATATACATTTATTTCACAATATTACCGTTTTTACTGTATTTTGTGATCAAACATGCGGCATTAGTGAGCATAAGAGACTTCTTTCAAAAACATTTTTACGACCTCAAACTTGATGTATTATTTAATAAGAAGAAAAACACTTAAGGCATCTTAAATAAAGTCCCTGATAATAAATTTTTCATGTGCGAAAAAGTTGTTAAAAAAATGCCAAGACAGATGATTTCTTTAGTTAGTAGATAGTTTGTCTGTGCTTTAAATCCCTCACATAGTAAGGTCAGACTATTGCTATTAAAATCCAATTCAAACCATGTAATGTCACAGTTCCCAATAAAGTTCCCGGGCCATTTCAATTCAGTGATACTTTTGGACCGTGCTTATAAACAAGTACAAATGAGCCATTCAGTTTTTTACGACTTAAATATGCTAATTGTGGCCTGCTGTAATAAAAAAAACTAACAGGTTGAAGCTCATCTGCCATTTCTGCAAGGAACATAATTTGTCGATATAAATGTCTGAACATTATGGCGAGCAGTGGAGTGGACGATGGCCTTCAGAGGAGCAGGGATGAAGGAGAGCCGCTCTTCTCTGTGGGGTCATGAGTGCCCTGCTGCTGCTGCCCCTGACAGATAAAAGCTGCTTCATGGCGGGAGGACGGAAGACAAGAAAAAGCCTCTGACCGCTGATCAAAAGCACTACTTTGTTTTTCAGGTGGAACGCTGGAGATGAAATGCTGTGTTTTCTGGCCTGTGGAGAGTCTGATGACTCAGACCGGAGGGGTGTGAGGAGAGGTCAGGTGTGTATGTCGGGGCGTGGGTGATGGGACTCAATTGGAGTAATGGGAGATGGGGATGTAATATCAGGAAAAAGAACACCCAAAATATGACAGCTGTAGAAGATAACAAGGAGCCATAAACTCATCAAATCAAATAAATGCGTCAAGAGCAACATCACAAAGGTTCATTCACAGCCATATGAATGTGCTGTCACTGCTACTTCTGTTACATTGAAGTGTTGTCATGTGAAATGCAAGCAATGGGTTTATTTGTTAATTAATGTTAACCGGATTCCAACAATAGGCAAACAGTTGTAAGAACAAGAAAACAAAGAAAAACAATACGTGCAAACACATTAATCTAAACTGATCTTCATGAAATTAGCTATGGGATATTAAAGAAAAACTAGAGCCTCGTCTTAAAGTAATTATCTAGATATATGCAGCTTTTAGCACCTGTTTATTTGTTCAATTTTTCTCAACAAAGCTCTATTACAGTTAAAGTGCGCTATCAGAAACAAATTATTTGAAGAAAAAGTGCTTTGTCTATACTGCTTGTAATGCGTACTATTTCTCATTTTAATCTCTTGTCCTTTTTTGTTAATGTTACTAATATCCTTCCAAGTCTTTGATGGCATACGACCGGTATTGATTCTGCTTAACTGTTTGTTCCATGGCAGATAAGTCCACAGGATTTATGTTATTTACAGTAGAAAGCGTCGAACAAACAAAATGCAGTGCGACATGTCCAGAAGTCCAGAAGGATGGTGTTATTAAGGGGTGTTTGTTAGGTACAAGTTTAAATTGGTTATTGTTGCCGAGCAATATTGTGACTTGAGTTGCATTATTACAGAATGATTTGAGGTCACAGGGGTGTATTATGGCTTAAATACAACAACTTCGAAAGTGAAAATATCGTATTAAAATATTAATAATTATTATTATCATCTTTTGATTTGCGACTATCACATTCCAAATACAAGAGAAAATCATTTCAGTTGTGAAGTATAAAAGCCATTGTATTATCAAAAACTCAGTATAGCTACAAGGTTATTTAATCAAATTTTTAATGAATATTCATATTATTATTTTATATTAATTAAATTTATATTATTTAATAAAAATGTAATACTTCAGTACCATTTAATATAATATAATTTTATCCCCCCACCAAATATTCAGTAAAAAACAGCAGTTATATAAACTCATAACGTCATAAGACTTTCTTACCGCCCAGTTTTACATTCTTTAAATTTTCGCTGTCCTGCATTGGAGGGTTAGTTCACACTAAAATTAAAATTAAGTTATTATTTACTCTACTGGTGTTGTTCGGACCACAAAAGGAGCTCAACCATATAATGGCAGTGCATAGCAACCATCATCAAGCTTTTTAAAAAAATGCAAAAGTATCACAGAATAATCCCATGTGACATGTCATATATTCCAAGTGTTCTGGGGGCATACGATAGGGTTTGATGAAAAACAAACCGAAATTGAATGTATTATTTAATGGAAATCCTTTCCTTGGCGATTGGTCTTCTGTGCTCTACTGTGAGTTCAATGTGACTCTATTAGCGCTGCAGTTCACTTCGACTCGCTCAAAAAAAGCACACAAGTTGTGAGAAATCAAGATTAATGAAAACATATGAAATATTTTTTTAATATTTAAAACATTTATCTGCTGTGTTTGCCACAACAAAAAGTTATCACATTCACATCTGTCGAATGTCATTCTGACTGTCATCAGACAAATGGAGATGTTCAACTCAGTGAAGAAAGTACACAGATACTTTTTTGGAATTCTAGGCATTGTATTTCATGACGCGTTTTTTGGCGAGTCGGAGTGAACTGTGGTGCTAATAGTTACATGAATGCGCAGTCAAGCATGATAGGTCAGGATTTCCATTATTAATACATTTCATTTTGGTTTGTTTTTCACCAAACTGTATCGTTTACCCCCAGAACAGTTGAAATATACCTCACGTGATGCATAAGACCATTCTGTGATACTTTTGCTATTCACTGCCATTATATAGACAAGTGCAAGCTTGACTTTTTTTTTAATTTCTCCTTTTGTGGTTCAAAAAACAAAGAATGGCATACTGCATTAGAACAACACCTGGGTGAGTAAATGATGACTTAATTTAATTTAGAGATTAAACATTCCTTTTAAGGGGAAATTTAGGAGCGATCTTACTGAACTTGAAGTTCTGTAACTATATTAGATCCCATCTGGTCTTGGGCAGTTGGACAATCTCCATAGTTATTGTATTTAAACATGTTCCACACTCTTCTGTTTATGATATAAGCAAATGATCAACCTCATCCCTAATCTTAAGGGTTTAAGATTCTTACCTCCTTCGATGGGACTCTGGAGCCTTTCCTTCGTGTCCACCAGGTTTCCACCGTGGCAATAAGACAGGAGAGCACTACACCAGCTGCTAGTACAAAGAAGACCCCAGCAAAACTGTGGATGTCCAAGGCGCTGGCACTCTTCCGAGTGCCCACAGGAGAGTACAGGTCACACGGACTATCCCGCGGCCACCACTTCAGCTTCAAGATGTCCATGTCCCCATTCTGCTGAAGCTCTAAGATCCTGGACACAGCAAGAAAACAGACACACATATGGATGAATCTTTATTTCGGAGGCACTTTTCAGATTACCACAAATTATGTGTATGATACAGCATTAATCCTGGAATAAAGGTCATGAAGAATCCATACCATCACATATTAGGCCAAAACGTATTTCAAGAGGATTTTGGCTGGAAGTGTGATGGTGTGGATTTCTGATATTGTGTGTGATGGATGTTTTTTTGGGCCTTTTGGAAAAACAATTTGACTTGCTAATAAAACAAGTTACCTAGCAGTTAATTAACTTTGAACTTATGAAAACAGCTTTGTTTCTGAATTATTATAAATCACTAACTTTATTTATAATTTTGTTCTTATTGAGGTTCTTGAAATCTCAGTCACAAAATGAATCGTGGTTAATTGATTTACTATATCAATACTCCCAGTTTCTGTTAATAAAAACAAGCAACTTTGTCAGAATTACAACAGAAATACCAAAAATATCCTATATCCTATAAATATCCAATAATGGATTGAATATTGAGAAGCTCAAAATAAGAAAATTCAGGCAATTCCTGCACTTTTTAAAAAGAGGAAAAAGTAAGAGACCCATAAAATCCACCATAATCAACCATCCAAAAGTAGTGTATGTCTATTCAAAATGACAGGAGACAGAAAAGTTCCCCTAAAGTCGGCTAAAGTATGACAAATATGAAGCTTCTTTTGATAACTGAATGCTGCACTCCATGCCTGGACATTTACTACTGGCCTAAATATATGCATGATCATGCACAATTTTATTGTGTGTCGCATTACAGAAATGGACTGTGTTATGGATTGAAATTGAATGTCAGATTGCTTCATTCTTACACATTAATTGAGCCACTGAGATCTGTGTAACACCCTATAAATATATCGTAATGGTCCCAGTCTGTTCAATGGCATCTGTTGCTGCAGTGATTTACTTTTTTTCCCCAACACCAGGGGGCAGTGTCTCCTCAGAAATAATGGCATCTTCCTCACCATAAAGAATGAGTGTGTTCTGATGTAGTGATGGCAGTTTGTACTAATGCCAGTCCAGCGGCTGCAAATGAATGATAATGAATACAGGACACAAAGGTTTAGGAGAATTTGCCTCATTGATTGGCTGATCTGTATTGCGTGGCGGTCTCTCTCTCGCCTGATTGTCTGCAGTCAGGAGTCAGCGCACATTTAGCCCCAGAGGAGGAGACTAGCGCGCTTCCAAGAGCCCATATTCACATCCAAACTGCAGCTGCAGCAAACACTTATCCAAACAGCCACACACACAATGGAAATGTTCAGAATTCACAGTAACACACAATGCTGTCTAAAATCCTGTTCAACATTTATTCAAAAAGCTCCCGTTCATTCTTTATATCCATATCCCTGTCTCATAACAATATAATATAGGAGTAAAAAAAAAAGTCCTATTGCACTCAACAGATGGAGAATGACCCATCCACATTCTGCTATGGACACAGCTCACAGGACTCACAACAAGGTGGGCCAATGTTGAAAGATTTGCTTTATAGATCACATTTTAAACGTGCCAACAACATTTAGCAATGCAACACCGCCCACATATGTTGCATTAGAGGATTCGGATTGCGATAGCAGAGACCTGAAACAACATTGAGGACAATTCAAGAGAACAGCACAAAACATACCTGGGGAGCTGTGATCCAGTGCCATTACAATGCCAAGTACTGTGACTGAGTAAGCAAAGATGTAATCAATGTCCCACTGATGGAATTGTTGAAAGTGAAAGAATGAGTTAACTCAAAATTAAAAATGAACATCTCCTATACTAAAAAAGCACCTTGACTAATGCAGTATATTCCAGTTCCTGAGAAGCCATGCAATATCTTTGTGTTGCCAATATTCACAAAATAATCATGCTTTGCAAATATATTTTGAGAAAAAAACGATCATTATGAGTGAACCTAAAGGAACATTAAAAGATTTTAAAAAGTACAGCATGACTGCTTTAATGTAATAGGAAGAATGCAGGTGGTGTGTGTTATTTTAGTATTATTTAAATACTATTAACAGTATTTATTACAGTTTTTAATTAGTTTTAATTTTTATACTTTATTTTAGCTTTCCTTTTTTTGTTGTTGTAATTTTAGTACTTCAACTTAAACTTATCAGTTAGACTTCAAGGATAATTTTTTTTTGTCTACATTTTATTTTATTTCAGCACTTTTTTCAATTAACCAACATGATTTTAAGAGCTTTAGTTTAAAATAACTCCAAACTGTTCGAGTGAGGTTAGATAAATGATCCCCCAACATGGTGACAGATATGTATATTTAGCTATTTTAACATTGGAGCATTTTCCAATTTATGTTTTAATTTTCCATGGTATTAAACTACTGTGATGAATGAGTTCTGAGATGAGATGTCTTGGTCTTCAGTAACACAGCTATTCCTTTAAGACCTCATTCCCACTGGAGGTCACCATAGAACAACTCATATCACAGGCATATGGAACGGCCTACCCTTGAAAAATTAGTCTGTGACATATATGAGTCAACATGCCATGAGCTGCCTCAGGGCTGAGATAATAGGTTACATCTGACCACACTGATAGGATGCAAGGAGGAGGCAAGTATGGCTTGTGTAACCATTCTTAAAGGTAAATTCTATTCTATTCTATTCCATTCCATTCCACTTTTCAACCCAAGTCTAATACAAGTGTCAACATTCAAGGACTTCTGTTGGAAAGAGCGTTTCTGACCTTGTGGTTTTCCAGCAGCTTGTACTGGGGAAATAAAAGGTCTCTGTGTTTAATGAATTAACACCCTGGCGTTTTTAACAAATGAGGAGTGGTGAGATCCACAGGAATTAACACCAGGTACTTTTCCTGTGAGAATCAACTGCCCAGTTTTGCCCTTGAGGAAACGCCACATGTTTGTCTTCAGAAGTCTCAGGAGAGACATGACAGTAGACATCTCAGAGAGGACCAGATTTTACCTTGTTTGTTGAGAAGATAAGCCCACTGATGGCCATATGCTGAAAGATTTTTTTTTTTTTACTAAACTTCTCTAAAAAAGTTTTTGACTTGGATTTTTTTTCCCTCAAGCACTTAAAATGTCCCTTAAAAAAAAAAAAAAAACGCATAAAAACGCATAAAAACAAATCACTTGATGAGCATGGGTTTCTTTCTCACATTGGCTGTTTACATGCACACTTTTTTGTTTCAACCGAAATGAATTAATTCCGATTGATGAATCCGACCGTAGTGTTTACATGAATGCTAAATAAAGTCATCCGGTTGAACCGTTGTGCCATGCTGCTTATATTTGTAAAAACAACCCATTCCTGCACCCAAAACAAAGTGTCTGTGGATGAGAGTATGAAGTGAGGACTGATGGGACGTAGTTCTGCTCCACTTCACAGCCAATGAGTGGTAGAGGAATTTTAAAATAACACAACAGTCATTTATGGCATTATATTTAAAAAACTGCAGCTCGTTCCACGCGTCATGCGTCTTTACGCCATTTCTACATCATTGCACATGCGCACTCCTTTCAAGTTTCGGCTTTCGATCCGATTAAATGTTTACATACTCTCCCGATTGGATTAGAAAAGGAATAAACCCCTTTCGATCAGATCAAAATTTTATTCGCATCGACCTCAGTCGAATCGATTAAAGTGTTTAGATGAATCCTTTTTAGTCTGACTGAGCCGTCAATCTGATTGCTAAAGGATTATTTGGTTGCATGTAAACTTAGCCATTGATGTGTTTCCTATTGAATCAGGAAGTTTGGGCATGCCACTTTTATTTAAATAGCCCAAAAAGTTGCTTTAAAACTATTTCTTTTGAAAAGCATTTTACAAATAAATTTGAATTACTAATAAATATTTGAAATAATATCCCTGCAGTAGCATATAGATGACCTCTATATGCTATCTAGAAGGTAACAGACACAAAATTCTAATAAAAATTTCATGAGATTTTATGAGATCTTCAAAAAATTTGCCATTTTAACCGACTCAAACCTGCTGCTTTCCCTTCAGGGCACTTACAGAGAAACAGCGGCTTCATAACAGCAAACATTTTTATTTGTTCTTTATTCCCTCTCCTCCCAAAATGGAGTGATAAATGGAGGGAAAGGTGAGTGAGGACGAAGAGAAGGAGATAAGCGGTGTGCGTGCTGAACAAGTTGTGCTCGACTGACAGGCCAGGGCAAAACGCAAGCAACAAATTCACCTGCTCCGCTCTGTTTTTGTCTTTGAATTGCACTATCACTGACCAGCGCAGTCAGGGGAGCTCAGCTGGCTTTGGTCCATGTTCAATATCAGGGGCTAAACACAAACACTTGGCCCTGTTAACAGCACAAGTCCAGATCAACCTGATTCTCCATGACAACTGGGTGATCTGGTAACTGCAACAAGCTTTCATTTAAGACTCCAGTATGACACTGAGTGCAAATCTTTGTCTTTCAGTGCACCTGGTTGCGGTAGCACTTAAAACTAATTTTTCTGTGCTTTGGGGATGATGCGGGTGGGGATTTGCTGTTCTCTCCTCAGGTCTGTCTGTCATGTAGTCTTCTCGCTTGCCTCTCGGGCCCTATGCGCTGAATCGAGTGTGGACTGCTGGAGCTGTTGCTATGGCAACCAGCTGCGGCAGAAATGATCATGTTATTAGATGTCTCTGTCTGCGGGGAGACAAACTACTTGATAAGAGCTGGGAAAACACGATGAGAAAAGGAACAAAAAGACAAAGGCAAGCAGTTCTTTTGACTGGGAAATACAAATGTAATTTCCTCTCAGCTTATCAATATGAACCAGACAACTGAAGGATGTTAGACATCTCAAAAGATTGTGAAAGACACTTATATCAGTATAATAGCCACTATAATAGCCATAGATTTCAATCTCCCTATGTAAACCCGCAGACCCCATATACTGTATATTCAAAAGAAATGTTAAGTTGTAGCAATCCAAATGATCAAACAGGAAGACTTTTAAACTGACTTTTAATGAACACAGAGGGAACCCAAGCACTACATACTCAAACACAACATTAACACTAGACAAGGAACTGAGGAAAATTAAGGGCTTAAATACACAAAGGAAGTTAATCAACAGAACAGGGAACAGGTGTGAACTAATTGCAAACCATGGAAACCAACCAGTGGCAGGAAAATGAGAACAAAGGAAACAGGAACTAGAACTAAACCAAACCGAAACACAATAAGTGTGTTCGACTTGGTCTTCGGCTGGATGTAACGGAGCTGCCGCTTGCAGTCGGGGAGGAGCTGAAAACGGAGACGAGCAGTCGGACACATTCTACTTCCTGTAGTGTTTGCATGGTTTATCACAGCTGAAGTGAAATAAATGCAAAATTTGTCACATACACAGACGTTTCAGAGACATATTCAATACTTTGTGTACTGCTTAAAGGGACTATAAGTAACTTTTTAGGTAATTTATAATCTAAAATCAATATTTTTATTCATAAATATGTCCCCAATGGTGTACCAATACCTCTGCCAATTATCTGATTTATCCTCGTAAACAAAGAATTTATTATATTTATATACATGGGACGGGTAAGTCCACGGAGGCTTCCATGTAGTTCCGCCATCTTGAAAAACTATAATAGCAGAGAGGGACAAAAAGTACGCCAACGCGTTTTCGTTCAGAGCCAGCGTCACGTAACTGAAAGCAGCAGAAACGGAGGAGCAGATCAGTGAGCGGCGCTTGTCACTGCCGCGGCAAGTTTAAAAGGCTGCATTGCACATTGAGTTATTTTTAATGGCAGACCATACATATGCCAAGCCACAGGAGAAGAAATCCTCGTCGCCCAAAATAGTCCAAAATAGTCCAAAATAGATCGTAAAAGGAAACATGACCGGAGATTACAAAAACAAGAGTTAATGTCGGGATAGCTTTTCGAGGTGGAAAGATGCAGGAGAAAGATTTCAAAAGAGACACTGAAGTCCTGCTTTCTTCTCGACAGGCAAGTCAATGTTACAGTCTTAATTACAAGCTTTTTTCATTGTTTGGTTGTGTACTTTATTTTATAGACATTTATCGTTAGGCTCTTTGATGAATAGCAGCTATTGAGTAAAGTAGTAGAGAACGCGCTAAAAACAAGGTTTGTAAGTTTACTTTTTGTAACCTAGAAATTCGATAATAATATATTTTAATAGAGCATATTGTTCTTGCATTGTTTGCACACCGAGGGAAAACTCGACGAAGTGCAATTAGAAGACATCATGTCATAGCTTTTTGGTACATAACGGCTACCGTAGATGCAACACGCATTTGAAAACGCGAGGCGCTGGAGAACACAATTCGTTTGAATGCAAAATACTATTTCACCGCTAGATGGGAGTAATTCTTACTTAATGGCCCTTTAATACAGCGTCTGTTTGTAGAATAAAGTTAAACATAAGCCTATTCTATTTAAATACCAATATAGTAGGGGATCTTCATTTTTTATCAGGTTTATTTTGATAAACAAAACACAATATAACATTGCGACTACATGAAGAGCTTTTACTGTTATAAAAATACAGATTTATGAGCATTAGCGGAACTGAAGGTGTCAGAATAAACACGAAACACACGTGATCGTTGTCATGCGGCGATACCGGCCAATCATGGAACAGCTGTGTCGTCATCAGAGCTTGTGCAGCCGCTCTTAAGAAGCTGCACCGTCTGAGTCAGCCGTAAGCTCTCAAATCGCTCTCGTGGTATTTTGATGCCATATGTCACAATGTCGGTGCGGTTTCAAGCCGGACAAAAGTTCTAACAGGCATGCATTGCTTCAAGTCAGACACCAATTGGTCTGCGCAGAACTGCATGAAGTCAAACTAGAATAATGAAACCAAAATACATGTGACAATGAGGTAGAAATCTGCAGTGTTAGCACTGTATGTATTTACCAAGCTCAGCGCTTTCAATGGCAGAAGTGTAGTGCAGCTCTGTTCTAACAATTTCTATCAGCTGGACAATGAGTCCAAAATGTCATGTGTTCCCAGCACCATTTGCTAAGGGACTGACTTTGTGTAAACAGGCGACATGTGGCCATGACCAGGCTGACATGTGTATCTTGCCCTGAGGAGTATAAGCAAGCTTGCATCTGTCCTGGAAATTGACTGGCACTCTGGGCTGCAAAATGTCAGGTATAAGCGGCGATTGCTCTAGAGTGTTCCATTTTAATAGGGTAATTGGTCTTCACTCTTGGTTTTCACTCCTCTAATAACCCTGCTAATGAAAACAACAAGATACAACTAGATTTTTACAGTTTATGAAGGAAATGCGAGTGGTAGTTGCCTGCAAAAAAAAAAAATGCCATGATGCCAATGCCATGCCATTGTTATGTGGTTGCTAAGATATTCTGAGGCTAGTTGCATAAACATAGCCGCTAAGTTAAGACTTAAGAACTAGTATGACCAACTACAGTAGCAGTTGTAGGGCTAATCAGTCTTACTTTTTGGATTCGAATTAGACCAATCTACCAATTTGACCAGTCTTTAAAAAAAAGATAACTATCTCTCTCTCTCTTGCTCTCTCTCGTTCTCAGAAATGGCTCAGGTTTGTCATTCATTCAAATCTATGTCAATTTTTTCCATCCATTTTATCTATTAAAATTGTTCAAATCTCTGAACCCACGTATGAGCAATAGTTATTGCCAGAGGCGGACAGAGTACACAGCTTCGTTACTTGAGTAAAAGTACAGATACCCCTTGCTAAATTTTACTCAAGTACAAGTAAAAGTACTACAGTCAGATGTCTACTTAAGTAAAAGTACTGAAGTACTTGTTTTTAAAAGTACTTGAGTATCAAGAGTACAAGAGTAAATTTTCTAAATATTGCATTACTACTGCCACAGTGTCAAGTCAAGTCATCTTCATTTATATAGCGCTTTTAACAATGTAGATTGTTTCAAAGCGGCTTTTCAGAGATAAACATATAATTTAAGGTAACAGAGATTGTTTTGGTTTTATAGCGGTTCTTGAATAATGTTATTTTCCAGCTAAAGTTAGTTTTGATTGATTCACTTCCGTCGAAATGATCATTTGTTATTAAATTAGGGGCCGCTAAGATGACACCGTTCTCTCTAAACAGACTTTAAACTGAACCTGTGATAAACGCTGATGGCGTTCACATGCGCATTAAGAATTGATTCTATAGTTATGTGTGTTTGAACATATGTGTGCAGGTTTGCAATTCCCTACAAACCATGCCTAAACAAACTACTTGTCTTTGCCTATAAATTTGTTACAGAATTTTATTTTATCACTTCGGGGTAGGTACGCGAACCATGCTTACATTTATGTACAGAAACGTCCTACATGGAGTTATGAAAAATGTTAATACCTTTGATAATCTAAAAGGAATTGAAAGTTAATTCAAGTCATTTTCATCTTTTTACCATGTTGCTTTATTTAATATTTCTCACTTGCCCACAAGGCAATGCACAATGGCATCGCTCTGACAAACCTCTGCTAGAGTTTTAATGGATTTTTTGCATCCACATTTGAACCCACATAAATCTGACCATGGAGTTTACTTTGGCGTCAGTTCTGAGCTGAAGGTGAA
Organism: Gila orcuttii; assembly: GCA_026230005.1. Classification (NCBI taxonomy): domain Eukaryota; kingdom Metazoa; phylum Chordata; class Actinopteri; order Cypriniformes; family Leuciscidae; genus Gila; species Gila orcuttii. The sequence goes on from JAPDVR010000015.1 coordinate 24,346,498, forward strand.
GGTGATTTGCTGATAGGCTGTCCCAATCAGTGGCGCCTGCACAATCCAATCACGTTTGAGAGGGAAACAACAAATTGAGGGTTTCCGAGATTTTTTTTTTCTTTTTCTTTTTTTTTTTTAGAAGTAACGGGTACTCACGGTTATGGATAGAAATGTAGTGGAGTAAAGAGTACAATATTTGCCTCTCAAATGTACTTGAGTTAAGTCATGAGTAATCCCCAAAAATGATACTCGAGTAAAGTACAGATCCCTCAAAATTGTACTCAAGTACTGTACTCAAGTAAATGTACTCTGTTACTGTCCGGCTCTGGTTATTGCTATTCTTACATTAGAATTAGGATGATCAAATGACTAAGTAAGTAAATAACTAACTAAATTAATATCAGAACACCACTGATGTGATGTACTGGCATAAAGTTGGCTTGACGTTGGATGTTCGATTAACAAATGTAGGGACCGTCTCTAGTTACATATGACATATTTGGTATACACGTATAATTTAAAGCTCAATAGCATTTGAAGACAATGACCATCAAAGACAATGAAGTCAAAAACCAACTGTAAAGTGTTCATGGAGGTGCCAGGTATGATGCACACCTTTTAGATTTTTGATATTTAATAAAACAAACTGTCAAGTCAATGTAATAATGCCTATTTATTTCACAACCAAATGGTCTCATACACAAAATACACCATCAACAGCATTTTGCAAATATCAAACGTCCAACGTCAAGCCAACTTAATGCTACTATTGAATGGTGCGCAAAGACACGCATGTGCACTCTATCTGTTGTGATGTCAGTCTGTCTTTTCATGGTTAGCAGTTCCCTGTCATGTTTATTAGTCTCCCCAGGTATATTATCCACGCCCCCTTGTTATCTTGTTTAGCTTGTTCGGCCTTGTATTTAAGCTCTGTGTTTTAGTCCAGTCTTGGTGAGTTCTTTCTTGTGTTGATCTTGTAATGTTGAGGTTGGTTGTGTTGTTCCCGAGACATGTTCCTAGCCTGAGTCTTTGTCTAGTTTAATGAATAAAGTGTGTGCTGCATTTGGATCTTGCTTCAACCGCTTCGTGACAGTACCACAGGTATACACATTTCCATAACATGCCATCCATTTAACCATCTAAAGATACAATCACATACAACCTGAAAGAGAGCACTTTTCTGACTCACAATGCTAAGCCTTCAATCAAAACATCTAAAATGCCTCTCTCTGTTGCTCTTTATTTCACACTCTTTGCCTCTCTTTCTCTCACATGCCTTCAGTGTGAACTAGCACACCAATCAATAATGTGTAATTTAGATCTCAACCTAAGAAATGATGATTTTTGAAATTACCTATATGCTAGATTATAAACCACATGTACTCAATAAGCTTAAATAATAAATAATAAATAATAATAGCAATAATAAATATTCTGGTAGCAGACTATATCCATCTACACATTTACACATCTAAGAATACTTAAACACACACAAACCAGCAGCGACTGGTGCTTTTCAAGAAAACCCAAATGTAAGTTATCAAACATTTCTCCAAAACGCTGCTTCTCAAAATACCTGTAAATAAATTACTTATAATTAAGGTCAGAAATGTTTCTAAATATTTTAAAAATTAAATATGCAAAAAAAAAAAAAAAAAAAAAAAACGAAATGTGCCTCGAAGCACTCAAATGCTTTCAGTCATGTATATTACCTTTAAAAGCTTGCCAAAAAATACACTGTTTGAAGAGCAATACGAATTAGGGCTACACAATATTGGAAAAATTACATTGTGATATTTTGTTTTCCACAATATATTGCGGAATGTTCACTAGATTACTTGAACTATTTAAAAATAATTAGTCATTCTAGAATGATGTAGGTTATTTTGTTGGGGAGTGCACCTAAAAATAATTTTAAAAATCTGCAAAAAAATTTCTGATGTTATTATTATTAATATTTTGAGTGTGAACCGTCCATTTACAGCAAAAGTATTTGGGTAAACTTTAAAAATGTGGGTATTTATATACTTTTTCCATGAACCAAACCAACAAGATTTTATTGTGGTGTTTTTTATTATTATAATTTTGTCCAGCAAATAAATATGTTCTGCAAGTTTTAAAGTGAAGCACAGCACTCATATACAGTTTTTAAAGTGTCTCAGCGCATAGATGAACTGAGCTGCTATGAGATGCTAAACACCGTATCATGAGCACTAAGCTATATTGCGATATTAATTTTATTTTGATATTTCATGCAGCCCTAATACAAATTGTTGTTAATCCAATACAACTAACACTCCTTCTGCTCTCTTAGACTTCCATTGAAACACAGCATCTGGGTGAACCCAAAATGCTGTGTTTGCCTCTTGGTCAGTTAACATACTTGGTCAATTAATTTTGTTCTATTTATTAAATCTATGGTTTAGGTATCTGCTATAGACTCAAACTGCAGAACAGATTCAATGGGGCTCTATGGGCCAATGTCTACAGAATTCTACAAATGTCTCCATGATTGTCTCCAGATGGCATTAATTGTTTCATTTTTACTTACTAAAATATTTAAATGGGTTACACTTTTTTTTTGAGAGTCCACTTAAGACATTCTACTAATTATAATTATATTATGTCAACTAACTCTCATTAGAGTGTTACAGTAGTAGACTGTTACCTGTAGGTTAGGGTTGGTAGAATAAGTTGACGTACTTGCAAAATATACAGATTATTTGTATAAAGTATTTATTCACTTTCTCTTCTATTCTATTTTTATTTATTTAAAAAAAAAAGGGGGGGGGGGACTGTGTTAGATTAAACTGAGAGGGGTCATAGCACTTGCATATTGTTGTCCTACTGTTAGTTTAACTGCTTCTATTGTTCTCATTTGTAAGTCGCTTTGGATAAAAGCGTCTGCTAAATGAATAAATGTAAATGTAATGTAAAGATAATTTAACACATTGTCACAGTATTTATTACATTTCAGGTGAATCTTTGCTTCCTGTGCACTCTCCAGACAAAAACGAATGCATTTAGCCCAAATGCATGGAAACAACAGATGGAAGATGGTTATCTGTGACTTGGAAAGGTAAGAGCTCTTTAAAATACACATGATTTTACAGAGAACCACTGTGTCTATAGGACAATGTAAGGGATTATTGGTGCACTTTCACAATGCATATTCTTTTTGATACCGAATCATTTTAGAGTTAAGTCAAGTTTTCCACGCTTTCTCTTCTTTTCTTCTCTTAAGACTCCTGGGCCCGTATTCATAAAGATTCTAAGAATCCTCTCAGAAAACTCTTAATTTAGTTTAAAATCTTTTACGTAGGAGTCTTAGCTTAAGAGCAATTCGGGACCGATCTGAGAGCAACTCTGAGTAAGGAAAAGACAAAAACGTTCATCTTAGTGAGGAGGCGGGGTTGACCCCGTTGCTATGTATGACACAATCTTTTGAAGACTGTGATTGGTTGGTTGTCCAAGAAGGAAAAAAAATAGTGATTTTAAGTATAGGGTCTATTCTAAGCCTTCACTTTGAAATTACATGCGTAATTTTTCCTATTTGACCTATTTTCCTATTCTCACACACACACACACACATTATATATGTGTATATTAATCCTTTTTTTTTATTTACCATGCTGTTAATTTCCTATAAGGTATTTGATTGGCTTAGAATGATAAAAATTGTTCCACTCTTTCCAATTACACTGATTGCTGGCATGTCTATTTAAGTGGTGGTTTGAATGTTGGTTTTAATGTAACAAACATGGAATCAAAACCAAGAAGGACGAGAAAGCCCGACTGGGCAGAGGAACAGTGTTTACTGTGAGCCCAGTTAGTGGATGAACACCATCCTTAAAGGAAAATTCGGACCGGGTGTCAATCTATAGCGTCTTATTAACTCACTGTCATCCATTGTCGGCAACACATTTCTTCTCCCTCTTCGTCTTTCTGCCATTTCTCCTTTGCTAAAGAAACTCTTAAGCCTCTTAAAAGTCCTCACCCGTGCTCCTAACAATTTTGACCTTAAGACCTCTTTTAAGGGTTAAGATACTTTCTGAATTACGTTTTTCTTTACTAGGATTTTTTCTTTAATTTTAAGAGTAAACGCCCACATTTCTAAGAATTTTCTTAGAATTTTGTCACTAGGAGCTACTCTTTGCATTAAGATTCTTTATGAATACGGGCCCTGGTGATGAGTAAACGTAGAACGTATCTACTTTTACATCAAAATTGGGGCCATCACTCCATGCTATCATATTTTTCTCAGTCTGTCACTATAGTGGTATTTCAATATAGCAATTTCACTCAGAGTGAGCGATTTAACATTTCTATTCTCTATTCAGCTCCCCGTATTAAAGCAGTGGAGCAGAAAAACACGTTCCTGTCATTAAGAATCACATGTTGATACGTTTGATCTCCATTGGTGCTGTATCTACTGCGTAGAAGTACTTCCTCTTAGGTGAGGCAAACGAGCCCTTTGTCTTTTCACTTAAATAATTGATCTCTATGACTGGCTAAATTTGAAAGACTTTTATAAAACGCTCTCATATAATGCTGTGCAATTTCTTCGCCATTGTTTCAGGAACCAGAGGAAAACTTTTTAAATGGCTGTATTAAAATTAAAGTTGACTGTCCAAGACCATAACAATGAAAAATTAAATACGCATGTCAATCACTGATCTATACAGAATGACTGGATAGCTCATGACATCATAAACAGTGAAGTCACCGCGCCGCCATATTGGTATTCCCTTTGAGCTCACGCGTTCTATTGAATCAATAGGAAATTTTATGATTTGACTGTAAAACATTGCCTAACGAGACACAGTTTTAAATCTAAAGTATCCCTGTACATTCTCACAACGCAAACATCCTAAGCATTTAAATGGGTATTTGTTTAAAGTCGGAAATTTTTCCAGCTTATTAAAAAACGGCAATTTCTTTGCAAAAGTAATAAAAAGCTGTATGAGAACACTGGTCGGCCTTCACTGAAGAGCTATCTTCACAGGTAAGAAAAACAGTTTGATACTATTAATTATATAGTGAATGCTAAAGACCTATATTTTTGTGAATTGGTGAATATTCAGGTGAATATTGTTTAGTGGCCACAAATTAATAATACCTCAGCACGTTATACTAATTTGTTCCCTCGTTTTACTATATTGTGGCCACGTTGTAATTCGTTAAATCAAAACGAGGGAGGGAATTAGTTCAACGTGTCCAAGATTTATTAAAACGAGGGAACAAAGTCGTCGTAACAACGAATTATTTAGATCAGTGGACAGGGCGCATAAGAACGAGCAGAGAAAGAGAGCCCCGGCCGCGCATGTGCACTCTCTCACCGCCTTCAACGAGGTCGGAAGACCGATTGTGTTTTATAGATTAGTAGTTTGTTCATATAAAGTGTTTGCTTAGCAAGTACATGTTCAGGAAATGCATAATACAAATTGTATGGGTTAATGTAACGGTAAACGGACTCTGCACAAAGCTCTTTTGAAGCTGTTAAATGGTGTCGCTATTGGACACTTAATTGTGATTATTGCTACTCTGATGTTTCTTATAGGCTACTGTTGACTGTTTTATCGTTGCTTGTTAAAGAAGCAGCAGCATTACCGTTACTCTTGCCTCAGAGAAAACAACACGGGCATAGCAACAATTTTGCATATAAATAACTACTTATAGGGCTTGAATTACAACCTGTGGCAGTTTTTCTACGTCCTTTTGTGAACGTCGTTTTATACTTGTATGCTGCTCAGCGGGTCACCTTAAAAGTACCGTCGAAGCTACCAAAATCTGTATAACGGCCGTTGGAGCCCTCTGCTGGTAGGGAATCGTAAGATGGCCGCTCGAACACTTCCGGTGGCTTCACTGCCTGATGGCAGTTTAGAACGTCATGAGCTATCCAGTCATTATATAGATCAGTGATGTCAATGAATGGCCTGTTTACGTTAATAAGGACTGCCCAGCTCCAGTGGATTTTTAGGGAACACACTTCAAAACACATGGCCAAAAAGTTTTATAATAATAATAATATTTTTAAATCATAACAAATCTTAGAATTAGACGTTAATCTTGGCAGACTAGATCTGCTTTGCTGCTGCTGTCATTTTTACTCAGACTTACAACTTGGACTGTTACTGAGGGTGGCACTCATGTATAATAGTGATTTCATCCATGTACCTACTTTCTATGTTTTAAACTGACTGTGTTACAACTCCATTCCCACACTCCTCTCTTTGAGAAATTGATTTTAAATCACAAACTCAGACTTTAAATGCCAAATTTAAATAGAAATTTCCTTAAAAAAAACACTTCTTGTATACCAGCACGGCCCCAGAGACGAATTGCAACATATGGATAATAAGAATCTCATCATACAGTACCTCTGAGAGAAGATGTCCCTGTAGGGACTGCCATGCTGCATCGCGATGCCGTAGCCCCTGTCAGCCACATTGTTGCTCACGGTGTAGATTGAGCAGTCCTCATCATTAATGGCCACATACTCCAGGACAGCTGCATCCCACACAAATGCAAAACGCCCATACTTCACCTAAGAGGGTGAGAAAAAAGACATACATGTGTACACAAAAGAACAGGAGAGTTAATAGAGATGCAATGGAAATCACGTTCAAAGAAAAACAGAGAGGCACATGAGGACGAATTCAAAACCAAATCAGGTGGGAACATAAATAACGCAACCAGGTGCTGAACATTTATCAAAAGTGTCTGGTCCACATAAAGCGCCATTGCTGAAAAACAATCAAGCCTTAATTAAATCCCAGCAGGACCTCGCTACTCTTTTACCATTAATTGTTTATTAAGTACAGCTGAGAAGCGACGCACAAGGAGGTTTTACATCTTCAAACTTAGTTTACAGGGTTGCTGTTTCTAAATTTTACTTCTACCAAAACAATTTTAGCAGAAAAAAACCCTTGCTATAATTCTAAATACTCACAATCTTTATTCTTTGAGTGAAAATAAACTTTCAGCTCTACGAATGAATTCAATTCTAAAAAAGGCCAATTTTTATTCAACAGCTACAGACAAAAGGGGTATTCATTTCCGATACTGAAGACGCTATCCTTGAACAATTCAAGAGAAAGATGGCCTCTATCCTCTAAGAGAACATTTCAAGGTTACGAAAGTCTTGCGTCAAAAAAAAAAAAAAAAAAAAAAAATCAATGTGCTTTTAATGAAAACCAGAGAGCTTTCTTTTCAGTTCCAGCCTCAACATCCAAGGATATATTTTGAAGCGACCTCATGCTAAGATACCATTAACTGTTGATGTAAAATATGTACACACATTTGTGTGGGTTTTTTTTTTATGGTAGACAAGGCTGACTTTTTAGGCAGAAACATTTTAATAGCCTTCTCATGAATTTTTCAGGCATTTCAAAACAGTCTGCAACAGGACAGAGCTAGATCAGAGAGACTGCCTTCAGAGAAAATCACTATTAAATGAGTAAACATCTTATTTACTCCAAATGGCTTACCAGACATAGCGTGTAACTACAGGTCAGTCTGCTAAGCACTAAAATGGTCTGCAAGTGGCTCCTGGCTTCAGAAAACACTGAGAATTTTCTCACATCAAGAGCTTATTTAGATAAGAGCAGCAGTCATTTCACTGCAACGAATGCAGATGCAACTTCACTGCTTACAGATATGATAACTCTCCCCCTAACTGACCGATTACTCTCCCCCTCATCCAGCATCCCATCAAAAGTGTTCAATATGCTCGGGTGCTTGTTTAAAAATATATTGCATAGAGCTTTAGAAATGGGCGTATTGCGGTTTTGCAATTGTCAATAAACTCCTAATCGCTGCTTATTAATAGCTAGTAAGGTAGATGTTAAGTTAAGGTATTGTACCACTTATTACATGGTATTTCACCACATAAATAATTATGGGGATAAGAGATATTGATTTGAGATGAAACTGTTTTAAAATCTTACCTGTTTTTTACGGATGACATTATTAAAATAACTGTACACAAAATATTGAGTGAGTTTTAATATTTTATTAGCTCACCAAACACAAAACTTCCAGGAGTGCAAAGCGCCGACTTCATCGACGGTTACCCGGATGAGCCTGTGTTATCAGTTTTTACTAGTAGTTATCGGGGGATAACATAGCTGGATTGCGCGATTGACCAATCAGAATTATTCCACAAGAGCTGTATAATAACCACAGGTACCACTACATCACAATGGGAAGCAGGGGTGCTGCAGCAGCCCCTGACGTGGAGTCCAAGAAAAAATTAAGGGGGATCTATGTAGTGCTGCCAGATTTGGCAGTTTTGAATTTGATTGTGCGGGTAAAAAAAAGATTTGGCTGGGTGGGCAAAATTTGGGCAGGTTTGGGGTCAGTTTGGCGGTTTTCAAAGATCAAAATTTTATAGACTAATTGGTTAATGAAAAAAAAGTGTGCCCCCCCAAGTGTGCATGTACTCTATCCAATCAGTCATCATGCCATTACTAAACGACACACACACCCACTGCAGAGTTGGCTGGTGTTGATAAGAGCGATAGCAGACATACCGGATGATTCATTAGTGTCGGGTTTTTAGCGTGATAAGGGATCTAATTTGAACTTGTACCTGTAAATTCAAGTGATCGCAATGCCAAAGTGGCCAAAATATAAGTTGTAGCTACAGTAAAGAGTGGGAGAGTGAGCCAACTCTCAAAACGTGGATAACACCTATGGTAGATGACTCGAAGACTCTTTGTAAGTATAACTGTAACTCTGAGAGCGCAGTTGAATGACTTGATTGAAATCGAATATAGGCCTACTACTGCAGTCCATCATGTTCACACTGGCCTGACAAAATCTTTTATTTTAATGATATGATATGGTATATCCATGTTATATACCATAAATAAATAAAATATCTTTGGATTTTCCTCTTACTTAAAATTAATGCTTAGTTTGCTGTGATTCATTTTTTTTTTAATTAAAACACAACAACAATAAAACAGACAATTTCACTTATAATAAATGAAGAAATTTGATTAACTACTTTTATTAACAAAATCTCTCTTGCTTTTGTGGGGGCGGTGGGCAAGTAATGTATATCAGCTCTTGGCCAATATTAAAGATATTTTTTATTTGTTATCAGTTGATATTGTTTAATTGTGCAGCTCATTCCCCCAATGTTTACATGTAGATTACCTTTCCCATTAATTAAAGTTAATGTTTAAAAACACTAATAATTTGACACCAAAATTCACTTCTAGCATTTAAAATGATTTTTATTTAATTTAATAACATGAAAATAATTATAAAAAAATCTGTTAAATATCGTATTGATGTACATGTTGATTGATAATAATTTTTCAAATTTGTGTACTCTGCATCTGCATCCCTGTAAGAGCATGTATTCATCTTGTATGTATTTACACAAACACAAGCAAGCACACACCTCTCACCACAACAGAAGTACATTAAATTGAGAAGCTGAATAGAGATTGTTTTGTAATACCGGAGGCATTTTCTATTGATTTTAATTCAATTGAACTCAGGCAGCAGAGAAAAGATTGCAGTGGTACAATTGCAGGTGATAAAATTGCCACAGCTGCATTATAATGGGCCTGCAAACAGCGAAGATATATACCACTGGCTGAAAGTGGCAAAAAAGGTGAGAAAAAGAGAAACTTCTTGACCTGGAGTACATCACTGACAGAAAAGTGAAGCATGTCCTACAGCCCTCCAGCCATAGCAAACATAGTGGCTGTGATTTTAATTGTGCCAAGGTAATTATTTGAAGCCATTTTCCCTAAAGCAAACAATGCTCAGTGCATCCCAATCAGTACATTGTTTTTAAAGGAGGCATCAAGCACATGCCCTCATTAGATTTATATTCACCCATACATATTCAACGTTTCCTCCTAACAACAGGGCACTGAGTTAAAATAAAGACACACATTGGATGCGACTGTTTTACAAATGTACTGCTCGCAACACTCTCATGGTTTCAATGGCTTGGGTAAAGTACAACACTCTATAAAAACAGCAGGATTCAACTGATATTTGCTAAGAAGTAAGCCCTATATGAAACGAATCAAAGCTTTTATGAAATCAATAACATCCAAAAGGACACAGCTGCATAATTTCCACAAGGTGCAGAGGTTGTTTTTACTTTTTTTTAAAACCCAGTGCATTCAAAGTTACCTAAGTGAATGATGTACACACTTATACTGCCACACCTATATTGCAGACACATATTTCATTTGGAAAGAACAGCCCAGAGAAATTTTATATATTCTAATAAAAAATATATAAATCTTCCCTAGAACAGCAGCAAATGAAAGTGCTTTAAAATGATATGTACATAATGCTCCAACATTATCCAAGGCATATTTTTCCAAAAAGCAGCATAGTTTGACTTCTTTCGCCTACATTTGTTTAAGGTGTTAGCATTGTAGGCGTAATTTCAGATATTTTCCAAATTAGTTTGTCTGCTGGTCTTCATATGCTGGGTTTTCAGCCATATAATTTAGTGTGAATTTTGGGATATGATATAAAAAAAATGCTGGACAGAGACCGCAAGATGTGAATAAATTTACCAAATGTGCATAAAAAACAGCTTTTATTCAGTAAGACATTTTATGTGCATAAAAATATGAGCCAATTGATTTACATTCACATCAAAAAAAGTAATGTGACTGAATAAGACATCTTCTGGCGATAGCTGGCAGACACAAAGTTTAGCAGATAAATCTCAAGTAACTTTACATAACTAAAATAGCCACAATGGATCCTTTTTCATTTTGCTCAAATTTCCCTAAAAGTGATGATCGTGTTTTCTTGAACATATGGGATGGAAATGCTGCGTTTCACAAATAGTTTATGCGATATTCATAATTAAATTCACAACTTGGATGGAAACATGGCCAAAGACAGTCATTGAAGGGTGTAGTGCTAACAGTTTTCATGTGTAGCATTCATCCGAATGGTTTTGAGTTGCAGGGCATAATATCTTGGATTTATTTTGCTCTAGATGAAAACTAGTCACATTTCTATTCGGAACCTTAAGTCGACCTTCAGAAAAAAAATCTCTCTTTATAGGGTTCTAACTCCAAAAGGTCAAAAGCAAAAGATTTTTCAGAAACCATGCTGCAGAGAACCTGAGGAAGTGTGGAGAGAGACCTGCTTCATTTGATGAAGGAGGATATTCCTGCTGTGTGATCATCTCCCAGGACGACATTACTTAGAGCCAATCAACTTTGTCCTCGGCTTTCCTGCTGAGACTTCTTCAAACGGCCTGCGCTCAATGTCCCAGAGGCCACTATGCCAGCCGCAAGATTTTGTACATGGAACAGCCTGACCTCCATTAAGGTCGGCTTCATTCTGTTTCGAGAATTGGTCCCCAGCGTCAAAGTGGGCTCTTTTTCATTTCTATCCAAAGCACTTTTTCATTAGATCCATTTATGTTTAAAAGATCCATATTCGTTTAGATTATAATTTAACCCATGATTACCATTTTTACCGAAATGGGCTCCATTTCCAAGCCAATCTAAAATAAAACACAAGTACTGAATGTTTTTGGTACTTTTCTCGAATAAAAATAAATAAATAAATTTTAAAATAGTTTTTTTTTTTTTCAATTCAAACTTTATCTAAGCTGAACTCCCTATCACAAGCAAATGTCAAGAGAAAAAAAGAGAAAATTATACTTTAAATTATACTTTGCCTTCATTCAGAAATGCAAAGTGGTTAGCAGTAATTTTAGGGTCTGGTTTGAACTCCCTATCACAAGCAAAAGTCAAGAGAAAAACGGGAAAATTATACTTTGCCTCATTCAGAATTGTAAAGTGGTTAGCCGTAATTTTAGGGTCTTCTTTTACTAATGTGCTGCTAAAAAGGATAGTTCAAATTCATCATATGGTTAAAGAAGATATATATCAGGGCTTGACATTAATACCCGCCAACCTGCCAAATGCGGGTGGATTTCAGCAGTGGCGTGTAACACAGTCAGTCCTACTAGCCACTTTGGTGGGCTGAATTTTGTATATAATATATACATTTTTCAATTCTATTCTTTTAAAAGGGCATCTGAAATAATAAACTAAGTGCAATGTAGTGTTGTCAAAATAAAAAAAGTTCGATAGATATCGATACTGAAACATCATAAACGCTTCTAATACTCATTTTCCGTAGAATAGATAAACGGTACCAGCTGCGCTTTGACACACAAACCGCCTCCACTCACTCGCTAGTTTAATTTGCTCTGGATGTATATTGTTGGTGTTACAGGGCTTGAATTTCGGCGTGGGAAAGTGCGCACACAAAGCCGCCTTGAGTTCGTTTTCTCTGCTTATTGCGCTAAAAGTAAAATACACATAAAATAATGTAAAAATTCCGGTCTTAGAGATTATTCACGTAAACACAGTCAGTTATGTTTTGAAAGAACGTAAACAGTTGAAAAAGAAAATGCAAGAGTAACTGTATAATGGATCTGTGTGTCAGGTCTTAAAATGACAGGAGCCTAATATACCTGCTGCCAAATTATTGGTTTTTAAGTTTTATATTTTTCCCCATGGTATCGGTCAAAATTGTGACCAGTGAAAATGTGAGTTGCTAGTAACTTTGGAAAACCACTAGCCACAGTGGCTGGGGAGCAAAAAATGTAATGTCAAGCCCTTTATATATATATATATATATATATATATATATATATATATATATATATATATATATATATATATATATATATCAAACATCTATTGGGAACTATCTCATTATTAAACATTATACCTTTCTTAGGAACGACTTTCATTGCATGCATGTATAGATGGAGGAATGAATAAATAAATTATTTACATGCATGCATCTTTTTTGTTGCAAACTATCAAATGGAAACACTCCCTTTAAGACAATATAAATGTTTTTCAAAATCTCCATACATTACACAGTCATCTGGCAATTTTGTTTATGAGCAGAGAGCCACTGCAATACATTTTATATAGAAAAAGCATTGAGGATATCAGTAATTAGCTGTTTTTAAAGAGGGACAGCTGAGCACCGTCTTTACAAGCTCTCACACAGGGTACACTGAAATCACACACCCAGGTGGCCTGTGCTCGAATCTGCACTCGATGGAGACAACATGGAGAGACACCAATATGTGACAACTTCCTCTCCCGTGTTTCTTCTCTCTAATTGGCTTTGAGCTGTCATTAGTGCTTTCTATCCAACAGAAAATGAAGGAAAAGCAATTAATAGTCCATCACAGACCATATGCAAAAGGACGTACCTCTTTCCCAAAGACAGGATCTATAAGGGAGTGAGGAATAATTAGGCACAGATGTTTGAGAAACAGTCCAGGACAGCTCACTGAGCTAGAACTGAAATACTGTTGCTAATGGGATATGGCATGAATCTTTATTTTTTCACTCCTCTTTTTCAATCTGTTGTTTTGCAATATTCCAAATATAACTCCTTACAGACTGTTCAATGTGAAGAATAATGGAGGAAAATTATCAATATACAGGTCCTTCTCAAAAAATTAGCATATTGTGATAAAGTTAATTATTTTCCATAATGTAATGATAAAAATTAAACTTTCATATATTTTAGATTCATTGCACACCAACTGAAATATTTCAGGTCTTTTATTGTTTTAATACTGATGATTTTGGCATACAGCTCATGAAAACCCAAAATTCCTGTCTCAAAAAATTAGCATATCATGAAAAGGGTCTCTAAACGAGCAATTAACCTAATCATCTGAATCAACTAATTAACTCTAAACACCTGCAAAAGATTCCTGAGGCTTTTAAAAACTCCCAGCCTGTTTCATTACTCAAAACCACAATCATGGGTAAGACTGCCGACCTGACTGCTGTCCAGAAGGCCATCATTGACACCCTCAAGCAAGAGGGTAAGACACAGAAAGAAATTTCTGAACAAATAGGCTGTTCCCAGAGTGCTGTATCAAGGCACCTCAGTGGGAAGTCTGTGGGAAGGAAAAAGTGTGGCAAAAAACGCTGCACAACGAGAAGAGGTGACCGGACACTGAGGAAGATTGTGGAGAAGGACCGATTCCAGACCTTGGGGGACCTGCGGAAGCAGTGGACTAAGTCTGGAGTAGAAACATCCAGAGCCACCGTGCACAGGCGTGTGCAGGAAATGGGCTACAGTTGCCGCATTCCCCAGGTCAAGCCACTTTTGAACCAGAAACAGCGGCAGAAGCGCCTGACCTGGGCTACAGAGAAGCAGCACTGGACTGTTGCTCAGTTTTGCATGTCATTCGGAAATCAAGGTGCCAGAGTCTTGAGGAAGACTGGGGAGAAGGAAATGCCAAAATGCCTGCAGTCCAGTGTCAAGTACCCACAGTCAGTGATGGTCTGGGGTGCCATGTCAGCTGCTGGTGTTGGTCCACTGTGTTTTATCAAGGGCAGGGTCAATGCAGCTAGCTATCAGGAGATTTTGGAGCACTTCATGCTTCCACCTGCTGAAAAGCTTTATGGAGATGAAGATTTCATTTTTCAGCACGACCTGGCACCTGCTCACAGTGCCAAAACCACTGGTAAATGGTTTACTGACCATGGTATTACTGTGCTCAATTGGCCTGCCAACTCTCCTGACCTGAACCCCATAGAGAATCTGTGGGATATTGTGAAGAGAAAGTTGAGAGACGCAAGACCCAACACTCTGGATGAGCTTAAGGCCGCTATCGAAGTATCCTGGGCCTCCATAACACCTCAGCAGTGCCACAGGCTGATTGCCTCCATGCCACGCCGCATTGAAGCAGTCATTTCTGCAAAAGGATTCCCGACCAAGTATTGACTATTGAGTGCATAACTGAACATAATTATTTGAAGGTTGACTTTTTCTTTTGTATTAAAAACACTTCTTTTATTGGTCGGATGAAATATGCTAATTTTTTGAGACAGGAATTTTGGGTTTTCATGAGCTGTATGCCAAAATCATCAGTATTAAAACAATAAAAGACCTGAAATATTTCAGTTGGTGTGCAATGAATCTAAAATATATGAAAGTTTAATTTTTGTCATTACATTATGGAAAATAATGAACTTTATCACAATATGCTAATTTTTTGAGAAGGACCTGTATTCAGAAACTATGGCTTTAAAAGACAGTTTACAGTGCAGTCTCTGTAGCATAGAGAGATATTAATTTGCAAACCAAAACAAGCTGATACGATCACCTGTCTTGCATTCCACTTATTATTTCTTAAAAGGGATAGTTCACCCAAAAATGAAACTTCCAGCATCATTTACTCAACCCTCATGTTGTCCCATAACCTGCATAAATTTTTTTTCTTCTGTGGAACATAAAATAAGATATTTTGAAGAGTTGTTTTGTACATACAATGACAACACAATATTGGACCCCATTGACTTTCACTGTGGGCGAAAGACGCCTTAATATCTTCCACTGTGTTCTCCAGAAGAAAGAAACGACAAGAGGGTAAGCAAAATATGTCAGTTTTCATTTTTGGGCGAACTATCCCTTTAAAAAACTACGACAAAATGGATAATTCCAAAAAGAAGTACCATTCAATAGATATAATAGTTTCTCCTAATTCGGTTGTAACATAAAAAAAAAAAAAAAATCATTATGTCAAAGTCACAGTTGCAGTCATTTTTGCAGTCATATACTAGTCAATATTCCATAAGGCTCCAACATGAAAATGGCAAACAGCAGTGCGTTCAGCGGGGAGGGAACATTTGAGGGAGAATATGACATGTAGGCTATTGATTGCTGAAGATGAATTATGCCTCTGACATTTAGTGGGAAAAGTGAACCACAAAAAGAAGTGTACTTCTCATTTCCTGTTTTCATTTCTTCAAAGAAAAGCATAGACTCATATAGAAAATGTCTATCTACTTTGGAATAATAATAATAATAGAAAAGATGCATGAATGCCTGTATTTAACAAAGGCTGGTAGGAGCGTTCCTTGACAGGAGTCACCCACGCTGAATCCGACTAGTATACTATAGTGTGCCAATTCTCATCAATGTCTCCTAACTCTTTATACTTAACACTGCTTTATCTCCGATTGTCTTTCTTGACTGTATTGACTAATTGATCAGTCTTGACACTAGTTGGCAGTTTGTGTTGACTAGTCGTGGATCAAATGTCTAAATTCTCGCTAGTTTGATACATTGGTGACAACAAGAAATACATTCTCTTTTCACAAAAGTAGTGAACAGATAAACTGTAATGGACAATTATATGTGGATATATATATGTGTCTAAAATTACTCAAAAGTCAAGTGAAAGGGACGTGACTGTTTTTCACTGTTCATGATGACAATACAAGTCATTAAAATCTGACAATACACACTTTCATCTCCCATCCATTGTTTCAGTTCTCTTTACTCAAACATCTGTCAACATATTTGACAAGAAAGTCGTTGACACAAAGCAAGGAAAAATGAGCCAAAATGGTAAGTTAATATCGAGTAACTTACATTTTAGATAAAAATATTGTTACTTGCTCTGCCAATGTTTTTGAACAAATCGTTTGAGTGGATGATTCAATGAGTCACTCATAAATAACATCACTGGTTTAATTCATGAATTAATCTTTTTTTATGTATTTGAATGAATGAATGAATGAATGAATGAATGAATCCCTCATAAAGACTTTCCCGTGTTGCCTCGCTACTAATACACAGTGATAGTTTGTGAAAGTCCCATTGAATTTTCATCATTGTTTGAACACTGCTTGACCAAACCGATTGAAGGACTACAGCAAGGTTCCACCTCTCCAAGTGCTATGAATGTTTGCACAATCAAAACTACAATACAATGGTTAATTCAACATTGAATTTGAGGCTATGTATAAGCTGAATTGTTCCTTTGATCATTTACTCAAACACACCACTGTTAGACATAGCCTTCAAAAGAAAAGAGAAGAGGGTCTGTGCATATCCTTTTGAGCTTCCCACACAAAGGGCGAAAGATAAAGCAGCTAAGACAGCCATGAGACTGCAAGTTTAGCCTCAGAGAATATAGAGATTGATTGTAAAGAAAGTCTTCTAACCTCTCTGCAACAATACTTTAAGGACAGAACTTTTACACACTTATGTCATTTCAAACCATTTCAAAGAGGTTTCTTTTCCTCTATTGAAAGTATAGGTAACAAAACTTAGAAGATACAAAAAGGTTATAAAGGCCTCAGAAAATGAATCTATATGAATTGAGGGGTTTAATCCAATTCTTGTGAAGAGATACAATTGCTTTATATGGGATCGGAACGATATGAGGGTGAGTAAATAATAACATAATTTTAATTTTTGGATGAACTATCACTTTAACTCCTTGCAAAAAACAACCAAAGACAAGTGGGAGAAGGATCAAGCAAGATTCAAAGTCAGGTCACCCACTAAATCACAGTCTACCAGCCAAGTCTTGGACCACACTTTTTTTTGGTACATGATACTGAAAAAGTCCAGAAAATAATGGCTCTTCTGCTGATTCTTTCGGTCTATTTGTGATGACAGCATGGATCAGTGGATGCATCTTGTCCATGGAGCAGGAAAATACAGGCTTCACTAAATCCCTGCAGAGATGGCAAGAAAAAGCTGTCAAAAGTCCCTAAGACACAGACATCCTGACATTCTTAGCACTCACTGATATGAGTGCACACATGCACGTCTTTGAACGCATGCATGCTCACACACCCTGCTGTATAATCAGAGTGCTCCCCATCGCTCATGTGGCTGTCATCCGCAGCGCTCCATCTCTGGTCCTCCTCACAGTTGTGACATACACACTTCATGAAGCCCCTGTCCTCTGCATCAAGAGTGGCTGTGATGTGACATTTTATGGTTTTTACTCATGCTGAGATGACAAAGATATAGAGTTCCAGCAAGCCTGTCCTCTCACAACTGACAGCACACTTTCTTCCGACTTTAGAATAATTTAAGGTCGCACACTCTGGCTCTGTTCCAAAACCTTGCGAGCTTCCTCCGGGCAGAGTCTTAAGGCATGCTGTAACAGGCACACTCCAGATGTGACGGCTGTTAGCATGTCGCTAAGCTAAAGGTCAATTAGCAAAATCTTGCAGGCAAAAATGTTAAGCTGTATATAGTCAATATTGTACCGATGCATGAAGCAATCCAAGCAGCTTTTTGTTGGTCAACGTGGTGAATCCGTGAAAGACTTGAACCCGTTGCGAAGTCAGCAGGAACATATTTTGTGCTCAAGTGAAATTCCTGAATGCGAGAATTCATATGCAAAAATTCAATGAACAACGTTAAATGTGACCACACCTGTTCAGTGTTGTAGTCTAATAAACATACAAATACATAAGACAAAAATAGTGTAAAATTATATTTTTCAATAACAATTAACTATATTTGCCAATACATTTTAGTTTTGAATTAAAAATAAGCTTATTTATGATCTTAATTTCTCTTATCCCATCTGCCGCCTTGGAATTATGTGTGTAAATGGGCTGTTTACACCAAGGACATAACAATAACTATAAAGTTTTAGCAATCTGTCTAATTCTAGAACACCATAGCAATAACTAAACAACTCAGAGGAACGATACTGTAGGAATCATTTTCAGAATAATAAAAACATTGGCAGCCAATCAGAATCCACCTGGATTTAATAACTCAAGTATTTCAAGTGACAGACGACATAACTGCAGTGTGTACTAATAATAGTCGTCTATTGGTTTGGATGCTAATATGGTTATCTTTATAGACGTTATAATATTTATTGTTATAGTTCTTGTGGTGGAAGGGCCTTAATACAAAAAATAATTAATATAAAATAATTTTTCCGCACTTAATTATTAATACAACCTTATTAAGCCAAATATACTTTAAACCATTGCATATCCTTCATATAAAGTATTACAACAAGCTCTGAAAACTCAAAACTACAAATATAATTGAACGTACTGTATATTTCATAAAAAAAAATAACTGTATAGTATTTTCATGATTATTACACTAGACTCGATTGGCGCGATGCAACAAAAAGTAGATAGAACCTGTTAGAATCAGTGATGCCGTCTACACTGGATGGGGAACGACAAATTACTGTCAGTAAACTGATGCCCAGTTCTATTTTCTGATGTACCTTAAGTACTCGCGCTACTTCTGACACAAAGAAAAAATGGATTTTCAACAGTCACTTTGTTGTGTCCAGCATAGACATGGTGACTTTTGTGCTGTTTGCTTGGCAACATGCTGTCAGAATTTGCAAATAAACTCCTGTTTGAGGCAACTAATATCATAAAAAATTAATTAAACAATCATGAAGTACAAAAGTGTGTTGTGAAGGAAAGCCAAGTCATAGATGTCAGATTTGGAAAAATGAAATCCGAACCGGCACTTTCAATGAAAGGAAAAAGTAATATCGTGTGTAACACACCAGCATTCACAATTTGAGACAGTGGGAAAAGGTTTTGCGGTGTCATTTGCGATTCAATGCATGACATTACTGTTATTATTTTTCCATAACCGCTAATACACACATGGATGCTCATGTTTTCTAGGTAATAACAAATGGTTTGCCCAGGTAGTATTTCTATGTATGGCCATGGTTATGTTCTCAAATATTTGCTGGCAAGAAATAAATATTTAGGACCACTACCCCTTTTCTACCTCTCCTTTCTTGACCTGTGATGTATTATTTTCTTTGCTTTCCAAAAGTCCATTAAGGCCTGGCGGTGGGCCATCTTGTCTCCCGCAGACAAAGATAAAGATGTGGTGGAGGGATGCAGGGACAAACAGAATGAGAATGAGCGGGGCATCGCTGAAGTTTACCTCAAGAAAATACACACACACTCACCTCTTGCTCTACACAGTCGCCATAAAATGTATGCGGCTGCTGACACTTAGATACTGCCGCCCCGTCCTTTCAATTCATTTACAATTCAATAATTGAACTTTGTCTCCTAAAAACACACTGAAAAGAATGGTGGGTGGAGGGGCCATTCTCCTTCTCACGTCTCCACAGGAATACAGAAGTGAAATTTAATGATCCAATTTGGGTCATCTTGCTGGCAGACCGGAGGGTTGTTGAGCTGGAGATTAAACTCATCCTTTAAAGGCTGTTTGTCTTTTGCTTTTTCTCACACTGATGTTTCTCCCAGCAAATTTATGCCCTCTGCATTAGTTACGCACACACACACTTTTTCCCCACGTGGAAGTGCTGCTGTGTGGGCTTTCCATTTCCCTAGTAATATAGCACATTCGTCATTACGATTCACCGGAGTGACTCGTTAAGAATCTGATTGAGAATGTTTATCTGCATGAAGGAGAAACATTGCTCAGAGAAATGGCACTGTGAGATCCAGAATGTACTTTCAAGCCAGCCGTTTCTACTTTAAAAAGGGAATTTCAGCCTTGGCAACAATTAAACCCTGTCATAATTCTTTTTTTTAAGTGTCACACCAGGAATAAGAGACCTCAGATATAACGCTGCCTTCCAAGTCCTTCTGGGGAGTTGCTACTTACACTTAAAGGTTCGTAATTCTGATGTGCGTACACATGATTTTGGATGCAATAAAAGTTGATGGGCAATGTCTTTTTTTCTCCCTTCCTGACAAAAAGCAGCTTTAGTGTAAGTACACTGGTTCCCAACCTGGGATCTTATATGCTTTGTGGTCAAATATGGATGCAAAAAATCTTCAGTTTCTATCACGGTTCCAAACAATCTGATGGGAACCAGCTGATAATCAATTCCATTGATTTGATGCGGTGTCTCGAATCTTGACAATCACACTGTAATGATACAGAAGATGTGCGGCATGTATAGATGTGTGGAGAATATGAAAAACTCAGCGGCGTCTCAGTCGCCACCGAGCTGTAAAATAATAATGCAGTTACAAGGCGTGTGAAATTCAAAGCACTTTATTGAATAACTTGCAGCATGGAACATGTAAGGACATGCAAAAGCTTGGAAAAAGCACTTGACTGCATGACATCATTGAATACCCCTGAGGTTCCTGTTTTGTTACCGCTAGATTCTATAAAACAAGTTTTCCTTGCAGAATGGGAGTGAGGAGAGACTGATATAGGAAGTGCGGAGTAAAAAGAGTTTGTAAAAATATATTCTTCAGGGGTGGGCGATATGACCAAAATCTTAAACCACGATGAGTAATTTTATTTCACGATAACGATATATATCATGAAATAGTTATTTTTGCTTTAAATACAGTTATGATATCAACATTTTTGATAACATTGAAACTAATTCTTATCACCATTTTCAATATCATTTAAAAACTAATACTAGCCTAAAAAAATAGTAAATTGACAAAGACAAGTAAACTGATAAAGAAAGAGCAAAGAAAATAAACTACAATAGAACAAAGACCTATACCTGAAAAACGTCAAGCACTAGAAATGCTACATACAATGTATTAAGTAATCAAATGTATAAATAAAACAATGCAGTCTTTACAGTGTAAATTAAATATACATTTATTCTTACAAATGTATCAAGCCAAGGCAATCGAGAATTTAAGTAAATATACATAAAAAGCCTTTATTTAGTCATGACTTAGGCAATTAAAATCAGTTTACAGAAAACTGGGTCCTGATGAAAGCTCATTACCCGTGACGCGCCGGTATGCGGTTTTCTGTAAACTGATTTTAATTGCCTACTTACTTAAATTCTCGAGTGCCTTGGCTTGATATGTTTGTGAGTCAAATTATCCCTACACCCAAAGAGCACCGGGATACAGATTTTACACCCTGCGCAGCACATTTTTGCACTCCTTGTTTTATAAAATTATTCTTTTTAAAGTTACAAAAGTGATTCAGTCAAGATCACTGAGAGATTTTCTCTTTTTTGTTATTTGATTAAGATTAATAATGACAGCAGGTAAATTTGGATGCTGTCACTTTAAGACGGACTGCACGGATCCAATATACTTTGGTATATTTTCTCTCTCACCTCAAAGTTCAGTTAAGACATAAATTACTGTTCACTTGAAAATACATGGTCACTTTGACACATAGGTATGTGTGTTTAACTGTTCAAGCCCAAATAGGTGGCAAAAAGCATTTAGTTCAGTTCCCACGTGCTGACAACGCTGAGAAACAGTCTCTCACAGAGCGTGCACATATACTGAAATTAGATATATTTCGCTGCTAATTGCGATTCAACAGTTTAAAATCACTTGTTTTTAAACCGCAATGCTTAAAAACTCAAGCAAACGATACGCTTTCGTGATCGCCAGCACAGCAACGTCACATGAGCGTAACTCGGATAGAGACGATAGTCCAAAATCTCTACCGGTTAATCGTTTCTACCAGTATATCACCCACCCCTATTCTCCATGCAGTCAGAGGTTCTGCCAAGTAGATTCAGCACTCTGAGCTCAGCCTTTCCCGAAGTTCAGACAGACAATGGGGCCTAATTTCCTTTTAGATCAACCCTCCTCAATTAGATCTTATTTTAATTTCAGTTTTGCTCAACAAATTGCAGTATATGAATACGGGAGCATTTAAAGTCATATACATTTCAGACCCCTTAAATACAGCTTCACAATTAGCACCACTTCTTGCAATCCTCTTATCTTTTCTGAATACGTATCCTCTCTCTTTGGGTCTTTCTCCGGTCTGCCCTTTCTCTTGAAGCTCTACCACCAGCTAATTCCATCCTATTGCCTATAGCAACAATGCTCCACTAAATCTATCAGGAGGAAGAAGATAAGTCTCGGCTAATTCCAGTTAAATAGCATTTCCATTCTACCTCTCTTCCTCATTTATTTGTATCTTACCTGTGATGTCCAGTCTCAATTATCTTCCCCTTCCACATTTCCAACACTATCTCTCTCTCTTCTCCACTTGGTGTCCAAAGCGCTTTTATTTTTTTTTCTCTTTGAGTGTTGTGAGTGGAGTAGGATACAGAGAGTTGATGTAGAATATAAAGAAAAAAAATATAAAGAATATTTATTCAGAGTTTTATTTAGTCAAACAAGAGTTCCAGGAAATATGTTTGGCTATACTTGTTGTTCGAGGACAGTAAGATTTCTTTTCAAGGACACATTGAATTGAAAAAAGTGACAGTAAAGAGCCAGATTTACTAATCTTACGCCAGGGCACACAATCTTTTGGCGGTAAAAAAAAAAAAAAAACTACTGTCAGGATTTACTAATGACATGCAGTGAAAAATTAGCCATGAAAAGGCATGGACAGTTATTTTTGCGGCTGACCTTATTGCATATGCATTTGTAGAAGTTTCCCTTTCAGAGGAAAAATTTATGGGAGGAGAGTATTTAAATGAATCACGCAAGGTGATTTACTAAGGTTTGTGCTTGTCGATTTACTGGTATTTGCGCCATTATTTAACGTCCAAAAAAAAAAGCATGTCTTAAATGCTACTTTGCGCTGCTCTAGGTAGATTGCGTTGGTCATTATGGAAATGATCCGGCTGCGTCTGTGTTCTTCCATTTGTGCGTCGTCAGTAGATCCCACTTTCCACTCCCGTCTGCGCTTTTTTGGAATTGCGCTCTCATGCCAATTTGCCCTGTTTAGTAAATCTGGCCCTTAATATGCTACAAATAATTTATTATATTATGTAAATATATTTTATATATTACGTTTCCACAAAAAATATCAAGCAGCACAAATGTTTTCGACACTGATAGTAATAATAATTTTTTCCTTAAAAAACAAATCAGCATATTCGAATGATTTCTGGAGGATGAAGACTGGACTAATGATGCTAAATTCAGTTTTACATCATAGGGGAAAAAAAAGACATTTTTATTTATATGAAAATAAACAGTTATTTCAATTGTGATAATATTTCACAATAATGTTTACACTGTATTTTTAATCAAATAAATGCAGCCATGGTGAGCACAAGAGAGTTCTTTCAAAAAACATAACAAATCTTATCTACCACAAACTTGTGTGAACAAATTTTGGTAAAGACAAAAATCTATATGCTACCATTTCCTGCTTTTCCGATATAAATTTGTATCCAGGCCCAGACTGGATCTGCAGATGTCTGCAGACTTTTTTGCATTTTCTGCACTGATTTTGGAAAAACATCTATGGAATTAAACATGGTAAAATGTGTTAAACTGAGCTGAGAATACTACACTAACATTAGTAAATGAAAGCATAAGTAAACTAGTCAAAATATTTAATAATCAAACACATGAGGATGTGAAATATAACCGTTTTGCCCCACAAAACATCAAATTAATGATAAACACAGCAAGTGTTCTTGGGATTGACCTGTTCACAGGCTTTACAACTACACAGATTGTCCTTGCTATTAGACTCTTAAGGGCGTCCACACTGTGAGTGATTTGCAGCAAGAATGCTGTGAAATTAGTCAGACAAAAAAGACTAATTGTTTCAGTCCAAATGAAACAACTGAAAGTTGGATACAGTGGTTGAGCCGGAATAACTACTAAATATCAAAAGCACAGAGATCCGGTGGCCTTTTTAATCACTGTTAATTCATTTGCATTGATTTAATCACTGTCAGTTTGAAAGCCCTTTTTAACAAATAACCGCTAAACATTCTCTCACTGCTCATCCACGGTACTGTCTCTTGGTTTCAAATAAGAGTTAAATGACACTAATAAAACACTCTCAGCTTCTTATGAAGATGAGATTAACACAAACCCATTCACACTGCTATTAACAAAGGTCTAAATATCTGCAAATCAACAATAGCAATTTCATGTGATAAGTGGAGAGCAGGTGCGCACGATGAGTGTCGTGACTCTAAACACAGTTCTACGCAAACACAGCGGCTCTCTTTGATCTTCGTGGAAATTTCTCAAACGCACCAAGCAGGTGTTAAAGAGTTTTAATTTTCCCATAGAGCAGGTCTCCTCATGCGTTCACGTTGCCTCAGCTGGTGATGACTCAAATCTCATCATTACGCTTTCTAAACAATCACCGTCCGACTTCCCACATGCACTGCACTGTTTTGTGGTGTTCGGTGTGACAACACGCTAATGAGCAAGCTGAGAATGAAATGATAAATAAGTGTTTGTGTAATGAGAAGAGAGCAGCTCTTTGCATAGCGTGTTTGTGTGAATCTGGGGAATGAAGAACGAACGGAGGAAAGATCATTAGATGCCCTCTATAATGAGAATTCACTTGAATATTTTGTCATCACTGACTCACCCACTGATCGTTTCAAATCCACATGGCTTTCCTTCTTCTGTGGAAAAACAAGCCTTGGTTGCTGTTTTCCATTCAATTACTTCACAATGAAAAAGGAATCGAAGCTTTCAAAGTTCAAAAAAAGACACAAAATCACCATAAAAGTGGTCCTCATGACTAAATATTTAAAATCATCTGAAGCTATATGATCTGAATGATAGGTTCATGAAGCACTAAACCTTCACGTGACTTCAGAATATATAAGCCATATGAAAATAAAAAATTTTTGATTCGGCAAGGATGCACTAAATGGATCAAATGTAACAGTAACGTCTATGGTTACGTATGTAACCCTCGTTCCCTGAGTAGGGAACGGAGACTTTACGTCGGATGACGACGAATGGAGTTTCGCTTAGAAAGCCTATCAACTTCGAGTATTACAAAACGAGCCAATGGCAAAGAAATGCCATGGGTCTGCGGAATTTGCATGACGTAACTCCGCCCCACCTCCTGGGTATAAAAGGAGGAAGTCCGGCAACATGCAGCTATGTTTCTTCGCTGAGGAGCCAAGACTGAACTCAGGCGATCCCCGCGGTACAGCGGAAAGTGGCAGGCAGACGTAACGTCTCCGTTCCCTAAATCGAGATCCCTGTCATAGACTGGACGAAGGACTCCATTTAACACAGGAATACCAAGGTATACTGGGAAGCATATCCCAAGCTAGGGGAAGTATGCAATTAATGCCAACCCAGAGAGGGGGGGACTTAGAGAATACACATATGACCCGAGGGATGCATATGGAGAACACTGGGGTGTCCAGCCGCAGGTGGAATATTTCAACCCCAGGGGTGGCAAGGTGGCTTGCCAAGGGAAAGACACATGCTCAGAGAGGCTTACAGTGGAAATACACATGTGGGGGTCGCTCAGGGGAGGGACCATGCACACGGGAGGCACCTAGCCAAAGCGCAGGCAAGAGACACTGGCGCCGATATCAGGAGTGCTGGAGGAGCTCAGGGCTTTCGGGGAAGCTCACCTGAGGAGAATATCGCACGTATCCAGTCCGTGGAGTGGAATGGCGAGCAAGCGCAGACACCTGAGCGGGTCCGGTACTAGCTGGTTGAAGCGAGTACATGAGAGGACACAGGCTCCACTCGGAGATTATAGAATCTGGCGAATGTGTTAGGTGTCGCCCACCTAGGTGTCAGCGCTTGCAGGTTCACCACCTGGTCCCGAAAGGGAGTGGTAGGAACCTTGGGCACATATCCGGGCCGGGGTCTCAGGATCACGTGAGAGAAAGCCGGCCCGAATTCCAGGCACGCTTCGTCGACGGAGAATGCGTGCAGGTCCCCTACCCTCTTGATGGAGGCCAGTGCAACCAGGAGCGCTGTCTTGATTGACAGGAACTTAAGCTCGACTGATTGCAGGGGCTCAAAGGGAGCACTCTTCAGGGCAGTTAGAACCACTGAGAGGTCCCAAGAGGGAACGAGAAGAGGACGAGGAGGATTCAGTTTCCTCGCTCCTCTCAAGAACCTGATGACCAGGTCGTGCTTCCCCACCGACTTACCTTCGACAAGGTCATGATGTGCGGCAAAAGCGGCAATGTAGACCTTTAGGGTGGAGGGAGACAGCCTTCGCTCCAACCCCTGTTGAAGGAAGGAAAGCACAATGCTGATCGAGCATCTCCGGGGGTCTTCTCGGTGAGAAGAGCACTAGTCGACGAAGAGATTCCACTTCAACGCATAGGCGTGTCTCGTGGACAACGCTCTAGCGGAAGTGATGGTAGCCACCACCACTGGTGGTAGGGTACTCAAACCTACCTCGAGCCGTCCAGGAGCCACACGTGGAGGCTCCAAAGATCGGGGCGAGGGTGCCACAGGGTGCCCCGTCCCTGAGAAAGAAGGTCCTTCCTCAGAGGAATGGGCCAGGGAGGTGCTGTCGCGAGGAGTACAAGTTCGGGGAACCAGGTCCGGGTGGGCCAATACGGCGCGACCAGAATGACCTGCTCCTCGTCCTCCCTGACCTTGCGCAAGGTCTGCGCAAGAAGGCTTACTGGGGGAAACGCATATTTGAGGGCCGGCGGCCAGCTGTGCGCCAGTGCATCCGTGCCGAGCGTGCCCTCGGACAGGGAAAAATACAGGGCGCAATGAGTCGAGTCGTTGGAGGCAAACAGATCTATCTGTGCGTCCCCGAACTGGTCCCAAATCAGCTGAACCGACTGGGGATGGAGTCGCCTTTCTCCAGGGAGGGCTGAAGCCGTGAGAGCTCGTCGGCTGCACAGTTTAGAGCTCCGGGAATGAAAATGGCTTGAAGCGACCTCAGATGCTTCTGACTCCATAGGAGGAGGTGGCGGGCGAGTTGT
Source organism: Gila orcuttii (assembly GCA_026230005.1). Taxonomy (NCBI): domain Eukaryota; kingdom Metazoa; phylum Chordata; class Actinopteri; order Cypriniformes; family Leuciscidae; genus Gila; species Gila orcuttii. The sequence continues at coordinate 24,373,913 of JAPDVR010000015.1, forward strand.
GACATACGGCGGGAGCGTAGACCACCTTGATGGTTAATGTATGCTACAGTGGCGGTATTGTCTGAACGGACTAGTACGTGTTGACCCCTGAGCAACGCCCGGAAGCGGTGCAGAGCAAGACATACTGCCAACAACTTGAGGCAATTGACATGCCATAGCCGCTGGGGTCCTGTCCAGGAGCCCGCAGCAGCATGTCCATTGCACATGGCGCCCCAACCCGTGGTGGAGGCATCTGTTGAGACAACGACATGCCGGGAAACTCGTTCCAGGGGGACACCCGCCCTGAGAAAACTGATGTTCGACCACGGGGTGAAGAACTGACGGCAGGTCGGAGTAACTGGTACTCGGAGCGTGCCTTGTTGCCATGCCCACCTCGGGACTCGGTCGCGAAGCCAAAGCTGAAGCGGTCTCATAAGAAGCAATACGAGCGGCGTGACCGCGGCTGCAGATGCCATATGCCCCAGGAGCCTCTGAAAAAGTTTCAGTGGAACCGCACTCTTGCCCTCGAACTGTCTCAGGCAAGTCAGCAGTGACTGTGTGCGCTCGCTCGTAAGCTGCGCGGACATGGCGACCGAGTCGATGTCCATACCGAGAAAAGAGATCCTCTGCACGGGGCAAAGTTTGCTCTTCTCCCAGTTGACCCGAAGGCCCAGACGAGCTAGGTGCCGGAGCACTAGGTCCCTGTGTTCGCAAACCTGATCTCGAGAGTGAGCTAGGATCAGCCAGTCGTCGATATAACTCAGGATGCGAACCCCGTGTTCCCGAAGGGGAAAAAGGGCAGCCTCGACGACCTTCGTGAAGATGCGAGGAGACAGGGCTAGCCCAAAAGGGAGAACCGCGTACTGGTATGCCTGCCCTCGAAAGCAAACCGTAGGAACGGTCTGTGTCGAGGAAGAATGGAGACATGAAAGTAGGCGTCCTTCAGGTCGATGGCTGCAAACCAATCCTGGGGCCGAATGCATTCGAAAACGCGGTGAGCATCTTGAACGGCAGCCTGTGAAGGGAGCGGTTCAGCACGTCGGACCTCATCTCGGCTGGAGGGACAGTCTCAATAGCACCCTTCGCCAGCAGGGTGGCAATCTCTGCTCTCATGATGGGGGCATTGCCACCGACCAAAGTGGAGCGGACTCCCCTGAAGCGGGGAGGAGACCGTGCGAACTGAATCGCATAGCCGAGCCTGACGGTCCGCGCGATTCAGCGGGACAGACGGGGAAGCTCTAACCAGGCCCGCGGGGGCCTGCTCTGCCAGGGGTCTGGCGACAGAGGGGGACAGGGGCGAGGCGGTCCGTGGACGGCACGCCGTGTCAACCGCCTCCGGGACAGAGGGGGGCGAGGAGAGCACGACTTGTGGGCGGCACTCTGTGTCACCCGAGAACTCTCTGGGCTCAGGGAAGAGGGGGTCGTTTCTGACTTTAACCACTTTAGGGTGCTGCCCACCCGTGGGTGAGCAGCGGGGAGCGGAGAACAAAAGATTCTACCCCGGCCCTCCACCGGGGGAAGGAGTGGTCCTGCTACCATCTCCTGAGAAACGACCATCATCCCTGAGCAGCCCGTCTCTGTAGCGCCGCTTGGCCCGGCGTTTAGCGGGGGGCAGGGCGGGAGAGGGCTGAGGGCTCCACTCAAGTCCGATGCTCGCGGCTCCCCGGGAAAGCATGGCCCTCATCTCCGGATCAGACTCGAGCACAGCCGTATGCACACCGGAAGGTGGCAGTTGTGACGAGCCCTCACTTCCAGAAGACTCGAACCCACCTAGTGATGCTGCAACAGACATGGCATCATCCTCTGTAGCTTCAACTGAAACACGCGGGCCACCAGAGGGTAGACCCGCGGGAATCAGCTGTTCACTAGCGGGCACCGCCATTGAAGAGGGGGGCTGGGGTCGAAGACACATAGTCGGCGCCTTGTTCCAGACCGTAACCCTCAGGTCACCCTGGCCACCAGCCGCAGGACGGGGGGTGGATGAGGGGACTCTCACTCTTGCGAGTTCACTGAGTCTCGACCGCAATGACGCGATGGTCATGTTCCCACAGAGAGAACATGACTCATCCACGAGCGCTGCTCTAGCATGATCAATGCCCAAACATAATAGACAGCGCTCGTGCCCATCAGAGTCCGATACCAATCTGCCGCAACCAGAAGTACACGGGCGAGGCATCTTTAAAAAGACGTGCCGCGTGTAAGCTCTTTTAGTGAGAGAAAACTCAAGTGTTGAAGCACCCAGGGAGAAACGCACCGACTGGCAGACCACTGCAACAGATCAGCAGGAAGCACGCTCTCGCCGTAGATCGCCGTCACACCAACACTCGAGGTACTCGTTTGTGAAGCTGACAATTCAGAGATGGCTTGTGGAGAGAAGCATAAACTTGGCTCCGAAGCGAAAACATATCTGCATGTTGCCGGACTTCCTCCTTTTATACCCACGAGGTAGGGCGGAGTTACGTCATGCAAATTCCGCAGACCCATGGCATTTCTTTGCCATTGGCTCGTTTTGTAATACTCAAAGTTGATAGGCTTTCTAAGCGAAACCCCATTCGTCGTCATTCGACGTAACTCGGAGTGACAACGAAAGGGAACTATATTTATAATGTTTAAAAAAAAAAACTATTTCAAATAAATGCTGAAGAATAAAATTACATTTTAAAATGTATTTAAATAGAAAACTGTAATTTTAAATTGTAATAATATTTCACATTACTGCTTTTTTTTTAATAAAAACTTACCAACCCCAAACCTTTGAATAGTATATTTAGCAAATATTGTTAATGAGCCATATGTGACTTTTAAGGCACTTTTATGGCTATTTTGTGACCTTTTTGGAGCTTGAAATCTTTAGTAGCAATTCATTTTAAGTGCATAGAAAAGTCATACAGACTTGGAACAACAAAGGTGAATAAATAATGACAGAACTCTCATTTTTTGGCAAACTCCTCTTTTAATCTGTCTCTCCTCCCACCTCCCTCTGTGCCTGAGTCTTCTTAACTCTCTCAGCTGTGTCTGGCCCTCAGTTTCTTGCTTCTTTTTTTTATCTCTCTCTCGCTCTCTCTCAGGCAATGGACATGCTGGCCATATAAGCCTTAGATAATGAAGTCTGTGCATGGTGAAATATGATTGAAATCCTTTTAGTGCTGGCTTATATCGACTGTCTTGTTTGCAGTCAAAGGCACCTCTCTCTCCTTCCCCACACCCCCTCCCGCTCCCCTCTTTCTATCATGTTTTGATGTCAACTAATGGTCTATGTACAAAATTCTCCTCCGGTGGGTACTGAGCTAGACATAATGGGGATATCTCATCTTATGACCTGAAAAAGGTCTTCCTATGCAGACCTTCTTGTGTCCTTCTCCAAGTGTTACAGTTTCCAGGCCAAAGCCTCCTTTATACATCCACATTTGATGAACAGGAAAACAGACTATTGTTGTAATATGACGTTGCTTAATCATTTAAGGATGCAATGTCACTGGAAAATATTCTGAAAGGTTACAGTACACTGAAAAAAGGGAAACACAACCGTATACTTGTATACTTGTATAGTAGTTTCGTTGTTCAGAAAATTCGCTAATATTGAACTAATTAAAACAATGATAAAAAGTGAACAATTAGTTCGGCGCGAGACCCAAGACGGCATTCTTCCTCCTTCTTCCCGGGTTTCGGCACCCGTGTAACAGTTCGATGTTATTGGAAGAAGGAGGCGGGAACCGGCGAACATTCAACAATTTAATAACCATTTAAAAAATACAAAAACGAAAGTAAAGACGGCAGTCCCTCACGGTCGACTGCCGCCACACATAATAAAACAAAACATCAAATAAAATCCAGGCCTGGCCTCTCTCGATCTCCACTGTTGTAGCTCCTCCTTTTATGCTTCCGCTCCTCCATGAGAGATACGAGACCGGTGCGTCGCGCAGGTGTCGCTCATCAGTACTCACGCCACCGGCCTCGTGCCGCTCTCTCACGGCCCTCAGCCTCGTCCTGCTCGCCACACCTTTCAAGAGTGTGTTTGCTCAGAGCTATTCCATGCCTTTCCACTTATAAGGCAATAATTTCATCATTAGTAGCTAAAACCAAGCAATTCATAATTTCGACTGAGTTGTGTCATAATTTCGACTTTTAATATCATAATTTCAACTTTTTAATCTCATAATTGCGATTTAGTATGCAAATTTCGATTTAGTATGTCATACAGTAATTTTGACTTTTTATGTCATAATTATGACTTAAGTATGACTTTTACGCTCGATTTTCCCCCCGTTATGTGACGGGAATGGGTTTCCATAGTTTAGTCAAGTCATTTACTTCATTTAATTCAATTCAAAGAAAAAAAAAGCCATGCAAACTGTTGCCTTCATTTTTCCATCTTCGGTTCCAGGGACACCTAATTTTTGACACTTTATAAGACCTATGAGAATTCATGAAACACATTCATCTTGAGTGCAAGTATTAATGTTTTGCAATGTGGGTGAAAATGTGCCATAAAAATAGAACTCTTGTATGCTCCGCTCATGAATTATGAAAGCATCTTCCTTAGCACAGAAATGAAATTCCCAGTCTGCTCCTATTATTGAAAAATGAGACAAACAGGGGCTCTCAGCATTAGCACATGACTAACTCAGAGAAGAGATGAATACAATTGAGAATAAACATCATAAATATTTGCTGGGGAAATCAGAGCAGATGTTTGTCCAGTGTACAGACACTCCTTCATGATCAATCTCACAAGCTGCGACAAGTCCTGCTGTTACACAACGAATTCTGCGGCTGTTCTTAAATTCTTTAAAGGGATAGTTCAACCAAAAATGAAAATACATCATCATTTACTCTATCACATTGTTCCAAACATTAGGTTAGCTTCTTTTTTTCTATCTGTAAAACACAAAAGGTGTTATTTATTGTTTATCACAAAAAGCTATTATACGGTTTTAGAAGACTTGAAATAAATTATATGGGCTACTTTTATGGCTTTTTTTTTTTTTTTTTAGCTTGACAGCCCCTGTTCCCCATTCACTGCAGAAGCTCTGGCATTTTGATAAATTTATACTTTATTGTTTCACGGAAGTAAGTCAATAACTAAATGGCTGAAAATTCTATGAAGAACATTTGCCTGTGCTTGCAAACAGTCTGCAAGGCTATTTATGTAATAAATGAGAAGAGGAAATGTTAGAGAGGCAGAGAGGCTTCTGTTACTAAGAATCCACCACTTTTCCTTTAGGAATGGAAAATAAATATTTTGTCCTTTGTTGAGTATTCTTAAACTGTATTGTCGTAGAGAACAATATGTGCCTCTATTTGTCAAAAGCCAGTTCATGATTTATATTAAGATTACTGTTTTTGGACAATTCGAAATAGTATGTGCCAAAAAAGTCACCATTGTCTCTGTTGGGAATGGAGGTGTTTTTTTTTGTTGAGAATTTTGCATTTAAAGGGTTAGTTTACCCAAAAATGAAAATTATCCCATAATTTACTCCGCATCAAGCCATCCTAGGTGTTTATGACTTTCTTCTTTCAGCCAAACACAATCGGAGGAGTTAAATATCCAGGCTCTTCCAAGCTTGGGAGTGAATGATAACTTGGATTTTAAAGCCCCCCAAAAATGCATCCATCCATTTACATTTATTCATTTAGCAGATGCTTGTATCCAAAGCGACTTACAAATGAGAACAATAAAAGCAGTTAAACTAACAGTTGGACAACAATATGCAAGTGCTATGACCCCTCTCAGTTTAATCTAAACGCAGTACTTTTTTTTTTTTTAAATAAACAAAAAAAAAAAAATAGAAGAGAAAGTGTTAGTATTACTAGATCAAGTGCTGCCGAAAAAGATGCGTCTTCAGCCGTTTCTTGAAAGTGGCTACGGTCTTAGCAGCTCTGGTTGAGGCAGATCATTCCACCAACAGGGATCGCATCCATCATAAAAGTAATCCATATGGCACCAGGGGGTTAATAAAGTCCTTCTGAAGCGAAGTGATGCATTTTTGTGAGAAAAAATATCCATATTTAAAACTTTATAAACTATAATTATTAGCTTCCGGTTATGGTACGCAAGTTGAAGAGTGACCTCTGATCTGACGTAGCTTAGGTGAGATTTGACGCCTCTTTATTAACCCCTGGAGCCGTATGGATTACTTTTATGATGGATGAGATGAGCTTTTTTGGGCTTCAGACTCTCAGTTACTATTCACTCCCATTATAAAGCTTGGAAGAGCCAGGATATTTTTTTTTATATAACTCTGATTGTGTTTGGCTGAAAGAAGGAAGTCATATACAGCTACAATGGCTTGAGGGTGAGTAAATTATGAGATAATTTTCATTTTTGGGTGAACTAACCCTTTAACAACACGCATAGTTGTACATACACAATATTTGAAATGCTGTTGATGCCTTAATAGTATTGCATTGATGACAATTGAATGATTACCCAATGTAATCACAGATTAATGCCAATTCAACATTAGCATTTTAAATTTAAGATGCAAACATTTTTTTGTCTGCACAGTATGTCCAGATTTCTCGGTTTAAAAAAATTCTGCGCATTATTGCTTGCAAAAATATAAGTATACTTGGAAAAAAATGATATCATGTTGGCTTGTTTATTAGTTACGGGATTTGTACAGCAATAATCTGTTGACAATCATTTAAACAGCATCATATGTAAAGCTGAAGCACTTTTTGTAAATGGCTTTGGGTAAAAGCATCTGTTAAATGGCTGAAATGTAAATCATATCATGGTCATAAATAATGACAGAAACTCCAGAAGTAGGTCACTAGGGGGCGCTCTGAAGCCTACAAGCTACCAAAGAAATCAGGCAGGAACAGAAGAGAGGCGAAGGAAGGAGAGGCTGAAGGAGGGTGACGCCTCTGGCAAGACAGAGGTGTCACCTTGTCATACAATATTTAACCGAACACCTGTGAGATGATATCACATTAACAAAACACTCTAAGCCATTTACTCTTTAGGATTCTCTCAAGATCTGAAGGCAGAACAGACTCTCTGCTTTCATACTTCACTTGCCAACCAGCCTTTTTAATTGCAGTGCTCGAGCTTGTTTAAAATTCCAAATGAAAACACGCTCGGAAGAGAGGAATAAAAAATCGTGGGTTAACAAATAAGGCATTAACCCGCACCTAATTAGTATGGGAATTCAGTGGGGAAATTCTCAGAGTTAAATCACTCATAACTCAAGCACCATTGAGTCGCATTAGCGCATTTTTACTTTGATATCTCTATTCAGAGAACATTAGCGCTATCTTCACAAACCGTTGCTTAGTTAAAGGGGTGATGAACTGAGAAATCAAATTTTCCTTGAGCTTTTGACATCTAAGAGGTCATCATATTATAAGAATATCCTGTAAATTTCAGAACTGAAAACGTCCTTGTTAGTCCAATAAATGCTTTTATTGACACCAGGCTCAGCAAACGACTCGTTTTTCAAAGTGGGGAACTATGACGTCAAAGAGGATAAAACACCACCCCCGCTGAAGAAGATCAACGCCTACTTCAACACGGCTACTTCAGCCCCGCCCACCGATTCGTTTTTGAGCTAGGCTCAAAACTAGGGTAGAAAATAGCCTATTACTTATTCATTTTGATGTTTTTGAATGTAAAAACCAAGCGAACGTCATAAGTTGACCTCAGACAACAATATAACATTTTTTAAAAAGCTAGTTCATGACCCCTTTAAGCACTGTAATTAGATAAACGGTGGTGGTAGACACAGCGCCGGGAGCGTCCTACCTTCCGGATGCCTTCTTTTGATTGCTCCACGTTGTTTTCAGCTCCTCCTGTGCGGTTGATCATCCTCCACATCTGTGAGTACATCGGGTCCCTCTCAAAAGGGTTCATGCCTTTACTGCGGACCTGGTCGTAGACGGAGGAGTCAAGAACCGTGCCGTACGGCAAGTCTGTCTGCTTAGCCAAGTCCTGCAGTGACCTGTAGGGGAACAACGAAACATTTTCAAATCAAAGATATTTAGAAAACAACATTATTGGGTTGATGCCTGGGGGCATAATAATTTTCCGATTAAAACATTATTTGAAAAATCTACAATGTGAATGCATGAATACCCACACGTTTCAGCGTAATTGTGCCAATGTAAGTGAGTGTAAATCTATCCAGCGGCTCTGCTGCACAGACTGTTGCTCACCCACTTACAGTATGTTATGTCAAATACTGTTTATTCAGCAACTTGTGTTAATATCTTACATCTAATTAAAAGTCAGCCAACCAAGGGACACTAATTCCCTGCAGTAATATTTATATTAAGCGAATAATTGGAAAACACAATAAAGATGAAGCTTTCTTGGTTTCCCTTCACGCCATCATCATCATCATCATCATACTGCAGTTCATCAAAGAGTTTCAAAAGTCTCACTTCATTTTGAAAACTGATAAGGATACAAATGTGTGCTTTCGCATTGTATCAATATTCAACATCCACTATATAATAATATTTCTATACATTCGAGCAGTATGTCACTGACAGCGGAGAGCATGGGTTGGTGCCGTTGAGATTCGCGCAGATAATCAGACTGACCTCTAATTATCAAATATTATTACATCAGACAGCTGTCGTCTTCTTCTAGTACTTAACTCCGCTGGCACCCTTTGAAGGTTTAATGAACTTGCCCACAAACGTTAATCTTTTATTGCTCCCAATTAATCCCGCCACTTAATCCCCACCCCTCCCTGAGAATTATGGTTATGTGTTGGGTGTCATTTGCATGGAGAATAGCCATAAAAATGACCCGCGAGTACCCTGCAGTACTATAAAACACCACCTCAGGGTTACGAAGCAATGCAGGTCCAGTCTGTGACATTACGCTTTCAGTGCTAATGCAAGACCTTCATCTTTGTGGTTTACTCTGTAGGTCACAGTGCATTTAATAAAACAACATTAAAAGTTTTCACCCCTGTGTTGACGTCTTTCTAAATAAAACAGGAAGTTTGGCCAGAACATATAAAAGAACTTGACCCCGCCATAAACGGTCTTTGCTATTAATTCAAAATAATTAATTATTAATAATAACTTAATTTTTATTATTGTTGTATTTGTCTTCTGTTTTAATGCAGTGGTTACAGTTATTTATTATAAATTACATACATTTATAATATTATAAATACACTATCGTTCAAAAGTTGTGGTCTTAAAAAATATATATTTTTAAGGAATTAAAACTTTTATTAAGGACACATTAAATTGATCAAAAGACAATATGACAGTACATTTTGACGGTAAAAACAATGCTACAAACATTTCTATTTAAAATAAATGCTTTTTATTTAGGATCATGTGACTGAAGACTGGAGTAATGATGTTGAAAATTCAGGAATCACAGGAATAAATTACATTTGAAAATATATTAAAATAGAAAACAGTTATTTTAAATTGTAATGATATTACAATTAACAATGTATTATACATAAATATATATATATAAAAGAGCGCAGATGAGATAAACTCTTGCTAGTCAGGTGCAGGTGATATTACTGAGGACATTCTCATTGTGGAAAGCATCTGATTGGAGAAAATCTGTGTAGTGCAGGATGAGTCATCAATATTTTAGGCTTGTTTTCTTGAGAACAACTTCAAATTTTAAAAGCATCCATCAGGAGTACACTGGCAAACAGATGACTTACAGAGTTTAATCTATCTCTGTAATTTTTAATACTAGTTGAACATTTGCAATGCAGCATTGTGTTCTTGTTACTGCAAAATTCAATTCTTGTGCATCCTTATGGACATTTTTGTCCTTTTCAGTTTTGTTTTTTTGATCACTTTGCCAGTGTTAATGCTAACTGCATAAAATTTGGCACAGGTGTGTGTTTTTATTGGAATTTTACTATTTCACCGCCATTTTCTTAAAAAAATATTTTTTGCACTAGCTACACAAAATACTCCCACTCAGCGCCTTTTGGACAAAAATGTCCCCATTGAAACCCATTAAAACTGCAATTTTTAATCCCAGGGCCATTTAACTATAAAATGATGCAATCTTTGTTAAGAGGCTTTCATTCTGTTGACAAGGCTTCAAAATTTAAATTTTTACTATTTTTTATCAGATGGTGCCATTTTTCCAGGTTTGGCCTATAAAACAAATATCGCTTTATTCCTGTTTTCTGCTTCGGCATATTATAGAGCCAATTGGATAAATTGTGGAACGATAATTGTGTGGGTGTGTTGGTATGGATGTCAGAGTGTGGTTTGTATGTGTGTAATAAAAAAAAATGTGTGTGTATATGTGTTTGTGTGCTTGTAATATTTGAGAGAGAAAAACTCAATTGCAAATCTAAAATCCAATTACTGTGTGACCAGTGGAGTTTTGCTGGCACCCAATGGGGAAAATGTGTTACTGCGCCCAAACAAACTCTTACCGAAAGCTCATTTTTTGAGATATCATCCTCAAATTTGGAACACAACTTGTTTAGATTTATGGCTTTAAATTTATATCAGTTTTAGAGTTCAACATGTTTCATAAAATATATATTTTATATAAAATAACGATAATAATGTTCATAAATAATTTTCATAAACTTAAACCTCTATACAAAATTTTTGGTTTGACTTTTTTCACTTGTTTAACTTCAGCAATAATCTGCCAAGGGTCCTCTTTAAAATGAGACCAAACTTAAGTCTTTGCACCCAAACCTAAAATTTTTATGACAGTTTTTTGACATGGACATTTTTGTCCACTTTGTAGCTATGTGTAACTTTTTTTTTTTTGTTAATGTTAACTGCATGAATTTTGGCACAGGTGTGTATTTTTATTGTAATTTTACTATTTCACCCCCATTTCCTTTGAAAAATCTTTTTTGCACTAGGTCCACAAAATATTTCCCTCTCAGCGCCTTTTGGACAAAAATGTCCCCATTGAAACCCATTAAAACTGCAATTTTTTATCTCAGGGCCATTCAACTATAAAATGATGCAATCTTTGTTAAGAGGCTTTCATTATGTTGGCAAGGCTTAACATTTTTAATTTTGACTATTTTTTTATCAGATGGTGCCATTTTTCCAGGTTTGGCCTCTAAAACAAATATCGCTTTATTCCTGTTTTCTGCTTCGGCATATTATAGAGCCAATTGGATAAATTATGCAACGATATTTGTGTGGGTGTGTTGGTATGGATGTCAGAGTGTGGTTAGTATGTGTGTTATAAAAAAATATGTGTGTGTGTGCATGTGTGTGTTTGTAATATTGAGAGAGAAAAACTCAACTGCAAATAACAAATCCAATCACTGTGTGACTAGTGGAGTTTTGCTGGCACCCAATGGGGAAAATCTGTTACTGTGCCCAAACAAACTCTTACCGAAAGCTCATTTTTTGAGATATCATCCTCAAATTTGGAACACAATTTAGTTAGATTTATGGCTTTTATTTTCTTGCCGTTTTAGAGTTCAATTTGATTTATAAAATATATATTTTGTATAAAATAATTTTCATAAATAATTTTCATAAACTTATACCTATATAACTTTTTTTTGGATTTACTTATTATAATTTTTTTACTTCAGCAATAATCTCCCAAGGGTCTTCTTTAAAATGATACCAAACTTAAGTCTGTGCTCCCAAGCTTCCCATTTTTATGACAGTTTTTAAACATGGACATTTTTGTCCTCTGTGTACCTATGTGTAACTTTTTTTAATTGATGCACAAGGGTTAAGAATAGCAATCTATCTGTGTATACGCTTTTTCACACCCTTTATAGGTGACCATCTGGCGGCATTCAAATAATGTGGCCGCTAAGCTGATCTTTTTGCTTTGGCCAGAAAAACTGTCATCTGTGGCACGGAGTGACTGTGACTAGCCATACCGCAGGCAAACTGGCATGGGAAACTGTGAGTGCAGAAAAAACAAATCTCGAGAAGCCTGTAGCCTGGCCCTCCTTCACCTTCACAGATGGACGGCATCTCACAGCCATGTTGAAAACCGACACGTATGGAGCCGCATTGTACCGTCTGTTTCCTAAACCATTTTTATATTTCTAAACTGATGTAACCATATGCATGACTATTCAAATACACTTCCTTACAAGGGCGCATTGTATGCAGATTTAAACATTAAGGCTGCAGTTCAGTCTTTATTACTTTACTCTGTTAAAAAAGCAAATTGAATGGCATTTTCATGCTGTTTCAGGATAAAAGTGAACATCTGTGATGTGTTTCTTTTTTTGCTAAGTTGTATTACATCCAGGAAATCAGTGGCACAGTCTTGCAAATCATTCAAAACAATAGCAATCAGCACAAACAAGACACAACTGAAGTGTTTTCCTCACTCACAAGATGATACATTTCTCTTTCTCTAAACATCTACAGCTGAATCCGAGCCATCATGGTGCCAGCATGTACATATTGTAAAACAAAACTAAAAAATACTCAATTTCCGGAGTTAAATTTTAGTCTGCAGGCAGAATTCAGCCTTGATGCAAAAGTTTCACATAAATGCATTCAATATCAAATAAACAAAGTGTTCACCGGAATTCCTTGAGGACCAGCCTGATGAATGAAACGAGCGAATGTATAGATTTTGTGTTAACTGGTTAAGAGCTATGTGGGGTAAGTGAGAGTTGTCGATGAGTTGATGTTGCTCTGATTTAATTAACATTGGGTTAGGATCAGTAAAGTCGATTAAAAAGAGACTGATGAACTAACGCTTTTTGTCCCGTATCCATCGGGCTTAAAATTCTTACAACAACAAAAGAATATGATACTAAACAAACTGCACGACTTTAAATCTATTAGGTAATGAAACTCCTCTCAAGACAAAACTATCAAATAGTGAACTCACCCCACCACCCAGTTGGTCTTATAAATCTTGCATCTCTTCCTGACTGAATGGTGTATTTTAAATACAACAGACCCCTGGGTGTGGAGTTTAGGCTGTAATTATTTCTGTAATGACCCTGCATCATCTACACATTAAAAGATAATACATTTAAATTTATGGAAATCCTAATTAGGTGCATAGAGCAAGAATCAAGCAATCTAAGCACATGCTCATTAATGATAATCTAATGCAAAGAATTAAATTAACAATAAACAAACCAAGATCTTGAAAAAATAAATACTAAATGCTCTCATTTTCCCTAGTAACACCACCTCCCCAAATCGCCTACATGGTTATATTACGAGGATTGTTACAAGCACAATTAACTCGATCACTGCTAGTCATTGCTGTATTTGATTATAGCTGCATCTCATTTTGAAGGCTGCGTCCTCCTGAGGTCACATTTGAAGGCTGTATTTGAAGGTACGTCATCAAGGCGGTCTCATTTAAGAAAAGTAACCGTTAGATTGCAAAGAAAGAAAGAAATTGCAGTATTTTACACCGCACGAGGAATAACTAAATTTTATTACGGTTACTTTTCTTAAATAAGACATCCTTGATGACATATGAACCCTTCAAATGCGACCTTCAGAGGACACAGCCTCTGAAATGAGACGCAGCTTATATGATTGCTGGGCACCGGTGAATCTGATTACTCCGATAGGTGCACTTGATTAGTGACATCTGTAAGTGGGCGGAGTCAAGGCAGTGACTTGGAATGGATTTGTGAGTAGCATTTGTGACAACTTTTGATAAACTGCACTACACCAAAATCTGGAATTAACAGTTTTGCAAAGCTTAAATATGTTAAAAAAAAATATTTTTATATCGTCTCTGTATAGGGCGAAAACCTAGTAGCTCCAGATCATTACTATTGATCACCCTTTACACCTGTCTGTGGGTTTTGCAAACATTTAACCAATGAAAACTGATTAAAAAAGAACTTGTGACTAAACCTTGCAACTGCACTGGATCATCAAACTCTCGGTAAAACCCCATAACTCCACCCTGCTCCAAGTTTAAAAGTGACGGACACAGTTTGGACCGTCTGCTTGTTTGCTGAGAATATTAGGGCTGGGAATCGATAACAAAAACAAAAACGAATAATCGCACAATTTGCCGTGATTAATTGCAATTAATCGCATTTCCCCCCAAGCTTGTAATCATCAATATTTAAATGTAGAATCACCTAATTAAATTAAACAACACAAATGAAGTATATTTTTCAATAATATTTTAATGACGTTTTGTGAACTGTAAACAGACTCTCCTCAGAACCACAGAGTACTGGTTCCCATCAAACAAAATGCATGCAGCAACATTATAAACACAGTGTAAGTTGGATATTAAAACCATCAAGGTCATCAAAAAATCTAGATTAGTTTAGAACTTAAGCCAATTGGCCAAAATAAATAATTTATTTATATGCACCAACAATATATAAAAAAAAAAAAAAATGTTAAAGAGCCAGTTGAATTTCAAAAAGGTGCACATTGCTAGCACCTGGGTGTCACAGGTGTGGTGCGGGCAGAAGTAGAATTCAAATGTTTTACTAAAGAACACAAACAGGTACAGGCAGAGAGTAAACATACGAAGCAGCATAAACAAAACATAACATTACCGCATAACATACACAAGAACTGACAAGGACTAACAGAACAGCAGGAAACTAAATATAGACACAAATCAACAATAACAAAGGTGAGCACAGATGACACGGATGATGATGACGATGAACAGGTGGGTAAATGAGGGAGTGAGTGCAGGTGTGAAGACACGAGGGATTCTGGGAAGTGTAGTGCAGACGAAGACAGAGTGGTGCAGACGAAGACTGTGACACTGGGTGCTTTGCTTTTAAATGGTATATTAAAGACGAGTTGCTTCTATGGTATTTGAATTAAAGCTTTGCAAATTATACACCATCTTTGTTTTGTCAAATGCGCCATCAGGCAACTTTTTAAATAAAAGTATTCCTCCTAAAACTCCATCCTTGCCCGTTCTCCATCATGACAGGGTGACTTGGTTCTGCACACTCACAATAGCAGCCGCAACAGGAAGTCATTAAAACGAGGCAAAAAAATGTGCTACGCGTTAATTCCCCCAGCCCTAATATATGTATATATATATATATATATATATATATATATATATATATATATATACATACATACAGGTCCTTCTAAAAAAATTAGCATATTGTGATAAAGTTAATTATTTTCCATAATGTAATGATAAAAATTAAACTTTCATATATTTTAGATTCATTGCACACCAACTGAAATATTTCAGGTCTTTTATTTTTTTAATACTGATGATTTTGGCATACAGCTCATGAAAACCCAAAATTCCTATCTCAAAAAATTAGCATATCATGAAAAGGTTCTCTAAACGAGCTATTAACCTAATCATCTGAATCAACTAACTAACTCTAAACACCTGCAAAAGTTTCCTGAGGCTTTTAAAAACTCCCAGCCTGTTTCATTACTCAAAACCGCAATCATGGGTAAGACTGCCGACCTGACTGCTGTCCAGAAGGCCATCATTGACAGCCTCAAGCAAGAGGGTAAGACAGAAAGAAATTTCTGAACAAATAGGCTGTTCCCAGAGTGCTGTATCAAGGCACCTCAGTGGGAAGTCTGTGGGAAGGAAAAAGTGTGGCAAAAAACGCTGCACAACGAGAAGAGGTGACCGGACCCTGAGGAAGATTGTGGAGAAGGACCGATTCCAGACCTTGGGGGACCTGCGGAAGCAGTGGACTGAGTCTGGAGTAGAAACATCCAGAGCCACCGTGCACAGGCGTGTGCAGGAAATGGGTTACAGGTGCCGCATTCCCCAGGTCAAGCCACTTTTGAACCAGAAACAGCGGCAGAAGCGCCTGACCTGGGCTACAGAGAAGCAGCACTGGACTGTTGCTCAGTTTTGCATGTCATTCGGAAATCAAGGTGCCAGAGTCTGGAGGAAGACTGGGGAGAAAGAAATGCCAAAATGCCTGAAGTCCAGTGTCAAGTACCCACAGTCAGTGATGGTCTGGGGTGCCATGTCAGCTGCTGGTGTTGGTCCACTGTGTTTTATCAAGAGCAGGGTCAATGCAGCTAGCTATCAGGAGATTTTGGAGCACTTCATGTTTCCATCTGCTGAAAAGCTTTATGGAGATGAAGATTTCATTTTTCAGCACGACCTGGCACCTGCTCACAGTGCCAAAACCACTGGTAAATGGTTTACTGACCATGGTATTACTGTGCTCAATTGGCCTGCCAACTCTCCTGACCTGAACCCCATAGAGAATCTGTGGGATATTGTGAAGAGAAAGTTGAGAGATGCTAGACCCAACACTCTGGATGAGCTTAAGGCCGCTATCGAAGCATCCTGGGCCTCCATAACACCTCAGCAGTGCCACAGGCTGATTGCCTCCATGCCACGCCGCATTGAAGCAGTCATTTCTGCAAAAGGATTCCCGACCAAGTATTGACTATTGAGTGCATAACTGAACATAATTATTTGAAGGTTGACTTTTTTTTTTTTTGTATTAAAAACACTTCTTTTATTGGTCGGATGAAATATGCTAATTTTTTGAGATAGGAATTTTGGGTTTTCATGAGCTGTATGCCAAAATCAACCGTATTAAAACAATAAAAGACCTGAAATATTTCAGTTGGTGTGCAATGAATCTAAAATATATGAAAGTTTAATTTTTATCATTACATTATGGAAAATAATGAACTTTATCACAATATGCTAATTTTTTTAGAAGGACCTGTAGAGTGTCTTTGTCTAGCATTTGTCATACAGTCATAGCCAATATTGTTTTAAATAGCCGGTGCGATGAAATTCTTCTTTACTTTAATAACATGACATTTTAGCCAAATGACAGAAAAAACTTCATATATACTACTATATATTTCATTTATACATTTTATAATAATAATAATAATACATAAAATACAATAATTTTCATAAAACATGGTTTGTACAGTATAAAAACCATTATGCCTATGGAGAGTCCCCGTAAGCCACTTATACCAGTGTGTGTGTGTGTGTGTGTGTGTGTGTGCGTGTGTGGAAGATCTCCTACGGGCATGCAACTCCCTGTTTTAATTTCCTGTGCCACAAATTAGATTTATCATTCCAGTGAGAATGACGTCAGACATTTCTGCACTGGTAATTTATTTAACCTGCCTTGTTGAGAGCAAAGAGATGGACAGAAAAAGAATCCTTTTTACGTTTTAAAAAGGTGATTTTTGAAGTGTTTTTATAATTAAATTAAATTTATGGCGAGGTGGAACATTTCAAACATTTACCAAAATGTGGCTGCTGCTCTTCCTGTTATGAAAATTATGGCCTTCTGTTATTAGCATTCAAGAGTCAAGAATATGACCTTTCTATAAACAGTCTAAAAAACCCCCCACCTTTTTTTATGCGACGGCCAGATATGTAATTTGTGATTAGTCTTGTCAAGGATTAAAAAACCCAAAAACGAATTATGAATGTTATGAAAGAGTAGAAGTTTTGACCATTTGAAATTTTGACTTTTTGATTTAAATGGCAGTACACTATTATTTAGAGGTGGTGTAATCAGTGGTGTAGTCTACGTGATACGCAGGTATACGCCATATACCCACTAGAAAATGTCAAGGATTTCCGTATGCCCACTAGGAAATGTCAAAGATCTCCGTATACCCACTTTAAAAAGCGTGAGGATTCGTAACAACATCGTTTTATGAAAGAACTTTCATTCATAAATTCACCCCGCCGTGACGTCTGTGTTTGCGCAGCGACACGGATCGAATCGTGGAATCCAGCAACAAATGTAACTCAGCGTACTGTAAAGCGTCACGCAATTTGGCCATTTTTGAATGAATAACTCAAAAGTAATGATACAATGAATCAAATCTCGATATGTACTAAGTGTCTATGAATATTAAAGCTCAAGAAGACTGCTATTGAAATAAACTCTGAATGTTCTGCGTGTTTCTGTGAATGAGGGCTCAATGTGTGCTCTACTACACACTGACGCGCGCGTGACACTCGTGGTGTTTTCAGCGTCTATGAGGACATGCACACATTTGAACTTCATTGCAGAGCTTTTATGAGAGTCACTTCACAAGAATTTGACCATTTCATTTGATAAAACTATCGTCATTCATTCGTATCATATACACACTCACAAACTTCAAAGTCTTCATGACAACCTGTCAAAATCAAAGTTTTGTATAACTTGAAGAAAATATAACAGAAATATATTACTATTGCACAGTAGAGTATACGTCAAGTAGGCCTAATAATAATAATAATAATAATAGTTTATTAAAACACAGAAGCTCAAATGTCTTTAATTTACAACCCACCAAAATAAAAGTTTGTAGAGATAAATAAAGTAACTCGAGGGAATTATGAAAGAAATTGCATAGTAAGATGTACTTTTTAAAATAATAATAATCAAATCTATTAAAACATAATTTTAAAGGAATATCACACAAGTTTTTAAAAAGTAAATTTTTATTTGTGCTTATAATATTTAAGTCTTTTAATTGTCAGCTGATAAAACCTGTGCTTCAGGGACCATATTGATATAACATCTAAGGCTAAATGTAGCTCTTTACTGGTTGAGTTAGATGGCGAGTAACACTAAACAGTAGAAAATGGGTGGTGGTGGTGGGCGGATGGAGGGGGGGGGAGGGGGAGGGGGGGGGGGGTTTAGCTGGTATATGACAGTATACTCACTACAAAAAACTAGACTACACCTCTGGGTGTAATGGTATTGATCAGAATGAGTTATCTTTATATTCTATCCTCCTTACACTAACCCTACCCCTAAACCTACCTATCACAGAAAACTTTCTGCAATTTTTGAATAATAAAAAAAATAAAAATGCTGTTGTGTAGTATGTTTTTTAAGCCGTTTGGACACACAAAGTGATACCCATGTCATTATACACATTTGTGTCCTCATAAACCATATATGCACCAAGGGGGTAATCCATCAGCCGGAAACTGAAGCCTCGCTGGAGCCGCCATTGTAGCAGAACTTCACCTGCTGTTAGCATTCTATTGACTCCCATTCATTTTGGCGTCACTTTGACAGCGAATAACTTTACATCTGAGGCGTCCAAAGACTTAATTTGTCCATTATTTATTTCTATAGAAACACGACTTTGTATCTTACGTTATGGCCCCGTAGAAGCCGTTTTTGTAAAAATAGGCTAACGATTGCGTCATAACCACGCGACTTTCTGTCGCACAATAGAGACATTACCGTATAGACAGGAGGAGAAGCTCGCAGGCAATCTTTTACTGTCTGTGAGGCAATCGGGGGGACATAGAGGCATAAAGTCAAGGGAGAAGCCCATAGATAGAGAGTCCATAAAAGGGACAAAATATTTCAACAACGTTTTTGAGGAATTAGGTGATTCAGATTTGTCTTGGCACAGCTACTAGAAGATTTACAACTGTCAGATTGTCGTCACGCTCAGTTTGAGCCTGTGCAGTCGCTCAGCCATCAGACAGGAAGTGCAATAATCAGGCTTCAGTCTTCTCCGTTGAAATCAATGGGGTCGCTGTGTCCATTTCTTTTACTGTCTATGATATGCACGCACACACACACTTTTGTTTTTATATAAACTTTGTTTTTATATAAACCCAAGATATGCTTAAGTAGGCACACACACACACACACACACACACACACAGCAGAAGTCTGAGCACCATGAAACCCTGTTGAGGTCTTGTGAGTATTGATTTACACACAGCTTGGAATTGTGTGTTTTTGTAACTACATTAGTTCTTTTTGAGTTTTTTTTTTGTACCTTACGAATGTGATGTATTCAAACGTTTTCATTTGACGTTTTTATTTGAAGAATGCTGCTCAATTAATACCATTCCTATCCAAAACTAATCAATGCTCCCAGAAATTCATGCCTTTGTTAGTATATGCTTAAACTACACAGCATATTCAACTGAGATGAAGATTGAAAGCCACAACTTGTTTGTTGTTTTGTTATTGTGAGGATGATTACAGTGTTTGATGCTAGCTGCAAGAGTGACATGTATAAATGCGTGTACTCACTGAATGGAGTTCTCGATGCGGGAGATGGTGAGGAAGGCAGCCAGATTTGCTGTGTAGGAGGAGATGACTATCAGAGCAAAAAGCCACCAAACCCCCATCATCATCCTTGTAGCCAAAGTCGTGTAGGGCACCTCACCACCTGTAGAGGTAACAGGAGAAAAAAAGCAAACAGAAAAGGCTGATGACTGTGCTGTCTTTGAAACTACACATGTATGCTTCTAAAATGCAAATTTTTTTCATTTTTTTTTTTTTTTTTGAAAATATACATTTTCACTCTTTATAAGTGACACAACTTTTGTTATTCTGACACTTTCCAGTTTGGTTGGTATTAGGCTTAAATAGATCTGTGTCTCTGTTTATTAAACAATGATTATTCATTTTATTTACTGACTTGCTGCCAAAAATGCTGAGACCTCTGGTTCAATCTAACAGCATTAAAGAATAAATAGAATGCCATTTTATGTTTCAAATGAAAAACTTACTTCAAGACATATTCTCTAATTATACATGTCTGGATATTGAATTTATTAAATATTAATATATATGCTGTGCAAATATATATTATCTTATTTGTGGAAGTAGACTACTACATTGTTATTTAGGTTTATATTTAGATTTGTACATATCATGTATGTTTAGATACATTTAGATGTCATTGCATTTATTTGTGTGAGAATGTTATGACCTGCCCCAATGTAATGTTCGCCCCCACTCATTTGTAATGCAAAATGTGTTTCTTATCTTCCTGTATATGCTTTGAACAAAAGAGCTTCATCTTCAGTAGTGCAGTACTCTGACAGACTGGAAACAAATGGATTCATCCGGTGTGGGTGTGCAGAATTCAAACAACTGAGACTTTACTGATAAAAAAACAAAATCTCACTATGAGACAGACAAAAAAGGCCATCAATTGTAATGTCAAATCTACATTTCCCCAGTCACCACAGTCAGAGCTAAAACACGTCTGTTTATTCTGCATTTCAGATCCCTGCTAATTCAACAGCCACAGATGACAGCGGCTCCTCTAAAAGTACCACACACCACAATAATGATGGATCTGCACAATCCAAGGCTCGCAGCTACAGTGAAATCCGTTAAAAATTAGTCCCATCTATCCTTGTGGCTTCCTGTATGCCTTGTGTGGTAAGTGCCAAGCATTTCAGCACTCAGTAAGGTATCTGACAACTCTGTTCCTGTAGGGGGTCTACTGAGATGAGCTGTCTTATTAAAGAAAGTTTTTAGATGACTCACATACATATGTCCCGCAGGCTGTGTACTCTCTGCTCCACAAAAACTTTGTGCAATTTTAATTTCAGCAAACAAGTCCATGATAGAAAAGTTGGCTTACACATTTCGTATAATCATCTTTCTTAGGTTAGCAGACTTTAAGGTTAGGGAGTGTCCTATTTAAATGGCAGTACTTCCTTCATCTGCTATGTAAACCTCAGAGATTTTGCACTTCAGTTTAAGCAAATGTCAGCGAATACTCGACCAGCTCCTTCAGCTGACTGAATAACGGGCAGTAATTCTATAAGAATGAATTACTCCAACTATTGTTTATTTGCACCTTATTCACTAAATGAATTAACAGGTTTTTATTTTATTTTTGTCTTTTATAAATAAGACTGTTCAATGCCATCACATTTACTAATCTAAAAGGACTAATCTTAATATAAATAATCATATGTAATAAACACACATATAACAGTAAAATGTAATACAAATATAATATACATTTTATTTTTTTAAAACTTTTACATTTCTAAATCTGTGCATATTTAAATACTTAAACATTGTCCAAATACACAAAAAATGTGTGAACTGCAGTATGAATACCTATGAATAATAATAAAATATATTTTACTTATCAGTCCTTTCAAGCAACTCACGCGCCAAAAATAAATAGCAAAAATAAAAAAATGAAAGAGGACAATAGTTCACATAAACGTATCCTTCAGGCAGAACAGATTATATTTTCAGAATGATAAAACTTGCAGAAAACTTGTTTTCTGTTCAGTTTCTAAATTAAACAAGGCTGAAATTTTGACTAATTATCTTCATACCCAAGCACATCTGTGAAATGAAAAATAATCACACCAACAAAACCAACATCTGTAAGAGTTCTCGGTGAGAACATTTGTTCAAAATTAAGGCAATTGACTAAAAAGCTAATTTCCATATTCAACAGGGCTTCAAAAAGACAGTTTTGTACACAAAAAACTGGATGGTAGTGCAATTAAATATAAATTGTAGTGAAGGTATGGCAACCTCCTACTGTATCCTCTAGCTTACAGTACTTCTGATATCCTGAAGCAAATCTGTACAACAAGAAGCAGGATAAATGAAGAAAAGCAATTTTTTTACACTACAGTTTAGAGAAAAAACCCAGAGTGCTCAAGACGGATGCAGCAACTCTGGCCTGGAGCCTGCTAAAGCAAATGAATGCGAAAAATAATGAGTCTGAGAATTTCTACAAATTAGACTGAACACAGGAGGCCAACTAAATTTGAAGTTTTAAGTTACCGCTTAGGGAAATACTACTGTAATGATAAATATAAAAATAAGGATCTAAGATTATAAAGAGTCCAATCTCACACTTGCATGGATATGTGAGCAATGCTAAGCTGCAGAAAGGGAAATGCAAAAGTGTCAAAATACAGTGCTGTTAAGGATTAATCAGAACATTCTATACTAAAATTATTCTCTGAGCTGAAGCGAGCTGAGAAACTCGACTACAACCAACCTCCTGAAAGATTATGTGCTGGTGTGTAGAGATACAACTACAACTACAAACCCCCCCCCCCCCAAAAAAAAACGTGTTTCTGTGCACAATGCAGCATAGGAGAGATTGAATGTATGACTATTTCAAATACAAATACTAGATTTTTTTGGGGGGGGGACGCTGCTGTATTCTCTTTCCACAAACTGTGACCCTTGATTATGTTTGCAAATAAAAAAAAAGAAGCCTAAACAGTCAATTTCACTTTAGCCCTGAATAAATACAAAACTAAAAATAATAATCAATCACACCCCAAAAGCAAGCAATGTGACTAGAATGATTATATGGCATAATTACTGAGGCTGTCGCTGGAAGTTCACACAGAACAACTGTTTGAGCCCTGACTTCTGTACTCTCATTATATTAACAAAGCTGGCTTTGCTGCAGAATAAACCTCTTAGTTACACCATGTCAACTTGTTGATCACTACGTTCTCAATTTCTCAGGTCAAGTTGAAGTGTGTATTGGCTGCTGCGCCATCTAAATTATAAGAATCCAGCATCACATTACTACAACAAAATAATTGCAAATTGCATTTTATCTAGATTCTAAAGCTTATTTTTGAATGTCATGTGATGTTTATTCAACACCCATTTTTATGTTTTTTAATTTTAATTATTAATTTGATCAATTGTGAAGCCATCATCCAGAGGAAAGAATTGATTCGTATGCAACTGACTTTTACAAAAAAAAAAAAAATCTAAAATTATATATATATAATGCTTCAAACACCAGATACCTTGGTTGTGCTTGCTTGTAAAAGATTGCCACAAAACAAGCCCGAACATGATAGAAAAATCTATTAAAACTTTTGCAGTTATACAATTAGTTTGTATAATAAGCTGTACTGAATAAGTAGTTTATGAGGGAACTGCAGGGGGCTTCATGAGTTGATGAAATGCTAATTAATTAAATCATAAACTTAAAATTAAATATTTTATCTGCATATCATGTGAACATTTACCGACATCAGAACCGTGAACGTGAATGCTTTGTTAAATTATTGAAATATTAACTTAAAATATCAGGGGGTAAAATATCAAGTAAATATTTTAGGTCAAAGGGGTTTGGCTGACAAAAGTTTGGGAATCCTTGACATTGGCCATGTTGAAGAAAAACGTTGCCCCTCACCCAAGCTCAGTCCTGCACTGGTAATGATCTGTGATGAGATGTGACCGCCAGTAAGCAGAACTTTGATAGGAGGTATGGCTGCCAGAGAACAGACTACTGTTATCAGATATGACTGGCAGTGAGTATAGAATCGTGGAATGTCAGTGCTTTAGCGCGTGCTGATTGCAATGCCATTCTCTGTGGCTGCAGGATGTTGATCTTTAGAAAATGAGCAGGACGGTAATGTAGCTTTTATCTGCACACCCAGCAACTGGGGTTCAAAGCCGCCCTGCCACGCACATCAAATCAGCAAGCCCCATTTCCAGCAGGTTCCTCACTGCTTGCTTTTGATTCAGCAGCAGGCCAGGGGCTACACACTCCTCGCAACCCCTCGCTGTGATCTAGCACATACTGAGAGACAGAAACAGAGAGAATGCGTGTATAAGGGAGACAAAAGCTTTTAAAGCAGGAATGTGTTTCTCGTTTGTGTCAGAGATGTTTGTACATGAAAGAAAGTAATACTTTCACTGTTCTTACGTTGTTATATTCAAGAAATAACTCCATATGATATGTTATTCAATAGATATTTTCAAGAAAATGTCATATGATCAAGGTAGATGTTCAAAGGGTCAAATAACTTTTGTGTGTTTAGACTCCGATTCCCATTAGCTGGATCTGAGCAACCAGGGCTCTCCGAATTAAGTGGATTCCGAAGTGGCACAAGCTGCCATGAAACAGTGAAGTGCCCTTCATGGCTGTTAGGAGTCTTGTAGATATATCTGAGGATGAGTGTATACACATCTCGTCAACACTTTCTACTAGAGAGGCTGAACAAGGCCAAGAATGTCACAAGGTTTCTTTCTACACATCTTGACTGATGGGATACGAAACACTTGCCTGTTGACTATTACTCCTTAACACTAAATGATAGTATCAAGACGTGTTGATAACGATAGCAATATAAATGGATATAAAAATCACTGCATGGTGATTCCATGTTTATTATTCCATGTACAAATGTTTCCGGACTTATTAAAGAACAGTGTTGTTATAGTTAAACTGAAACTATTAAAAATCATTTTCAGTCATCAAAATAAGGTTCATGCAAACTATAGTTAACTTACCACATGCTAACAAATGAAACTGTATTGTAAAGATTTACCCTTTTTTTTGGGAAAAGCAACATACAGTATAAATAGTTAAATCATAGAATACTGTATGTATATATATATATATATATATATATATATATATATATATATATACATACTGTAATGGCGTGGTGTACTCAGGAACAGGCTGAAGACTCAGAAGTTGAAATCCAAACAACACTTTAATAGCAACACTCAAGAATCAAGTAACAGACAGGGAAACTCACATTAACACGATGTAGGTATTACGGTGACCGGACAAGGAGTGCAGGAGAAGGAATAACTTAGGTAGTGAACACAATGAGGATAATTACTAAACACAGCTGACGGACAAGAACTAATAATGATGGTAACCAAGGAGACGAAAGAGTGGCGGGAAACTGAACAAAGAAACATGATGATAACAGATGAAAACACACTGAAAGTCCATGAACTAAACTGAACGTGACATAACGCCTCTCCCTGCAAAAAGCGCTCTCACGCCGTAGAAGATTGTTGACAGATGAAAAGATTGCGGAGGTTTAGGAGGACGCGGCGAAGGGCAGGTGAAAGGGTCAGGCAGACAGACAGATAATGACGACCAGGGAGGAGGTAGCATCTATGGTGGAGAAGATGGAAGGAGTGGCCATGTGGATGCGACCCAGAGCTCAGCCATGCCAGTAGCCCAAGGCGGAGTCGACGGCGGGAGGAGCCATGATGGTGATGACATCTGGGAAATGGCCGATGGCGAAGGAGCCTTGGGAGGTGGAGCCTACCACGCAGTCCAAGGAAGTGATGGGACGCCGATGATCTAGGCTGTTGCGGCGGAGCCTCCGTGACGACCCCCAGAGATGGAAGTGGGGATCCAGAAGGCTGAGGATGAGCTGGTGTGACCGAGGGCAGAGGTGGAGCCTGAGGGAGGGCGGAGCTTGCCGAAGTCGAAGGGATGGAGGGCCAGAGAGCAGAGGACGGCTCGTAAGTCTGCGGCGGAGGCGTGGCGATGTCCGACCCAGGTGGAGCCGACGGTCCGAGGGAGCCCGACGAGGCCGAATGGCTGATGGTCAATGCTGGAGTCGAGGGGGGAAGGAGCGTGGGCGCAGGAGCTGGGTTGACAGCTAGAGGTGGAACAGAGTGCAGCGAGGCTGGAGGCGGAGCCATGGGCTCATCACGCCCAGGAGGAGAAGGCTCCCAGAAGGTCCACGGTGTAACCACGCCACTGAGAGGAGGATGGGGTGACACATAGGGACTGATGGGGGGTGATGACGACTGGGTGGCAGGCTTGGCTCAGGACTGAAAATGGAGAGTGGCGCAAAAAACGACAAAAAATAGAGCATTCCTGATGGCAGTATGTAGAGGTGGTGGGAGAGGGAGGCTGGGTGAGCATAACAGGACTGACGAAGAAGATTCAGAGGAGTTCAAGGGACACAGGGAATTAGACTCTCCACACTCAAATAAACTGTCCAACAGGTCCAGCTGGTGGTCGCTCTCAGTGGCGGGAGGGTGGGCAGGGCTCGCTTCCATCCCCTCAAACCCAATGAGGACTCCCACGGCGATGGGTGTTGTCGTCAGCTCACGCCCCTGGTCAGACTCTCCGCGGTGCTTCGACTCCAGGGCGATGGTGTGCTCTGCCCTCCCATTCTCGGGCACAGGCTCAATCATCACGGCAGGCGGAAGCCTCCAGTCTGCGGGGGGCTCAGGTTTCGTTGATCGGGGTGGTGATGGGCTGGGCTCTGGGTCTGGGCTGGTTCTGGATCGGGGCTGTGCGCTCTCCAGACACCTCACAACAGCTTCCCTCCAACTCAGTCCGGTGGTGTCTGGAAGATTTGATGGGTTTGTGGAAGATCGCCCCGATCCAGAACAGGGTCTTTTAGTATCTTGTTATCGAGCAGGCTAGTCAGTGCAAGATGACAGAAGTTTGTAGAGAATCTCAAAAAAATCGGTACTCTCCTGAGCAACCAAAATAAACTGTGCTCTTATATCCATTTTGGTTGGTCCGGTCATCTATAATGGTGTTGGTGTATTGCGTGCTACATGCTGTCTTGTTGCTGTTTGGATAATCTGAGTCTACTTTGAATTTAAATAAAAGGACTTATATTTGATCTTCTCTGCCTTTCATCTCCATCATCGGACAGACAACGTTACATATACATACACGTATATTGTATACATTATATACTATACATCCGTTTATACTGTTTTATCTCGCTTTTGCCACAGAAAGTAGACACATACAAGAAATAGTTCACTTAAGAATGAAAATTCTGTCATCATTTACTCACTCTCAAGTTGTTTTAAACCTGTATGAATGTCTTTCTTCTGCTGAACACAAAAGAAGATATTTTGAAGAATGTCGGTAACCAAATATTTTTGATGGGCCCCATTGACTTCCATAGTACGTTTTTTTCCTACTATGGAAGTCAGTGGGGTCCATCAACTGTTTGGTTACCTACATTCTTCAAAATATATTCCTTTGTGTTCAGCAGAACAAAGACATTCATACAGGTTTGAACAACTTGAGGGTGAGTAAATGATGACAGAAAAGTGAACTATTCCTTTAAGTGAGAAGAGATTTTTTTCCCCCCAAAATTAGCAGATTTGAGGAAACAGTCCCAGATTTGTGTTGTTGTTGACAAGATGTAAATCTTTAGTCGTTTCATGGTTCATACACAACAACAACAAAAAAAGGTTCAAAGACAACTTTTCTTTGGTCTGAAATGTTCTTTTTAAAAAAGCCTGAAATAAGGTTGCTAATTTTTTTTTTCTGTTTTGATAACTCTGGCTTTTTCAGAGCCAACTTAAAATGTACCTCTCCAGTTCGTCGTTTCTCAGCAGTTAAAGCAACTTCAAATAAGTCCTTTGAAACCACTGGTGCTGAACATTCAAAGGTTTATACATTGCTACCTTGTAAAGCCTTAAATCTCTGCAGCACCTTGAGAGCTGGAGATTGTAGCTTCTGATGAGAGCTGTTAGTTTTATTTATTTATTTCCATTCTTTCCAAAAGCACTCTGGCGATAAATAACTTAAGGAAAAACATGTTAGTCGTTTCGCTGGAGCGCAGTTTCTTGCAGCATGTCACCTTTATTTCCCTTTCACCACACCAGGCCCGCCAGGTTTGGGTGTGCGTATATATATATATATATATATATATATATATATATATATATGTATATATATATATATATATATGTATATATATATATGTGTGTGTGTGTGTTCCCTGTACAGTATATGACTGCTATTTATTTAAGCCATCAACTATCCCATTATGAGGCTCGCTAGCAAATATTGCCATCCATTTTCATACAGTTTAACGCTCTGAAGTGCAACCCCAATTGCCGAACCGCTATCGCAACACGCAGCCACTCTGGAACTTTCAACACTGTAAATCATCAAAATAAAATTAAATAAACCACGAGGTACATATCAGAACACATCTCTTTAGTCACAGCTTGCGAGATAGAAAAGCTAGCATGCTGGGTTCAGACATATGGTGAAAGAAACATATACGCACTGAGGCAGAAGATAAAAGAGCAAAGTGGCCCCAATGTGACAATTTATTTAGAGAGAACTTGCCAACATGTACCATTTCAACGGCATCTTGATCACGGTGGTACTCGCTAGTCAAACGGTATTTTATTGATTCAATTAATGGGTTAGTTCACCCAAAAAAAGAAAAACAAATTGGTCATCAATTACTAATCCTCATGTCGTTCCAAACCCGTAAGACTTTTGTTCATCTTCGAAACTCAAACGAAGATATTTTAAATGAAATCCGGGAGATTTATTTCCATGGTTTTCCATTTTTACGAAGTATCATACAATTGTCTGTTAATAGCCCTCGTTCGATCTGACGGTCCGATACAAAAATGCGGAAATATAATCAGTAGTTTTCACGAAAGCCCTGGAGCTGTCAAAACACGTAATTCGGCGGATTTTTTTCTGACAAATAAATCTGAATTTCTCTAAGAATGAGTAAACATTGTTCATTTACATATACTACCAACATTGTAACAATACAAAGTGGGTTGAAAATCAGCGAAGTTACACTTTAGGCATTCTCTCACGTATTTTTGTCTTGGTTTTCAGCAAGATTTTTTTTTACCCCACTGACAATTTTTTTTTTACTGAAAAAAATGCAATGTAGCCTTAATGTAGGGTTAAAATATAAATAAAATAAAATAAAAATAAAAATAATAATAAAAAAGTAAAACTTTTTAAAGATTTTTAAAAATGTTTTCACTGGAAACCAAGTAAAAATAATACAGATTAAGAAAGGATTACTCTATAGTATATGAATAAAGATCACTCCACATCTGTTAAACAAAACACAACATGAACGCAAACCATTTTTACCATTCAATATACATGTGCATTAATGTAGCTTGCAGTGTAATAACATCTGATGCTTGATTTTTTTCTGTTATATGAATAAATGGCTTTGTGCTAAGTGAAGCGCAGGGAACCCTGAACGGACAGAGGTGTTCACGATACATGTCAGAACGAGAGAAAGTGCTTTGGAAATGCTGTTGTCTGATAAATGTGTCACAAGAGCCAAACTGCTGCACACAAACTGCTTTCTGTGTTCCCCAAACAATCAAACCTTCTCAAGAAGTGACCCAATAAAATCAATCTTGTCATATATGCCCGTCATACTACATGGGCATGAGGACATTATTATCAGGACTTTTCATGTGAAAAACAAAAAATTAAAAACAAAAACATTTCTTAACTATCATATCTACTTTAAAAATCAGATACAGAGGTCCTCACTAGATCATGTAAAATTCGGATAACATCAAGAGAGCAAGCTTTTTGCATGCTTTCAAGTAGGTACGACCCACTTGAAACTTTAACGACTTTAACTTTAACTTTAACGACAAGTTAAAAGCTGCCCAGAGGTCATATATGTACACACACAGATGTACACACACGTGACCATGAAATATTTATGGACACCCACAAACCCAGTGAATTTGCATGTGTTGCTAAGAGGTTTTGTAATTATGATGGTACCATATGGAATGCAAAATGCAGCATGTGAAGAGTTTAGCAAACAAATTTGGCTCAAAGATGTTGGCAGTTTTCTTTCTCTCCACTGTTTTGAACAGAACTGTGCTAACTGAAAGCACACTAGTTTAGTTTTTTGGTTTCACTTTAATATTGATGGCCACATTCTGTTGACTATAAGTACCGTTGCACCTACATGTCTACTAACTCTCATTAGAGTTTTAGTAGATTATTAGTAGACTTGTTGGGTTATGGTTCGAACAAGTTGACGTACTTGTAAAGTTACTTATAGTCATTAAAATGTCTGTTGTCGGAGCATCACAATAAAGAATTAGCAGATTTTAAGCAAATAGTCTACTAATACTCTAATGAGAGTCAGTTGACATGCAGTTCTAAAGTTACTTATACTCAACAGTAGAGCCCGACCGATATGGATTTTTGGGGGCCGATACCGATAAAAAAAGCCAGATACCGATATATCGGCCGATATTATTTATGTGTATATTATAATACAGTAGCAATATTATGTATGTGTATTATAGTAGAGTACCAGTCAAAAGTTTGGACACTTTTCTATTGGTGTGTACAAACTTTTGATGGGTACTGTATATAGAATACACAGTATAAACAGAATAAATATATAAACGTTTTGCAATGATCTCTCAAATGTGGTAATCAAACACTTGGTGTGACAAAGATATGTAATGGAGACAGGGTGAATGATAGAATGAGAATGATACATTTGAGCTGTAACCAAACTAGTTTGCATTGCATGTTATATTATATTCTAAATACTGTTGCATAATCTTCACTAACGACTTTGTCTTTTAATTTAGTCACGTTATATAAAACATAACTTGTATCAATAAATATATTGAAGCGGCCATTATCGCTTGCGTCGCAACAGCTGTTTACCCTAGACGCGTTACAAAGCAGAATGGGGCATCAGTTTACTGTCGGAGATTTATCGCTCGCGCAACGCATTTTAATCAATGTTTCATCAACCAATTGCCTGGATTTAATAAATAAGAAGTAAATACAGCAGACAATATAATCAGGACTTCTCAGCTGCGCGCTTTGCAATAGTCACAAGCTCACACAATACGTGACAGAGGCTGGTAGCAGAGAAATCAATTCTGTAAATTACACTGTGCAAATCAAAAGTAATAGTCTACTACCCACCGGATGAAGAAGGGTTGGCTCTCAACAGAACATAAAATATTCATTTTATTTTATTTTTCGTGTTCGCATTTATGAGGAAAAAACAATGTTATGGACGTGACAAGCTCTGAAAGCGGCACTAAAGTGCTTTAAAACTTTCACAGGGACCTCAGACAGAAAGCACAAAGCCTTTCATTGAAGTGAATTTCGTTTTGTATTAATTGTATCTTAATTTTAATCAATGTTTCATCAAGAAATTGGCTGGATTTAATAAATAAGAAGTAAATATAGCGGGCAATAGATAATCTCGACACAGAGGCACCGGCGAGTGAACTGCAACTCGTCTCATAAATGAACCGAAAATCAGCGTATAGACCTGAGAAATATAACTATATTGAAATGTCTACTTTTAAACAGAACAATTCAAAACGAAAGACAGACTGCTCTCTGCTGTAATCCATATGAAATGTGCATTTCTCTCTGGCGTGTTCACTGAAGATCGCGAGTCAGCGTCGTCAACTTTGCAGCACACTGACTGAAAACACTTGTTTATTAATAAACAATTAAAATGTCTCCTTGCTATATTTGATGTATTCATTACTTTTGCCAGTTCTTTGTTACAGATTTTAGGTGCTTTATTGGCAGCGCCACCCTTACATGAATCACTGCACCTGCATTTTTTAAAATATTCATTTATCGGCCATTATAAATGCCGATACCGATAGTTAGGAAAGTGCCTAATATCGGCCGATAATATCGGCCCGCTGATATATCGGTCAGGCTCTAGTCAACAGAATGTCCAAAAGGGTCCATCAAAATAAAGTGTTATCAGTCACCCAGCCCCCCGCCCCCCTTAAGATAAATCACTGTTTCACCAGCTGAGTATGCTAAAAACTAAATGAATATTATGTTGGAGTATATTAAGTTTAAATTTACACTCCCTAATAACTTCTGTTTTATCAAGGATATTATAAGATATTGAGATGGGCTAGACAGTTATAGTGTACTTCTTACACACAGACACACACAAAATAATAAAACCACTATTTCTCTTAAATATATGTAGTATAATGGAATATGAAGCTTTAAATATATGTAGTCTAATGGAATATGAAGCTTTAAAACAGATTCTCCAGCATGACACTGCCTCCAGCATGACAACGTCCCACAGAGACACCAGTCTATAAATTGACAACTTGAATCCACTGCACATATTCAAGTAATCCATATGTAATCCCATACGAGTGCTCATAATGTGATGTAATTCCATTAGATATTGTAGGAGTGTATCATGACGCACTGTTGCCCCCTTTATAGATAAAATGCACAGCAAGTGTCCAAACATAACCTTTATACATGATTTGTTTATTTTAAGAGTGTTAGCATAATTACAGAGTAATTAGACTATAATTAAATACGTTCAAGGCTTTATGTTAATATGACAAGTCCAAATCTGACCTTGTTCAAGTAAGAATCTATTTATGACTGGTTAGATTACAGCATTTACATCTAGACATGGCTGTTTACTAAACACACAGCAGACCTGCTAACCCACGCAAGCTGTCAGGAGTGATATAGTCATCTAGCTAAGCTACAATTGTAGACTAGTACCTCAGAGGACATGAATTTCATATTTAAGCATGTTAAACAGTGGTTTCTAATTCTGTACCAAAGACATTTATGCCAAGAAACATCATTATTATTAATGCACCTCTGAATATGTAGAACATGCCCACATTATTCGCTAACTTGGGCAGTTAAGTAAGGTGCATGTGTTTTCATAAAAAAATGTCATGAGCTGAGAGTGTGATCTGTTCACACTATTCTTATAGAAAAAATGAAAAAAATCATAAAAATTGCCAGGGGACCCCTATACAGATCGGACAGGGTCTTAGGGCCTGTTTACACCAGGTCACTATCATTGCATGCGGCCCGAATCACCAATGAGTAGCAAGACTATCAAGTACTACTACTATCTAAGTTCATTATTATTGTAATGTTATGTGCTTTGAGACATGAGGTAGTTTAACGCCATCTCTCGTGACACGTATGTTCGCTCCATGCTGTACCCGTTCATGTGTTTTGGAGGAGCCGTGTCTTTGGAGAGACGCTCTAAAGGGGATCTAATGCTTTTAAAGCTAGCTCGCTATTGCTAACCTCTCCAAAATGTACCTACCCTACCTTTAAGTCTCACTACTTTTAATGAAGATGATTGTGTGTTGATGATCATGTGCTGAAAAAAAAGGGTCACATTTTTTACATTAAAAAAAAAATATATTACTGTGTAGGAATTGAGGGTGAACCAAACACAAATGATTCTTCCAGGTGATTTGTTCAAACATAATGCCACACAAAACTCAACATTCCAGAACCGTAAAGATCCTGGCTCCAGCTAGTCTACAAAACGACTTCATGGCCCTGCAAGCTTCAAAGAGACGAGCCTAAATAGAGGAAGAACTGGTCAAAGTTAGATAGTTTGGAAAAGGCTGATTGGTTCAGTGATGGCACGGCTCAGAACCCACCAAGATAACGGCAGAGGTTGTTTGATCCCAAGACAAAGGATTTAAAACAGACCACCTCCTTTTTAAGGACCTTTTGACGACCCCAGGGTGGGAATCTCTTAAAACCACAGAGACTGAGATTTTACATATACAAAAACATAAAATCATCCCAAAACAATTATTGACGGACTTCTAATCAAACATTGTTCAACTACATAATCCTATATTGTATCTGCCAACTCTGTCAGTAGCACCTCAATGCAGTAGATGAGATCCACGGGGAGGAGTCGGATCAAGATCCGAGGGGTGGAGATGGGTAGGATTAGGGGTGGGTTTAGGGATCAGGGGGCGGAGATGGGTAGGTTTAGGGATGGGTTTAGGGATTAGGGGTGGGTTTAGGGATCAGGGGGCGGAGATGGGAAGGTTTAGGTATATGTAAGGTGGGAGGAGTTGGATCTGGATCCGACTCCTCCCTGTGGATTTCATGTTCTGCAGTGAGGACCATCTCAA
The DNA here is from genome assembly GCA_026230005.1 of Gila orcuttii. Classification (NCBI taxonomy): domain Eukaryota; kingdom Metazoa; phylum Chordata; class Actinopteri; order Cypriniformes; family Leuciscidae; genus Gila; species Gila orcuttii. The sequence goes on from JAPDVR010000015.1 coordinate 24,407,992, forward strand.
CTCTGTATGCGTCTATTATGCTTAGATCACATACAAGTCATGTAATTGTTATAACTATTAGATGTTTGAATGAAAGTGTGTCTTGTTTCCTATCAGTACGATCATATGTTCTTAATTCAGAATATGGCTTGATTGAAATCTGTGTTAAATGTTTTGTGTTCTTATAATAGGAATCATGTCTAAACTGTACACTTTTGTACTCTGCTAGAGCCGGAGAGTAAAGAGTTCACAGGTAACGCATGATTTACGATGAGAGGTGAAGAGAAAGCCACCACCCCAAATAAAGACAGTGCCTAATTGGTCAGAACTCATCTAAGAGGCTGGACAAACAGCTGAGTTTAAAATCTTAGGACCCGAAAAGCCAGTGAGGAGTTAGTAGAAGATTTTGTTAAGTTGTGTTGAGGTTTAGTTTGTGAATTTGTTCGCTAGAGCAAATTTACAGAAGTCATGGAGAAGCCATGACTGGTAACCGGACAGACGAGTAACCATGTAGACCAGCAGACAAAAGAACCCAAACAAGATCAGAAGAACATCCATGGGTTAAACAGCTTCATTTAAGCCATCTATAACTACTCTCGTCTCACTTTTCTTTCTGTTTCTTAGCTTTATTTTTCTTTTCTGTTGAGAGTCTCGAGTTAGGTTTGGCTGCAAAGTTTCGTTTAAATGATTCGACTGCAAAGCCCGCTTTCCAGCTTCAAAGACTTCCATCCATTCGCCAACACACCACGTGATTGGCAGCCCAAACATCTATCCACGAGGAGATCGACCACCAGCCAGTCAACGAACCTGGGAAACACCCTTTTACGCCGACAAAAGGAATTCCCAAAGAAACGCACAGACAAACGCAAGTATACCACCAGACTCTTAGCTGAACTGGTGCATTGAGATAAACGTGAATAACCCGCCTAAGAAACTATAGAAGGGTTAAATTAATGATTGGTGGTTCGTTCAGGTCATGTCTTATAAGTACATATAGAAACTTGGGAATTCATCATCTCACTCTTAAAACTCGGGAATTCATCATCTCACTCTTAAAACTCATTCTTTCCTCACTCTCTTTCTGCAACTCGTATGAATGTGTGTGTGTGCATCTGATTGTGTTAGATATTAGTTTTATGTGTTAGAATAATCAATAAACTCTTGTTTATATTTTAAAGATAATTGTCTTGTGTTATGTGCTTACAGATTTAATGTCTTAAACTGCTGATCTAAGTTACCTTGCTAATAAATAGTGTTTCACTACAGTTTGAATATTTATATCCGCTGCAGAGGTTATAGTTACGGCCCGTTCAAATGAACGCAGGACGAGTCATTTGCGAGCCGTTTAAGTGATTCGTTTAAGTGATTCCCTATAAATTAATTAATAATTCCTTTTGAGCTAAATTGACCTGTCTAACCCAGACACGTTACTTACTTAGTTCCTTACACTGCGTATTCATATTTTCATGGAATCATAATTTCATAATTTTTGCTTTGAATTATGTGATTGTGAAAATAAAGGGATGCTGCGATTTAAAGGGATATGCACTTGACAGAAGTGGATATTGAAATGCATGGAAAACAAGTGAGCTTTCACAGAGAGAGATCTCTTTCAATCCTTGTTGAGGGTACTCAGGAAAGAGATGAAATACATTATGTATGCCAACAACACACCAAATAATCTAGTGTGATACAATGTACATTTCTGACGTGAGGATGTGAGACGTGTCATCTGGTCATTTGTTCTAAAAAAGCATGGTTGAGAGCATTGACTTTGGATTGCATTATGGAGAAAGTGTTCTCACTCTTTCTTTTCATCAACAGTCATTATGATTCTTTGATGAGGTGAGGAATTCAGTTTACTCAGAAGCTGTATACAAACATACCGGAAATTTAGAAGACCCCCCCCCCCCCCCCACACACTAATTTTCTTTTAAGTTTTGATGTCTTCAGTGAAAAAAGAAAAACACACACTGATTCAGCATATTCTCTTCTTTAGATTGTTTGTTTCTCATTTTCAGAATTAATAAACATAATATAATTTGAGAGTTTGTACCGACAAGAAAAATGTAATTTTCCCACTTGAGGAGAATAACTGGTTATTGTGCTTAATACAGTTGGGAAAGGTGTTAATGTATGCTGAAAATGCCACAGGACCCACCAGCTGGGCTGTTTGTTTATTTTCTTTATCATTTCTGTTTTTTAAGGGCATTTTCTCTATAACAGTCCACAGGGACCTATATAACAGCCCAGTGTTGATTCTCCCCTATTCTGTGATTTATTTATGCTCTAAATAAACACATTTTTGGATTTTGGGCCTGCCTGTGCTCCTCTCTCCAGTCTTTGCTGTCATTGCACAATTCTTTGCTTGAATGTATCTTTGGCAAATGATGCGGATCTTTTCCCCAGCTCGAAGGGGCATAAAAAACGACCACCTGTCAATGTCACATAAAAAACCCCGTGCAAGAGTAGGACATAAATATAAACTAGGAAAAACTCTGCAAAGTTGCTTTAAAACTGATGTTATATATATATATATATATATATATATATATATATATATATATATATATATATATATATATATATATATATATATTATTATTATTATTATTTTATTTTTTTTTTTTTTTGGTGTTAAAATACGTCTTCCTACCGGAGTCCAATGTGCAGATACATTAAGTAAGCCATTAGTAGGTTGATTTCCCTAAAAAGTATAAATACTGTGGCTCTGTGGTGATTCAATGAGCATTACGATCAGCTCTGGCAGCAACATGTGGGAAAACAGGAGCCAGTAGACGTGCAGTCTGCTAGAGAAAGAAATCCGATGCCAATAGAAGCTGATAGTATTATGCACTGCTGTCAAACTGGATTTCACAGTTTTTCATGCACCAAAAATAATTTTTATTATATATAAAAAGCTGACCAACACATTTTTAAAGCTTTTGTATGATAAAATACTTTCTCTTGTTCTAGTCTAATGTGCAGAGGCAACTATAAGTAAGTAGGGCAGGACTATATGTTTGTCCAAAACATGGAAAACGAGTGTTTAGAAAATAATATTTTTTGCATTTACATTTGGTGCTGCTAATGGTGCATAAATTGCACACTGTAAATTTAAAGGGATAGTTCGCCCCAAAATGAAAATCCAATCGCCTTCATGACCCTCATAAAAATGAATTTCTTTGCACTTAACTGTTTTAAAAAAATAACACACTAGCCGCACTTCCATTACAGATTTGCGCAAAACTTTTGCGATATTTCCTAAATGTCGATAAAATCTATTGCGAAATGACGGCGTTTCCATTAAAGGGATACTCCACTTTTTTTGGAAATAGGCTAATTTTACAACTCCCCCAGAGTTAAACTGTTGAGTTTTACCGTTTTTGAATCCATTTAGCCGATATCCAGTTCTGGCGGTACCACTTTTAGCATAGTTTAGCATACATCATTGAAGTGGACAAGACCATTAGCATTTCTCAAAAAAAAAATGACCAAAGTGTTTCGATATTTTTCGTACCATGAGTGCAGCAGGCGCAATGATATGACGCAGCGCCTGAAAATAGGCTACCTTCCGTCAACTGCGCTGCGTCATATCATTACGCCTGCTGCACTCATGGTACGGCAGTAAAGTTTCTTGATTATTACGCAGGAATGAGAGTATAGTTCCTAGCGATATCAGCCTAGAAAATCGCAACTTTACATTTTCCGTCGGTCTTAGTGCACGATGTAACTACAGAAGATTTAAGTTTTAAATAGGAAAAATATCGAAACACTTTGGTCATTTTTTTTGAGAAATGCTAATGGTCTTGTCCACTTCAATGATGTATGCTAAGCTATGCTAAAAGTGGTACCGCCAGAACCGGAGATCGGCTGAATGGATTCAAAAACTCAACAGTTTAACTCTGGGGGAGTTGTAAAATTAGCCTATTTCCAAAAAAAGTGGAGTATCCCTTTAACCAATGTTATGCGACTAAAATTTAATTTTTTCCCTTGCGATAAGTCATTCCAAAAACTATGTCAACAGATGTTGGTAGGTTTACATATATCCCAGCCACCGCACTAGCCATTATTATTAATCAAAGGAGACGTAGGCGTGTTATCCAAGCATTAATGACAAGGAAAGCCCCTCATACAGGGAGCGGCACATATGAGGTGTTTCTACCTCCTATCTGCTACAAGGTCTTGATAAATTGTGGGATTTCTTTGTGGTTTAGAATCCATTATTCCCACAATTCTTTTGTCTTTTATGAGTTTAATAAATAACTTGGTCTCGTCTTCTGTCCAAACATACCGCACCATCAACGTCAGGTTACCTCTCCAAGCGCAAAAAAAAAAATCCATTGCAGTTTTGCGAAATATCCCTTTTTCAAATTGCCTGAAAAACCACCTCATGCGAGCGTAAAAAGGTTTTTGAGATATATGGGTGAAATCTAAAATTTTTGTGAAATTGACGTGTTTCCATTGAGCGGATTTTCAATTCGCAATTTCAATTTGCGCAATTTGAAGGGTAATGGAAACGCGGCTACTGTTGTTGTGTCATGGAATGTAGTTTTAATAGTTTTTCAGGTAAAAATCTAGTTGTTTAAACCACAAATCTACCTTTTATTTATAAAGACAGCACTTTTTTGAAAAGGTTTTTGTCCATGTAATGAAAGTCAATGGAGCATCATTGGACCCCACTAACTTTCACTGTTTAAAAAAAAAAAAGAAATCAGTCATACATGTTTGAAATGGGTGAACTATCGCTTTAGGCATTAAAATGGTACATAAAACACTGCAATAAATACCTGCAAAAAGTTAGCCTCCACTGACTGACCTATAAAAGATAAAAGATTTGTAATGGATGCACTGTAGGCAATTATTTGAGACTTAGAGGCCTTAACATATCTGTTGAAAAGAATAGGTTAAGTTGTTATATTAAGATATTCCAGCAACATTCTTATTTAGGTTTTTTTTTTCTGCAAGAAGGCAGTGCAAATCAGCGTCTTTAAGTTCAAGGCTGTCAGTCAGTGTGCATTTAATATTTAATCCCCTCATTGTCACTGTCAATTTTTCTCAATTTATTTAATCAGAAACTGGTGGGCAGGGGATGCAAGGCTCATGAATTAATTCCAAAAGAGTTTTCATTTAGAGTGTCTGATTATTTCATCATGATGAGTCAGTTGTGTCATTCATGTTCTGGTTGGGCAGAATGAATTATGAACTCAAAAGGCCAAGGTTACAGCAAGCACGCCCAGCTCTTCATGCAAGTGCCAGGCCTGGGAAAAGCTGTGTGAAGTGTAGCGTGAATGAAACAAAGGCTCCTGTCCTCCCTCGGTGGAGGTGGGCTCACGATCTTTTCAGAAGGAGGTGCAGAGGCAGCGGTGAGTTCGTCTGACTCTACACTCTCACATCTGACTGAATGCTGGTATAATTGCAGAGATGATTGACAGATAAATTATCCATCTAGAAAGGCCAGCTGTCACAGACAATTTTCAATCTTCCTGAATGGTGTTTAGATCTAATTCACTTAGTCACACAGTGCTCATGTGACAAAATGCATCAAGAGCCAGTTTTGCCAATGGCGTACACTTTCAACTAAAATAAAGTACAGTGAATAATCCATGGTTTGTGATAGTAACACTTACACACAGTACACTTACACATCTGAGATCAGAACTTTCAACGTGTCAGACAGATTAAATATTTGGCATACGTATTGATACTATAAACAGATGACCAGAAGAACTCTATGCATGTTTGGGGTCAGTGACCTTTTATTTGGAAAGAAATTAATACTTTTATTTAGCAAGGCTGCATTAAATTGATCACAGTGACAGCGAGACATTTATAATGTTTAAAATGTTTTAAAATGAAATTAATGCTGTTATATTGAACTCTCTATTCATCAAAGAAAAGTAGGCCTATCATGGTTTACACAAAAATATTAAGCAGCAAAACTGTTTTCAACATTAATAATGATAAGAAATGTATCTTCAGCTGAATAAATAAGCTTTCCATTGATGTATGGTTTGTTAGGATAGGACACTATTTGGCTGAGATACAACTATTTGAAAACCTGGAATCTGAGGGTGCAAAAAAATCGAAACATTGAGAAAATAGGCTTTTATGTTCGCGATTCTGCTGCATTCACTCACAAAAATAAATGTTTAATATATTTACCATAGGAAATTTACTAAATTTCTTCATGGAACATGATCTTTGCCACAAATATACCCGTGCTACTTGTGATCCAGGGTCACATATTAGAATGATTTCTGAAGGATCATGTGACACTGAAGAGTAATGGCTTCTGAAAATTCTGCTTTGCCATCTCATGAAAAAAAATTACATTTAAGAAAACAGTTATTGTAAGCTGTAATAAAATGTCACAATATTACTGTGTATGACTAGCCTACTGTAATATATTTTTATCAAATAAATGAAGCCTTGGTGAGCATAAGAGACAAGACAAAAACAAAAAATTCTTACCAACCCCAAACTTATGAATGTTAATGTGTATAATATAATAAATATAATATAATATAATATAAATTTAATTTTTGTTTTGCTATTTTGGGTGTTTCTAACCTTTTGGTTGGTACTGTATACGAACAGCTTAAATGTATAATTGTACACTTTGAATTAAAAAATGATGTGGAAAGAAGCGTCAGAGCTGAAAAAATGACCACCTGTGTGAGCACCTGTGTGCATCAGTGAGAATATTTCTTCTCTTCATCTCAAGATGAAGACCTGTTTTTGCCGCTGAGTATTCTCTTATGCATGTATCTTAATGATTACACAAATTATCACTCATTCAGACAACATTAACCTCAAAAGTCCTTTGCTGTTACAGAACTCACAGCACTGACTAACTATGCTGCACTTCGCATATACTGCCTCACACTAGCATGAGGAGGAGGTGTGTATTGTGTGTTCCTCAAAGACATGCAGTTCGATTTCCGATGGGTGTCAGGTAAGTCTAGTAAATTGACAAGGTGGGTGTCACCCACTGGCATAATATAATGTAAAGTGACTCCTGACTGAATTACTGTGTCTAGTCTATGTAGCTTTATATGGAGCATTGGTTGTTACTAAAGGCAAGGGTATAGAGCAGACATGACAAAAGTGTAATGGATATTTTAAACTGCAGTAAAAATAAATCAATGTTACACAGCTATAAGTAGATCTCAGCATAATTTAAGAAAAATCAATTACATTAAAAAGAGAGGTTACCCTAAAGAGAGCCTGGGTTTCAAATGTTACATTAAGGAGAACAGCATAATTGTACATATAGTATGGCAAATTTAATTAAGATTGCATGGACCTCTTAGTATTCATTTTAAAAGCTCAGAGGCAGGCCGGATAAAATGCTGAACACATGAACAGGCTGGTTTTACAACAGTACACCGTTTTTAAAAAAAGCAGAACATTTTGTGGACGGTTTTTTATGTGCAAAGTAACAACAACACCAATAATAAAACAAACTTATTTACTCTCAGGGGACTGAAGAATGTTAGTGGAACGTTCTCCAAAACTTTGGATGTCAATTCTGGGAATATTCTGAGGACCAAAATTTTACATTCCTGGAATGTTCTGGGAACCGACACTAATGTTCTGGGAATTAGCTGACAGAAAACATCAAAACATCAAGTTAGCTTGGATAACATTTGTTAAAGGTGCTGTATGTAGTATGAAGTCAGTGAACAAACTAGATCAGAGATAGCCAATTCTACGCAACCTAAAAAGCCTCAGCATCCATCTAAAAAGCTTCATGTCCAGAGGCATATTAAAACTCTGATAAATCAATTCAACAACTTACAATGTTAGGCTCGTGGCAACCAGCATGAGCATTGAATCTGAGGAAGAGGGGTCGGGAGAAACAAACTTCTACAATATTTTAAATTTGATTTCAACCTCTAGCTGTCAATATTACATGCTGCACCTTTAAGTACAAAAAACATTCCCTGGCTAGCCAACAGAGAACATTAGGAAGTCTATTCTGGGAATGCTCTTAGAACCGAACACTGAGGTCGTTTTCACACTGGCAGTTTAGTTCAGAGCGGGGCACGGTTCACATGAAAATTTGGTAATGTGAAAGCTGTCATGTGGACTCGGGTGCGCACCAAGGTACCGAACCCGAGACTATCTGGAGGAGGTGGTCTGAGTTTGGTTACACTTGAACAGTGGAGAGATTTGCATGAATGTGAAAACAACACCGACTCGGGTGCGCACTTGTTCAGGAAGTAAAGTAACCTGCGCATTTGTTTTAGCTGATTACGATGTATTTAGTTCAATAAATCATATGTAAGGTATTATTGTGTTGATTATTTACCTTGGATACAAGCGAGATTGAGCCTGCAGTGTAATCGCGCCACTGTCTCCTCAAAAGAGTCTGTTTTCAATCAGCCTTATGCAACACACATACAGTAAACCCAAGTGTCGTTTACTCAGTTGCGCATAATAGCACCAAATTAATAATTACAAAAAAAATATTGACCCATGTTCTGTTGTCTATCATGCGCTGTGCACGTTTGTGATAAAGTAAGATGAATGCAAATGCACCAGGGTCTGATAGAATCAAGTTGAGAGTAAAACCAGACCAACGCTGCGGGGGGAGTATTGTCGTAACAATCACGCTCAGACACGGACCACAGCAAATGTGCCCAGTGTAAAAACGCCCTCACATTCACCGAACATACTGGGAACCAAAAATTAGCTGGGTAGATTTTTAAAAGCCAGAAAACAAGAAGATTTGAACCTACAACATTATATTCATGTTTGTTTGGATAAGATTTTTAAAAGTAAAAAAAAAAAAAAAAAAAAAAAACAGACACAAAAAAACTATCATTATTTACCAACTATGTACTCTTATGGGACTTGAGGAGAACACTCTCCAAACCTAAAGGGAACATTCCATTTGCGTAAAGAAAACAGGGAGAGAATGTTCTGGAAACCAAAATATTGTTAGCTGAGCAGGCCAGAAAACAACAAAACAGTGCGTTTTGAGCCTAAAACACTGACGAAATGGAAGTGACCCTTCTACCTGACAACAGTCTCTTTTGTAGTGAGGGGAAGGCAAAATAACTAATCATGCCCCTTTGCTCCCTGTTGGCCACCTTTTGTGAAGTGCCACCCACAGTCTGATTAGGTGAAATAAATAAGATGTCAGTGCTGAGATCGGCTTCCGGTCATACAGTGTGACGGGTAGAGTTGACCCTCCCCACCACACTCCTCTAGTTTAGGTCAGCGGGGAGGCGGGGCAGGCTGAGCATGTCAGTAATAATTACGACTCCACGCAGCCGAGGGGCTCGGCACCTCTCTGGCTGTCTAAATGGGCCAGACTAATGAAAGGAGAAAAGTGAGGTGAGGCTGGAAATGAGTAATCTTTTGCATGGGCTGCGTGGGGCTCCCTGCGAGAGGGGAGAATGAGTGAGGACAAGTCTTGCTTCCCTCAAATAGTTTCACTCAACTGCACTCCACTTTTCATCTTTGTTCTCACCACTGTATTCTCTCATAACTGTGTAACAGTATCCACTTGAAATAGATCTGCCACAATTATACAAGAAACAGCCTTGACAAGAGACTCTACTGGGAGCGAAGAGAACCATGGGTTTGTGTGTATGGTGTCACTGTATGCAACGAGTTTGTTTCCTAACCAATGCTGAGCAATGACAGAAAAGTAGCCACACTTTCCATCATTTTTCAATAGATTGAAAGTAGTTCGGGTGTTTTCAAAGTAATGTAGCTTTTCTAGTAACAAGCAGTGCGGTGTAGCATGACCAAATTCCGTTTTAATCTGAACTGATAATATTCAAACACACACAACTAAACGTTCCTTGCTCTCTCATATGCAGCGTTGGAAAGTCTGATTCATTCCAGTGAATCAATTCGTTTGGATGGTTCATATAAATGAACAAATAAAAATTGATTCAACAATTCCAATCCCTCTACCTCAAGTATTTGACTCATTTAATGATAGTGTTTTTGTTGTATTTAGTATATCTGCTTGTCTGTGTTTGCTCGTTCCACACGGATGATGACAGTCATCACTTCAGTGACTCTTTCTGCAGGTTACATCGTTATACCAATAGGTGGTGCCAAGTTACTGTCTTTGAGTAAGTCATTGAATCATTTACTCAACCAATTCTATCAAATACACTAATTCATTCAGGAACACCACTATTTCATGCTGCTCAGAGAAGATTTCTATTTCAAATAAATGCTGTTCTTTTGAACTTTCAGAGAACCCTGAAAAATAAAATATCACAATATTTATATAAAAAATACCAAACAGAGTATCTGATTTCCAGAGGTGGGACCAAGTCATTGTTTTGCAAGTCACAAGTAAGTCTCGAGTCTTTGCATTCAAGTCCCAAGTCAAGACAGACAAGTCCCAAGTCAAGTCCCGAGTCAAGACAGGCAAGTCCAAGTCAAGTTGCAAGTCCTCGAGTTTAAGTTTCAAGTCTTAAACAAGTCATTAGTGCTTTTTGCACAAATTAGTGTCTCAGTGTTAATTACTATAGAAAAATTAAATGTATATAATTTATATCAGGAAGGCTTTTAAAATATTTTCATGACTTGTTTAATTTCATATTTATTGCGATAAAATTTTCACTAAGGGCACCCATCTATCTCAGTTCAATTTAGGGATTTTTCTTACGTGTGACAAAAAAAGGAAAAGGTGAAAAAAAATATTTTATTGGTAACCCAGTAACAAAGGCAAAATCATTTAATAGAAATAACTGCTACACATTTTGTATGTGTGTGAGGGAGAATGTGGCAATGCAGATTTAAAAATAAAAGTAACTGTTCATTGGGAAAATTAATCGTGATTTGCTACACATTAAGTTTAAAATATTGAGTCCCTGGTTAAATTATTTTGTTAACGCGACAGTAATTGTAGAACATTCCTATTTCCAAGGCGACGTATCAAGCGTCACGTGACACTTTTTGGGGCTACGTGCCTGTCATTTAGCCTACAAAACATAAATCCACCCATTTCTCCCGAAATACATGAAAGTGAGTGGCTGGTGAACAAGGAGAACACTTTATAGTTACCTATAGGCTAAAATGTGCGTTTGTTGTGGGAAAAAAAAACATGTCTCAAAATTATATTTGAAAGGTTTAGTAGCCTATTTATTTCCACTAACTTAGACATCAGTTTGTTTGCTTTTTCTCAAATTATAAATGATTCGCTAGTACTTGTGTATTTAAATGCCTGAAAAAGAAAAGAAAAAAACATTATTTGGTTGAAAACTGTCTGAACGTGTGATAAATGACAACTGACAAGCGCTGCTGAACGCACTCTATCACGTGCTCTCTGGCTCAGTGCCAAACGTGCGAAAGCAGCGCTAATCGGCGCTGTGATCATGCGTCAATGATACAGTGCTATACTACAGTGATTATTACAACTCTGATCTGTTGTTTTAGAAGGTAGGTTAAGTCTTTCCAAGTCACAGGGCTCAAGTCCGAGTCAAGTCGCGAGTCATTGTTGTCCAAGTCTAAGTCGAGTCGCAAGTCATCTTTGATTATGTCAAGTCGAGTCGCAAGTCATCAAATTTGGGACTCGAGTCCAAGTCAAGTCCAAGTCATGCGACTCGAGTCCACAACCCTGCTGATTTCAACATTGATAATAATAAGAAATGTTTATTGAGTACCAGATCAGCATATTAGAATGATTTCTGAAGGATCATGTGACACTGAGGACTGGAGTAATGGCAGCAGAATATTTTTTTTACATTGTACTATTTGACAATATTACTGTTTTTACTGTATTTGATCACATAAATGCAGCCTTGGTATTCAATTTCGACCCCAAACGTTTCAACGATAGTGTAACTAGCGATATTGTGTTTATATTCGGAACAACAGCACCAGCTTGTGTATTATTGCTTAAAAGTTTATATGGTATGTGAACACGAGAGTTGTAACAAGACCATAAGCAAAGCGCAAGTGATATCCACCACTTACTGAATTAAAATACTGCAAAAAAAAAAAAAAACCTGGGACCTTAATATACAGGGTAAAACAGCTTTTAGTACCCGTCTCATGACTGTTCTATATCAGACAGCATGTTTGCGTGCAAATTATGTTTGTGTGAAATCATATTTATGCTTATAGCATGTACTGTGGAAGCACTGCCGTGAGGTGGCTTACATCTCGGATCCCAGTGGCGATTCACAGCAAGGTCTGAAATTATACACTAATCTCCCTTACATATTCATGATGAATCGTATAGTGCTGAGTTATGTTACAATCTTGCATGCATTACATATCCTCTCTATGCACAGTAGGGTTGGAGGATGATGAAATCAGTTCCATGTACAGGAAAGAGGAAGGCCAGCGGAGGCGATGTGTTTCTTAATGACAAGGTCTCAGACAGGTGGTCTGGTCTGCAGTGTATGGCAGGAGATCTGCCAATTATTGTTTGATCTGAAATCATTAAAAATATGCATTTAAAAAAATAAAATAAAATAAATAAAGTTAAATGGTAACACTTTCCAACAAGGTTCCATTTGTTAACATTAGTTAACTACATTAGTTAACATGGACTTTTAATGAAAAATACTTCTAAAACATTCATTAATCTAAGTTAATATATTATGTTGAACTTAACATTATTAAAATCAGTGGTTGTATCTTAACATTATTTAATGGACCTGAACTAACAATGAACAGTTTTATGTAGATAAAATAGAATAAGATAAAAAATACTTAAATACTGTAACAAACGTATTGCTGGGTGTTAGTTATGTGTCAGTTATGCATTAACTTACAATAACAAATAGGACCTTATTGTAAACTATTACCACTTTACAATACCTAGTGGGTAACGAAGCTCTTCACTTTAGAATTAATTATACATTATTCATATTAATTATGAACCTGTATATAGTAGTTCTTAGTAGTCCTCTAGGAGGTATGAAAAAAATTTTAGTCATTGATTAGATAATAGAATTAACTACATTCGACTAAGTAGCCTACTATTACTACTAATACATTAATCAGAGTTTCTTGTTAGTTATTAGTAGTTACTAGAGTGTTAATATTGCATTACTCATTTGTTCCTGTGTAGTTATTCATTAATGACAGAACATTATTATAAAGTGTTATCTTGTATGTTAGTAAACGCATGCTATCATAGGCCACGCTTAAATGCAACAACTAGTTTTAAACAATACCCAACAGGGGGGTCTGTGGCCTTACAAGTTGAAGAACCCTGGTCTTTAAAAAAAAAACATTTCCCTCTGAAACCTTTCAAAGCTTGAAACCCCTGGAGGGTGATATTTGCGACAGGATTTGACGCAGTTCCTGCAAAGAACATCATCTCGGTTTATCTGATTTTTGGCTGAAGGGTCATCTGGGGCTTGACTTTTCCTGTCCATGTCTGTAAGCGGCCGTCTGTGAGCTCAAACGCTGGGAAGGCGAAGACCCGCAAGCCACCGAGGGTGTTTGTGTGCTGGTTTGCCCATGGTTGTACAGATTAAAGCTAATGGTAGTCAGAGCAAATCCTGCGCCATGCTGAGGAACCCAGTGCTAGGACTCTGTGCGTCAGCGATAAGGTAAAGGACATGTGGTATGGGGAAAAAAAAGAATGAAAAGAAATAAATAGCTTGTTCTGTTCTCCTCTCTAAGTGTGAAAAAAAACAGGGTTCTTCAAAGCCATTATAATGCCTCTCTTCAGACTGACATATGACTAGGCTGAAAAAAGAGAGTGAAATCTACGACATTCGAGAATGCACTTTTCATATTTCAGACTTGATGGTGGAGCGAGGGGGAGCTCAGTCAGAATGAAGATGAAAGGAATAAAAGAGAAGAGCTGAGATGAAAGCACTGATAGGGGCCTGTGGCCCTCATATTCATTGTGACGCCACACTATTATGTGTGTATGCATGTAAAGGTTGGTTTGAGGAGTGGGGGTCGAGTTAAACAGATGTGTGAACACAACCTGGGGGCAACAGGAGAGAATGCTGCACACATTAAAGGTAGGGTAGACAATATTGGAGTGGCTAGCAATAGCGAACTAGCTTTGAAAGCATAAGATCCCACCCTCGCTTCAGAGCGATCTCCAAAACCACGTCTCCTCCAAAACACATGAAATTAAATTATCTTATGCCTCAAAGCACATAACATTACAATTATAATGAACGTAAACAATTTACTTATACCACCTGACTGCTGCAAATTCATTTTGGCATTGATGGTGTAGACGAAAACAGCTCCGGGTAGAGCGTCATGGGTTGCCATCTCTAAATTACCTTTACAACATGGTGTGAACGCAGCATAAGCTCGTTCTTTTGGTTCAGGAGGAACTGTAAAAGGTGGCTGCTGTTTGTTTGTGGCAACTTTTTGAGCAATGTTGCTGGGCAATCTTGCCGAGCGATTGTTGCTTGGGCACTTTCCCATTGAAAATGGGCAATAAATTTCTATCTGGATAATATTGTTCGGTTGTGGACCCTGTGTCTCCTCTGGTTGCCCGTTGACGGCAACATTGCCCAGCAACATTGCTCAAAAAGTTGCCCTGTGTATCATCACCTTAAGTGCGTGAGAGTCATACTGATACACAAACAACAAAAGATTGCTGTGATTGTGATTAATCACACACTTATTGTGAAATTAAGCATACGCCATTTATATACAACAACAACAACAAAGGTGTGATTAATCCGATTAAAAATTTTAATAGATTGACAGCACTAATAAAAATACCAGATGTTGTTTTTACTTCACACACAGCAGTTAAAAAAAAGATAAAAAGTTTGTCCCTTTCAGCTTACCATAGTCAAGTGTTAAGACTGTTAAGATTTTAGCAGGCTGTTAAAATGGACTCTCCTCAGAAAAAGTGTCACATCTCTGTTTGTTTGTATTTTCATTAGTCACATGTCTTCCTTTGTTCTGTTTTCCCGCCACTCATTTGTTTCCATGGCAACCCTCATTAGTTCATCTGTCTCACCTGTTACCTCGTTAGTCTTGTCAGCTGTCTCGTTTCCCTGATCTATTTCCATATGTATTTAAGCCCTGTGTGTTGCCTTGTTCATTTTCCGATCTCCGTCCTACTAAGTGTGTGTGAACTTTCTGCCTGTCTGTACCTGTTTATATTATATTGTGAGTAAACGTTTGCATTTTGAACTTTTGATTCTCCCTCGTCTTCTTCTGCCTGCACCACACCGATGAAGAACGATACATTTCTTTGGGGTTGTCTGCACAACAGAAGGCTTGATCAATAATTTAAATGAGCTTTCATTTTTCTGCAGAATAAACTACAATTACAAAATACCCCTGATTCCCAGAGCAGATTGCAGCTTTGAATGATTTTATTTGTGACAAAATTACTGGGATTGAAAACTTTGTGGGAAACATAAGGGAATAATAATAATAAAAACATTCGGGGCTTTACAAAAAACATTTGGGGATTAAGCCCTGGAAAGCCCTCCTGTAGCCGCCCATGTTGATACTACAAAAAATATTCTGTATATGAATTTAATAAAGAAAAATAACATGCTACAACAAAACTGACAGTCCTGATGCACAGTTGCATTTTGCACAGATAAACATCTGTATGGTGTTGAAGTGTCTATAGTGAAACAGTACAAGTGTTGTTTATTTCAGCGCTTTTCAGGATTACTGGACATTATAAAGGGGAAAAATGTGAATCACAGGTCGCTACAGTACAAGAAAGGTGATGGAGCGTTCAACGGGTGGCTTCAAAGATCTTATAGCACAAATGTTTTTTCTCAGTTAATTAAAAGCGGTTTCTTGGTAAGCTTAAGACATCAGGGAGCTTGGCATTAATTACGTATCTACACGTTTTACTTACAAATGCACACAGATAAAGAAACATTTTCACAAAATCTTCTGGGATTTAAAAGATGTAAAAGAAGCGCCTTTAAGCCCTCAGTTGGTTTTGAATGGGTTTAGATCAGTTTACTCAGCATGTGTAGTTATCAGTTATCTGTGTCATAAGCTTTACAAATCATTGCAACAGTTAAAGACTGAAAAAAAAACCCCAACAACTATGAAATATTGTTAATTTAACTGGTTTTGTTTCCGGTAAAAAACAAAACAAAGTGTTGATTACTACAATTTTTTATTTATTTTGATTCATTCATAGTTTTCTTTATAAAAACAAGCAAAATCAAGGTTACGGTATTTGTTATTATTATTATTAAATAATTATTTAAATGAAAGAATTCATATTTTTATTCATTATTTTTAATTCATTAAAGCCTATGTGAGGTGTGAAGTTGTTTCAAATCTTTTTTTATGATGATTTTTTATAGGTTTTACTGTCATGGCAAATACATCATTGTCATTATAAATACATTGTACATGTTGCGGCTGTACTTTTGAAAAAAAAAAACAATATGCAAAGATGCTGACATGAAACAGCACATGTAGTTCACATGACATTTAATTTATTTCTGTATAAAATACAGGAGCATAGAAAGGAATGTGAAAATTACATTTGTTTAAGGGGGATATATAAAACAAAAAGTCAATAAGCATCAGAGGAGAGAGGCAGAGGTCTTTTTGAGGCAGATGAAAGTGACTCATCAAAGAGACTCATCTAGCTATGCCATTCTAGCTACGTCCCTTCTCACCCCACTCACTTCTCTCTTGTTTTAGAGATCGGGTGTATTTGTACAACCAGCTCTCCACAAAACATCAAACAGGACTGCAAGACAAAAGGATGATAGTGATGTTTTAAGTGGTCAGGGAATGCATGTAAGCACAGCGCAATTGTGTGTATGCGTTTCCATCTTTGTTTGCTTCTGGTGCCGTAGCCTATTCCACAACATGCAATCAGCTCCATTTAAACAATTTCATCCTAAAAAGACACCGAACTCGGTTCACTGGTCTGATGAAAGCGCATTAATAAACTGATTTCTCACCATAATGAGCGCGTTTCAAAAAGAAGCATAGATTGCAATTAGAAAAGAAATGGACCCAGATACAAGGGAGCAATTAGGCTGTCTTATTATAATCATCATCATTATAACCCGCTCATGTAAATTTACTGATTTTTGGTTAAGTGCAATTCCAAGCAAATGTCAACCTTACCATGGGATAATGAAGTGTTTACTCAAGGAAACGTAACCTCATTTAGGTCTCAATTTTATCGTATTAATTCTTTCTACAATAATCTAACACAATTTTATTGTCTATTTATCCACCACACGAGGTGCGCACCGATAAAACAACATTTACCAGACATGTTTGATGGTTCCAAAAGAATTTTACTTTATCTTATCAATAAGTATCTCCCAGAGTCATTGTGGCAAGCAGGACGAGGCCGAGGGCCGTGAGAGAACAAAGCGAGGCGGTGGCGTGATTGATAATGAGCGACACCTGTGCAACGCACCGGTCTCGAATCTCTCACGGAGGAGAGGAAGCATAAAAGGAGGAGCGACGACAGTGAAGGACGAGAGAGGACCAGGCCTGGACTATAATTTGTGTTATGTTTTGTTTTTAAAATGTGGCGGCAGTCGTCCCTGAGGGGCTGCCGTCCTTTCATTTTGTATTTGTTAATTTATTAAAATTCGCCGGTTCTCGCCTCCTTCTTCCCATAACAACTAAATTTGCTACAGTCGGTTATACACCATCTGTATGCCTGTTTACACAGGACTTAGTCTTGAATTTAAAAATATCAATAGGAAATGTAATTGAATTTATAGGCACATTACATATTGTGCAGCGCTGCACTATATATCATTTTAGCATCGATACCACGATAGTCACATCGCAGGATGTGCTATGTCAAGTATAGGGATGGTAGTTGACAGTACAGACTGGCACCAAGGTTCGAAACGCACGTGATTCTCGGATTAATTGCAAAGTTTAACCATCACTGATAGGAAGTAGGGTTGGGAATCGTAAGAAATTTTCCGGTTCCGGCTCCGATTCAGGTTCCGTCAAACGATTCCGGTTCCGGTTCCCATTCAATAAAAATTATTAAAACAACTAATAAAAAATAGTAGTAAGGGGAAAATGCACAATCCTTTTTGTGTTTATTTCTTATACTTGTCAAATGAGTTTAAAAGACTGGTAATGTTAACAAATCCAACATATTATTTAGCAATTTTTGCCAAAATAATACATTTTTCTGAAGGAAAATAAACATTTCTGTATTCTCTAGGATAATTTGGGACCTCTCCTATGGCTTATTTTATCTCCAGCAGTGGAGAATACCCTCCCAGAAGGGGTAGAATATGCTTGAACACACCTAAGACCCAGACAGGTGAAACATAATATTTTTTAAATCGGTTTGAATGATTGATTCATAAAGACTTCACTTGTTTCATTATTGGATGAATCAGCGCTCTAGCGTGTAATAAACAGAACTACATGCGTCTTGCGGAAGAACATTGTAGCCGGTTTATGTTCATGTTATGTTCAGCCGGTTCATAAACTTCTCTCAGTTTATGTCTATGAGGCGGGTGAGTCACGCAGGCACTGGGCTACTCCGCAGCCGACCGGACCGGTGTAAAGTAGTCCGAGTCTAAACACTTTATTACAGACTTACCGCATTGATTCAGGTTTGAAAAAAGGCATTCATGATGTACTCGCTCATTATATACATTTTGTAAATTCTGAACATAAAAAAGTTACAGACTGCAGCTTTAACAGTCGTCTGTATGAATGTTTTGAAGCATCAGATGTAATCGATACTCGTTATTTGAAGGCAGCGACTTTCAAAAGGTGATTTACTGTGTTTTGGTTGCTACCGTAGACATCAGTGTTTATACTCGAACTATAGACTTTTATCTCAGTACTTCTGTGATCATTTGAATATTTGAAATATCGATAAGCTACTGTGTGGTTTAAAAGACTGTGAAAGTAAAGCTGTTTCATATTTACGACTGCTCTCTCTCAAACAGATTTGAATGTTCCGGTGTGAAGTTTTTGTCATTTAGGAATAAGATATCGTGGGTGTTTGAATCGAGATCGTTTAAAGATTAATCGTGCAGCTCTACTGTCTTTATATCATTGTGGTATGTCTTACTGAGCACCAGACACTCTCTCTCACTCGCATATCGACACACAATCCCTGCGTGTCAATCTGACGCAAAACGCATATGAGTAACGCGAGGGCCAGTGCATTCATTACTATTTTAATATTCATGAGGTGAGACATCGCTATGAAAGGATAAGCTCCAAGCACTTCGCCCACACAACGCACCAGAACAGTTTTCGAAACCGAAATTTTGCACGGTTCCGGTATTTTTCAAAAAACACAAATGGTTCTGGATAAGAACCGATTTTCGGTCCCCAACCCTAATTGGAAGTTTATCATTTGCACTTGTTGTAGAGCCTGTCAGTTTAAACATTCAATCGATTTTAAACCATTTAAGCTCAAGAAGCCTCAAAAGAAAACCCAATTTGGAACCCGCACGCTGTTTTCTGTGTGTGCACACAGAGCCCCGTAGAACTACAAATTACATTAATTTCCGCCTCTATTTGTGCTTGAACGAACACATACACTCAAAATTATGTAAAAATGCCCATCTCGGCGAGTATCCTTGTAAACACAGTCACATATGGCTTACGTAAATGTAAACAATTGAGAAAGAAAATGGATGTGTATCATTATATTGGATCCATACATTAGCTCTTAAAGCGACAGCAGACTGATATTCCTGCTGCTGTCTGTGTCATTAATGTTAATTAAACAACAAAATACAAAGAGAAAATCACTTTTGTAGCTTAACAAAGATTAATTCTTTTTTATTTATACAGTAAATACTATTCAGTGTTATTTTACATTTGATTATTACATTTCTGTAACTGAATACTGTTAGACTTACCTGAAAAACAAGCTAAAGCACTGTTTATCTCTTGTAAATTCTTTATTTTCTTTTATGCAGATTCACTCCCCTACAAAATCATCCCAATTATTCTATAATGATTCATTCTTTCTGAATAGAGCTATTTAAGTCATCTGGTGAAACTGCAGTATATATCACAGAAAAAACACTTTGAGATGCTTATATTTACATTTATGCAAAACTGGGCATCATACACTAAAAAACTGAAGGTCACTTAATACTATACTTTAAAGTTGCTCTGTACACAACAAACTCAAAACATGAGCCTTGTTGCTAGGAGACGCATGACAAATGAAACAATTATGTTCTCAATTCACCTAAAAATTGCATGCATGTTTGTTATGCTCCAACTGGATGGAAACGTAGTCTAAAGATATAAAAAAAAAAAAATCGGACTCTGTGCCCATCATAAACGACACGATTTTCTCTGAAATCTGTCAACTGTAGCAGGCCAAAATCTGCAAACTGGCTGTAACTTTTGGCAACTTGCATAAAAAGAAGAAGATATTTTAAAGAATGTTGATAACCAAACATTTTTTGTCTTCTATTGATTTCCACTGCATTTTGTGTGTGTGTGTGTGTGTGTGTGTGTGTGTGTGTGTCTGTGTTCCACAGAAGAAAGCAAGTCATACAGGTTTGAAACATCATGAGGGTTATGACAATTGTCGTTCTTTAAACACCGCTTTCAGAATTATATCCAAATTTCCCTAAAAAGACAATAATCACAAAAAAATATTCTGTCCTACGGAGAACCAAACTTTCATTCTGTAGATACTGTCGCTTCTAGATAGTACATTTCAAGTCACAGAGGAACTACAAACAGTAAAAATTTAGTTCATACTGCAAGTTAATTTCCCTTCAAATGGGAAAGAAAATCTACAATGGAATCTGCTGGGGTTTAGAAAAGTGCATACAAATGGTTAGCTATATTTAGGACTTTCTTTCAGAAGCTACATTTCACATTGTGACAGTAAATGTCACAGCCGTAAACTGGAATTGGCCTTCACAAGCAGTCTGTAGCAAAACATGTCAAAATATTGCTGGTAATTAATGATATCAAGTTTCTTTCCTCAACATGTTGAGGATACAAAACCCTCATAGTGACTGACGCAGTATTCCTCTTTTCTTACACACTATCTTTTTTACTCACTCTTTTTTTTTGCTTGTTTCCCTTTTCTGAAGATTACCCCTGCCTTTTCCTGCTCACAGATTTAGATTTGTCCACATTTTGTCCAAAAAACAGCCTTGACCCTTTAAAAAATTTGAAAGAAAACCAGAAAGTGCAGATATGATTTGCATATAATTTTTCACTTTCCCTTGACTCTCTCTATCTTTGTAATTTTCTCCCTTTGTTACATATAATCTTTGGTGCACAAAACACATCTAGCTCGTACACACATCTAGCACTACACAAAGACACACTTTAAACAGAAAGTGAGCACTTAAAATTATCTTTCTGCCCTGCTGTTCTCAATATCTCTACTTTTTCTCGCTCTTGAATGTCCTTTCTTCTTCCAGCACAAAGCATATCACACGCTCACGCACATACTCACCCTGCTGAACGAAGGATCCGTAGACAAACCACATGGAGTTGTAGAGGGTCGTGGAGGAGACCGAGCCCATCGGCAGTCTGGGAGGGTTCAACCAGTTGAGGAGATACACCAGAGTGCCCACCAGCAGCACTGTGCCGGCTATACATGCCCACAGAGACAGGTCGAAGGGGGCCAGGCATGCAAACATATCCACTGTCCTCTCCGCCTTCCTCAGCAACACACCGACGGAGTAGTCCATGTAGCGTGTGGTGAAGTCTACCACGCTCTCCCGCTCAGGGGTGATGGTCAGGGCTGACAGACCTACATCTGCTCTCTGCCCAACAAAAAGACACACAGAAAACTGACATATTTATACCAGATCGTGCAAAGAACAGGTTCATATGTGTATCACGCTTATAGCATAAGACAAGACAAATATTGGACATAGAGCAATGCAAACTCTAAAAAAAGGTTTAAATTAGAGCAGAATTTCACAGAAAACACACATTAACAATCATAATATAAAATATTTTTTAAAGTTTTATATGTTTTTATATGTTTTGTAATAATTTCACATTTAAACTAAATGAATGCAGAAACAACAAAGACAGTAGCCTATATCTTAAATATTTGTTTAATGGCATCTTTTTATAGAAAAGGAAGCCAGTATCACAGTTAAAATACTGCTACTGATGTATATGAAAATGTTTTTTAGCCATTTATTATAGTCATTCAGGATTACAGTGTAATTGAAAGCTATCAATTTTAACATTTATTAGGCTTATATAAAAGATAATATAACTTTTAATTTAAGTGAACTCTTGTTTCTTCGCAGTCTTCACTGGATAAATTATAAATTAAATACAGATTAATCCTTATTAAAGCTGAAAAGGTTATTAAGTCGAGAGCAGTGAGTGATTTTCTCTTTTTCTTTGATTATTCTTAATGACAGACAGCAGCAGGTTTATTAGGCTGCTGTCACTTTAAGACCTGGCGCACATGACGCAGATCTGACATGCCCCCCATTTTCTCAAAACTCTTTACGTTCATTTAAGGCTTCATTTAACTAATTTAAGACTTTGCTTGCGGGGATACTCGACAAAACTGGCATTTTGCATAATTGTGTGTGTTCTTTTCCATTCAAGCGCAGTCTGAAGCGGCTTTCTGTGTGCAAGAGTGTGTGTGTCACACAGATAGGAGACTCACGGACGCGTACTCTTTTTTGGGGGGGCTTTTTTGGCTCTATGTAACGTTAGCCAAAGGATGACGGGAAAAAATTGGATGCTCTAATTGCGTTAAATATTTTTAACGCGTTAAACTGAAAAACTGTATCTCATGCGCGAATGCGTTTTTTTTTATTGGAGGTTTTGACATTTAACAGGGTTTTCACAAATCCAAATCATACACATTAATTTTGACAGCACTAATTAAAAGATTTTTTCAAAATATTTCTAAACCATTATTTAATGAAAATGGATAACATGAAAAAAAAATTGTGATGCAACAAGTTCAAATGTGAAATAAAACCACGTTGAATATTATATTATACATGTCTGATGTCAGAAACCTGTGGAAGTCTGAAAGATATTTTTGCAGGTTAGTTTCAATAAATCTCCCAAGAAAGAACATTTTGAGATGCGAAAGAATAGTGTTGTACTATGTACAGTACTTTCATATTACAACGCTTTTATCACATAATCAAGGAACATTTTATTCCTTGTGATATGAATGCTTTAATATAGCCTTTGATTTAAACTTCAGTAGCATCAATTGTGTTAGTTTGATTCATTTGATTCACTAAATCAGTTAAAACGTCCTTAACACTGATGTTCACTCAAGTCTCATTTTTCAAGTAAAGTGGTGTAGTAAAATATTAATTTATAATTTAGTACTTTTTATTGGTAGATACAGCTCTTGTAACTTAAACAGAACATGGTGCTTGCAACATCAAGACCATGGGTTAAACTGCTGGGTTCAGGGAATGGATGAACTGGAAAAAATGTACACCTTGAAAGCAATGCAAGTTGCTTTGGATAAAAGCATCTTCCAAATGCATAAACATAAATGTATGAAACAGAATGATTAAAAATATTGTGTTTGTATGGTGAAAAACAATATGAAAAACATCCACCTTCAATATACTTGGACACAAAGGTCCGTGTACCTTCTGCGATATTTTTAATCTTGCACTGTAAGCGCAGGATTCTCATGAACAAGCTTGGTCCGCCTGCTGTGTCTCTCCCATTGAAAATGTGAGCTTAAAGTTGCTGTGTACCGTGTTGCAGTGCAGAAGACGGGGAGTGTTGACTAATCAGACCACACATGCAAAACAAATATTAAAGCGTAATCTCACTTTTCTTGTTTTTACATTTAATAAATGTTTTTCTGTTTCCGTCTCTCTCTATTTCTTTTTCAGTAGAAAATAAAATGACCAGAAGGTACCGGACCCACAGACATAATGAAAAATGTCCATTTACTATCCCATATTAAAAAACAACAACAACAACAACAACAAAAAAAACAGCTTAGTGACAGACAATAATTTACATTATGTTGAATTAGTAAATGTTCAAATACACAGCACTCCTCATTGTCCCCAATCACAATATAAATAAATAAACTTCCTCTAGTGAATCCTGAGGTAACACTGTCTGCTGCCAAAAACTAAAATTGTTTCTAAGGCTTTTAAATGCTAAACAACATCTAATTTGTGTTCTTTTTTGGCAGTTCTGGAAATTATTGTGACTAGGTGCGCACAGCAGTGCTGGGATTAGATGAGACCTCTGCAGCCTCAGAGAGTTCCTGTCAAGAGACATTACCATCGGCAGAACAAAGGCATGTCATTATCATAGGGCGAGAGCCAGAGTCACCTGTCTGACTCCCATTAACCCGCCTGGCCACCTTCAGAACCTCTGTATTTGAGCAGGGTTAGAGAAGCATCCCGTGCCCGGATCACTTCACAAATGTTAATCCACACAACAAGTGCCCCTCTGATTGTCTCGACCTAGAAACTTGGTAGTACCAGACTGCCTGCTTTATAACAAGAGCCTGACAAATGACACTTTCATAAAAGAGAATACCGACAATGAGAACAGAATAGATGCAGCATTAGAATGCTTATGGTACACCTAATGAAAAGCTAGTGAACTAACTTTTTGATGAATTATGCCAAAATTGAAGGGGTCATATAAAGAATAAAGATGTCTGTGATCTTTGAAGATGAGACTTTGATGTACGATTAAACTTTTACCTAAAAACTCCTTTCCCATTTCAAAAAGAGTATTCATTGCACAAACATATAGTTTAGTTCTTTTTCTTTCAGTTCAGTAATTGCATCAATCAGCTACAGTAATTTAACAGCAAACAATACAAGATACATGTTTTGAACTGCCCTTAGAGGTGTCGAATGGAAAAAAAAAAGTTACGGTATTGTAATGTAGTCATCATTTGAGGACCAAAGAGACATAAAATCCATAATGCCTTTAATATTTATCCATTGTTAACTGTATTATAATTACAATTACTTGACATGAAAGCTTTGTATTTATGAAACACTTGTCTATTTGTCTATTGTACCAAATCAATTGCAAATTGAAAAAAAAAAAAACATTTTGATGAGCTGTCGGGAGAATACTAAAAGCTTTGAAAATGTACCACTTATTTTGTGAAAATAGTATTGCGTATTGAAAAAGCGTATTGTCAAGTGCTGGCTTTATAATACATCTAAAAGCAAAAAACAAAACAAACAAACAAAAAATAAAAAAGCAGTTCAACATTTTCAACAAATGGGCACTTCTTTACACAAGCATAGCTGACAGGACTCTAGAGAGCTCAGCTTCTAACACACATTGATGATTTGTTAGATCAGTGAATTAACAAATGACACATCTACACTTGTGGATGGAAGACATTTACAAAACGTAATCACTAGATCCTGATTTTACGCCACCACACACAATTAACTCACAGCTGACTAAATCTACTAATTTCATGGACTGCCAAGTAAAAAAAAAGCTTAGAAAAGCAGAAATGGTCATATATGCATATATGATTGACAGTGTTGGGTAAGTTACTCAAAAAAAGTAATCCACTACAAATTACTAATTGTAATTTGATTACATTACTGATTGCTGCATGTAAAAAGTAATCAGATTACTAATTACTTTACTTTCAAGTTACTTTGAAAACCTATTAAAACTACAAGAATACACTACAAAGTGAAACTCTGTTCTTTCCGTAATTTAATATTGCAGACATCCCAAGTCTCCCGGAAGTTCCGGGAATCTTCCGCATATTGATAGAGCGAGCGAGCAAGAGCGCGCATGAGAGACAGAAGAGACTGTGCTCCAGACCGTGTAGCGTGCGCACACGGCGGAGAGGGAGAGAGCAAATGACCTTGCATGTGTGTGTGTGTGCCTCATGAAGCGCGTTCTCCGGTAATTCATTAAAGCGCATGCTCATTAACTGACGCAGCCGGCAAAACGTGATTAGAAATGCATTTTACTAAATATCTTTTTCTTAACAATACATTTGTAACGCAAGTAACTTAATTTTATTGCTCCTGGTATTTAACTGTAATTAAATTACATACATTTTAAATGTAATGAGTTACATTACTGCGTTATCACGAAAAGTAATTAGAATACAGTAACGCGTTATACCCAACTCTGATGATTGATCATTTTGTTTTAAGTACCAAAGTAAAACAGTAATATTGTGAAATATTACTACAATTTAAAATAGTTAATTTTTTGAAAATTTGAATTTATATTGAATGTCCACACACACACACACACACACAAGCTTGTTGTTTACGGGAAGTTTCCATGGGCGTAATGATTTTTATACAGTACAAACTATATTCTATCCTCTTACACTAACTTTACCCCTAATACTCTAGTACTGGAGAACTCGTGCCCATCCCTAGAATTTATTTGAAACAGAATGTTTTTGTAATAATGTAAAGTTTTCACTGTCACTTCAGCCATCAATTTAACACATTCTTCCAAAACATTATTAATTATTAGAAAGTTATTTTTTTCTTCAACAAAAAAAGAAGAAAAAAAAATCTTACTGACCCCAAACTTTTGAACAATTTTGTAAAGTGATGGTTGTTTACTCTGTAATGCCCTGTCCTGTAGTATCATGTCATAACAGCCTTTTTTACATGATTAGAACACAAAAAGCAAACGAAAAATCAAAAAACTCTATCATGAAAGCACACAGATGTGAAGTTGCTGGAAACCAATGTGTCAACAGAGAAAGTTACAATGGGATTAGAGCTCCTTAATATTTTCCTTGTGTTTTGTCATTTCTCTCTGGAAATGAAGATAAGCGGCAGTACACTGTGGCTCATGTTTCCGTTTCCCTGGCAGAACAGTGGTGAGGAATATTCTCAGCACAGGAAGCAGTATGCGGGATGGAAGTGTGTCGCAGACCTGAAAAAGCTGTGGAATGGAAAGCAGCGGGATGTTTGGAGTAATGGCCCTGAAAATGTGCATCTGACCTCTTACTGCTGTGAGATTTGCCTTTTGTTTATCTGCCAGCGGACAACATTTCAGTATGAGGTTTTCCCCTCATTCACATGTAAGAAATCTGTGCTCTTCTTTATCAAAGCAGTGCAGATGGTTTGGGAATACCAGGGAAAATGAAAAGCCCAAGATAGTTTGAGAAAGCTAAAGGAAAGCACATAAATCTGCAGCATTCAGCCAGACTGTATTATGTTAGTCAAATCAAAGGCAGTGCTGACCCCGCTAAAATAATTCTGCATCATTAAAAGGGTTTGAAATGGTCCTTTGAGCTTTAAATGTATTAACACTTGAAATACTGTTTTTCGTATACTGTATATAATATGTGGAGATCGTTTTCAATCTACTAAAAAGTACGTTTGTCTAATGAGATTTTAATGGTATATGCTAAATCATTTGCACTGGTTGATTATGGATACAGCTAAAATAACCACATTTGTTATTATAAGGGGTGTCGACATAGTTTTAGCCATGTAATGTATACACATTTAAAGGCAGAGTTGGGCAGCATTTATAATTAAATTTAAAAAAATTCAGTCATAGACAAGTAAGTAGATAGACAGACAGATTTAGCACAATCTAGATCTTACCTTAGAAACCAGTTCTCCAATAAGACCATTCCAGGACCCATCAGCCTGCTGGCTGCCATATTTGTGATCAGGGGCTACATAGATCTCATATTTGAAACCAAGGTAGTTGGCCAGAGCGTCCAGCACGTCGATTGAGAACCCCTGGTACTTCTTAGGTTTCCCAAGCACATTTTCTGAGACCATCACAAATGGTTCTTCCTGGAATGAGCAACAGCACAAAAATTATTATTTCAGCTTATAAAGGGACTAAATCATCTAGCTAAAAGCAACACAAAGAGTCACAGAGGATGGATTAAAATGCACACACACACAAATAGTCCAATGGTAATGCCTATGGACATTGAGGTAAGTGAGGGCACCGGTTTTAGAGTCAACAGGGTCTCATAAATAGTCTACTGAGAACACAGCTTGACGTTCATGATTCTGAGGGTGGCAGATCCATTCCTGGAGCTGACACATGTGTTTACCTGAAGCAGATGCATAAGCTCCTACAGCGGCTTAGCTAATGCTCATAATTTGATTTTATTTTCAGCAGGAGGCAATGTCACTTGGCTTTAACCTCCCCTTATGAGCTGTGGCATAATTCAGAGAAGAAAAAAAAGTCAGGCAGGAATTAGTGCCATGTCAAATCCAATCAAGAGTGAGGAAAGTAAATATGTATAGCTTTGTTTTTAGGATAGTTGAGTGAATCTTTACAGAACATACAGGAGATGCTAAGAGGTGCTTAATGGTTTGGGCTGGCCTCACAAAGGCTACAGGTTAAAACTTCAGCCAGAGAAGAACTGAAAGGAACCCTGTGAAAGGATATAGTGAATATCACACACCAGGTCTTTATTTTAGTTTGGTTAAATTTTTTCTTATACTATAGACTAAAATTAAATAAAAATATTTAAAATTAAATAAAAACAACAGCAACAAGCATGAAATAAAATAGAAAACCTTATGTCAAGATAAAAATATGCTCATTTATATTTTTCTATTTATAATAATTCTCTGATTCATTTCAAAGTGCAAATGTTGCTCTTTTCAAAGCAAATTATAGGTAAATTCTGAATTTAGTCTACTGTAAGCTGATAATGTCTTGCTGACACACCAGGACAAGATCGGACTTAACAGTGCTTCCTCAATAGAGACCTGGTAATTTATTAGCATTTCGTCACAATGTAATCATACTATGAGTAATACAAGTTTCTCCAGCGATTTGTATAGGTCCCTTCAAACATTTCAAATCAGTTCTGAATTTCTTGGAATGAAAATGTAGGCAATATGCTCTGAAACAACAATAATAATAAAAAGTCACATTCAATAGAAAATGGGTCTGAACTAACCATTGTCTCTCAGTGCTAAATAAAGATTCACATTTATCAAACATTACTTAACTTGATGGTGCTTGTCAGTCATACATTATTCATAGTGGGTTCTGACTGACTCATAAGATCCCTAATGCTCAATTAGGGATTTAAGGTTTTACTGTGCTCACATCAAAGAAATTAAGTCTTTACGAGAAGGATTTTAAATTAAAAATATATACCCGGATTCACACTCATCATACAAGCATTAGCTCTGCCTATGGCTGAAGAAACTATACTTCTGAAGCAGCGAGACCGACCGCCATTTGAATTGATTAGTGGTTCTCCACTGATTAAGACGAGCGGAGTCTCCAAGGATCTCCAAAACCAGTTTGGCAGACTATTGTGGAGGTGGATATGATGCGATTTGGATTTAGTCTGAGCTTGGGGCCTACTGGTGTTTCATAAAAGGTCTACAAACATTGTCATACACTGTCAAACAGGCTCTGGAGAGTTTCTGAAGGTCACACAGAGAAACTGCTTATTTTTATAAGGAGGAAGTTTAGAGAGAGACTCTATGTGAGCAGTGGAAATGTTGTCAGTAATGCTGACAGCTGTTACATCGAATTGTGAAAAAATTCTCAAGGACAAGCTACAGTAGTTCCCACAATTAGAAGCATGGCAGAGATAAATGTAACCCTGTCAGTTGAACTGACTCGTACAGAGGAGAAGGAGGTGTAACAAATCTTTTTTTGTGGTGGGGTAGAATGAGTATATGTTGAGGGATTTTCTGAAAACAGGAGGCTCCTAAAAGAAGGACTCTTCAAGACCAACTTGAGGGCCACAACACTATAACCTAAAAATTCAAAACTAAAAATTACAAAGGGGGGAAGTCTTCTCCCTCTTCAACCCCAGATTAAAATATCACCATTCAACATGCCTTTCCTTTCCCTTTAACATCAAGTCTAAATGTAGTTGAATTCATAGTTTACTGGAAATCACAAACCAGAAGCTTTTTTGTTAAAGGGGTCCTATTATGCCCTTTTACAAATTCTTGATTTTGTTTTAGGGGTATACTAGAATATGTTTTCATCCTTGATTGTTCAAAAAACGCACTATTTTTCACATATTTTACATTATTACTGCTCCTCTCTTCCCAGTCTGGTTGAACACGTTGTTTCCGATGAAGCCCCTCCTTCTGAAATACGAAATGTGCTGTGATTGGTTAGCTGGCCCAGTGTGTTGTGATTAGCAGCGCTTAGCGTGTGTTCAGGATAGGTCACACCCCTTTATGACCGCGAGCTCTACTCAGATGTAAATATTAACAATGGCGTCAATTTCAAACCATTTTGAGCCCGATTCAGACTTTGACAATGTTAACGAACAAGAGGATCATGCTGAATAGATTTCAAGCACGGACTTTGCAATAACGGATTTCACAGGACGTTTCAGAGTGGTATATTTTTTAGGGGAAATTTGAATTTTGACAGAGATACGATGTTATCGATCACAAAATCATGGATCATTTTCCAAAGGGGCGGTGAACAGACTTTCAAAAGCAAGAGCTTACAAAGCTAAAGTAAACACTACATCAATACTGTAGTGTTAGTAAGCAGGCTAGCGGAGGCAAAGCTTTGCCCTTCGTTTACATCATAGCTATCATAGCAACTACATAAAAACTATGGAACTGTTAATAGAAAACACAACTACAAATAATAAGACATACTTACAAGTTGTGATCCATAAACAACAGATTGTCCCGACAAAATGGGAATGACTACGTCTTTCAGGAGAAGCTTTTGTACATATAGCCTGCATTGAACTGTCTGTTTGCTGTTCAGCGCACAGACAAACAAGGTAACAATCTTCAGGAAAAGTGTTACAAATACATTTTAACCTCTCTAAGTTCGTCAGCTTTAGGACAAACTTTTTCCGGGGTGACAACAACGCTCTTCATTTTCTCCAGCGCAGCTCAACCAGGCCTCGCCAACATTTTTGCGTATAACATTATGACTTCATAAGATCCGGAAAAAGTGCATTGTAGTCAAAACGAGCTGTTCGTTGTAGTTCTTGAAAAGTTTCCAGAAAATTTCTGTTAAATAAAACATCTCCCTTTGGAGTGGACTTTGAGCTTTGTAACCTTGCAGATCTTTTTTATGCGCAAACAACAACATTACACACTAACTAAAGTTGAATAAGTTGAATTAAAGTTCTGCAAAAAAATTATGTCATCATCCAGCTCAGTTCAGTTCTCATACAACAGTGTCAGTACAGTCAGAACAATAACATTGTTGACCAACCAAGTGTCACCAACTAAGCAAGCCAGAGACAACAGTGTCAAGGAACCCAAACTCAATCATGTGACAGAATGGAGAAAAAAACCTTGGGAGAGATCAGGCTCAATCGGGGGGCCAGTTCTCCTCTGGCCTATTAATGAAACACAGTGTCATTATTACCCCTTTTCCACCAAGGCAGTGCTGGTGCTGGTTCAGAGCCAGAGCCTAGTTACAAATCGGTTATTTGCTTTTGCACACAAATAAACCAGGCTCTGGGCCAAGAAAACAGGTTCCAACTCAGCACCAACTTTGTGCTGCTCTAGAGATAAGAACCGGTTACTGTACGCCAGGTGCTGGGGGTGGGATTATCGTAACGTTCGAAAACAAAAACTTCGGGACGCCATTTTTAAAAAACCGGTCAGCTGTTAACGTTACCTTTGGGCATGGATGGAAAACAAAAACAACCATGGTCTGTGGAGGAAACAAACTGGATTCTGGACGCTTTATTAGTCTTTTTACATGGGTTTAGTTAGTGATCGGGCTATAATTAGACCACGTTGGCTATGTAATCGCTGACAACCGGGACAATTTCATAGTGGTTGGTGTAAACCGGGACATTTTAGCGTCCTGACACGACAGTTTTTTTCTCTGGATTCTGGACACGCAACTCAAAATCGTGTGTGTCCCGGTCAAACCGGGATGTCTGGTCACCCTATGTTAAACACACAACATTCATTTCATAACTTGATATGTAGTTCTCCATTGCTGTTATGATTGTCATGATGCGTTGCTAGGACAATGGAAGTAGCCCTACTCTGGCTCTACAGTCTGTGGAAAATCAAGCTGGTTCTTAGATAATTGGCAAATAGAACCAGCACCGAACTGGCATAAGCACCAGGCCAGAACCAGCACCTGGTTAGCAATGATGGAAAAGAGATAAATGATTCATCATGCCGATACGGAGCCGAAGCTTGCCATAAGGTCTGTGCGGAGGACCTGTCTGGTTCTTGTGGTCTCTGCTGAGGACCTGTGATGGTGACTGTCATGTTGATAAGGCCTTCACAGGGGATCGTCTAGTTGACATGGTCTCTGCTGACATTCCGTGCTGTGTTGTGGTCGTGTCTAGGTGCAGCAAACATCGTCCTCTGGAGTCTTCAGCAGCTCTGTTCACATTCCATTGCAATCCAATACCATGGTAGTGTGGCGCCAGCGGCCCAGTGAAAATAATAGCCTGCTGTTTATTTTTCATATTCTCTTAAACAAATCCCTATTGATGTCTGAAGTGTTTCTGGGAATATGTCAGGCAGATTTATCATGGAAGGAGTGTTATTGACTGCATGCAGCCTTCACATTAAACCAGCACTTTCTAATCCTCACCAGACCCCCCTCGCTCAATAAGCTATTAGAGGAAGTGAGGATATGCATGCCAACTCGCACTATAGTCACGAGGTGCCATCTATCAGACCTCCCACTGAGGGGCTTGTGCAAGACCCTGCTAGATTATCCTGGACCACTCGGCCATCAGCACGATCTGAAGAATATCTGTAGCACTTAGACTAGGGGCAAAAGCACAGCGACAATGACCCTTTTAACAGGATTCCTCCAATATCGTTTTTTATCTACATTGAGATGAAGCCTTGCTCTTATTGAGCCGGCCTAGAAGGGGTACGGCTCCCCGCACTAGTGTTCAACCCATGTTGCATTGATTCCCTCCCTCATTATAAGGCCATTCCTTCCACCCAAATACACACGCAGTGGTTCAAATTCACACTGATCTTGTGGACAATCTCTACTTTGGAAATCGATAGAAGACATGGAGCAAAGGTGATGCAACAATGTTGCTAACATTAGCATCATCCTGTGTTGTTCAAATGTTATTGCTGCAGGCATGCATTTGGGTCGATGATGTGACAATCTATTTTTTTATTTAACTCTACATTAAAAACCTATACAAATATTTCACAATATTATGTTTTTTACTGTATGTTTCTTAAAATAAATGCAACCTTGGTGAGCATAAGAGACTTCATATATATATATATATATATATATACACACACACTACTGTACAAAAGTCTTAGCCACGTTAATATTTTCAGTGTCAGTGGGAAATATCCGTTTACATTACCAAACATTCATTTTTCCATTAATTGTAATAATCCAGTGAGATTTTTGTATCTCAATAGTGCGTCTGGCGTGAGTGATTTCAATGTTAAGTCAATGTAAAGACGCGTTTACACGCGCCTAGAGGCGAATGAGGCATTTAGCGCGGCACAGTAGATGCGTCCAGTTCGCGCGAATGACGAGAATTGAGCGTCTGGCGCAATACGCGCGTTACACGCAAATAATTTTATTTGGTGCATTCACGCGTTTGACGCGAATTCGCAAATTTGTGTCTGACGCCCGAGTTGAAAAATCTGAACTTTGGCATCAGTTCGCGCCGCGTTAACCAATCAGCCTACTTGCTGCTGTCACGTGGTGAAGTAAATATTTTATCACATAAAAACTTGATTTCAATATATGAGACATTAATTTTGTATTGAATGCTATTTATTCCATGTCTAATCTAGATTATATGAAACATTATTATTATTCTAATGTAAAGACAACCAACATACTTTAGTGCAAGAACATAGTTCGTGTCTAGACAGTGTTGTGTGAGAAAAAAAAATCACAGGACAGTTTAATCACTTTTGTAGTAGGCTGGCTCCATTTATCATCAAAACAAAAATAAATTACAGATTAGGTGGGTGAGGGTGATCCTCGCTCCGATGCGGGACAACAGGTCATCAAACTGGGCGCGGGACATGCGGAAGTACCGCTGAAAGCGTCCGTCATCCAGGCGCAGCTCATGGAGCAAATGGTAAACTGGGAATGCCTCCGGAGGTGTCTGGTGGACCCAAGTACGGCGACGATGGGCCCTACACCGCTGTTCTGCTCTCCAGAGCAAATACAGAGCGGTGACTCTCGATGAATGCTCGATCAACATCAGCCATCTTGCAAACAGACAACCGCCTAGCACTCACCCCTCCCACAAGAAGCGGATTTAGCCTCAGACTCAGATTTTTTTTTGCTTTTTACGCGCGGCAATTTCGCTTTGGACACGCGAATGTATTCAAAATGTTCAAGCGTCCAACTAGACGCGGTAGACGTGAATTTTGACGCTCTATTCGCGTTTGGTGTGAACGCAGCATAAGGCACACCTGTGCAATTATCATGCCTGCGTGAGGCAAATAGTGGTCACACCAGATACTGACTGATTTAGACAGATTTGTGAACAACATTTGAGAGAAATAGGCCTTTTGTGTACATAAAAAAAGTCTTAGATCTTTGAGTTCAGCTCATGAAAAATGGGGGCAAAAACAAAAATGTTGCGTTTATAATTTTGTTATATATATATATATATATATATATATATATATATACACGCATACATTACTTGATTATTCATATATATGAATATACTATATGACGTCAGTCTTCACCCATCTTCTACAGACGTTCTGAAGATTCTCTCATGTATGCAGCTATGATCTACCGGTGAGTGAATCAAAAACATGTGTCATGGTGCATTGAGAGTGCAAGGTATCACGGCAGCTGTGTGCGTGTTCTCAGTCAGTTTTTATGTTTGGAACAGTACCAGCATTTCTCAGACTGGTGAAGGGCTGTTGGAGCTGGCATGTCACGTATCCTGACACGCCTGCCACTGGGGCAGCTGGGAGCCGTGGGGAGTTTAAGTTGCAAGGAGCTGGTGAGCCACTTCCAGTTAGCAGTAAGACGGAAGGGAGCACTCCATCAGGCCCCAACAGGGAGCATGCGCCTTCCCCATCCACCTGAAGGTTTACTTTACAAATGACAACATATCCCATGGTTCCAAGCTCCCTGCTTCCCTAACCATATGCTACACCACAAGGGTCTATGGAACTACCCTGGCACTCTTACTTCGCTTTTCCTACATTTTTTGAGAAATAATTCATCCTGATTTTAATACAATGTTTGAACTATGAAACAATTTTGCATGCAAAGACATTGCAGCTTCAGTTAGTCTATATGGAAAAGAGGTAAATCAATGTTCGGCTTGAACATATGTGAACTGCAAATTAAAGTCTTTATGTTACGTTATGTTATTATCCAGAAGTCGTTGAGCAAGGCAAAGACAAACTTGGTTAAATTCTTAATAGACACAGCCGAATATTGACATGATAGGATATAGACTAGAATATATGGTGAGACAACTCACACCAAAGACAGGATTAGTGTTCAATTTTACAGTTTTTTGTTTTAGTCATTGTTTGTCTTTGACAAAAATGTCCTTGTCAGGTAAATTTTAGCAAAGAAAAGTCATTAAAAAAACAACAACTAAATCTTCAATTATTATTTATTAGAAAACATTCTGTAAACCGTATGTCTTAATCAAACTTATGTGGTGCAATATGCACAGGAAATTATATCACAAGGAGAACCTCCGCATACTCTTGTGACTGTGTATAAAGATATTTATATAAAATATTTCAAAGATAAAAAATACCTTTTTAAAGGTGACATTATTTTCACAAGATGTAATATAAATATATGGTGTCCCCAGAATGTGTCTGTGAAATTTGAGCTCAAAATACCCCCCAGATAATTTATTATAGCTTGTCAAATATGCCACTTTTTGGGTGTGAGCAAAAACATGCTGTTTTTGTAGGTGTCCCTTTAAATGCAAATGAGCTGCTGCTACCCGCCTCTGTTCAAAAGATGGCTGATCCTTTACACGAGCTTCGGATACTCCAGCAATAAGTAAACAAACAAAATCGTGAATCTCACTTATTCAAAATCTCAGAAATAACCAGTATCGGAGTGTAGCCTTACGGATAGACTCAGGAAGAGGTTGCAACTTTTAGATGACACCTAGACATTTCTAAATGGTTAGTGGATACATTTATGTAGTTGTTGTGGAGTTACATTGATTCATCTCATCGACTTGCATGTACCGTCATGTTTCACTTTACACAAGTTAACACAGTTGCCTGAGGTATTTATAAGACAGCTGTGACATTTGTTTGGTCAAATAGTGTTCTGTGCTCGTCTGTACACCCATTGCGTTAGAACTGGTTACACTGTTGTCGGTTGCGAAACCAAATGGCGGGCGACGACATGGGGTGGAAACGTGCAGATTAAGGGGCAGTAATATTATAATAAGATCCCCTTCCTACGTCAGATGGGGAGCGAAATCTTATTGGCTTATTTTTTGACATGCAGAGAAAGGCTTACCAAAACAAAGGTTGTCACTTTTCACGTTTTCTGGGTTGGTAGATGCACCGGGGACCCGATTATAGCACTCAAACATGGAAAAAGTCAGATTTTCATGATATGTCCCCTTTAAGACAAGGCAAGGTTGTTAAACCCCATACAAAAATGTAATATATTGCTATATATGTACTTATATTTTAAATAGCATGACATATATCTATACATATATTTGACTTATCTGAGAACACAATATATGCCTGCAACATATATGAACATTTATGTGTCCAAACATGTGAAGAAAATATTTGAGTTCATCCATATGTGATACCATATATCTGCAAATATTACAGTACAGTATTTGTTTCTCGCATATATGGACAACATTAAGTATAAATATGTGACATACATATTTTTTTCCCACATATTTAATAAATGCATGTAAACATACATGCATGTGATACTGATGCATTGAAATAAGCACATATATGCATATACAGGTCCTTCTCAAAAAAATAGCATATTGTGATAAAGTTAATTTTTTTTCCATAATGTAATGATAAAAATTAAACTTTCATATATTTTAGATTCATTGCACACCAACTGAAATATTTCAGGTCTTTTATTGTTTTAATACTGATGATTTTGGCATACAGCTCATGAAAACCCAAAATTCCTATCTCAAAAAATTAGCATATCATGAAAAGGTTCTCTAAACGAGCTATTAACCTAATCATCTGAATCAACTAATTAACTCTAAACACCTGCAAAAGATTCCTGAGGCTTTTAAAAACTCCCAGCCTGTTTCATTACTCAAAACCGCAATCATGGGTAAGACTGCCGACCTGACTGCTGTCCAGAAGGCCATCATTGACACCCTCAAGCAAGAGGGTAAGACACAGAAAGAAATTTCTGAACAAATAGGCTGTTCCCAGAGTGCTGTATCAAAGCACCTCAGTGGGAAGTCTGTGGGAAGGAAAAAGTGTGGCAAAAAACGCTGCACAACGAGAAGAGGTGACCGGACCCTGAGGAAGATTGTGGAGAAGGACCGATTCCAGACCTTGGGGGACCTGCGGAAGCAGTGGACTGAGTCTGGAGTAGAAACATCCAGAGCCACCGTGCACAGGCGTGTGCAGGAAATGGGTTACAGGTGCCGCATTCCCCAGGTCAAGCCACTTTTGAACCAGAAACAGCGGCAGAAGCGCCTGACCTGGGCTACAGAGAAGCAGCACTGGACTGTTGCTCAGTTTTGCATGTCATTCAGAAATCAAGGTGCCAGAGTCTGGAGGAAGACTGGGGAGAAGGAAATGCCAAAATGCCTGAAGTCCAGTGTCAAGTACCCACAGTCAGTGATGGTCTGGGGTGCCATGTCAGCTGCTGGTGTTGGTCCACTGTGTTTTATCAAGGGCAGGGTCAATGCAGCTAGCTATCAGGAGATTTTGGAGCACTTCATGCTTCCATCTGATTTCATTTTTCAGCACGACCTGGCACCTGCTCACAGTGCCAAAACCACTGGTAAATGGTTTACTGACCATGGTATTACTGTGCTCAATTGGCCTGCCAACTCTCCTGACCTGAACCCCATAGAGAATCTGTGGAATATTGTGAAGAGAAAGTTGAGAGATGCAAGACCCAACACTCTGGATGAGCTTAAGGCCGCTATCGAAGCATCCAAACAATAAAAGACCTGAAATATTTCAGTTGGTGTGCAATGAATCTAAAATATATGAAAGTTTAATTTTTATCATTACATTATGGAAAATAATTAACTTTATCACAATATGCTAATTTTTTGAGAAGGACCTGTATACATATATGCGTCTTACATATATTTAACATTTATGTGCATATACTGGAAAATATATGGCACTTACATGAAAACGGCCATTTTTGCTATATTTTGAAATATATGTTTCATATATGTCTATGTGTTTTATATAGATTTTGCATATATTCTCATATAGGCAGCACACATACATGGGCACTGACATTATATATGTAATTTACATTTCTGTATGGGACCTGAAATAATAGCATGTAATGAATGCACTTTAGTATTTATATTAGATACTTTGTAGAGGCAACTGCGTTGCGAATACTTTAGAGACTGTCAGGATATTATACAGTAGCGTGTTAACTTGTTATGGCAAAAACAAATTCAAAAACAACAATAAACCATTCTGGTTAGACTTTATAATTGCATGGCTCATCATTTATAAAATTATATGGCTCCACTAAGCGTTTGTGTGTTTGTTTATTAAATATTTGATATAATTTGAAAACTACGAACACTGACCAATAAGACCATATTTACAGTAGTCTGCAGATTCCTTCTGGACCACACAATCTTTTAGCTCTCAAATGAAACTGTGAGACCATCATACTGTCCGCCTCCACTGACTGCTCGTTGTTAGCGATTGTGGACGCAAGTTATTCACAGAGCATTCTGTCAGGGCGAGAAATCACAGAATAAAGGAAAAAAGAGGGGTAGAGAGAGAGAGAGAGAGAGTGAGAGAGTGAGAGAGTGAGAGAGTGAGAGAGTGAGAGAGAGAGAGAGAGAGAGAGAGAGAGAGAGAGAGAGAGAGAGAGAGAGAGAGAGAGAGAGAGAGAGAGAGACATAGAGTAGCAGCATCACCGCTTTCTTCTCCGACTGACTTCAAAGCAGGGATATGAAGAATTTAAACCTCTGAATCTTTAAAGAACTCCAGGGACTCACTCAAATCGGCGCTGGAGGGAAGATAGCAAAACTAAAATCTCAATATAACCCAGCTCCCCTGGTCTACGTTCATCGCACCCCAAAAGTCACTCTTAATGAACTTAGAGACCGGTGACTTGATGTGAACAGATTTCTGGAGCTCACTGGAATGAATATGGATTACTCTGGGGTTACTTCAACCTTATGAGGTCCAGTCAAACAGAGGGGAGTCCTAATTAAGTCAGTTTGATGTAATTTACATTAGAGGTAAAGGCAGAGACCATCACTGAGCAACAGTAAATATTAGAACACATCAACTTTGTAGTTATGAAGACTGTTGTAGCCTTGACTTGACTGGTAATGCTGTAAGAGTACATACCAGTACAGTGACCACCCGCAGGACGACCCCACGCATGTTGTTTTCAAGCTTTCGATCTGTCAGTGTCCCGTTCAATCCGTGAATGGGGTCCCAAGTGGCAAGCTAAAAAATGCAGAAAGTTCACAGTAAGTTCAAGGCATGCACAGAAAGATGTATTGATTACAGTAATAGCCCATAGATTTTTACAGTAACATAAATGAGTTCATTTCAGAACACAAGCACATGGGAGTTTCTTTCTTCTTTCTTTTCCTTTTTCGCTTTCATCTATTCATTAGAAACAAACATCATAAATGAGAACTTGATAATATATCAGTTGCTTTTCTTACAGATCAATAATTTTAAATGGAGATTGAATGGACATTGCTTGGACAATGGACTTGCACCCCAGATGCTTCTCCTGAAAAATGGCCCATTATCTCCCATGTATCTCCTCTAGAATTTCGCATGAGATCTCAACAATGTCTCAAACTGTGCAAAGTTCTGTAAATATAAAGTTTCCAATGAAAAGTCAGAGATTTCAATATTAAAGGGAATGTCTAATGCTATTTCATGCATTCTGACTTATTTACACTGTTAAAGAGTTGGATTCTCATGCTAAACCTGGCCAAAGTTGCAAAATATTAGTTGGACGTATGACATATTTCTGTGCCAAATACACTCCTTCAGGATTCGTATAAGTTTCGGAAAGTTTTTTTTGAGTATGGCCCTGTATGACTCTTCTCCTGGAAGAGTGAGAGCAGCAGCACAACCATCAACGTCCTTCGTTCGGGTTACAGAAGCTGTCGGCAGCACTGTCATTTTGTTTTTAGACCACGAAATCAACAATGTCACCAAAGAAGTGTGTTTTTGGTTGTAAGGAAAAGATAACCTTGTTCAGTTTCCCAAAGAGTGCAGCATTAGGGGAACAGTGGATGCAGTTAGTTTTTCTAACTAACTAAAAACTAAAGACCCTTCGGAGATATGAAGATGCAATATTACTCTATAGGTACTCAAGATTAACATGAGATTGGCAGAAACTGTGTGTGTTATGTGCCCTTTAACTAAAACATGAGGTTACTGGGGTCAGTAATATTTAATTTGTTTTGGAAGGAAATTAACCCTTATTTAGCAAAGACAAATTGAATTGATCGAAAGTGACAGTAAAGGCAATATTATTAAAAAAATAGATTTCAAATAAATGGTGTTCTTTTCACCTTTCTATTCATTAAAAAATTCCTGAAAAAAAAAATGTAGCACAGCTTCCACAAAAATATTAAGGAATACAACCAGTTTGAACATTGATAATAAGTTACTTAAGCACCAAATCAGCATATTAGAATGATTTCTGAAGGATCACGTAACACTGAAGTCTGGAGAAATGACTGCTGAAAATTCAGCTTTGCCATTACATGAATAAATTAAATTTTAAATATATTAAAATTGAAAACAGTTATTTTAAATTATAATATTTCACATTACTGTTTTTACTGTATTTTTAATTTAAAAAAATGCAGCCTTGGTGAACATGAGAGACTTCTTTCAAAAACACAACATAAATCTTACAAACCCAAAGCATTTCAAATGGTACAATATTATTCCACATTAATTTTTATAGTTTTGCACTTGTAATTTGTTTCAATTTTAAGTTCTCCTAAATAATTTGAGAAAGAAAGTTCTGAGACTAAAGAACAAAGATCAAAGAAGTTCATAAAAACATAACAGAAATTTCAAATAATTCTTAAGTTTTTACATAGCAACTTTTGAGCAATTAAATACTCCTCTGTGTTATACTAAATTGATCTTTGGTGTTTTTTTAAAAAAAAAAAGGGGTTTCACCGTCTTGCTTAAAAAATAAATCATTGTGAAAACCAGCGATTTGATTTCAACAGATGCAACAAAAATGTATTTTTCCTTTCATGTGACAAAGATCTCTGATGTGTCTGGTTGGTGCCGCCTGAAAACTGGTTAGGTGTGCAGCCATGGCCGTAGCCAACTATGAGGTCACCGAGGTCTGGACCTCTGTATTTTTCCGAGGTCTATATAATAAATGTAGTGAAATAATTGCCTAATATAGTATTAACACTACTTTAGTGCTGCAAGGATATTGCACAGCACCAAAGATCTTCTCATCTGAGCTGCCTTATTGGTATGTCTCTGCTCGTAAATGTCAAAATATTTGAGATGACCAATCAGATCAAAGTAGATGGGCTTTATGCTCACAGAAGCTGCTGATTGCGAATTCCAGAGCAACTCAATGCTTTAGTAAACGGTCATAAAGTGCGAGATAAGATGTAGCTGAACTAAGCATTTTATATTTGACAGCTGTTTCAGGATAGAAATTTAAACGACCGACAAAATAATCAGGCAACCTAATAAATGTTTGTCTAATTTTACCATTTGAATTGAAAATAGGCCTATATAGCTAATTTACGTCATGTAGCCTAATGTAATAATTAGTAACAGTCAATGTGAGGGGACAAGGAATATTAAGGAAGCCGTTTTCATCATATTAGGCATTAATTTAGTAATGAATGTCTACATACTGTGAATTAATTTAATACACTTATTTACCCAGCATTCGT
This sequence comes from Gila orcuttii, assembly GCA_026230005.1. NCBI lineage: Eukaryota > Metazoa > Chordata > Actinopteri > Cypriniformes > Leuciscidae > Gila > Gila orcuttii. The sequence continues at coordinate 24,449,864 of JAPDVR010000015.1, forward strand.
AGCCTTCAGCAAATTAAATTGTCTAAGAAAATGAATAGGCTTAATATCAGTTGACCCTAAGTTTACTTTCTTCACTGACACAGACACAAATGAAAAGACTACCAGTTAAAGTTTGAGGGGGAAAATAAGGGGTGAGATTAGAAGACTGAGAGAAAAAGAAAAAGTGATGGAGATGAGGAGAGAGCAGGAATTGACGAATAATCTACTGGCCACTGACATGGGTTTAAAGTTATTTCTTATCCATTTTTTGGCCTTCAAATGTCTTGAAATGCACATATGTAGATCAGAGAAATCAAAATTTTCTTGGTGGAGCAGGCCCCCCAACCCACCAAACTACCTCAAATTTGGGACCAACACACACTGAGCTGCAGCAGCCCCTCTCGCGCCAGACACAGGGATGAGTTTTACTTCTCTCACAGAGAAAGAATGTAGCCCACGAACAACACAACACAGATGCGATAGTGATAATGAATGACAACCCTTGCTTTCTGGCCAAGACACCTGTCGAACAAAGGGTGCTATGAGCTTGTTAGGAGAGGGCCAGTTCAAATCAAAGATAATTTCCCAGTTAACTGTGATTGTGTCGATTCAAACACAACAGCTACTTTGTTAATCTGAAAAACAGTGAAAAGATCAGGCCCGGTTCTACGGGGGTGCTAGAGAAACTGTAATAATAGAATATGGCCTATTGGCGAAAGAGATCTGGCAAACGCTCCAGGGCGTATTTTTACTCTGGAGAGCGTCAAAGGTTTCTATTTACAACTTGTTTTTGCAGCGTTGAGCAATGTAGCCAATCACAGACAAAGCTGTTGATCTCTTGAACCCAATGGCTAATCAGAGGTGTTTAAGTTAGTCAGAATCCACTTATCGCTCAAAACTATGGAGTTTTTGTTCAATGCTGGGTTCTAAACACTCAGAAAACTCTCATAAAGAAAGTGTTGACACGATATAAATAATAGATTCATTGCGCAGTGTAGACATTGTGGATGAGGGGCCTGCAAGATTAACCGATCGTGGCATACTGTCAAAAATGTTGCCGTATCTAGGTAACTGTTCATTGGAGGTGTTATAATAATTGGAGAATTTTTTTCTTCCCAGTTAACTTAGTTTTTTAATTATTTGTGAATTCATTATCTTATTTCTCAGTGATTAAACACAACATTTGCAGATTAAATTACATTAAAATTTGGCATGCAGTTTATTTAAAAAGTTTGAAAAAATGTTGAGTGGTTCGAGAAAGACAGCAAAATAAGAGTTACCAAGGTAAAAGGGTGCATAGATAGTGTTTTGGCTAATTAATTAAAACAAAACCGCAAAGTTTTAATCAAATAAGTATATGGGCAGAACTGAGATGAGAGCGGATCGATCGGTTCCAGTATAAATGCTGCTCCATCTCTGCTTGAGTCACTTATAAAACATGCATTTAAAAAAGCAACACGTGCCAAACATCTATCCAAACTTGTAATGAGAAGCGTTTATGTAAACCTCACTCCCCTGCCGGAGACGCCGACAGTTTGAATCCCGCTCGGAATGGGTCAAGCCGTGACCCAGAGGAAGTAAGGTTTAGGGAGATGAGTGTAACATAGGCAAACTGGTAAGAGCTGTGCTTGTAAACCTTATTCCCCCAGCCTCAAGAGGTGCGCTAGTGACTGACACTTGAGACTGCGGTGTGGGTCGAGTAGGACTGGTTACATTTACAAACCTGTTGTCCAACAAAAGAGAACATTCAATGATGTTTTTACTCCCAAACTCACTTCATAACATCAGTCGGATGTTCCTTTTGTGATCTGACATGGCTTCATATCATAGAATGAGCCAGAAATTATATTATTTAATAGTATTATATAGAGGCTAGGTTGATTAGCATTTAATTGTAAATATACTTTATTCTTATAAAAATACCTGAGATGTCTAGAACACGGATAAACCATATCGTGTCACAATCGTATGTTTATTGTCTTTGTCCTTACAAAGGATTTCCTGGCTTCAATGAGTCTCACTTACAAAGGCATCCTCCAGCTACGAGTATAAATGAAACGCCCACATCATAAATAATGCCCACAACACCCTATTTTGTGTAAAAAATAGGAAAAATCGTACATCTCTCCAAAGAAATGTGAAGTCAACACATGCAAATCCATAACTTTGCCTCCAGTGTAGATATATGTTTTTCTTTCTCTCTCTCTCAGCATAAAATGCATAGGAATTCCTGACATAGAGTAAGAAATTACCGTCACCGATTTTTTTCATTATAATTTAATAATTTATAATAAAACTTTAGATCTTTCTAATGATTTTGTCATGATTCTGCCATCATGTCCTTGTATTCTTCTTGTATTGTGGCAGGATCATGACAGACCCATGTTTTATGTACAAGCGCATGGTCTGTTGTTTGGGCCATGTGCTTGTGTTGTCTCGTCTTGTAACCCCGCCCCCTTGTTATCCTTGTTTAGTCATGATTGCCTTGTTAGCGTCACCTGTTCCCCTCGTTAGTTTCTTGGTATTTAATCCCCTTGTGTTTGCTGTCTTGTGTCGGTTCATTGCCTAATTTTGCTGAATGTTGATGAATCTGTCTATGTTGCTATACCTTGCCATATCTTACCCGTGAGTACTTAGTGTAGAGTCTTGTCTTTGTGAACGTTTATTTGAAGAATTGTCAGTTTATTAGTGATGGGCAGATCGAGGCTTCGTGAAACACTGAAACAGTTGAATCAAATGTGCCATATTGTGCCGAGGCTTCGAAACAATCCGACACCCGTCTCCACTGTGACCCCTAGTGGTCAGAACTGTGTAAATGCAACAAAAACCCGGGTCAAACATGCATAAAAACACCTTTTACAATCTATTGCAAATTTTTTACTGAAAGTAAAATCTTTCAAATGCAATTATCTAATCATCTAATAAGATTATCATGTGTAAACAGGTTCTTTTATCAATTGTTAGGGTTTGTTTTGTTTGTCCTATGAATGGCTCAGCTAAACATGCCAATAAGATTATTAACTACCTCATTTTAATTATACTAATAATGTCTAATTAAATAGTCTACAAATGTATAAAACTGATCAGAGATCAGGTAAAACCCACAGACACTTGTTCATTGGTTCTCAGTGACTCCTCATGATTCATGGGTTGGCAGAGATCATCACTCCCAGCTGTGAACCATTGAAATTTCGAAGTGTTTCGAAACAGTTGTGACGTAATTAAGCCTCGTTTACTGAAATCACGTGACTCTGGCAGTTTAATACACGCTCCGAACCATTGATTCGGAACACAAGATTCGTAAAGGCTTCGAAGCTTCATGAAGCAGTGTTTTGAAATTGCCATCACTACAGTTTATTGTATAGTCATTGTCTAGTCTAGTCTGCCATCCATTCTTTGTCCTAGTCGTCTTTTGCCCTCTCGTGGGTTTTTGTTTTCCTGTTTTGTTCCAATAAACCCCCTGTTCGTTGCACTCTGTCTGTTTTGGGTTCATCTCCGTGCACAATCATAACAGAATGAACCGACCAAAACCGAACCCGTTTGCCCGTCCCTGCCAAGCGTTATCCGGACCCCCTTAGAGAAGTCTGGTTGTCTTCTCCCTTCAACAAGAGGAGTGTCACCCTTCCATACTCACACGAGGGTGAGTGGATCTTGTCGAACTTCTCTCGTCTGTATGACCACTTCTCCCGGGAGGAGTCCGAGGCGGCATCCTCGAGGTCTTCACCTTCTGCCCGCCTACCTATCATTCCCGAGGGTCGAATGACAGGCGTCGCGACGCTTGGGGACCAGGCTGGTTCCCCCACGACTCCAGAGGCGTCTTCCACACCCGCTGACCTCCGTGGTAAATGAAGGAGACGTGTTTCTTGGGATTCCCCCTCGGAGTCATCGTCGTCTGACCTCACCCAACCAGAAGTGGTCTTCCCTGTTCCCGTTTCGTCTTCCGTTGAGCCCGGCCAGCCGATCGCGAGCCCTGCTGTGACCATTGCCCCGCGGCCAAAGAGAAAGAGGAGAAAGAAGGGAGCTTCCCGTTTCCCATCGCCATCTTCTCCTGAGTCTGCTGCCGCGAGTGCTGTTAATGAAGCTGCGACTGTAAGCGCTGTTCCTGAATCTGCAGCCGCGACCACTGTTCCTGAGGCTGCAACAGTAAGCGCTGTTCTAGAGTCTGCAGCCACGGCCGCTGTTCCTGAGGCTGCAACTATAAGCGTTGTTCCAGAGCCCGCCGCCGAGAGCGCTGCACCCGAGCCCGCCGCCGAGAGCGATGCACCCGAGCCCGCCGCACCCGAGCCCGCCGCCGAGAGCGCCGCACCCGAGCCCGCCGCCGAGAGCGCCTCACCCGAGCCCGCCGCCGAGAGCGCCGCACCCTCCAAGCCTGCCCGGATTCTTCGTTCCCCGCCCTCATCCCGTGGACCTAAGACCCCCAGCACACCATCCACCCTGGACCACCCCCCATGAACTCTGTTATTCCTCCACCTCTCCTGCCATGTTTAATGTTTTTATTGTTCCATCCCAACCCTGTTATTGTTTATTCATGTATGCCGTTATTAGTGTTTTCCATGTTTTGTTGGTTTTTGTCTGTCTCGTTCCGTCTTGTCTTGTGCTTAGTGTCCCTTTCAGCGTCTGGAAGCCGCTCCTTAAGCGGGGGGGTTCTGTCATGATTCTGCCATCATGTCCTTGTATTGTGGCAGGATCATGACAGACCCATGTTTTATGTACAAGCGCATGGTCTGTTGTTTGGGCCATGTGCTTGTGTTGTCTCGTCTTGTAACCCCGCCCCCTTGTTGTCCTTAGTCATGATTGCCTTGTTAGCGTCACCTGTTCCCCTCGTTAGTTTCTTGGTATTTAATCCCCTTGTGTTTGCTGTCTTGTGTCGGTTCATTGCTTAATTTTGCTGAATGTTGACGAATCTGTCTATGTTGCTATACCTTGCCATATCTTACCCGTGAGTACTTAGTGTAGAGTCTTGTCTTTGTGAACGTTTATTTGAAGAATTGTCAGTTTATTGTACAGTCATTGTCTAGTCTGCCATCCATTCTTTGTCCTAGTTGTGTTTTGCCCCCTCGTGTGTTTTTGTTTTCCTGTTTTGTTCCAATAAACCCCCTGTTCGTTGCACTCTGTCTGTTTTGGGTTCATCTCCGTGCACAATCATAACAGATTTATAGGAAAATAAAGCAGTATTTTCAAGTGCTCAAACAAAACAGATGGATGTTGTTTGGATTAGTATGGAAGCTTGTTTCCGCCACTAAATAATAATAGCGACTTTTTATCTCACAATTCTGACTTTTTTTTCTCACAATTGCAAGTTTACATCTCGCAATTCTCACTTTATTTCTCACAATTGCAAGATATAAAGTCAGAATTGCGTGATATAAAGTCGCAATTGCGTGTTATAAAGTCAGAATTGTGAGATATAAACTCGCAATTGCGAGTTATAAAGTCTAATTCTGTGGGGGAAAAAAGACAGACTTTTTTCCTCTCAGAATAGTTTATATTTCACAATTCTGACTTTATAACACGCAATTCTGACTTTATATCTCGCAATTCTGACTTTATAACATGCAATTGCGACTTTATATCACGCAATTCTGACTTTATATCTCACAATTCTGACTTTACAACACGCAATTGCGACTTTATATCACGCAATTCTGACTTTATATCTCGCAATTCTGACGTTATAACACGCAATTGCGACTTTATTTCACACAATTCTGACTTTATATCTCGCAATTCTGAGAAATAAAGTCAGAATTGTGAGATAAAAAAATCACAATTACCTTTTTTATTTTTCATTCTGTGGCGGAAACAAGCTTCCATAGATTAGTGATATTGGGCTATTTAAACAAAATTGACTAAAGCTTAGAAAGAGGTGCTATGTTCCTGCAGTCAACCATTTTTGGCAAATAAAATGTTTGTCTGAAAATATTTCTGGACTGTAGGTTTGTGTTTTGTGTGCCCTGTATGCAACATTAATGTCATTTGTCAGTCATATGCCTGTTTTAAGTGAAGAACTGCACTGTACTAACAGACGTTTTATACTTGTGCTTCATGAACGCACACACACACACACACACCTGGGTCTGGCTATTTTTAAACTACAGTAAATTACAATCAGACTATGACTCACCAAATTTGCTGAATACCTCACATTTTGATGTTAAGTAAACATAAGTTAGTCCAGCTTAAGAAAAACAATGTAAAAATCAATTACTAATACAATGCAACAGGAACACACACACACACACACACACACACACACACACACACACACACACACACACAAACAGGAACAAGCTACAAAAAAAACAAGCTTTTACATAGAAACACAGCAAGGAGCAAACAATCATGATTTAGACGAGTAATTTAGGGCTATGCTCTAATACCCAAGCACAAATCTGTTCACCAAATTCTAATTACACTTAGCTAATGTGTGTCGCATAAACAAACAATTCGTTGCCCTACTGTGCTCATTTTTCCTCTCGAGTCGGATAATAACAGAAAACAACTATCGATTTATTTGCCCAATAAAACAATAGCGTAGAGACAAAAGCAATACTTCCTGAAGTACGTAGAACTACCTGTGAAAAAAATCCTCTCCACAGAGATAAAAATGTCTGGGTCCCCTGCAAGAGAGTGTTGGAAAAAGATGTTCCTGCTCAATCAAAACATGATATGAAGGGGTTTGGAAGGCAGGAATGTAAAAGACTTTGATGCTTTTGAAGTTTCCCAAGAAAGTACTCTTATGACAGAATACAAACTGCACCAAAAATATATGTGGAGTAAAAAACTGACACATATACTTCTATGTCCAGCTTTGTACCAGTACAAATGTCATGCTTTGTCCGTGCAATTCAAATGTCACTCTTTATGCATTCATAAACATGGAGAGGTAATACAGCTCACCTTCATACACGAGAGGTTTGAAACGCATCAATTCGACATAACACTGCACACTATGAGTCGTATTATCATGGGCTCTGGCAAGTCATTAGCATAATATTTAGACTGGGATTAGACAGGGTACACCATCCCATGGAGGCTAATATGACAGAGCCTTTACATAACTATCCACTTCAGATGTGCTGGGGGCTTTTTTTTTTTTTTTTTACCCAAGGCAGAGGCAGCCATTTTAAGTTAATTCTTATCAAATCTGTCTGAAGTACCAGCCTACTAACTATCATTATGTAATAAAATCACCTGAAATATTAATGGGCTCGAAGGGGTACGAGCATGTGAAAGTGTGTGTATTTTCTTTGACAAGAATTGATATTGTTGAATATCAAGCTGCATCAAAGATCCTGCAAAAAGTCTTGTGTAGAAAACGGTTTGTATGCTAACCTTTGAGACTGTTTATTCATTCTTCTCATAGGTAGTCTGCCCTTAGTGGCTTATCATCAATTCAACCAGCTAGTCATGGGGCTGGGCAGTCCAGAATCTTAACATGGAAATCCAAATGCACTATTCTAAAACCTTGCTCCCTACATAGAAAGCTGAGATCTAAAACCTCATGTGATTAGGAAGAACATAGATGACTCAACAATTGATACATTACATACTGTATATTATAGTCATGTCTCAATATAATAGAAATATAATATAATAGTGAAAAATAAATCCAAGATGGGAGAAATTTTTGATTACCTGTCTACAAAATTCAAACTGATCTATGCATGTAAATGAAGGTGAGAAAGGACTAGCTTGACTCATGTTTATAATTTCAAGCTTAAGCTTAAATAAACGATTCTCTTAAACTGGACGTCTATGCAGCTATAACAGGACACTAGGGATGCACCGATACCACTTTTTAAGGATCGAGTACGAGTACCGATATTTTTTTCCTGGTACTCGCCGATACCGATGCCTGTTGTACTGGGGGGGGGGGGGTCTCGTTTTATGTGGCAATTTTCTAAGAACAACACAATGAGACTAATGAACATATCAGCATCTTTATTTTCAACAACTTAAATAAACTTATGTTTAAAAATAAATCATTCTTATGTGCTTATCACAAATTTTCAAAGCCCAAATTTCACAGTGTCCAATAATCTCCAAAGGGCAAAACCAAGGACATAATGAATGTAATTTTTACCTGCCTGTCACAAAGTTGTCAAAGTGCTAAAGAAATCACAGACAACAAGACAATCAAAGTTGTCCAAAAGTGACAAAGAAATCACAGAACAAATGTTTATAACATAACACTGAGTAACAATGTAATCACAGCCGAAAGCATGGTCCGAAATTAACTTTTTGGCTCACCTGCCACGGGGACTGGTAGATGAAAAAATCCACCAGCCAAGCATATTTTTTACCGGCCAAAATAATAAACAGCCTTTTTGTGTCACATATACATTCATTTATAGGCTATATTAAAACATTTTTGTCATATTTCTGGTCTATTATTTTCCATTTTTACTTTTATTTACACACATATTACACAATTTACACACATTAAAATAATATTTTTGTGGTGGTGCCTATATGAACATTTACATTTTTTACATTTACATTTATTCATTTAGCTGACGCTTTTATCCAAAGCGACTTACAATTGCTATATTTCAGAGGTCGCACACCTCTGGAGCAACTAGGGGTTAAGTGTCTTGCTCAGGGACACATTGGTGTCTCACAGTGGATTCGAACCCGGGTCTCTCACACCAAAGGCATGTGTCTTATCCACTGCGCCATCACCACCCCGAATTAGCCATCACCACCCTGAACATAGTTCTGTACAAATTAAATGTATTCATTGTATATTTAATAAAATATATGCAATAATAATATATTATAATTATTTCAAAAAAATATTTAGTTTTACTCTGCCTATTTTTTTTTTACTCCATTTACTCTGACTGATCCGATCAGTAACTGAAGGACTGGAAATATCAGTTTTAAAATAAAATTAAAATGAATCGGTTCAAATGAGTCATTAGTTCGCGAATTGGACGTGTCAATGTCATTATCGGATGTGTTCGCGTTGTGTGATTATCCTGGCAGCTAGGACATCCCACAAGATTTGTGTCAACACAGAAAACATTTAATCACTGGATAGGTTTTTCCGTTTATTTAAAGTGTGGTTTATGTCAGCTGAATGTGCAGAACGCTTCAGAGAAGATAAGGTATTTTAGCACAATTCACACCCAGCGGTAATTCAGGAAAAAATATATCCGAATGCTCCACATGAAACTATGGTCTTCCGACCTTTTACCATCGTGTCGATTTATTTTGATTAATATGTGACAACGAGAGAGAGCAAGACAGCACTAAGAGAAAGTGCGCGCGCGACCTCTCTCTGCTCGTGCTTCAGTTGCGCCCTGTCACACGCACTACTGTCGTCTACATTACTCGCAGATCAAATAAGACTATGGCGGGACAAAAAATTCGCTTTGGAGCAGGAGCATCGATAAGAGGACTCGTTAATGTTAACTCGTTACATTACTATTTTGGTATGAACATTCACCCGCCAGTGGGGCGGATAGCCTTTTGAGATTTACTTGCCAAACAGAAAATCTACCCGCATTTGGCGCTTGGCGGGTGTTAATTTCGGACCCTGGCCGAAAGTGTAAAGTGAAATATTAGACTGTACTATTAAATCTAGCAACACTATAACTGCAGGAAGAGTGTTCATAAGAATTAAGAAATATAAGCTAAGGATATACGTGAGGTCACATGTCACGTGGTATCGGGGTATTTTTATGAGTACGAGTACAAGTACATGAGCTTGGTATCGGGCCCGATACCGATACTGGTATCGGTATCGGTGCATCCCTACAGGACACTCTTGATCTTATAGAATGATCGTTTTCTGGAGCAAATAAAAAAAGAGAAAGAATGTTGTTCCTGTCTCTTTTACTCAGATGAATTTATAAAATAGCACAATTCAATAGACAATCAACCTTTAATTTCAGCCATTATTAGTCCATTTCCTTTTTTGTGGGAGCAGGTGGAATGTTTTTTTATGATGTATGATTGATTGATTCACAAAGCTCCACTAATTAAAACAAATGTTTTTGTGGTTAAGGACACTGCTATGCTTTTAAGTGTCTCCGTATTGATCTCAAGGAATAGACTTTTGAAGAGTGTCCCTGAAAAGCAGATCCAAAGCAAATGCGAGTCTAAAATCAGTAATTATGGTTTGATTGCGCAACAATGTAATATAAAACCCAGAGATTGTCCATGGAAGCCGAATATGCAATATCTGATAAAGGTCTTCTTGAGCATGTCTACATAAAGTCATAACAGCTATATTTTCAGTAAGCGAGGCATGGTAAATACCTGTGAGAAATTTCAAGCCTAATCTAATCGATAAAATATTATCCACCGAGGGAACACATGTAGCCATATTGCTGAATCGCTGCCGCTGACTGCGTCAGCATAAATCGACACATCCATCGACCTTTGGGCTCGTCGCTCATCATGTTGACTTCTGGGAGCGGTGAGAAACACAAGAGGCCTACCTGGCGATGTTCAAATCAGAGCATTCTAGGAGGTAGATGACTAAACGACTATTTACCAACCGCTCCTGTCTTAAAGTAGTGTCTTTTATATATTTTACCCCAAAAACAAATTTATGTTTCATCTTTTACTAACCCTCGCGTTGTTCCAAGCCTTCATGGAATTCAAAAGAAGGAATTGCAACAACATGAGGGTAAGTAAATGATGAAAGAATTTTCCATTTTTTCACTTTAAAAGCATGAAATAGACACACTACACTGCCAAATAAAAGCAAGATACCCCAAAATGCACTACCATTCAACAATTTGGGGTCAGTGTTTTGTTTTGGTAAGAAATTAATTAAAAGTGCGTACATTGATCAAAGGTGAAAGTAAAGTCATTTATAATGTTACAAAAGATTTACATTTTAAATAAATGCTGTTCTCTGGACTCGCTCATCATGTTGACTTCTGGGAGCAGTGAGAAATCACAACAGGCCGACATGGCGACGTTTAAATAAGAATGCTCTAAAAAGTAGCATCGTCACAATTGCTGAAGTAGAACTGTGATTCTTTGGCGGTTTAGTGGGTAGTTTCAGCAGGGGTACTTCTGAGGCCATGGTGTGACATGGTGTGCCTCTGTCATTTAAAATTTGTTTTGCATGCTGAATCTCAAACCAGCGGCAGAATGTTTGTCATCCTCTAACAGTTGGGGTGAGCTGCCTCATCCCGAGAAAAAAAAAAAAAGTATTGTAAATTTCAAGCAGAAAAGAGGTGAGAGAGAGAGAGTTCTGCCTCTTATCTTCAGAAGGACAGATAAGAGCTCATTTCTCACTGCAGAATAGAAACAAGCTCTCTCGCAAGAGAATGACACCATTAGCATCCCATAATGCCTCGCTCTATTCTGCACATTCACATTTTGTGTGCGGGCGTAACGCTGTCTGCTCTGGCCGTTTCTGCACTTCACGCATGGATCTGTTCATCTTCATCACATGCGATTGCCACCACTGCCACAGAGCTGGAGTTAGCAGATAATTTCAGAGGTGAAGTGTGAATATGAGCCACCTCATGGCTGGTAATGCCAGGGTTTCGATAACCTCTTAGGGTGATGATGTGACACTTTGCTGTAGTGCAAGGCAGTAGAAAGTCAACGCAAAGATCACCACAAGCAAGGTGTCTTCATAAGCTTGCCATTTACCACCTGATCCTGTCTTAAAGTAGTGCCTTAAAGCAAAGATTTTAGTACATATTTTACCAGTGACATATTTGTTTTTTAAAAAAGCACTTAAAGGGAAAGTTAAAAAATTCTGTCATCATTTACTCACCCTAATGTTGTTCAAAACCTGTATGACTTTCATGCTACTTTGGAACACTAAAGAAGGAAGTCACATGGGTTTGGAAAAACATGAAGATGAGTGAATGATGAAAATAATGAAATTAAAATATTAATTTCATATTATTAACAGATTAGAATGATTTCTGAAGGATCATCTGACACTAAAGTAATGTCTGCTGAAAATTCAGCTGTGCCATCACAGAAATAAAGACAATTTTAAAATGTATTAAAATAGAAAACCGTTAGGCTATTTTAAATTGTAATAACAATTCACAATATTACTGTTTTTACTTTATTAAATGAATACAGCCTGGGTAAGCATAACAGACATTTCCAAATCATTAAAAGATCTTACTAAGCCCAAACCTTATAAAATCTGTATTTCTGATACATATAAAATTAGTCACTAAATATTAATGTATTTATTTTGTCGTGGCGCCAATAAAAATTCTGACAGTGCAAAGCAAGTACAAAATCTGAACAACTGGTCTTATAGGGCAATCTGTTTACACTTAAAGACACACCATCCAAGCAATTACCATATTGTCAATGCTGACCTGCAATTCTATTGAGTTCACCTCACTGAAACCATGTTCACAGGATTACCACCTGTGTCTAGCAATTAATTTTAGCAGTTATGCCTTTCCTTGCCAGGACGCTCCACTGGGACTTTATGGGATGCATCACTATACTAACATATTGCAAGCAGGGTCATATCGATGGAGCCCTGCCTCAGGCAATTTGTAAACAGTACTTCACAAGTAGTTTGTGGTTCACCCGACATAAACAAAATGCTGACGATGCAAAGCAGCACCTGTCATGCAAATAGCCAAAGCATGACAGCCCCCACAGGCTTATTAACCACATAAACAGCATCATCACGACAGTCGTCTTAAGTCAAAGTCTTAAGTAATAAGACATTTGCTGGGGGAAAAAGCAGTTGAAAGTGGGAGTATGTTTTTTTTTTTTCCATATATATATATATATATATATATATATATATATATATATATATATATATATATATATATACAGTAGTCAACATTTGAAGTGGATCAAAACTTTTTTGATCCACTTCAAATGTTGACTACTATATATATATACACTGCCGGTCAAAAGTTTGGGGTCGGTAAGATTTTTAATGTTTTTAAAAAGTCTCTTCTGCTCACCAAGGTTGCATTTATTTGATTAAAAATACAAAACAAACCCAGTAATATTGTGAAATATTATTTCAATGTAAAACAGCTGTTTTCTATGTGATTATATAGTAAAGTGTAATTTATTCCTGTAATCAAACTGAATTTTCAGCATCATTACTCCAGTCTTCAGTGTCACATGATCCTTCAGAAATCATTCTAATATGATGATTTGATGCTCAAGAAAAATTTATCATTATTATCAATATTGAAAACAGTTATTTACATTTTTATTTCAGGATTCTTTGATGAATAGAAAGTTCGAAAGAACAGCATTTATCTGAAATCGAATATTTTGTAACATTAAACACTACCGTTCAAAACTTTGGGGTCAGTAAGAATTTATTTTTTATTTTTTGGGGGAAATAAATAAAATAAGTCAATACTTTTGTTCATCAAGGAGGAATCAAATTGATCAAAAGTGACAGTAAAGTCATTTATAATGTTACAAAAGATTCTAGTTCAAATAAATGCTGTTGTTTTGTTCATCAAAACATGAAAGTTCATCAAAGAATACAAAAAAAATGGTATACAACTGTTTTCAACATTGATAATAATCATAAATGTTTCTTGAATATGTTTCTTTAATACATTCATTTATATTCATAATTATATATAATTAGTGTTGTCAAATCGATGAATCGCGATTAATTACATCTAACATAAACGTTTTTGTATATATATATATATATATATATATAATGTGTGTGTGTGTGTGTACACTACTGAGCAAGCAGTAGGGTACATTAATAGACTGAAAATAGCAGATGTCTCAACTTTAGCAGGTCTGTTGGTTCCTATCAATAGTATTCAATTGATTTTACTCACAAACACACACAAATGTCTGATAATGAAGCTGTCTAATGAGAGAAAAAGTTTCTGCTAAGGCAAACTCCATTCAGGGCTTCCAGTCTATTCTGTTTTGTTTGAAAGAAACCACACTGAGGTGTACCACAGCCGCCCCCATGGAAATGAAGAACAAGACATGTACAAATGTTCAATAAAGTAACATTTTCTCTTTGTGTGTGCTAAACTAAAGCAGAATTAAGGCTGGGAGACTGTAAGGTTGTGACACAGCACGCTGGGGACTGCTGAAAGGAGTGAGGAGCTCCAGGCCATATATCAAAGATCAGTCTGTACTCTACGCTGGGCAGATCCTGTGTGAATGGAATACAATCACACTTAAATGGATTGAAACTACTGAGCTCAGTCCTTCTGTACAACCCACCTATAATGACACTTGCACATATTCTTTACCCTTATGCAGAACAACAATACAGCGAAAAAAGTATTTTTCTTATTGAGTATTTTTTATGTTCTCCAGTAAAAATATTTAAACACCATTAAAACAAGATACTTATTTTAGATAAGCAAAATTGTATAAAATAAAATCAGTTTGTTATATCTCTAGTTGGAAACAAAAATTACACTGTAAAAAGTGATCAGTTGACAACTCAAAAAGTGAGGAAACCCATTGCCTTAAAATTATGAAGTAAAAAAACTTAATGCGTAATTTAAAAAAATAAGTTATGTGTTCACATAACTTATTTTTTTTTTCAATTACGCATGAAGTTTATTAATTAATTTTAAGGCAACTGGGTTTCCTCACTTTTTTTTTAAGTTAAGTCAACGGATCACTTATTACAGTGTAGGTCACCAAACAGGTCTCCTGATAATTAGAACAATAATATTGTTAAATTAATATCTGTAGCTGTTTTCCTATAGACAAACAGACTTTCTTTTGTTAATTGAAGCAGGATATGGTTATGTCAGAGGTTATTCTGCTTTACCTGAGATAAATTATAATTAATCCATGAATAGTAAAAGTGCTGTAAGTAAACTCACAATTGACAATTACTGATGCATGCAAACACATTCGTAAAATAATTACAAAGTGAAAAAAGTAAATGAAAATATGTCTATGATTAAAAGAGTTTTGTAAATACAATTATCAGTTCAACTGAAATATTCATTTGAACTAATGATTCGATAAACAATAATGAATTTGACTGTAATGCTGGACTAAAGCCAATCTATTTAATATTTAATCTTCATACACAGCATATGGCTTCAGAGAGGTGAACGTGTGTGCTATTTTAATAAAGCTTTGTGAACAAAGTCAATTAGTTTATAAAAAAGAAAAGATTAAAAACAATTATAAATTGAGATTGAACATTTGTGAGTACAACCGCACCAAAGTCAAAGATTCATCACTTAAAAGTATTCACTGTGTTCACTAATTAGTTTTTGAAGTTCCCAGAAAGACCATGTTTGAGCTTACAGCAAGCATTACCACTATTCATAATTATTTTTTAGAAATGTAATTACCTGGGGGAAACGTTTATTATTATTATTTATATAAAACAAAGACAGCTCTGTATTCACTGCCTTGCTGTTTGTAATAGTCCAGATCTAAATCATGTTGTATAATGTTTCCAAGACACAAAATTCTGCAAACTGTAACTTAAAGTAAACACACACAAAGAAAATAAACAGATGGATATAGCATGTATTGTGTTAATATATACTATCATCATAATCTATACCACTTCACAGTTTATAGTCTTATGAGTTATATTAAAAGTTTTCTTATTTGTATTACAAGTTTATTTATACTATATAATAATAATGTTTTTGCCTGAAGCAAGTAATGAATGGCAATGTTTGATGCAGAAAAATATCTAAAAAGTAATACTATTTACCAAATTAGAAAAATCTTATTCAAAACAGAATACATTAATTATGGTTATAGAGATTATAAAGAGAATGATGCAAAATGAACAGAGCAAAATGAAGAAGAACAAAAAGTGCCTTGTTGAAATTTAGATATTGTCCTGATGTAATCCTGCTTGTTCACACACATTTGCATATGTACTGAAAGAAAAGTGCTCGCATCCATATGATGTTTAAATCAGTAAAGATCTGAAATGACACTTAATGGAGTGTACTTTCTTCCTTACTAGCACGTTAAAATTAAAGCTGGGTACACACTATCATCCCCTTCAGCAATATCTAGGGCAACTGTGAATAACTTCCTCCTCATCCTATTAAAACATTGACAGAGTGTGGACTGACTCAACCTTCTCCAACAACATGCCTCCCAGGGAGAGCGAAGGAGTGAGCGAGTGAGAGACCAACAAGCAGAGGAGGAGGAGACCGGAACGATAGCGAATGCCTCTCCTTTATATTTCAAGCAGTTGTCCTTTATATTTAAAGTAGTTTTGAAGTTGATGCAGCCCTTAAGTCTTGCCCTAAAACAGTGTTATGAAGCAACAGAACGGGAAAGTCCAAAAGACTTGTGGGATCCTGACCCCGGATCCTTGTATCCTCTCTTTTTTCTGCAGCATGAGGCCGGAGGCGGTGGGCTTCAGGGACACATTGATTCAGTCATGAGGAAATGTTCTGTAGATGGGATTAGCCCACATCATAAAGCCTGTATGATGTAGTCCCTACTTCCTGCCAGCAGATAATGATGTGGCCATTTTGAATATTTCAGGCTGTGGTTTGCTAAGTGCTTTTTCTCAGGGGAATGCTGTCGTGCACTTTTGCTGTCTAACTGTGGCGTCATGCTCCATCTCTCCCTGGAGGGAGCACCTGGAAGGAACACTGATCCTGATGCCAAGATACATTTTAATTACCCTTACTACAGGGATGGACGTGAAGGGGTAATTTATAGTGGAACATACTGTATGATTGTGAATGTTTTTTCTTTTTTTTCTTCTCTCCTCTCATAAATGACAGATGACAAATATGATGAGTATTGAGAATGTTATTATTATTCTGTCATTATTTACACATCCTCACGATGTTCCAAACCAAACTTACGGAACTACTTTTATGGTGAGTTTCCATTCTTTTTTAAGCTTTACAAGCCAAGACCTCATTGACTTTATATCATCATATTGAAAAAAGGTGGCCAGGATATTCTGCAGAAATTCAACAGAAGAAAGGAAGTCATACTGGTTTGGAAAGATCTTTTAAAAATCTAGTTTAAAACACATGTGGCAAGCTTTATATTCAAGGTTTCAAGGTGTGTACTCTTTATATTCAAGGTTTCATACTGTTTTCAAAAACTTTGATTTCTTTAAAAACATACCCGATCTCTGATGAATGTTTTCAGAATCTTATTGAATCTATGCCACAAAGAATAAAGACAGTTCTAAAGGCAAAATGAGGTCAAACTGGCTACTAGCAAAGTGTACCTAGTAAAGTAGGTCCAGTTTTTTTTTTCTGAACAGGTATCAACAGGTATCTTTTATCAGGGAGCAGCAGAAACAGTCTATGTAGTAGTCAGAGGTCATGATCACTACTATATAAGTCGACCAACGTTACTTATAGTAGCTTAGGTTTGGTCATGTCATGGTTTCCCACGTAAGATTACATTAAACAGAGTAAAAAAAACAATTTATACTTTATACTTACGCTGTTGCTGTGTAGCGCGCGTACACTTCGGCGTACCCTGACGTGCACCTCTCCAAAAATGTAACGTCAATTCTACGTGTACCGCAAGCGCTGTGATTGCTACAACCGCTCCCCGGGTTTCACATGCTCCCTCTGCATGTGTAATTGCGCGTCAACGCGGACAACGGCGCAGAGATATAAATGAAAACCAACGCGTAGTCTATAGCGTATTGTCTTCGGCGTAAGTCCGACGCAGAAGTATAAATCAGCCAAGAGTGAGGTGTAGTGGTCGAGCACAAGGTGCAGCGACAAGCGGGTGCGTTCCTGTGAAACTGTTGCGGTCATGCTCGCCTCAAGCACGCGCCCGCGCCCGCTCGTTGCCGAAGTTGAATTGTCTATAACTTTTTATAAAGGACGCGCAGCACAAATCATTAGAAGAGAGACTGATCCTCAGCTCGCTGTTAGTGAGTTTCCAGAATCTAAATAGTTATTATCTATAGGTTTTATAGGTAATATCCATAGAGCGCCTGTCATTCACTCGCGGAGGGCAACCCTTTAACTGTTCACCAGAGAGAACCTGCCTCTCTCCACTGCTTGTTTGGGTGGGTTATTTGCTGGCTGACCAACATCCCACCCCTCCTGTGATCATGGTTTGACTGTAGGCCTATGTGTATTCAGAGCCAGTGAGCAACGGACTTTCAAAATAATAATAATAATAAAAAAACTGCGTTAACGTGCGATAAAAAAATTGTCGGCATTAATTAATAAATGCGTTAACGCGATAATAACGCGTTAACTTGCCCAGCCCTATTATAAATATACATGCAGTGAAGATAATCATTGTACACGTTGCCTACGCCACATTTGTGTGGTTATTAAAATGTTTACGATATTTTTCCTGCAAGTTGCGAGGTGGGGCCTCCATTGATCGGACTTGTTTGTTCAGCACATCACACAGACACTCGATTGGATTGAGATCTGTGGAATTTGGAGGCCAAGTCAACACCTCAAACCAGTTGTGCTCCTTAAACCATTCCTAAACCATTTTTGCTTTGTGGCAGGGCGCATTATCCTGCTTAAAGGAACACTATGCAAGAATTTTACCTTAATATAACAGCTTCAAATTCATTTCGGTGGTAAACAAACTCATATTAGGGCGAATCATCCTGGTAGTAAAGCTTGGGGGGGACGCCGCTGGAAAAACCAGCAATGCAAGTTTGAGAGGAGCGCCCCCGACAAATCTTGCGAGAATCACGAAATGCTTTACGGCAACGACGTCACACACATCCATAGATCAACAACAACATATGAAGCACGAAGACACTTGCGCGCATTTCAGACGTGATACTCGAGTCGAAGATGGAAAAAGTAAAGAAAACGCGGTCGGAAGAGACTAGGAAAAGGAAAAGAGAATCTGACCGCGTGAGGAACCGGACAAGAGTCCCACTCGGTCAGTCATTTACTCGTTGGCGCGAGCTAAAAAGCAGCACTGGATGCAACAGCAATGCTGACCTGGCGATCTTGTTGATGGACTAGTAAGTAAATATCTTATTTGTAAACTTGTTTGCATTCTATATTGTATGTTGTTGCGCTTGCTTGTAGTATGTCATTTTTTACAATGCATTCATCCATTGTTGATAATTAGACCAGTCCAATAATTTATCATGAGATTATCATGAGAACAGTTGTCAATATCTCACATAATTATCAGGACACAAATAAGCCTAGAGGTTGTAAAAAGTGTAAACGAGCACAATTTGCAAACTATTATGATAAATTGCTATAATCATGTCTAATGACATCACAACGGCGAATGTTATGAAATAATGCGACGTACATTTAACTTTATTGATGTCATCTGGCATTTTGTAATGTTTACATTACAATCAAAAACACATAATTATTATTATTATTATTTACTTGTGATTTAGTAGCAATCATGTAAAAACGTTATAAGCCAGCAAACGCGGTAGGCTACTTTATTATTATAAAGTAGTCTAACACTTGACATATAGTTATTATTATCCTTTTACCATCATCAGTAGTTCAGTAGACTATGCAGTAGCCTAATATTTGTATGAAATCGTGAAACATTACCTGGTCAATATCTTCTGAGTCTATCTGTGCCTGTTGCATGCCTGACGCTTCTATCCTACCGAACAGGTACCAGTGTGGGGGGTGGGGTGGGGTGGGGGTATTTACGACAGTGCAAGTATTCCACAGCGACTCTAGGGGTCGCTGTTTGACAAAAACAGAATTCCTGCATAGTGTGCCTTTAAAGAGGCCACAGCCACCAGGGAATACCGTTTTCATGAAAGGGTGTACATGGTCTGCAACATTGCTTAGGTAGGTGGTACATGTCAAAATAACATCCGCATGGATGGCAGGACCCAAGGTTTCCCAGCAGAACATTGCCCAAAGCGTCACACTGCCTCTGCCGGCTTGCCTTCTTCCCATAGTGCATCCTGGTGCCATGTGTTCCCCAGGTAAGTGACGCACATGCACCCGGCCATCCCTGTGATGTAAAAGAAAAGGTGATTCATCAGACCAAGCCAACTTCTTCCATTGCTCCGTGGTCCAGTTCTGATGCTCACGTGCCCACTGTTGGTGCTTTCGGTGGTGGACAGGAGTCAGTATGTCCCTGCAACAAACTGCCATGCACTGTGTATTCTGACACCTTTCTATTAGAACCAGCATTAACTTCTTGAGCAATTTGAGCTACACGGACCACACAAGCCAGCCTTCGCTCCCCACGTGCATCCATGAGCCTTGGCCACCCATAACACTGTCGCCGGTTCTGTTCCTTCCTTGGACCACTTTTGATAGATACTGACCACTGCAAACTGGGAACACCCCACAAGAGCTGCAGTTTTGGAGATGCTCTGACCCAGTCGTCTAGCAATCACAATTTGGCCCCTCCCAAACTTGCTCAAATCCTTACGCTTGCCCATTTTCCCTGCTTCTAACACATCAACTTTGAGGACAAAATATTCACTTGTTGCCTAATATATCCCACCCACTAACATGTGCAGGTTTAGAGACATGTTATTCAGGTTATTCACTTCGCCTGTCAGGGGTCATAATGTTATGCCTGATCGTTTTTATATTTATATATATTTACTACTCATGTGGTATGGTCAAGGTAATCATATATTTACATTTTGATATTGTATTTGATTATAATAGGTTATAGACGATATAATAGGTTTTAAAATATACTGTATTTTCAAGTTAACATTTTTGGGGAGTTGCACCACATAAATAAATAAAAATATTTCAAATTAACTAATATTTAAAAAGACTTACCGATCTTGACGCAATCTGTCCTCTTTATGACAGTGGATTGATAGACAAAAGCTTTTTTTAAATATAATTTTAACAAAACTGCTTCCCAAAAATATCAATGAATTTTAAATTCTGAAATTAAAAAAACACTCATCACAGAAGAGGTGCATTCAAGTCACTCGAAGGACACATGATTCCTGCCTTTTTTCCCAGCACAGACAACAGCCTTGGGCATTACACTGAAGGTAAGCGAACAGCCATGTTTCTCTTTTATGAATCTTTCTGACATTTGGGACCTTTCACGTCAGTTTCAGAGTCGGCATTGAATCAACAGTATTCTTAGCTTTTTTGATGAAAACACTTGTCGCTTTCGCACCTTTGCTTGACCTTTAGAAAAGTAGACGGCACCTGTGGCACACACTAGCTTTTTTTCTGACGGCTTCATCAGCACCTGGTAATTACCAGCAGGCAGCAGAGGAGCCTGCAGTGATCAAAGCCTCAGACACAGAAGAAAGAAGGGGAAAAGGAGGGAGAGTGAGAGAAACAACTGGCAAGTCCAGGCGCTGAGGTATGGAGAGGTGAGGACACTATGGAATGGTTGTGTTAATCCGGCTGGAGCAGGAACATGGGAATGCGCTGATCCACAGAGGCATGGAAAGTCTAAACGGCACTGTCTGCGGTAATCCTCTGGTTTACATGCTGTAATTCTATTGGAAGACTGCAGGAGGGCACACTGGGTGTCTGACCTAGAACCTGCAACCACAGCCTTCAATACACCCTCACTGCGAATTCATTTGTTACTGCATTATGTTAGAGATGCAACATTACTGTAACAATCAGACTAATGAAGATCTTTTAACATGAAATCAACATGCTGGTGCTTAAGAAGCATTTCTTGTTATCATCATCAAAGTTGAAAACAGTTGCCTTTGGCGTAATCACAGCCATGCTGATAAAGAGCCATATCACACTTCTGCTTGTGTGATATTGCTCATATATGTACACATGTGTTTCTATCATCCTTCTGTAGAAAACAAAATGCTGTTTATCCCTGTATTTTCTATCAAAGTCTCTTGTTCTTGGCAAAGTTCTTGGCGAAACAGCATCATAAATAAATAACGATCACAGGGGTTCTCTGTACTTTTCAAAATCCTTTTTAAAATCACCCAAAATGGATGTTTCGCTCACTACAGGTCTAAGATGTTTCCCAGTGCCACAACAGATATTTGTTCCAGTGAAGTCGCAGCGATGACGTGCAGCTCTGCTTTGAGGACTACACTTCTCTATACTGAGGGACATTCATTCTGTGGGAGAGCAAGAGATGTTTATCTCCACGACTATTCACAGCGTGCAGCCACAATACAAACACTAAATACACAGCCATAAATAAATAATGAAGAAAAAGGAATGACGTTAGATTTCTCTTTTAAATCTGCAGTAGGGAGTTTTGAGAAAATGTTGACTTAGCCTGAAAATTTGAACAAGCATAACTTACAGGTCCAACCCCCTTGCTCTCTGCTGCACTACGGCTCTCCCTCCACAGCTCCTCCCCCACAGCGGAGCCTGCCGTGAACGCGCAGGCTAGTAAGCAGGACCACCGATGACGGCGGATTATAAACAGTTATGGAACATTCACTAATAGGGACGAAACATCAACAATATGCTTTACATTGACTATGGCCTGCCCATACTTTGACTACAAACTTGGTCCTCAAATCATTATGTATTTTGCAATACATGTAACTTTATAACGTTGCACTCTTTCTATAAGTTATAAATAGCTAGTAAGATAACGTTAAAGGATTAGTTCACTTTTAAAAAAACTTTTGCTGATAATTTACTCACCCCCATGTCATCCAAGATGTCCATGTCCCTCTTTCTTCAGTCGAAAAGAAATTAAGGTTTTTGATGAAAACATTCCAGGATTTTTCTCCATATAATGGACTTCAATGGGACACAAACGGTTCAAGGACCAAATGACAGTTTCAGTGCAGCTTCAAAGGGCTTTAAACGATACCAGACGATGAATAAGGGTCTTATCTAGCGAAACGATCGGTCATTTAAAAAATAAAAAAACTTTAAGTTTTATAAGCACAAATGCACGTTCGTGACTCTCCTGTTCGAACTCGTTCATCAAAATGAACAAATCTTTTTTCGAGTCATTTCGTTCGTTGAATGAACGAAATGACTCCGAAAAAGACTCGTTCAAAATGAACAAATCTTTTTTCGAGTCTTTTCGTTCGTTGAATGAACGAAATAATTCGAAAAAAGATTCGTTCATTTGGATGAACGAGTTTGAACAGGAAAGCGCGCTCGCGCTGTGCAAGAGAGGGGTGATCAGCGCGTACACGAGCGGGATTGACACAGCTAAGACATTCCTCCTGGCTCTGATTGGTTGTTTCTGACCGGGAGGGGTGTATTTCTGCAAATGGCAATAGGACCACTGGGAGGAGCCAGAGGAGCTTGATTTTTTCACAGATTATCTGTCTCATATTCTACTGTCAGGACATAATGACAGTTTTAACAAATATTTGTTTACAAAAGTTACCTACTGCAGCTTTAAACATTGCACAAGAATATGCAAAGAGAACAATATCACATTAGAGAGAAAAGTGTTACGGAGAAGACATACAAAGCACAATCACAGTCTGGAAAAAATGTGTAATGGAAAAATCGCTTATTTGGATTTCCATATGAACATTTCAATAACAAAAATAAAATATCACAAACAAAAACTGTTCTTTTTTTTTCTGTATGGCATTTTGGTGGAAACGCCCATAAACCTTGCAATGTATTGTAGTGGTATTCGCAAAAAAAGAACCACCACGCCTTAAGGTTGCGAACACATTAGCTAAAAATTTCGCACTCACACAAAATTCCTGCATGGATTCCAATTTAAATTACTTTTTTCGTCTACAAGAATTCTCACAACAACTGTAACTGTGACAACACCTTTGGATACAAGAAAATATCCATTAAATAACATACAAAAATGGGTAAAAAATATTTTTTCTGCTGTAAGTAAACCATTACCCCATTAGATATGCAATAATCGAGTGCTTCAAGAAAAAAACGATTATGCTGGCAGCTCAAGTAAAAGACCTCAAAATAGGTTTAACCTGACATTGTATTAATATCATAACCCACATTCATTAATACAATAGGATTTTGATCTGAAAGTTCAAAAACTCTTCTAGCCAAATTCTACATCTGGACAAGAGAAACTTTAGCTTAATAGAATAAGTGCATTTTCGTCTTTGGACAAAAAGTAATAGTTCTCAGTAAAAGCCTACAAAGTGGAAGTGAGGACTAGTGTGGAAATAAATATGGGACTGCAGCGAACAAAAGCGCTGCTATGCCTAGCTCTTTCCCATATCTATTCAATCACTTCATCCTTTAACAATATGATAATACAATCCGTGTCACACATGCGGAGGAAAATATCTTTTCTACTCTTGGAAAATTGAAGACGGGCTGCGGTTGAAAAGAGAAACTCAAGGCATTTAACACATTGGCAATCTACAGGGAGATGTCTAGACAAAATGTGCCAAAAAAAGAAAAAGAAAAAAAGAAGCATGTCTTTAAAGCAGCACAAATCAATGATAGCTTTGCTCGTTCGCACTCTCTCCATCTCCAATCATACAGGCCGAGACAGCTCCCCTCAAAGAACATTTGAATCTACCTAATGGAATGGAAAATTGGGGGAAATGGGGAGTCAGACCCGAGGGGATTTCTTTCCCCACTGTACAGTTATCACATATTTAACACAGGCGCTTCTACAACCTTGCCTTGCGAGTCGGCGAACACATTAATGCACATCACCCAGTCGAAAGGGTGCCATTTCCGAATATTAATATAACACACTCAAAGTCATGCTGTACAACTCTGGCCGTACCCTGAGGGCTGACTTTATCTAGTCACATAACCAATCGTTCTCAACAGTGAGCTACAAAGCATTTAAGACCTGAAACAAACTCTAAGTATGTGAATTGTGAACACATGCGCTTTTAGCTATGCAAGCTCAGTTTTATGACTGTGAAATGTGTCAATCCACAATTTATACGCAAGTACTGTGTGTTGCTCTCTTCATCTAAGGTCCATTTTCTTTCAGGGAATGAAGGAAAAGAATCATATTAAATGAAAAAGCTCACATGGTTTAGACCAGGGGCTTTCTAACCTGTCCTGAAGGACCTCCAGCATTGTTTGCACATTTTGTATGTTTCCCTCATCTAACACACCTCTGCAAGACTCTGCGGATAAGGGATACATACAAAATGAGCAGTGCTGGGGGACCTTCAGGGCAGGTTTGTCCTCTAAATAACATCTGAACTAATGGCTCACACATTTGAAGGTAACCTCAATCCATCAGATTAATCTGCCTGGAAAAAACTGACAAAGAACTGAAATATTTTCCACTGCAAGTAACTTCAACCACAGATGGTGATAGAGAACTGCAAATTATGTAGTGTACATTTAAAGAGGTACAACATTTGCATACTAATGCAAACACAACTGTTTAAAAGTTTAGGGTCAGTGTTTTTTTTTTTTTATTCAAATAAATGCTGTTCTCTGAACTTTATACTGTTCTTTGAACTTTATACTGTTAGTTATTAAGCAGCATAAATCATTTCAACATTGGTAATAATAATAAATGTTACTTGAGCACCAAATCAGCATTTTAGAATGACTTCTGAAGGAGTAATGGCTGCTGAAAATTCAGCTTGGCTTTTTATTTGAAAAATAATAATATTTAATACTAGAAAATAGTTATTTTAAGTTGTAATAATATTACACACAACAATACGGTTTTTACTATATTTTTGATCAAATAAATGCAGCCTTGTTGAGCATAAGAGAGACCTTCTTTCAAAAACATGAAAAAAAAAAAAAAAAATCTTACCTACCCCAAACTTATACCCCCTAAATGCTAATGATGTAGCAGATGTTAGAAATCACACATATAAGCTTTAACTACATTGGCGCTTGCTGATGGTCATGCATAGTTAATGAGCTGCTGATGGGATGTTAAGCTGGCTAGTAATAGACTTTCCTAACTCTCTAATCTCAGTGACGTCTATCTAACCTCTTCTTTTTCTCTGCAAATTTTCCCACCTCTTCCAGCTCAGTGGACCCTCACATTAGCGCAAACTCCATCGCATATTCCCTACAGACTGCCCGACCTGTGCGCTAATACGTTTTCAATGAAGGCAAAACAAAAGAATATTTTGTATCCAAGCACGGATGATTAGCCAAAATGGCTAATTCGAGCAATTACACCACAGTGAAGCTTTTAGATGTTTTGATATATAGAGAGGTAAGCTGAATGTAGCCAATGGATTTAATGATGTGGAAAACTAATTCTTGCATGGTGGTAAAACTAATTATGACAGATTGCTTTGAACCATCATAAGGGAGATATGTACACAGTACATCTACATATTGGTGTCTACAGAATAGGGTCCAAAATTTTTTGAAACCATATTGAAAATATAGGATTCAAAATCTGATTTATAGCTTGAAACAATAAAACATCTTGTGATTTTGAATAATTTAAAACACAGAAACATTACATTTTTCCTTTTTCAATTTAACCTGTCACTCAAAATGTTATGCAAATAATATAATTTGTATCAAATCAAAATCATTTTCACTATCCACCCTGTGAATCTCTGAGTAGAATATTGTGTCACTGGAAGGATATAAAACAGGATGTTGAAATATTGATATCACTCTTTACCCTGGAGTCAACTTCACACCGATTACCCCGGCAACAGATCTACATTAGAAACAAAAGCCATTAAATGCCTGTTCAAAAGGGACTGATAATGTTCAGGACAATTGACCATATGAAAAGAGAGCAAAGGTTGTCCAATCCCTTGTGACACTCTAAAACTGTGGAGTGAAAAACTACAAAGTTCTTTTAGAAAGACGCTCAAGTGTGTTAGCTGCGATTTTCAACAGGCTGGAAGAACATCCCCCTCACAGGAGGTAGCTGAGATAACTACTGCTAATGTGTTAGCAGGTGGTCACATTAAACAGGTTTTATTTCTGGTCAATGTCAACAAGTGTGGAAACACATATTGGCATGTCTGTAAACACAGCAGTTAATTGAAGAGATGTTTAAAACACAAGTGGCTTAAACATATGTACAGTACTTGTTAAGAACTGTCCTTCTGTGTATCTATACTATGTGTTTGAATATTATCAAGCCAGAGTAAATACAGATTGTTCACTGCAAAAGTAATGCATGAGAGTTTTTATAAAAGAAGAGGGACTAAAATGGCACAGATAAGTAAAATATTTTAACATCGCTAAAACAAGATAAATTTACTTAAGCCAAACTGAGACTTGAAAAAACAGAAAACTATAGATAGATAGATAGATACAGTAAGTTTTAATATTTTAGTTTTATATTGTTGCTTCAAGTGCTTTTCCAGCAGTAGTATGCAGAACCTAGTATAGAAAGTATTGGTTCTGAAACAATTATCCACTCTGATAAAAGAAACTTGCTTAATTTAATTACTTTGTACTTAAAAGATTTATTTCATCTTTTGGAAGTGCAGCACCAATCTTTTTTGTGTCAGAGACTATTATCTTTAATGAAATCTGACAATTTAATTTGTGCATGATGGCAGTAACGTTGCAGTGAGGTTCCAGTGGTTAAGAGGAAGTGGCATCATTTAAGGACTCTACCCTGATGTCTGATGGTTGACTGTTGACTTTGGCACACTGGAGTCCTCAAGGACAATCCTTCTGATTAACATCTCACTCTATCAGATCCAAGTCACTTCAGACACACGATCTACATTATGTCAACAAGTTTTGCTGTCTGATGATCTATACAATTCTTTAGTGCACATTAAAAACTTTGGACATGGGATTTTCAAAAGCATCAGCCGGAAAGAGATGAATACACCAGCCAACAACATTTACTTACTGTAGTTTAAACCCCGGGTCTAAAATTAAAACCGTGCTACACAAAAATGGATGAACTGAGAAAATATTTCAAAGTAAATATTTATTTCTAGTCATAAGACTCTTTATTATCTTTATTACTCTTTAAGACTCTATATTTTGGTGCTTTTTTATTGGTTCCTATACCATTTGAATCACTCAGCTATTTTTCCCTTGCCATTTACTCTAGATCACAAATATACAAACTTCTTATGAGAAAGTGTCCACTTCATTAGAAGATGCTCGAGTTGAAAGTTGTCTGTAGTAGATGGTTTGAATTGTGCACATCACCTACAATGGCATGGGTTAAAGGGACAGTTCACCCAAAAATGAAAATTGGAGTTATATTAAAAAATATCCAAGTTCTTTCAAGCTTTATAAAGGGAGTGAATGGAGGATGAGATTTTGAAATCCAAAAAAGTGCATCCATCCATCATAAAAGTAATCAATATGGCTCCAGGGGTTAATAAAGGCCTTCTGAAGCAAAATGATGGGTTTTTGTAAGAACAATTTTAAAACTTTAAAAACTAAAATAGCTAACTTCCGGCAGACGGCCCATGCAAGTTGACTTATGCCAATTTAGGAGTAGCGTAAGCTTTAAACAAAACAAATAGGGTTGGGGAACAAACTCGAGCTCATCTTCTCTTATATCGAAATCCTCCAACATTTCTCTTTAAAAATTCGTGACCGGTGTTTTGTTTTGCTTTATCCTCTGCGCTTCCTGTGACAAGTTCGTCAACACATCAGGTCAAAGGTTACTAAAAAACACTAAAAAGTTTTAAAAAAGGATAGTTTTATTACACAAACACATCGCTTGGCTTCAGAAGCCCTTTTTTTAAACTCCCGGAGCCGTGTGGAGCACTGTATGCACTTTTTTGGGCTTCAAAATCTCATCCTAAAATCATGTTTTCATTTTCATCAATTTTAATTTTGGGGTGAACTATCCCTTTAAGATCATTAAATTAATTTTCAAAAGTGTTATGTTGCAGTTTATAATAAAGTGATAGACTAACGTGCAAAAAAAAAAAAAAAATTCACTAACCAAAGATTTTTTTTTTTATTGTGCTAATTTTGGGGGCCCTGTTTACATCAATTCCAGTGGCCATATTCATACTGGTTAATGTTCTGATGCACTTGCAAATTATACTATATCTGCACTCTAAAACTATATTGCAGGAGAAAGTGGTGTTCAATTTAATTAGTTTTTCACTACTGCATAACAAATAACAAAACTGTAGATAAGAAAGCGAAAAATCTCAGATGTTTGCACCCTAAATATTAGGGTGTAACGATAAACAAACATGACGGTTCGGTATGTACCTCAGTATTGAAGTCATGGTTCGGTACAGCGGGGGGAGAAAACTAAACACAAAATTCCTTCTTTTTCCTTTTTTAAATTTTTTTTTTAACAAATGTGTTTATGTGTTTAAATAAATTACAATTTCTTAAGAATAAAAAAAAGTTATCTTACCTATACTGTAAAATGTTACACATTACTATAATATTAAAGGTTACAATTAACAACAGAGCCCAAATTATTAAATTTAGTTGCTATTTATTTTTAGATCTAATAATCAACACTCAAAAAAAAAAAAAAAAAAAAAAAAACATGTACTGTAAATTGCACAAAAGGCAGGTTTTGCAGTAACTTCTAAATCTAATTATAAAGTTAATTTTCTACTCCAATTCATTTTTTGAAATATAATCATTTAAACAGTGGCTGTCATAGCTTGTTTCAATGACAAATTTATTTAAACATACATTAAATAATCAAGACATTACTAACATGTTAAGTAAATATAATGAATAGGCTAATATAGTGCATATACAAAATGCTTCTCTCCAGAGATCATTTCTCCAACGAACTAACCTGCTGTTGACACTAAATGCCTGAGGTAAATGTAATGCTATGTGAGATATTATTCTCAAGCTGTTTTATTGATATCTTTCCGCAGTTGAAACTGGTTGAGAGATATAAACATAGAGCGATCGTCTCTTCTTCTGTACTTTACTGGTAGAAAACAGCGTTGCACAGCCACGCACGCCCCCTTCTAGTATTCGTCGTGCGACTGCATGCACAGAACCGTGACATCTGTACCGTACGGTTCGGGACGAATACATGTACCGTTACACTCCTACTAAATACTAAAAAGTGCTTATTTGCCAGTGTTTTTGTGTAACCACAAGGAATGTATAAATGACTTACTGATCAGCAACTGACACAAATCAAATATTTCATTTATTCTAGCTAAATAAACAAGTCCAAGTTATTTCTCCAGACGGGAGGAGATTGGGGTATCCCCATCCAGGAATGTGGCCTGATCTGCACATTATTCAGCTCCAAAGCTGCCGTTCTGTCATGAGCAATTGATCCACATTCCGCGGGGAAGACAGAGACCGATTAGGACCAATATTTGAATGAGCAAATATACATAAATATGACTAAAGTAATTAACGACAAACGAATGGAAAGAACAGATTAATTATCTTGCGGATCACTGGGGGACGACTCTTATGTTACTGCTGCTTAACTACCTCCTCACTCCACCAAAGCCGTGATGAACAGACTAGCAAACAACAGTAAAACTGATAAACAAAGTGTGCTGATGCACTGCGCCTCTCTGAGGGAGGCTGATGGAATTCATTAGGCTTCTGTGATTATCAATTAAAATCCAAAAGCTCTTTGAATTAAGACAATTGTGTTTCTGGAAGCGATATTGTGGGTCTGAGTGTGATGTCTCTTACCCGGCTGACTCCACGGCCACGGTCCTCTCCGTAGTTGGTGCCCAGGATCTCAAAGTGGATGTTGGGGTTGGAGCCATTGTCATTAAACTCCAGCAAGCTGGTCAGACCACTTACACCTCCCTTTAAAAAACAACAACAAAGTGATATATTACTTTTTTTTTTGACATGGCTTTATCATCTAATAAAAAATTTATACAAATGTCTTGTTAAATGCTATCACAAGCACTGTGTGTTACTTCCACACCACTAATGGTACCACAAAGAACTACAGAAATAATTAAGGCAGTAACACAGTCCTCCCATCAGCCAGGAAGTGCCGCTCTAAAGCCGTCAATATTGTCATGTCCGACCTAGTCAGACCACTCAAAGAAACTGAACAGAATGTGATTCTGTTTGGTGTCAACATTGAGGTTCCAATAATAATAATACTTTAATTTGTAATATTTAGTGACATTTGCTGATCATGCCCCTCTTGTCCCTGCCATTTCCTCTCCTGTTTCAACTTTCTCTATGAATAAAAATAGCAAAAGGGCCTCGCTCCTGTCCATTTTCCATCCTCTCTTCATTAGCACCAGTAATTTAAACTCTGCAGCATCATACCAGCAAAAATCCTCAGCCCTTCCTAAACTGCACCCACAACATGTCCGGCCCAGCGAAAAAAAACACATGAACAGATAGATAATTCTTGTAAATTCACTCTACCAATACCAGTGCTGACAGAAAAAAATTAGACAGCCAATTACAAAAGATGATGAGCGCTTTCCAAATGAGTTCACCAACTGCTGCTTTGTAAAGCCGATACACACAAACTTCCCCTAATTAAGCTGTAAAACAATGTTCCAGTCCAAACAGTCTCCCGGGAATTGAATACAAGGCCATTATGCAGCTGATGTACAGTAAAATAAGTGTACCATTTCATACATATACGTGTCTACGTACTGTAATATATATATATATATATATATATATATATATATATATTACCGTACTCTCAGACATCCCTTGGAAATGAGGTCATTAAAATCTAGGCAGATTTGAAGACGGCACGAGCCAGTGTGTTCTAGTGGTCACCCAGTCTGAATAAATCGCTCTATCTACTTTAATACGACTGTCACACAAGCAGCGGTGTGGAGGTGAGAGCCGGCCGAGAGGTGATATCTCTACTGCGGTATGGCAGGAAGGATCAGATACATGTGGATACAGGAGGAACAGTACATCCCTCAGGGGGTAAAGCCGTTCCCCAGCAAGCACTCAGTCACTAGCCCTGTAACATAGACTGTCATCTCACCCAAAGCAGTGTGCCATTTCTGTACATGTGCAGAAGACAGAGAGGAGAGTGTCACTGTATCACACTATCCCCCCTCTCCCCAACCGGAACAAAGATAGAGACTCATTACGGTCCTCAAAACCAAATAGTCATTTGGTTTCCAATGCAAATGAGTCCATGGTCAAACTCCCACTCGATCACATCTCTTTAATCAGATCAGGGCTCACAGTTAGGACCTTTTTGATGGCCTAGTCATGTTTTACTTTGTACTGCCAACATTTTCACAGGTCTTTTGACTTTTAACAATGCATTTAAGTATATGAATGCTATACCATTAAATGGTAAAAAATATAGTTCACACAAACATTCTCATTATTGACACATAATTCCAAACCCGTATGACATTTCTATCCGTTTCTTCTGTGGAACACAAGAAGGCACATTTTAAAGAGTATTCTGTGACACTGGAGTGGGACTGTAAAGCTATAAAATGACAAAAAATATATCTTGTCAGGATAATATGATTATTATGTGTGACAAACAGAGCAAAATAGAAGTTATTTAATACAAATCTTGACGTGCCCTTGATATGTCTGGAGTACATGAAAGAAGTGGTGATACCTGATTCATCAAAGAATCATTCTTTTGCATTAAATCGAAAAAAAAAATGACTGATCCACTTCAACCAAAATGGCCTGAATGATTCATTAAAAACCACAAGGATGTTTAAGCTGTTCCACCAAAAAAAGAAGGTTAAACGGGTTTGGAATGACATGAGGGTGTTTTGACATGAGAATTTTGCATTTTAAAGGAAATGTAAGGAAATTTGAAGAAATGTGTTTTTTTAACAAAAAGTTTTTAATTGCAAAAGCTATAAAAGCTATAAATATAATGTACATAATGCATTGCAATTTATGTACAGTAATACTACTAATAACAGTAAAAATATTAATAAAAATAAAATAGCACAGCTACAAATGTTACCTATGATAGCTCTAAATTATTATATAAAAAGTTCAATGCTTCCAAGACCATGAATCAACAAAATCTAATCTATGTTGGCTATCTGGATAACTTTACCTTCTTATCCAGATATATTTAAAACAGGATTTACAACAGAAATATACATAGTACATCACAGAGAACCACAATTTTAAGTTTGCATGGCCAGCAGGTCATCTTTACAGTATTGTACCTTCTTCACGGTATCCAGCATAGACTTGCCACCCTGCCAGGGTTTGGAGCCCTTGCGGATGCATGAAAGACTCGCCATGCTGTGCCATTTCCTGTCCTCCAGCTTCCTGTGGAAGGTGTTGGCCAGCAGAAGCACTGTATCGTAGATGTAGCGGTTGGTGATCTGACAAGATGACAAAAAACAGCAGGGAAACAAGAAGAAAAAAAGAGAAAGAAACCGACAACGTGAGCACAGAGAGCCAGAGACACCAGCTTAATATTCTCTTACAAGAAAAAGATTTATGTCTGAGTGGGTACAGCTGGGATGAAAGGTCTCTACAGTGGAAATGACAACAGGCTGCTCACATTGAACAAGTCCTAGAAGACAGTGGAGTTTAATAAGGAATAGAAAATAGACACTTAACACCTGCTATCTGTAGCATTATTTCCTCTATCTATACATATAGGCTTCGGTGATCATGAATAACAAGGGACAACAAATGGAATGGTACAATAGAACCAGGTCAATTAAAGAAAATCATCTTGCCAAGGTTTTAATGTAAACAGACAATTTTGTCCTAAGTATATGTAAACAAGCTCAACCAAAAATGGATTTGTATCAAAATATCAATATGGGATCTGTGCATTGAGTCTTGTAGCATAAATGCATACTGCTATGTTTCTATTTATGGAAAATGAGACCGTTTATTCAGGAAAAAGTTGGATACTGTTCATCTCCATTATAAATTTAAGTAAACCATTGGTGGCAACTGTCATTTTAAACCACATGCATATGCAATACCATTTTAAAAGAATGAGGTCAGAAAAAAAACAACATTCTAACAGTTTTCATAACAATATTAAGGAAAACAACTGTTTCCAACTTTGATAATAATAATAAACGTTTCTTGATCACCAATCTAATAAAATAATTGTAATAATTAATATTAGAATGATATCTGAAGGATCACGTGACACTGAAAACTTGAGCAACGGCTGCAGAAAATTGAGCTCTGCCATTTAGGAATAAATCCCATTTTATTTACAAACATTTTTTTTAAAAATATTTCATAATATTGACATTTTTTGTATTATTTTACCAAATTTGTATTTGTGTGTGTATATATATATATATATATATATATATATATATATATATATATATATATATACACATATACAGTAGTCAACATTTGAAGTGGATCAAAAAAGTTAATTTCAGAGTTCCTAAGACAAGAACGGGTTTTGTTAAAAATCCATGTATAACTTTGATGAAAAGTTTTGATCCACTTTAAATGTTTACTACTGTATATATATACACAGTATATATGGAATTACATGCTAAAATGCATGTAATATTATTTGAATTTTAGATCTAAAACAGAAAACAATTCTATTACTTTGAAATACAATTCCGTATTATACAAGACAAGCAGCAACTTCACTCATACACAAGCTTTTTAAGGGAGTTAATTCCGCTCTGATCGATTGGACAGCCCATGTGTTGTCTCCATTTTAATGAGAAGGTAATAAATAGAGTGAAGCGGTCATTAGGTCTCCAGCGTTGTTTATTAACCCGCGCTGCACTGCATACTTGACACTGTATCGAGTGTCTGAGTAAATCCAAACCATGTTGAAAAATAGCTGAGAAAAACTTCTCGCCATCAGCTTTGCGTTGCCATAATTGTAAAAAACGCAATTCGTCAGGTAAGCAATTCGCTTTGAAAAAATAAGTTCACCAGTAATCAGAGAAACACAAAGAAAAGGCAATACTGATTATGTTAAGAGTCACGCTCTGTTGGCTCCATCAACAGGCATTTGCAGGTACGCTCCACTTTAAGGCTGTAATGGCTTCGAGAGCCAGAAAACTAACTGCCAATTACGCAGTATATGTGTACACCGGCTTTAAAGCAGACAGTGTCGACGGGGATGACACTCTCATCTAATGTTTCTGGCGCACATGGTGGAGTTAAAATGAGATCATACTCCAATTTTCAAAGGAATGGGGTTCGACATCCCAACACAACACCAGTGGTGCCTGTATTTACACTTCCTGACTCCCACAAAACAACTCTCCGTCTACCAGGAGAATGGGCGAACAAAAAGACCAATGACCCAAAGAAGCAGACTTGACAGGGAATCCACAAGACTACCAAGGAACAGTGTTTTATTTGTCAAGCGTTGTGGCTTTTCCCTGTTTGCTGTATTTTTTCATCTGCAAGAGAAGAAACACAAAGGGCTTACTTATTGATTTACCTGTATGTTTCCTGTCTTAGACACAAAGTGAAATGGCATAAGATGCTGCCGTTTTTGGGTGGGCTGTTTTCTGGGAAGGCCATTTCATGATATAGCATTTGCAGAAGAAGTTGAGACCACTGAAGCAACAAAGCTGCCAGTGCCAAAGGGGTAAACAGACAAAGACTGGGTTAAATTCAGGGGGGAGAAGATCGGCTGACCAGGGAAATCCATTAAGTCTTTTTGAAGTGCAGGAGTTAGTGGGTCTCTCCAGGGAAGATGATTGGTGATTTAAAGGGAACGGGAGGTGCAAAGGGGTATTCCAAAGGGAGGGTGGGATATATGTCAAGAAAGAGGGATGCGATACGCTTCAGAGCAGGGCAAAATTGGGCTCTTCTGGGTTAGACTGCTGACCACTGAGCAGAACTGAATTCTTAATGTCAAACACGTCCAGCTTATACAGTAGGCATTCAACACTACACAGAGAGTCCTTGTCCCCCCATATCTAACATTCTGAAAATAAGTGCTGAATTATATTATATCTCAAAATCTTTCTGCCATTTGATGAAATTCAATAAATATAAATGCCCCAAAATGCATGTGGACAAACAATCAAATAAATAAATAAATGCACCAAAATTTTCTTTTCAAATGACCTTTTTAAAATTATAATTTAGCTAAATAATACTTTTCTTCACTTACAAAGAAAAGTGACATTTATTTTGAGTATAGTAAAATTTGTTTGCAATTTGGACTTGCCACTTGGATTCATATTCTATGAAAAATCAATAATTAAGTTTTTTTTCTGGAAAAAAAAAATTACATGAATAATTTCAACCAAACAGCCATTGTAACCAAGATTATTTTATGAAAGTAAAATTACTGTAACACATTATACAGACTATTCAATAATTTTCAATGTATGTACTGTACACCAATAGCAATATGATAACCTCTAATGCTATTTTTACAATTGAATTTTAAATTACATACACTATTAAAATGTCTCTGTTAAACACTCTCACATTCACAAGTCACAGGACAAGGAACAATAATGATATTGTTATTGTATATCTTATATGGAATATCGCCTGAAAATATATATTTGCCTTGTTGATACCAACATATACCCACACGACTATGAATTGATATTGAGTATGGGCTTTAAAAGCGTGTATTGATATACTGTGCAAT
The DNA here is from genome assembly GCA_026230005.1 of Gila orcuttii. NCBI lineage: Eukaryota > Metazoa > Chordata > Actinopteri > Cypriniformes > Leuciscidae > Gila > Gila orcuttii. The sequence goes on from JAPDVR010000015.1 coordinate 24,486,056, forward strand.
GTTTTTCAGTATTTAATGCGGCTCAAACATCACATCTGTTAATTTCTGTTGTCATTTGAGAAAATTTACATGCGAGAAAATGCATTCAGCTGGATAAATAGTAGAAAACAGGAATGGGACCCACAGGCACAATGAAAAGAACTAAAAACTCAACAAAAGAAGATTGCTAATTTTCACACTGGCATTTTCTAGTTTTTTAAGGAAGTTAGCTCAAAGGCTAATGATGACAGTTAATGGACACAATCAAAAGGGAAATGAAGGCATTTAAGACAAATGATTTATGATTAACTTGAATGGACATGAAAAAATGTCAGTATGGGGGAATGAATCGCACCTCTAACGTCTGTGCCTTTGGGTCTTTGGGGTCGCAGAGGGACGTGTTGATGCGGTGGTTGCTCCTGACGCAGCGCTGGCTGTTATTCTGCGGGAAAGGAAAGGTTTGTCTCACCAGGGTCAGGCGACCTATAGACTTCATCACCAGCTCCTGCACATCCATGTCTGAAATCTCCTGCATTTCGTGAAAGAGAAAGAAAAAATTATGTCAAAAGAAAAGAGATTTTCCATCTGCAGTGTAAATAGCCTACAAAGATAAACAGCATCTTGCTGAGAAGAGCTTCTCTTTCACACTTGAATGGAAAAGAAAGAGCAGAAGTAGGACCAGGGAAAATATTACAATCATGATTTTCACTTCAGTAAATAACAAACTATTGGTTGAGAGAAATAAAAAGGGGTAGAGATTAAATATGAAATCAAAATCAAACAGGTCATCTGAAAATATTTACTTATGGACTATTCGACAAAAGTTTAGCTTAATTAGACTTAATTACATTACATTAACAATTGATATGTTTACTGATAAGAAAATAATAATAAACAGCTTAACAACAAAGTATATAATGGATTAACTTTCTTAAATATTATATCCTAAAATATAAAAAAATAACTGTACCAACCAGGGTCACAGAATAATCCCACTATCAGGGTCAAAATTCCACAAAAACAAGAAATATGACTCTGATACTAAAAATGTGAATGTGACAATCTAGCAGTGGGTTTAACATAAATTATATTATAAAGTAATCAATAGTAATAATTTACAGTACTTTTTCTACAGAGTGTTTATTCAGATTCTGAATTCATTTTAGGAAATTATTGAAATTAAGTTAAATGGACAACACTATTGTAGATTTGAAAATCATGCTTTCCCCCATTACTGTTGAATCACGGAAGCTACAGTTACTTTTGCCAAGATATCTCTATTTATTATGTATCATGTGTCAGACAGAGAGAAACAGACATATTAGAATAAGGCTATATGAGAGGTCTTCATTCCAGATTTCTCTGTTCCCCATTTCTCTATCCTCTCACCCCATCATGCCAGCTGTAATGGTTTCTCCTCCCTCACCCCTCATCTCTATGTTCCTCCTTCCTCTCACCCTGTCATGCCTTTGTTTCTCTGGGTTTGTACAGTAAGGATTGAGCTTATATACACAACTGAGTGATTTTCTACTTCCTTGTAAGGTAGACAAACATGTTTCTTATGTTTAAAAATGAAATGTATACCTCATGCTTATACATGGTACAATCCACTATCCCTCTGTGTATACATTAGTGGTACATTTGCATCAGTTGAAACATTCCTTTCCTTGTAAAGAACATGTACACATTTAATGTATCATTATCATTGGAACATCTCTGCTCAGTGAACATGTTACATTGCACACATACCTCTAAGCAAAATATAGCTCAACCATATCTCTGCTCAGCACACATGTACAACATACTCTGACTTCACAAAATACATTTATGTAATTATTATGAAAATCAATAAAGAAAAATAATACTAAAAAATAACATTAAACAGTAACATTTTAGTCTTCAACTATATTTTTATATGGTTAAAAAAGTCCTCACCAAGTTGAAAATTTGTTCCAGTTAAACAAATATTGTTCCTTCATTAAAAACGTTAATACCTGACACTGGTTCTGACACACAAACTAAACTTTCTTCACACATGGTTAAGTTATCCTCTCTCATCAAGTCAAGGTCAAATTCTCCAGTCCCCAGTTAGCTAAAAATTGGGTCCAATTTAAATACAAGAAATATAACTACATAAAAATCATCATTAGTATTACAATTATTCTCATGAATGGGTATTCAGGGTGCTGCTAAAAGGCAGAAAGACATGACCGTGTGCGCTCGAGTGTCCTTGTGCAGCCTAGGGAGGAATGATTGCTAATTTTAGCCTGAAGACATCTTTTCCACAGACGGGCAGAGTAAAGTGAGCGAGCTGGGAATGATGTGATGAGAATGGACAGGGAACGTCCCCCAGTGAAGGTAGACTTCAGAGCGGCCAAGCTGTTCCCTCTGACAGCCTTCACTTTTGAGTTTCATTCTCACCTGCAAAGCTGTGATTGCTGGTGACTGGCTCTCATGTAGTACGTCATTAAATCTGAACTTGTGGCACACCGCGAGGAACTTACTTGGAATGTCGAAGCTGTTCAGCCTTCAATAAGACTAAAATTAAAGCTGTCTACAACGCAACCTGCTATCTGAAAGGTAATTTGAAGGTTTCTGATTGGACGAATCAAAATCTTGCCAGAAGCACAGTTGAACACTGTCAAATGATGTTTGTGCTGCTGTTAATAATGGGGGTAAGAATGACGGCGAAAAATGTAGGAGGCATCACGAGAGGGCATGTGAGGCCTTTATAGTGTGCTGCCCAACTTTTAAGAGCACAAGGACATCACGCTTTTACAGACCAGAAAATACTGACACTGAGTGGATTATTCTACCCCCAGATGACAAACGCAAAGGCCCTTGATGCTTAATTAGGAGCTCTAAATTAGAATGACACAAATACGAGCCTACAGGGTTATGGCCCAATTTTAAGGTTCAGGTTTGGGCAGCTGCTTGTTTTGTCCCCTATGAGTGCTGTCAAGTAAGGCCAACCGTGAGCAATGCATGTCCATACAGGGACATGTCAAGGTAACGTCATGTGCCTTTGTGTTTTATTTACGAGGTTATAAAACTTTCCTCAGATGCTCTAAACTCTTCACCTGCCTAAACTGTCCAAGTAGTCTGACGGCTTTAAAAAATTATCCAAAAGGTTACTTTGAAAAGTCTGATTTTAAAATTATAAAATTTATAAAATCAGTTTATATGATCAGAAGAAACTGACTTCATATTTTTTGAGCAGCTGAAAGATCATTTGATCTTGTACTTATTTTCTTAAAGGGTTAGTTTACCCAAAAATTCCATCCTAGGTGTATGTGACTTTCTTCTTTCAGCCAATCAGAGTTATATAAAAAAAAAAAATCCTGGCTCTTTCAAGCTTTATAATGGGAGTGAATATAGCCTATATTCACTGGCTTCTGGTAACGGCCGTATGTGAGTCTAGTTTCGGCCGAAGAGTAACCTTTGACCTGATGCATGATGCATTAACGAACGCGGAAGCACAGAGGATAGAGCAAAACAGAACACTGGTCACAAATTAGTCTAAAACGAGAATTTTTAAAGAGGAATGTAAGAGGAGCTTGAGTTTGTTGCCCAGCCCTATTTGTTTGAACCACAAGAGGCATTTACTCTCACCTAAGCTTACTCTACTCCTACATCCTACGTCATACGTCAGGTCAGAGGTCAGGTCTTTTGCTAGAACTAGACTTGTGTACGTCCGTTACCAGAAACCAGTGATTATAGTTTACAAAGTTGTAAATATGGATATTTTTCTTACAAAAACGCTTCGCTTTGCTTCAGAAGGACATTATTAACCCACTGGAGCCGTATGGATTATTTTTATGATGGATAAATGCGCTCTTTGGAGCTTCAAAAACAGACTTTTTCAGTGTTATCTATTTTTGTAACGGGATGTTTGAACTCACTAAAGGGGCTCCTATAATGTTAGTCAAACTATTGTGTGCCAGAAACGGTCACAATTTAATATTTCATGGCAATCTCTGTCTCATGGAATTAAATGATTTTTTTTTTTTTTTTGATTTTTTTTGTTTGCTGATGTGCCTTTAAGACTCAAGTAGCAGCTGTCAATGCCCTGTTTGCATGTGAAATGAGACAGAGTTCTGCTGCGGACTGTCGGGAACAATATAATTGGCAATGCTCCATCCCGAAAGAGCTGCTTTGCATTGAGGACCTTAAAAATATTTTAAAAAATTAAGCCACATTTTCCTAACTTTGTATAACATTTCACAGTGGCTGCTGCTTCACATCTAGGAACAGCAAATGTTTGGTGGACTTTCCCTTATTTTACACTTAGTTAGTTCTTCTGGTCTCAGCAATAACAGAATCAATAAAAAATACCACAACATTACTGGTTAAGCCTGGGGAGTGAATTTGATACAGTAAAGTTTCATAGTCCACTGAAGTCCATTATTTAAAAATACCAATAAAACTGATTTGTTTGGCCTTTTTAAATAAAACCAGAGAGATTAATAGAGGTTACCATAGAGATTGACTTTTAAGTTATTGAAATAGCTATAATTCAGGCAGATGGGTTCAAGGTCTATATCTTCATTGTCTTCTCCTTGTCGCAGGATCATTTTGGAAAAATGCTTTATTCGTTAAGGAAAGCGCTGAAATATTTTGGAGTGCTACTAGCTTCTTGCAAAATCTAATTTAAATCATTGTGCTGTAATTTGTCCTTATCTGGCCACCTTCTTCAGGCTTTGAATGAGCCATTGTCCGCCTCTCACTTAGACAAATTGGTATGTAAAGATGCAAATATATTTAAATGTGCTTACAAGAAGAATAAACTGGATTTCTCACAAAATTGTTAGAAGGAACCCACCTCATTTATGATGATCCAGTGACAGTCAAAAGCCACGAGATTGGTTTCCACCACCTAGCGAAAAAGAAATAAACATTTAGCCACTTAGAAACTGAATTATTTGGAAGGGAGTGAACTGTCTCCTCCAATCATGCGTTTCATTTATTCTAAAAGCAATGACAGCTACAGGTTTTCCATTGAACTTTTAATGATTTCTATTCAAAGGTTTTAATAGTGGACAAGGCAAAGGTTTATGAAATTAATAAACAGAATAAAATTGACATCCATAACAGAGGCATAGTATTACAGCCTGTAAAAATATCAGTTTTATATTCTCTGTCTGTCCCCATATGTATCTACACACTGTTCTTCCCATTGGGTCTCATCTTTGCTTCTCTCTCTCCACACCAACATGACACAAGAACAAAGTACCCTTCACCAACGTTGCTCATGCCCACTGAACCAGCACCGCATTTCATTAACCATAATTGTTTAGGTGACTAAATGTGGATGTCATAAAACATTTTGGTCATAAACAAAAGGAACAGCAGGAGAATCTGATGGCTGGAACAGCGCTAATAGTGTTTTAATCTTCCACAAACACCTAATAAACTTTATAATTACTAAAGAGACAAGAGGTATAAAAATGTTAATCGATTGGTACAAGAAGGCTGTACTTGTCAAACAGAGCTCTGTGGGCTTTATGCTGGGGTTCTTCGTCATTGATCGTTACAGTGCTGGTCAGAATTATTTGCCCCCTTGGTAAATATGATCAAAGATAAATTTGCATTGTTAATCCTTTTGATATTTGATTAAAAAAAAGTAGCAAAAATCTAACCCTATAATGCCTGATAAGTTTGGAGAGCACCTAACAAGAGATCAGAGACCATTCCCCTGCAATGGCCATCCCAGTCCCTGACCTGAACCCTGAAGAAAATGAGTGGGCTGAACTGAAGAGAAGAAGTGCCAACATGGATCTGAGAATCTGAAGGATCTGGAGAGATTCTGTATGGAGGAATGGTCTCTGATCTCTTGTCAGGTGTTCTCCAAACTCATAGGAGGACTTATAGGAGAAGAATTAGAGCTGTTATCTTGGAAAAAGAAGGTTGCAAAAAGTATTTAATAAAAGGGGGCAAATAATTGTTCCCAATGTGTTTTGGAGAAAAACATTTATTTCATAATGTGATTTTGCCCTCACTTTCAATTATTTTACTTCAATAAAAGGTTAGATTTTTGCTTTTTTTTTACATAAAATATCAAAAGGATAACCAATGCAGATTTATTTTTTACAGCCATCTTTGATCATATTTACCAAGGGGCAAATAATTCTGACCAGCACTGTAGATAGGAGAGACTGGGGAGTGTTGTAACACATCTGGCTTTTAACTTGTAGGTTTTTTTAACCATGTGACTCTAACTGTTTTAGTTTTAGAACAAATTAATTCAGAATTAAACTGCTTATTACTAAACCATGTTAATGAGTGCAACAAAGGTGGGTGGTAACACTAATAAAAAATCATGCCATTCCTCGCCACCACACTTCACCCTACTTAAGTTCATTAGGATTTTAATAAAATATATAAATAAATAAAAACGTAAATATTATACACATTTTAATTCAAAACCACATATTAAAAAAGAAAAAAAATAGTTTATGCAACAAAGACTTTTTTAATGCTTCAGAAAAAAAAAAAATCTAAACTGAAAGTATTAAAGCATCTTATCTATCTAGTATAGTCTTATAACTGCCATGTGTAAACATTAGCTTAGTAACTGATGTTTAAATTACCTATGAAACTCCTTAGATCAGCCTAATATGTTAACAAGAAGCCTTCATCGAGAAAAAAAGTATATCATCACCTCTTGACACTCAAACAGTAGTAGATATAAAGTGGCCACTGTTAGTATAAATGACATGGCCCAATCATGTTGATGTCTGAGACTTTATGAGGTCATTATAGTAACTCACAAAAAGTGTATGTGACTGTGTATATACAGTCAGAAGTTTGACTCCAAGGCAGATGGTTCAGCCTAATTAAAGCATTTGGCATAACTTCTACTAGACTAAGATGCACCTCTAAGGCTTGTCCTAATGCCAAGAAAAAGTTCAAGGTTGTTACAGAGTGTGCTTGACCCGATCAAATATCTCTATATTATTAGATGGTAAAATGCTAAATATTTGCATCCATCCAAGCTGCATCCATGCTGATTTTTTTCTTTGTTGAATATGCTATTAAAGTTGATAGTGAGAGTTGTGCCGTCCATTGCCAAGGAGGAAGGTATTGATTCTGGCAGCGAGCTGAAAGTTTGCACAGACGAGATTGAGATGCTCACACTGAAATCTAGGAAAATCCTTAAGCAAAAGATCTGTCCAAGTTAAACAGAGTCATCTCCTGGGCAAAATCAGGCTCAGGAATTTAGCAAATAGACCTACATCTCTGATGTTCCTTAAAGGGATAGTTCACCATTTTCACCACTTATTTTCTTCCATCAAACACAGAAGGAAAAATGTTAAAGAATGTACTGTGAATGGAAAATGGGGTCTGAGATTATTATTGTGTGAGTGAACACAATCATCTCTTCTTCTTTAATACTAGTAGTTACAGAATAAACATGAATGAACATCTGAAAATATGTTGAGAGATACAGTACAACTAACCAAAACATATCATGTCTGGTGTAATCGCTCAATCAGTGTTTCAGCGGCAGAAAGACATCCATAAAACAGCTTCTAAACAATGTCACATAGCATTTACCTCAGGCAAATCATTCAGTGTCCACAGCTTGTTAGTTCGCTAGAGAAATGAACTCTATCGCTAAATATATGCTCTATATATGCACTAAATATATGCACTCTAATTTAATTAACATAAAGACAGTAAACCACTTTTTTAAATAACAAAAGCAATTTTATGTTTAGTTTTCTCCACCCTGCTGTACCAAACCGTACCGTGACTTCAAAACCGAGGTACGAATTGAACAGTCAGTTTTGTGTACCGTTACACCCCCTACAACTTAATTAATTTTGTCTGTTAATTTAAATTTAATTCTAGATTTATTAACATTGGCCCATGGAAATGTGAACACACTTGACCGAAAAAACTGCGGGAAAAAGTTTAGTGAGGGTGACACGTTTCCCTGCATCCCCAGCGTATTATACGCCCATTTGTTATAGATAAATTGGTCCCACTATGTAGTAACATTTAAATTCATCATTTGATACAATGCACTTATTGTGTACACATGATTTTACTATTTTCTTAGGCCTATTTTCTGTTGACCATTCCCTTACCCCTTAACCCACCCTTAAACCTACACATACCACCAAATCAGTCACCAACCTTACCCGTATCCCACCTCAACAGCAGCAAAATTGTTTTGCAATACAACATCAACAAAATTGTACAACTACGTCGTACATATTCTTTTAGATAACTTGTGTGAATTTTATCGTTTAGGTGCAAGGAGGCGTAAAAGATAATTATTTTTATTATTTGCACGCAGCTGGGTGCGCACACAAAACTTCTCACACATTGTCCGCAAGTTTTCTTCAATGCTTAAATTGGTAAGGCTTGAAAATGCGTGCAAATGATAAACTTCCGTGACCATGCAGCACTGGTCCGATCGGGACAGTGAAAATTTCTTCAACTGTCCGAAACATCTTTCAAGCTGAAAGCCGCACCTGCATCCGCCATGTTCAGCACAGAATGAATGACAGGGTCCCGCTGTAACAACGCGCTAGGTAAATAAGAGGATGACATCTAGTGGAGAAGACTGGTAATAAAATGAACATCAATCAGAAAAAATGCAAAAAATACATAGGGGAAAAAGATTGATTCATGGTTTTTGAGATATCGAATCAACCACATTTAAAACGCTTAATTGAAAAATAAAAAACAGTTGCCCAGCCCTAATTTATATAGATTGATATACTATTGACAAGAGATAATGGACCTTAATTCGTATGACTTCAGAATACTTGGAATGTAGCACTTCTATGAGACTTTCTTTTCCCTTTTCTTGAAAGTTTGACAGACACTTTCACAGAAACCCCATTCACTTTTATTATATGATAAAATAAGTAAACTATCCATTTAACAACCAGAAAGGAGAATAATCAGTCATTGCATTTTAAAGATCAAAACTTAGAACTTGCAAAATGACAGTCTGAATATGAATATCTGGGAATCTGGTCTGACTTGCTGTGGAGCTGCAACGACACCCCTGAATGACAGTGGGTTAAAGTAAAGCCTGTGAGATCAAATCCCGTGATCACTTGGTGACTCCCACTCTTTTGCAGTGCTGTCACCTGTAAATCAACCCTGAGATTTATGGGGAGGCCATACAAATTCACATCCAGATTGTTGTCCCTGAGTTCCCTATTCAGAGAGCTGTCACCTCAGTACTAGAGGTCTTCGCCTGCACTAATGTGAAAACCCACTGAAGAATAAGCAGCTACTGTTAACCACCATCACACATCTCTTTAATTTCCTTCGATTTTATTCCTTTTCCTTGCTTTCTAATGAGCCCAAGTGGTTGCGGCCTGCCTTTAACAATTCACACATTAGAAAAGAAAAGAAAAAAACAACATTTCTTCAAGGAGAAACATTCAAGCTCGATCCACTTTCAAATACAATCAGTTGTTTAAATTATACAGTGAAAGCAATGTCCTTCAACCAGGTGCTTTCACAGAATGAAGATTATTGTTATTATCTCATATTTTCCACCTGCCTGAGCCCTGGAATTGGAAGGTGAGATGGTGCATATTCATTAAAGAAAGCCAGAGAGAGAGAGATGACCAGAATTAGACGTGAACTTTGACATCTACAAACCGCACAAAGATGCCTCGGCACCACCTCTGTTTACCTTATAAGTGACCCAGCTAATCCAAATTTTAACTTAACTTGAAACTTTGCCAAGAAGTTTTAGTTTCTACGTTGAGACATACTTTTCATATTTCAAATTCCATATTTCATCTTGTGAATGTGTTTGCAGGTGAAATGGATCAAGTGAACAGACAGAATTATTCCAAATGTAAACGTTAGGAAAAAAATTACCTATAATATAATGCTAGATGAAATCTAGATGTGTATGGAACAAAATATGCTTAAAACAGTTTACAGTTTGCCAATGTCTTAAGAAAAATACATTTATTTCAAGGTTACACTTCAGCTTTACCATCACTGGAATAAATAAAATTTTAAAACATATTATAATAGAAAACAGTTATTTTAAATTATAATAATACTTCACAATATTACTGTTTTACTGTATTTTTGCAACGCTGCATAAGAGACTTCTTTCAAAAACATCAAAAAATCTTACCAACCTTAAGGCTTTAGAAGGGTAGTGTATACAGTATTTTCTGAAGCTGCAAGTTGTACTATCCAACACATTTTTGCTTCTCAAACTAATTTAAGTTGTTTTAAGAATTTTTTTTTTTTTTTTTTTACTGAGCAACAACACAAATACTATTTTTTTACATTCAAGTGACCCTTTTAAAACTTTAGAATATATTTTAAAAATATAGAAGAAGTTCTTCCTCATTGTAGTGACCTTATAACTTCTAAACAAAACTTTCCTTATTTGATTATTGATTCTCAGACTCCAGAGAACATTTCTGCACCAGTTTGGTTCCGATCAGGCCAAAAACCAGGGACTAGTTTGCAAAAGTAGGTTTCCCTGTGCAATTGTTATTTATCATATTTCTATTGATTATGAGATTACTATGCACAGTAAAAAAGAAGAAGAAAAAGAGCAGCCATTTTTTGCTTTTGGCAAAGTTGACAACACAAGATCTCATAGAAAAACAGTCTGTGCTGCTAACCACGAATGCCATATGTGACAGAAAAAAAATAGGGGGGAAAAGCTCTGGTAGTTTACTGATTAATTCCTCAACATGGCACATTATTCTTCAGAGTGAATTCCAGCATGTTATGTACTTAGCTCACACTTGCTCGAGCATGAGCGCTTTAAATACATCAAAACTGTTATGTGTCACAATTGCCATTTTGCTTTAATGTCAGCCAGCCTCGCTGTGAGCTGTGGCTTTAGTCATGTATAATTCATCCACTGTGTGGAGTCTGTCAGGAGGGTGGCCCATCTCACATCTGTAGTGTGACTTTCCACAGCACACAAAACACTTATCATGCCATCATCTCTGAGGGTGCAGCACAGTGTCTCCTGTAACGGAGGTTTAGATGATGAATGCACACAGCAACACACAAGACATATACAGAAACACTCTAACTTGTTCGCGCTTCATAATTATGCCACTTGTGTCTCTGATAACAAAGGGACTGTCTAAATTGGATGTGGGTATGCTGTGAAATCATAATTACATAATCATGGGAAAAAATGAAACTAGAGCCCGACCGATATGGATTTTTTGGGGGCCGATGCCGATACCGATAAAAAATAAGCCTGATACCGATATATCGGCCGATATTATTTATGTGTACAGTAGCAATATTATTTATGTGTATTATAGTACAGTACCAGTCAAAAGTTTGGACACACTTTGTACACAGTGTGTACAAACTTTTGATGGGTACTGTATATAGAATACACAGTATTTAAACAGAATAAATATATAAACGTTTTGCAATGATCACTCAAATGTGGTGATCAAACACTTGTGTGACAAAGATATGTAATGGAGGCAGGGTGAATGATAGAATGAGAATGATACATTTGAGCTGTAAACGAACTAGTTTGCATTGCATGTTATCTTATATTCTAAATACTGTTGGATAATCTTCACTAACGACTTTGTCTTTTAATTTAGTCACGTTATATAAAACAACTTGTATCAATAAATATATCAAAAGTGTCACTGACATTATCTTCTATTTTTAGTCTTAATTCCTCTAATCTCTACCAGTGGAGGAATAACTCGGATCTTTTTACTAAAGTAAAATTTAAAATATCATAATGAAAACGTTTTTAATTACATAATGTACAGACTTTTATACTATTTTCAATAAGTAGTAAGCAAAATGTACCTACTAAACGTGAAACTAGGCTAGGCTACTCTTAATGCAAAATGGCCCTATATAAAGTGTTATAATTATATAAATTATTGGAATATTGCTTGATGTTGTAACGTAGCGTTATAGGCAGAATGAGCTTAAACACTGTGTCTACACCGGCCGCGGCCGTTATTGCTCGCATCGCAACAGCTGTTTACCCGAGACGCGGAAAAGCACCCGTTACAGAGCAGAATGGGCCATCCGTTTACTGTCGGAGATTTGTCGCTCGCGCCACGCATTTTAATCAATGTTTAATCAATCAATTGCCTGGATTTAATAAAGAAGTAAATATAGCAGACAATATAATCAGGACTTCTCAGCTGCGCGCTTGCAATAGTCACAAGCTCACACAATACGTGACAGAGGCTGGCAGCAGAGAAATCAATTCAGTGAATTACACTGCGCAAATCAAAAGTAATAGTCTACTACCCACTGGATGAAGAAGGGTTGGCTTTCAACAGAACATATAATATTAATTTTATTTTATTTTTCGTGTTCGCATTTATGAGGAAAAAACGGACGTGACAAGCTCCGAAAGCGGCACTAAAGTGCTTTAAAACTTTCACATAGACCTCGAACAGAAAGCACAAAGCCTTTCATTAAAGTCAATTTCGTTTTGTATTAATAATATCTTAATTTTAATCAATGTTTCATCAACCAAATGCCTGGATTTAATAAATAAGAAGTAAATATAACAGACAATAGATAATCTCGAAACGGAGGCGCCGGAGAGTGAACTGCAACTCGTCTCATAAATTAACCGAAACTCAGCGTTGTCAGGGACCAATTAAGCTCGGTCCCATCCACCACTCAACGTTCACTCTCACCTGAGTATTGATATCATACACCTGTTCCAAATCAGCACATTCATTATCCAGCACTATAAATTCCATCTTACAACAGCACTCCAGCGTCAAGCCTCAAATAGGAAAGACCACTTACCTGCCTGTCTTTGTTTATATGACCAGTTCCAGGTTTTCTAAAGAAGTTTCCTTATCCGAAGATTATAATTCTTGTGTCTTAGTCAAAACCTTTTCCAGATGCGTTAAAGGATCTCACGGATGTTCATCTGGGTGTTCACGGAAATTCGGGCCCTTTCTGACCTGCCTGCCTCTGTGGAGAAAGAACCCTTGGACTAAAGACTTTCCGTCCACTATATGACTCTTTGATTCACGGAGATCCTTACCTGCTCATCTTCCACGCGCCGTGTGTTCATCACCTTCTTCGTCACGTTTTCACCAGAAAACGCTCCTCGCACATTATTCTTGTAAATAAACACTGTGTTTGCATTCAATTATCTGGTCCCCGAGTGTGTATCCTGACAGAAGGCTTGACCTGTACCGACATGGATCAAACACACCCGGAAATCGCTCCAGCACCGCGCACAGCGCCCCAGCCCATCGCTTCCGCATCTCCCGCTCCTGTACCGATGCAAGCCGATAATCCAGCGCCCATTTCCGCAGCATCCGCTCCTTCGCTGACGTACATTGCTAACCCAGCCTCTAGACCAGCGCCCTTCTCTGGCAGGGCGGAAGATTGCAATGGTTTTCTGCTTCAATGTTCTCTGGCTCTGGAGCAACAAACACACCAATATCGAACAGAAAAATCTAAGATATCTTTTATTATTCAACAATTATCCAGACCAGCTCTAAGATGGGCAGAAACTATCTGGTTTCAAGAATCTCCAGTTACAGCATCCTTACTAAATTTTGTAACCCATTTTAAAGAAGTGTTTGGCCGACCAGTGGGTGACTCTTCTATCAGCGATCAACTTCTGCAACTGCGACAGGGTAATGATTCAGTATCTGAGTATTCATTAAAATTCAAAACCATGGCTTCAGCTAGTGGATGGAACGAGAAAGCACTCTTCACCGTGTTTCGAAGAGGACTTAATCCTAAACTCCGTCTGCAACTGGCCATTTATGATGACAACATGGGATTAGAAAAATTCATGCAACAAGCCCTAAGGGTAAATCAGCGATCCCAAGTTTGTTACCGTGACTCTCCGAACCTGGTTTCCACTCCTCAGTTTAACGTCACGGAGCAAGAGACAACCCACGGGGTCGAAAGAATGCAAGTGGATACTAGCAGATTATCCCAAGCAGAGAGAAAACGTCGCTTCGAACTCAAGCTGTGTCTATATTGTGGGAATCCGGGTCATATCCTACGGTTATGTCCATCTCGTCCTCCTCGCTTATCGGTGAGTTCGTTTTTTAACAACCACTCCGTGTCCTCCCCACTCACGATCTCTGTGACATTGATTTCTCCCCGTTTTAATGTTTCCGTCTCTGCCATTATTGATTCTGGCTCTGCAGGAGATTTCATCTCGGGAGAATTATCTTCCAGACTCAAGCTCGAAAGGATCAACACTCCGAAGCCATACTCCATTCACGCAGTAACTGGAGAGATCATCAATAGGGGGTATGTGAACTACCAGATCAAGCCAATTACATTGTGTGTAGAGAAAGACCATCGAGAATGTTTTTATCCGTTGATTCTTGAGAATTGTCAAATAGACATTATCCTGGGTCGTCCATGGCTGATTCGGCATCAACCTGAGATCAACTGGGAAACGGGCAAAATCATCCGCTGGGGTAGGAATTGCTCCGCTTCATGCCTCTCTGATCAGTCTTCAATCATAGAGAAATTATCTAATTCAGTCCACGTGAATTCTACCTCCATTGAAAGTCCCAATGAGAAACTGTCAGTGAACATACCTCCATGTTATTCTTCCTTTGCCGACGTATTTAGCCCTGTGGAAGCCTCCAAACTACCTCCACATCGATCCTGGGACTGCGCCATTGATTTAATGCCAGGTGAATCTATTCCCAAGGGCCGAATATACTCCTTATCCATTCCAGAGCAAGGGGCAATGCAGAAGTATGTCCAAGAAGCCTTGCAACAGGGATATATTCGACCTTCTACCTCTCCTGCAGCTGCCAGTTTCTTTTTCGTTCCTAAGAAGGATGGAGGATTAAGACCCTGTATAGATTACCAAGCCCTCAATTAGATCACGGTCAAGTTCAGTTATCCACTCCCGCTTGTGCCCTCCGCTCTGGAACATCTCAGAGAGGCTACCATGTTTACCAAACTGGACTTGAGAAGTGCATATAACCTGATCCGAATTCGAGAGGGTGATGAGTGGAAAACTGCGTTCATAACACCAGCAGGACACTACGAGTATCTGGTAATGCCTTACGGACTGGTAAATGCTCCCTCTGTCTTCCAGAGTTTCATGGATGAGGTGCTTCGAGACTTCTTGAATCATTTCGTAATAGTCTATATTGATGACATACTCATCTTCTCCAAGAATCCCTCCGAACACCAACACCATGTCTCTCAGGTGCTCCAACGACTTCGGAAATTCTCGTTGTTTCTCAAGGCGGAGAAGTGCACATTTCATCAAGAGTCCGTCGACTTCCTGGGATATCGCCTGAGCAAGAGAGGGGTGGAGATGAATGATAGTAAGATCAATGCAATCACCACATGGCCCACTCCAAAATCTGTGAAGGAGTTACAAAGATTTCTTGGCTTTGCGAACTTCTATCGTCAATTTATTGATAGGTTTAGTATGATGACGGCTCCATTGACCTCCCTCCTGAAAGGAAAGCCTAAGGTCCTGAGTTGGAACCCAGACGCCCAGGAAACATTCCAAGCCTTGAAGACAGCCTTTACAACTGCCCCGTTGCTCTGCCATCCAGACCCGGATAAAGTATTCATCCTAGAAGTAGATGCATCGACTATAGGAGTCGGAGCCATTCTCTCACAACACCAAGAGACCTCAATCAAACCCATGCCTTGTGCCTTCTTCTCGAAAAAATTGTCCTCTGCGGAAAGCAACTATGACATTGGGAATCGAGAACTTTTGGCAGTCAAGCTTGCACTCGAGGAGTGGAGACATTGGTTGGAGGGGGCCAGACATCCGTTCGTAGTGTTAACAGACCATAAAAACTTACAGTATCTGAAGGAAGCAAGGAGACTAAATCCCCGTCAGGCCAGATGGGCTCTGTTCTTTACCCGCTTCCATTTTACAATCTCCTATCGTCCCGGGTCGAAGAACATTAGAGCAGATGCTCTGTCACGACTCCATTCTCCCGAAGAAACTACGGACAAATCTGAAACCATTCTTCCGACCAAAATATTTGTCAACCCCATCCAATGGGACCTGGATGAACAGCTCCAGGAAGCATCACAACACCAAACATCTCTTCCTGAATGTCCTCCAGGAAAGACTTATGTTCCCGAAGCCTTCCGCACGGCTCTAATCTCCTCTGTTCATTCCTCAGTAGGGACTGGTCCCCCCTGGAATACCAAGACGTGCGCATCAATTCAGCAGAAATATTGGTGGCCAAATATGCACCAAGAGATTAGAGAGTTTATCCAAGGTTGTCAACTCTGCGCTATGACCAAGGTTCCTCGACACTTGCCTTCAGGAAAACTGTTACCACTACCCATTCCACAACGCCCCTGGTCCCACCTCGGAGTAGACTTCGTCACCGATCTACCACCCTCTGAGGGGAATACGTGTATCCTTGTTACCATCGATAGGTTCTCTAAAGCATGCAAATTAATTCCCCTCAAGGGTCTACCCACAGCCTTTCACACTGCGGAATTACTCTTCGAACATGTATTCCGAAACTTTGGGATCCCGGAAGATATTGTGTCTGACAGAAGACCACAATTCATCTCTAGGGTCTGGCGAGCTTTCCTCTCACTCCTGAATGTAACAGTGAGTCTGACATCCGGTTACCACCCACAGGCAAATGGACAGACAGAACGCAAGATCCAAGACGTCAGCCGCTTCTTACGTACATTCTGCCACAGCAATCAAAACACATGGAGCAAATATCTGATCTGGGCAGAATATGCCCAAAATTCGCTCCGTCAAGTGTCCACTAACCTCACACCATTCCAATGTGTTCTGGGCTTCCAACCCCCATTATTTCCATGGTCAGGAGAACCTTCAGAAGTACCTGCAGTAAATCAGTGGTTTCAACAAATTGAAGGGGTTTGGAACCAGGCCCACCAACACCTTCAACAAGCCAGGAATCGGCAAAGACGGTTTGCAGATTCCCACAGACATCAGAACCCAAACTACCAACCTGGTCAACTGGTATGGCTATCAACACGAGACATTCGCCTACGTCAACCCTGCAAAAAACTGAGTCAAAGATATATTGGGCCGTTTCCAGTACAAGAACAAATCAACCCAGTCACCTACAAGCTCCAACTCCCTGCCCAGTATTGGATACACCCCACATTCCATGTCTCTCTCTTGAAACCTCACCACTCACCTGTGCCCGTTCCCTCCACAGATTCGATCCCTGACGACAGCCCCTCGCCACCACCCATTGAAGTTGACCCCATCTATACGGTCAAGGAGATATTGGACTCCCGACGTCGGGGTGGTCGCCTTGAATATCTAGTGGATTGGAAGGATTACGGACCAGAAGAGAGGTGTTGGGTACTGCGTAATGAAATCCTTGATCCTAATCTATTGATGGAATTTCACAGACAACACCCTCAAAGACCGGCTCCACGACCCCGAGGCAGACCCCCACGACGTCGGGGTCCTAGGTCCGTTGGCACGGACCCTGGAGGGGGGGGTAATGTCAGGGACCAATTAAGCTCGGTCCCATCCACCACTCAACGTTCACTCTCACCTGAGTATTGATATCATACACCTGTTCCAAATCAGCACATTCATTATCCAGCACTATAAATTCCATCTTACAACAGCACTCCAGCGTCAAGCCTCAAATAGGAAAGACCACTTACCTGCCTGTCTTTGTTTATATGACCAGTTCCAGGTTTTCTAAAGAAGTTTCCTTATCCGAAGATTGTAATTCTTGTGTCTTTGTCAAAACCTTTTCCAGATGCGTTAAAGGATCTCACGGATGTTCATCTGGGTGTTCACGGAAATTCGGGCCCTTTCTGACCTGCCTGCCTCTGTGGAGAAAGAACCCTTGGACTAAAGACTTTCCGTCCACTATATGACTCTTTGATTCACGGAGATCCTTACCTGCTCATCTTCCACGCGCCGTGTGTTCATCACCTTCTTCGTCACGTTTTCACTAGAAGCCCACAATGACTGAAAACACTTGTTATTAATAAACAATTAAAATGTCTCCTTGCTATATTTGATGTATTCATATCATTGCTTTTGCCAGTTCATTGTGACAGCTTTTAGGTGCTTTATTGGCAGCGCCACCCTTACATGAATCACCGCACGCCGCATTTTTTTTATATTAATTTATCGGCCATTATAAATGCCGATACCGATAGTTATGAAAATGCCTAATATCGGCTCGCAGATATATCGGTCGGGCTCTAAATGAAAGTAAAAAAAACAAATAAAAAACAAGCCAAGCTTTCGACATGACAGGAGGTTTCAAAACTCACTCTGTGGAATCTCATTGGACATCATCAGGATCACATTAAAGTCCTATATACAGGTCCTTCTCAAAAAATTAGCATATTGTGATAAAGTTAATTATTTTCCATAATGTAATGATAAAAATTAAACTTTCATATATTTTAGATTCATTGCACACCAACTGAAATATTTCAGGTCTTTTATTGTTTTAATACTGATGATTTTGGCATACAGCTCATGAAAACCCAAAATTCCTATCTCAAAAAATTAGCATATCATGAAAAGGTTCTCTAAACGAGCTATTAACCTAATCATCTGAATCAACTAATTAACTCTAAACACCTGCAAAAGATTCCTGAGGCTTTTAAAAACTCCCAGCCTGTTTCATTACTCAAAACCGCAATCATGGGTAAGACTGCCGACCTGACTGCTGTCCAGAAGGCCATCATTGACACCCTCAAGCAAGAGGGTAAGACACAGAAAGAAATTTCTGAACAAATAGGCTGTTCCCAGAGTGCTGTATCAAGGCACCTCAGTGGGAAGTCTGTGGGAAGGAAAAAGTGTGGCAAAAAACGCTGCACAACGAGAAGAGGTGACCGGACCCTGAGGAAGATTGTGGAGAAGGACCGATTCCAGACCTTGGGGGACCTGCGGAAGCAGTGGACTGAGTCTTGAGTAGAAACATCCAGAGCCACCGTGCACAGGCGTGTGCAGGAAATGGGCTACAGGTGCCTCATTCCCCAGGTCAAGCCACTTTTGAACCAGAAACAGCGGCAGAAGCGCCTGACCTGGGCTACAGAGAAGCAGCACTGGACTGTTGCTCAGTGGTCCAAAGTACTTTTTTTGGATGAAAGCAAATTTTGCATGTCATTCGGAAATCAAGGTGCCAGAGTCTGGAGGAAGACTGGGGAGAAGGAAATGCCAAAATGCCTGAAGTCCAGTGTCAAGTACCCACAGTCAGTGATAGTCTGGGGTGCCATGTCGGCTGCTGGTGTTGGTCCACTGTGTTTTATCAAGGGCAGGGTCAATGCAGCTAGCTATCAGGAGATTTTGGAGCACTTCATGCTTCCATCTGATTTCATTTTTCAGCACGACCTGGCACCTGCTCACAGTGCCAAAACCACTGGTAAATGGTTTACTGACCATGGTATTATTGTGCTCAATTGGCCTGCCAACTCTCCTGACCTGAACCCCATAGAGAATCTGTGGGATATTGTGAAGATAACGTTGAGAGACGCAAGACCCAACACTCTGGATGAGCTTAAGGCCACTATCGAAGCATCCTGGGCCTCCATAACACCTCAGCAGTGCCACAGGCTGATTGCCTCCATGCCACGCCGCATTGAAGCAGTAATTTCTGCAAAAGGATTCCCGACCAAGTATTGAGTGCATAACTGAACATAATTATTTGAAGGTTGACTTTTTTTGTATTAAAAACACTTCTTTTATTGGTCGGATGAAATATGCTAATTTTTTGAGATAGGAATTTGGGGTTTTCATGAGCTGTATGCCAAAATCATCAGTATTAAAACAATAAAAGACCTGAAATATTTTAGTTGGTGTGCAATGAATCTAAAATATATGAAAGTTTATTTTTTATCATTACATTATGGAAAATAATGAACTTTATCACAATATGCTAATGCATAATTTACACTGCACCTTTCATTGATATTTTCATATCAGGATATTTTTTTTCATATACTGTACATGGAGCACAGCATGTTCCTATAAGGAAACAGGTCAGAAGCCTCTAGTTTCTGAGGACAATGGCTTTATCCTTCTCACATCCCCCTTTAGCTTAATTACCCTGAACTGCTTGTATAATTTGGTCCTGATCTCACCGTAAATATGCTGCTGATTTACTGTGGCTATAAACTGGTGCTCTGGCCTTAAGGGCGAGCTAGAGCAAACACGACAAGCTTCAAGGTGTCATGAAAAAGAGCAACTATCAGAGCTATTGATCACCTGTGTTTTAATAGATTATACTGTATAATCAAGCTTCTGCACTCTTGACAGATCAGCTGAAACAGCAAGCGTGTCTCTGCTGAGTCTTGCTTAGTTGAAGTGACAGGATTTTCCATGTTTCTTTGCCCAACCACTCATCTTTGCAGCTCTTAACATAAAATAATTATAATGTAGTCAAATAATTGCCTCGTAGGCTCATGTGTTGACAGCAGAGGCAAGAAGCTGTAGCGGGCAACATGGAAGTAATTTCTCTCCATTACCACGTTTGATCCACACTGAGCAAAGTGTGGAACAAGCGCAAAGGCAGAAGATAAATTAGATTTTTTTCATTTTATTTTTACTCTGCACATCCACATGGAATTTACAAAAAGGTCAGAGCTGGTTTCTTTTTTATTAAATTATTTTTAAATCTGGGTGTGTCCTCAAACTAGTAGCTTTTTAGTGTCATGTCATAATTCCAAAATATATATAAAATCACACACACACACACACACACACACACACACACACACACACACACACACACACACACACACACACACACACACACACACACACACAAACACACACAAACAAACACACACACAAACATAGACATAATACAATCGGGTAACCCCTAACACTAGGGTCTATCCCTATATCTAGCGAACGTGTTAGGTGTCGCCCAGCCCGCAGAGCTCTACAGATATCTGTTAGCAAGGCACCACGTGCCAGCGCCCAGGAGGATGCAACGCCTCTCGTGGAGTGAGCATGCAACCTGAGCGAGCAGGGCACGCCTTGTGTTTCCCCAATCCAGTGGGCCATCCTCTGCTTGGAGACAGCCTTTCCTTTCTTCTGGCCTCCATACCAGACAAAGAGCTGGTTTGAGGTCCTGAGACTTTGAGTTCTGTCCACTTACAGACGCGAAGCGTGGACAGGACAGAACAAAGCCAGGGCTGGGTCTGCCTCCTCTAGGGGCAGCACTTGCAGGTTCACCACCTGGTCCCTGAAAGGAGTGGTAGGAACCTTGGGCACATAGCCAGGCCGGGGTCTCAGTACAACATGGTTGTCACCCAGCCCGAACTCTAGGCACGATTCGTTGACTGAAAATGCCTGCAGGTCCCCTACCCTCTTGATAGAGGCCAGTGCAACCAGCAGCAAAGTCTTCATGGAGAGAAGCTTTAACCCTCTGGGGACCAAAAACGCGCCCCCGCGTTTTGCTCGTTTTTTTTTTTAGCAATGCAAAATAAACTCAAAATGCTCTGTTAATTTTGATCTTTCATTTTCGTGTTATACATCAATCGATCCTGTTCAGTTTCTATTTTTTTTCTGTATACTCACAATAAAAATAAAAGTGTTTTGCTTTTTGCCAAATAAAGAAAAATTAACATGATGCGAGTTCTGCACTCTCTCTGTCAGCGAACTCCAATTTGAAACGCGTTCGGAAATTATCTGTAACTCCACGAAAATTCAGTCAAACAGGCAAACATACCCACGGACATAAAGCTTGAGATCGCCTCTTTTAAATGAAGTAATTTATATTAAAAACAAATATTCTCAGCTTCTGTAATCTGTATGAAAATAGAGCGATTCCAGTCGAGCTGATTACGAGCTCATTTACTTTAATTCGTTCACGCCTACTCACGGAGCGCGCTATTCACAAGATAATGTGTTAAGCCATCTATGCAAAACAGGTAAACGCCCCCAAGCAAATGCATTAAAGGCTTCAAGTTTCATCATTCAGTCACCTGCGCGTTGGGAAGATGGCACGATACACCGGTGTGGAAGCTCTTCAGCTCGTCCTGGATACTAGCGACGAAGAATCCACATTTTCATCAGAAGAAGAGCGCGACTACTCTGATGACGACCGTTTGTATTTTGAAGAGCGACTTGATCCAGCCGTGGATAGAATTTCGGATGAGTAAGTATTTAGTCTTACTTCCATGAGTTGACAAGCTATTCAATATAAACATGTAGCTTACATATTATACTGGGTGGACTATTTTCCACTTGCCATCCAGAGTATTGACATTTGATATAATCAACACCATCTAATGAAAGTGCATATCTATACCATGAATTTAATGTCTCGCTCATACCATTTCAACGTCAAAAATGTTTTTTTTTTTTTTTGTTGTTTTTAGTGTATATGCTACGCACTGTAAACCCCTTGGTTAGGAAATTTGTATATGTAAATGATATGTTTAGATCATTATGTATGAAAGCTAGAATTTAGAAGTTATTTTAGAAAATAGGCCTAGTAGGTGTTTAGATTATATTTTGACTAGTTTAAATGCTGCCTCATTATCATTAACGATGCATGCTCGCAAATATCAGTTGTAAATGTGTGTAAATGTGCTGAAATGTGTAAATATTCCCAGTTAATGAATTGCGCAAATGTGTTTTGTTTCAGAAATCAGAAAGAGTAAGTACATATTTACCTAAAATTTTACAGATGTTAGTTCAATTTTGTTTATACTTAGTGTTAATACAATATGAGCCTGTATGAATTTATTATTTATTTTTGGAGATTGGTTGATGATGTTACATATGTTTTGTGTTATCAGCATTGCTAAATGTCCATCAGTTATGCATGTGCTGGAATAGTACTCTGTAAAATATATGATAATAATAGTTTTTAACTTTTTTTAAAAGGAATGTAGCTTGTTCACTCTCGCCTTCCACTGCAACGAGGACACGCAGCAACAAAAATCAAAAAGAGTAAGTACATATTTACCTACTATTTTACAGATGTTAGTTACATTTGGTTTATAAACTTAGTGATGATACAAATGTATATGTGCCTGTGTGGCTTTGCAAAAAATGTGTTGTTATGCATGCACAATATAACATTTATTGATTGGTAATGTTAATATAAAAGAGCTTATATTGTGTTGCTTTATCAGCATTGCTAAATGTCCATCAGTTATGCATGTGCTGGAATAGTACTCTGTAAAATATATGATAATAATAGTTTTCAACTTTTTTTAAAAGGAATGTAGCTTTTTCACTCTTATCTCCTCTCATTCTTTGTTCAGGCTGCCTCACTTGATGGGCCATTAGCCATTGGGGGAGTGTCTGTCACACCCCTGGTCTGAATCTCATTAATATTGATAGGCCATTACCACTCCCACGCATAAACCTCTTCTGACAAAAAAACTGTCATACAAAGTATAAATTAATGTTTTGTTTTATGTGAACGATTAGGCAGGATGATTTTCACATCATTTTGAAGCCAGAACTCGAAGCGACAACATCCATTAGTCAAAAGTCTTGTGGACACATATTTAGTATGTGTTTTGTGGTCTTATTTCAGCAACTTTCATTTTTATTTTTTTCAATAACCACACATAAACATTATTCTCTTAAAAATACAAACATGTAAATACATGTTGCTCACATATTATGGTAGCCCCGTTTGTGCTATATAGAGTGAATTTACACCTTTGCCATTAACATGTTTATAAATAACTGAAAAAGCACACATGTCAGTGCATGTCAAAACATCCCAAGGGCCCCAAAAACACCTTGGTCCCCAGAGGGTTAAGTCTGCTGATTGCAAAGGCTCAAAGGGAGCATCCTGGAGTGCTCGAATCACCATGGAAAGGTCCCAAGAGCGTATGGAGCTGGGTCGAGGATGGTTTAACCGTCTCGCCCCCCTAAGGAACCTGACGACCAGGTCGTGCTTTCCTACTATTTTGCCATCTATGTGGTTGTGATATGCTGAAATGCAGCAGCATGTACTTTGAGGGTGGAGGGAGACAGCCTTCGCTCCAACCCTTGCTGCAAGAAGGAAAGCACGGACCCAATCGAACATCTTCGGGGGTCCACTCGGTGAGAAGAACACCACTTAGACAAACAGGTTCCACTTCAAGGCGTTCGCTCGTCTCGTCGACAGTGCCCGTGCTGAAGTGATGGTGTTAAGTACCTCTGGGGGTAAGTCACCTAGAACCTCCGCGTCTTGTCCAGGGACCACACATGGAGTTTTCGGAGGTCTGGACGCGGGTGCCATAGGGTGCCCCGTCTCTGAGTCAGAAGGTCCTTCCTCAGAGGAATGGGCCAAGGAGGGACTGTCACGAGGAGCATGCATTTTGGGAACCAGTTCCAGGTGGGCCAATAGGGAGCCACCAGAAGGACCTGCTCCTCGTCTTCCCTGACTTTGCACAGGGTCTGTACAAGTAGGCTCACTCTGGGAAACGCATATTTTCGGAGGCCCCGAGGCCAGCTGTGTGCCAGTCTGTCCATGCCGAGTGTTCCCTCGGTCAGGGAGTAAAACAGCTGGCAGTGGGAGGTCTCTGAGGAGGCAAACAGGTCTACCTGAGCCTCCCCGAACTCTCTCCAGATCAGCTGAACCGCCTGGGGGTGGAATCGCCATTCACCCGGAAGCACAGCTCGTGACAGCTCGTCGGCCACGCGGTTGAGCACACCGGGGACATACATGGCACGAAGTGAACTACGATGTTTCTGACTCCAGAGGAGGAGATGGCGGGCGAGTTGCGACATGCGACGAGGCGTAGACCACCTTGTCGGTTGATGTACGCAACGGTCACAGTGTTGTCCGTACGGACCAGCAAGTCCCTGCCCTGTAGCTGCCTTTTTTAAGCGGCTCAGAGCGAGACGTAATGCTAGCAACTCGAGAGTTGATGTGCCAATGCAGTTGGGGGCCCAGCCACACCCCTGACACTGCATGCCCGCTGTACGTGGCACCCCAGCCGGTGGCAGAGGCACCACAGCATGCCTGGACACCTATTCCAAAGGCCTTCCTGCCCGCAGGAACGAGGGGTCTGACCACAGGCTGAAGGTCTGGCAGCACGCCGGTGTGATTGTTACCCAGTGAGTGCCGTGATGCCACGGCCATCTCGGGACTCGGGCGTGAAGCCAGCGATAAAGCGGTTTCATATGGAGCAGCCTGAGCAGTGTTACCACTGCTGCCGCTGCCATATGCCCCAGGAGCCTCTAAAAGAATTTCAGTGGGACCACTGTGCTGCCTTTGAACGTATTTAGGCAGTTCAGCACCAACCGAGCGCGTTCCTCTGTGAGGAGCGCTGTCTGTGCAACCGAATCCAACTCCATTCCGAGAAAAGAAATCCTCTGCACGGGGGAGAGTTTGCTCTTTTCCCAGTTGACCTGAAGACACAACTGGCTGAGGTGCCTGAGCAGGAGGTCCCTGTGTCCGACATAACTGATCTCTTTTCAGTAGGGACTGTAGTGCCCTGACCTCATATCGGCTGGAGGGACCGGCTCTATTGCATCCTTCGCCAGTAGGACTGCGATCTCCGCTCGCAAGACATGGGCATCGGCTGCTCTCACTGTAGTGGAGTGGATGGCCCGAAACTTGGGGGGACGCCGGGAGAACTGAATCGCATAGCTGAGCCTGATGGTTCGAATGAGCCAGCGAGATGGACTGGGGAGTGCTAACCAGGCTCGCAGAGACCATACAAGCGGGACCATAGGGACCGTAGGCATACCCGCAGTGGGGCAGTGAGGTGGAACGCAGGGACGCGGTTCGGAAGTCTCTCTCTGGGCGGCGGCCCGTAGCAGGGTCTGAGTGTGCTGTGCAACACTTACCTGGTTCCACGGGGCAGGAGGCGCAGGAGGAGGCTTGGTTGCGTTCTCGAACTGCACGCTGCTGCCCGCTGGCGATAGAAGAGGCGGAGGAGAGTGGTGAGGATTCTCTCCACCCACTGCTCTCCAGGCCCTCTTCGGACCCAGAGATGGAAGAAACTGCTCTTTTATTGAAAATTTGGGTACCGCTGGTTTAAAGGCCAGCGGCGGAACACAAATAGAAGGGAACAAAATATTTTCCACCCAGCCCTCTTCCGGGGGAGGGAGCGGTGCGTTCACCATCTCCTGCAGTTCCATCCATCTCTGGGTTAGGGTTAGGGCGGGGCGGCCTGCCTGCCTGCATCTGGCTCCTTGGCACCGCTTAGGTGGAGGCTGCTGCTGCGGCACGCGATTTAGAATAATGTCCCATATCATGTTACTTTACTTGCAACTTTATACATATAATATGGCTCATATTGATTATTCTCATAACTTTGGCTTTATTCTCATTATGGCTTTCATTAAAAATCTATACATTTATTTTAACTTGTACACATTTTTTATTTTAACATGACGCTAAGATGCTATCGCAAACAAAAATGTTTTGACAAGTAGGGCTGGACAATAATTCAATATCAATATATAATCGCAATATTTTTTTTTTCAATAACGGTGATATGATTTTTAAACACATTTTCGATATTTCAATATACATAACAGCATTTGTCACTGACTGACGTTAGGCGCGCAGCCGTCAGAAAGAGCAGAACACAATTGGCTACTTTCGTGATAACGTACAGCACAGACATACACCACAGCCGGTGCTCAGCAGTAGTAGGCTGATCTCCAACGCGGCAAGTTTTAGCTCCAAAATGAGCACCCCTGACCGCAATACAGATGTGACTGAACGAGCTTCCACAAGTGAGGAGAAAGCAGACGAAACAGTTGATAAGAGAGGAAAGACTAATTTAGTGGTATGGAAGTGGTTCGGCTATCTGAGATCTGATAAACTTCAGGTTTCAGCATAGGGCTGGGCGATATGGCCAAAAAAATCATATCTCGGTATTTTTTGGTTAAATGGCGATATACGATATATATCTCGGTACTTTCTACGTTTTTCTATTTGGATAAAGAAAATGTGTTTAAAAAAAATAAAAAAAATATTTCACATCCTGCTCAATGATATCCAAACAATGTTGATATTGAAGGATATGGAAACACATATAGTGAATGTAATGTAGGCTATGCAATATATTATGTGCAAAAAGGTGGTTAAAATCACATTACATTCTAACATTGTAGCATTCAGGGATGCAAACACATGTATGGTCAAAAAAGAGAGAGGTAATCGAAGCCCTCGCCCCGCGGCAAATATCTAGATACTTACATTGCCACCAACACCTGCCATCCCCGGCCCACCCCTATAGGCGCATAGAGTAAAATGAAATTAATAAGGAATGTTGAAAAGAATGATACTTTGAAACTAAATAAATTATAATCAGACCCTCTCAGCCCCCCACCCCGTTTAACTGTGAGTGTAAATGCTTATAAAAAATTTTTTTGCTTGAACATGTTAAACATATCTAATCATTTCTGTAATACATTTTAATTTTAATTCTGCAACTTATAAAGCGTTAAAATATGTATTCAATTTACATATTAAAACTAGTGTATGAAGTGGCAAATGTAAATTATATTATTGAATTTTAATTGTAAATTTGCACCAAACGTTGCACAAATGTAATGGCAAATGTAAGTAATGCATTGGCATTTTACATTTTGCGTTGTCATTTTGCATGTTACATTTCAAATTGAATATTGCTACCCATATGCTTCCATAGTCTTGTAGCAGGTATTGAGAAGAGAATATTATTGTTATGATAGGTTATTTCATTGGTTCATGTAGTTTGTAATGGTGCAGTACCGAAAGACTCCAGCAGGTTTCATAGACTTGGCAAATTCATTTTTCAGAAGATTGTAGGTACAGACATCTGTTGTGGGCATTCTTGGCAGTTTTTCTGAGGCTTTTATATTGTTCATATCGATATCGGAATGATATCGTATCGACCGAAATTAAGAAATATATCGTGATATAAAATTTGGCATTATCGTCCAGCCCTAATGACAAGTAACCTTTTCTGTTCCATTACACAAAATCTGTGCAGCAGGACCCTAATAGAGATGCTAAGGTTGTAATTTCACTCTTGGCGGGAAGAGAACACACAGGGGAAAGTTTAGTGAAATATCTAAAAACATTGTCTCAACTCCCCTATATCATCCTTGTCAGTATTGTGCAAATAATACCGTACTTTATGTTTTATGAGCCTAACTCGGATGTTAGTTCTCAAAGAATGGGCATTTATGAGGAAAAAAAACAACAATCTGCAACTCTGCGATGTGTGGAAATGTTCATAACCCCATCCACTCAAGGCTCAGTTTCTCCATAAAATCCTCAGATGCTGGTTCTGTTTCATTATTCCCTGTGTAACATCCAAGCACACTTGCACAGCTCAAAAAACAACACTTTCAATAATCAAGAGCTCGCTTTATAAGTGCAATAGTTCAGTCCGGTCCTTGCGGGCTCACACCAGAGAACTTAATGCCAGTGTGTTGTCTCTCTCCTCCCGACAAAACCACATCAATCTAACATCCAGCAATCTGCCACAAGATGGAGGTCCCAGATATCATCTAACACTCCAACAAAGTGCTGTTTGCACCTGACCGATGGTGGCAGAAGCAAAGTATGATGGGTGGTGACAATGCAATCGTGACCTGGTGTGTGACCCCTGCACAAGTCTTTGTGCAGTGGGTAATGGGACCACGAGCTGGAAGAGGATTATGGGAGTAATCCAGCGACTGTAAGCTTATCAGCACATGCCATGTTTGTGTCACTATTCATCAAATTCCTCTTTGGGTTACTTGCAGCATTAATAGCAAAGAAATAAATGAAAATACATGGCATTGAAATAAGACGGTCCCAAGGCAACAGGCACAAAACTACAAGTAAATCCAAATGCAAATTCCAAACGAGGCAGTACATTTTTCGATTTGAAGGAGTGCAAGCTTGAAACTTGAAAAGTTGCTGATGGCGGTAATAATTATTACAATTCCATTAATCCATAACATCCTTGTGAATCAATAACAATCAATGACATTCTGGATGCTGTTGCCAATGCGAAAATAAATATGTACGCAAATAAAAGTAAAAACATCTTCCGTCATTCTGTCGAATAAAGGTCTGCAGTGGTTCCATCTAAGTCAAAGGAAAATTTATGAATTTACAATGCACTTCTCCTCTTGCCACCTCAGACGTCTTAGTAGCGAGCTTCCCATTTAAGTAAAGTGCATGAATTAAAGAGAAATACTACCGCGAGTAATTTCATTCTTCATCCTTCATTCCACTTTAATCGAAAAAGCCAGCACTAGCTGTGTTATCTATTTTCCAAAGACTGCTTTATGGCAGCCTGTTTGCCCATTCAACAGGACTCCCAGGGTGATATATTGTTTCTACAGACCCATGTAAAAACGGCTGAGTTCTTTGCGACTGAAATTAAACACAATGTAGAAATAATTTGATTGAGATGAGAAAATGGCCAGTGGCGTAATTGGCCATGTAATGTTCGGGAGCGGCTCAGAGGATGTGGCGAGTGACAGTAGCGCAAGAGCTGTAAATAATCCATCATAGGGGCTGAAATGCTCGCCAGCTGACAACCGTGGCCATCCACCCCAGTAAAAAAGCTGACACGTCAATCAGTGCCTCCACCCCGTCTCCAAGAATCATCTCCGCTTGTAACATCCCGATCAGCCACCGCCGTGGCCCGGTGATCACGCAAGGATGAGGGCGCTGGCCCTTGCGCTATAAATACAAGCCTTTGCTCACACAGCACTGGATGGTTTTTTGATGTTTCAGCATTGTGCAAAGGGAGTCATTTTTCTGCAACAACAACAAAGTATTGAGTTAAATAAACATGGACTATGATAGACATTTATCTCATGATGATGATGATGATGAAAATTTTAGTTTTCGTTGATTGCTCTTTCAAGGCTGAGACTGTTTGTGGGGAAATTGTAGGGCCGCAACGTGTGAACACTATACAATCAAACATTGCTCTTTTTGAGTATCTAGACAATAAAATCAACTTTGCTTTGGATGTTTTTCCTACAATTCCTTAGGAAATACAAAACAGAAACAAATGTGGTTAAATTGGGCCGGGGCTCTCCGGGGCTCAGTGCCGGCACATAAGCTTGCTTGTTTGTGTTCTGATGTGCCTGTTTGCAGTCAGTTGCCTACTAGAAATTATGACACATAAAATTTGATGAAATTGATGCTTTTGAAAACATATTTCTGACAATAAATGAAAGATTTTTTAAATGGCATGTCTATTTTGTCTCAGCAGAGCTGAGATGAGAACAATAGAAACACGGCCGTATTCTTGTTCAGCTGCTTAATCTCGTTGTCAGTTGACCATGATCACGCACCACTCGCGCATGCGCATCTAGGTGACACGGATAAATGTACGCAGCAATATATAATGAATGTTCCTGGGAGATCCGTAGTTGCGCGGGATGTGGAAGCGCGCAAAAGTTCCAGAAATGTACAAAAAGTGCCCTGGCCTTGAATGACAAGGTAAGGAAAATAAGACTAAATCAAAATTAAATAACCAAAAACTAGGTTGACCATGTGATTTTTCTCAGGAGATGTTTTGAGCATTTTACCTCAGACACTGGATTATCAGCAAACTGCCTAGAGAACTGCTAGCTGGCTACTCAAAATAAACTAGAAATCTATTCAGTCAGCATTTGTATTTGATCTATGTGAATTACATAAATATAAGACTTGCTAGACCTACTTTTAGCTACCAAGCAACCTTTCCACAAGGATAGATTGATTTTATTTTTGTGACTTGTGCATACCTTGATGTGAAATGACGCAGAGTAGGCTGTGTGTGTGTGTGTGTGTGTGTGTGTGTTGTAGTAGTAAAGAGAGAGAATGGGAGAAGGAAGTTTGTGTGAGGTGGACTTGGTCACCACAGACCCAAATCTTCTCAGCTGTTGCTACTGTCATATGCTGCACTGTCTCTTCATGTGGCACATTATGTTTGGCACATTGTATGGGTCACTATATCATAACAAGGTAATACAATGTGTAATCAAGTGATGACTGATTAACAGTAATGTAAATGCTAAATAATGTGGAATAAAAGGGATGTTAATTCAGCCAGCTCACATACCTGTATTTACTTACTGTTTTCGGTCGAAGTCCACAGTAGTCGATTGTCGAGTGCGCGCGCGCGATCATTGGTAACTAAGCAACAGTGGAGACTCAGACTGTCAGCTGTCAGCCGATGACGGTGCTGTGTGGTGTTCTGAGAATATCAGCTCAAATGGATGTTGAACACACGG
The DNA here is from genome assembly GCA_026230005.1 of Gila orcuttii. Classification (NCBI taxonomy): domain Eukaryota; kingdom Metazoa; phylum Chordata; class Actinopteri; order Cypriniformes; family Leuciscidae; genus Gila; species Gila orcuttii. Next base: position 24,517,137 of record JAPDVR010000015.1, read on the forward strand.
AGGAGGTTTTTGAGTTTGATGATCGTGGTTATCACTCGACAATCGACTACTGTGGACTTTGACCGAAAACAGGAAGTAAATACATGTATGTGAGCTGGCTGAGTTAACATAACTTTTATTCATATCTTTCACATATACTGCAGTCAGATTCACCGTGTTCATTCTGAATAAAATCACTCACATGGCTGTGCACTTGCAATGACACATCAAGGATGTTAAGAGGCTAAAAGCAGGTTTAAAACTTGCCCCATTCAAGTCAACAGGGTGCAAATTTTAAAAAGAGGATAACACGGAGTAGGCAACACAGATTTTTGTCGTTGTTCTCTGTACTGACAGCACTCCAAATTTACAAAAAAATGAGCTCAATGTTAAAATTGACCGGAGTTCTCCTTTAAAGAGATATTCCTTTCCTATGGGGATTCTCATAATTACAGGTGTAATGGAAATTATTCAACTCCCATTGCAAATCAGGTTTTTTGGCAAAATTTACAGACTTTCAGCTGTTTGCAATGAACAAATCAAACAAAAGTAATTGAAATAGCTCAACACAACAAATGTTTCAAGTGGTTTCCCGAAATTCAAATGAAATTGCAACTATTAATGACTTTCGCAGTCTCAAAATTATTCAACCCCCTGAATAGAATCCCTCACAACAGCACAAATCTGCAATACAGGTGTTGTCTCAAACATATCTGATGCAACTAATCAAGGCCTTCATTAGTTGCATCAGCTGTGCTTGAAATAGAACACATGCAATATCTAGGCTAGGTTTGTTGAGTGCATGATAGAAATATGGCCAAGTCAAAAGAACAGCCCAAAATGTTAAGAGAAGATATCATCGCACTTCACAAACAAGGAACAGGATACAAAAATATAGTGAAGGCACTAAATGTTCCTAGAGACATTGTTGGTAGCATAGTTTGCAAGTTCAAAGTTAATGGAACAGCAGTTACACTATCTGGGGGGGTATTGATTTAAACACATGCTTAAAAGAACACTCTTCCTACAGTTAAGCATGGTGGTGGCTCGGTGATCCTCTGGGGCTGCTTTGCATCCTCTTTCACTGAAAACCTGCAGCGTGTGGAAGGCAAGATGGATTCATTGAAGTATCAGGAAATTCTAGGAGAAAACGTCATGCCGTCAGTGAGGAAGCTGAAGCTTGGACCTTACAGCAGGACAATGATCCCAAGCATACCTCAAATTCCACCAAGACTTGGTTGCAGAAGAAGTCCTGGAAGATTCTACAGTGGCCATCACAGTCACCTTCCTTGAACCCTATAAAAAATCTCTGGTGAAATTTGAAGAAGGCAGTTGCAGCACGCAAACCCAAGAATATATTACTGAACTGGAGGCCATTGCTCCTGAAGAATAGCCTAAGATTCCTCAAAAATGTTGCCAGAAGCTGGTGCCTGGTTATACATCTCGTTTGCAGCAGGTCATAACAGCAAATGGGTTTTCTACTAAGTACTAAAGATGCTTTATACGTATTCTGCACAGGTTTTTTTTATTAAATCACAAATACAACTAATATAAACACACATACACACAATCACACATACATAGGTAAAATGGTAAGTGACAGAATGAAACCGGAAGCAGGAAATTAAAATGGAAAATACTATGGAAAATATTCATTTAACTATGAAAAGAACCTTCAGCTTTCTTCTTTCAAAGCACCTCATTAAGAGGCGTCTACCGCTTATTATTAAACCTCTGTTTAAAATGTGCGATACTTGCATCTCCCTTGCAGTGAAGCAGTATGTGACGTCTTTGAAGATGATCTCATTGGTTCCGTGAGTCGATGGCTTCATGCACAGGACAGCAACCCAGAGATACGGAGAAGGCCAAGAGTTGATGATTGCCCATTCAGTGATGGTAAAGTTGCAATTTTCTTCAGAGTAGGAATGAAGAAACTACAGTCTGACTCTGTTGGGAGAGTGAAGACATGGCAGGGTGTGGTCAAGGCCTGCCGGCGCCCATGGACCGCGGTGGGGTCCCCCATACACATAAACCTGAAGAAGCAGCAGTAGAAGCAAGAAGAAGAAGAGAGGGAGGTCACTGTGAATTTGGCTCTATAAAGCCTGAGAAAAGTCACACCTCTCTGGGTTGGGCTTGACAAATGACAAATGTGGAATTTCCAAGCGGGGAAATTCCTCTGTTGGAGATTTTATGGCTCTTTGTTTCAAGCGTGCTCATTTGCATGTGCAGCAGGATCAGTTGCTGATGAAGAAACTATTAAAGATTGTTGTAATACTAATATGATGCGCAGACATGGTATAGGTGAGGTTACATTGACCGTTGGTTCTATCATAAAATACATAGTATCAAAAAAAAAAATTGTATCAAAATACACTACACAAGACCGTAATAATCATTCACACAATGTCCTGGGGTGCATGTTAATTTATACATCAATTCGTCTATAAATGAATGCAGGAAAGTCTGTTTTAAGGGCTGTGGGTCTTTCCTGTGGCCTCGTCTTATCAGTTGGTAGTCATGGCAACGGAGGCCCTTCTTGCCCTAGTTGGTCTTTTGGGGGATGGATCCATAGACCCCAGAGTGAGTTTTGAAGATTATTTGTTAAATATAACAAATAATTGTGTTTGATTTGTCTCAGTCGTTACACCATGAAGAGGTTGAATAATTTTGAGAATGCAGCAGTCATTAAATGATGCATTTTCAGTTGAATTGGGGGAGACCACTTGAAACATTTGTTGTGTTGAGCTATTTCAATTACTTTTGTGTGATTTGTTCATTCCAAACAGCTGAAAGTCTGTAAATTTTGCCAATAAACCTGATTTGCAATGGAGGTTGAATAATTTCCATTAGAACTTTATATTGTCACATATGAATTTATGGATTTAGAAAACCATGCAGTCTCACACATTAAATCTTTGTTAATTTCTATGGCAAAAGGGCAGCGCTGCTCATTACAATTCATCACAAAGGCTCTTTGTACCTGGTAAGACTCCCGTTGTCTGTCACCACGGCACAGGCACCAATGATGTCAGGTCGGCTATAAAACATACAATGAATCTGAGCAGTCATCATCTCTTGTACTCCATTTTAAATAATGTATTTGAAAAAGCCTCTCCGTTTCCTGCTGCTGTGGAAAGGATTTGTCTGAGCAGCAGAAAAGTTTCTCATACGTCAATCAGCATAAGAGCTCAGCGGAGTGTCTACATCCAAATTGTCACCTTGAATGAACATCTCAAATATAAACTCATGTAAATGAAAAAAGAAGCTTGGTGACTCTATCAGTAGGCATTTTAATGACATAACTTTATCATAAGAGACTCTGTTGAAGAGGAAGCAATCACTGTCTCTTGTCTGTTTAACCTTCAAAGATATTAACCTCACCCTTTTAGTCATGTGTTATCTTGCCATGCTTCTGTAATGTCTTTCTTTATTTTGTGACATTTTTCTGGTGCGGCTGACACAGATGCTCCAATTTCCCATTTGTCTGTGTTTACCTCTTATCCAATCAAAGCTCTTAAGGTCACAGCGAGTGCCAACTGAGATCACCTGCTGTGTTTGTCTGCTTCTGTGAGCGTGACCTTGGGTGGTGGTTAGAGAGACTTGTCTAAACACGCCTGCCTGTGTGTGTGTTTGCGTGTGCTTGTGCATGTGTTTGTGTGTGTGTGAGAGGACAGGGCCATCAGTCACCACTGTGACCTTGAGCCAAAGTGACCACAGACATTACGAGTTACTGAGGCCTGTGAATCATGCATAGTCCATGGGCTGATGGGAAACAGCAGCTGCCTCATACTGATGGCTTCGAATGTAAATAAATGAATAAATATTGTGCTGTGGTAGCGAGAGGAAGGATTCTGGAACTAATGTGCTGATTTTTGTCAGAGCTACACAGCACAACAGGACTGTAATATTCATTTTGAAGAGCAAACTGAAAATGATCTGGCAAAGCTGGTTATGCTGAAATCTTGGATGCATCAGACTAGTGTCTGTATGCAAGACCATTTTCTGAAGGCTTATTATGACAAATGAAGTAGCATCTCTTTGCTATGGGATTGACAGTAAGATTTCAAACCGCATTATCAAACTTAACTTAAAGAGGGTTTTATCGTGAAATATATAAAATAATAAAATGAATTATATGGATTTAAATAATATAATATATAAAATTATACTACATATAGACAAGGCTACGCAAACCCATCATGTTTCAACAAAACAATATACCTTAATTGTCTACTGGAGTGGACGATTTCCCTCTATACTCTGACAGCTTGTCAGCACAAGTGTGATGGACATCTGTCTCTGACTGTTCACCATACACACATCACAAAGACAGGCGGCTGGTCGAGCCTTGTCCTCACCTCTCGCCTCACTGACATCCTCCATCATGTCTTCTGTCTGTCCACCGTGAGGCTGATCACTTCCTGTTAAATGCCTGGCCTGGGACCCTTCACCCAAGTAAGACCATTTGCAATCTGACTTCTTCACTTCGCTCCCAGACTTCCTCTGACAGGTAGTACACACGCTATTGGATACATTTGAGCTTTCTTTTTGTCAGTGTTGGACAGGATCCAGAAAGTATTTAATATGTTTGCTAGCAAGTTAAGAGTGGCATTGCCAAATTGTTGAATATATGCAACAATGTTGTTGTTATAATGCTTTCAATAGAGTGTTTGGGCAGGACCCAAAATTACATGTTTAAAATCTCTTGTCCAATAAACATCAATCTTGGCACATGTGTCTGCGGTATAGACTATTTAATGGGGCTTTATGGGCTGTGTATGAATCCAGTGAAAGATTTACACACATTTAAGTTTTTCTCTGCTTGTAAAAGACTTCTACAATAAGAATAGGAGAGCATCAATTATTTCAATAAATGTGACTCATCAAACTACAGTATTGCACACTGAAGCCTTACACAATAAAGACAAAGCCAAATTGTTTTTTGAAAAACTTCAGAAGGTTATTTCAAATGAACTGTGTGTGGCGGAGCACTGTCTCGCTGTTCCGCTACTAATGCAATTCTTTATTTTGTCATTATTAAATACCAGCTCTAGTAAAATATGTTCACAATTGACCATAAAACACCTGAGAAGCAGCTGCATGCTGAAACATGACTTCTAATTGGAGCAATTTTTCTCTAACTATACACAGAATGTCTCTTGTACAATGAACTGGCATTTAAATCAGCTTTATAGAGCAGACAAAAGGCTTAGATAAGCCAGATATGCTTCCTTTATGTGACAGTTTCTGAACAAACCAGAACACTGCAGCCTCAGTTTCAAGACCTGGTAATAAACGCTCACAACAGATGTTTAATAGTCTTCCCTGCTGTGGTGCTTGAAGACCTGAACACACTCGTTGAATGCAATCAAAGCCCATATATATACACACACACAAACATTTTATATTGACAATGGTAAACTACATTTAACAGTAACGTAATAAAACTGAAAAAAAATATATTTTTTAAATATATTATAATTAATACAGTTATACTATTTTTATTTATTTATGTATACATATACAAACACACCACCATTCAGTGTTTTACATTCTTAAAATATATCAGTTTCTACAAAACAAATATTAAGCAGCACAACCATTTTTACACTTGATAAAATTAAGAAAGTTTCATTTCATGATCATGTGACGCTGACGACTGGAGTAGTGGAATAATCAATCACAGGAATAAATTAGTTTAAACTATATTCAAATAGAAAAGAGTTACTATAAATTAAAATATTATTTCACAATGTTACAGTTTTTACTGTATTTTTGATCAAATAAATATAGGCTTGGTAAGAGAGACTTATTTAAAACATTTTTAAAAACTTACTGTTCCCAAACCTTTGAATGGGAGTTGAATATAAGTATGGTAAAACCCTCTCTGAAAAGCTAAAAAAGAATAAAATTAAATATATAAATATTCTATTAAAAATATTAATTTGTTTTTTTAGATGTTTGGCTATTATTAGTAGTTAGTTTTTTAATGTCAAATATGACTTCAAATCTTCAGCAAGTAATGAAGGACTCAGGACAAATGCACCATTAATTTAAGCAAGCTGAGAGGTCACTAAAAAAAAACAGCTTACTCTCCAAACATCAATTTAGGTTTACAGATTCAGAACAGAAGTGTAATGTTCGAGAGACCGACCTCCTTTCAAAATACTGTACATGCATGAGCAGCACATGCAATAAGGTGCTTTCCAATGTATTCCTGCAAACTACTTTGTACCAAAAAGGTAGCCAAGCACACTCTGTGAGAATAATGTTTTCCCAGTCAAATCTAATAACAAAAACAATAAACTGTTTTAAATTTCCTGCGATGATTCCCTGGCTGAAGTGCGTATCTTTAAGACTCTGAGCTCCCCTGATCAACTTATCATCCCCAGACCCAAGAGTCATTACAGCTGCCTGCAGTCTCAACCACTACTGATGGTTCTTGTCCTATTCCACGTTCAACCAAAATTGGATTTTGATTGCTTTTCACAGGATATTTTTTAATTAAAGGCGAATGAGAATAGCATGTGAGATTAAGCAATACTTCATGGTTTAATTCCCAGAGAGAGTTATCAGAGAGAGAGCAAAGCCATTTAATGGCTTCCTTACAAATATTGCCAATTTAAACAAGTGACATTTTTCAATCAGAATGAATTACTATGACCAATAGGAAGAAAGGGACTTAGGCCAAAATGGAAAACACTAAAGCTTTGCATTATAGTAAAAAAAAAAAAAAAAGTGTCATAGTGAATTTATCGACACATACTGTATTTAATCTGCCACAAAAGCACTGAAAATATTAAATTTACTATGACATCATATCCTGCTTGGAGCTGTGAGCCTCACATAACAACACAATGTAAACTAGTTAATTGCCAGATGAACTGAAAGATTAAAGGCCTTACATTAAATGCCCGCTGGCTGGATTTGAGGGCCATTACTTGTATATGTGCAGTGCAAAGAAATCTATTAGTCTAAAGGGAACCATTTGTATGAAATGCAAGTGTGAACATTTTCAGTGCTGGTGTGCGATATGTATTCATACTTGCTTGTGTGTGTGTGAATTTACCTCAGTAATGAAGGCCTTGGCAGTGGCTGGGCTCATGAACAGCACAGCACGTCTCAGTGTGTCCCTGTAGCGATGCAGCTCTTCCACCCTCATGGTGCGGAACATTCCAGTGATCATCATGTTAATATTAGATTCCACCTTCTGTAGAGACACATCCATCCCCTGCTGAGACGTCTGATCCAGGAAGTTCTCTATGCCCCGGATATCTGAACAACAGACAATATCATTTAAACTACATTCATTTTCTATAAGTCACAGTCTGTTTCAGAGCCAGTCTGCATTCAAACAAATATGTTTCCTTAAAAGTGTGGGAATTTTTTTTTATTTTTCTAGTATTTATACAGCAATGTTTAAGTTAGTGATGAAATTGTAGAAATGCAATACTGAAATATTATTTAATCTGCAGGTTGCGAAATAAAGCAAGCAGTAATTCTTCTGTCATGTGATCTCAAGATGGCTGCCCCCATTAGGGGACCTGATCCATGTGAAATTATTTTGGTACTGATATGACTGGAGATAACGTCTCGGGTTACGTATGTAACCCTTGTTCCCTGAGAAAGGGAACGAGACACTGCGTCGGTTACGACACTAGGGGAACGCCCTTCAGCGTAGCGCGTCTGAATTTATGAATGAAACCGAATCCAATCCTATTGGCGTTGCGTGATGACGTAGCGTGTGACGGCATAAGCGGATGTGTACAAAAGCACGCCGGCACACAGAGATGTCAGCTTTTGCTATGAAGCAAGTGCTCCAGGCGGGGTGAGGTGTGGCGAACCGACGCAGTGTCTCGTTCCCTTTCTCAGGGAACAAGGGTTACATACGTAACCCGAGACGTTCCCTTTCGAGGGAACTCGAACTGCGTCGGTTACGACACTAGGGGAACGAGATACCCACTATACCACAACGAACCCCGCTCATCCTAGTGTGAAGCTGTCTTCAGGCACAAACTAGGACGAAAGCACTCGTGCACCGGGTGTAGAGGGAAGGTCCAGACTGTAAAACCTCATGAATGTGTGCGGAGTGGCCCAGCCAGCCGCCTCACATATGTCATGCATAGAAACCCCTGAAAGGAGAGCTCTAGAGGAAGCTATGCCTCTGGTGGAGTGAGCCCTCACGGCCATAGGTGAAGGCAAATTGCGCACCTGATAGGCCAGGGAAATAGTCTGAACGATCCAGTTGCTGATGGTCTGCTTAGAGGCGGGAAGCCCTTTCTTGGGTGACCCGAAACACACCAGCAACTGGTCCGACTTCCGCCATGAGGAGGACCTCAGGATATAACATCGCAGCGCTCTGACAGGGCAGAGCAGGTGAAGTCTCTCCTCATCCGCCGTCACATGAGGCGGAGGATGAAATGCCTGCAGAACCATAGGCCGTGCCACATTAGATGGTACCTTGGGCAAATAGCCGGGCCTGGGGTGTAAGATGGCCTTAATGTTGCCTGGAGCAAACTCCAAGCACCCATTGGAAATAGAGAGCGCCTGAAGATCTCCTACCCTCCTCAGAGAAGTAATGGCCAACAAAAAGACCACCTTAAACGAAAGGTTCTTGGCCTCAGCCGACTCCAATGGTTCGAAGGGGGCCTCGGCCAGCCCTTCGAGAACCACCGCCAGGTCCCAAGAGGGAACCCTGGTGCGAGTCGCAGGTCTCATCCTCCAGGCTCCACGGAGGAAACGTACGACCAGGTGATGCCTCCCCAGGGGACCATCACTCAGAGGAGCGTGGAAAGCCGCAATGGCAGCCACATAAACCTTGAGTGTGGACGGGGTAAGCCCGGCAGAAAAGCGGTCTTGGAGAAACTCCAGCACTGAAGCCACTGGGCAGTGAACTGGGTCCAAAACACGCTCTCTGCACCAAATGGAAAAAACATTCCACTTAAGGCCGTATAACTTCCTCGTGGAGGGAGCTCTGGAAGTGAGTATAGTTTCAACCACTTCTGCTGACAGGCCGGCTTCTAGGTACTGTGCCCCCTCAGGGGCCAGACCCACAGTTTCCACAGCTCGGGCCGAGGGTGGAGAACTGAGCCCTCTGCCTGAGACAACAGGTCCCTCCTCAGAGGGATCTGCCATGGCGGGCCTGCCAGAAGCAGGATGATGTCCGAAAACCATACTCGGGCCGGCCAACACGGGGCTACTAATAGTAGGCTGACCCCGTCCCGACGGACCCTTTCCAGAACTGCTGGGAGCAGAGCGATTGGGGGAAAGGCGTACAGACGCAGCCTCGGCCACGTCTGCACGATAGCATCCAACCCCAGCGGGGCTGGATGAGAAAGGGAAAACCACAGTGGACAGTGTGTCGTCTCTCGAGACGCAAATAGGTCCACTTCCACTGGGCCAAACCTCTCGCATATTAACTCCACCACCTCGGGGTGGAGTCTCCATTCCCCGGGCCTCAGCCCCTGCCTCGACAGCATGTCTGCTCCCTGGTTCTGGTCCCCCGGGACATACATCGCCCTGAGAGACGACAGTCTCCGCTGGGACCACAGGAGGATCTGATGTGCCAGTCTGCACAGAGGGCGCGACCTCAGACCCCCCTGACGGTTTAGGTAAGATACCACCGACATGTTGTCGGATCTTACTAGGACATGGCGACCATGGAGGTCTGGCAGAAAGCTCCTCAGAGCCCGGAACACCGCCAACATTTCTAGGCAATTTATGTGCCAAGAGGAATGATGGTCCTGCCAGAGACCTCTCATAAAGCGGCCGTCCATGACCGCGCCCCAGCCCGTGAGGGAGGCATCTGTCGAAACGGATACTCGGCGACATAATGCTCCCAACTTGGGACCTTGGGACAGGAACCAAGGTTTCTTCCACATTGAAAGGGAACGAAGGCACCTGCGCGTAACCCTTATCAAGCGGAACGGATTTCCCCTTGGGGAAAACCCCTTGGCTTTCAACCACCACTGCAGGGCTCTCATGTGTAGCAGGCCAGAAGGTATGACGCTGGACGCTGCTGCCATGAGACCTAACACCCTTTGGAAGTGTTTTACTGTGATGGTATGGCCTAGCTTCACCCTGGTTAGTGTGGTTAGAATGGACTCGATGCGTGCGGGAGACATGTGTGCCTGCATCGTCATTGAGTCCCATACCACCCCCAGGAACGTAGTTCGTTGGGCGGGTGTCAACACGCTCTTCTTTGTGTTGAGCCTTAACCCCAAGCGCTGAATGTGGCAAAGGACGACATCTCGATGCCGAACTGCCAACTCTCGAGACTGGGCCAGTATGAGCCAGTCGTCGATATAATTCAGCACGCGGATGCCCTGGAGCCTCAGTGGGGCCAGAGCTGCATCCATACACTTGGTGAACGTGCGAGGGGAGAGTGCTAGGCCGAATGGAAGAACCCGATATTGGTAAGCTTCGCCCCCGAAAGCAAACCTCAGGAACTTCCTGTGCGATGGAAGGATGGAGATGTGAAAATAGGCGTCTTTTAGATCTATCGTGACAAACCAATCCTCGGATTGGATCTGACTCACGATGGTGGGAATAGTGAGCATCTTGAACCTGAACCTCCTCAGAGACCGATTCAGATGCCTCAGATCTAAAATTGGACGCAACCCTCCATCCTTTTTTGGAACTATGAAGTACCGGCTGTAGAACCCGGACTCCCTGACTGGTGGGGGAACATGCTCTATGGCCCCTTTTTCCAGCAGCGAGTTGACCTCCTGTTCCAACACCAGACCCTGCTCTGGGTGCACTGCCGTCCGAACCACCCCGTTGAATTTTGGTGGGCGGACCCGGAACTGCAGTCTGTACCCAATTTCTACAGTGCGCAGGACCCATGGAGAAATATTCGTGAGGTTTTGCCATGCCTCCACGAAATTCACCAAAGGAACCAGCCCCTCGGGGCTGGTGTCCAGTGTTTTGTGCGAGTCCTTGACGGCACCCTGAAGCGGATGACCGGCAGGGGAAAACCGACAACGACCCACCGTGCGCGAACCCAAACGCTGTTTGACTGCAGGCCTTCGGGGCAGAAAGAGCAGCGTGTGCTCGCTGGAAGCTGGCGTGACCCGAAGCGTCAGAGACGGCGGGAAACCGACGCCAGCATCCTGAGGGCCCGAGGAGAGAGGGGACCTCGATCGCTCTCTCTCCGGGGGGGCGACCCTTGGAGGTCTCACAGGAGTTAGGACCTCTTCCCTTTCGCCTTCCTGGACTGGATGATGGTTCTTAGATCCGTCTTCTCAGGAGGCTGAGGGTGGGAACGCTGCCTAGAGTCCCAAGCTCTTTGAGGGGGACCTCTAGAAGCGACACTCCCCTTCTGGCTTTGACGGTAGGAGCTAGATGACGGCTGTGGCTGTTTCTCTCTAGCAGCCGATTTCCTAGACCTCGACCGGCGAGGAAGATACTGTCTAAAAGCCTCACTCTGCTTTTTAGTATCCTGAAATTTGTCGACTACGGCGTTGACTGCCTCGCCGAACAGACCAGAGGTGGAAATAGGTGCATCAAGGAGAAAGGCCCTGTCCTTTTCCTTAATGCCAGAGAGATTAAGCCACAGATGTCTCTCCGTGGTTACCAGTGCGGACATAGAGCGGCCGATGGCGCGGGCCGTCTCCTTGGTAACCCGGAGAGACAGGTCTGTGGCTTTGCGTAACTCAGCAATATCCTCCACCGTCGGGCCCTCGCCCTGGTCTATGTCCCTGAGGAGGTCGGCCTGGTACGCCTGCAGAATGGCCATCGTGTGCAGGCTCGCACCAGCCCGACCTGCCGCCATATAAGCTCTGCCCACCAGAGCAGATGTAGTGCGACATGGCTTGGAGGGCAGCGCCGGTGCTTTAAGAGATGATGCAAGATCGGGTGAGAGGTAACTGGCTAAAGCCCCCTCAACCCGAGGCATCATCCCATAACCGTTCTCTCTACCCCCCATAATGTTGCTATAATTCAATATAGGGGGGTTAGAAAGGCGCGCTGAAAATGGCCTGTTCCAGGATTTACATAATTCTTCATGTAAATCCGGGAAAAACGGTAGAGACCGGCGTGGAATCTGTGCACGGTGCTGCAGGAAGCGCTCATCGAGTTTACTTTTAGCCCGCGCTTCCTGCCTCTCCTCTGGCCAATTAATATTTAATTTCTCCACAGCCCGCGTCACCACATCTAAGAGCTCCTCACAGCTGGGTGCAGATTGTGTGTGTGTGTGTGTGTGTGCTTCGTGCAGACTCTCCTCCGCGATGCTGAGCACGTCTAAATCCTCGGATTCAGACAGCTGCAACACCGGGTCTACATCCCGAACGGAAGAAGCCGCGGGGCGGGCTCCCGAACGGGGGATAGGGGAATCTGAGCTTTCAGATGAAGATCGGGAAAGTGCCTCGGCAGTCCCGACCTCTTCTGAAAGCTCTCTCTGCGAGCCCCACGATCTGAGCCGCCGCATTGCCTCAGCAGATGCGGGACCTGATCCGCGGGGAGCGCGCATCTGACCATTTTCATTAAATAAGGCCAGGCGGGAACGCAGCACTCTTATAGAAAGAGATTCACAGTGGCCGCAAGCAGCCCCCTCGAGAGCTGCTTGAGCGTGCTGCATTCCCAGACATGACACACACATCTCGTGTGTGTCCCCCGCCGTGATAAAACGAGGGCATGGGAACACACACTTTTTATATTGCTCACTCTCCATGATAACAATGCAACAGAGACAAACAACACCAAATAAGACGGACTGATTCAAACAACACAGAGCGCTTGCTGAATAGCAAAAAGCTGACATCTCTGTGTGCCGGCGTGCTTTTGTACACATCCGCTTATGCCGTCACACGCTACGTCATCACGCAACGCCAATAGGATTGGATTCGGTTTCATTCATAAATTCAGACGCGCTACGCTGAAGGGCGTTCCCCTAGTGTCGTAACCGACGCAGTTCGAGTTCCCTCGAAAGGGAACTTTCTATGCAACAAAGAATCCTGAAATAAAAAGTATCACAGTTTCTACAAAAATATTAAGCAGGAAAACACTTCTAAAAATTGACAATAGTAAGAAAAGTACCAAATCAGAATATTAAAATGACTTCTGAAGGATCATGTGACACTAAAGACTGAAGTTTACTGAAAATTCAGCTTTTCCATCACATAAAATAAGGCAGTTATTTTAAAATAATATTTCCCAATATAACTATTGTAGTGTATTTTTGCAACCTTGATTTTTTTATCAAATAAATGCAGCCTTAGTTGAGTGTAAGATACATCTCAAATACATTTAAATCTCTTACAGACCCCAGCTTTTGAGTAGTAGTGTATTTTTTTAAAGAATGTTTGTATATTTATAAAACATTTTTAAATAAAGGAATTTTTAATTGAATTACTGAACGCAAATGTGAGACCAATAAAACATGTCCCCATTTATGTAACACGGATGTATATTAAAATGTAACATAAAAAAGTGTAAATCAATAAAAAGTGATTATTTATTTAGCACAAAAGTGTATGCATAACACAACCTCTGAAGTGAACAAATTTTGTTAGGAAATAGTAACGTAGGATATTAACTATTTCTTCTTTAGCTCAACTGAATGTGAGCAGAAATGTTGAAAGGACACAATAAACTACAGAGCGGTCAATCACACATAGGCGCCGACTTCGGTGGGGACGGTGGGTACGCGTCCCCACCAGATTTCGTCATGAGTCATTTTGTACCCACCACTTTTTGAAACATTGAGGCATGGATGTACCTAATACAAATAAATAAATCTCCAGTTAACTAGCAGATCATTCATTTAGTTCGCTATTAAATAAGAGATTTAGAGCTAAAATGTGTTGTTTTTGAACTCAGGCTGAGCGCCTGTTGCCGCGACGATCAGTGTCATGGATACAGTGTTCTCTTGCGGCTCGCGCAGTCTTCACTCGCGCTTCGATCTATCGCCGTTGCGGAAACTATCTATTCATTCCGGGGAAATCACAAAATAAAATGCACACAAAGGTGTCCCTGCTTGATATAGACTGTAACCACTGATGAACATATTCAGTTTTGATGAGAGAAAAAAACAAAAAACTATACGAGTGTGGATTAGAACCCATCACCTCTGACACGCTTGGCAAAATATTTACCACTAGACCATTTAAGAACTCAAACAAAATTTGCGGATCGATGTATTAATTTATGGGTTGAGCAGAGAGGGTGCACAGTTTGTTCCCAGTTTGTACCCAGACCTTTTTTAAAAATGCACTTCCGAATGCATCTCTGTCCCCAGCACATTTCAAACCAAACTGACGCCCGTGCAATCCCAGCACTCATTCAAACAGAGAGGGGTGCTTACCAGAGGTCATGACACACTTTAAATTATATGTTTGACACTTGTTATACATTCATTTAAAATAAAAGTTGGTAAAAGATGGATCATGTTCCATAAGTATTGTTGTTATGAAAACAGATGTTTAATAATTTGAAGGTCTATTAAATGTTAAAATTGATGACTTTTAAATATAATGTGAAATGGCTATACCCATTTTACATTTACATTTATCTGACGCTTTTATCCAAAGCGACTTACAATTGCTATATTTCAGAGGTTGCACGCCTCTGGAGCAACTAGGGGTTAAGTGTCTTGCTCAGGGACACATTGGTGTCTCACAGTGGATTCGAACCCGGGACTCTCATACCAAAGGCATGTGTCTTATCCACTGCGCCATCACCACACCCCACATTTTATTCTCAGATATCACAAATTCGCCATCACCACACCACCACATTTTATTCTCAGATATCACAAATTCATTCCATTTATTAAAAAATATCAGAATTGATATCAGTGATAGTACTTAGTATCAGACAAAAAATAAACTCCCAAACGCCTGGTAAATATCAACCATTTTATTTTCACCTTCTACATTACCGTGATGACCGTGTAGCACAGAAATGCATTAGCATGTGTGCTAACAGAGCTCAGGAGTGGGTGGCAGCAGAAACCTGTGTAGAACATTTATCACTGCGGTGTGGCTAGGCAGAAGTGCTGTCTCAGGGCTGTGCTAAATAAAAGATGTATTTCACAGAGGACGAGTTGCTGCTCACTCATCCCTCTGCACAGGCGGCCTTTCCCTACATCAAACCATTTCCAGCAGAGCGGGGAGGCGTTGAGAACGTAGGATCAAAGTGTCCCTGAAAGATAGGACTGGGGCGAGGGAACCAGGAGAAATTAAGGTGGGGGGATTTGAAGGTGATACTCTCTGTGTGACAGAGATGTAAGCAAAAAAGAAAATTTCAGGAAAAGCATCACATAAAAGAGTCTTTACTGTAGGTAGCCCTTCAGTCACAAGGCGCTAAAGGAAGACTTATCATGCTTATGTTTGATATGCGTAACTGCATCTGCATGCCAGCAGCAATATCACCCTGTAGCCCAAGATTGATTGCCCACTGAGCTAAAAAGGGTTGAGCCTGGTGAGTACCTGGATGGGAGACCTCTTGGGAAAACAAGGTTGCTGCTGAACAGGCACGTGCACAGGTAGGGCTCAACCTGTGCAGAGCACATGCCCTTTTTGCTCTTACACTCGAAGTGCCCTTTTTTTTTTTGGTGGTGGTGGTGTTTTTTTTCTTCTTCAATAAATCAATGCTATTGCTATTGGTCACCCTTTACGTCTGTCTGTCTGTTTTAAAAAATATTTAGCCAATAAAAGTTCTTAAAAAGAGCTTGTGTAAATCTTGTTCGATCCTCAAACTGTCAGTAAACCTGATAACTCCACCCCCTCTATCGTGACTGAATGAACTGAAGCTCCGCATCAGCCGCACAGCAGACAGCAGCTGAACGAAGTTTTGCAAGGGTAAATAAAGATCTTGTTGTTTGAATAAGTACTAAACACTTTGTCTATAAAAGCTCATATTTTATTTATTTGATGTCTGACTGAGACATGTGGGACATGAGAGAGAGGTCTAGGCTAGAATTTGCCATAGTCATAGGCTAGCCAATACATAGCCTACACTTAAATAGCCTGTGCATTCAGTAGCATTTCATCTTTTATAAAATGCGATTTTGGCCAAATGTATTTTACAACAGGAAAAACTCAACGCCTATATAGCTACAACAAACTTAACCCGTTGATGAAAATGTAATGTGATGCCGCCGGCGCCGTCTTAATGACGGACAAAATGCACATTTGTACACATTCGCTGGTCAAAAAACCCGTAACTGTATTTGAGTTTGACTTTTGTAAAATGTTAACAATATATTCATGAGTAATACAACAACATATAATTTGTTTTTACCATCGGAAAATCGCTGTTCCCTTTCGTTGTCACTCCGAGTTACGTCGGATGACGACGAATGGGGTTTCGCTTAGAAAGCCTATCAACTTCGAGTATTACAAAACGAGCCAATGGCAAAGAAATGCCATGGGTCTGCGGAATTTGCATGACGTAACTCCGCCCCACCTCGTGGGTATAAAAGGAGGAAGTCCGCAACAGCAGTTTATGTTTTCGCTTCGGAGCCAAGTGTATTCTTCTCTCCACAAGCCATCTCTGAATTGTCAGCTTTACAAACGAGTACCTCGAGTGTTGGTGTGACGGCGATCTACGGCGAGCGCGTGCTTCCTGCTGATCTGTTGCAGTGGTCTGCCAGTCGGTGCGTGTCTCCCCGGGTGCTTCAACACTTGAGTTTTCTCTCACTAAAAGAGCTTGCACGCGGCACGTCTTTTTAAAGACGGCTCGCCCGTGCATTTCAAAAAAAAAAAAAAAAAAAAAAATGAATGGTGCGGCAACTTGGTATCGGACTCTGATGGGCACGAGCGTTGTCTAGTATGTTTGGGCTTGATCATGCTAGAGCAGCGCTCGTGGATGACTCATGTTTTCTCCATGGAAACATGATCATCGCGTCATTAAGGTCGAGACTCGGTGAACTCACATGAGTGAGAGTCCCCTCATCCACCCCCCGATCTTCGGCTGGTGGCCAGGGTGACCTGAGGGTTTCGGTCTGGAACAAGGCGCCGACTATGTGTCCGCGACCCCAGCCCCCCTCTTTAATGACGGTGCCCGCTAGTGAACAGGTGATTCCCACGGGTCTACCCTCTGGTGGCCCGTGTGTTTCATTTGAAGCTACAGAGGATGATATTATGTTTGTAGCAGCTTCACTAGGTGGGTTTGATTTTCCTGGAAGTGACGACTCGTCGAGTCTGATCCGGAGATGACGGCCATGCTTTCCCGGGACGATTGGTTTTTGGGTGAGGCCGCCGACCCTCGTCCACGGCAAACCCCAATACCGTTCTTCCCGGACGTGCATGATGAGATCAGGGGCCATTCGCTGATCTCATCCGCCTTTCCTCCCCTCGATGGGGCCGCTGCCCGTGGGTACACTGGGGTTCCCCCGGCTGAACGCTCTGTTGCGATGCTATGTGTCCTCAGAGTGCTTCTTCTCGGCGCAATCCTAAGCACCCGTCCGTGGCCTGTAGTTTTTCGTCTACGCTTGTGGCGAGATCCTATAGCGCCACGGGACTGGCGGCCGCCTCACTGCGTGCCATGGTCATTCTGCTGGTCTACCTGACCCAGATGCTCATGGACCTGCACGAGGGCGGGACTGACCCAGGGCTCTTCACTGAGCTGCGCGCCGCCACTAACCTTGCTCTCTGAGCGACGAAAGTGGTCGTACGCTCCCTGGGTCGGGTGATGCTCACCATTCGGTGGCCGTACCTGTTTGATGTGCTGGATGTCGCGCGGACCCGTCTGTCCGACATTCCCACATCCCAGGTCGGCCTCTTCGGCGGTGCGGTTGAGGGCTGGCCCAACAGCTCTCAGCCGTCCATGAGCAGACTGACGTTGATTCTGTCCCGACAGCCCCGCCGTCCGCTCAGATCCCTCGGTCTGCCCACCGCCAGGGGCGCCCTCCCGCGGCTCCCACCCTGCCCGTTCACCCGGGCCGGCTCTGGGGGCCGCGGGCGGACGCCACAGCCCTCTCTAGCCCCGCCCCCCGCTACACGCCGGGTTAAGCGGCGCTCCTGAGACGGGCTCCTCGGGGATGGAGCAGGTTGAGGTCGACTCTGTCCCGACGGCCCCGCCGTCCGCTCAGGTCCCTCGGTCTGCCCACCGCCGAGGGCGCCCCCCCACGGCTCCCACCCCGCCCGTTCACCCGGGCCGGCTCTGGAGGCCGCGGCCGGACGCCACAGCCCTCTCCAGCCCCGCCCCCCGCTACGCGCCGGGTTAGGTGGCGCTCTTGAGAGGGGCTCCTCAGAGATGGGACTCAGTTCTTTCCAGGAGTTGGGAGCAGGACCACTCCTTTCCCCGGTGGAGGGCCGGGGAAGAATTCTTATTCGCAAAGAACTGACTCTCCCGTCTCTGAGCACACAGAGTTCTCGGACGACACAGAGCGCCGCCCTCTAGCCGTGCTCTCCTCGTCCCCCTCTGTCCCAGAGGTCGTTGACACGGCGTGCCGTCCACGGACCGCTTCGCCCCTGTCCCCCTCTGTCGCCAGACCCCTGGCAGAGCAGGCCCCCGCGGGACGACCAGCCTGGTCCTCCCCTGGCCCCCTCTGCCAGGGCGCGGTTGCTAACTGTGCCCCCACACCGGGCCGCTATGCCGTCCACGTCTGGGCCAGTTACTCCGCTTCGCTGCCCCTCCGGGGGGACGCCTGTCGTCGCGTGATCCCGCCGGTTCAGTTCCTGGGAGCCTGGCTAGAGCTTCCCCGTCTGTCCCGCTGGATCGCGCGCTCCTTCAGGCTCGGCTTGCGATTCAGTTCGCACGGTCTCCTCCCCGCTTCAGGGGAGTCCGCTCCACTTTGGTCGGTGGCAATGCCCCCATCATGAGAGCAGAGATTGCCACCCTGCTGGCGAAGGGTGCAATCGAGACTGTCCCTCCAGCCGAGATGAGGTCCGGGTTCTACAACCCCTACTTCATTGTCCCCAAGAAAACCGGTGGGTTACGGCCAATCCTGGACTTGCGCGTGCTGAACCGCTCCCTTCACAGGCTGCCGTTCAAGATGCTCTCCGCCAAACGCGTTCTCGAATGCGTGCGGCCCCAGGATTGGTTTGCAGCGATCGACCTGAAGGACGCCTACTTTCATGTCTCCATTCTTCCTCGACACAGACCGTTCCTACGGTTTGCTTTCGAGGGGCAGGCATACCAGTACGCGGTTCTCCCTTTCGGGCTAGCCCTGTCTCCTCGCACCTTCACGAAGGTTGTCGAGGCTGCCCTTGTTCCCCTTCGGGAACACGGGGTTCGCATCCTGAGTTATATCGACGACTGGCTGATCCTAGCTCACTCTCGAGACCAGGTTTGCGAACACAGGGACCTAGTGCTCCGGCACCTAGCTCGTCTGGGCCTTCGGGTCAACTGGGAGAAGAGCAAACTTTGCCCCGTGCAGAGGATCTCTTTTCTCGGTATGGACATCGACTCGGTCGCCATGTCCGCGCAGCTTACGAGCGAGCGCGCGCAGTCACTGCTGACTTGCCTGAGACATCTCAGGAGCAAGAGTGCGGTTCCACTGAAACATTTTCAGAGGCTCCTGGGGCATATGGCATCTGCAGCCGCGGTCACGCCGCTCGGATTGCTTCATATGAGACCGCTTCAGCTTTGGCTTCGCGACCGAGTCCCGAGGTGGGCATGGCATCAAGGCACGCTCCGGGTACCAGTTACTCCGACCTGCCGTCAGTTCCTCACCCCGTGGTCGAACCTCAGTTTTCTCAGGGCGGGTGTCCCCCTGGAACGAGTTTCCCGGCATGTTGTGGTCTCCACGGATGCCTCCACCACGGGCTGGGGCGCCATGTGCAATGGACATGCTGCTGCGGGCTCCTGGACAGGACCCCAGCGGCTATGGCATGTCAATTGCCTCGAGTTGTTGGCAGTACGCCTTGCCCTGCACCGCTTCCGGGCGTTGCTCAGGGGTCAACACGTACTAGTCCGCTCAGACAATACCGCTACTGTAGCGTACATCAACCATCAAGGTGGTCTACGCTCCCGCCGTATGTCACAACTCGCCCGCCACCTCCTTTTATGGAGTCAGAAGCATCTGAGGTCGCTTCGAGCCATCTTCATTCCCGGAGCCCTGAACTGTGCAGCCGACGAGCTCTCACGGCTTCAGCCCCTCCCTGGAGAATGGCGACTCCATCCCCAGTCGGTTCAGCTGATTTGGGACCAGTTCGGGGACGCACAGATAGATCTGTTTGCCTCTCACGACTCGACCCATTGCGCCCTGTATTTTTCCCTGACCGAGGGCACGCTCGGCACGGATGCACTGGCGCACAGCTGGCCGCCGGGCCGCAAATATGCGTTTCCCCCAGTGAGCCTTCTTGCGCAGACCTTGCGCAAGGTCAGGGAGGACGAGGAGCAGGTCATTTTGGTCGCGCCGTATTGGCCCGGCCGGACCTGGTTCCCCGAACTTGCACTCCTCGCGACAGCACCTCCCTGGCCCATTCCTCTGAGGAAGGACCTTCTTTCTCAGGGACGGGGCACCCTGTGGCACCCTCGCCCCGATCTCTGGAGCCTCCACGTGTGGCTCCTGGACGGCTCGAGGTAGGTTTGAGTACCCTTCCACCAGCGGTGGCGGCTACCATCACTTCCGCTAGAGCGTCGTCCACGAGACACGTCTACGCGTTGAAGTGGAACCTCTTCGTCGACTGGTGCTCTTCTCACCGAGAAGACCCCCGGAGATGCTCGATCAGCGTTGTGCTTTCCTTCCTTCAGCAAGGGTTGGAGCGAAGGCTGTCTCCCTCCACCCTTAAGGTCTATGTTGCCGCCATTGCCGCACACCATGACCTAGTCGAAGGTAAGTCGGTAGGGAAGCACGACCTGGTCATCAGGTTCCTGAGAGGAGCGAGGAGACTAAATCCTCCTCGTCCTCCTCTCGTTCCCTCTTGGGACCTCTCAGTGGTTCTAACTGCCCTGAAGAGTGCTCCCTTTGAGCCCCTGCAATCAGTTGAGCTTAAGTTCCTGTCAATGAAGACAGCGCTCCTGGTTGCACTGGCCTCCATCAAGAGGGTAGGGGACCTGCACGCATTCTCCGTCGACGAAGCGTGCCTGGAATTCGGTCCGGCTTTCTCTCACGTGATCCTGAGACCCCGGCCCGGATATGTGCCCAAGGTTCCTACCACTCCCTTTCGGGACCAGGTGGTGAACCTGCAAGCGCTGCCCCCGGAGGAGGCAGACCCAGCCTTGGCACTGCTCTGTCCAGTACGCGCTCTTCGCGCCTATGTAGACAGGACGCAGTGTTTCAGGACCTCAGACCAGCTCTTTGTCTGTTATGGTGGGAAGCTGAAGGGAAAGGCTCTCTCCAAGCAAAGGTTGTCTCACTGGATAGTGGACGCCATTGCCTTGGCTTACCAGCAGCAAGGTCGACCGTGCCCCCTTGGTGTGACGGCTCACTCCACCCGGAGTGTGGCATCCTCTTGGGCTCTAGCGCATGGCGCCTCGCTAACAGACATCTGCAGAGCTGCAGGCTGGGCGACACCTAACACATTCGCTAGATTCTATAATCTCCGAGTGGAGCCAGTGTCCTCTCATGTACTCGCTTCAACTAGCTAGTACCGGACCCGCTCAGGTGTCTTCGCTTGCTCGCCATTCCACTCCACGGACTGGATACGTGCGATATTCTCCTCAGGTGAGCTTCCCCGAAAGCCCTGAGTTCCTCCAGCACTCCTGACGTCGGCGCCAGTGTCTATTGCCTGCGCGTCGGCTAGGTGCCTCCCGTGTGCATGGTCCCTCCCCTGAGCGACCCCCACATGTGTATTTCCACTGTAAGCCTCTCTGAGCATGTGTCTTTCCCTTGGCAAGCCACCTTGCCACCCCTGGGGTTGAAATATTCCACCTGCGGCTGGACACCCCAGTGTTCTCCATATGTTTCCTTCGGGTCATATGTGTATTCTCTAAGTCCCCCCCCCTCCGGGTTGGCATTAATTGCATACTTCCCCTAGCTTGGGATATGCTTCCCAGTGTACCTTGGTATTCCTGTGTTAAATGGAGTCCTTCGTCCAGTCTATGACAGGGATCTTGATTTACGCAGGGCACTGGAAGACAGCTGAGAAGGTGGCGTGATTAGACTGGTAACCCCATTCGTCGTCATCCGACGTAACTCGGAGTGACAACGAAAGGGAACGTCTACGGTTACGTATGTAACCCTCGTTCCCTGAGTAGGGAACGGAGACGTTACGTCTGCCTGCCACTTTCCGCTGTACCGCGGGGATCGCCTGAGCTCAGTCTTGGCTCCTCAGCGAAGAAACATAAACTGCTGTTGCGGACTTCCTCCTTTTATACCCACGAGGTGGGGCGGAGTTACGTCATGCAAATTCCGCAGACCCATGGCATTTCTTTGCCATTGGCTCGTTTTGTAATACTCGAAGTTGATAGGCTTTCTAA
Organism: Gila orcuttii; assembly: GCA_026230005.1. Taxonomy (NCBI): domain Eukaryota; kingdom Metazoa; phylum Chordata; class Actinopteri; order Cypriniformes; family Leuciscidae; genus Gila; species Gila orcuttii. Next base: position 24,539,427 of record JAPDVR010000015.1, read on the forward strand.
GCGAAACCCCATTCGTCGTCATCCGACGTAACGTCTCCGTTCCCTACTCAGGGAACGAGGGTTACATACGTAACCGTAGACGTTTCGTACTGATACTACACAAAGCAACTAAGTGATCCTCGTCGTCACCTAGGTAACATATATTTCTAAGAAATTTTCTTCTTTGATTTATGATTGCTGATACACTTAATTTATTAACATTTCATCTTGTTATGGTAATAATATTAAATTATGGTTAATTCAAGGCTGTTGATATGCACGTATTCGCTATATAGTTTTTTTAATCTATAGTATTCTATACTCTTTGCTCGTCCTCACATGTATAAATGTAGTAAAACATGGTTTTACTACAGTAATGTTGTAGTAGTAACTAAAAAAAAAACATTACAGAACAATGACAAGGAAGCCTATATCACTCTTTATATTTTATCATGCAGAATGTAATTCATGATTTAATTCATTCCAATGCTTAATTTATTTGATCCAAAATACAGGAAAAACAGTAATATTGTGAAATATTTTTACAATCTAAAATAACTGTTTTCTATTTAAATATTTAAAAAAGTAATTTATATCTGTGATCAAAGCTGAATTTTCAGCATCATTACTCAAGTTCAGTACTCTTCAGTGTCACGTGATCCTTCGGAAATGCTTTTCACTGCAACTGTACTTTTCACACTATTTTATTTATTTATTTTCATTGCTGGCTTATTTTAGGGAAAGTGTAGTGAACAAGGGACCTTCAAGAGACCAACATTCCTGGTCCTCCACAGTATCAAGTTTTTGCCAGGTAGGCGGATACATGTTGGATATGCTATAGTTGTATGGCTACCATTGTATGGCTATAGTTTCTTATAATCTGGAATTGAGTTGGACATAATTATTTAAATTATATTTCAAAATAGTTTCTCAAAAATACTTGACTCATGTTTATGTGTGACAATGAGAAGAGGGGAAGGTAGAGCAATAAAGGTGATCTGTTAACCAAATAATACAAATTAGCTTATGAAACCAAACAGAATAGCTAAAAAAATATATATTTTATTGAACTTTGTATGTGCAAAGAACAAAAGAAAAAAACAATATACATATATATATATATATATATATATATATATTACATACACATTTTTTTATAACTATAACATTTATAAAAAAAATTATAAATGATATAAACTATTTTTTTTTTACTTATATGAATTCTGATTACTTGGTGGGGGAAAAAAAGGGAGGGGTGCCCTTTTTCAGTTTCAGCACATGCCCCTCAAAAGGTCTGTGCACGGCCCTGCTGCTGAAAGAAAAGTTAGCGAGGCCAGCAGGAGTTGCTATGTGGGTCCTAACGCCCCAGTATAGTGAAGGGGACACTGTACTGTAACTGTCACGGTCACCACCTCCTTCACTACATTTCCCAGCATCCTCCTTGGCCCACACCTGCACCTCCTTCACAATCACCTGCACCTGTCAGCAATCTCCCTCGTTATCTTCAACATAAAACCATTTACCTTGTGTTCCCTCATTGTCTAGTCTCGTTTTACCCTAGTGTGTGAAACCTGAGGACCTTTATCTCCCGGATCTACTCCTACGTTCATCTCCAGTGTTCATCTCCAGTGTTCATCTCCAGTGTTCATCTCCAGTGTTCATCTCCAGTGTTCATCTCCAGCGTTCATCTCCAGCGTTCATCTCCAGCGTTCATCTCCAGCGTTCATATCCAGCGTTCATCTCCAGCGTTCATCTCCAGCGTTCATCTCCAGCGTTCATCTCCAGCGTTCATCTCCAGCGTTCATCTCCAGCGTTCATCTGCAGCGTTCATCTGCAGCGTTCATCTGCAGCAATCATCTCCAGCGATAATCTCCTACGTTCATCTCCAGCGATCATCCCCTACGTTCTTCTCCAGCGATCCTCTCCAGTGTCTGTGTCCTGTGCTCTCCTCTACCTAGTGTTGACCATTTACCTGTTTGTCTGCCTATTTGCTGCAAATAAACTCCATCACCTGTTTCTCTGTATCTGGGTCCTCTGTTTCGTAACAGAAGACTAGACCCTGACAGATTGCAGCACAATGGACATTCCCGCTGTTGCCCTGCTATGCCTGGAGCAGAAGGGCCGCTCCCTGGAGTCTCACACCAGGGATTTCTTGGAGTTGGCGTGCCTAACGCACTATCCTGACTGCTCGCTGTGCGTGTTCTATATTGCCAGCCTCAGCGAGCGGTCCCGAATACGCCTCCCAGGGAGCGGTCCTAATGAAGATTTAGCCGCATGTGTGGAGTGGGTGTTGGTAAAAAACAACTCGGCTTTCACCCCTCCACCAAACCAGAGTCTCGTCCCATTGAGTCCGCCCTTCCAGGGTCTCGTCCCACCCAGACCACCCGTCCAGAGTCTCGTCCCGCCGAGGCCAGCCGTCCAGAGTCCCCTGTTTCATGTCCTCATCCAGATTTCAGAGGAAATAAACTTAATTGACTTCGACACTTAAGTACCCTGTCTTTCTCCGGATCTTCACGTCATGTCTGCCGAGCTTGAGTTTCTTCACGTCAGTCCTGCCAAGACTGAGTTTCTTCGTTTCTTCGCGTCAGTCCTGCCGAGCCTGAGTTTCTTCAAGTCAGTCCTGCCGAGCCTGAGTTTCTTCACGTCAGTCCTGCTGAGTCAGTTTCCCCATTTGCTGCAAATAAACTCCATCACCTGTTTCTCTATCTCCGGGTCCTCTGTTTCGTAACAGCACCATCCTTCGGATGAGACATTAAGCCGAGGTCCTGACTCTTTGTGGTCATTAATGCCTACAAAAACGACTCGAATGGGACTACAACGAGATACTCCCGGGTTTTATACGTAACTAACCCATAATCAACCCTCCCTCCGGAATATGCAAAAAAGGGGGCATGGCCATATTTCTGCGGCTTTGTCGATGAGGAAGAGTTATAGTGGAGAGCAGTAACGTTAGCCATGCCGTCGAAAGTGTGTTATTTTCACCCAGCTGTCAGGTCTTCTGTGTTCGGGCTTCCAACGGACGCTGTAGTTCGTCAACAATGGCTACAATTTATGTTTGATTATATTCCAGAAAATTACAATCGTAATTTATCTCTCTGTGCTGCGCATTTTACGGAAGACAGCTTCCAGAATCTCCACGAATTCAATGCCGGATTCAACAAGAAACTGTTACTAAAACATGAAGCAGTTCCAACTTTAAAACCAGAGGCAGCAGTCGTTGGGCCACAACCTGTAAGTAAGACTTAATCATTTTAAATGTATTTGCATGTATAATTTCAGACGTAATGTTTTAGTTTTATCAAGGACGTAAACAAATGCCAGCGCTGGCTTTAGTAGCCATTAGTTATGCTATTTGGTGTATCTAGGACAAACGCGTACAAACATTTTGGACCTGAATTTGTAATTATGTACTAATTTTGTAAATGTATTTTCCATGTAGGCTACTTTATGACGTAATATTTCGATTTGATCAAGAACGTAAACCAATGCCAATGCTATTTGTTTATAGTAGCCAGTTAGTTTGATGCTATTTTGTGTGAACAAGACAAACGTGTATAACGTTCAAAAAATTATATGTAATTGCAACAGCAAACTTCAGCTGTTGTTATCAGTCTACACGTTCTGTTGGCATTTTAACACAGTTGCCACATGTAACTTACACCTAAAGAAAACGATACACTGAGTAAACTAAGTTTTGTGAATAGATAAACGGTTGTTCATTATATCGATAAAACAATAACTTTAAAAAATGGTATTACTCAGTCATTTATTCAGTTTTAAATGTTTAATCTGGAGAAAACCGTATCTCAAAAGCTAACAAGCAGCAGTAGCATTTTCAAGTAACAGCGTATCGAAATTCTTATATAGCCTAATAATAGTAAAATAGAATAGAATAATAATAAAAAAAAAAGTACCATTCAGAAACGTTTTGTAAGAGCCGTGTTTGGGGAGGTTCTGCTTGACTCTCTTCATTGCCGCTTTCTGGGTCTGATTCTGGCTATTGAGACCATTATTTACATTTGACCGGAGCACATGCAACTTTCGCCTGTAAAGGTAATGGGCGTGTACTTTCCGGACAACGTGCGCTACGCAGTTTAGCGAATTACAACACACCGGCTCAACTAACCAATCTGAGCCCATGCCTGTTTCTGAGGGAGTGGTTTCATAGAATCAGGAAGTCAACCAGTCGTTCAAATGACAGAGGAGAAAGTGGCTTACAATAAAGGTGAAATTTATGAAAAATAAGGCTTAAAAAAATAAAAATAAAAACACGAAGACATGTTATATTGCCCCCCTTAAACACAATCATGCAAAGAAAAAAAGCAGTAAACCACCCCTTTAAGAAAATAAATGAACTGCTGTCATGCTGCTGAAAAATGTAGTCAAGTTACAGTAGCAGTGTCACTACTTGAAGTTAACTATCCCCCTGTAAAGTTCTCTTTTGAAGTACCATTTAAAAGAAATCCATTGTTTTTAACTTTCGAAACACCAAAAAACCTGAATCAGAGTCGTTTGGCTCTTGGCTTAATTAGCAGGGTCGTCGCCGCCTGCACCTCCACTGAAACACTGTCACTCGATGCAGCTAAAAAGGGAAGATGAGGATAACATCCACAGCATTCCGGAGGAGGGTCAAAAGCACCGGTGCCTCCATCTGTGCACTGGATCCAATTTAAAGCAAATCTACGGCTGCAGTTCTGCTGGAAATGTCTTATTGGGTTCCCCAGCTAGTGTGGAGGGCAGGGCTCCAGCAGACAGCAGCTTGTGTTTATAGTGGAGGACACATAGGGGGGTGTGATACGGTCCCTGTGCTGGAGTGGCATCTGGGTAGAAGCTGTTTTACAAAGACGTAACACAGCTACGTTATTGCAGGCTGGGGTTGTGGAAGGCAATGGTCTGTTAATGCACACTGCTTGCTATTTCTCAGTTACAACTCTATGAAGTCGAGACATTACAGAGTCCTCATTCAAAGATGAGTAGCCTGCTTGGCTTTATTAGTTATGTCTTAACAGGAGAGGTTATATCGAAGGAGATTAATACAAACAGACACAGAGCACAGCTGTAACAAGCAACTGAGGCCTTTTTTATCTGTCAAAAAATACACATGTAATTATAATCAGCATTAGAGTCCCCATTATCATTACATACTCTGCCCTCACTTCCCCTGTCAGAGAATCCCAACTGTAATTCTGAGCATCACCAGCATATGTTACTGAGCTAAACGTCACACAAAACACACATTAATAGCTCTGCGTCACTTTGTTTGCACATTAAATAACTAAACTCTTATCCATTTGGCAGACACTTTTATCCAACTTGCTATGCATTTGACGTTCCCTGGGAACTGAACCCATGCTAACTAGTCACACCTTGACTCTTATTCAGAAATAATGACATTAACTAGTTAGAAAAGTTAGGCTTGATAAAGTCTAAGAAAGCCTGACCATAAAGTTTGAAGTAGATTTAAGTAAGAAGATTTTAAGTTTTAAGTTTAAGCAGTTTCAAAACCAAAATTGGCAGTAAATTGCTGCACATTTTACAGCAATTTGTTACAGTGTACTGTAATTTTGTAATAGGAATATTTCTTAAGTATTAGTATGTTAATCTTAAGTGTTAGTATGTTAGTATCTTAAGTATTAAAATGTAAAAAAATAAATAAATAAAATAAATAAATAAACATACATACATATATATATATATATATATATATATATATATATATATATATATATTAGCATGTTACATATTGCTTTAAATTTAACTGAAAAGGTATTTTTTCTTTTAACAGATCTTTTTTTTTCTATTTTGGCTTTGATATGATATAAATACAAAAGCCAATTAAATAATTTTGCACATTGCATGTTGTCTTTATAATATAACCCTTAATGTTTATCGCACACAGCATAAATGGTTCTAATACATAGATAAATATACAGCTGCTTTGATATTTTAGGAATGAGGTTGTAGGGCATCAGAAAGTAAAAAAAACACAAAAAAAACACTTTTAGTTTCAATTCTTATTATACAGTAAATAGGGCACATCATTTAATTTAATTCATACTTTGTTGTGTGGTTTCCTTTTGAGATGGATGGATGCCCATTATTAAATACCCACGTCTTAAGCCAGGGACACACTTAGACTGTAAGGCCGATTATGAATGAAATTTGATACGACTGATCATGCCCAAATGCACAGAGTCAGAGACAGTTGTGTTCAGTCGGTGTTTAAAATCTGCTCCAGTCATTGGAAACAGTCTGTAAGTGGGTTCAGTTCAGTCTTAGAATGTTTCAGCTAGTCATTAAGTGTGTTCCTGATATTACTGGATAAAAGCATTATACTGTATGCATCTTTAATGCAAAGATTTAGTTTCTCTTTTTTTTTAAATCCCTAACTACTACTCTAAAGTCTTAAGTTTACTTCTACCTCCGTCTATCTAAAAGAGAAATCAATGGTGCTTGGCTTGATTAGAACACATCCACCCCTGCCTGAGACTTAAGTCACTCAAAAGCTTGACATGAGTCAATACATGCCAGTTTCCGGTTCAGTCTACTGATTACTGATTAGAGGGAACTGCCACTATTTTTGGCTGATGGGAGTTCTTTAAATCAAATTCCAGAGCTAGATAAATTCTCTGAGTGACGCAGTCATATGTGGCCAGGTAGGAACTGTGAGCAGAATCCAAAGGACCAGATCTGAGGCCCGCAGCTGAGCGCTGATTGAGTGAGCTCTCACGCTGTGAATCTCCCACTAGCAGCATCCTCTCTACTGTGTTTAATGTTGCCACTAGACTTTACGACATTAGCAAAGAGACAATGAGGGCTAAAAACAAATCTTCATGTCACAGTGCATCTTGCTAAGAGAGAAACAGACAGACAAAGACAGAGAGATAGAGGATGTCCCTGATGAAAAGACCAGCTTAGACCAACAAGAATTTCTATGCTGGTCTAAGATGGACGTATATTTTGAAAACTATATTCAGGAACATGTGACGACCTGTAACAATGTACAATAAGGAAAAGAGAAAATGTCCAATTAAATATATCCTCACTTCTGACCCACCCTACAATACAGAGGGCGACTGGTTATCACAAGAGGATAATAGGGTCATTGGCCTAGATCGTTATTAATTATCTCCTCAAAAGAGGGACTCAATTTCCTTTATCTTTTTCATCCACTTGTCTGTTAACCATGAAATCATCTCATTTGGACTTGCTGCACATTAAATTAACCTTATCCTGGTTTGACAAAGTGCTGGACAGGTTATTCTAATATTTTAAGTGCTACGCATGGCTATTCAAACTGAAATTATGGAAGGTGGTAATCGCATTAGAGGTCACTGACACCTTAAAGGTCCCATATTGTACAACTTTCTGAAGTTTTATTTTAGGTTTTAATGTCCTTAAGAATATATATTTGTGGTATAAGTATCAAAAACCATCTCAATATATTTTTACAGCTCCTTTCTCAGGAGCTCTGCTAATAACAGGTCGATTTTAGCCTGTCTACTTAATATTCATGAGCCTCTCTTCTGATTGGCCTGTTGTTTTCTGAGTGACCCACCATTGGAGGGGAAGGTGACTGAAGGTGGTGACTGAGTAGTTCTGACATCACATTTATACGGAAGTCACAACAGCTTGTGAAAAGGCACAGTTACTTTATGCAGGCTGTGTGCATTTGTCTGTGGATTGACTGTTTTGAAACTTATATGGTAGTTACATAGCCCCTAGACCTCTGTTATCATTAAAAAGGCCAGGAAATTTCAGTTTTGACAATATGGGACCTTTAAGCAGTGAGACAACACATTATGTTGAACACGTGTCTCTATTACCTGTACAATCTACATTCAGAAGAGGAATTAGAACTTGGCTTTTAGAAATTTGTGCATGTCAAGAAACGTCCTGGTTGCGTACGCAACCCACCGTTCCCTGAAGGAGGGAATGGAGGACGTAGTCGACGTCGACTGAATGGGGATCGCGCCAGAGAGCCAATCGTCTTCGAGTACTATTGAATGAGCCAATGGAATAGGCGTGCGTGATTCGCATCACACACTCCGCCCCCATGGCGCGGGTATAAATACGGAAGTGGATGCACGCATTAGTTGCTTTTTTGCTGAGGAGCCGAGCGTAACCCGGAGTCAGCGGTGGTCCAGCGGTAGTGGCAAGGGGACTACGTCCTCCGTTCCCTCCTATAGGGAAAGGTGGGTTGCATAAGCAACCAGGACATTCCCTTTCAGTCAATAACGTCGGACTTAGTCCTCGTCGACTGAATGGGGATCAACCATTAAAAACGCCACTAAAGCTGCCACCTTCCAGTGCCTAGACAAAAGCCTCCTGATGCCCCAGCAATTTTAAGGCGGGGAATGACAGGGCTTAGGCCAGGGAAGTCACTGCTGTTCCTACAGGACCACTGGGAAAGCTTTCCCTGTACATTGGAAGGAAGGGATGCTGTGGAAGCCATATCCTAACAATAGGGAGGTAACTTGAAGAATACACATATGAACTGGGCGGATGACCGGGCAGTATGACATATGGAATGTCACTAGGGTGGCTCCAGCCTAAGATGGGGGGAGACTCACCATAAAGTGACGGCAGAGAAACTCTGCCGAGGGAAGACACGGGCTCACCGTAGGGAGCCATATCGTGGAAGAATACAAATAAGGGATCACCGTAGGGACCGCAACATATGGACCCAGCCTAACACAAGTTCCACAATGCTTACAAGTGGTAGGCCTAACATCAGACATTCCGCACGTCCGACACCGGAGGGGTGTGGAGGAACTCAACAGGGTTCGGATAAGGGAACTCAACTGGAGTAGAATGGCGCACGTATTCAGTCCATAGGAGGGGAATGGCGCAGCAAGCCAACGCTTTGAACAGGGCTCACGGTGGAGCCCATTGGAAGCAGCGGTTCAAATCTAGGTGTCGCCCAGCCCCCAACTCTGGAAAATCTGTCAGCAAAGCACTCTGTCAACGCCCAGGCGGTGCACACACTCATCAAAGAGGAGCTCAACACCTAAGTGGACATGAGCATCTCGGAATTTTTCACCAAGATGAAGACAGCCACCATTCAGTGGGCCAATTTTGCTTGGAAACAGCCTTCCTTCTCTGCTGATTTCCTAACAGATAAGAGCTGGTCTGAGGTCTAAGGCTTGCGTTCTGTACACGTAACCCGCAATGAAGCGGACGGACAGAGAAAACCAGGGCTGGGTCTGCCTCCTCCAGGGCAGCGCTTGCAGGCTCACCACCTGATCCCATTACGGGAGAGGTAGGAACCTTGGGCACAATCCAGGCCGGGGTCTCAGCTCGTGAGAGTTAGCAGACCCGAACTCCAGGCACAATTCGTTGACCGAAAGCGAGCAAGTACCTACCCTCTAGTAGAGACCATGCGAGCAGGAGAACTGTTTTAACAGAATTTTTAACTCACTGCCTGCAGTGGCTCAGAGGTGGTCGCTGCAGTGCAGTTGCACCAGAGATAAGGCCCAAGAGGTTAAAGAGGGCCGTAAGAACATTACCTTGCTCCCTCAGGAACCTGACGATCAGGACGTGCTTCCCATGCTTCTGCATCATGATGTGCGTCAAGAACACAGAGGCAACATCATTTTGAGGGTGGAGGAAAACAGCCTACTCCAACCCATCTCGCAGGAAAGAGAGCACTGAAATGATCGAAAGCTTTCAAGATCTCCTCACGGAGAGAAGACTCACTCAACGAATAGGTTCCACTTCTAATGCGTAAGCACACTACCTCTTTCCAGGGGGTGCTAGCAAAAGTGATGGAAACTACCACATGTTCCTGCAATAGCCACCTGAACCTCCGCGTCCAGTGTAGGACCAGCCCGGAATCTCCAGGGGTCAGAACGCGGGTGGGGGTGAAAAATGTGTTCAGGAGAAGTCTGGAAGCCTGTCGAGGGGAGCTAGGTCTGGTTGGGCCAATAAGGGGCAACTATTAAGACCTGCTCCACTCCTGACCTGGCACCGTAAGTGCAAGCGACAGGCGCACAAAAGACAGGAGGACTGCTCAACACTACATGTGAAGATCACTGAGCTTCAGGAGCATTTCTGCTCAACACCTGAGTGTCATGAAATTCACTGAGCTTCAGGAGCATCTCTGCTCAACACCTGAGTGTGAAGAAATTCACTGAGTTTCAGGAGCATTTCTGCTCAACATGTGAGTGTGATAAAATCACTGAAGTTGAGCAGGCGCCAAGCGACAATGAATCGCATAGCCGCTTTTAGAAGGCTCACTGGGGAACGCATTTCTGCGGGCCCCCGGGGCAGCTGAGAGCCAGTGTCTGTCCAAGGGTTGTCCGCTCGCACAGAATATAAACAACTGGCAGGGGGGACGAATCCGGAGAGGCAACAGAGTAACTTTGCGGCCCCAGAGTGGTCCCGACCCAGCTGGACCGCCAGGGGATGGAGTCTCCACTCTGCCTGGCCGTAACTGTCGTGAGGCTCATCGGTGGCACGATTGAGTAGGCCGGGAAAATAGTGAAGTTCTTTTTACTGGGACCCTTTCTCACTTCTCTACACACAAGCTGAACACACCCTCGTTGGAGAGACGTGTTGGACCGAGTCCAGCTCCAAAACTGAAAAAGAGATACTCAACCCGTGGGCGAAATTGCTCTCTCCCAGTTGACCTGAAGACCGAACGGGCTATGGAGCACTCGAAGGGAAGGACTTTGTACTGATACTTCAAACCCTCACACGCAACACACAGGATGGCCTGCGTACAGAAGGTAGAGATCTGAAGCACATGTCATTCAGGTCAGATGCTACGTTGGGTCAAGATGCTCATGACCCACCACCTAGTAGCATGAATAACGAGTTTACAACTGGCCTTCATACCGGCTGGAGGGAGCGGCTATATCAAGTCCTTCGCCAGCAGGACAAGATATGCGCGCACAAGTCAGGAGCACTGCTCAACACTAGGTGTGATGAATATCACTGAGTTTTCAGGAGCACGTCTGCTCAACACGTAGTGTGATGATCATCACTGACTTGAGCATGATAGCCGAGCCTGAGGTGGGGCAGCAAAGTGGAAAGTGTGGTGTTAGTGTGCTGTGCAACACTTACCTGTCTCCACTAGCGGCAGGGGGCGCGTGAGAAGGCGGATGACCGGGTCCTCGAACGCACCAAGCCGCCTGCTGGCGAACAAGGGGGAGCTGAGGGGTGTAAGGCTATACAGGGTCACACACCAACACACAAACAAAAACTCCACCCGGCCCTCACTCAGGGGGAGGGAGTGATCGGTGACCAACTACAAGAGCATCCTCCTCCATCCCTGGGCGGCCTGCTCCGGAATGCTTTCGCTGTCGCTTGCCACCTGGCTTGACAGCGCCTGGAGCAGGCTGGGCGTCCCTACTGCGGCGGCTGGGGAACGCCCTCGGCGATGAGCAGGCAGGGGAACTGCCACCGGCGGCGGGGAGGAGGGAGCAGCAGTCTGCCGGGTAGGATGTGCCGGATGACCTCCGTCTGCGCATGGGTGGCAGAGAACTGTTGGATGCCGTTCTCCGCCACGTCGCCGACCAGGGAAATTGGGGAGACCAGGAACCGAACCTTGTCCGCATCCGCCATACCAACCAGGCTGAGCCAACAATGGCGCTCATGGACCACTAAGGTGGACATCGCCAGACCGATCGCGCACGCCATGACACTCGTGCCCCGGAGGGCGAGGTCGGATGCAGTGCAGTGCTCACCTATGCGCGCACGTTCTGGGCTACCCTCGTGCATGCCATGGGTGCCCTGGCCTGACAGACCTGTAGCAGCGCCAAGGCACGCAAGAGAAGGCGGCTTGCCCATAGGCTTTGTAAACTCTGCCCGTCGGAACGGACGAGAACTCACAGGCCTTAGGCCGTGTCCACCAAAGCGTTTTTTCATGCAGCTGGCGTAAAATTCCAATTGTTTTCAATGGGAGCGCTGCGTTTTTTAAACGCCATGAGCGTAACGAGGCGCTGAGCGTGTATTTAACGCTCAAATGCTGGTCGCCGAGAGTTGAAAAATGTTCAACTTTGGGTAAAACGCTGCGCTCATCACTGTCACTTTTTACACAGCCGTCGCTTCACAGTGGAGGATGGGCGGGACAAATACCACACTGACCAACTGTCACAACATTCTTTCTGTACAACAACGTTGACTAGCAGAGCTAACCGAACAAAATGGATGAAAAATAACTTTTTAGTATGAAACAAATTATCTACGAAATCAGTTACAAGTAATCTGTGCTGCGGATATTCTGTATCATAGCAACGAATCGTCTCAACTGAAAAAGCGCAGCGCTGCCAAAACGCTCTCAAGCGCCCAGTACTAGGCGTTTTCAGCAGAGCGCCTAGCGTTTTCAGCCGGTTAAAAACGCTTTGGTGGACACACGGCCTTAGGGGGGGAAGAGGATCCCTCCAAAAGGCAGCGGCCGCCAGACACAGGTGCACCTGTGTCGTGACAGACCGCTCCAATGGAGGGACAGCCTTGCAACCCTTCACCGCTGCTCCATCAAGGGTAGTGAGGGGGAAAAGCTATTCAGGCAGTTTCTGGCAGAGAAAGGTGCCGTCCACCAACTGATAAGCTCTCCATGCATTTTGGGAAAGAAAAGCACTGGGGCGGCGAGCTGAGAACCAGCGCGGCCCGCCCCGAGATACCAATCCTTCAATTAAGACTGAACGCGACACGGTGGAGTTCCACTCGAGCCCGGCAGCCTCGGCGGCCACTCCCAGAGGGAGCTAACACAGCCGAGTCGTCATCTCCAGAGGTCAGCTCATCTTCCAATGCTGCTATCGACATCTTATCCTCTGGGGGAACCCCAATTGAAACAGCTGATCGGTCCATTACAGAGGGAACAGCACGCTCAACAGGAATTCCATCGGCTGCGGTGTGATGGAGGAGTGAGGAGCCCACAGGGAATGGTTACCGGGCGAGACATCCATCATTATCCTCCGATCACCCATCCCACACGGCACCCGGGGGTGGGGCATGGTAATGGGGACTCTCGCTTCGCGGACGAAGGAGAGTCTCGATCTCAACACCGCGACAGTCATATTCCCGCAATGAGAACATGAGCCGTCCACAAAAGCTGCCTCAGCGTGCTGAACATATAAATATATATATATATATATTAGGGGTGGGGGAAAAAATCGATTCTTAGATGCATCGCGATGCGGACGTGGACGATTCTGAATCGATTCACAAATGTCAAAAATCGATTTTCAAAAAAAATTTATTTTTTTTTAGATATATATTTATAATAACGTAATATTGACGGAACGCAAAAGACGGAACTCTGAAGCGCGGAAGTGCAGTGCCCGGACCGTCTGTGGCGTGTGCACATAACAGAGACGCGAAGGCTGAGCGCGAAATCCAAACACCCTCCTCGTTAAAAGCTGACGTGTGGAAATATTTTGGCTTCTGTGAAGTTGAAGGGGGAAAGGAGGTGGACAAGAGCCATACTAGTTGTAAGCTTTGTAGAATAAAACTAAAATATTTCGGAAACACGACAAATATGTGAAGCCATATGACACGTTTCCACCCAGAGGAGGAAAAACACTCGGCTTTGTGCTGCCTTGTCGAAAAATGCTAACGTTACCCAAGCGCGAATCGATCACAGTGAATGTTGATTCATTCTCTATTGTTTCCATAATGGTGTAAATCTCACAATATTATGACATCGTTATTTCATTTAAATTAGGGTAAGTGTATGAGGAGCATATTTTGATATTTTAAATGAACTAGCAATTATCACATTTGATATAACAAGTAAAAATGACATTATTATATGAAATACAATTATAATAAAATTTGAAGTTAAGTGTACAGTATACTGTACTATTTTCATTTTTAAAACGGTGTGAAAAGTAAAAATTATCATCAAATATTCATCTTTGACCTGTCAAAGTTTCCTACAAGTCTCCACAGCAAGGATGCATAGATTTATGGGCGTGGTAAGCAGAAGGAAAATGAGTCTGCACATACGCATAACCAGTAAGTAGCACATCTCGATGGGTAGCATGAATCGTCAGAACGCTGGTCGTTGTTATATTATTAATTTACTACAAGTATGCTGCTAGTTCAGGCACACATTTATTTTCCTGTTGGTTCTTTGCAATGTTAATAAAATATATTGTACGTTAATTCTTTATTGGTCATTACTTTGTACTTTTAAAGCAAAGTATTTATATTCACACACACACACAAAAAGATTCAGATAATCGATAATCGCTTTAGCATCGAATCGCAGCCCTCTGAATCGTAATCGAATCGAATCGTGAGGTGCCTAGAGATTCCCACCCCTAATATATATACATATTTATATACACATAAATATATAGCTCAAAAACGTGATGCAACAATTGTGACCATCAGAGAGGAAAAGGGAACGACCGCATCCAGAAATGCACAGGTGGAATGATGCACCCGTGTTGCTCTTTCAGGAAATAGGACCCGTCACCAGTGCCGGAGCACACAGAGGAATGACCGCAGCAACACTGAACAGTGAACTAAAACAGTGAAGCACTCACTTTTCCGCCCTCTAACCAGCCGTCAACACACACAAACATTTAGAAATTTGTTGCTGTTAAAACAGCATTTGAGAGCTCAAAGCTCGCGATCACCGCTGCACTCACGCTGTAGAACCACCACCACTGGGAGAGTCTTCCAGAAGAACACCGACACACTCGCTCATTGTAAACAACAGCACTCTTCAGAGACATCAAACGATCGGCTCCGAAGCGAAAGGCAACTAGTGTGTGCATCCACTTCCGTATTTATACCCACGCAGCAGGGGCGGAGTGTGTGATGCGAATCTCATTCAATAGTACTCGAAGACGATTGGCTCTCTGGCGCGATCCCCATTCAGTCGACATGGACTACGTCCGACATTATCGACTGAAAGGGAACTGTACACGTCATATTATATATGAATCATTAAATCGCATAATCACTACTTTGTATCTTAGCTATTAACAATGGTTACTCTTTTCTCTCCATACATTTACTTGTCTTCAGTTGTGCACCTGCAGAAAAGGCCAACTAGGGGTCCTACATTACTCTGCAGATGAAGGGCAGTTCAATTGAGATAGAAGTATGCATTTTGAAATACCTACTAGGATGTGATGTGTAATTACACAGAATTTTGGATAGCAGAAAAATGCAATCTCAATTTGATTCCATTTCAATTTATATATTTTTAGTATATTTTATAATTTATACATTATATAGTTTTATTATACATTTTAAGTTTGGGGTGAGTATTTTTTGTTTGTTTGTTTGTTTGCTTTTGAAAGAAAATTATGTTCATTTATGTGCATTTATGTGATCAAAACCTCCTGTGATGGCAAAGCTGCATTTTTAGCAGCCAATACTCCAGTCTTCAGTATCACATAATCCTTCAAAATAAATGTTAATATGCTGATTTGATATTCAAGATGCATTTATTATTATTATCACTGAAAATAACTGTTCTGTTTAATTTTGTGTGGAAACCACAAGTGTCTTTTTCAGGATTCTGTTTAATTTTGTGTGGAAACCACAATAGTGTCTTTTTTCAGGATTCTGTTTAATTTTGTGTGGAAACCACAATAGTGTCTTTTTTCAGGATTCTATCAGAGTTAAAAAGTACAGCATTTATTTGAAATAGAAACTGATTTCTGTTTCTATATATTGTCACTGTGTGGGTTTTGTGTCTTGTTCCTTGTTCTTGTCTGTCATGTGATTCCCTGATTGTCATGTGATCCTGCCATGTGTCATGTGATCCAGCCATTTGTTAATCGTCTGATCATTGTTCACAGGTGTTTCTTGTCTTGTAATTAGTCTTTGTATTTAAGCCCTCATATTTGCCCTGTGTCTTTGTCTAGTATTGAATGTTTGTCCAGGTCCTTGTTCTTAGTTTTATGCCTTGCCATGCCCTTGTTTATGTTTTGAATTAAAGTTGCATTTGGGTTCTCAACCAGCTTGCCTCCAGTGGACCTCATTCATAACATACATAAGCCTTGCAAATTTTTTGTCAACAAAATCATTATTTGTGAAGTTGTAGTCATAATCCACTTAGCTCAAAAAAACACTTGAATTTATTTCAAAATCACTTAGTTGCCTAAACCACTGAACAACTTCAGTTATGGGAGAGTATACTTAATATAGAGGGAAACCTCAGACTACAAACACAAATGGATTTTTATTTTTTTTTAGGCTTCTGCCAGCACCACTAGTCCTAAAAAACAGGGGACACCAAGGAGGCAAAATCAATTTATCAATGAACTCTCTATTGTCCAAGTCATCTTAAAAAGCCAAAGCAATTTAGGAACACTTTGTTCTCTCTGAAAGATCTCTTGCTCAGAGGCCAGCTAATCATATGTCTGAGGAGTCTATCTTCAGAGTCACTGGTCAAGCTCTCTGCACACTTAAGGCGGGGAGGAGGGGAGAAGATCTCTAAGGCTTCATTAATATATAGCTGCCCAAGGCATATGGCCCTCTGGACATGGCTGAAATCATATCCGTTTGTCTTCGGGGACAGGTATTTATTCATTCGCATCTTAACCTGCTGCAGCAGAGCATGCCCTCCAGAGGGACCATCAACCATGAAGTTCTTTTCACACACAGCTACATTATATTTCTGCATTATATAGGCCTACTTATATCTCGCTCCCTCTCTCTCTTTAACCCACTCACAAACACAAATGCTCGGTTCCAAACAAGCTGCCTACGCCTACAGGATTTTAAGGCATCATATGTACCAGAACACAGACATTTTAATTATGCTGCCTGCTAAGATACTTTGTTTTACCAGTGCGTGTATCATTCAAAAAGAAGTCAATCCCAGAATGCATTATGAAAATCACAGTTAAAAAAAAATAGAAGGTACATTAGACTGCTGTCACTTTAAAACCTGCACGGTTCCAATATACTCACACATTTGATTTTGTCCCAACTGTTAACATTCACTTAAGACACATCCGTCTGTGTTTATGTAAACCGTGTATGTATTTGACAGTTTAACTGCAATAAGACATGAAAGAAAACAAAACTTACTGTAGTTCAGTGCTCCCTACTGTGTGACCACCTGCTTTCTATGTCTACACTTCGGGTGTGTGCACACATAAAAGTGTATGTCATTGTGCGAGTAAAATCATTTGAAAGTCTAAATTGGCAACACATGCAAATAATAAACTTTTGTGATGATGAAGAACAGATGAAAGTAAGACACTACCCGCACCCGAAAAAAAATGAGTCAGTGTGGGAATTTTTTTGTATTCTGTAAAAAAAGAGACAGCGTTTGACACCCCAGACTGCAGAAAGTGCCGATCAACAGTAAGGGGGCTTTCACACTAGCACTTTTGGTGCGCACCCGGGTTCGAATGACGTCAGAGTTCGGTTCGTTTGGATGATGTGAACGCTGTCTTCCGAACTCGGGTGCGCACCCGCGAACCATACTCGGGTCCTCTTAAAAAGGTGGTTTGGGGTACGGTTCATGTGAACTCGGGTACGGTTCGCTGCTGATATGAATGCAATCGAACCAAACCGCAGAAGTGAACCGCTATTGATGACTTATAATGTATAATGTGGTCGACAGGACAGTCGTCAGTGCGCGCGCACGTGTGTGTGTGTGTGTGTATACACTTAACTTGACGAAAAGCGGGATTGATGCACTGCAAGCAGAGAGATGATTTATGCTTGCCTCCACAAAAATTGTCTTCGGCGGACAGCCAGCTGTCTTTGAAACGATTTTAGTACTTTTGCGGCAGACAGACGCAAGTGTGTTTCTGTATCTTTTCTTTGAAAACAAAACCAAAGGTAAAAAAAAGAAGAACAAATGTGAAGCGAGCAATTCTATCCATTTTGACGCCTTTTCATGCATAGCGGCGCCGGTTACCAAGCAACACGATTACGCGCCAGCTGCAGCTTGATGACGCAAGCGTACCACGGTTCGGATACAAATAATATAATGTGAACACAGTCCATCGGGGGCAGGAGGAGGGGGGAGCAATCGAACTCGGGTTCAGAACAGGCAATCGAACCAAGTGTGAAAGCGCTCTAATATAATGTGAACACAGTCCATCGGGGGCAGGGGGAGGGGGGAGCAATCGAACTCGGGTTCAGAACAGGCAATCGAACCAAGTGTGAAAGCGCTCTAATATAATGTGAACACAGTCCATCGGGGGCGGGGGCGGGGGCGGGGGCAGGGGTGGGGGCAGGGGCAGGGGCAGGGGCAGGGGGAGCAATCGAACTCGGGTTCGGAACAGGCAATCGAACCAAGTGTGAAATTCTTTTTGTACAGCTATGTGTCACAGTTGTGTTTGGGTTAGTTTGTTTTCATTTGTCTGCTTGTATTCACATGTCACGTGTCATCTTCACTGTCATCATCAGTTCAGATGTATCACCTGTGTTTATTTAATCATCATCATCTGTATCACCTGTTTTCCATTAATCAGTGTCATCTGTGTTTGCATTTAAGTTCAGTAAGTCTTTGTCCGATGTCCGTTGTATTTAGTGTGTGTTGCTATCTGTTCTGCTGTCCTGTATAATTGGAAATATATCCTCGTCTCCGTCTGCCTTCCAGCAACCACCCGTGACACTATGGTTATAAACTCTCTCTCTGCCTACCTACACTTATTTTGAGTGTGATTCATTCAAAATAAACAAAGCTATAGATTAATTCGAATGAATTTTATTTTCAAAATTTCCATAGGTATATATCACAATAATATTATGAATTATTTTAACCATGATAATCATGTAGTGAAATTTGTATATTTTGACAGCCCTAGCAACATGCTAACATCAATATTTATTAGAATCAATCAGTGAGTCACCCATCCAAAGCATTTGTGTATGATTCAAGAGTTGTAGTGTGTAGCGTCAATTTGTATTATCTTTCATTTTTCTTTTATTGTCCATTATACTCTTTTCACACATTTAGTATTTTTCTCTTTTCTATCACCAACATATACCCCAAATGGTCAGAACCAAAAGTATTTTCTTAATGTATGAACATTTAAATGCAACAAATAAAATTCTTAATATATCATTATTCTTTCTTATTGGTAGAATACTGACGTTATGACTAAAACATCCATCTTAAAGCATGCTTTATTTTACCTCCCATCAATCTTTCCCTGGCTGACGTGAGTAATTAGCTTCATGATTGTGGAAAATATTCTGTGCCTCGATCAATGAAAATGGCTCTAATCTGGTGGTTGGGTAACTGCCTGACTAACCGCGGGCAAATTCTCACCCTCATCAACTCCGCTCCTGTCAAAACCTATCACGAAACATGCTTAACTTTAACCAGTTTGCTCGGTCTGTGAAACACATTGCAAGACTGAGAGAAACGCAATGAAATGCAATGGGTAAAGGCTCAAGGGAAGATGTATGCTCCAAAAAAAAAATAAAAATAAATGAGGCCTCTTGGACTGATAGGCCTGTGGGCAACAGCCCATTCGGCTCTGTGGTTAATCCGTGAATGCTTTTCCCTCATTCCATGCTCTTTTCTCTTAAACACACACAGGCAAAATGCCTTAAACACATGAGCAATGGAGGTAATAATGCTGTAAAATTTCCTTTCTGTGGTGGTAATAAAGGGGTGTTAATGTGGGAACACTGATCGGACACTCTGAAGGAGCTCCTTACGCTTACTTATGCTAATGTAAAACTACTCACCATAGTCGGTGTCATAGAAGATAATGAACTTTTGCCAGGTGTACTCCATCACGACTTGGAAGATGACGTCATTTAGGTAGACGGGAGGTCGCACGAAGAGAGTGTAGTCGTCTGGATGGGCGCGACTGGTGGGCGGACAGCTAGAGCGAGGAGTCCCCGCGGGCGCCCTCTGGATGAAGAGGTGAGGGATGTGCATGGCGTCAGCTAAAGACTGCAGCGACCCCGCAGACATACAGCCGATAGAGCTGACCAGTGCTAGGATACCTCTGTTCATCAACTCACAAGCTGTGGGCAACAGAAAGAGAGAGAAGACAGACGTTTTATAATGACTGACTTAATCTTCCATTCATTTGATTTAGTTTCCCCTATCTTCAGTGAAAACATAATAGGCAAAACTCTAAATAACAAAATCATTTGACAGTACAAATATTTGGTGTAACAGTCTCTGAAAAATTATAAAAGAAATGGTCGAGTACGATTAGGTATTTGAGAAACTTTATATTTTCGATTGTTTGCTGGTTTTAAGGCCTGTACACAAACAGGACAACCATAAAGTTAACTATAACTACAGTACATTAGGATCCACACTAAGGATTGATAACCTTCTGTTAATTATAAGCGCTGCAGTTTTTTCGTCTCTCGTCTGCCACTTTAAATGCTTGAACTCTTAAGTCGTGGATTCTAATTGGCTGTCAAAGTTAGCATTCATCAGCTGGAAAAAAATAATCAGTCTGAAAGCAATTCCAACAATATTCTTCAATTGTGTCTAGGGTTGGGTACCGAACTCTGTACTTTTAATGGCACCGACCGAATTACGTCGGTACTACTAATTACAGATTCACATGAAATCAATTGGTGCTAAATTTCAGTACCTGAGAACTCATCTGGGCGTGAGAGTAAGACTATTTAAATACAAATCCTGCATGTTCTATGTGTCTCTGTGTGAATGAGTGGTGCAGACGCGCGGTTTCATTTACCACACACACTGAAGCTCGCGTGATGCTCACTGTGTTTTTCAGCCTCTGCAGTCTCACTGTATGAGAACATGAATGCATTTCCAGTGCCGCTCTGAGAGTCACTGAAGTTCATCAGCATTTTACAGTCTCATTTAAGAAAAACTATTGTTATATCATTAACACATTGAAACTAAAAGGTCTTCACCACAAACTGTCAAAATAAAAGTTTGGTTTAACTCGATAATATATTACTGTTGTACAGTAGAATTTATATATCTCAATTTATTAATAATAATAACACTAATAATAATAATTAATGATTATCAAAAATGATCACACTTTTTCTTCTATGTTATAATTTTAAAAGCTCAGTTGTGCCGCATGTTGTTGGACAAAAAAAGTTTAATTTCATATAAAATATCAATTAAATGAATGTTTTATGTCTTCATTTGATTACTAGAAAATTCACAACACAGAATTTGTGTAAAACAAAACATTTCATAGAATTTATTACTAAAATGGTTGTTTTTATTAATATTCAAGCATCACAGACAATGGCAGACAAGGCATCTCTGGCAATAACACTTGACTTGACTAAAAATGACTTTTCAATAAATTTCAGAAAAAAGGTACCATTGGGTACCAGCACCGAATTTCATGTACCGGTAAAAATGTGAACTTACCCAACCCTATTTGTGTCATTGTCATTATAGTTGCGGTGTGGACTTCCCTATTCTTATATAATTAGAACGATTATTAAAACTTCAATTTTCAATTTATAGCTATCAATATTCTCATGGTCCTTGGTGTGAATGTCCCTTAGCTGTTTTTCCCAGGCAGGTCAGGTTGGTCTGTTAGTAGGTTTTCAGCATGCTGGGAGACCAGCTCCCCGCCCAGCTAAATCATCTAAACACCAGCAAGACCACCTTAAAAGTAGGGCTGGGCAATATGGCCAAAAAAAAAAAAAAAAATCCCAGATTTTTTCACAAAAAATAAAATCAATCACTTAAAATCAATCTGCAGATGACAAAGAAATTGTTCAAAACAAGTTTTAACTTTATTTTGTTTTGATTTTCCCTTCTGGGATTTGATCTGGACTTCCCCCTTGGGTTTAAAGTGCAATCAGAATCAACAAGCCAAAAAGACAAGATGGCAGACCCTGCCTTTGTAAACAGTGAAAATGTAACATAATGAAATAAAATGGGTGTGGCTTGAGATTGGGGGGATGTAAAAAAAAAGTGTATTGTGATTGTCTAAACATTTGGTGACTAAACAGAATTTTATTGAGTTTAGTAACAACACAATGTTTACATGGTACAATGATGGTATCATGCTACTGTTTTTATTATTGCTTGACACAAATTTCACAATTTCAATTCAATTCTTGTCATTTTATTCTGATCTCGATTCAATATCGACTCCTTTGGATAAATATTAGGTACAGTAGATACATGTTATTTTTTCCCGAGAAATAAATCTCACCTAATGCTATACAGAGAGCACTGTCAGCTGGTATTGTTATTAAAGGTTACAAATTTCAACTCAATTAAATATAATGCGGTTTTTATTATAATAACAACGTTATAATATTTTAATGAAATAAGTAAAAATACAATAAATATGTAATATAGTACACATGTTTAGCAAAATACTCCTCTCTATAGATACTTTTTCTAGCCGACTAACGTGCTATATATGGTCATTAAATGGATTTCCTAGATGATCTGTTCACGTGCTGCTTAAACTGAGGCGCTACAACGACCTGTCACGTCACAATTACAAGCGCCAAGACGGTATTTGTTTGAATTTCTAAATAAAATTGACAGAATCTGAGAGCTAAGAATTTGTTTCATATCAAAAGTAACGTTCTCTGTCTTGTCTGTCGATGTCAATGTCCTATTTGCTTCGCGATTTTTATCTGCTTGAGAAAATGGATGTGTGGCGTGAGAGCGTGTGAAAAGTGTCAATTGCGTGAGTCTGGCAGCCCTGATTAAAGTGCTCTCTACTCCTGTGTTGTGATCTAACAGACACCCGGTAGAAAGTAACATAATTAAGGTACAGCAATACAGTCCAGCAAGATAAAGTCATTTTATGCGAAACCATGCAACTTTATCTACAGATCAAGCATAATAATAGTAACATTGAATCTTCTTGGAGAGGGTTTCATCATGTTGACTGTCGTAACCGAACGCGACACGCTGTTTGAATGCTAAATGGAGAATGTCAGCCGCAACGGAGGGAAAGGTTTACGTGAACTTGAATTTAACGACTTATATATTAATTTCTACCTCACATTATACTATAGAATTGCTTCTGAACACTTATATTATAGTGCACAAAAACTTTATGGTGCTTTATAATGTTGTTGTGCCTTTTGTGGGGCTTAACAATAACACAGAATAGGATTTGGATCGGCCTCGTCTAACCGATACCCGATCCGGCAAAGAATGGCAGTATCAGAGCCGATACTGATACTGAGTATCGGATCTGTGCATCGCTAAGAGCAGCTTGACCGTCTGAGACCATATTAAACCATTTAAGAGCAGAAAGCAGCTTAGGCTGGTTTCAAGCAGGTTTCTACAACAGGTAATGGGATATTAAATGAAAGATGCAACTTCTCTGAGAGGTTTTAATCGTTCAAATTGTCTAACAGCTAAAGCATGACACAATGTTAGCACTCTAATTAAGCTGCCAGTACTAAAACTATATAAAAAAAAAAAAAAAAAACTAGAGTAAAAACAAACATAAATGTAGGTTGTATTTTAATCGACTATTGTGACCAATCCTAACCATAAATAAGGTAAGAACATATTTCTCTAGTTCTGCAAATAGATGGAATTTCTACAACAATCAAGTTCCCTTTTGTTCAGACAAGCAACCATGTGGCTTGCCATCTTGAAGAAATATATATTTTATAGCTCAATCCCTGAGCGTAATCACAGGCTGGCAGCCAAAGGTGGTGGTGATCAATATGTCTTTACCAATGGCTTTAATTACAACTGTGCAAATATGATTATTTCCTCTCCACTTAGAGCTTCATTAACAATTCAGCACTTTTAGAGACTCCCATCTGAATAGTCAGGGAAAAAAAACACATTTAGGACTCTATCACAGGCTATGGAGTGTTTATGGAAAAACATACGAGGAAACCAGCGTTCTTCAGTATAAATATATAGTCTTGAAATTTTAATTTGATAAACATTCCATTCTTAAGCACTTACTCACAGGGTTTGCATAAACAGATGTTCCTCAGCACTGCTGCTGCTTTAAGAGCTCTGATTGGTTCCTTCATTCTTTTCCCCGCTGCATAAGTGAAGGCTTAGTGCTTGTGTGTTTCGATTGAGTTGCTGCAAAGTTAGGCTTATATCTAATTACATCTTACATCTTACTGCAGAACATTTTATAATGAAGCATAAGTCTATTTCCAAAGAACTGAAAGTACCACCTACAAATAAACTCAGCCGTTTTGCCCTTGATCAGTTTGTGGCTCCCGGATGTGCAGTAAAGCTGATGTCAGACATGAACATTCATCTCACTTGACTCATTTTATTTAGCGTAACTGAAGTTGGGGAAGGTAAAATGCAGTATGTTGAAGTGAGCCATGCAGCACTGTAATTTGCCAACTCTGGCAAAAAAGAAAGAAATGGAAGTGTCAACCAGGGCCAGAACGAAAAGAAGGGAAGATGCAAACAATAGTGCTGAAAAAGCAAACTGTGAGATGAAATGGACAACCCAGGCTCATTGGAAAAACATGCCATTATTTGGGCTATAGTTTTGCAAAAACGTACCAATATATACAGGTCCTTCTAAAAAAATTAGCATATTGTGATAAAGTTAATTATTTTCCATAATGTAATGATAAAAATTTAACTTTCATATATTTTAGATTAATTGCACACCAACTGAAATATTTCAGGTCTTTTATTGTTTTAATACTGATGATTTTGGCATACAGCTCATGAAAACCCCAAATTCCTATCTAAAAAAAATAGCATATCATGAAAAGGGTCTCTAAACGAGCTATTAACCTAATCATCTGAATCAACTAACTAACTCTAAACACCTGCAAAAGATTCCTGAGGCTTTTAAAAACTCCCAGCCTGTTTCATTACTCAAAACCGCAATCATGGGTAAGACTGCCGACCTGACTGCTGTCCAGAAGGCCATAATTGACACCCTCAAGCAAGAGGGTAAGACACAGAAAGAAATTTCTGAACAAATAGGCTGTTCCCAGAGTGCTGTATCAAGGCACCTCAGTGGGAAGTCTGTGGGAAGGAAAAAGTGTGGCAAAAAACGCTGCACAACGAGAAGAGGTGACCGGACCCTGAGGAAGATTGTGGAGAAGGACCGATTCCAGACCTTGGGGGACCTGCGGAAGCAGTGGACTGAGTCTGGAGTAGAAACATCCAGAGCCACCGTGCACAGGCGTGTGCAGGAAATGGGTTACAGGTGCCGCATTCCCCAGGTCAAGCCACTTTTGAACCAGAAACAGCGGCAGAAGCGCCTGACCTGGGCTACAGAGAAGCAGCACTGGACTGTTGCTCAGTGGTCCAAAGTACTTTTTTCGTCATTCGGAAATCAAGGTGCCAGAGTCTGGAGGAAGACTGGGGAGAAAGAAATGCCAAAATGCCTGAAGTCCAGTGTCAAGTACCCACAGTCAGTGATGGTCTGGGGTGCCATGTCAGCTGCTGGTGTTGGTCCACTGTGTTTTATCAAGGGCAGGGTCAATGCAGCTAGTTATCTGGAGATTTTGGAGCACTTCATGCTTCCATCTGCTGAAAAGCTTTATGGAGATGAAGATTTCATTTTTCAGCACGACCTGGCACCTGCTCACAGTGCCAAAACCACTGGTAAATGGTTTACTGACCATGGTATTACTGTGCTTAATTGGCCTGCCAACTCTCCTGACCTGAACCCCATAGAGAATCTGTGGGATATTGTGAAGAGAAAGTTGAGAGACGCAAGACCCAACACTCTGGATGAGCTTAAGGCCGCTATCAAAACATCCTGGGCCTCCATAACACCTCAGCAGTGCCACAGGCTGATTGCCTCCATGCCACGCCGCATTGAAGCAGTCATTTCTGCAAAAGTATTCCCGACCAAGTATTGAGTGCATAACGTTGCTGTCCGATGAAAATCGCGTATGTCCATTTTGCCGATTTTGAGATTTTTCAACGGATAGAATGTCGAGGTTCATTCCGTATACAGTATGCTTCACATGTCTAAATGACCAATGAAAAGTTGTGAAATCATGTCATCTGATTTTCACATATATCCATTTGGTGTCAAAGGCATCTCGCAGGTCTAAGCGTCTCTGGAAGCTCAGCATTGTATAGCCGAATACCTCTGTGAGGTAAAGTATCAGCAAATGTTTGTTTTTGACAACTGTTCAAGTTTATTATATATTCGCAATATATTCACAACTGTTATTTACCGGTAAATGGTCTAGACGAAGTAATTGTCACTGTTTATTGTGGAGATGTTAACGCACGGGTCTGTTAACTTAATAGTCTACTTTTAAGGTAGTCTAATATTTTTCTGACTAATAAATTACTGACACAGTAAAGGGTAGATTTAAATATAGAATAATGAATTTTAAATAAAGAAAAAACGAAAATTAAATAAAGAAAAACGAGATTAATTTAGATTGATAACGTTACGGGTAAAAAGTCTAATACATGTTGGGTCGGTGTACTTTTTCGTTCATTTCGGAATGAAAGATGAAATGTAAAAAATAGGGTGCAGCTTGTTTTTTTGTTTAAAAGAAAAAGACAGAAATGGCTGTATTTTTTGTAGGCTACATAGCACGCGCCGGCCCTGGGTTCAGCAATGAGTGTATTGATTCATTGTCCCTTCATAGTTTGCAAGAGACATTTAATAAACTGAGCGTATTTAATAAACTGAGACGTAGGCTATTTAATAAACTGAGCGTATTCATCTGTCAATATGAAACGCGACTTGGCCATTCTAATTAATGATCGGAAGAACGCGTATCGACCACCGTTACTGTAAAATATGCACGTATGTCCATTTAAACTCGATTTTGGTCAAATGTGGATTATATCATTACACTGGCAAGACTATGGTTACATTTAAAGATGCCGTACCAAGTATGACACCGCTACGTTCAAATGCTTTTGAATTACGGTGTTTTTTTCACTTCCTGAAAAGTAACCGTTTTGGACATACGTGAGTTTCATCGGGCAGCGACGATAACTGAACATAATTATTTGAAGGTTTACTTTTTTTGTATTAAAAACACTTATTTTATTGGTCGGATGAAATATGCTAATTTTTTGAGATAGGAATTTTGGGTTTTCATGAGCTGTATGCCAAAAATCATCAGTATTAAAACAATAAAAGACCTGAAATATTTCAGTTGGTGTGCAATGAATCTAAAATATATGAAAGTTTAATTTTTATCATTACATTATATAAAATAATGAACTTTATCACAATATGCTAATTCTTTGAGAAGGACCTATACAAATTACTGCCGTTTCCAGCTGAAATGATTACTAGAAGCAGTAAAGCACCAACAACTCTAACTCCTTTTCACATAAATTATGATTAAGGGGCAAATTACTGATTAATAAAGACTTTTTTTCTTTTATCATAGTGTGTGTGTCATTAGATTTGTAAACTAATACACTTTGATGTTTGCATCACATAAACAGCTTCATATGTATGTATGGCTTTTCTGATGTAGTAAATTTGCTTGGTAGCTTACTTGGTACAGCTTTGCATTTAGAATGCAGAAAGCTTGGGTACGAGTCCTAAGAAACACAACACTCGATAAAAGATTTCAAAGACTGGTAGAAAGAAAACTAAACTGGCATGGTTGCATCAGCAAATGCATTTTCATCTCAAGCTTTTGTTAACACTATCGTTTGGGTAGCAACGGAATATCATTTTGCTGAAATGTTGCCACTGGCACGTTTCTATAATGAGCCTGGGTTGGAAATGGAGGCTATGTGCAAACTAAGCCATTTTATTTCACTCCATACTGTGTTGAGTGAACATTGTAAACAGACCCAAGGGATATTGTTTTCTGATCAAAATATGGGACTCGTTCAGCATGTTGACTTGAAGTTATTTTTCAAGCTTTGATGATGGGCAAATTTGGTATCAAAGCAATCTTTGTGTAAATGTTGAATATTTAAAAGCATTTTATTTTTGAAAGCTTTTGATATGAAAAAAACACCTACTTTTACTTAAAGGAATAGTCCACGTCATGTATCAGCATTTCTTTCTTCAGCTGAACACAAACGTAGATATTTTGAATGTTGACCGCGAAACCGTTTCAGTTGCCATTGACTTCCACAGTATTTTATGTCAATACAAGAAAAGTCAAAGGAATCCAAAACTGTTTGGTTATCAACATTCTTTAAAATATCTTCTTTTGTGTTTCGCAGAAGCAAGTCAGTCATACAGGTTTGGAACAATATGAGGGTGAGTAAATGTTGGCAGAATTTTCATTGTTGGATGGACTATCCCTTTAAGGCCTCAACACAAACTTCACCGTTTGAGTGACAGTAAAAGGTGTTTTGCTAAATGTCAAAAGAATGAAAGTGATCAGTGGATTATCCAGGATTTAAATGGTATCAAAGCCTCTGAAAAAAAATGAATAATAATAAATAAATAAATAAACAAATAAATGAATAAAGATAAAAGATTTTCCTTGAATAGCTTCAATACTAAAATACTACTGGGTTCATCCTCAGCACTCTGGTCTTCAGCAATTACAGCTTAAGGAAGTTTTAAAAATCTTTTTTGAAAACATGCTTCTTTTAAACCAGTTCATTTAAACTCTGCAAGAAAAAAGGAACTGCCAATCATCCTAAAATACATTATAATGAAACCTTGACATTTGATCCCACAAAATGTGTAGAATTATGATGATTAACTTAACGCATGCAACTTAATTGATTAAATGCACAAGTTATAAGCTGAAAAAGCCAAGCTCCAGTTAATAAGATCTTGTTTAATGAGGTAGAGTGTTTTGTGCTGCCCCCCCGTTATGGATTGGACTGATTGAAAATGGAAAGGCTGGCTAATTCTTACTTATTAAAGCACTTCTGTGAATTAGTGCTATAATCTGTCAGTGATCCACATTCCTCTTAGATATTGCTAACTATGTTAGTGAAAGGCAGCATTGATCAATCATTACAAATGAAGTCTTATAATTTACCCATTTGTTTGATTACATATGATCCCAAGTCTTAACATGGCCCGTTAAGTATTGAATATTAAACCATCGCCTGAAGTTAAAAACACAAACACTCAAATTTGCAGTTCACACCAGGAACTGCATAATGCCATGACACTTTCAAAGAATAATGTTACAAAGAAATAAAATAATGACTTATTTTACTTTGAAAGTAAACAATGACATCCCATATAAGGGCAATGACTCATTTTCAATGGCTCAGTAGCAATAGGATGCCTGATTGATAGGGTTCCAGATGTCCCGTTTTTCCCTGGACAGTCCCATATTTCAGCTTTTTTTTGTGTGTTTTATTAGGAAAAAATCATGTTTTGTTCCATATTTTATCTTCAAATGTCTTTATTGCTGAGCGATAGAACGAGACTTCTGTCATGCGAGAATAGCCTTTATCAAAATTCAAAAGTAGCCAATCACGTCACAGTATATTTTGAAGAACAAATATACCATCGAGTCACAATTCTCTATCGACAGTCAAGGCGGGATACAACATTAGTGTCAGTGACAGAGCACGGAGGAGATCAATACCAACACGAAGATGTCAAAAAGAAGCATGTTTATACATTTAAAGAGGATCTTCAAAAAGAGTTTAAATTATGAATTATTAAAAAGGGAGCCACTGACAGAACCAAGTAAATTAAGATGTGACATTTGTGGAGCTCACTTTTCCATTGCTAATGGAGGCAGCGCTGACATTACACAGCTTATAAATGCACACGAAAAAGGAAGTGGATGCTGCACCGTGTCAGCGATTCTTTTGTAAAGCAAAGTTGCGAATCTGATAAAGCGCATGCAAGTGAAGGACTTGTTTTGGTCAGCTGACTGCACTGCAAAATTGATCAAGAAACTGTAGGCTATGATCCGAAATAGTTTTCTGCTCACACCAAATCTGAGGCCATAAGACACACACACACAGACACACGTGAAGATACTTTTATGTGTGCAGTGGGGTGGGGGTGAGGGTGCCTGTCCCATGGTCAGCCAACCGATTCATTTCAGAGAATTGCTTATCTACTGAATTGGTTAAAAAAAAAAATTTGTATTTTTTTTTAAAGGGTAAAAAGAATGTACTTAAAGAGTGTTGTTTGTCACTGTGTTTTTGAAGTTGACTCAATTAGGGCATTTACTGTTAATTAGTGTAATTTAGCATAAATAATTCTTGTTCATTATGTTTACTCCAAACATAATTTTGATTGTGTTTATAATAAATAAGTGACACGCTGTTCATTAGCAACATTTAATTTAAAATACAAAGCAGTGCATTTCTACACCAACAGTAGAGTACCCTGATGCACAAACATTAAAATTTGCCTTTAACAAGCTCACTAAATATTGTGTTTATCTCTCCAATCAATGAATCTCCCATTCTCTTACAAACATCAAAATAAATATTTGTAGTAATATTTTAAATGCATATACTTAACATTTTAATGTTGCTATTTAATACACTTTGATGTGTATAGAAAACTAAACTTTGTCATTCAATAATAGATAAACACACTCCTGTTCAAGATTTTGGGTTCAGTAAGATTTGTTTTTAAAGAAATGAATAATTTTATTGAAACAAATATGCATTAAATTGATCAAAAGTGACAGTAAAGACATTTAAAGTTTCTATTTTAAATATTGCTGTTATTTTGAACTTTCTATTCATCAAAGAATTCTAAAAAGTATCATGGTTTCCAGTTCCACAAAAAAATATTAAGCAGCACGACTGTTTTCAGCATTGATATTAATGATTTCTGAAGGATCATGACACTGAAGACTGGAGTAATGATGCTGAAAATTCAGCTTTGTCATCAGAGGAATACATTACATTTTTAAAAACATTAAAATGTTTAATTCTAATAATATTTTACAATATTACTGTTTTTACTGTATTTTTGATCAAATAAATGCAGGCTTGGGGGAAATATAAGATACTTCTTCTTTCAAAAGCATTAAAAAAGCATTCCGACCCCAAACTTTTGAACTATGTCCGAAAATCATTTTATTTGTTATTATTTGCTGATATGAAACTTTTATCAAATTTAATTTTGCCCTATACTAGTTAACAAATCCATGCACATTCAACATTTGTGAGAACTAATTTATTGTTTTTTACGATTTTACCTCATATCAATAGTTTACAAATTTAATTCCAACTGATAATCAAATCAATCCAGGGAATTCATTAAAATAACTCATGATTCATTTGAGAAATCCAACAACACCACTGCATCCAAATCTTTCTTTCTGGACCTGACATGTAGTCCTAAGTTCTCAACAACACCATAGGGATGTGCAAGTTTCAGCAATTCCAGAGCAAATTGGGGTTTGTGTGTTCCTGTGACACACAAACCCCAGCTGAGCGACAGCGCCGTGAGTACAATGCGTGTTTTTAAACAGGACCCACTGACTCCTGACAGATCAACATGAGCAAAACCTAATGTAAATTTCAGCTGATGCTGTCATGTTCACACTCCTGTTTTCTCCCAGTTGCCCATACCTGTGGGTGTATTTGTTTACTTCTAGTTTGAATAAATAGACCTTTTTGGATTTATAATACATGCAAAAGCAGGAGAGATGAAGCTAAAGACAAACCCAAGGTGGGGAAAAAATAAACACTGACATATTGAGTTATCTGGTTAAGAGCTTAGCTTTTGGCCTCTCACACCGGTCCATTTCAGGAGTCCTTAACTTTTTCCATCACCACTTAGACACGCACACGCACACACACACACACACACACACACACACACACACACACACACACACACACACACACACACACACACACACACACACACACACACACACAGAGTGCCCTCTCTCAACTGAAAATATAACACTGTTGAGCACTCCAGATAAATTTGTCCCAGGAGAGCACTGGCTTTTCTTTTTATAGCAGAGGCTTTTGCTACTGTCATTTTTATGAGGAAGATTTGCAACACATCCTTCGTTCATCTTCAGAACACAAATGAAGATGTTTTTGATTAAATACAGGAGTTTTCTAAACCCCACAGACAGCAACGTAATTGACACTTTCAAAGCTCAGAAAGATAGAAAAGACATTGTTAAAATTGTCCATGTGACTACAGTGGTTCAACCTTAACTTTATGAAGCAACAAGAATACTTTTTGTGCACCCAAAAAAATTCAAAAATAACGACTTTATTCAACAATTTCATCTCTTCCATATCAGTCTCTGACGCTGCTCACGTAGTAAACAGTGCAGCACTTCTGGGTTCTACGTCAGATCACTGGCTCAGTATTGGCCGGCTCCTGCGTCAGCAGCATCAGAGAATGTGAACAGCATCAGACACTGACACAGAAGAGAACAAATTGTTGAATTAAGTCATTATTTTTGTTTTTCTGGGCACAAAAAGTATTATCACAGCTTCATAACACAGCGTTGTCACATGGTCTATTTTAACAATGTCTTTACTACCTTTCTGGGCCTTGAAAGTGGCAATTACGTTGCAGTCTATGGGGGGTCAGAAAGCTCTCGGATTTTATCAACGCGTTGCGCTCATATTTTGGGCTCATCTGCTTTTCTGTACATAGTATGCTTTATTACTATGGTGTTTAATATCACTGTCTCAGTACTTTAAGCAAAGTTGAGCGTTTTAGAATGTCCCCAAATTCAAGACTTTATTCTTCAATCTTCATCTCCATTCTCAGCAGAGACCACAAACGTCAAATCCTGTGCTATTTACAAATTCAAAAATTGCTGCCCCAGGAAGCTTTAAAACACGTTTTAAGGCAGTGATATCAAATGCTCATTGGCTCTCACCTGTAAGATGTATTTGATGAATCACTGAATCATTGATTCAAGAGATTCGTTCAAAATCTCTTTTAAGACTTCATACAATAATTTCAAACAATCAGGCCAAATTAATTCATTTAAATAAATATTTTAATAGGCTCATTTATAGCATTTTAGACATGTAAAAATACACTCATTCATAACATTAAATAGAACATTTTGTTTAGTTGTCTAATGTTTTGTTTTTAGAATCGTGGGAGAACCGTGTTCATAAAAAAAGAAGAAAAAAAAATGAAGCTTAAAATAATATATAATATATCTGGGATCTAACTTATACCTCCTAATACCACTGTTTCTAATATTAAAATGTACAATCTTACAGACTAGGAAGAAGTCTTTATTTAGGCTACAATAATGAATTGGGACAATTATAATGCAGAATAGCAGAATAATGCAGGATTCTGAAATTTTTGCCACTTTTGGTATGCATTTGGTATCCCTCTAGCACCCCCAAAATATGTCGTTTCTGACACTCGTGTGACAGTCACAGAACGTTGCACATGCAAGTGAAACGATCATATTTCCTCTACTGGATTGCAGTACAAAATGAAAATGAAAATTTTAGGGGTGCGGTAAAGTAGGTTTTATGTTGGACATTTGTTAGACATTCGCCACAAAGTCAAATAGATGTATTTCATTAAAGACATTCAGTTTAATTACATATGTATAACAGCTATATAAATCATATAAAAGTTAAAAATGGGCTTAATCTATTTTTAATCTATTTTCTAACATCAACAACATATGTAAAAGGATCACGTTTTTAGTGTTTTTGTGGAATAATGCACATACTTAACCAACTTTGTTATTGATTTGGCACATTTGAAACACTCTCTAACTTGAAGTGCCCAAGTAGGGAATGTTGCGAGGATTTTTTTCACTTCCAATTCTTAAAACAATTACATCATCGAATAATATTAAAATTCACTTTTGATAGTATGCTTTACAATGTGACCTAGACGAGATACAGCATCATCCACGACTATTAAGCCATTACATATCAATTAATGCTGAAGAAAAGATCGAATGTCGAAACATAAAACCTACTTTACCGCACCAATTTTAGGGTAGCTGCTAACGTTAGCCTATGTTGAAAAATACATACAGTTATAGAGAGTCTAAGTCCCTCCCCTTCCGGTGGACCACCATGGGACTTATTTCGGAAAAATATTGTATGGTAGTCAATGGCGAGAGACAACAAATATTTGGATCCCGTTTGAATTGTGCCCTGAATTACACGTATGATGTTTGTCAATTTAAAATATACATTCTAAAGTAAAGAAAGTCGCAGTTTAATGTAAAACTGTTGAGGTATAAGACTGTGAAGATACGTAATTACAAAGACTACAAACCCAAAAGGCGCACATGTGACGTCTTACCTTTTCTCTCAATGAATGAAGCTAACTTTACTGAAGCTAACTTCTGTCATTTTTTTCTATAGTCTAACGTTATAATCGTAACGTTACGCCGTCATGCCTGTGTGTTTTGTACCAGACTGCACACATACGAGCTTGGTGACGTACATAGTGCGAGACGAGAGATGTAGTTCGTTGAGCGATTTTTACATAAAACTAAATGTTACTCTTCTGTTTTATGACAAACTGTGACTTTCTCGACTTTCATAATTATCTTTTAAATTGACAAACATCATATGTGTAATTCAGGAAACAGTTCAGACGGAATAAAAAGATAATTTGTCTCTCGCCATTGACTGCCATACATATTTTTTCCGAAATAAGGTCCCATGAGCTGGAAGCGAGGGGAGGGACTTAGGCTCTCTATGACGGCTCCCTATGTTTTTTTTTTTTGATGACATACACCGATTAAAACTGCTGACACCTGGCAATAGGCCTAGCCCGTCACCTGACATTACATTTTACTTCAGGAAAGTAATTTAATGTCAGTAGTTCATTCATTTGCTAGAGAGGAGCATATTTCTAAAATTATGACTATATTTAAAGCTGCTGTCCATAACTTTTTTAAGTTAAAAATAATCCAAATTAATTAAAAAAAAACATCTTCAGCCAGTGTTCAAAACTATCTGCTTGCCATAGCTAGATTCAAAACGGTTAGCTTGTAATAATGATTTCAATTCCAGTGGTACTGGTGGGTTTTCGCGGGAAATTCGAGCATGTCTTTGCGTCATTACGTCACACCCGTACACATAAAGAAGGAGTTTCGGCTAGCCGGCTATACTGCGCGTGAGGAGATGTAGAGATTTTTTCTCGCAGCACTTTACATGATTAAACTTATGGCGGATCCAGAAAGATCCAAACAACAATCATCAGTGTCAACTGGAGATTGACCAGTTATAAAACCCAAAAGACTTCGTACTTCGGATTTAAGGTGGAAAGAGAAAGAAACCGTCTCATGCGAACACAAGGATACACATCGGTGGGGCTTTTGAAAGGTGCGTGAACTCCCGAAGGGGTTCGAAACGGAAGAAGAGACAGCTTTTTCTGCTGAACAAGTAAGACATTTCAATAGTTCAATCGTGTAACAATACGTTTTTTTAATTCACACAGTTATGGAGTTTCCTTTGTTGTGCCTTTCTCGTTTAGCTATTATGGATAAAATTAATTCTGAACTACACAGGTAATCATAAAACACATTAAATAACGTTAGTCACGCAATGCTGATGTTGTTAACATGAACAATTTGAGAACAAAGTAGTCTATGATTTGCACGGTTGCTGTAAATCGCGCTGATTAAATCTAACGATCGCTTGTCATGTCGAATGCTTTTCCCCCCTTAGTTGATCAGAACAAAAATGGATGTTACTTACTTGTTCAGAAAACATTTTCCGTTGAAAATTCTTATGTTGGTCAAGCTTTCAAAAAGTGAATCTGTGATTCTGAATGACAGTATCCACACAGCGCGGTGATTGACAGCAGCACTCGCCTCAAAACACTGTGTTCATCCGCGCTGTTTCATGCCGATTAACAACCCACGTAAAGATGATAATTCCGCGAATCACTGCAGTTACAGATTTCAAACAGAGATGGCGACAAAAAGGGAAAAAGCTACGGACTGCAGCTTTAAGCAAATATCACACAAACAAGAGTGCTGTTCAGACCTCAGGTGTTCAAAGCCGATTTGAAAAAACACCACAACTGCATTTGTGCCTTTAAACATCATTTCAATAAATACATTAAAAAGTAATAATATTATTGGACTTACATTTTTGACACCAATTATATAATTTGTTTTTGCAGTGTTTCTCATTCCTGAATGAATCAATGTTTTGAACGAATCAGTTTAATGAATGATTCAATGACCTGCTCACGAACAAATGTTGAGCAAATGATACGATGTATTACCACTGATCTATATAGAATGTCATTCTATAGAGCAGTGTGTATTACTCACAAAGACTGACACTTGCCGCCACCTTCTGGTGGAACTTTGTAAACTGCAGAAACAGTCACTGAAATGTATATTATTATATTATATTATAAAAAAATATATTATTATTATTATTAATATTAGTAATAGTATTTGTAGTAGTGGTAATACTATATATTAATTTAAGAGTCAAATAAAAAAATCTTATAACCTTACAAGTCTATTGCATAGTAGATATCAGTTATCAGTAGCCTTAGTAAATTAAGGTAATCTTCTTTTTAACAGGTTGTATTGCAACCATATATTTACACTCAAAGAAATACCAAACGAATACCAATAACCATCTCTGCAACTAACTCAGCACGCTTCTTGCATGGCAGATGTTTGCCAGTGCGCTCCACAGGAGCTATTTAGAGATGTGCTACGCTGTAAGGGAAAACGAGTCAAACAGTCCCAAGTGGGAGAGTCTCCAAATGTCAAGATGTAAGTGTTTGATGAAGGGACGGCCTTGACGGAATCTGTTTCATTATGTCTGTTTGTGAAATGAAGACGCATGCGCAGGTTAGCATGCCAGGTGGCTGAATACAAGGGGATTGAATCAATACGGTGCTGCGGGCACACCTGGTGCTGCTCTTTTAAAAGATATATAAGAAGAACAACCACAGCCAAAGAAAAGTCAAGGAGGGATGAAGTGAGAAAAGAGCTGGGGAAAACTACTCTGAACTCCCAAATCCCTGCGGCTAAACCGAGTGGGTTCCTATTTTGCTACCTATTATGGTGTTCTTGTGTGTTTGCCCTGCTGAAAATAACAGCCTAAGCTAGTGTAGGCTGGTCTCCCAGTTTGACAAGCTAACGATTGTTAAAATCTAAAAAGTAAGAATTATGCTGTCATCTCTATTAGGAGGGGTACGTAAGTGTCAACAACATCAGACTGAATGAAAAGTCGACTGCTTTCTATCACAAGAGTTTTTCAGGTTTTTCATGAGCGTTTTATTTGTGCAGAAAATACTTGAATGAGTGTTTTTAAATGATTTGGTTAAATGACTGATTCAATGACTCAGCAGGGTGAGCATGTACCTGTGTGTTCAGTATCACTGACCATATCTGCAAAGTTTCCCCCCTAATTGAAGCACTGAAGGAGTCATTCATCACAAGTGATTCTCAACATGCTAACACGGATGGAATCAACCTGTGACTCATTAGAAATCTATCCATTCTCCCTCTCCTCCTTCTCTTTCATCTAATTCCATTCATCTTCTTTAGCTCTCGCTCTCTTTCTCTTTCCCCTGCATCTCTCTACATTTACCTGCCTCCTCTTATCTCCTCTAAGGGCTGGTCTCTGAACAAAGCCCCTCTGCGGTGATTGAAGGAGAGATATAAAACAAAGAAAGTGAAGAAATGTGGGATTTCTAAATTAAAGCAAAGCACCAGATGTCACGGATCTGGTCCCTAACATCTTTATGTGAAGAAAATATGCAAATCCCTCCTCCTTTGAGATTTATCAAATAGGCAGTCGACACGATGCAATTTTACTGTATGTTCAAAGAAAAAATGGCCATCATTTTCTCAGGTTTTTATCATTAGTTTGGGCAGCAGAGAATTTTGTGCATAAACTAAAAAAATGTTAAATCTGCGGGTTAAATCTGTGATTCTAGGGTCGTTTCAGAGCTTAGTCCTCCATATATTAATGATTTCATGAAATATTGGTACACAATATACTTTTCAATAAATGTTGAAATACTTTTTTCTTTTTTTAGTAAGTCCTATACTGGTGCTAATAGGCTATTAATTAAAAGGTCCCACTAATCTCACATGTCCAAAGATCAGATTTTGTGAGTTTACTTCAAAATGCAATATTTAAAGTCCCCCTGTACTCAATAATTTAAAATAAAATGTACCTGTAAAATTATTCATGCGTTAAAATAGCTTGAATGTAACTTCAGCCTTGCTTCATTTAGTATACGCGGATCCATGAATATGCAAATGTTCCCCGTCTTCACTCACTCATACAGGCTCATATACAAGTCAATATATGCGTTTTATGTATCACTCTCTACAACGTCGGACACATGACAGTAATTAATATGATTAGCCTTTGGCAGGGGAGTAGGGACGCTAGGGACGTGTCCCTACCAATTTCCAGTGACACTGAATTGTCCCTAGCAATAATTTCGATCAAAAATGTAAATATATTTATATATAGGGTAGAGTGGGGGAAAATGCCCTCCTGGGGTAAAACGCCGCCCACCCGTTTTTCCCAAAATAACCACTAGAATGAATCAAGATACATTTTTTACTATTGCTATGCACTACGTTGACAACGGGGATATACAAATCCCCATGGAGAAGCTGACACCAGCGACGTA
Organism: Gila orcuttii; assembly: GCA_026230005.1. NCBI lineage: Eukaryota > Metazoa > Chordata > Actinopteri > Cypriniformes > Leuciscidae > Gila > Gila orcuttii. The sequence goes on from JAPDVR010000015.1 coordinate 24,577,736, forward strand.
TTTGAAGAGAAGAGGATTACATGGAAAGTGCTATAACTTTCAGATATTAATAAACAAGTGTTTAATAGAATATTGTTCACAGTGATATCACATTGATGCATGATAGATGAATAGTGAAGTCTGTAGTTTGAGAGCATATGTTATTTATAAGGAATATAATTATATATTTTTTAAATAAACAATTTTTTAAAAAGACATAGCTTGTGGGGTAAAACGCCCCCTATGCTGAGGGGTAAAAAGCCCCCAAGGGGCATAGTTTCTCTTTATCATAATTACTACAGTAACATATTTCTGTTCATCAAAGTCTTTATTTTACACTTTAATTCAGTATAACTAGGCGGTAAAATCAAAATATTTGAACAAAACATGAAAAAATTACCTCAAGTGAGCATTAGCTAGCTAGCTTGGTGAATGCAATGATGGAAGGTGGTTAAGTGACCCAATGATAAAACACAGTGACTTTTAATGCATTTATGGAATATATTTCACTATAAATATACTAATTTATGTTTAATATTTATTTAGGGTTTTCTGTTTTTCTTGATGATAGTGTTGAACAAATACTACATCAATTATCAACCCCATATAGGCCTAGTGTAGAAATCAAAATATTAAAATGTTAGAAATTTGGCTATTTTGTACATTGCTGAAATAAATATTAATAGGTATATATATATATATATATACATGTTGTTGCATTACTTGCCTTTTACTTTTAGAGATTAAAAACTATGTTCATTTTGCTGTTGATCTATGAAGCAAACTGGTTGGTAAGAAAGGGGGCATTTTACCCCACCTTGGCGGGCGTTTTACCCCACCACTGGGGCAAAACGCCCCCTTTGTACAAAAATATTTTCAGTCAAAAAAAAAATTAATTATGAAGGTTGAGCAATTTTAATATTTGGTAAATAACTCCTGCCATAGACACTCAAAACTGGGATGGCAAATTCTAGTCACATTTATGTTTTGTTTCACAGTAATGTCACATTTTCCTTAAGGGGGGCGTTTTCCCCCACTCTACCCTAACCACTGTTGCCGGGTATGTCTAGTGGGTTTGATGTATTTCTTATTTTATTTAACCAGGAAACATCTAATTTAGATTAAAATCTCTTACAAGAGCGTTCTGAGAAAAATGCGCAAATCCTGGAACACAAACGGTTAATAGATCTAGGTCCCGCCTGCTTAACACACATCGCTAAACTGATTGGCTTTGTGTTTTCCTTCTAACTTGTGAGAGGCTAGTTGTGCGAAGCGGCAAAGCTCATTCGAAGGAAACCTATGCTGTAAACTAGGGAGTAATCTACAGTTCAGTGCACAAAAATACGGGGGAAATCGCGTCAAATAATGATTCGGGGACAGCTCAGTTTTTACAATATAATGTATGACAATCGCGGGATAAGTGGCAAACATAATCGTTTGTGTGTGTGTATGTGTGTGTGTGTGCGCGCGCGCGCACAAAGAGCACTGAAACATAGTAAAAACATCGCTTAGTATGATTTATAAGCCGGTTTCCAAAAAAAGGAAACAAAGAAAATACCCATAAGGATAAGATTTTCGTATATTGCCATTTTTGTAGGCCATTTTGAAAACAGCTTATAAATCATACTAAGTGACGTTTTTTGAAAATGCAGAAAGGTATTGGTGATAGGGTTTGTGTAGAGGGATAGAATGCACAGTTTGTACAGTATAAAAATCATTATGACTATGTAAAATCCGCATTAAACATGAAAACACAAAATTGCTTGGTCTGTTGAAATGAGAGGTCTGTTTGATCAAGTTGAAACCTTTGTCATCCCAGTCTCATCAGCTGAGGCTGAAATAAGTTTCATTGCTCTTAGGACACTGAAAACATGGCTCAGAACAATGGCACAAATTGCTGTGTGTCATGTCCAACAGGATAAACTGGACAGTAATGATGTGAAACGACTCGGTTACTAACGTAACCTCGGTTCCCTGAGAGGAGGGAACGAGTATTGCGTAAGTAGCTTACGCTATGGGAAAACTCCTTTTCTCGAGAATATTGAAGTCTTTATGTAAAACGCATTGCAGCTGCACAGCTGACAGCAATGAACGAAGGAACTCGGTCATTGGCTGTGCTGCGGCAACTTGCTCGAACCAATGACGGGGCGACTCTGAATGCGCGACCAATGAGCGCGCTTCGCGCCCGCGCGCGTCAGAGCCCGCCAAGATGGGCGTGGCCAAGCTATATATTGGGCGCCCCGTCATGAGAGTTCTTTAGGTTAAAACGACTGAAGCGAACTAACCAAGCACAAGCACGGCAGCTTACGCAATACTCGTTCCCTCCTCTCAGGGAACCGAGGTTACGTTAGTAACCGAGTCGTTCCCTTTCGAGAGGTCTCTCCTATTGCGTAAGTAGCTTACGCTATGGGAACACCATGCAAAACGCCGTGCGTGCTGAACTTCGCCTTATGATAGCCAGAGGCAGGTGCCTGAGCTAAAAAGCAAAGTTATCATCCAACTAGCCGGCAGAGGCGAGCTTTATATGTGGGAAAAAATACAGAGCGGCTAGAAGGCGCTCAGTGTGACACAAGCACATACATAATCTAGATACGAACTCGCAGTTCAACTAGCATTATGCTGATAGCACATTGGAATGCAATGTCGGGACCTGTAGGTTGTAGAATCTGATAAATGTGGACGGTGAGGCCCAGCCTGCCGCCGCACAAATATCCTCGATCGGTATCCCGCTCGACCATGCCCAGGAAGAAGCCACACTCCTGGTGGAGTGTGCTTTGACTCCCCAGGGGCATTGAAGTCCCTTAGCTTCATAAGCCAGCGCTATAGCTTCGACTATCCAGTGAGAGATTCTCTGCTTTGAAACGGCGGAACCTTTCGTACGGCCGCCAAAGCATACAAACTATTCAGTTGTCTGAATAGGGCAGAACGCTCCAAATACACTCTGAGAGCCCTAACGGGGCAGAGTAGATTAGCGTCGTGTTCGTCTGCTGGAGACGAAAGCGCAGTTAGGGAGATAACCTGTGCTCTGAAGGGAGTGGTGAGCACTTTAGGAATATACCCATGTTTCGGTCTAAGGACGACCCTGCAGTCGTTAGGTCCGAATTCTAGGCAGGCAGCGCTTGTTGAAAGCGCGTGCAGGTCGCCCACTCTCTTGACCGAGGCGAGTGCCAGCAAGAGCGCCGTCTTGAGCGAGAGCTGTTTAAGGTGCACGGTTCGGAGTGGTTCGAACGGGGGCCCTTTAAGAGCGTCTAGGACCGTAGCTAGGTCCCAGATCGGCACTGAGGGGGGGCGTGAAGGGTTCATCCTCCTGGCGCCCCTTAGGAAACGAATAATTAGGTCGTTTCTTCCCAATGGACGTTCCATTACAAGGTCGTGTGACGCTGTGATGGCAGCCACATATACTTTGAGCGTGGAGGGGGTGCGGCCCGCCTCCAGAAGCCCTTGTAGGAAAACGAGTACACTCGTAATCTCGCATGTTACAGGGTTCAGGCCCTTGGTATTACACCAGTCACTGAACACTTTCCATTTCTGGGCATATAAGCGTCTCGTGGAGGGCGCCCGCGCCTCAGCGATGGTTTTTAGTGCTCCGCTCGCGAGGTTCCTGGGAACCCGTTGAGGGGCCATGCATGAAGGGCCCACAGATCGGGGCGGGGATGAAATATCATCCCGCTGGCCTGACTGAGGAGGTCTGGCCTCAGTGGAATCGGCCGTGGTGCAGATTGCATTTGCATCAGGGGCTCGTTCTTCGTACGTTGCTTAAAACATCCGAGATCAAATGAGACATCCAAGATGATATCATCGTGCTAATCATGATCCGGCTAATTGGGTTCTTCGAACACACCTGTTGTTTATGATTAGTATCGCTGGATTGAGTTATCTGAGATAATTGCGCGTTCATGCGCTGGGTTAAAAGGGGATATGTATCGATAGTAGAAACAATGATCAGCAACGCTGCTATTGGCTGTTCAGCATGGCCAAAGAACGCGCCCAGTTTTTCTCCCAAGGAGAACAAGAGCTTTTAATGGAAGGTTATGCCGAATTTGAATCTTTAATTAAAACGACAGGGAACACCTCGAAGTCTGCAAAATCCAGGAGAGAGGGCTGGCAAAAAGTAGCAGACAAATTAAATGCGTAAGTGCTGTCCATGGTAGATGTTTCTATCACTTTCTACAGTATGTATTTTTGCATTTTAATAATTTCATATTTATTTTGTTCTTTTATGTCAGAGCCTCCGCGGGACCCACTAGAACATGGGGACAAGTAAAAGTGAAGTACAAGAATATTCTACAAAATGGTAGCCTTTAATTCTTATACTGTCTTTATTTTAAAAAGCCACTTTTTTCCTCTTTTTAAAAGCCACTGTTAAATAATGTGTTTGTCTGTTTATAACAGCCACCAAGAAAAAGGCTGAAAAAAAAAACAGGTGGTGGTCCTGCACCACCACAATATACCCCAGCAGAGGAGCTGGCCCTTGGGTTGAATGAAAACCGACCCATTGTGGAGGGCATCCCTGGGGGCAGCTCTTCCTCAGACCCAAAGCCAGGGACCAGTAGCAGCAACACCTTTATTACTGGTAGGCTAAATGAGTTTTCAATTCTCTTAGTACACTGTAAATATAAATGAAGTATAATCCAAATGGCTTGTACAGTAATTTAAACCGTTTGTGAAAGTGAAAACTTCTAAACTTTTAGTTAATATAAAATATATTGCCATGAGTTATTGATCACATTATATTTTTTACAGCGTAGTTAATTGTAATGACAATTTTTTTTGTTCCCCTCTTTTGTGCAGTTTTACATAATACACCAACACTTTTACCTGTTCCCAAGCAAGTGGTGGCTGAAGCATATGCAGTAAGTTGTGTACTTTTTCTAACTTGCATAAAGGGAAGAAAGTGCAACACTTTGTAATACCCATTTATTTCCATTGCACAGGACAGTGAAGAAACCCTCTCAGATGACTGTCCTTTGGAGGAAGAACCTGTAAGTGCATAAATAACTTTACACTAATTTGTATATACTTGTGTACCTATTCTTTCTGTCTGCAATATGAGTTGCAGGAGTCCACACCTACAGAAAGGCCTACAGAAGAGTCTGCACAAAGAACTGATACAGAGGTGGACAGTGTTGTACTTTTACTTTTTACTTTTGTTGCATGAGGCATGTTTTGACCCTTTTTCTTTCACAAAATGACACAGGGTGACATCCGTTCCCTATATAAACGGCATCTTCAACAAAAAATCGAGTATTTTGACCTGAAAAAACACAAATGAAGAGGAGAAATTGAACTTGACAACTTGAAAGAGAAAAATTGCACTAGAGATAGAGTTGCTTCAAAAGGACCTTCAGAGTAAGTGCTAATACATCATTTGACACATAGTAGTATTGCTGACTTTACATAACTATCTCTTATTGCAGGCAAAGGATGACTTGCTGGCTTTTCTTTATAAAGAATTGTTTAAATAAAACTCCAGGAACTAAGCATTTTTGTCTTGTCTTTTATTACACATTCAAAAATGGTGTTCCACAATTCTGTCCCGTGCAGCTCTGCCACTAGGTTGGTCCAAGTGCACTGGCTGGAGGTCATCATCAGGCTGCACCCCCACCACAGGGGTCCTCTCCTTTCTGATAGTGGCAATGTTATGCAATATGGCACATGCAACAATTATGTCACAGGCCCTGTCAGGTGCAACCCTCAGACCCTTCAGACACTGAAATCTTTCCTTTAGTTGCCCAAAGGTCATTTCAATGCGTGCCCTTGTCCTGGCTAGAGCTGCATTGTAACGGGTTTGTGGTCCAGGGTTTGGGTCAGGGAATGGCGTCATGAAGTACTGCCTGCAGGCATAGCCCCGGTCACCAAGCAGGACCCCGTCAAAATTCCCTGTATAATGGAAAAATGCAGTTTTGTTAGGCTCAGCATAAGTGTGTGTAAGACTGTGAGCTTGACATTTATAAGTTCCCTTACCACGTTCAAATAATGTGCATAAATGTGACTCTCTGAAAATTCTTGAGTCATGCACTGATCCTGGCCATTTTGCTTCCACATTTGTTATATGGAACATAGAGTCACACACCATCTAAGAGATTTTAGTCAGTCAACTGCATACTTTTTGATTACATTCATTTTTTTATGTAATATATTACTAATTAATCTGGAATATTATAAATTGTAATAGTAACTTGCCTGCACATTTACACTGTGAACCCCCTTTCGGTTCACAAAATCCCCTTCATTGGGCCCTGGTGGGGCCTTGATGGGGACGTGTGTGCAGTCTATGGCACACACGTTAGGGAAGCCTGAAGGACACATACTGTTAGTCATACTTTTTGGCATGGTCATGATTGCATGTCATTAACAATTATAAATGTACCTGCAATAGCAAAAAAATCTGCTTTACAACCTGGGGTCTTAAGTGGCTTGGAAATACCACAAAACCCCCTAAAAACTGCTTGAGTGCCAAGTAAACTTTGCGAATGGCACGACAGACAGCACTTTTCACTAAGTTCTCTGCATCTCCAATAGTGTAAAGGAACGTGCCACTCGCAAAGAATCTCAGGGCAATGCACACAGTCTGTGCAGTTGTCAAAGCCCGACTCCTCCGTGTTGAACATTTAATGTGTGGTTCCAGCAAATTAATGATGTAAATAACACCCTCACGAGAAAAACGATATCTCTCAAAAATTACACTGTCGCGCTGCGCTAAAGGATCCAGTCTATCCTGCAATACGCGATTAATTCGAAAAGCTCTGCGAATTATCCTCGCACCTTCCGCAACAGGTTGCTGTCGTAAAAATGGACAAGACATGGCTACGACAGACTTCCCGTATCACCTCCGCTTATAAAGCCGCAATCTAATCCTGTTTACATGAAATAAGCCTGCTCGCGAGCAGGTTCAAGCTGGCGCACCTGTTGCTATGACAGCAAGTCTAGGATGAGCTTCGAAGAACCAAACGATCCAAGATCATGCCAAATCACCAACAATCAAATCCAGCTAACTGAGTTAGCGACGTACGAAGAACGAGCCCCAGATCTGGAAACCATGTTTGGTTCTTCCAGAGTGGGGCTATCAGCAGCACTGCGTTTCCCTCCTCTCTGACCCGACTGATGACCTGTGGCAGCATCACGATCGGGGGAAAGGCATATAAGGGGCGGCTCGGCCAGCTCTGGGCGAGCGCGTCCGTGCTTTTCGTGAAGAAAAGAGAGCAGTGCGCGTTCTCCTTGGAGGCGAAGAGGTCGATCTCCGCTTTGCCAAAGGTTTTCCATAACCACTGAATCGTCAGAGGGTTGAGAGCCCATTCTCCTGGGAGAATCTTGTCTCTGGATAGCATGTCTGCCCCCTGGTTCAGGGCGCCTGGCACATGCGCTGCTCTCAGCGAGCGCAAGTTGTGCTGGGACCATAAAATGAGTCTCCTGGCCATTGAATGCATGGAGCTCGACCTGAGTCCACCCTGGCGATTTATGTACGACACTACCGTCATGTTGTCCGTTCGGACCAGGACGTGTTCGTTTTTTAGATGTGGGAGCAGGGCTCTGAGAGCCAAAGCGACCGCTTTCATTTCCAGACAGTTTATGTGTAGGCGCTTCTCCGGGTATGACCAAAAGCCGGAGACAGGCCTGCCCTCGTAAAGGGCCCCCCAACCTATTTTGGAGGCATCTGTCGTTATCATCTTTCTCCTTGTGTTCACACCCAGACTCACGCCTGACTGGTACCAGTCGGCGGCTTTCCAGTGCGTCAGGGCTTTTATACAGCCGTGGTTCGCTCTGATTAAAAAGTGGCCCGAACGCCACGCGTGAGTAGGGACGCGGCTCTTGAGCCAGCGTTGGAGAGGGCGCATATGCAACAATCCTAGCTGGAGTACGGCCGATGCTGAGGCCATGAGACCGAGCATCCTCTGAAACCGTTTGACGGGGGCGCGCGCGCCCGCTCTGAATGATGTTGCAAGGCGCCGGATGGTGAGCGCGCGCTCCGATGAGAGACGCGCTGTCATTTGCATCGAGTCTAGAACTATTCCCAGGAAAGAAATTCTCTGGCTGGGAGATAGTATGCTTTTTGCAAAATTGATTCTTAGACCCAGGCATTCTAAATGGCTGATAATCCAAGATCTGTGTGTTATTAGCTAACTCTCTGATTGTGCTAGAACCAGCCAATCGTCGAGATAATTCAGTATTCCCACTCCCCTTCGTCTTAGGGGGGAAAGTGCTGCATCCATACATTTCGTGAATGTACGGGGAGCCAGGGACAGGCCGAACGGGAGTACTGTGTACTGGTATGACTGTCCCTCGAAAGCGAATCTCAGAAACGGCCTGTGATGAGGCGCTATTGGAATGTGAAAGTAAGCATCTTTCAGATCCACTGAGAGAAACCAATCTCCTGGGCGCACTTGCGCGAGGATATGCTTGGTTGTTAACATTCTGAACGAGCGAATCATTAGTGCTTTGTTCAGGTGTCTGAGATCTAGGATGGGGCGGAGACCGCCATCCTTTTTCGGGACGAGAAAATAGCGGCTGTAAAAACCTGTCCCACTCAGAGAGGGGGAAACAGTTTCCACAGCGCCCTTTTCTATTAGTTTGCGCACCTCGGTGCGTAGAACATGTGAACACTCTTTTCTCACTTTCGTCTCGACCACAGTCGTAAAACGTGGTGGTCTGCGAGCGAACTGGAGCGAGTATCCGTGCTTTACTATATTCAATACCCATTTCGGCATATCTGGAATGTTTTCCCATGCCGCTGCGTGTACAGATATGGGCTGAATACAGGCTAGGGGCGGGCCGCTGTGACGTAGGGACCCGGCTAGCGAATCGCCTGAGCTCGTAGCTCTCAGAGGCGCGGGCGCGCGCTGAGCAGCTGAGTGAATGGGCGCGTGTGTGATTACAACAGCGCGCGCTGTGTTTGTAAAACTCGCAGCCTGAGCTGAGGTTTTGTTTGACACTGTAAGGGCAGTGTTTATAAGTGGGGGTGCATAAACAGTGGTAGGCACACGCGTCACTTTTATAATGTTTCCCGCTTTTACTGGGGATGAATTTATAACTGTGTGAACAGTGCTTGTGTGTAGTGGTGCGTACATGACCGTAGGCACGTGATCTACATTCATGGGAAGCGCAGCCTGAGCTGGGAATGAATTTGGCACTGTTTTGACAGTATCTGGGAATGCACACTTTGTGGACATGTGAACCCTTAGTGATGCAGGCAGAAAAAGACTCTTTTTGTGTTTTCTGTGCGTCGCCGTAAAAACGGCGTTTGTTTGCAGTTGAGCGAGCTCTGTGACTGGCCCATTGACTGCTGTATGGACATATCCAGCCGCCTGTAAGGGGACTGGGTAATGTTTGAGCTTTTGCAGAGAGAGTGGTCCGGCTTTTGCGAGACACGCACTCTCTCTTCTCATTTCTGTGGCTAGGACGGCTTTCGAGGCTCAGGGTTCAGCACAATCTTGTGGCCGAGGACCCCGTCGCTCAGGAGGCGGCTTGCGGTTGTGAGAGCGCGAGCGGCGTCGAGCGTCAGCCTGAGGCGCGGGCTGAGAGGCGGTGGGGGCTGTTCTAGCCCGCTGCGGCTGTGGCGGTCTCTGTCTGCTCTGCGATGAGCTGGAGCGCTTTGGCAGGAAATGACGCATAGCTTGTGAAGCGTTCTGGGCCTCAGTGAAGCGTTCGGCGAAACCTTTAACCGCCGGTCCAAACAGCCCGCTGGTGGAGATAGGCGCATCGAGAAATGGCGCCTTATCCGCGTCCTTCATTTCAGTCAGAGTCAGCCACAGATGGCGCTCGAGAACAGTCAAATTAGCCATAGCACGGCCGATGGACTGGGCGGTGGCCTTCGTGGCTCGCAGAGCTATATCAGTCGCGCTGCGTAAGTCCCTGAAGGCTTCGGGTTCGGGGCCAGACTCGTCCATAGAGCGGAGAAGCTTGGCTTGGAACACTTGAAGTACCGCCATTGAGTGAAGCGCTGATGCAGCTTGGCCGGCGGCAGCGTAGGCGCGACCGGCGAGAGCAGAGGTAGTGCGGCAGTGCGGTGAAGCACGTGGAGACTGGCTCGGCGTGACGTCACTGAGCTCAGGTTCAGGAAGCCTCTGTGAGCGGCTCTTTTTCTTAGTGCGCGGCTCAAACAGAGGGGTGGCGATGGGCTCGCTCACGGCGAAAGCGGCGAGGCGAGCCCGTAGTGCGGAGAGAACCAGGTCATCACTTTCCGGGCATCCGCCCTTGGTCAAAGCAGCTTCTGCGTGGTCACGGCCCAGGCAGCGAGCGCAGATGATGTGACGATCCCCGTCCGGGAGAAGGTCTCTGCACGACGCGCATAAAGGCATTTGAAACAACGCCTTATTGGAAATTTGCTCTTTCACAAATGTCGCGGGGCGGACAGATGTAAAATACTTGCGTATATGGCGCGCCGGATGGCTCAGTAGGAGGTGCTTGAAGGCGGCTGAAGGTGCCGACGTCCTCGTAGCAATCCCGCTGGTATGCTTTTCCACGGCGGCGAAGGCTTCCAATAATCCGGAGGATCCAGCGAAGAAGGTGTTCGCTGAAGGAGATTAAATCTAAAGAACTCTCATGACGGGGCGCCCAATATATAGCTTGGCCACGCCCATCTTGGCGGGCTCTGACGCGCGCGGGCGCGAAGCGCGCTCATTGGTCGCGCATTCAGAGTGGCCCCGTCATTGGTTCGAGCAAGTTGCCGCAGCACAGCCAATGACCGAGTTCCTTCGTTCATTGCTGTCAGCTGTGCAGCTGCAATGCGTTTTACATAAAGACTTCAATATTCTCGAGAAAAGGAGTTTTCCCATAGCGTAAGCTACTTACGCAATAGGAGAGACCTCTCGAAAGGGAACAAATATGCCAAAAGTTCATTTCTGTTAACGGGATAGTTTCCTTAAAAAATAAAAATTCTGTCATCATTAAGCTGTTTCAAACCAGTTTCTTTCTTCTGCTGAACACAAAAGAAGTTATTTTGAAGAATGTTGATAACTAGACAGTTGATGGGCCCCACTGACTTCCATAGTATTTTTTTTTCTTACTATGGAAGTCAATGGGGTCCATCAACTGTCTGGTTACCAACATCTTTCAAAATATCTTCCTTTGTGTTCAGCAGAAGGAGGAAATTCATACGGGTTTGAAACAACTTGTGGGAGAGACAGAATTTTCATTTTTGGGTGAATCCCCTTAACTATCCCTTTAATGACAGATGCAGACATGTGTTTGGCTTCTTAAAAAAGCAAGGAACAAGTCCGTATTGCACTATTGCATTGCACTATATACAGAGTAAAGTTAAGTCACTGTTAAACTCCCTTCTTGTCTTTAATAGTTACCATAACACACAATTCGTTAACGTATTGTTAAGGTCAATAGACTAAAAACCTTAATATTTTCCTATTAATCCTATTAATTTTCTGATTTGTCAGCTTCTGGGAATGTCCCCACCAATCTCAAAACCAAACCTACGCCCTTGACCTTTGGCTTGACCACGTTATCTAACAGCTAATAATGTGTTGCTAATGTTACACAAACCATGTTCCCATTCACCATCTCGGAGTCTGGCTGCTGCCTTCTAAAAAATCAGCATCCTTAGATATGCTTTGAACAACTTAGAACGTCAGTGGAGAAAGGCATATAGTTCATCATAACATCGTAAAATACATCATATACATAATTCACCCACTATATTGCTAAATGTACCCGATTTTTCATATCAACAGAAAATTATACTAGGATAACACAGCTTCTCTTGAGACTCCCCTGATTCACAGCATAGTTAATGATATAGTAAAGCCCGCCTCCTCGTGACAGGATTGGTTACAAAGTAGGCTACTTTGTAATGTAAGAAACACAATCAATTTCGAACCGTGTTTTTGAGTTTGATTTTTACCACAGGGGGACTTTAAAAGAACACTGAGCTTTTGTGGATTAAGCAAAAATCATAATTTTGTAGAGCTAATAAAACAGAGTTAAAGGATATGATTATCCATAAGAAATAAAATGAAAAATCAGAATGCAGAATGAAACATAAAAGGGTAGTAGCCTAACAACTCTATAAAGTACAGCTATATCTTCCAGATGAGTCCAAAGTACTTTAACAACTATTACTGATATATAAATGTAATTTGCTGTCGTTTAATTTATAATTAATTACATTTTTAAAAATAATAATAAAAAAACAATAACTGCAGGGACTTTGTACATTTTCTTCAATGTGACATTTTTTTTTAAAATTAGTGATTTTCAGCATTATTGAGCATAATATAGTTCAAGGATTTAATTATTTTGTAAACACAGCATATGGCAACAATGTTTATTAATCATTTAATAGCTTGAAACATCCCACACAGCCTATTTTATATCTAAAACTATAAAACAAATGTCTCTATTTATTTATAATTCTAATACATGCATTTTTTTATGACCTCATGTTAATTGAGGGCACTGCAGATTATTAAAATGAAAATGAAAAGTGACTTTCAGTGTACATAGTTATGAAATGTAATCTAATTATTTTTTTTCCTGATGTGATGCTGTACCAAGAAAGAACCTGACCAATATTTCAAACAGCCGTTAAAAATAAATACTTTTTCAGTATGATAAGTCTTATTTACGAGTTCCTGGAAAAGGAATGTAAATCTTTCTTTTACATCCGATCTTTTCACATAACACGCCATTAGGAAAAAAAAGTTCTTGACTCAACGTTAAAGAACACTTTATGATGCTTTTGTACAGGGGTGGACTTGTTTCAGGGGCCCTAAGCAATTGCAGTCATGAGGCCCTAACACAGCAACTATGTGTAACTTTTGTAGCCCTTATCTTTCGGTCTCTGTCTTTCAACTGAACCCCCTTTTTTAAAAGAGTTTACCCCAAGCTAAAGTGAGAGAGGAACAACTAAGCCTAACTAATACGCAGATATTCACTAATAAAGTAAAGCAAATACAAATATATGGAACACATTCGTGTCACGTTTTCTATGTGTTTAGTTATGTTCTGTGATCTTGTTTCCCCCCTGTCTTTGTGATTTTGGTTTAGTCCTGTTAGTTTTCCCGCTCTGTGTAATTAGTTATTCCCGTCACCTGTGTTCAGTTTATTATCCTATAGGCTACGTGCACAAGCGTAGTTTCGAACTTCCGCTATTGTCAGAAGTCGGCATATCAGTTTCCGGTTTACGACTGTTCATCCGCATCCGCTATAAACAAATAAGATGAGTGCTGCTGTTGTACGAAAAAAAGAGTTCTTAAACACATCTAAGTTTCTAATAACTGTAGGTGTATCTAACGCCCGTTTCCCACATAGCCTACTCCGTTTGCAGTGCAGGAGCAGCGCGTGCTATAGTGCTTTATCATGATGCGTTTGCAGTGAATAACTGATCCGCGGCTGTACCACAAACACATACTTACTATTTTTATTTAAAATCCAGAAGTTATGCTGCAACTTTTATTTTAAAAAAGCGATTCTCTTGTATACACTCTTTAATGGACGTATGCACGTTTAAACACAATTTAAACAACGTAAGTTAGGGCTAGTATTCCATGCATTACTTATACTTATATTAAGTTGCTCAAGCAAGTGGTAAAATATTTACTATATTAAAATCACAAATATTTTAAATAAAAACTTAAATAAAAACGACTCGCATGCCTGAAAATGTAGTAATTTCACCATAAATGCGTTTCATTAAATAAAATGTAGTAATCTCACCATAAATGCATTAATTATATTTCGGTACTACTATTTTTCACAGTCATCTGAAGACTGTGAAGACCGGGGTAAATCAAGGAAAACTTCAACAAGGCGACATGAACAACACTCGTCTCATTCGTGGAGGTGGAAAAACAAGTTCTTTGTGATACGCAAGATCTATTGTAATAAAATTTAAATGCAAAAGAAAAGGCATGTGAGTTGGCTGTTTTTGTCAATTTTAAGTTTTTATTTAAAATATTTGCGATTTTAATATGGTAAATATTTGACCACTTGCTTGAGCAACTTACTATAAGTAATGCATGGAATAATAGCCCTAACTTACGTTGTTTAAATTGTGTTTAAACGTGCATACGTCCATTAAAAAGTGTATACAAGAGAATCGCTTTTTTAAAATAAAAGTTGCAGCATAACTTCTGGATTTTAAATAAAAATATTAAGTATGTGTTTGTGGTACAGCCGCGGATCAGTTATTCACTGCAAACGCATCATATGATAAAGCACTATAGCACGCGCTGCTCCTGCACTGCAAACGGAGTAGGCTTTGTGTGAAACGGGCGTTAGATCCACCTACAGTTATTAGAAACTTAGATGTGTTTAAGAACTCTTTTTTTCGTACAACAGCAGCACTCATCTTATTTGTTTATAGCGGATGCGGATGAACAGTCGTAAACCGGAAACTGATATGCCGTCTTCTGACAATAGTGGAAGTTCAAAACTACGCTTGTGCACGTAGCCTATTAGTCCCTGTTCATTTAAGCCTTGTGTTTTCCCTCAGTGTTTGTTGGTCGTCGTCGATGTAAGGTTGTGTGTTTTTGAAGTCCTGGAGTTTCCTTTGTTTCTGTCTGTTCCTGTAAGTTTAGTTTGTAAATAAATCAACTATACTTCAGTTCCCGTGTCCTCGTCTTCAGCATCCTGCACAAACCCTGACAATTCGTAAATAAACTGTAAATCTTAAAGTAATTAGCATAGCCATCACATTACTGAAACATTAAATAATAAATCACTCAAAGCTTCCATGGATAGACCACTGAATTCCATACACCATATAGCATACAGCGGGTGAAATAAGTTTTGAACACGTCACCATTTTTTATATTTCCAAAGGTGCTATTAACATGAAATTTTCACCAGATGTTGGTAACAACCCAAGTAATCCATACATACAAAGAAACCAAAACAAATAAGTTAAGAAATTAAGGTATGTGTAATAATGTAATGGCCCAACTGGCCCTACTGATGTGATGTGATGGCCCAACTGATGGCCTACAACCTTCGCAACCTAATTGTTGCAAAACATAATGATGGCATTGGTTATAGGTGCATTTCTAAGCTTCTGAATGTTCCAGTGAGCTCTGTTGGGGCCATAATACGGAAGTGGAAAGAAAATCATTTCACCATAAATTTGCCTCGACCATGTGCTCCTCGCAAGATGTCTGACAGAGGAGTGAAAAGAATAATCAGAAGAGTTGTCCAAGAGCCAAGGATCACTTGTGGAGAGCTTCAAAAAGACCTGCAATTAGCAGGTACTGTTGTCTCAAAGAAAACAGTAAGTAATGCACTCCACGCCATGGCCTGTATGCACACTCACCACTCAAGACTCCATTACTGAAAAAAAAAAAAAAAAAGCATGTTGAACCTCGTTTAAAGTTTGCTGCACAACATTTGGAAAAGCCAGTGAAATACTGGGAGAATATAGTGTGGTCAGATGAGAGCAAAATTGAACTGTTTGGATGCCATAATACACACCATGTTTGGAGGAGAAATGGCACTGTACATCACCCTAAAAACACCATACCAACAGTGTAGTTTGGAGGTGGGAACATCATGATGTGGGGCTACTTTTCAGCAAATGGTACTGGCAAACTTCACATAATTGAAGGAAGGATGAATGGGCAAATTTACAGAGACATTCTTGACAAAAATCTGCTGCCATCTACTAGGATGATGAAGATGAAACGAGGGTGGACATTTCACCAAGACAATGATCCCAAACACACAGCCAAGGAAACTCTCAATTGGTTTCAAAGAAAGATAATACAGCTGCTAGAATGGCCCAGCCAATCACCTGACTTAAATCCCATTGAAAATCTATGGAAAGAACTGAAGATCAAGATTCATAGAAGAGGCCCAAGGAACCTTCAAACTTTGAAGACTGTTTTTGTGGAAGAATGGGCCAAAATCACACCAGAGCAATGCATGCGACTAGTTTCTCCATACAGGAGGCGTCTTGAAGTTGTCATTACAAACAAAGGCTTTTGTACAAAGTATTAAAGAAATATCAGTAAGCGTGTTCATTACTTTTTCCCTGTGTCATTTCACATTATTACACATAACTTAATTTCTGAACTTATTTGTTTTGGTTTCTTTGTATGTATGGATTACTTGGGTTGTTACCAACATCTGGTGAAAATTTCAATAGCACCTTTGGAAATATATTTACTGAGAAAAATGGTGACGTGTTCAACACTTATTTCACCCGCTGTATAAAACAAACCCTGCCCTTTTTATTTTCTTTCGCTGGATAATCGTGTTTTCACTGGTGATTTAAATCTCATTGCATCATTAATAATAATAATAATAATAATAATACATAAGTCTTATATAGCGCTTTCCAAGGAACTCAAAGACGCTTTACAAATGAAACAAACAAACAATGATGAGAGTGCTATTGTAGATTGTAGGCGAGCTGAAACAGGTGGGTTTTGGGCAGTTTTTTGTAGGTGGTCAGTGAGTCCGAGTTTCTGATGTGGATGGGGAGTGAGTTCCAAAGGGTGGGGGCAGCGATGGCGAATGGTCGGTCCCCCAAAGTTCGGTGCGTTGATTTGGTGATGGGTTTGAGAAGGCCCAAGTCGGCAGAGCGGAGGCGTCGGGAGGGGCGGTGATGCTGTATGGAGGTGCCAAGTAATTGAGGGCTTTGTAAGTGATAAGCAGAACTTTGTAATTGATGCGCTGTTGTACAGGGAGCCAGTGAAGCTGTTGAAGGACGGGGGTGGTGTGGTCCCTGGAGCGGGTGTGGGTAAGGAGGCGGGCAGCGGAGTTTTGAACGTATTGCAGTTTTTTTTATATCAGAGGATGGGAGACCATATAGGAGACTATTGCAGTAGTCGAGTCTTGATGTAATGAATGCATGGATGAGAGTTTCCACAGCAGATGTGGAGAGGGTAGGGCGTAGACGAGCAATATTATGTAGGTGGAAAAAAGCAGTTTTGGTGATATGACGGATATGGGGCTTAAATGTGAGTGTGGGGTCAAAAATGAAACCAAGATTTCGGATCTGGGGAGAGGTGGTAACTGTGTGGCCATCGACGGAGAGAGTGAAGAGTGAGTGATGGTTAATACTGTGGCAGGAGTGATGGATCTGGTGCTGAGGTATAGTTGTGTGTCGTCTGCGTAACTATGGAATTTTAATCCATGATTATGAATGATAAGTCCAAGGGGAAGCATGTACAGGATAAACAGAAGGGGACCTAGCACCGAGCCTTGAGGGACTCCGTGATTGACAGGTATGGTGTGAGACGTACAGTTGTTGATGGATATGAATTGAGATCTGTTGGTAAGGTAGGAGGTGAACCAGGAGAGAGCTGAGCCAGAGGCAGAGATGCCAAGATGTTGTAGGCGTTGTAAAAGGATGGAGTGGTCAATGGTGTCGAAGGCGGCAGAGAGGTCAAGTAGGAGGAGAATGGAGAGGGAACCAGAGTCAGAGGCGAGCAGGAGGTCATTTGTTACTTTGAGTAGTGTAGTTTCAGTAGAGTGATGAGTACGGAATCCAGACTGAAAGGTTTCGTAGAGCTGATTGGAGAGGACGTGGTGTTTTAGTTGAGAAGCGAACGAGCGTTCCAGGATTTTAGACAGGAAAGGTAGGTTAGAGATGGGGCGGAAGTTGTTGGGGTTGTCAGGATCCAGGCCAGGTTTTTTAAGTATTGGTGTGATGGCTGCAACTTTGAAGGAAGAAGGAACTGTTCCAGAGGTGAGAGAGGAGTTGATGATAGCCATGATGAGTGGGCTAAGGCAGGGGAGGCAGTGCTTGACCAGTGCAGATGGAATGGGGTCCAGTGGGCAGGTTGTGAGGTGGATTTTGTTGAAGTGGTTAGTGAGATCGGTTTCTGTAATGACTGATAGGGAGGGGAGGATGATGTGGAATGGAATGGATGAGTCAGATTGAGGGTCTGTGCTGGGAGAAATGTTCACGGAGAGTTCTTGGTGAATGCTGTCAATTTTGTATTTAAAGAAGTCGATGAAATTATTGCATTTGTCCATGGTGAATAAATGAGTGATATTGTCAATGGGTTTGAGTAATTTATTAACTGTGGCAAACAGAGTCCGGGGGTTGGAGGATCCAGAGTGAATGATCCCAGAATAAAAAGCTGTTCGGGCTAATGTGAGCGCTGATCTATAATAATGGCTGTGATCCTTGTAGGCTTGTAGGTGTACAGTGAGTCCAGTTTTCTTATGTAGGCGTTCCATTTGTCTGCGTTTTTTTTTGAGTTTGTGCAGTTCAGGAGTGAACAAGGGAGCAGAGCGGGAAAATGTAACTGTTGCAGTTTTCACTGGTGCGAGAGTATTGAGGCTGGATGTGAATGTGCAATTGTAGTGAGCTACTAGGTCGGCGGTGGTTGAGTTTTCAGGGATGCTGGGTATGGAAATTGTGTTTGTGATATGGGAGGAAAAAGAGGTGAGACAGAGGGACTTTAGATTTCGGTAAGATATGGTGCATGTCTGCTTGAAGTGAGGGCTGGGGAGGTTGATGTGAAATGTTATGGCGAGATGATCAGATATGGCCAGGTCTGTGTGTGTGAGAGTGTCAATATTAAGTCCAGTAGAGTAGACCAAGTCCAAAGTGTGTCCACGGGTTTGGGTGGGGAAATTGACATGTTGTATGAAGTTAAAGCTGTGTATTATGTCCAAGAAATCCATGGTGGGTTTGGAGGTGGAAGAGTCGATATGGAAATTGAAGTCACCTACGAGTAATATGGTTAATGAAGTTGTACAGAGTTGAGTTATACATTCTGAGAAATCTGACAGGAAGGAAGGATTGGGTTTGGGAGGGCGATAAATTGTTGAAATAGTCAGAGGAGTGGGGCCTAAGAGTTTAAATGAGAGGTGTTCAAAAGAGGGAACAGATGAGATGGGGAGAGGGCGAAGCTTGAGAGTTTGTCTGTGGATGACAGCAATACCACCGCCACTACCTTCAGGGCGAGGTTGGTCCATGTATGAGAATCCAGTGGGGGTGGCTTGGTTGAGGGGGAAATAGTCATGGGGTATTTGCCAGGTTTCAGTTAAACAGATTAAGTCTAATTGTGAGTCCAGGATGAATTCGTTGAGAATGAAGCTTTTATTGTTAAGGGATGTTATGTTCAGTAGTCCAAGCTTGAGAGATTTTTGTTTTAAAGGGAATGATGCGGAAATGGGAACTGACCGGAGGTTGAAATGGCTCACGTGACGTTGGCTCTGATGACGTTGTGCGTTGCTGTTTAGACGCCAGGACGCGGAAGAGAAGCAATGAGGAAGTGTTGCGCTGAAGCTGTCATTCCCGGTGGATATGTGTATTAAGTTTCTACGGGAGCCTCTGTGGATGTAATGGTGGCGTTGAAGTAGTCCGAAGGTTTTTATTTCAGCGGTGAGCTCCGGAGTAGCTGATGGATAACAGTTTAGCTGGAGTAGCTGTTTAGCTAAGTACCAGAAAACCATGAAGTTGTTAGTGGATTTTTGAAACCAAGGAGGCAGGATGGAGAGCAGAAAAAGAACTAGGACCAGGTACTGCATCGTCCGGGAGGAAAGATTGAGTCGTCTTGGGCAGGAGAAGTTTGCGTAGCTGCTCGAAAGCGCTGGTGTTAACCCGATCGATCCAGCGGCGTTGCCAACTATACAATCCGTAGTCCCAAAACGCAGCCGAACCGAACTGGGTCGGGTCCTTCGGTAGCAGAGACGTGCAGGCGAAAAGGTCCAGGTAAGTGCTGAGGCCGTTTTAATTCAATAAGAAAGTTTGATTTGATTTCCCGGAGGGAGAAGCGGCATCCAAAAAACACGCCAGCGTCCTCTCCCAGCCAGCCTTTTCCAGCCAGCTATTCTTAATAACTATACTGTATTTACACCAAACATTTAACACACCTCTGAAACGCAGTCATTGTACTCCCTACAAACGCAACATTCACACCCAGCTGAAAAACCACACGCTCTTATTTCAGTGTTAATGTTGTGTTTATTTCAACAAATAATTTACTTATACATTCAGGTTAACAGCATTATGGCCATTTAACGGCCATTCTCTGCCATTATAAAGCTTAGAAGAGCCAGGACATTTTTTAATATAAATCTGATTGTTTTCATCTGAAAGAATAATGTCATATCCTCCTAGGATGGCTTGAGGGTGAGTAAATCATGGGGTAATTATTATTTTTGGGTGAACTATCCCTTTGAGAGTGCAAACTTTATAGTAAAACTGAATGGTGCACATGTATGTATGTATGTATAGACGCATTACAGTATGTTCTTGCTTCCCCACATGCAATAAATGTGCATCCTTGAATGAGCGGGTGTTACACACACACACAGGAGACAACACAGATAGATTCCAAGCACACAAATATATTTATTTACAGAAACTGAATCAAGTAGCAGATAAGAATATGAGGTTAGTATTAGAGCAGTTAGTTAAGATTTAGCTGGATGGTAACTGTTCTGTTTGTGTTGGCAGGGGATGAATCGCTGAAGACAGTGGACGATAAAGCTTTCGCAGGTACGTAGCATAGGTAAGGGACCAAGTAGGTTGATGCGGGTAAACAACAACAAGACAAGACAACTGCTTATGAAAGGTGAGATGAGAGGTGCTGATGAGGATAATCGTAGACAGGTGTGGTGATTGAGAAGTAAGTGCAGGTGATAACCAAGGAGCATTGTGGGAGATGTAGTGCACAGAGGTTCTAGACTGGTGACTTAGGATTGTGACAAATGTGACCATTTAAAATTAATCAGAGCTATAGAAACATATCTTAATATTTTTATAAGCAAAACTCTGCCGCTAATGTGCTCGCCTAAACGATTACATCGTGCAGATGTAATAATAATGTTAAAACTTGGTGATAACCTGGACAAACAAAATATGATAGAAAATTAATAAGTTATATACGATTTAAATACGCTTTTGGGTATTTGATTGGACCCCTGATTCCCTGGGGCCCCAAGCGGCTGCTTACCTTGCTTATTGGTTAAGTTCCCCCCTGCTTTTGTATATTTTTTTTAAGCTTTAAAGCTCCTAATATCCCTTAAAGCAAAACTAAAAACCATTCATGATTGAAAACAAAAAGTAATGTGACTTTCAGTGTGCAGTGATGAGATTTAGTTGCATTTTTTTCTGATGTGATACTGTACCAACAAAGAGTCTTTTGCATATAAAGTACATTTTGATTCAAAAACTGCTCTTTTAAGTATAATAAAAGTCTTATTTGCAGTTCCTGGAAAAAGCTGAAATTTCAGATTCATAAATTAATCTTCTTTTGCATTTGATCATTTCACTTAACCAGTCACAAATGAAAGTGACCTGATTTTGGACCGTATTTATGATTTATACAATATTTGTTTTATACTTTTATGATGCTTTTGCATGATTTTTACTTCTACTGTCCCTTTAAGCAAAATAGAGAAAAATCTAATGAAAAAAAACAACAACAAATGAAATATGTTGTCCATGATAGAAAGCAATCGATTTCTCATTCAGCCTGATGTTGTTGACACACTTACCCCTCCTGAATGAGATGAGAGCTAAATCCTCTTACTTTTATATTTGTTTGTTATTTTGACTGAGATCATGCAGTTTTTCATCATACTTTGCTTATAGTTATTCAATACAATCCACTGGTATGGAAGAGTCAGAGTGGGAGGATAATTTATGGGGCCAAAAGACTTTGACTTTACCAGAATGAGGTTACAAGAAGTGCACCTTTGCTGGAGAAGAGAGAAAAGAGATGCTTTGAACAAATTTGGCTGAGGGCTAAATTCATACAGGAAAAAAGAAACCTCTCTTCAAACAAAGCAACGGTTCCAAGGGACATATTTGCTCACTGATTTTAAACATAAAAAGGGCAGAACATGTGTGTGTGTATGTGTGTGTGTGTGTATGCGTGTGTAGGGACATCTTTGTCATAAATATGGATGTGGAGTTGTGCCTTCTCTCTGGCAGCATGCCATCCTGCAGCTTAGTGCTGATTCGTCTGAAACCTCAACAGCATGTCCATCGTCGGCATAAAACAGGAGGTGACATCACCACTCTGTCCACCACAGCACTCATCAAAGCACCATCTGATCTAAGTCTATTAGTCCATTACCCTCACACATGGGTCTCAACCCCGCAAGGTGAGAGTTACTCACTGCGAGCAGCTCTAAAGCTATCACTCTGCACTATATATAGCATACAAAAAGAACATAAATTGTGGAAAATGGTGTGGTCTTTACACTAAATAAATACTTACATTTTGTCTAACAATGTAACCAAACATGATATATGATTATATTACAACACACTGTAAGAATAATATAATACTAACAAAAAAAGATGTAATACATATATACACTATATTATATATATATATATATATATATATATATATATATATATATATATATATATATAAAACAATATATGTCTGTGCATTAATGGTGGGTATTCTTAATCAACCTTTGGCAACAAGTGACAGTTTTTGAGTCATTAATAAGCGATTCATTAAAAAAAGTGAATGAATCACGTGATTCATTCAGGAATTAAACACAGGACAGTCTTTATGAATGAGTCACTGAATCATTCACTCAAACAATTAATTCACTGATTCCTTCATAAACTAAACTTCAATAATGTGTGGCTTGGATACGCGACAATTGATTCTGCATTGGCTTTGTTTACAATTATTTGTGTTGGCAGAGCAAAAATAGACAACGTAACTGGCAATATGGTGTCTAAAATTTAGGTTTCTCAATATTAATTTCTTGTTTACAGAACTTATTGTATAAAAGTAATATCTTCAAACTGTTCATATGAATATCACTGATATACAACATCATTAGTGCTCGTGTGATATTATATTGTACCAAATACAGTAGTATATTAATAATTACTATTATAACAGTGTGATAATAAAATATATATAGTGTTTGTATTTTTCTATTTAATTTTTTTTTTGTTGCTTTTTTAACCGAGATATTGAGAGCGGAGATAGGAAAGGATGGGGTGAAGAGACTTTGTTTGTAAAATGTGACAAGCCGCATTCGAACCGCAGGTCTTCCGAGCAAAAACACCTATACATGCTGTACCCTCCAGACCACTTCTCTGAAATCTAAATAGCATATTTTCATAGTTTTGGGGTGCAAATAGCCATGCTGTGTGGCCAGTGCTATTTACACCCAGTGCAAATAATCACTTCGTATTTTCCCCGTTTCCTGGCCGAGAGCTTATTTGACAACGCAAAGGTGTATGCGAGCTGAGAGTGCAGCTCTGCAGCCAGACTCAGTTGGAAAGATGTGAATGTGTGTGTGCATGTGTTCGAAGGACAAATACAGAAAGGAGAATGCTTGAAAGGAGGATGTGACAGAAAAAAAGAGAGGAAAGAGCAGAAGGAAAGGAGAAAGGTGAAGAAAGAAATGCTGATAGAGAGTTGAAAAAGAAGCGATTGCACCACGGTGTGTCTGTGACAGATGGTTGGGCGCTGAGGAATGAAAGAAAGGAAGCAGTTGGGAATGATGTGTCCCTCTCATCGTTTCAAAACTCTATTTCATTTTTTAGAGAAAGCAATCGTTGTCCTTTTTACTTTCTAATAAACACAGCAGTGCTGTGATCATGCACTACCAAACCAGCCATTACCATCATTGAAGTTACTATGATCACTGGAACAGGGTAACTGTGAGGCCGGGTTGTTGTGAGGACAGTGGCACTCTCATTTTCTGCTTTGGCTCATCTCGCTCTCTCTCTCTGTTTCTCAGAATGCAATGTGCTTTGGAGGAGAATGCTCTGCAGCTTATTGTGCACCTCAATGCCGCTGAGCATTCAGCTCACTCCTCCAACACATCGGAGTGTTCTTGAGGCACACAGGGAGCATGTGTGCAGATGCGAGTCTGTTTCTGGGTTGAGTGTGTGTGTAGGACCAAAAGGAAAAGAATCCTGAGTGTTT
Source organism: Gila orcuttii (assembly GCA_026230005.1). Taxonomy (NCBI): domain Eukaryota; kingdom Metazoa; phylum Chordata; class Actinopteri; order Cypriniformes; family Leuciscidae; genus Gila; species Gila orcuttii. The sequence continues at coordinate 24,601,537 of JAPDVR010000015.1, forward strand.
GCATCAGTGAAAAGAGAGACAGCCTGAGATATTTTCAAAGAGGTCAACAGGTCATAGTGTGAATGAGAACTCAAACATCTCACCACATACTCAGAACCTTGACTCATGGGCTTTCTGCTGTCATCAACTCTTCTCTACGGTTCCTCCAGCTGGCTGTTTTCCCCCTCATAACCTCCAAACTTCCCATGATTCTCTTTTCTCATAAACATTTATCAGTTTTACTGTTTTTTACACTTTTTTTTTTATTCTAGTCTGAACCTGGCCCACAGACCACCCTAAAATCGGTGGTTTCAATCTGATTGCTTTGCTTCCAGAGGCATATTTTTATATCATTTTGTTACACAGTAAAAAGTGAACATGTGCAGTTGTTGCTTTAAAGAGGTATATATACATATTGTCCATTATACACCTATACATTTTTATTTTGTTGTTGTAACCTAATTCAATCAGGTTTATGTAGAATAAAACAAGGGAATGCTGTTTGAACTTAGTTGAGTTACATTGGCACAATATACAATTTCCAATAGAGCTCAGGATGGACACATTCGACATATGCGCACTACAACTGCACCAGACCTATAGTATAGTCGAGACTCGCGTCAGCTACAGGACATCTGCTCTGAAGAAGAACAAAGAAGAAAAAGTGTGTGTTTGGCAAGGGGGTAATCCCATAGACATCATATAGATAGACGCCCTATCAACCGCTACTGCCTATTGGCGCGGACGAGCCGTGGGGCCGCCATCTTAAACCGGTCACCCGCTCCGCTCAGTGTAATCTGTTTGGCAGGTGCAATGAGCTGTCAGCGCATTTAATTAATCATATCTCACTGAATACCGAACTGATTTTCACGCGTTTTTTTTTGCTGCAAAGGTCATACATGTAGCTACGATACAGGACACATTGAATATATTATTCACAAAATACAACCAATAGTACGGTAATGTTAAATGTTAAATCTTACTTGTGAAAAGTAATCCCTGAGTGAGGGTCCGCCAATTTAAGCAGGAATATGCTGCACAGTGCTCTGGCATCTACTGCTGCTATGCAACGCAAATAGGAGTATGACCGGTTTAAGATGGCGGCCGCATTTCTTGCGCCACAGCGGCCAATAGGGCATCTAGCTCTATATGATGTCTATGTGTAATCCATCAGCCGGAAACTGAAGCTGTTTTTGCAAAAATAGGCTAACAATTGCATCATAACCACGCAACTTTCTGTCGCACAATAGAGACATTAAGGGTATAGACAGGAGGAGAAGCTTGCAGGCAATCTTTTACTGTGTATGAGGCAATCGGGGGGACATAGAGGCATAAAGTTAAGGGAGAAGCCCATAGATAGAGAGTCCATAAAAGCAACGGGACAAAATATTTCAACAACGTTTTTGAGGAATTAGGTGATTCAGATTTGTCTTGGCACAGCTACTAGAAGATTTACAACTGTCAGATTGTCGTCAAGCTCAGTTTGAGCCTGCGCAGTCGCTCAGCCATCAGACAGGAAGTGCAATAATCAGGCTTCAGTCTTCTCCGTTGAAATCAATGGGGTCGCTGTGTCCATTTCTTTTACTGTCTATGGTGTTTGGCTGCTCCTACAGCTGATTGGCAAGTTTTGCTTTAATGAAAAATTGTGATTTGAGGTTATTATACACATTATGTTGCATCAAAGTGAAAATCACAATTGACATTCTAAAAACAAATATACAAAATTTATTTTTGCCTTTTATTCATTTTAAGTAATTAAAATGAGCACCTAATGTATTTTACTTAATTAATTTGTGTTAAAACTACATTCATAATCTGTGTTGACATAACTAAACTTTTGCACTTTTTTTAATGTAAAAGCCATTAAAATACAGAAAAAAGTCCAAGTTAAAAGTTTATTTGAAGCTACAATAATACATGTTCACTACTGCCTAAAGGTTTGGGGTCAGTAAGATGCTTTTTAAAAATAAATGAATACTTTTATCCAGCAAGGATGCAATATATTGATCAAAAGTGACATTTATAATGACACAAAAGATGTCTATTTGAAAACATATGCCTTTTTTAAACTTTCTATTCATCAAGAAAACCTGAAAAAAAAAGTATTATAATTTTGACAAAAACTGTCATGATTCTGCCATCTAGTCCTTGTCTTTCTTTAAGTCTTGGGGCAGGATCATGACAGACTCATGTTTTGTGTGCAAGCACATGGCTTTGTGTTCGGGCCATGTGCTAGTGTTGTCTCGTTCCCTTGCCCCACCCCCTTGTTATCCTAGTTTTGTCCTTTGCACCTTAATCAGTATCACCTGTTGTCATTGTTAGTTTCTCCTTATTTTATCCCCTTGTGTTTGCTGTCCTGTGCTGGTTCATTGTCATACATTGTGAGATTCTACCCATGAGTACCTTGTCTTAGTAGAAAGTCTTGTATAGTTCTTGATCTTGTATTTGCTCTCTGATAATAGTCTAGTTTTTGTCAAGTGTTATCTTGTTTAGTAATCCCTCGTTCGTATTGCCTCTGTTTTGCCCCCTTGTGGGTTTTGTTTTCCCCTGTTTTCAGTTATAATAAACGTTGTGTAATTGTCTACCGTCTGCGCTAGGGTTCATCTGCTATCATCATAACAGAAACATTAAGCATAACAACTGTTTTCAACATGTTTTCAATAATAAAAAATATCAGCATATTAGAATGATTTATGAAGGATCATGTGACACTGAAGACTGAAGTAATTATGCTGAAAATTCAGCTTTGCCATTTCGGGAATACATTACATTTTAAAATATATGAATAAGTTGTATAATTATAGTTAATAATTTCTTATTTAAATAATATTTAATAATATTACTGTTTTTACTGTATTTAAAAAAAAAGACTTCTTTCAAAAACATACAGAAATCTTACCAACCCCAAATTTTTGAACCATTATGCATTTATTTATTTATTTTAAACAAACAAATCTATTACGCTGCATTATTTTTTTATTATTTTTAAAGCTTTAGTTGAGCATGATTATTTTTTTGGTCCTGAAGCCTTTCATCCTCCCCAGAAGAGAGCTTTTTATAACACATGTTTGATACCTAAAAGTCAGGAGAGCCTCGGGAGACAACTCAATAGAAACTGATACAGAGACACAGGAACAGACAAACGGACTTCTTCTCCCTCACCAGAGTACATGTGTGTGATCTGCAGATCTGACTGGAACTGGAGCTGCATATAGTATAATAGATTTCATAATCTGTGGCATTAATTGAATCATTATTACCACCATACATCTGAATATACAGTATGTTTTCAGACCACCACTAAAAGGAAACACTGGCATATCTTCAATAGAAAAGAATGAGAAAATGTCTACGAATTGACAAATTCATCCACCCCTTTAGCGGTATCAAAAATAATTGTGCTTGTTCAGTCACCAAACATGTCAGTCACATGATCTCCTCCTGTTTAACTGGGTAGTTCTTGGCCAGAATAAGCTGCAATGTGGAATGTTTCAATGTTGTAAGTCAAAAGTCTGGCTAATGCTCTCCCAACTCCAGCCAATACACATAGGCATTTATGAGTGAACAATGGCTTATAAAAAGTTTGTTGGAAAGAAAGAGATGATCTCGCACCCTACCTCTACTGGGAATCATACACACAGTAAAAGATGTTCTCAAGGCCATGTGTTGAGCAGTAATATACACGCACTCGAACACGTGTACACGCACAAACACACACGCTTCAACACATGCTCATGCATGCACAGAAAAATTGCCCTTGGGAAGGCAATGACATCACTAGCCACTGGGGTTGAGAGTAAACAAAAGCACAATCTGAAAATTGGAATTTGAACAGATAATGGCAAAAGGACAAAAAAATTACAGCCAGTGTTCATCATGCTTTCATCAAGTGACATTAACTATGAGATATAAAGTCATAGAAAGTCTCAAAGTGAAATATAAAGGCACAATTTTTAAAAGGGTCATGACAGATTTTTAAAAATCATTTTAATACATTCCTTGAGGTTCACTTATGGAGTTAAAGTGTTTGCAAAAGATTTCACAAACAAACATATATATGTGGAAAAACTGTTTTCAACCTTCATTCTGACAATCTGTCTGAAATTATCAGTTTTTTAAAAGGGCGGCTCCTCCTCGTGCTGTGTTGAAAACTCTATAACACTTGTGGTGTTCCTGGTCAAAAATGATCGGCCTACAAGAAAATAGCGTATTAATCACTCGTTACGCAATTTTATCACCAAATATTGGATTCAATCTTTTTGTCAACTTGTTTTCTTTCAGTTTTCTTTCTTTTTTTTTATCTGATTGATTGTAGGCCTCATTGATTTTGAATCTTTAAATCATAATTGTGAGCTATGTAAGATAAAGTCATAATTCTGAGATAGAAAGTCACATTGTGAAATATAGTAAAGTCTCTTTTTGTTTACTCTGAACTGAAAACAGGCATCCAAATTTATTTATTTATTTATTTATTATCTATTTATTCGAACATTCAACCCTTATGGCATTCTGAATGACATTCTAAACAAACTGCACCTGTTCCAGCATTGATTTGTACTATAGTTCACAATACAGATTTTTTTTACCTCATTTCACCACAGAATGTCAAAGATGCATCAATAGTTTAGCCTCAACATCTCAATTCAGTGTTTTATTCAGAGAAACACCTGTGAGTGGAAAACACTGTCTACACTGAAACGTCTCAGGTTACGTATGTTACCCTGGTTCCCTGAGAGGGAACGAAATGCTGCGTTTGAGACGCGATGGGAACGCTCTGCGTGATTACGTCGTGAAGCATGTGTAAAATCAGTCCAATGGAAGCCCACTACGACATAGGTGACATCATAGACCAGGAAACTATAAAGCAGCCCTGAAATCAGACCGCGACAGAAAAACCTGAAGCAAGTCGATCAGGGCATGCAGGAAGTATGGCAGGCAAACGCAGTGTCTCGTTCCCTCTCAGGGAACCAGGGTTACATACGTAACCTGAGACGTTCCCTTTCAAGGGAACTCGAGCTGCGTTTGAGACGCGATGGGAACCCTATACCCACTACGCCATAGTGACAAATGCCCGTTCTGTGTGAAGTCCTTGCGCACACTAAGAAGCAAGCAACCTCGCCCCAGGAGTGGAGAGGTCAAGGTCATAAAACCTGACAAATGTATGCGGAGAGGACATCCTGCCACATTACACACGTTACACATTACACAACTCCCGAAATTAAGGCCATAGAGGCCGCCATACTCCGAGTAGAATGGGCCCGCACAGCCATAGGTGAAGGCTGTCCGGCCGCTTCATAAGCCAATGAAATAGCCTCGACTATCCATTTACTCATCACCTGTTTAGATGCAGGGCATCCTCTCTTGAGTGACCCAAAACAAACAAATAATTGCTCAGATTTACGCCACAGAGCAGCTCTGTGAACGTAGGCATCTAAAGCCCGGACTGGACATAACAGGTTAAGCTGTTCCTGATCTGGGGTATTAAAGGGTGGAGGATAAAAGGCCTGCCGCACTATTGGGCCCCCAACATTTAGTGGGACCTTAGGAATATAACCCGGTCTAGGGTAGAGGAATGCTTTCACCATACCAGGGGCAAATTCCAGACATGAAGGAGCAACCGACAGAGCATGTAAATCACCAATTCTCTTGATAGACGAAATAGCAAGGAGAAATATAGTCTTTAGAGTGAGGAATTTTTCTGAAACCTCCTCGATGGGCTCGAAGAGAGCCAAGGCCAGACCCTCAAGTACAATGGCCATACCCAAGCCGGTGCTCTAGATTGCAGTGCAGGCCTGAGCCTCAATGTACCACGGAGAAAACAAATAATAAGAGGATCTCTCCCAAGAGAAGAAGCCCCGAGAGGGGTGATAAGCAGATATAGCCTCTACGTACACCTTTAAGGTGGAGGGAGATAATCCAGCAGAGAAACGGTCTTGTAGGAAATCGAGAACTGTACCAACCGGGCAGTTAACAAGATTTAAAAAACGTTCTCCACGCCATGTAGAGAACAGTTTCCATTTCAATGTACATAGTTTTCTCGTGGAAGGAGCTCTGGATTGAAGGACGGTCTCAAAGACCTCAGTCGAGAGACCGGATTCTATGAGCTGGGCCCTCTCAGAGGCCAAGCCCACCGTTTCCACAACTCCGTTTAACCCTTTTCTATTATGTGCAGGACCCATAGAGAAATATTTGGCAGAAGTTTCCACGCTGCCAGAAATTCCGATAAGGGAACCAGTCTCTCAAGACTGGCCTCTGGATTTGATTGAACAATCATTTCAGTGCCCTGAAGCGGCGAACAGGCAGGGAACAACCGAACTGACCGTTCTACAACCCTCCTCAGAGGATTGCACGGGGACGCTGACACCTCGGCGCCCTGAAGCGGCGAACCGGTAGGGAACAACCGAACTGGCAGCGCTGCGACCCTCCTCAGAGAGTCGCACCCCAGCAGAACTCCCGGGAGCATTGATATCGGGGGGGAATGTGTACAGGTGCAGCCTCGGCCACACTGCACCATAGCGTCCAGTCCGAGAGGAGCTGGATATGTGAGGGAAAACCATAGCGGACAATGGGTTGTATCGTATGTTGCGAAAAGATCGACCTGAGCTTGACCAAAGATCTCCCATAGGAGCTCCACCACCTCGGGGTGAAGTCTCCATTCCCCGGGCCTCAGCCCCTGCCTCAACAGGATATCTGCTCTGATATACGAGATCGTCAGTGTGTTGTCCAGACCCTCCGCCGAGTGACCACTCATGATCATTCCCGACTTGTGAGGGAAGCATCCGTCGATAGCATTATGCGTCGACAAGAAACCCCCAACACTGGGCCTGGGCGAGGAACCAAGGCTATAATAATGATAGATATATTGGGCTTGACAGACAACAATAAATAGACAAGGACAGATATACAGAGAGCGCTTGCTGAAGGTACAGAAGCTGTCGCGGTCTGATTTCAGGGCTGCTTTATAGTTTCCTGGTCTATGACGTCACCTATGTCGTAGTGGGCTTCCATTGGACTGATTTTACACGTGCTTCACGACGTAATCACGCAGAGCGTTCCCATCGCGTCTCAAACTCAGCTCGAGTTCCCTTGAAAGGGAACTGTATTTTTCATTCCGTTCCACCACTTTAAGGTTGTTAAAGGTGGGTTTGGCACATCTCCTGTAGTCGGATCGATGCGTTAGATTGCTTTATCTTCTTTTTCCCATACCGCAGGCACTGATTCAGGTACAATGAGCAGAGATTGTTTCCGATTGGCATTGATTGCTGCTCATTAATTGTTTAAGCCATAGGTAATTAACTACAGAAAACAACAATGCATACCAGACAATTCCTTTCATTATGAATGAGAATTGGGCCCAGAATCCTCTGCGCTCAATTGTCTTTCCTCTCTTTTTCTACACATTTCTCTTACAGTCCTAGTTTTAACGATCTTTTCTGCTTCCCCTGTGAGCTATTCGATCGCGACTTGTGATCACGAAGTGTCTAAGGATGGCGCAGACAGGGCTAACTCCCAGTTGAGGATGGGAAGCTCAAGACTGACAACTAATCTGAGTTTCAGAAAAAGACTCTGAAACCTCAAGCAACACCGTACATTGTAATCATAAGGCACACATCCAGCACTGTCTCAAACCGCTAAATCCATGTGAAGAGTGAACAATGTGATGCAATGTGTGAGTGATGCTGTCAGAATAAAAAAATACAGGCCTCTTCTATTTGGAAACTTGGATTCTAACCACTATATAACACGCATTACCACCATAAACAAACACAAAATTTAGTCTCTGAATAACTCTGAACAGCTGAATATTTGCACAAGCCGCCTTTCTGTACAACTCTGTTCAAACACTCAATATTGTCGTAGCAACAACGAGACTAACAAGGCAGTGAGAAGTCTGTCTCTTGACAAAAAATAAGCCTCTCTAAAGAAGCGCAAAATTCCCTTCGAACTAAATGGTCCCTTAACCATACTTAGAGGTAACATGACATCAAAATTGGCTCTATTAGATGTTCCTGGTCAGGTACATTGAAATAGCAATCAAACCAAGCTTTCTTTCTTTTGTGGAAAACAAAATAACAATTTAACAATTTAATAACCTTTTTTTGTGTTCCACAGAAAAAGAAAGTCCTACAGGTTTGGAACAACATGTGTAGATGATGACATAATTTTAATTTATGGGTGAACTTTCCTTTAATTTAATTTAAAATTTCCATACTATTTTAGCCCTTCTTTATAGGATATGACTGAAATATATTTGGTAAGACTGGATGTTAGAAGCCTAATGCTTATATTACCTTTAGAAAAGGCCATGGATGGCCTTCCAGGCACTATAAAAGTCATTCATGGTATAATAGAAGATAAAGGTCCACATTGTTTAATCTCTATCCCATATTACTCCTCACAACCACTATATCGTCCCCTAAAGCTCCTCTAATCTCCCACAGGGGCTGATCAGGGACAGGTCTTTACCTCACAACAATCTTAACCTATCAAGTGCACATTAAAGATGTTCTTAATGATTATGTAAGACAGAAATAATCAGTTTTTGTGAGTGTGGGATGTATCTGGCTGGTTTTAGACTCTGTGAGTCATAATGATGGATTCCAGCGGATTCCTACACTGCTGTTATGTGCTGTTGATTGCATTATTATCTAAGGATATTTTTATATAATTTATTTAAATGCAGAGAAGAAAGAATAATGAAACAAGGGCAGTATGATGTAATCAGATATTACACAAACACACACACATATATATAATAATAAAAATAAAAAAAAAAATATATATATACATATATATATATATATATATATATATATATATATATATATATATATATATATATATATATATATATATATATGTTTTTATCATACCTGGGGGATGTATCGGGGGACTAAATGCACTAGACTGAATTTCCTATACCGAGTTCCAGTATAGGATTTCAATCTTTTATTCACATAATTCCCTCAAAACGCTATGTTTAAAAAAATATATAACATTTCCCCAGGGTCCACCCAGTGAATCTCAGCCATTTCCATCACAGTATATATGTAGTATCATATAGATTGTAATTTTATATATATAATTTTTTCGAAAATTTGAAAACCCCTCTTATAATGATAATAGTGGTGACCAGATATTATATAATGTAAGGGACTTGTGCCTCATTCATAAAACACAAGCAGAACAAATTTGTATGTAAATCATTTGTGAACGCATTCTTTTGTAAATTGTCACTTTGAATTGAATGAGTCAATTTATGTAAGACTGGTATTTTGATTTGCAAAGAAATTCATTCTGCTCATGTAGCATGAACGAAGTGAATTGGTCTCTTAATTCTTCAAACCTGCAGATATATTTAGAAATGCTTTGGTGGTCTGAGTCAGTCACCCAAAATATGCAAAAAACTTGCTGGAGGACACGCATGAATACAACAAAGAGAGCTCAGACTCTGAAGAAACATGCCACTTAGCCCTTTCTCACTCTTCCTACTTCGGGGACAGCCCTCTCAATGTCCGCCAGTCCCGTCCTGAACCTGGACAGATGCTATGTTTAATGCCTTAATTCTGTCCGCTGTCAGCAATCCAATCTCTCTGATACCTCAACACCGATTCTAATTTAAAAAGAGCCTCTGATCCAATTTGGAGACTGGCAGCTTCCCAGTGCTCATGCTTGGAGAGCCATTTGTACGAGCTAGGCTTCCGCTAAGGGCTCCCGGGCACACGAGTGCTAGTATTTAATTAAGTAGCAATTAGGATGAAAAAGAGACTACAGTGCTCTGATTTACGTTCATAGCAGAAGAGTACAGCTCAACACACACACAATATATATATTTATATATATATATATATAATAAGTCTCTGCAGTTTCTAATGTTTTCTCTTCATTATTTGGCCCTGGTTGCATTCCTTCCCTGAGCTCCAAAGATTTCCATGTCAGCCAAGCCAGTGTGCAGCCAATCGAGAAAAGAAAGAAAAACACTAAAGGCAAAAATTACACATCTGTGTTAACTGCAAGATCAAACAGAGGGTATTTCTTGGAAGGTGAAGGATCATTATCGTAGTACAATTTAAGCATTTAGGAACATTGCACGCTTTCTCCCAACCCAAACCGTCTTTCGAGTGTCAAATTGTATACGTTTCCCTGAGAAAAACAAGAGACAACGTGATTTTAATGGGAAAAGACTGAATTATTGATGAGAAAATGGGTGTCCCACTGTTACCAAAATGGAATCTCTACCATGACAAACGGCAGAACAACAACGCAATCAAAGCAGACAGCAAAACAAAGCCCAGACACATTAATGTGGATTTATATGCACAGCCTCGTGCATTATGTTAAACTGACACGGAATGAAACTACAGTAGCTTCGGTGATGGGTTGTAATCAAGAATGGAAAAACTGTCAGTGTTGCTCTTTTCTGGCACCGCCAGGCAGAATTTCAGCCAGTATAATCGTCCATATCTGCCCCGGCTCCTCTACATCAGCTGGGACGCTTTGGGCAGCTCTCAGAGACGCTTACATTATTGCAAAAATGAAGAGCAGATCGCTCCCTCACAATATTCTGATGAAACTCCCAGCTAGAGCCAATTTACAAGCTTGTTTGAAGGAGCGAAATGGGAAGGGAGAGAGTGAGAACTTTTTTCCTTCTAGAAATAATTTAACTCAACAGCAACACTAAAAGGATCCTAGCCAAGAAAATAGACATCAGAGCAGATTGGGACATATATTTGCCTATTGCAGCAGCTACGGGGACAACAGCATGCACATTTATGACAATACATGGTATAATGATGAATGATGCAAACACATTTTGCGGTATAGAGAAGCAGATGTTGTTTTAGCCTTTTGCTTTTATCAGTAATAAAATGTCCAGGATTATATGACAGAACCTGAGGGCAGTGCTGGAGACATTGTGGTCACAGGGAATGTGTCTTTTTCCACATCATAAAGAATGTCACCCTCTGGACTCCGTTATGACAAATGGCAACCTGATTCTGTGCTCACAATCGCTGTTCACCCTCATTCCCTTTTCAATGGCGGCCAGCGCTCGTCCCGCCTGCCTGTTAGAATGCTAAAGCATCAGAAGCGACTTTGTAGAACAAAAAGAGCGTCCAAACAAATAGGCGGTAAAAGAAGAGGGGAAAATCCAAGGAATTTACACTGGAGAGAGAAAGGTTGAGAGCACAAGTGAGGGAGGGGGGCAAGGAGAGAGAGAGAGAGAGAGAGAGAGAGAGAGAGAGAGAGAGAGAGACTGCCGTAGTTGCCATGGAAATGTTAATTCAATTCCAAGGCTGGAGGTTGGGAAAAAAGACAACTCCTTATCACTTTGACTTCTCTGTTTCTCACAGGCATGAAACAAATGGCTTGCGTGCTTGATGCTGTTGTGCTGATGACACTCACGTCTAAACATTTCTGACTCTGACGGTCCCTCCCTTTACTTGTGCTCATTAAATTAAGCATCCGTCGTGATATTTATCATAGACAAACATAAAAATTGTCCTCGCTGTGGAATAATGTAGAGGTGTCCTCAGTGGTTCATTAAATAGGCTGATAAAAAGTTAAGAGAAGAAAATGCATTTACAAAATAATTCTTAACATTATTGTTTAGGGAAAGAGCGTGCAGGATGAATTGGACTAAATGATCTTTGGGTCAGCTTGTGGATTTTCATTTTCTGTTATTCATTTAAAGAAGATATGCTTTAATAAACAGTACATTTTAGCAGACAGCTTTGATACTTATTTTCGGTTCAACTGCAATCAGTTCAAGTGGGTAAACTTCAAGTATGCAACAAAGCTTACAACTTCCTTTAAATAATGAAAAATGTCAAATAAAATATATCATGTCCATGTTCTTTCTCTATAATTGTGACAAAAAGCTGCACAAAATGTATTTAAAATACTCCAGCCATTAGTCTTCAATGTCATTTGATCCTGCTGATTTGGTGCTCAAGAAACACTTATTATTACCATGAAGCTGTACTGCTTAATATATTTTTGTGGAAAACATAATACTTACAGGATTATTTGATGAATATGGTGGCCACTACCTCAGGCATAACCATATAAACCTCAGAAAGGTACAGGTAAAACTCAAATCATTCACTCTAATTCTCTGTTCTCTCGCTTATTCTTGCACTGTTGTTCGTTTCCTACATTCTTTTTGATGGGTCTTTGCACCAAGCCAATTGAAATACAAAGAATGAGTCTCTCCTGTCTTTTCATCTGGAACAAAAAAAACATCTGTTCTCTGTGGGGGCAAATATTAAGACAAGGAAAATGAGAAATAATAGACATCAGAGGCAGAGAGGAGAGAAAGACAGGAGTAAATGGGATGTAATGAGTGAAGCAGAAAGAGAGTTGTTGAGAGACCTGTGGAGAAAGAGAGAGAGAGAGAGAAAGAGATTTTTTATGGTGACACTGCCTTCTATTTATCTGTTCTCTTGCTTTGAATGTGAGCGTTTTTTGTTGCCTTTGAAGTGACTAGAACTTGTGGACAGACAGCTGATTGGACCTGCATTACTAAGACAGGTCATTGGCCTATTATAACTTGTTCTAATGCAACATAAATGGTCAGGTGAGGGTTCATTTAAGGTCACAAACACGTACAAACATTGAATCGTTTGAGTCATCCAAAGATTCATTCATAGACAGTCACTTGTTTAGTTCATGAATTAAATCAGTGTTTTGAATAAACCAATTGAATGTTTCAAAGATTAGTTCATGAATGTATCCGTTTTTATATTTAACAGGTTGAATTAATGGCTCACTCATAAAGACAATCGCTGAATTTTGAACCGCAACATAACACTTTATTTCTGCCATATTAAGATAATAATAGAAATAATGATGGTAGTGTGTTCGTATGCAGTTCTGAATTCATTAAATCATTTGTTTAATTCATGAATTATATCAGTGTTTTCAACAAACCAGTTGAATTAATTATTCCAAGACTCACTCATAAAGTTGGACATTAGAGTCATTTCCGTATTAATCAGTGTGTTTGAACACACTGTCTATTCTGAGTGAATTAAAGGGATAGTTCACCCAAAAATCAAAATTCTGTTAGTATTTACTCACCCTCATGTTGTTCCAACCCCGTAAGACCTTCGTTCATCTTCGGAACACGAATTAAGATATTTTTGATGAAATCTGAGAGATGGATCACTTCTCCATACTAGTCCATAGGCTTCTTGAGGGATTGAACTTGCCGGCCTCGAAAACTTATTAAAGAAATCGTTAAAATAGTCCAAGTGACTACAGTGGCTCAATCTTAAGTTTATAAAACGACGAGAACACTTTTTGTGCGCAAAAAAAACAACAAAAATAACGACTTTATTTCAACTATTCATTTCCTTCTCTCTGGGCCTCTAGTCAGGTTACTAGTTTAACAGCGTATGATCTGTTGTTGTACGTCACACGCATCACACACATGACCAGCGTCGGCCAATAGTGAGCCTGCTACGTGTGACGTAGCTCTACGCAATTACACTAGTTTAAGTGACTAGAGACCCAAAGAGAAGGAAATGAATAGTTGAAATAAAGTCGTTATTTATGTTTGTTTTTGCGCACAAAAAGTATTCTCGTCGCTTGATAAACTTAATATTGAGCCACTGTAGTCACTTTGGCTATTTTAACAATGTTTTTAATAACTTTTTGAGGCCGGCAAGTTCCAATCCCTCAAGAAGCCTATGGACTAGTATGGAGGAGTGATCCAGCTCTCAGATTTCATCAAAAATATCTTAATTCGTGTTCCGAAGATGAACGAAGGTCTTACGGGGTTGGAACAACATGAGGGTGAGTAAATACTGACAGAATTTTCATTTTTGGGTGAACTATCCCTTTAATGACTCTATGATTCACTCACTAAAAAAGTTATTTTATTAGGGAAAAATCACTAATAAAATATAATAATAATATAAATGACTGAAACACAAACAATGATACAAACAGTGAAAAGTCCCACTGATGTTGGATTGTATATCACTGCTCTTGGAACATTGCTTGACCAATCAGATTAGAAGAAAACAATGATCAACTGATGAATGAGCAGGAAGGACCATTTCCCCATCTAATCATTAATCTCAAGATCAGACAGATCCTAAGATCTAACCCCACTGGCCACTTCTAACAGCAAAGCAGAACATAAATTGGCCCAACAAAATTACTTCTCCCAGCAGAACACATGCTGCCATCAACAAATGCCCTCCAGGCTGTTTAGCGAGGTGTGCTAAAATTTGCTATTACAATGAAACATTGACCTTGATCCTTTTATTCAACTGGATGAAAATCAAAGTCCTCTCCCAGCGGTTGAAGAACAGAAGAGAGCCAGGCTGGTGTGGGCGAATGTATCAGATTAGGTGGGAGTTTTAGAAAGTGCGCTAGCTTTCTATTAGCCTTTACCGCGTGTGTGTACTCACATTCTAAAGCACTAATGAAAGCAAATGAGTAATGATGACTGTACATTTCTAGGGAAAGTTGTATGATGTGTTACAGGAGGACCAACACACACAGCGCCCAAGTTGCGCCGGGCCGGGTTTTAATCCAGGACTAATTACAGTCCTAAAAGGCTTCAGATCGATAAAGGATACGTGAGGGAAGCAAGGGCTTGGGAATGTTTCTTGTTGTGGAAAAGACCTAATTTGTCAAATGAAATCACACAGCTTTCTCAACCTGATAAACCAGCTCTACTGCCAAAATCCTCCTCTGCTGGTTTAGCAGCTCTTTTTTCCATATCATGTCCAATTTGTGTGATTCATGTACATTTCCCACAAACTACATTTGACACTTGCTTTTCAAGCCAGAAGTTGGTGAAAAAGGGCAAAGGAGAAGGTTATGTAAGCAGGTTTTTACATACATACGCGAGCGGTGATATCTCACGCCGCAGCTGTGCACCGTCACCTCGGCTAACCTGTGGCAGAGCGATTTACAAATGTTGCTTTCTCCGCCCGCCGGGGGGAAATATTTATTTTTTCTTATTTCTATCTGCAAGATGATCGATCAAAGCTGCTTGTTTGAAGATAAGGCTAGTGATGGCAAATCCGCTTGAGTAATTGTGCAGTTAAAGATTGCCATAGCGCAACCTCTCCATCACTCTCCACAATCAAGCTGATAAATCCTCCCCCTCCCCCCATCCGCTGGCATCTGACTGCACACCTATCCTTCATTTTGGCTGAGGGGATGCGGTGTTGAAAACTCCAAACCAAACGCCGACTGTACAGAAAGGAAGAGGTCTCCTACTGCACAATTTCATAAGCTTCTGCTCTGTTTATCACAGGACATCATGACTTTGCCACACTTTCTAACAATGAAACGTCACGCAAAAGGAATAAAACAGGAGAAAGAAAATAACTATGCAAGTTTTTTTTTTTTTTTTTTCGCAATCCATTTTACAAGTGACCCTTCTTGGCCTTGTCTTTTCCCACCCACTAGTTTCATATGATGTTTTTTCTCTCAATTATTTTTTCTACCCTGGTCAGGTATAACAGTGCTGCAGTGTTAATCATGGTGAGACCCTCTCAGTCTTCTCAATAATGACCTTCAACAGGTCTCTCTAAATACATAAAGCGAAAACTGAAAATATAACAAATAGCTACTTAGCATAATGAGAGTCTAATTTTTTATCCCAAGTAAATGAGAAAAACAGCACTAGTCCAGCATTAGTCCAGTCTGTTTCATATTATGGGCCTATCTCATTGAAAACAGTACACTTTACTGCATTAGTGTTACACAAAGACCATGTTGTTGTTGTTGTTGCGAGACTTATTTATTATAATATATGTATTCCTTATTAATTTATCTATTATTAAAATACAATTAACTTCGCATTAAAAGTATGCTTGTGCAACCAATTTAGCTTGAACCATTGGCAGCCTGATAAGTCAAAAAATGAAGTCAAAATGATTACTTAAAAATATAATAATAAGACATAAGTCAAAATTATGAGATACAATGAGATTCAAAATTATGACAAAAAGAAATATGTCAAATTCATATTTTAAAGTTTTTTGTCATCATTTTGACTTATCTCATAATTTCAACTTTTTTCATATGTATGACCTTTTATCTCATAATTATGGCTTACTAACACATTTTCTTGAAACAAGTGGCTGCACATTTCTTCCACATTAGAAAAAAAAATGGTTACACCTTATTTTGATGGTCCACTTCAGACATTCTACTAACATTGAAGCAGATGAATTTAGTAATGTCCCCCCTTTTCATACACATATCGTTCAAGGTTTTGTGGTCAGTTAGAATTTTTTTTTTTTTAAAGAAGTCTTTTCTGCTCACATAGTATTGTGAAAAATTATAATAACAAATACATAAATGAATTTCTGTTTTAATATATTTATTAATGCAATTTATTCCTGTGATGGCAAAGCTGAATTTTCAGCATCATTACTCCAGTCTTTAGTGTCACATGATTCTTCAGAAATCATTCTAATATGCTGATTTGCTGCTCAAGAAAATTTCTGATTATTATCAATGTTGAAAACAGTGCTGCCTAATATTTTTGTTCAAAAGAACAGCATTTACTTGAATAAATAAATAAAATATAATATAAAATTATGTATAAAGATTATTTTAAAGAAATTGTGTGTATATATATATATATATATATGTGTATGTGTAAAATATATATATATTTTTTTTTTTAAATCTTCCTGACAAAAAAAAAATAAAAATAAAATAAAATTGCATAAAAAAAAGTAAAACGTTCTAACAAAAACAATGTGGAAGAAAACTATAATAACAATACAGTATGCAAAAGTTGGCTAATCAGTTGTTGTTTCTCAATTCCAAGAACACAAAGAACGGACTTGCATTCTTGTGGAGACCGGTCTTGCCAGGCGACCTTCATAGAACGAACTCGGAAGGACGTGAGGACACATCCTTATGAGAATTGAGATGAGCTGCGATATTGTTGCTCAGCTGACCACCCCAGCATATTATAAATAGCGAGTAAGCGACCAATGCACAATAAATACAACATAATAAAATTATAAAAATTAAGCAAAATAAACAGACAAATGTTTACTTTCATGAGCTGTCACGTATTTGCGAGCTTTCATCGGGAATCTCTTAAGTGAGAACGAGAAGTTTAAATCTTACAGGCTTCAGTACATCGACCGCCCGCAGAGTCTTCTGGGATTTCTAATGGTTCGATTCTTTCACATCCAGGTACTTTCATGCGTCCTCTGTACTTGCGCTCTTGAATATTTGAATTTAACTTCGACGGTTCATGATGACGTAGTACGAGAACACAAGGACGCAAGATTGCTTAAGAACGCATTTTGAGAAACAGCCAGTGTCTTGTTAAGCAATCCGAAGGTCCTCATTTTAGTGATGAATAGTCTTGTACAGTGGGTCATGGCTATTTAGTCTATTTATTTGTTTAAAATCTCTCGATTGCCCTTTTGAAGGACAGCTACGCATCTTATTTAAAGTAAAGAGAACATCTTGAAAATGTAGGAAATGTGAAAGATGGTATTTCAGAGGCATGTAGTGAATGTACGGAGTCTCATCATCTTTCCTCTTCTCAGTAAAAGAACAAATTCCTGTAGGCTGCATCCAACAAGTCAGTGATGGTACATTTTTTAAAAAACACTAGTGAAGTATTGTATAGTCTGACAGGAGAATGGCAAAGGTTGCTCTGGCTGGAAAATCTCTCTATATAAAGAAGCTAAAGTCAAGGTCTGCAGATCTGATCTGAGTGTGACATTGAAGTCAAACAAAGGTATTTTGAGAGAGGGGACAAAAAATGTGTTAGGCCCTGACTGCTGGAAAGGCTCTCTAGAAAGGTTTGAAGTTGAATTCACCTCCCAGGACCAGAGCGGGATGAGAGATGAGGGGATAGTGCTAATCAAAAACCCAACACAAACCATTTTACAGGATATTTGCTCAGATATTAATTAATTTGGTCTCTAACTTTTTTGGGTTAAACATTATCCAAAATACATTTTTGAGCAAGTACATAACCAGCCAGTGTTCAAAACTATCTGCTTGCTTTAGCTCGATTCAAAACGGTAAGCTTGTAATAATGTTTTTAATTCCAGTGGTAATGGTGGATTTCCGTGGGAAATTCAAGCATGTCTTTGCGTCATTACGTCACATCTGTACACATAAAGAATGTGTCCCGGCTAGTAGGCTATATTGCGTGTGAGGATGTTGGAGGTGGAGATAGCCTTTTCTCACAGCACTTGATATAATTAAACTTATCAATTTTATGGCGGATCCAGAAAGGTTCAAACAACAATCACTAGTGACAACTGGAGATTCACCCGTTGTAAAATGCAAAAGACTTTGGAGTGGCTTCTGAAAAAAAGAGACTGCAACCGGGCCCATGCGAAAACAAGGATAAATATCAGAAGGGCTTTTGAAAGGTGGCGTGAACTCCGTGTTTTGAAGCGGTTCAAAACAGACGCAGAGACGGCTTTTTTTCTGCTGGACAGGTAAGACATAAGCGATCGTTAGATTTAATCAGCGTGATTTACTGCAATGCTTTTTTCCCCTTAGTTGGTCAGAACAAAATTGGATGTTACTTACTTGTTCAGATGAAATTTTCCGGTGAAGATTCTTATGTTGGTCATACTTCCAAAAAGTAGAATCTGTAAATCCAAATGACAGTCTCCACACCGGCGCGGTGACTGACAGCCACACATTCTCTTCAAAACATTGGATTCATCCGCGCTGTGCCGTTCAAAGGCACAACCCACGTAAAGTTGATAATTCCGTGAATAACTGCAATTGCAGATTTCGAACAGAGATGGCGACAAAGAGGAAAAAACACGGACTGCAGCTTTAATAATGGCATACAGGTTGTGTGTTTTTGTGTACAGAAAGGAATCTCATACAGTATTTTCCACCCTCATTCTAATGTTGATGAATCAAGATTATTCTAAATGAGGGCGCACATGCCCACAGGTACTTAGTACAATAATACACGTCCAAACCATTAGCCTGCAAGGACTTTCTGCTCAACCGCTCCTGTACAGCCTTTTGTTAAATGTGATAAGTTCTCGACCGAGATATTTAAGTAAGGCCAAGTCAAGTGTGCCATTCTCAAAACCAGATGAAACTTGATCATCATTTATATACGCCTACACCAGGGGTGTTTTAACCTTTAGATGCCACTGTCCCTCAAATATGGCGATTCCTTGTGTAATTATGCCCTTCTTAAAATATAAAGGCAGCTATATATTCTATGTACCATTTATGCAGTTTCTTTGTTTCTAAACATTTAGAAGAAGTCTGGGTAGGTTAGATTGATAAGCAAACAATCAGTTCTTGTAAGCGGTAATTAAGATCTGAGCTACGTTGACAAGGGACAAATTTTAATGGCAAGGTAACTGGGTCAGAGTACATCACTGAAACGGCAAGGCTTGTGGGTGGCTCTCGGTCAGTAGTGAATTTACCAACAGTGGTCCAGAAAAACAGGGTGTTGGGAGCCCAAGTCTCATCGATGCACGAGGGCAGCAAAGGCTATCCCGTCTGGTCTGAGCCAACAGAAGGTCTACTGCGGCACAATTCACACAAAATTGTAATGATTGGAGGAATGTCACAACACACAGTGTGTCTCACTGTACATAGCTGCAGGCCAATCAGAGTGCCTATGATGACTCCTGTCCACCGTCAAAAGTGCCTACATTGGCATGTGGGTGTCGGCACTGACCTTGAAGCAGTGGCAGAAGGTTGTCTAGTCTGTTGAGTCCTGTTTTCTTTTACACCACATAGACAGCCTTTACCTGGGGAATTGATGGCACCGGGATGCAATGTGGAACGACGACAAGCCGGTGGAGGGAGTATGATGCTCTGAGCAATGTTCTGCTGGGAAACCCTGTGTCCAGCCATTCATGTGGACGTAAATTTGACTAAACATTGTTGCAGACCTGGTACACCCTTTCTTGACAATGGTTTTCCCTGGTGGAAGTGGTCTCTTTCAGCATGATAATGCACCCTGCCACACACATTGTTCAGGAATGGTTTAAGGAACATGATCAAGAGTTCAAGGTGTTGCTCTGGCCTCCAAATTCCCTGGATCTCAATCTAATTGAGCATCTGTGGGATGTGCTGGACCAACAAGTTTTGATCCAAGGTGGCTCCACCTCGCAACCTACAGGACTTGAAGGATCTGCTAGCCTCATGAGGTATTAAGATAAGCTGTCAAACAATTTGAACACATTTAATCTATCTCAACAAATTTGTATTATCTTCATTCCATTTTAGTCCAGGATAAGTCATAGTGTCACATTTTACTAGGCTGCTTGCAATGCTAAAAATAAAATCTGTAACACAAGATAAAATGAAATTCTGTTTTGGTCTCATGAAAGCATAGTAGCAGTGGCCATGCGTTGCTCTGACTATAGATAATCTTGCCTCGATAATGTTGAGGACGGCAAAACTAGTAAAGCTGTCGACCTGCCATTTGAACATTAGAACTAAAATTATAACATAATATTAATCCAATTGCTTACCATTTCACACTGATTTTATGCTTGCAATTTGTGTGCACTCTTATTGGGAATGAGAACCATTGCATGTACAGTATATGAAGAAGCAGAATGAAAGATGGATTTTAGTTTAATGCATCATTCCCAGTTCTACACCCCTTTCAGTGTACAATGCCAGTGTAATAACAGAGTATGATAGAACAGCTTTCAAAGGCCTTAATTATAGCATGTTCTAAACAGCTAGAGACAGATGTATATATAAAGCTCTCATTTTCAATAATGAGGATAAACTTAGAACAAATATACATCATCAGATCTCATTAGCCTCCGACACACTCTGTCCATCACTAATCTCAGAATAAAACAAATCCCTTGCACCTGCCATGTAAATCTCATATTTTATGCTTTGAATATTTAGTTTCATAAAAGTTTCTTCAAGACTCAAGGACAAACCTAATTATAGGCGTAAAAAGTCACATTAGCAAAATTGCCTGAGTAATTATAATTTTTTTTTTTTGCTCTGTTACAGAATCAAACATAATTTTTTTACTAAGCCTGTCAAACATATCTTTTATACAATCTGAGAATTGTTCATTAGATTTTGTGTCTTTTTTTTTCTTTTTTTTTTTTTTTTTGCTGTCATTACTGTACAGCACATTTTTCTTTAAGGTGATGTGATAGAAGTAAAGAAGTTAAAATATATACTGTATTTTCATATTTTCTGGCTTTTTTTGTTTCTTTTTCTGTGCATGCCAGTGTAAAAATCACCATTTGTAATTCCTTCATGTTTGATTGCATGTTGTCAAGAATAAACTTGCGTATTCCCATTGCCTATTCTAGGATCATAGCTACAGTTGAAAGGACAATCAATTGGTTACGATTTGTGCCAATTCAACAGACATTTTAATCTTTTAAATGAGCTGACATGTTAATGTAACCCACTGTCGGTGAGTCGTTATCATGTCCAAGTTCAAGTTGGTATTCAGTTCATGTTTCAAGTTAAGTTACAGTATAGTCAAGTCATCCCATTGTTTTGTTTTGTTCATTTTGTAATGGATTCACGTTTACTCCAATAAACAGCACATTGGTTCTGTTTCAACTTGCCGTCAGTGGACTACTTGCTACATTGACATGTATTTGCAAGTCAGTAGAATGTCTGTCCGGGGACCATCAAAATAAAGTATTAGTAGATATTAGGCAGACAGACTGAGTAACAGTTAACATGAATTTGTAAAGTTACTTAAAGCACTGCTGATAAAAGTATATTAAAATGCATATTAATATATGCTAAACTGTGTCTACTATTGTGGTATAATCCATCTCAGATAGCCCCGCCCCTGAACAACACATGAACAATGCAAACTGTGATTGATCACTTTACATGCCATTTAGACGGCTCTTCCTGTGTGGTTCCCGACCAGAGTAATCTACAGCATGCATTAGTCAAAGGTCTATACTTTTATGCTCCACAGGGACCATTTTCTACTTTCTACATTTTCTACAAGTAGCCTGAGCTTCTATCCTCGATCGATTATGGCACAGCTGCAGATACCTGGCTGGCCTTAAATAACCACAGGCTTGACGTACACACACAAAAAGTGAAGAAATGGGTCCTGTCATGCTGGGCCTATTCACTTTAAATGTATTTAACAGTTCCAACAAGACAGGAGTCGATTCTCTGCTCAATATAATCTCCATCCAAACCAGTTTAAACTCAATTCAAAGCTGTTTTAAGGCAGTTCCTCCTTTCAACATTGCACAAAAACGTTGTCCATGGCTGAAAATGGCTGGCAGGGGGCGGCACACAGATGGGTCTAATGCCATTAGAAAGATGTCGAAACTTGGCAGAAATGGCTATGGAATGAGATGTGGCGAGCGGACGGTGGAATGAATCCACTAAACTCTTCATCTCCGTCCGTCTCCATTCCTCAGTGATTTATATTTATCTCTCAGATCATCTGCAGCCGCTGTCACGCTCAACGCGCCCACAGAAGGAATAATGTGATATTTTTAATGAACTTCCAAGACGAATGTAAGAGTGATGGTACGGATACAACAGAAGCGTTGCTGGGGTTTTTTTTTTTTTTGGTTTTTTTTTGCATGAATGTTTTATGGTTATTTAAACAAGTCAATTTCATGCAAATGTGACCACTGCTTGCCATGGCAGAATTTACAAACAGCAGGCGGTGGAAGGGCCGGATGAATACAGTGAAGCACTTTAGTGCTGATTATTACAGTTGCAAATGCCTCTGCGTTACGAGATGCACTGCACTTGCATGTGACATGCTCACCCCGCAATCTGGCTGCACTACAGTGTTTCTTTTTCAAAGAGCTTCTCAATCATTTCTGTTCAGCCTCTCAAAATAGGCTTCTCTCTAAAAAAAATCGCTGTTTTTCTTGGCCGTCCTCAAAGCAATCTGAAGTACACTTTGTCCCCACACACAGAAACACAATTTCTCTCTATCTCTACCTCTCTCCCTTTGTCTCTCGTTCTCTTTCTCTTTTGTTTGTATTGAAATGATACGGACAATAGGTGATCAGAGCACGAACCAAAAACAAAGGCATTAAACAATTATCATTTTCACATAAACAAGATTAATGGGATAATTAACACTTTAATGGGCCTCGACCATTTGGTAGCGCACATTTTATGTCATGATATCTTGTTTTTTTATATGTCAACAATACTAATGTAAGTGGAATTACCAATTAGTTTATTCTCCCCTTATAGCAATATCTAATAATAAAGCTACATTCTCCATCATTTATCTTGATTCGATCTATGTGCAGGAATGGAGCGAAAGTCCTGTAAAATTAAAGTATGTGTCTCTTGTGTAAACAGCAAAAAACAATGCCTTAATCAGGCAGAAGTTAGAAAAATATTGTGTACAGCATCTTTAATATCCCTAATATCCCTCACAGGAAACTTGTTTAGATGTGACAGAAATGAAAAATTGTCATATTACATGATAGTTTCTTTTTCCAATCCCTTGAGGGAACTCATGTTATATATCACTGGTACCAGTGATACATTAGCTTTGCTGATGTAAACATCATAATCTAAACCTTATAAATACAGTTCACCCAAAAATCTAAATTCGGTTAATATTTACTTTTACATTATTTTCACATACAGTAAAAGTCCAAACCAACAGTGATTGACCAACATTGACAACCATTGTATGAACAAACAAACAATAAATAAATATTTTTAAAAAATTACAAAAAAATATATTCTGTTTTCTACAGAGGAAAGTCAAAGGTTTGGAATATCATGAAGGTGAATAAAGGTGAAAGAAAAGGTGAACTGTTCCTTTAACTTGATAGTAGACAGTCACTTTATTTCTATATTGGCATGCAAGAGTTTTGATTAGGAGGAGATAGCAATCGTATTCATAATATTCTCAATAGAGCCTTTCTTGCCTTGTGTGCCTCAAGTTCTGTGAGCCAGAAACAAAAATGCTCCTTAAATGCATCAAACACTTTAATACAACATCAATGACAGAGAAAAAGTGAGTTTATGAACGCTTGATAGGCCGTAATGAACTACAGCATGTGAATTCAAATGTCCTTTAGTCACATTTTATGTCTTGTCTTGACAGTCACAGTATGTTAGTGTTAAACTGTTGATGTGGAGTAGTAGCATAGAGGTCAACGTTGCACTGCAAAAAAAAGTATTTTCTAACTTAGTATTTTTGTCTTGTTTTCCAGAAAAATTGTCAATATTTCTGGAAAAGATAGATTTACTTAAGAAGCAAAATGACTTAAGAAATTAAATCTTGTTTTCCAACAAAAAAAGTACATTTAAACAATTAAACAAAAACAAAAAAACAGAAAAAAATACTTACTGTATATCTTAAGTAATTTTGCTTCTCAAGTAAATGTATCTTGATTTAAGAATATTTTCACTCGAAAACAAGACAACAATGAGCAAGAAAAAATAAAACACTTTGGAAACACTTTCTATGAAGTCTGTATCCACTTTGTACGTCTTCCATGAATGCTCTAAATGTTGTGTTGTGTTGTGTATGTTGTGTATAAGGTTATGGCACTATACATGCATTATAATGCATTAAGAATACCTTTATAATGCATTATAAATGCAGGCTAAATGCATCTGGTGTTATAATGCATTGTACTCTTAAACGTTATAACCACAAAAAGGTATGTATTATAATGTATATTGTAACTGTTGTTATGATTATTTATCAGATGATACAGCATATTATAAGGTTGTTTATAAGGCATTATCCGTGTATTATAATGAATTAAGCTTATAATGCATTATAAATACAGGCTTCATAGAAAGTGTTACCAACACTTTTTTTTTTTTTTTTTTTGTAAATTCAGCTTTTATTGTTTCCAATTACCTTGGTCAAAAGAAGTGTCAAAAATGTGTACCATAAAAAACCCCCCAAAAAACAGAATATGACTTTTGTGACAATTCCTTTGAAATAAAAATACACACTTCACCCTTAGGGATCCAAGCACAGAGGGTGCATCTTCAAATCTTAGTATGCTTTTACCATTGTGCCCTCCAGTAAAGCACTTAATTCCAGGTTGCTCAAGGGGAACTGTCCTTTTAGAAAAATGGTCCTTAAGAAGCTTCAGCTACCCGATAAACAACAAACCTTTCAGCCGTTAAAAAAAAAAAAAAAACCAGTTCAGACTAAGTGAACTTCTCTGAACAACATGAGTACATTTTAAACGGCTCTCTCTGGAATATCAAGGCGCATTCCCATGTGAAATGTCAAGGAATGTAATTGATAATTCATCTGTGGTTGAATGCCGACTAGTGTCACTGTAAAGTGTTTGCAAGGCTCTCAGAGCATTCTTAATGGAATCCAGCCATATAAATCTCTCTGTTTCAGGCCGCATCACTCAGACACTCTGACAGCAAGACTCTCACATGCCACAGTGGGGTTTGAGACATTGTCTCCGAGATTTATTCCCATATTGCGCTCGATCAGTCAAGTCAAATCAAGTAGATCCTATTTGTACTCAGGCACGTCAGGCTGCTTATTGTGCTTTATGGAAATTGCAGGTGCTAAAGTGCGGTGGTGATTATCACCTAAAACAATAAGTTTCATGGCTGGATTGGGAGCCGGCAAGACACATTCCCATTTTTCCTGTTTCATACACACTGTCAATACAGAAAGAAAAGACTGTTCCATTTTGCAAAGATTGCTATTCAGAGTCTCGCACCTTTAACGACCATTGTACTGAGAACAGTGATTTCTTCTTTATTGGATCATCTGTTGGCAAATACTGATCACCTCCCTGTAGATAATTACATGGTACCACTCTCATTTGTCTGTGAACAGTAATTTCCATAAATTAGTCCTGTGACTTCATGAATTTATTTGATTACATATTCTGTCTCTGTGCCGGGCGGTCCACGAATTTGGAAGTCTAATTAAAAATGTTTTAGCATAAATACATCCCCATATACACCCCCATTTACACCTGGTGTTAACATCATTCTCGGGTAAGCCGAGCTTGTGGTCAATGCTAAATCATTGTGTAAATAGTCCATACATGAAACCGTGTGATCATATTGTTTTTGTAAGAACCACCCATTCACCTGTCAATCAACCACCTTGCCATAGGCATGTTCGACTTTATGCAGCGCTGGACAGCCTGATCACTGTCAGACTTGAAGCAATGCATGCTGGTCAGAAATGTTGTCCAACTTGGAATGTATTATCATATTCACTATTTTTTAAACTACCCAATATTGTTTTTTTCTGCACTGTAGTCTGTAATCTCTGGCAAGTTGCTGACGCATGAGGCTTTCAAAGCAAGAGAGGCATGAAAAGGAGCTGAGAGTGAAAGCCTCAGTTAGGACCTGGTCACCGGACCCCGTTTCTGTCCCTGCAGAGAGAGCCAGGGAGCAGAGGAGCAGAAAATCGATGGCTAAAAGACATCCATGTTTGACTGAATCCAGCTTGCCTGTTCCTCTCACGCCGGGGGGTCTCTGCTTCATCGTGTTTTAGTTATCTGGGTTTGCGAGATTTAAAAAAAGCTCATCGATAAGATCTTCTCACGGTCTAATGAATAGCGGCGGCATGGACGCTGAGTCCGGAGATTATCAGAATGTCCCTGTCGTGCGTGCAAACCTACAGCCCCCAAGGATCCTGCCTCTGTTTACACCTTGGAGAGTCATTATATAAAACCTCAATATAGTCACCATAAAAAAACATGCTTGGTGTGAAAAGCAGCTCAGACTTTAGAGGTACAGTAAAGGGAACAGTATCTCAGCATGGGGGAAGATCCCTTGGAGGGCATCCAGAGACACTGCATCAGAGAGATAAAGCCGACAGAAGTCTGCTGTGGTTGATAGGGTAATGAACACAGCCTTGTTTAAGGAAGGGCTTGAAATTGAGGTGAGCTTTCAGACACCTTGACAGCAAAAAGCATGTTGTTAATTGTAGATTTCGAGCAGCCTGGATCCAGTTCCTCAGAGGGTTTCTGCATGGAACGAAGGCCAAGTACTGATCTGACGCACAAATATCAAAATTCACTTTTTGTCACACCTGCCAAGGCGAGTGAATTGAGAAAATTCACAGACCATAAAACTGCATTACTCATATTTAAAAATAAAAATTTTCAAAATAGTTTTCACTTTTGTTTTATTAAAATTTAAAAGAATTATTCAAAAGTGTGTACATATGACAATGGAATTATTTAGCTGTTTTCATTGTTACCTGAAATGAATTAGCTTCTCTCTGTAAAATTGCGTCAGTCAATCCTCGTATTTTAATTTGGGTTGCTTAATGCAAGCAATATTCTATCTTTACTATTGCTCTTATAATTCAATGTTGCAAATCTTAATGAAGTTTCTGGCCCCTGACATTTTACTAGTTTGCTAAAAAAAAAAAAATTTTTGTTTTTGGCCCTTTCAAATTTCACTGGCTAATTTCTCCTTCTCTCTTTCTCTATCTGATCTGTCCGTCCGTCTGTCCATGCATGCATCCATCCATCCATCTATCTGTCTGTCTGTCTGTCTGTCTGTCTGTCTATCTGTCTGTCTGTCTGAAGGCCTATTTAGAGGCATCTGCAAACAGCCAAATTAAAATAATTGGGTGCTCATTTAATAATTAATGAATCACATAATCACAATGAGGAATCGTCCGAAGATTGCTAACACCAAATTCTGTAACCAGGCCAATTAGAACATGTGCCACAGCCTGCCAGATTACTTCCTCGCTCAAAGTCACAGGAAGTGCATTTGCATCTGTTTAAGGCAATCAATATGCAAGGTCAGGATAATGTGAAATACAGGGCTAATGTAAAGCAAACTGATACACGCTCCAGCCGATAGCCATGACCCTAATGGTTTCATCTCCACACTGCTCGTTGTAATCACTTAAACAAACAACATCTGTAATTACAGTCTGATCTTATTTGAACATGAGCCAAATTACTCTTCAATTACAAATTCAATGAGCTCCGTGTGTCATTTGGGAGCAGTTCCCCGGTTTGTTGGCCTAATCTCCGAGGTTGGCGTGTTCGGAAGAAGGCAGATTTGTAAAAGGTTCAGGAAATGTCAAGATAGATATTTATCAAGAGAAGAGGTCTGAAAGGTACCGCTGCACATATTAAAGCAGGAATAAACCATCAGCTCGATTTCTGAAATGAGGAAGGAAATAAACAGCCATCGATCATAACATTCACTTCATTTCGAACCCTGCCAACAGGTGCCCCAGAGGGGAAACTCTTTGCTTATTATGAGGATGTGTCAGACCAGATCATCCAACAGGACTCAGTTATATCCGGTGATGTGGCAGACAGAAACGCACCATCTTGGCTTCTGTATGTAGAGCTTTAAACAGAGCACGTTCTCTCAATAAACTCAAGAGCTTTTCATTTGTTTAGAACAGCGATTCTAATGCAGCACTGCTAATTGTATTGTTGACACACTCTTCAGGGTAATTTGATAAAGAAAACAACAATAATAATAATAACATAAAAGGTATGAAAATAAATATCAATTTAGTCAACACTAAGCAGTATGACTGGGGGGTGGTGGCGGGGGGGCTGGAATGATTTAGGAAACAGGAAAGGGATCAATGACATATAAGTCATGAAAAGGTCAAATTATCTGACATTTTAAGACTTATTGACCATGACAAAAATACATGAAGGTTTGCAGGGATCCTCTCTATGATATAATTTCATGTTTTGTGTTTTTTTTTCCTCTTCTGCTTGACATTACTTTGATTTTGCAGACAAATCTTTTCAAATAAGTACTAAAGTAGCTTTGTTAAATGGAAATGCAAATAAAAATATGCCAAACTTCTTTTTCAGAATTTACATTTTTAATAAATTGCATACAATCCAACTGTATATAATTGAAAAATATATATTTCTTATAAAAATAAAAACAGTTACTGGATGCGTCTAATTGCACATTAGAAAGGACAGTAACCATTCAACAAATAGTTAAATTAGCAACAGTCAATAAAACACTAAACATCCAGTGAAAAAAATAAAATAAAATAAAAAACAGTTGAATAACATCCAAAATGCAGTTTAAGCACAGATTAATCATGCAAAACCAACTCTCTAAACATGCAATGTAAAGATTAAAGAGATTTTCACAGATTAAAAAGTGCAAAACAAACTGAAAACAGATGGTGAAGGCGGGAAGTTCGGCAGGGTGCTCCGCATTACAGTGCGAAAAATCCTGTTGTTCATAATCAACAGAAATAAGCATCATAAAAGTCAAGGTATCCACGCACAACGATGAACTCCGTTGCCGGTTCACATTCACGAGGCAAAGGACGCTGGAATAATGCAGTTAGTCGTGTGGTGGCAGGAAAATGGAGGATTTTTTCAACAGCTG
Source organism: Gila orcuttii (assembly GCA_026230005.1). Taxonomy (NCBI): domain Eukaryota; kingdom Metazoa; phylum Chordata; class Actinopteri; order Cypriniformes; family Leuciscidae; genus Gila; species Gila orcuttii. Next base: position 24,630,817 of record JAPDVR010000015.1, read on the forward strand.
GCAATGCTGGTGGACCAGGTGTTTTCAGCTAGTTCAAATTTGCTCAGACATCCTTCCATGGCCAAGAGGCTTGCTACCTGCAGGTGACTAATTCAATACATAGCCAACAGTGTAGACAAGGCCAGCACATTGGAAGGTGTATGGGAAATTGGAGGTGGGATGCCCATGATCAGACAAAACATCTGACACAAGCTATAGAAATCTAACTAATTTAACCACATGGTTCTCATTTTTTCTCTCTCTCTACAGTCTATGCGAGAATAACAGCACCCCTGAGTCAGATACATATCAGTGTTATTGATTAATCATTATCTTTATTTGATCCATATTAGACTGTCAAGATCACTTTCTAATTGTGTGTAATTTATTCTGACCTTTGCCGAACAATAATTAAGAGGCTAAACATATCCATTACTGTAATGTGCCTGATATTTTAATGATTTAACCATGAGATAATATCAGTGGTGGGTTGATAATCGGGTCATTTATTTTAGTGACAAGATGTAAAACTAATCTGTAAACAGGAAATAGATAAAGAAATCCGTATTTACTTATTGGTAATTTATATAGAGCACACATTAATCCTGTTACTTTCATCAAATGAATGAATTACATTTTGTAAAATATAGACATTTGCTACAGTACATACATTATATGAGATAATAAATTGCTTTCTAAGAAGGATCAAATGGTCCTGATTAGATTATTCACCAGAGAAATGGGAGAAATGATCTGCGGTGGTATGTAACAATAAGTCATAATTATCTTCATCAATATAATTACCCTTTGCTATCTCGACATTGGTGGCCTGCTGTACCCCAGCATTACAGCTACTCTCCCCCAGCTGGGCAGAAAATAGCTACGTGGGCAGAAGATGTTTTGTTAAAAGACAACAAAGGATATGTACAGAAATGGACTATTCTTTCCGTAGTGCTACAGCACCGGCTGTGGGAGAGGACATTGGTACCTTGTGTATTGTTGGACAAAAGCAAATGACATGTGGATGAGTGACTTTCATGGGTTTTCGTCAATAACTGGGATTTAGATGCAGCAGATGTGAAGGAGGTAAAGTGTGGGAAAAACACTATACTGGGAAAATTGCACCTAAACGGATAACAGCAATGGTCAGATAATATCAGTAGGCCTATCTCTTTATGACTTCTACTCGGGAAGATAGAAAACACAAATCACAATGCTCACAATGCTCTTTAAAATTATGAACTCCTCCTTGTTTGAATGTTTTATCTTCTGACAATAAAAGCTATAAAATACCCAGAGGACCTCCTTGAAGTAAGGGATTTTAAACCCATCTTTATCTCATGGAACCACAAATTTGAGCAACAAATGAGAAACAAAGTTGTAAAATGCTAGATATATGTAAAGCCAAGCCACACGGTAAGATAGTCACAATTATAGTCACAAGATAGTCACAAGAAAGTCACAATTATAAAAAACAAAAAACAAAACAAAGGGCCAGATTTACTAAACAGGGGATATTATAGTGCGACCACAACCTAATAAAAGTGAAGATGGGAGTGGAAAGTTGTGCTTAGTGTTATCTGTTGATAATGTGCAAAATACAATGTCATGTCAGGCACTAAATCGGTTAAGACATGCTTTTTTGGGGAGGTAAATAATGGCGCAAATACCATTAGCATGACTTTATGCACACCTTTGTAACTAATGTTGCATGATTTATTTAAATATTATCAGCCCATAAATGTAGTGGTTTGAAAGGGAAACTCCTACAAATGCCTACGCAGTAAGGTCAGCCGCAAATGTATCACTGTGTGTATTTTGTAAACCCTGACAGTATTTTTTTTAACACCAAAAGAGGGTTTGTGATGGCGCAAGCTGTTGATAAATCTGGCCCAAAATCTTAAATGTGAGAACTAAAGTAACAACATTACTAAACCTTGACCCTTTGGTGTGTGGTAGGGCATTAAAGACAGAAGAAGGGAATATTATATATATATATATATATATATATATATATATATATATATATATATATATATATATATATATATATATATATATATATATAAATAAAACAGATTCAAAAAAGACTCTAATGGGTGTGTCCAACACAAGTAGAAGTATGAGCTCTGGCAGTAAAATGAGTGAAATGCTGCAGCTATTATTGTTCCTATAAGATCTGTCATTATGGGCTTTTTGAATGGTTCATAGAACACTGACAAATTCTCCTTTGGACTCGTTTCATAAAACAAAGATTTGGTATTGCGATAATAACTTACTTATGGCAGGTTGAGTTTAATATTCAAATTCTTGTAAATGTTTATTTGAAAAAGCGCCAGGCCCTGACTGCTCACAAGCAATGAATTTCAATGTGTGTATGTGTGCATCTCTATATGAAACATGCAGGCACTTTTTCCTACTTCCTCCTGTGCTCTAGGATTCATAAATCAGTGCAGTGACATGAAACTGCACTTTTATTTTTCTTCTTATGGCTGTCATCATTACCATTCTAAGCTAAGGCACACTGCTCCCACTCCTACATCGTTTATCACCCGTCTGCTTTTCTCCCTATTGCTTTTTGTCTCTCTATCTACTCTTCTGTCTCCTTTTCCTTGCACAGGAAGTTTTGTCACACTGAAAATGTGCCTATGAAAAGCCTTAACTGTTTTAGTTGCATTAAATATAAAGGAATTTTAAGATTTTCAGGTTTCTTTCTGAAAGACTGAAGGGAAATTTTGAAGAACTGGTTGCTCTTTTCCAAGCAATTACTACACAATGAAGGAGGACTGAATCTTTCAAGCTTCAAACTGCAAACAAAAGCTGCATAAAATATCATTATCCATATGTCTTGTGTGCTATAATGCAAGTCTTTCAATATCTTGGATGTAATAAAAGACTCATTAATTTCTCCTCAGCTCATTCATGAGAGAAGTAGTCATGTCTGATTCATAAAGGAATTGTTCTTTTGATTGGGATCTTTTCAATTAATTGGTTGATTCAGTTCACGAATCCGCTCTGAATGATTCGCATATGAAAAAGACTGATCTGAAACATCATGAAGACTTGGAAGATGAGTCATATGAAACACTTTTCTGATGCTTTTGCAATTTCATTTTATTTGAATTTTATTTGATATTAGTTTTTTTATTTTTGTTTTTATAAAGCTTGAAAGCTTAGTTCCCCATTTATTACATGGAAAACTTCTGAAGAAATGAAGTCATATGAGTTTGAAATGACATGAAGAGTAAATAAGTAAATAAGTAAATAAGGACAGAACATATTTTTTTGGTTGAACTCTCCCTTTAACCACCCACTTTATGTTCCACTGTGAAATGCATGTTCACTTAAAAATAACACTTTATAAGTAACAGCAATTAAAATCTGTAAAGCTATATATTTGAGTGCCATGAAAACATCTGCATCCATTTAAAGCTGCAGTAGATCAGAAAATAATAGTCTTTAATAGTAGTGCACAGTCGATAATAGTAGACAAGATGTGACTTCATGTAGATAGTACACCCAAAGAGTTCCTCCTCTTACTCATAATTACTCAACTAGTAGCAGCCCAGAATCTTTACAGCATCTTTGATGCTTTCACAAAGCTTTTCATCCACAGGAGACGTTGAGTTGAGGAAGTCCTGTTTTAGGTATGACTCATTCCAGTTCCAAAGCAAAGGCTCCTTTTATCTGCCAGATCTGACTACTGGTTTTGTAGCGTCATCCCTGCCAGGCCCGAGACTTGGAATAACACAATAATCATTCCTTTGAGAATTTGCCAGCTAGCACACCACCTCACGCGTTAATTACTTAATTAAACTAATGAGTTGGCGAGAAGCGCAAGAGCTTCAAAACAGAGTGTCATTCTCGACACAGCGAGTCGACGTCTCCTTACTTTCCCTAATCTCTGTGGACCGTCCAATCATTAGAACGATAAAAAAGAATGGGACTCATCAGAAAGACGCCTCATGCTCTGAACGGTCTTGAGTGTACCAAAACAAGACAGACGAGAAATAATGTGTGCTGAAAATTGTTGAATTCATTTATTATTACATGTCTTTTGTGAGGCAGGCATTTCACTGGGTTCAATTTATTCTTACTGTGACTAATCCCCATTTGTCGTCTTGCCGGAAAAGGATCTAAGCTTTACTACGACATCATAGACACAAAGGGAATACATGTTCAATGACAACTGCCTTCTGATGTGAACGTCTACTATTTATGGAAATATGCTATGGAAGACAGATTCGGATGCTGTCTCACAAAGTAAAACTAGATTGCGACATCTATGGACTCTGAACTCTGCCTCTCCATAAATAAACATAACATACAGTAATTATTGTGTAAATAACACAGGCACTTTAAAGCGACTCAGTTGAGCGTCCTTTGATGTCTACCTAAAGCAGCAACAGCATGGAACACTGTCAAAATATTATACAGAGGATTAAGTACAATATAGAATTTTGAGACTACAAAGAAAACACTATTATTTGTCAAATATGGGTTTAAACAAAGACCGTGCACCAGGGCAGTATAACGTTTTAGAAAGCGAAGTGCTATCAGATGAAGACTGTGGTTTCTCTTGCAATGGCCACGAAAAGGGTATTTTAAAAACAGGAGTTTTCCATTGTAAATAAAAAAAGAAGAAAAGTTTATCATAATTTACTCAACTTCAGGTCGTTCCAAACACGTATGACTTACTTTCTTCTGTGGAACACAAAAGGAAATGTTTGGTACATTATCTGAGCTGCTCTTTTCATACAAGGAAAGCAGATTTATTCTGCCAAACAATCATTATAAATAGTCCATACACCATGCACTATATTCCAAATCTTCAGATGTCATACAAAGTCTTATGGAATAAAACAGTAATATTGTGAAATATTATTACAATTTAAAATGATTGTTTTCTACTTTATATTTAAAATACAATTTATTTCTGTGATGGCAAAGTTGAATTTTCAGCAGCCATTACTCCAAATTTTAAATTTGTATTTAAATTTGGAATCCATCAGCAAACATTTGACTGTGACGAGAATGAGAGGGAAGCGATTCTGCAGCAAAAGTTCCAAAATGGAGCTCAATCCTTTCTTTTGGATCACAGGAAAGATGTTTTCCTGGCAAACATGCCACTACAGTGTATTTACACTGACAAACTACAGCAGCTCTGTCATGACAATCTGTGCATGTCTTATTTTCTGTCCACAATCAACATTCACATGTTATCACCTCTGTCTCCCGTAACTGTGATTCAGTGTAAAGACGTTTACACCTCCTTTGTGTCTCTATGTACACACAAAACAAATTATATACAGTGTAGATTGAACCAGGGCATCAGACTAGACAGAGTTGAAAGAGCAGCATGGAAAATACATTCTGCCTAACATCATCTTTTGCATTGCACAGAGCCAAATGATTTGCATACGAATCAGACTGATCCAAAACCTTAATGATTCAGCCAGGATGATTTGAAAGACATTTTTTAAGCCTTTGCTATTTTTTAATAGTCATATGGGTTTAACATGACATGAAGGTAAGTAAACCTTCATGATTAACCACCCACTTTATATTTTACACTGCACAATAATCCATGTTTACTTAAAAAGAACACTTTAATGATACTTATTTGAACTAATACTTTTATGAAGTAACAGCAATTAAAGTCTGTAAAGCCATATATTTGATGACAAAATGATGACAGAATTATTATTTTTGTGGGCACAACTCCTTTAAGATTTAGTGGCAAGCAGGGTGGTGCCGAAAGCCGTGGGAACAGAGCAAGGCCTTTGGCGCGATTGCTAATGAGCATCACCTACATGCAACACAGGCCACGTGTCTCTCACGGTGGAGCTCCGGAAGAATAAAAGGAGGAATGACGCCAGTGAAGGATGAGAGAGGACCAGGCCTGTACTGTTTATGTTGTGCTTTTATAATGTTTATATGCGGCAGTTGTCTGTGAGGGGCTGCCGTTTTACTTTTGTTTTGTTGTTTAAGTAAGTTGAACGTTCTCCGGTTCCCATCTCCTTCTTCCGTAAACACAAACCCTGTTACACTGGTGCCAAAACTCGGGAGGACTGTGCTGTCAAAGAGCCCTCGCCGCTGTGGGAAATCCGTGTTGCCATCCAGCTGAGTGGAGTCTATGACGCTCAATGCGGTGGGCTGGAGTGATTTGCCGGGGGGACGAATTAACTCACTGCCGGCCACCTGGGTTTTGGAGGGCTGCCGTCTGAGAGTGAGCAGAGTCGCCGCCGCCGTTTGCTGAGGCCGCCATGATGGGGAGGAGCAGGGAACGGGGGACTTGCTGCCGGCTGCCCAAACCCAGAGAAGCTGTCACCATCCACCAGGCGACGGAAGTGTCAGAGGGCTGCCCACCGAGGGGTATCCAGCACCACCGGCAGGCATTGCGGAGGAGTTCACTCAGCTGGTGGAGGAACTGGGAACTGGCAAACGTTCAATATGTTTTAATATATCAAAATAAACAAACAACAAAGCGAAAGTAAAGAGGCGGCCTCTCGCGGAGAAGTGCTGCATATAAACATAATAAAAACACAACAAAAATGTCACAGGCCTCACTCCGTTCCCACAGCTCTCGGCTCCGCCCTGCTTGGCACAGAAATCTTGTTTTTTTCCTCCCTCAGTTTTGTCTATACTTTCATTTTTGATTAGTTTTTCTGATGCCAGCGTCGTGCAACGTAAATCATGTCTCACAGAAGGCAAGCTGAATAAAGCTACATCTCACTCTCACCCCAGTTTCCGCCCTCTGGCCTAGCAGTCCATGTCATTAATAATGGGAATGATTATACATCTCCCGGGGGGTCTTAGCCCACACACACGCACACGTATGCAGACACGCACAGACCCCCCTGCGGGCTCTTTAACGAGCACCTCACTCTCTGCCTCATCACACCACCATTAGTCGGCCCCTGGCCAACATGCAAAGCAGGATTAAAAAAAAATAAGAAAAGAAAGGAAAGAAAGTGAACATTTCTGAGCTCCGAGAAAAGGAACCTTCACATTTTCTCACTATTTATAGGTGGTAAATTCCAAACTGCCAGAGTCGCTAGTGATCAAACAAGCAAACAAACTAATAAATACATTTACTTGAAAGAGTCTAAATGTGACAGTCGGTTAAGAAACTTCAGCCTGTAAGGCTCATCTAGATCACAAAATAAGTCTTACATTGTGACAAGCTGTTAATGAGATGAGGTCAAAGTAAATGACTGGCTCATTTTGTAAGCTATTCAACTACAAAATCATTTATTCCAGCCGGCAGAATTTTCAAGCTAATCTGATTTCCATCTGGAAAGATGGAATGGATGTATTTTTAATGGAATTTTAAGCATGACCCTCGATCTTTTAACTATTGTACTGTTAACTAACTAACTAACTAAATAAATAATAAAATAAATAAATAGGTATCCATGATAATCAACAGTCATATTTAAATGTTATCAGTATCGGCCTGTTAAGTTTACAATGAGATCTAACGCCAATATATTAGTTATCAGCTTCAAATTATAAAGAATTATGAAAACAACCAAAGTTTCTACAGTATATCAGTGCATTCCTATAAACAAACAAACAAAAAAACACCAGACCATAACACTTTTCCTCTTCATTCACTTAATGTACTAACACAGATACCGATGAACATAACACATTATAGACTTCTATAATTCAACGTTAGGCTGCATAGTTTAGATCAGCCGGAACCGGGAACACTTCCCATAAATCCTGATGTACTTGGTACATCATAAGAAGGATGGCGTCTACGCTAATATTAGTCTCTCTGTTTATCCCGAGGTTTACTGCAGTCCGCCGGATCCAGGCCATATCCAGATCTGATGAAGGACCTTCGCATGGACACGACGACAACGCATCCCTGAACTGCCAGCCTCATCAGCCCTGTGAAGGCCTCATGGACACCTCAACAAACTCGTCTCCATACCGGCGTGATGACTCCGACCCCCAACCAGATGGAACTGGATAAATATTGTGAAAGTTCTGATCCAATCTGACTTCTGACCTATAATGCTGCCTGAATCATAATCGTACACTGTTCGATTGTTGGCCAGAGGAGAACTGGCCCCCTGACTGAGCCTGGGTTCTCCCAAGGTTTTTTTCTCCATTCTGTCACCTGATGGAGTTTTGGTTCCTTGCCACTGTCGCCTTTTTCGCCTCTGTCGCCATTGGCTGTTGGCTTGCTTAGTTGGGGACATTTAATTTTATATTTAACAATATTATTACAACATTATTTTCCTGTTATCTCTGTTAAGCTGCTTTGAAACAATATGTAGCCTATTGTAAAAAGCTCTATATAAATAAAGGTGACTTGACTTATTATTCAGCTCCATTCAGTACAATGATAAGTCAATGTGGCTGAGTTCATCAATTATGATTTGAAAAGCAGCTCTACAGAAGACAATGGTGTAATTATCCAGATTAATTCAGTTCAAGTTTTTGTGTTCCAATAGTGTCAGATCAGTAATATTGTCTGAATATTATATTATTTTCAATAGTGATGTATGAAGCAGCCAGTCTCATGCTCGTTCTCGGTGCGCACGCTCGGATGAGCACGACCACAGCAACCAGAGAGTTGTAACTATGTCTAACCTTTGCAGTAAAAAGAAAGCCAGCTCGGGGTCTGTTTTAATACCCAGCGTTGACCGGTGCTCCCTCCAAGAATCAAATGCCGCTCCGATGTTGACTCTTGTCTTTGCACGACGCCGGTCACTCTCTATTTTGGCCGCACTAGATAAGGCTTCTTTTTTTTTTTTTTTTACTTACGAGGAGTTTCCGTGGGTGTCTGGATTGTGCTGGAGGCTGGTCGCTCCGTCCGCAGAGTCCATTTGAAACACTAACGTTACTGCTCGCGATTGCCGCTGCTTACTAATGGCTGCCATACGGATGTAAGCCTAAGTAGACGAGAACACGCATGACGTCACATTTTGTGAATTTTCACGCCAATTCGAACCCGAATCCTCCCCACACAAATGATCCAACAGGCTGATACAGGCAACCTGTCATTTTTTCTATTACATTATGGTTGGCTCATAAATGTACAAATGAAAACTCTATCTTAAAGATTTTTTTAAGTAAAAAGCTACACATAGCCCCTTTAAGGTACTATGTCAAGCCAAAAAAGCAACTTCAATTAAGGTTGTTTAATGGATGTATAAATGGTGGAATGCAACATGTTCACTTACATTTGTTTGCACTTTTTTGATGCTTTTCACTTTATTTAAACAATTTATTTTGATTTAACACAATTGTATCAGGTTTTTGTTTCAAATGTGATTGCTTTATGTTAAATGGACTTGAAATGGTCACTCTTTGACTTAACTTGATGTTTTCATTTTGAAATAACATGTTTCAATCAAGAAACACAATCAAACAGGACTTTCACTTCACATCATGCTTTGTACGGGGCTGAATTGGGAGAGAAATAAAGTGTTATTTTATGCATTGTTTAGCATTGTTTAGACTTGTTAATGTTCTATTATGTTGGCATTTGGGGGGGGGGGGGGGGTGGGTAAATTTACCACCATTGTGGTAAAGTGTTGAGCTTGTGCTTGGGTAGGACCTGCTAACACTAGTGCTCTGAATGAAACCAGTATCACTTCTGGACTACAAACACCTAACATCACATGTGTAAAGAAAAGTTATATTTAGTTTGTTGCTATGTAAATCACAAGACTAAACAAGAAGCATTAACACTAGAACAGCCATGATGGTCATTTTGAATGTTTAGAATTTTATATCTGCAATAACTTTGTTGAAAAAATAAATAAAATCCTGCTGATACCTGACTTTTCCTAAAAGTGTCTGTATTTTCATTTAAAATGTTTTTCATATAAATTACACATAAGGAGAAAAAAAAAAAAAAATGAACATATTTACCTATTTCGGCCATAGATGGTCATATTGACTGCACTGAATTTAACGGTATTCTTTTGTTACATTTCCCGCGGTTGACCTTTTTCTCTCTCACTGTCAACAGAATATCTAAATAAGATACTTTTAGTTGTTCTTATCTTGTTCTGAGTTATGTTGAATGGATATGAAAATATAGCCTATCTGTTGTGAATATGTGTTACCTTTGCTCTTCGGCGCTGCCTGTCTCAGCAGCCGTAACGTTATGTGTGTGCGTAACAGTTCACTAGTTACTCAAGTCCGTGCAAATGATGAGTTAGACGAAGTGTCCTGAGTACTGAGTATACTGCTTTATTGATTATTGACTTTCAATGTTGCAGTGAACATAAATACTCGGTTCATTTCCACTGAACATAACAAGAATATAAGGAAACATATATTTCCGCTCTATTCAGCGCTGCACACGCGACCATCTGTGTTTTGGACTACACTACCCATAATTCCCTCCCGCTCGACCAACAATTTCACGTCCTTACAACATGAAAGGAACAGCTCCCTATTCCCCCTTTCTCCCACAACATATGTGATAATTACGGTAGGCTACTGATGATATTATTATTTATAAATGTATAATTAAACTTGTTTAAATGTACAGTTTGGTGTTGTTTTGTTTTTAAAAGATATCCTAATACAATAAATGCATTAATCTCTCAATTGGGTATTTATCATTAACCCTCTGGGGTCGGCGGTATCGAGTTTGGAATCTAGTGGTCAAAATGACCGCTTGTGGCAGTTCTAGTAGTTATGGAATTCTGGCACTTCTAGTGTTAATTGTAGGATTATTTGAATAATTCAACTTAAATGAAAACATGTTTATTTAAGTTAAACTAAAAACATTCATTCAAGTAAATGAACACCATTAATTCTAGTTAGTTGTACATGGTTGGTTCTATTTGGTTTTACTTGTTTCAATCACGTGGAACCACTGTCTATCATGTTCAGCCAAAGAGCTATTTTTTTTTTTAGGGTTTGCAACTCAAAGAGTGGTGTTTTTGTGTTTGCTTACCTCCTAAAAACTGGGCTATTGTGCCCCTTATTGACAAGAATGCAGGCAGAAGTGTATTTACTTAAAATGTCTATTAAAATGATGCATTTATTTAAAAACTATTTTAATGTTTAAAAAATATTTTGACTGATATATTATTAAGTATTTTATTATATTCATTAAGTAAACATTTCCATGATATGACATTGCCCAATAAAATATATTATTTACATTTAACCCATAAAAATGAATAACAGGAACTGTTTTTTCCAAAACAAATCAGAATTGCTCTGGATGTCATAACCTCATGACTCACAGCAGAATCAGGAAAATAGATTTGGCACACGCCCCAAATAGAAAGTGAAAGAAAACAGCCAGAAACCAAACAAAACCGGAGCAGAAGAGGAACAGAACACACCAGTGCTTTACATTTCATCTCACTTCCCCCCCTCCATCCTCCTGACCTGGGGCATTGTTGAAAATCACACATGAAAACGCTGCAGGCATTTACACACCTGCACCCAGAGCCACCGGAGAGATTCAGGGAAGGGGGTGGCTCGTGAATGCGGATATAATACTGAGGGAGACCCACTAATGCATTATATAAATAATATGAATAATGAAATATGATAAAAGCCACAGTCAGGCTAGCGGTACAGAGGTAGTCTCTGCATATTTATTCCATCCTCATCCTGAGCGCGCACACACAGTGCCCAAGGACTAAAGAGATGTTTCATTTGGATGAACGTTCATCATCTAACACTCACTTTCTGTCTCTGCAGACAGCCATGAGGGTGTGGTTTTTCCAGAGGAAATGAAAAAAAAAAAAAAAAAAAAATGTCTATGTGTTTCTTTCTTCAACACCAAGACTATGACCCATGATGGATTACCCTTAGCTATTTTCCGTCTGCTTCGGTGGGTAGCTTCTGTACTTAAGCACAGTACATTTTAAATCAACCTAATTACCGTGTACAATATGGAGATTTTATTACACTTTCAACCATTAAATCATATTTCACAAAGCATAAAACAGTTGGGTGGGCCGAGTGCTGGAGTCGCCATTTAATACACCTGAAAATAACAGTGTGCCTTTGCCTCAGGCAATAAACCCTTGTGCAGAACCCCATGGGGTTGCTTCATTGCTTATATATAGACTTGTACCACATGGAGCTGTTTCTCAACTTGTATCTATTTGTACTCCGTGGACACAGGTATAGCAAATGCCTAAAATAGCCAAACCACACCTGCTGACCATAATGGATCACGTTCCAACCATGGATTACCCTGAAAATAGATCCTTTCGAAGATGTTGGCCAGTTTAACTCTGGTTTCCACCATCTGTCACGATCTGATCTCAACAACTGCATCAGACAGGCTACATCCACTCCAGTTTGCCTAACCATAAGTGCTTCCAGCTGGTTTCATCCCATCACAAGCATCTTCTGGGAAGACGAGGTCCTATTTAACAAATGCTTCTCACATGCTATCCTGTAAGAAATGTGTATAGGGTGCAATACAGGGGCAATATCCAAAGAATAGATGATAGACAATGTAGCCGCAGACCTTCCTAGGTAGTTCAGCTAAAAAAAATACTTTGACAGTATCTACAAACCTATAGGGTGCTATTTTCTTCATTAAACAGAAAGCAGAATGTTTGAGGAATCTTTACAGCTCTCACAGACATACTGACTAGGGGAAACTAGGGGACTAGGATGCCAATCCCCTCAAATATGATGATGCCCTTGTTTGGGACCCACTTATACAATGTGAGATTTGGCTCATTTAATTTTCAGAATTAAATAATTCCCTGTTACTGACACTGGACTAAAGCCAAAGCAAATTATTATAATTTTATGCCGAAAATATCTACTTAAGTCAACAGTGATCTTTCCCCCCACTCACTTATTAAAATGTTTAAGAAATAACAAAAAAACAAAAATTAACTACATGTAGGCCTATATTAAATATGTTTTTATTTCCTACTCTAAAAAACCACAGGACTGATAAAGTCCCGGACATCTGAAGTCTTTTTAAACATTATGACAACTTGAACAAACTACAATTACATGAAATCACAAATTATGTGTTGTGCTCCGTTAAAACACATGCAACAGCCAATGCAATGTTGCCATCAGTTGTGTCAATATAACAAGACATGAGACATGAACTTCAGAAAGAAAGAAATCAGTAGAGTTTGACAGCCTCTTATTAGTATGAACTGCTTCTACAGAACTAAATAAATAAATAACAGTAAACAGGTTTGGAATGGCATGAGGGTACATTTAATTTTTGAGTGAAAATTATCCCTTTAAAAATCAAACTTCAGATAAATGACAGCAAGCATCCCATCAGATGCAAGAATAGTCATGAAATAACATCTGTGAAGGCACAAGGAGACGCTCACAAGCTGGGTAGAAGACAAAAAGACTCTCCATAAGAAGGTCATCCCACTGATTCCCAAGAAACAATAGACAGATGTACATTGACAGAGACTGGCACTCCTATGTCAGTCACTGTCAAACCACAGACCACCTAGAACACAATCACCCTAAGGAGACTAAGTGTGCGTGTTCCTGCATGGTTACCAAAGAGCATGATGGGAGATGCCAGCTTGAGCGTTAAGTATGCATATGATGTGTGTAACATACCAGTAGAGGGCTGTATGTTTCCTGTGACAGTGCATTGAGTCCAGACTGACTGACTTACTTTGAACACTTCTCCTCTAATGGGAAAAGAGCCATGGGTCACGGCTGTACTTCTCTAGACCCTTCACTTCGCTGTGTGTGCATGCACAGAGAATAAAAATTGCAATCTGTCTTGAAATACTACAAAGTGAACGCTGCAAGGCTGAGTGTGTGGAAAGTTAATCTGTGCTTGTTGGTGGAAAGAAAATGCTACCCATATGTTGCAGGTGCAGATGTGAGTGCCGCCTTCTGTTCGATACATGTAATTTGCATGTGTACATTTTTAGAGTTGCGTGGGCCCTTGTAGATGAAAATGAGCAATGTGTGAACACGTTGATCTGACAGTGATAAGGCAGTGATAGCATGTGTGCATGAGGGCCTAAGCGAACCGTCTACCCCACCAGCTCTTCTATTATCAAATGCAGACAAAAATTGTCTTATTAATTATTTCATGGTCAATTAATTATTTATGTAAGCTCTTTTAAAAGCTGTAGGAACTGCAGAAACGGCTGTTGATATTGAGCTGAGTAAATGTACAGTGGGGAGTACAGAAAAAAAAAAATAAGTGAAAAAAAAAAAGTGATGGTCGATTTTAGGCCTCAAATAGGATTGACACCAATACTGAGGCCTTCAGGAAGCAAACGCTTACTAAAACTGATGCAGACTGCTTTAGACACACTCCCTCACACACATTTTGAACTCGTACTGGGAAATTAGGGGGACCTTGAACAGTCTGTGAATGAAAATCATTTTAATTTACAATCAAGCCTCATGAATGTAGATAAACATGAAAATTGGTAACTCGTTTAAGCATACATTTATTTTCTACTTATCTAGGCCAATGTTTTCCAACCTGTCACATCCCCATCAACAAGACTGAACCCAAGCCAAAATTGTTTTTATTAATTGCCATATATATATATATATATATATATATATATATATATATATATATATATATATATATATATATAGCAATGAATAAAAACTATTTTGAAATAATAATATGAAATAATTATAAAGAGAAATAAAGAAATAAAGAGCTGCACGAGGGTAGTTTTGACCAAGATGTGATGCAGGAACTGCGCACAGCGACAGAGCTCACCCTTCTTGACATCACCAGTCAGCAACAAAGGTCCAAACAGGAGTTGTCTCAATGTGCTCTCACCCCATGTCCTATCTTCTCACCTCCCGCTTCATCTCTACTTCCTGCCTGTTGTCAATGGTGATTTGTCAAGCAAGTGGAGGGCTATAATGGGCTGGGCCCCATGGGCCCCCTCCTCTCTGTGCACATCACTGCTAAATGGCAGACTCCAGCCCACCGCCCATATTGATTGATCTTGACAGATGCTGAGGGATCTTTGCCAGCCCCTGCCCCTCCAAGTCTTTGGGCAGGTGTGTGGCATTGTCTGTCATTTTCTCTAGTTCCATTCCCTGTCTATGGCCAGGGGCGTGAGTGGACTCTGCCAACATCAGAGTCCATGGGCAATTTTAGACATCAGAAGTGGATCAACTGTGGTTCAACTGAAACATTTTTATTAGTTTTTTTGAGATTCCTGGCCATATCGACATTGCAACACTGACTAAAGCAATGTTGTGAGTTTGGGGCAAGTTTACATTTTGTCTAACCATTAGAAGTTGGAGGAAGTAAGCAATCTGTTTGAAAACAGCCATTTTTGGCGTAGAAATTGCATGCTTCACCTTTAACATTGCAATTGGTCTCAGATGTTTAATTCAACTGTTCTTCTGATAGAAAATGCAAACAGATAAACAACTACACAAAAGTAAAATACATATGACTTACATTTGCATTTTTGTTGCCATAGCTCACGTTTATAGCACACCTTTCTATTTATCATACTGTAGCAAGTATTCTTTTGTTCAGACAAACTGCACTTGTCCAAATTCACAAGAGGTATTGTTTTATTCTGTTTTTAAATGTTTTATATTTAATTAATTTCCTTTATTTGATCTAATTAAAATGTCATAGGAGCAGAAAAAAAAATACTAGGAGCCTTAATGATTTCCATTACACGAGAGTAGATGTTAAAACTTCATGCTGATTTGTACTCGGCTTTCGCCAAGATAAGCAACACTAAGACGTAGCTTTACAGTAAACTATGCTTCTCCATCCATTTACGCTTCTTTCCATATGGTGGTGTGACTCCCCTTCTGTCCGGCGTTAACGGCTGCAGTGTACTTGGCGCGTCAGCACACACGACGGCTGCAACTACAGTGTGGTCTCCCTAGTGGACCAGCACGACAACCGTCTGGATTGAGCCGAGTAGGGGACATCTCTAGGGTCTTCAAGTGGGCACCTTCCGTCCTCAGTGTTTCGTCGACTAGCCCACGACACCTCAAGAGGGCTCGACAGTGACTCTGGCGTCCCAGAGTCACCCCCCTCCGTCCCCCACTCAACTCAGCCCAGCTTACTGACCTCTACATCCCTCCTGCTGCTGAGACCTAACCACAATCTCACAATCTCTCCGCAACCCAACCATACGCGCCAACCCGTTTGACTAAGGCTGTCGAGCCCCACTGGTGCGTTAATACCTTAAAAGCTGTTACGCAGAAAATGCAGACTGAACTGCAGAATACAGTAATTAAAAAAACTGTATAACACTGAATGTCACAGAATTTTGATTAATTCTGGATTAATAAATCTAAAGTAGGGCAGTACGATTAATCAAATAAAAATTTGAACAATGTGAACTAGTGTATTTATTATTAAAACACAAAAAGATTGATATTTCAATATGAAGTTACAATCAGGAGATTTTTCATACATGTTTTGATATATAGTAAACCTCTGTTGTGTAGCAATTTATTTTACAAAAATAAAGCAATATGTTTTGACAAAATTGCTGGAAAGTTTGATTACATTTTAAAACAGCAATTAAGTTTTAAAAGCTTTAGAAATTCATTTGATTACTACAGTTTTTGATGAATTCGTATTAAATCACAAAAACAGAATCTAGAACAATTATTTTTTATATACATTTTTATATGTTTTATATATAAAATAAAGGATAATTGGAATAAAAAATAAATAAAACAAATTTAATAGAGCATTATTATTGTTAAAATGTAATAATATATTCAATTGTTAGAAAAAAGTTTTCTGAATTCAATTGATTAGACAAACTTTTTGATTATTAAAATTTAATTCAAATTAAATCTATAAAAAAAAAAAAAAAAAAAGAATTTGGGCACTGTATAGTCTAAGGGCCAGGGACTAGTCATGCCTCTGACTCTCACCTTACAAAGTTGACAATGAAGCTTTGAACAGAATGCTTGTCATCACTGTTAATGGTATGAAAATACTCCATTCGAAGTAACATAACAAGGAACTGCTGTATCAGGTCAGGTCAGAAATATACAGAAAGGCACCAGTTGCATAAACTGCTTAGACTAGTCTAAAGGTCAGTCATCACATTTTCTTCTTTAAAGACTGTTCATAACTGTTTTAAGTCAATTTCATAAAACGTAGACTGGTTTAATTTGATACTAAAAAGTAAGACTGATTGCCCCTTGACTAACTGCTAGTTGGTCATACTAATACTTAAGACACAGTCTTTAACATAATGGCTATGTTTATGCAACTGGCCTTGTAGATAAGAACGTTATGACCTTGAAATTAGTCCCACCTTAATCAGAAGGCCAACATTTGGAAGGAAAATGCAGATGGATCAATGTGCCTCTAAGATCCAACACATAATCTTTGCACTGATTATAGGGAAGTCTGTGGAATACATTTAAATATGGAGAAATGTGTTAAATCCTAGTTGCAAGCAATATTAAATTAGATTTATAAACATTTTTAAATATCATTAAATGCTTATATTTATATAGACTTTAAAAAATATTAATTATATATATTTTGGTATAAAAAAACAATATATTTAATATATCATTGTAAATGGAGCACATAGGAATTCTGGGGACATTTGCAGGGTTTTCTGTGAAACTCCACAGACAAAAATTCCAAGCAGGCAAACACATAATTGCAGGTTATAGAAAAAAATATCAATCCTCTCCACTTCTTCTTGCATCATTGCTGCTTGAAGGGCAAATACAATTCCTTTGCTCATCTTTAAAGCACAGGGAGTGAAGTACTTTCTATTCATGTCAGCGGACACAAGAGATCTGAATTTGAATGTGCACATCAAACATGCCCAGGAGAGCCGTACAGTGCCCCCTAATTTCAGCTTCGCTCACGCAAAATCAGTAAGAAGACAGATCAGTCTTTATCCCTTCTAGAGCCAAAGGACGAGTCTCCTAAAAATGCCACCATGTGCTAATGTAGATCATGTAGGACCAGTGACACTATGAGCTATAAAGGTGTATATATATATATATATATATATATATATATATATATATATATATATATATATATATATATATATATATATATATATATATATAATGACTTCTGTGTTGGGGTTATATTTATATTATTGTTGACATAAAATACTGTTTGCAACCTATTTCACTTATACAGTAATATGTTGTATTAAAATGGGATGTTAAATAATAATAAAAAAAACAAATAAAAAAAAACAAATGTAGGTGTGGCGAGCAGGACGTGAGAGAGCGGCACGAGTCCGGTGACGTGATTACTGATGAGCGACACTTGCGCGACGCACCGGTCTCGTATCTCTCACGGCCCTCGGCCTCGTCCTGCTCGCCACAGTAGGGTAGAATTGAGTCAAGCCATGCGGTTGAAGAGGACGGGTTAAAATAAATAAATACATAAATAAATAAATCTAGTTCAGAAATTCTAAATGATGCAGGGTGATAGGTCCTTTACATGCCTTTAGCCTACCCCTTGCCCAGCTTCACATGCCTAAATCTGCTATGGAATTCATGCCTTTTCATGCAGCAGCAGATCTAACATGCTCACAGAAGCATGTCTGTGTATCTATTGGCAGTAGCAATTCCAGCCTGTAGCAGCAGAAGCAGCTGTGCGAGTAGCAGATGTGGTCCTCCAAGACCAAATACGCATTAACATTGTCATATCTATTAACATGCCAAAACTATTCTACATAAATAAATAAATATGAAATAAATACATAAATAAATAAATAAATCACCCTAAGCTGGTGTGCATGTCTCCCAGCCTGACCAGCACAAAACCTCTGAAACCAGACAACAGACCAGTCTGTCCAGGAATATCCAGCTCTTGCCCAACTAAGGCCAGTAAACCAGCTTAGGCTGGTTTAAGCTGGTCTATTTAGCAGGATTAAAACGTATTGTTTGTGACATCAGCAGAAAAGGAAAGTTGTTTCAGAAGGAGAAAACCTACAATTGTAAAAAAAAAAAAAAAAAGAAAAAACATTACGAAGACAAACTTTTTATATATACTTGGATTAATGTGCACTGGTGAATCATGCATAATAATACCAGGACTGCACAATAAGAAAGTAAATAAGGTCAATGTAGACATCACATTGACTCTAAATAAACGGGAGCTTTATCTAACTATCATAACAAGACAGCAAACCTCCCTCTTACTGCCTTTTCTTCTTCTTTTAAAGCTGGTTCACATGACTGCCACTGTTCAGCGTGCTGCACAGCGGCCATATCTCGTCTGTCTTTATAATGATCGCATTAGCCAGTTCACCACGCAATTTTCAGCCATGTGCCTCAGTGATACAGGACACAAAAAGCTCTTCCCATGTCCCGGTTCCAGACATTTCATGTTTGCTCCACTGCCTTTCATCTCTTTCACATGTAGAACTACTTTCCACTAAGTCTGAGGTTGGTCCAGGGGTGTCTGCCTGGAAAGTGCCAGATGAGGATGAGCTCAAACCACAGGAGGGTGAGCCAAGCTAAATATGGTGTGGCAGAGAGCCCTCTCCTCAGCTTAGATAGCTTGCTTCATTAACATCACATGAGAGAACTGTAAAGGCCCCTCACGGTTACTGTCTCTTGCCGACTGAGGAAAGCTCTCGGATGTGCGTTGCCAGGAAACCACATCTTACAGACTGCATGGCACCCAGCTGGGGAATGGGCACAAGTAGCTGAAACACATCTGGATGCACCTGACAGGCAGCGGCATTGCTGGGGACAGCTAGTCTGCGCCTGTTGGGAGGTAGTGTGTTGTGTTGTTTTCGCAAACAGATGAACCATGCATGGGTGAGCGAAGGCGCCAACACGGGTACAACATGGGTACGACTAAAATGAAAATAAAGAAAAAATACATTTTTGTGAAACACACACACACACACACACACACACACACACACACACACACACACACACACACACACACACACACACACACACACACACACACACACACACACACACACATAGACACACACACACGCACAATTTAAAATTTTCTTCACATTAATCCTTTAGAACAGTATAGGGCCAATGATGTGACACATTTTTGTTCCATCTATTAATTTATTCACAAATATATTAAAAAAATGAAATGCAAATGTGTAATGACTTGAATATACCTCTTCTATCATGAGCATGTTTTCGATTTTCTGAATTAAAAAAATAACTGTTTGTTGATGTTGTTGTTTGGTTAGTTGAGATTGTAAAAAGTCATATAAATTATATTAATATAAATTATTAATTCATTATATTTATTAAAAATACTTTTTACTTTGAAAATATATTTTAAACATTTTTTAAAACAAGTCTTTGGAAGCCATAATATAGCTTTATGTGATGACCAGTCCAAAAAAAATTACAAATACATATAGTTCCCTTTCGTTGTCACTCCGAGTTACGTCGGATGACGACGAATGGGGTTTCGCTTAGAAAGCCTATCAGCTTCGAGTATTACAAAACGAGCCTATGGCAAAGAAATGCCATGGGTCTGCGGAATTTGCATGACGTAACTCCGCCCCACCTCGTGGGTATAAAAGGAGGAAGTCCGCAACAGCAGTTTATGTTTTCGCTTCGGAGCCAATTGTATTCTTCTCTCCACAAGCCATCTCTGAATTGTCAGCTTTACAAACGAGTACCTCGAGTGTTGGTGTGACGGCGATCTACGGCGAGCGCGTGCTTCCTGCTGATCTGTTGCAGTGGTCTGCCAGTCGGTGCGTGTCTCCCCGGGTGCTTCAACACTTGAGTTTTCTCTCACTAAAAGAGCTTGCACGCGGCACATCTTTTTAAAGACGGCTCGCCCGTGCATTTCAAAAAAAAAAAAAAAAAAAAAAGAATGGTGCGGCAGCTTGGTATCGGACTCTGATGGGCACGAGCGTTGTCTAGTATGTTTGGGCTTGATCATGCTAGAGCAGCGCTCGTGGATGACTCATGTTTTCTCCATGGAAACATGATCATCGCGTCATTAAGGTCGAGACTCGGTGAACTCACATGAGTGAGAGTCCCCTCATCCACCCCCCGATCTTCGGCTGGTGGCCAGGGTGACCTGAGGGTTTCGGTCTGGAACAAGGCGCCGACTATGTGTCCGCGACCCCAGCCCCCCTTCAATGACGGTGCCCGCTAGTGAACAGGTGATTCCCACGGGTCTACCCTCTGGTGGCCCGTGTGTTTCATTTGAAGCTACAGAGGATGATATTATGTTTGTAGCAGCTTCACTAGGTGGGTTTGATTTTCCTGGAAGTGACGACTCGTCGAGTCTTATCCGGAGATGACGGCCATGCTTTCCCGGGACGATTGGTTTTTGGGTGAGGCCGCCGACCCTCGTCCACGGCAAACCCCAATACCGTTCTTCCCGGACGTGCATGATGAGATCAGGGGCCATTCGCTGATCTCATCCGCCTTTCCTCCCCTCGATGGGGCCGCTGCCCGTGGGTACACTGGGGTTCCCCGGCTGAACGCTCTGTTGCGATGCTATGTGTCCTCAGAGTGCTTCTTCTTGGCGCAATCCTAAGCACCCGTCCGTGGCCTGTAGTTTTTCGTCTACGTTTGTGACGAGATCCTACAGCGCCACGGGACTGGCGGCCGCCTCACTGCGTGCCATGGTCATTCTGCTGGTCTACCTGACCCAGATGCTCATGGACCTGCACGAGGGCGGGACTGACCCAGGGCTCTTCACTGAGCTGCGCGCCGCCACTAACCTTGCTCTCCGAGCAACGAAAGTGGTCGTACGCTCCCTGGGTCGGGTGATGCTCACCATTCGGTGGCCGTACCTGTTTGATGTGCTGGATGTCGCGCGGACCCGTCTGTCCGACATTCCCACATCCCAGGTCGGCCTCTTCGGCGGTGCGGTTGAGGGCTGGCCCAACAGCTCTCAGCCGTCCATGAGCAGACTGACGTTGATTCTGTCCCGACGGCCCCGCCGTCCGCTCAGATCCCTCGGTCTGCCCACCGCCAAGGGCGCCCTCCCGTGGCTCCCACCCTGCCCGTTCACCCGGGCCAGCTCTGGGGGCCGCGGGCGGACGCCACAGCCCTCTCTAGCCCCGCCCCCCGCTACACGCCGGGTTAAGCGGCGCTCCTGAGACGGGCTCCTCGGGGATGGAGCAGGTTGAGGTCGACTCTGTCCCGACGGCCCTGCCGTCCCTCTCCAGCCCCGCCCCCCGCTACGCGCCGGGTTAGGTGGCACTCTTGAGAGGGGCTCCTCAGAGATGGGACTCAGTTCTTTCCAGGAGTTGGGAGCAGGACCACTCCTTTCCCCGGTGGAGGGCCGGGGAAGAATCCTTATTCGCAAAGAACTGACTCTCCCGTCTTTGAGCACACAGAGTTCTCGGACGACACAGAGCGCCGCCCTCTAGCCGTGCTCTCCTCGTCCCCCTCTGTCCCAGAGGTCGTTGACACGGCGTGCCGTCCACGGACCGCTTCGCCCCTGTCCCCCTCTGTCGCCAGACCCCTGGCAGAGCAGGCCCCCGCGGGACGACCAGCCTGGTCCTCCCCTGGCCCCCTCTGCCAGGGCGCGGTTGCTAACTGTGCGCCCACACCGGGCAGCTATGCCGTCCACGTCTGGGCCAGTTCGCTGCCCCTCCGGGGGGACACCTGTCGTCGCGTGATCCCGCCGGTTCAGTTCCTGGGAGCCTGGCTAGAGCTTCCCCGTCTGTCCCGCTGGATCGCGCGCTCCGTCAGGCTCGGCTTGCGATTCAGTTCGCATGGTCTCCTCCCCGCTTCAGGGGAGTCCGCTCCTCTTTGGTCGGTGGCAATGCCCCCGTCATGAGAGCAGAGATTGCCACCCTGCTGGCGAAGGGTGCAATCGAGACTATCCCTCCAGCCGAGATGAGGTCCGGGTTCTACAGCCCCTACTTCATTGTCCCCAAGAAAACCGGTGGGTTACGGCCAATCCTGGACTTGCGCGTGCTGAACCGCTCCCTTCACAGGCTGCCGTTCAAGATGCTCACCGCCAAACGCGTTCTCGAATGCGTGCGGCCCCAGGATTGGTTTGCAGCGATCGACCTGAAGGACGCCTACTTTCATGTCTCCATTCTTCCTCGACACAGACCGTTCCTACGGTTTGCTTTCGAGGGACAGGCATACCAGTACGCGGTTCTCCCTTTCGGGCTAGCCCTGTCTCCTCGCACCTTCACGAAGGTCGTCGAGGCTGCCCTTGTTCCCCTTCGGGAACACGGGGTTCGCATCCTGAGTTATATCGACGACTGGCTGCTCCTAGCTCACTCTCGAGATCAGGTTTGCGAACACAGGGACCTAGTGCTCCGGCACCTAGCTCGTCTGGGCCTTCGGGTCAACTGGGAGAAGAGCAAACTTTGCCCCGTGCAGAGGATCTCTTCCTCGGTATGGACATCGACTCGGTCGCCATGTCCGCGCAGCTTACGAGCGAGCGCGCGCAGTCACTGCTGACTTGCCTGAGACATCTCAGGAGCAAGAATGCGGTTCCACTGAAACATTTTCAGAGGCTCCTGGGGCATATGGCATCTGCAGCCGCGGTCACGCCGCTCGGATTGCTTCATATGAGACCGCTTCAGCTTTGGCTTCGCGACCGAGTCCCGAGGTGGGCATGGCATCAAGGCACGCTCCGGGTACCAGTTACTCCGACCTGCCGTCAGTTCCTCACCCCGTGGTCGAACCTCAGTTTTCTCAGGGCGGGTGTCCCCCTGGAACGAGCTTCCCGGCATGTTGTGGTCTCCACGGATGCCTCCACCACGGGCTGGGGCGCCATGTGCAATGGACATGCTGCTGCGGGCTCCTGGACAGGACCCCAGCGGCTATGGCATGTCAATTGCCTCGAGTTGTTGGCAGTACGCCTTGCGCTGCACCGCTTCCGGGCGTTGCTCAGGGGTCAACACGTACTAGTCCGCTCAGACAATACCGCTACTGTAGCGTACATCAACCATCAAGGTGGTCTACGCTCCCGCCGTATGTCACAACTCGCCCGCCACCTCCTTCTATGGAGTCAGAAGCATCTGAGGTCGCTTCGAGCCATTTTCATTCCCGGAGCCCTGAACTGTGCAGCCGACGAGCTCTCACGGCTTCAGCCCCTCCCTGGAGAATGGCGACTCCATCCCCAGTCGGTTCAGCTGATTTGGGACCAGTTCGGGGACGCACAGATAGATCTGTTTGCCTCTCACGACTCGACCCATTGCGCCCTGTATTTTTCCCTGACCGAGGGCACGCTCGGCACGGATGCACTGGCGCACAGCTGGCCGCCGGGCCGCAAATATGCGTTTCCCCCAGTGAGCCTTCTTGCGCAGACCTTGCTCAAGGTCAGGGAGGACGAGGAGCAGGTCATTTTGGTCGCGCCGTATTGGCCCGGCCGGACCTGGTTCCCCGAACTTGCACTCCTCGCGACAGCACCTCCCTGGCCCATTCCTCTGAGGAAGGACCTTCTTTCTCAGGGACGGGGCACCCTGTGGCACCCTCCACGTGTGGCTCCTGGACGGCTCGAGGTAGGTTTGAGTACCCTTCCACCAGCGGTGGCGGCTACCATCACTTCCGCTAGAGCGTCGTCCACAAGACACGTCTACGCGTTGAAGTGGAACCTCTTCGTCGTCTGGTGCTCTTCTCACCGAGAAGACCCCCGGAGATGCTCGATCAGCGTTGTGCTTTCCTTCCTTCAGCAGGGGTTGGAGCGAAGGCTGTGTCCCTCCACCCTTAAGGTCTATGTTGCCGCCATTGCCGCACACCATGACCTAGTCGAAGGTAAGTCGGTAGGGAAGCACGACCTGGTCATCAGGTTCCTGAGAGGAGCGAGGAGACTAAATCCTCCTCGCCCTCCTCTCGTTCCCTCTTGGGACCTCTCAGTGGTTCTAACTGCCCTGAAGAGTGCTCCCTTTGAGCCCCTGCAGTCAGTCGAGCTTCAGTTCCTGTCAATGAAGACAGCGCTCCTGGTTGCACTGGCCTCCATCAAGAGGGTAGGGGACC
Organism: Gila orcuttii; assembly: GCA_026230005.1. Taxonomy (NCBI): domain Eukaryota; kingdom Metazoa; phylum Chordata; class Actinopteri; order Cypriniformes; family Leuciscidae; genus Gila; species Gila orcuttii. The sequence continues at coordinate 24,655,669 of JAPDVR010000015.1, forward strand.
TGCACGCATTCGCCGTCGACGAAGCGTGCCTGGAATTCGGACCGGCTTTCCCTCACGTGATCCTGAGACCCCGGCCCGGATATGTGCCCAAGGTTCCTACCACTCCCTTTCGGGACCAGGTGGTGAACCTGCAAGCGCTGCCCCCGGAGGAGGCAGACCCAGCCTTGGCACTGCTCTGTCCAGTACACGCTCTTCGCGCCTATGTAGACAGGACGCGGTGTTTCAGGACCTCAGACCAGCTCTTTGTCTTTTATGGTGGGAAGCTGAAGGGAAAGGCTCTCTCCAAGCAAAGGTTGTCTCACTGGATAGTGGACGCCATTGCCTTGGCTTACCAGCAGCAAGGTCGACCGTGCCCCCTTGGTGTGACGGCCCACTCCACCCGGAGTGTGGCATCCTCTTGGGCTCTAGCGCATGGCGCCTCGCTAACAGACATCTGCAGAGCTGCAGGCTGGGCGACACCTAACACATTCGCCAGATTCTATAATCTCCGAGTGGAGCCAGTGTCCTCTCATGTACTTGCTTCAACTAGCTAGTACCGGACCCGCTCAGGTGTCTTCGCTTGCTCGCCATTCCACTCCTCGGACTGGATACGTGCGATATTCTCCTCAGGTGAGCTTTTCCGAAAGCCCTGAGTTCCTCCAGCACTCCTGACGTCGGCGCCAGTGTCTCTTGCCTGCGCGTCGGCTAGGTGCCTCCCGTGTGCATGGTCCCTCCCCTGAGCGACCCCCACATGTGTATTTCCACTGTAAGCCTCTCTGAGCATGTGTCTTTCCCTTGGCAAGCCACCTTGCCACCCCTGGGGTTGAAATATTCCACCTGCGGCTGGACACCCCAGTGTTCTCCATATGTTTCCTTTGGGTCATATGTGTATTCTCTAAGTCCCCCCCCCCCCCCCCCCCCCTCTGGGTTGGCATTAATTGCATACTTCCCCTAGCTTGGGATATGCTTCCCAGTGTACCTTGGTATTCCTGTGTTAAATGGAGTCCTTCGTCCAGTCTATGACACGGATCTCGATTTACGCAGGGCACTGGAAGACAGCTGAGAAGGTGGCGTGATTAGACTGGTAACCCCATTCGTCGTCATCCGACGTAACTCGGAGTGACAACGAAAGGGAACGTCTCGGTTACGTATGTAACCCTCGTTCCCTGAGTAGGGAACGGAGACGTTACGTCTGCCTGCCACTTTCCGCTGTACCGCGGGGATCGCCTGAGCTCAGTCTTGGCTCCTCAGCGAAGAAACATAAACTGCTGTTGCGGACTTCCTCCTTTTATACCCATGAGGTGGGGCGGAGTTACGTCATGCAAATTCCGCAGACCCATGGCATTTCTTTGCCATAGGCTCGTTTTGTAATACTCTAAGCTGATAGGCTTTCTAAGCGAAACCCCATTCGTCGTCATCCGAAGTAACGTCTCCGTTCCCTACTCAGGGAACGAGGGTTACATACGTAACCGAGACGTTTTCACCGTTGCTGCAGCTCTCAAATCAAATATGGTGCCCATGGCGTAGTTTGAATGTCAGCAACATCAAAAGTCATTGGTGAGTCATTCAGTCAGTTCATCAGACAAAGCTAATATATTTCTTCTGAAGACTTTGAATTTAATGTATGAGTCATATGAAGAATGTTTATGGTGGTTTATAGATTTATATATATATATATATATATATATATATATATATATATATATATATATATATATATATATATAGTGCTTAACATAAGTGAACACCCATGCTAAAGTTGACTAAAGTCAGGTTGCATAAGTCAGGACACCCCTATGTTAAATTCACATGGAGCCAGGCAGATTTTTATTTTAAAAGGCCAGTTATTTCATGGATCCAGTATACTATGCATCCTGATAAAGTTCCCTCGGCCTTTGGAATTAAAATAGCCCCACATCATCACATACCCTTCACCATACCTAGAGATTGGCAGGGGGTACTTTCCATAAGATCATCTCTCAATGCAAATCAAACCAGCTATTAGCCTAACTGAAATAACACCATGCCAATCTCGAGGTATGGTGAAGGGTATGTGATGATGTGGGGCTATTTTAATTCCAAAGCCCAAGGGAACTTTATCAGGATGCATAGTATCCTGGATCCATGAAATAACTGTGGTCACTATGAACTGTAGTTATGGAAAATATCTAAGTGGAGATTCTTAAAAAATTGTCCCCCAAAAAATAAAAATAAATAACAGTATAGATTTGTGAGTAAATAATGACAAAAAAAAGACATTCTTTCTTTCTTTCTTTCTTTCTTTCTTTCTTTCTTTCTTTCTTTCTTTCTTTCTTTCTTTCTTTCTTTCTTTCTTTCTTTTCTTTTCTTTTTTTTTTGACTGAACTATAAGATCTAAAACTTTTAAAATACTATCTGTATCTGTATGTCTTCAATTCAAAATAAATGTAGACACCGTTCTTCCCTTCATGTAGCAATGCTGGCAATGTGTTACTCTAGTTCACAGTCTCCTCTGAGAACACAAACACTTTAAAAATATCCTGATTGACAGCTATCAGGGGCTCAACAGAGCAATCCCCGTGTACCGTTGCTATGCTCTATAGGTATGCAGCATTTAGCAGTTCTAAGTGAGCTGGACTTCATTTTTGGTCACATGTCCCGTGGGGTCCCGATACTAGAGAATAACAGAAATTAACACGCTGAAATCCCATTTGGTGCAGGAAATGAAAAAAGCTACAGTACAGCCTACATTCTCCCAAGTGAACTGCATATACTCTAATACCGCACCCTATCTGCCTTTCAAGTCTCTCTCTCCATCTCGCTATGTCCTTGGCAGTGAGTTCTTGTTAGTGGGGTGGGATTTCAACTTGAGACTATGCTCTTGATTAGCAACATCATTCTTGGCTCTCAAAACTTCATAAGCATTTCATCACAGAGGAGTCTGGGGGACAAAAAGGTTTGTTAAGGGAAACAAATGGCAGTGTGTATTCAAAGTGTGCATTGTGCATTCAGGCAACAGCCCAGGGACGTGCTATGCTAGCCATCATTCAGAATTCAGCATTAGGTTTATGGATCCAACTGGGAGGAGCTGCTAAACAATTAGCATTGTTGCCGTTAGCAAGAGCTGGAGCCATGAGGCACACACCAGTCAGTGATTATGCAGATCACACGAAAAAAAAAACTGACACAATATTGTTAGTCACTTAAAGCTGTCTTAGGCTACTCGTACAAGGACACACAAATGTAGGATTAGAGGCATTTTTGTCTGACAATAAACAGCTTTTATTATCAAGAATTTTACATGTCCAGGTGTAATATCATGAAATATGCTCCGCAGCTTTCCTCAGAATCACAATACTTGTCATATGTCACATGCACACACCAACCCTTGTTGGTTTTGGTTTAGTTAAGCTGAGATTACTACAACTAAATCAAAGAATTAGTCAAACACATTGTACCATGTTAAAAACCATTTCTGGAAAATTTCATTGATTTGACCACAAAATCTCAACAAAATGTCTACAGATTCCCAGGGGCGTCAGACAGGGGGTAATAGTGTAACTGAGTAACAGGGGCCCTCGGTGAAGGTTATATATTGATTGAATATTGATATATATTGTGGTGTTGTGAGGGGCCCACCCCGTTGGTTCTGTGACTGGGGCCCTGCATTTGGTACTACGCCCCTGCAGATTCCTCATGAACCTGGTCATGAAAACATAACTCTGGCGGCAAGGTCTCTTTTTTATTGTTCTGCTGGAGTTTTATTAATAACACTAACAAAAAAGGAGAGTAGCATTGTTTTTGACATGTCACCATAGTAATACATAGGTATTCTTTGAAGGATCATATAAATGTTAATGTGCATAGAAATGTATAATAGAGTACCATATATTTACCATTTAATAGCATTACCACAGTACTTTTGCTATATCAACATCAAAGGCAAATAAAAAAAATAAAATAAAAAATAAAGCTGACAGCAGCCTAATATTCCTGATGTCTGTGCATCATCATCATCATCATCATCTACCATGTTCGAGAGAAAAGAAGATAGTGAAGAGAGCAGTGAGGAGGAAAGTGATGACGACAGCTTGTAGGATAAGTGTGCTGTGTAAAGTGTGAATACCAAGCTCCCTTGAGAACCAGACCAAATAAGTTATGTGCACCCCTGTTTATAATTAATAAAAAAAGACAAAAGCACATAACAAAATCAATACAAAGAAAAAAGAATTAACAAATAAAAGCTAATACATATTAATAAATACTACAATAGTATCGTACTAAAACCACGGTAACCCAACATATCAATGTGGCCATAAAACACATTGAATAGTCATCTTGCCAATGAAGAAGAGGTATTAATGGAGACGCTATGGCGCATATTGAGCTGTCCCAACTGCAAATATGTGAGTTATAAGACCACCAGCACTGATTGATATAAAGCTGGAAAAGTTGTCAAGTCTTTTTACTCTAAACTCTCAGCTGATGAGTCTCACTTCTTCTCATCCCTCTGATGACTCACTCTCTGCCCCATCTTGTACTTATCAAACTGTTTATACTTCATGACTACATCCCTGCATTCCACCAGACACCGGAGCAGAACGCTCCGATGAACCCGGCAGGAGTTTTTCCACTTCTACTCACATTTGGTGGAAGCTATAATATGTAGCAACAGCAAGTTAACCGTATGAGTGTTTTTAAAGGGCTGCTCCTGTGGTGCCAATGGTAAAAATAACAGTAACCCATAAAGTTCCCCAGCAATTTCATTGACATAAATGAAATGTGCAAATCTTGGAATGAGTACTTCCTACTTGAGTAAAACTACTTGAGTAAGAGTAAAAGAGCTTATTTACTCAGTGAGTACTGAGCTGCGGATTCTACCCCCTTACATACTATATACTGTAATTCACATTATTTTTTCCTGTTTGTCAGAAAGAAATTATGAATATATATATTTCATTTTTACAGCCAACTTCCAAAATTAGAGGAAGAACTAAATGCTGATATCGTGATTGAATTGATGCTTGAAGCATGAGCTTCCACAGCAGCCACGATTAAGTCACGAAACAGATCACTCCAATCATGTTGATTCATCCATCATGTTGATAGCCAATCATGTTGACGGATAAAAATAAAAATAAAACAAGCATGTAACGACCACAAATGGAGAGAAAATAGTGGAGTAAAAGTACAGTTGCATCACTTAAAATGCACTCGAGTAAAAGTACAACATTTTTAAACTACTTAAGAAAGTAAAATTTCTGATTAAAACAGCTTAATTACAGTAATGGGAGTATTTGTAATTTGTTACTTCACACCCCTGTAACAGCTGCACGTCTTGGTGAACTGACAAGGCGAGTTTGGGCGTCCAGAATGAATCAGCAGTTTGGAGCTCACCAGAACACACTTCATTTTTGTCCTCCATAGAAAAGAAACTGCTTAAACATCATTCAGTATATGTTGGTTTTATATAAAACACAGACCCGATTTCATCTGAACTACTGTAGGTGTGGGATGAGCAGCAAGCAAGTAAATTGCTCTCTTACCTGTTTTCAGAAGTTGGCAGCGCAGCAACATCAACCCGAGAAAGCAAGAGAGAAAAAACAAACAGAGAAAGAAACAGTTAGGATATAAACTTCCGAAATCCGCAATAAACCATCAGAAACAACCACACAAGTGATTCTACAAAATGGGTGTCACGAAAATATGCACGTTCATGAAAACAAAATCTATGAAACAATAATAATGTTATCATCCCTTCAAAAAGTGAACTTCAAGGACCTTATCTATTGATATGTCAGTAAAATCAACCCTATTACCTTTCTGATTATATTTACACAACCATTCATAAGTTTGGTGTTTTTTGATGATGTTTTAGAAGATGTATTTATTTGAATATATTTTAAAATGAAATGCGTTTCTGTGATGGCAAAGCTGAATTTTAAGCATCATTACTCCAGTCTTCAGTGTCACATGAACCTTCAGAAATCATTCTAACGTGCTGATTTGCTGCTCAAGAAATATTTCTTATTATTATCAATGTTGAAAAATTGTAGGGTTTACCAGGCCACACACACGCACACGCATGCATGCACACACACACACACACACACGCGCACACATGTTGGATTTGCATGTTTCATGGGGACTTTCCATAGCTTTTTATACTGTTCAAACTGTATATTCTATCCATAACCCAGCACACTTACAAAGCATGTTCTTGAATGTCCTTCGGTGAAAAGTGTGTTTTCTTCAAAGACAGCGTACGTTGATTGACTAAGTAAAAGGGAGGTGTGTCTTTGCAGGCGTTTCGCCAGACCAATCAAAATAATTGCAGTCAGTCTTTGATCAGATTAAAAAACTGCTTAAACCAGTTGGTCTTACCTGGTTCAACCTGGTCTCCCTACCAAACTGATTTTAGCTGGTCAGTCAGATGGTTCCTCTGTCAGACCAGTTGAAAAGTTTTAGTATGGTTTCAGGTGTTGTTCAGTAGGGAATTTATATATGAATATTTTTAAAAGCCGGCTGCTTAGTCTATCAGTAAGAACAGTTAGGCCGGAGACAGCACCTTGTTTGTAGCCTATATGATGCGCTCCAGAATTCGCCTATTATTGAAATACTGATTTGAAGAAAATGCCACAGTCTGATGATTTTCCCATTTGGAGGAGCGAATAAAACCTAGATTATTTCCATAATTTACAATATCCAAAAGAATGCTGCATGAAATTAATTTCTGTGCAGATTTCTCATACAGCAGGGAAAAGAGACACATCAACTTTAGTTCCCTTCGATATACATGAAAGCTGCTTCATTTAATCTAGACAAAAAGCTGATTTTATATATGGTGAGTCATACTGTCATGTGGGTGAATACTGTACCATATTCTATAAAGTCAAAAACAGCACCAATGCTGTTAATATAATTATTTAAAGATCTTCTGTAAAAGTGTTTGTTTTAATAACGGACCGTCTCATATCTCAAAGACAAATCTCATATTTGCTGCAGTGCAACAGGAAGGATATACTCATGTTAGAATCATTGACATGTATTTAATTATACTGGGTAATTAAAACATTTAATCTCTTCCAAATAAATGAAACATTAACCAATCAGTGCAGATGCTCAGATTGTAAATGCCTTAAAAGGGACATGAGCCTTCAGGTTTAGCAAGCCATTCTAATTGTCTTTCTCTCTGAATAGGACATTCAGAAGTTCATTAGTCCCGAAGAAACAAGCAATTGCAATCTTAATCTTCTTTTCTGGTGCATGAACACAACACCGCATTTTTTTTTATTTTTTTTTGGCAACATGTTGTTTGTAAGCAGAGTTTCATAGAATCATATCTTTGTCAAACCACATTTGACACATTGTCTCTCACCTCCATTAAAAAAAGATGGCAATATCAACCAGCTATCTTAGAGTGTGAGATAAGCTTTGAGGAATCAATATCCTTGGGGGTAATTGCAGTGACCCCAGATCTAACTATGTTAAATGACAGACGCAATGAAACGTTTAGTTCAAAACTCAGTAGTGAGAGAGAAAGAAAAAAAGAGAGACAACCCTACTTCGGGGTGAGAGTTTGAAGCTTGCTGTAAGCAATCAACAAGGGTATATGCTACACAATATGCAACTTATTCCAGTTTTAGAGGGTGGGAAAAGGTTGAGCTCATAAATATTCATTAGTTATAAATATTAAAAGTACTCTCCAAGAAGATATAGGAGAGTTTACAGACAGTACATCTTCCTAGACCATTTAGTCATGTTAGATGAATAAATATCATTGAGCCACTATCAAGCAAGTGTTTACATTACTTTTTAATATTATTTGTTTTTTAATATTAATTAATGGCTCCTGAAAATTCAGCTTTGCCATCAGTGGTCTAAATTATATGTTAATATATATAAAAATAGAAATCAGTTGTTTTAAATAAGAGCAGCATGGGTGATTATTCATGAGGCTCAAAATTTTAAATTAATTAAGTTGGCTTGTGAGAGCCAACTTACTGAAATCCTATTTCAACTTATTATTAAGTTGGCTTGGAAAAGCCAACTAACTGATATTGTATTTAAACGTATTAGTGGGTGCTTGCCAAAGGCAAAGCCCCACATATTACTATTCTTTTTATTATTCCGCCAAAGGCTACTCCTCCAGCAGCTTTTGTCACAGACCCATGAATGAGGCATCAAATCGTGCGGATTATTCGGGAATGGTGTGCTATGACTTTTATAAGCGATCGGGGGTACGATGTTCTCCCCAGGGACGAAAAAGCGGCCGAAAAATCCCATAGACTTAACATTGCGACAAACTTTGACGATTCATAGCTCCGAGCGAGGATTTCGCCGAAACGTGCAGTTTACCACATTTGAAGAGGCTGACAGGCTCTGTAAGAACATGCCTCACAATGGGGTAAAAGTTGCACCCCTGGGGGGCAGGAGCGGCCCAAATTTTCCCCATTGACTTACTATGGGGAAGGAACGTCCCGTGAAACACACATGCTTTTCCTACTATGGTAAATTGCATTAGCCTGGCTAACGCCAGACCCAATTCTCGTTGAGACTTGGGTCTGGGAACCACATGTACATTTTCTCATATTTGAGGCGTGGTTTACGAATGCCCGGCGCCGTTTATTAGGTGCTAAGAATGTCTATCAAATGCGCCTGTACGTAGCTCATAGCCAATCGTTTCAATTATACCAGGTGACGTCTGTAGAGCGACAGAAATTTGACGAGGAAGAAGACGAAATAAACTTGCGTTCTAAATTACTTAAAACATTTTAAATTAATTAAAATGTTCTGTCAGTACATCTTCCTAGACCAATGTACTTCCTAGACCAAAATGTACTGTCATCACACATGATGGCGCTGAGTATAGCAGCCTCGGTGTTAGGTGCGCTTTGTTTTGTTTTGTTTTTATGTGTTAATTTAGTTTTCGGCTGTGATTCTCGGTGCTCTTTCACTAGAGAAGAGCTCATGAACATCAGGGGAACAACTCCAGCGGACTTAGTTCCCACTTTCCTTGTGTCATCAGCGGAATTATTGGACTTTTTGGTGATGGGCTCTCTCGCTGTTGTTCGCGCTGTGAAGCGCCGCAGGAGAGGAAAAAGAGCCGGGTCGCTCGTGCGTCTTCGCCGGCGAGGACTTCGCACATCGCTACCGGCAATATTTCTCTCCAACGTGCGCTCACTGTGCAACAAACTGGACGAACTTCAGCTTCTGGTGGGGAAAAACAGAGACTTTTATTCATCTTCTGTTCTGAGCTTCACGGAGACGTGGCTGTGTGAACTGATACCGGACTCCGCGCTGCAGCTGGCTGGCTTCCAACTGTACAGAGCGGACCGCGACAAAGAACTCTCCGGCAAAACAAAAGGTGGAGGTGTCTGTTTTTACATTAACAATGACTGGTGTACCGACGTGACAGTGATTCACCAGCACTGTTCTCCTGATCTCAAATTTTTTATCATTAACTGTAAACCATTTTACTCCCCCCGTGAGTTTGCTTCATTCACTCTGGTTGGTGTTTACATTCCGCCCCAGGCCAACGTGCAGGACGCACAGCGCATGCTGGCTGACCAGATACTCATGTGGAACAGACAAACCCAGACTCCCTTGTTATTGTTCTCGGTGACTTTAACAGGGGAAATCTCAGCCAAGAACTCCCCAAATACAGACAGTTTATAAAGTGTCCAACCAGAGAGGGAAACACTTTGGATCACTGCTACACCACAGTCAGCTGTGCCTATCACGCCGTCACACGCGCTCCACTGGGCCACTCTGATCACGTGATGGTCCATCTGATTCCTGCTTACAGGCAAAAATTAAAACTCTGTAAACCTATAGTGAGGACATCAAAGAAATGGACCAGTGAAGCTGTAGAGGATCTTCAGGCGTGTTTGGACTGCACTGACTGGGATGTTTTCAGGACTGCTACCAACAATCTGGACGAGTTTACAGAGGCTGTGACGTCCTACATCAGCTTCTGTGAAGACAGCTGTATACCAACACGCACCAGAGTGAGTTATAACAATGACAAACCCTGGTTTACAGCTAAACTCAGACAGCTAAGGTTGGAAAAGGAGGAGGCATTCAGGAGTGGTGACAGGGCCGGGTGCAGGGCGTTAAAGTACAGGTTTAGCAAGGAGGTGCGAGAAGCTAAACGGCTGTACTCAGAGAGACTAAAGAACCAGTTCTCAGCAAACGACGCCACTTCTGTCTGGAGGGGGTTCAGACAGATCACAAACTATAAACCCAAAGTCCCCCATTCCATAAATGACTCTCGCCTGGCAAATGAGATGAACCAGTTCTACTGTCGCTTTGAGAGTCAATCGGACACCATCCCCCTTGACTCCTCCGCTCAGCTTCAGCCTCAGTCCACCACTCCCCCCCCCCCCCCCCTCCTCAGAGTTGGCCAGCTCCACCCCCTCCCCCCCTCTCTCCATCTCAGAGGGGGAAGTCAACAGGCTATTCAGGAGGCAGAACCCCCGCAAAGCAGCTGGGCCGGACTGTGTATCTCCATCCACCCTGAAGCACTGTGCTGATCAGCTGTCTCCGGTGTTCACAGACATTTTTAACACCTCACTAGAGACATGCCATGTGCCAGCCTACAGTGCCAGTTCGCCTACAGAGCCAACAGGTCTGTAGACGATGCAGTAAACATGGCCCTTCTCTACACCCTCCAGCACCTGGACTACCCTGGAACCTATGCTAGGATCCTGTTTGTGGATTTCAGCTCTGCTTTCAACACCATCATACCGGCCCTGCTGCAGGACAAGCTCTCTCAGCTGACCGTGCCTGACTCCACCTGTAGGTGGATCACTGACTTCCTGACGGACAGGAAGCAGCACGTGAAGCTGGGGAAACACGTCTCTGATTCCAGGACCATCAGCACCGGATCCCCTCAAGGCTGCGTTCTTTCCCCACTTCTCTTCTCCCTGTACACCAACAGCTGCACCTCCAGTCATCAGTCTGTCAAGCTCCTGAAGTTTGCGGACGACACCACCCTCATTGGGCTCATCTCTGGTGGAGATGAGTCTGCCTACAGATGGGAGATCGACCATCTGGTGACCTGGTGCAGCCAGAACAGTCTGGAGCTCAACGCTCTGAAGACAGTGGAGATGGTCGTGGATTTTAGAAAGAGCTCAGCCCCACCCTCCCCCATTATCCTGTGTGACTCCCAAGTCACTGCTGTGGACTCCTTCCGCTTCCTGGGCACCATCATCTCCCGGGACCTCAAGTTGGAGCTGAACATAACCTCCATCACCAAAAAGGCCCAGCAGAGGATGTACTTCCTGCGGCAACTGAAGAAGTTCAGCCTGCCAAAGACAATGATGGTGCACTTCTACAACGCCATCATTGAGTCCATCCTCACCTCCTCCATCACCATCTGGTACGCTGTTGCCACCGCCAGGGACAAGGGCAGGCTGCAGCGTATCATTCGCTCTGCAGAGAAGGTGATTGGCTGCAATCTTCCATCACTTCAGGACCTGTACGCCTCCAGGACTCTGAGGCGAGCAGGAAAGATTGCAGCTGACCCCTCCCACCCCGGACACATACTGTTTCAGTCTCTCCCCTATGGCAGGAGGCTGCGGTCCATCAGGACCAAAACCTCTCGCCACAAAAACAGTTTCTTCCCATCGGCAGCTAGCGTCCTTAACAAGGCCCGGGTCCCCCACTGACACTCCCCCCTTGCAAATTACTCAAATGTCTCTGCACATGTAAAAAACTTTCTTCTCATTTCATGCACAACCTGGCACATTGCACATACTTGTAGTTAATCTTTATTGTTGTATATTTTATTTTGTCAATTTATATTTCATTTCATATTTATATATATTCCTACATTTATTTATGTCAACTGTATGTTTGTCTACATGTAGCACCTTACGACCAAAGCAAATTCCTCGTATGTGTAAAACACTACTTGGCAATAAAGCACCTTCTGATTCTGATTCTGATTCTGAACATTCTCTAAGGCTGCATCAAAAGGTAGCTTCGCGTCTGCTGCCATGTTGAATCCATAGAAATAAACAAACTGCTTCGGTGTGTCGCATAGATGTCGTCATGGTCTTGCTGCTCCCTCCCCGTTCTGTGATTGGTTCCCTAAATGAGGCGAAAATCTGGACCATGGTATCCATACTGCCTTTCAGCGTGAATAAAATTGCGCTGCGGGAAGGCAGCATGGGGAAACCCAGACTAAAATTGCATAGGGATTTTGTATTGAACATAGCTCTAGATCACAGTTTCATAGAGACAAGGGGGCGGGCTCATTTTACTCAGACAACCAATCAGTCTCTCAGGATCATTGTGAAGCTATCAACCCACGCCCTAGCAACCATTTAGAGCACCTTAGCAACAAGTTCCATAGACTTCCATTGAAAGAGATCAAAGGGATATCTCAGGACTGAATTGTCATAGAAACACGAGAGTGATCTCGTTTGACTCGGGGCAACAAACAGCCAATCATGAATCACCTCAACACTTCCTAGCCCCTCCCTAGCAACCATTGTCGAGCACCTTAGCAACCAAAATCCAGGGATATCTTCCATTCTGAATGTCACAGAGGCATGGGAGTTGGTTTATATCATTCATCAAAGCAGCTGCCAAGCTACTCTCTAGCAACCAAACAGAGTACCCTAGCAACCATTTTGCAAGAACTATATCTCTGCATCAGAACATCATATAGAGATGGGGCTTGGCTCTTTTGACTAAATCATGGTAAACTATGGTAAATCATACTAAAATTATGGTAAATCATACTAGAACATGGTAAACATATGGTAATCATGGTAAACTGTGGTAAATCATGGTAAACTATGGTAAATCATGATAGCAACATGCTCATCATGCTAACATGATACTAGCAACATGTTAATCATGTTAGCATCATGCTAGCAACATGTTAATCATGCTAACATCTTGCTAAAAACATGCTAATCATGATAGCAGCTTGCTAAAAACATGCTAATCATGTTAGCATCTAGCTTAAAGCATGCTAATCGTGCTAGCATGATGCTAACAACATGTTAATCATGTTAGCATTTTGCTAAAAAACATGCTAGCATCATGCAAATAACATGTTAATCGTGCTAGCATTATGCTAACAACGTGCTAATCATGCTAGCATTTTGCTAATTTTGTTATCATCTTGCTAAAAACTAGCTAACCGCATCCTAGCAACCGAGTGGCGAGTTTTGCCACTGCAAGCACCCACTCACATTTTCTTCAGGAAATGTACATTCTAGTTCTTCTTCTTCTGAGCCAAATTTTAGACTGTATCTCCACCTAGACCGTTAAAGTGGCACTATGCAGGATTTCAGTTTTTGTCAAACAGGGACCCCTAGAGTCGCTGTAGAGTACTTGCATTTAACTTTACTGTAGTAAATACCACTCACGCAAAGCGTATCTGCACTCACGGCCTCTGCACTTTATAATAATAAAGTAGCATACCGCCAAAATGCCAGATGACATCAATAAAGTTACATGTACGTCACATTATTTCGTAACAATGTCCGTTATGATGTTGTTAGACATGATTATTGCAATTTATCATAATAGTTTTCAAATTGCGCTCATTTACACTATTTACAACGTGTAGGCTTATTTATGTCCTGATAATTATGTGAGATATTGACAACTGTTCTCATGATAATCGCAGGAATCAACTTTAACAGTGAAAGCCTGACCGAGTGGGACTCTTGTCTGGTTCCTCGCACTGTCAGATTCTCGTTACCTTTTTCTAGACTCTTCCGACCACGCTTTCTTCGTTTTTTCCGACATGGGGCGAGACGGCCACCATTCAACCTGAAACAAGTCATATAACCATTCCAATAACTCCGAAGCTGTTCAGTTAAGCTATCTTCTTTCTAATTAATATCTAATTTTTCTTTCTTTCTTTCTTTCGAACTAATCTTTCTTTCTTTCGAACTAATCTTTCTTTCTTTCTTTCTTTTTAACTAATCTTTCTTTCTTTCTAACTAATCTTTCTTTCTTTCATACTAATCTATCTATCTTTCTTTCTTTCGAACTAATCTTTCTTTCATTCTTCCTTTCTAACTAATATTTCTTTCTTTCTAACTAATCTTTCTTTCTTTCTCTTTCTAACTAATCTTTCTTTTTTTAACTAATCTTTTTCTTTCTAAATTTTCTTTCTTTCAAACTAATCTATCTATCCTTCTTTCATTCTAACTAATCTTTCTTTCTTTTTTCTTTCTAACTAATCTTTCTTTCTAACTAACTAATCTTTCTTTCTAACTAATCTTTCTTTCTTTCTCTTTCTTTCTAACTAATCTTTCTTTCTTTCTAACTTTTCTTTCTGTCTTTCTTTCTAACTTTTCTTTCTTTCATAATAATCTATCTATCTTTCTAAATAATCTTTCTTTCTTTCTTTCTAACTAATCTTTCTTTCTTTTTAACTAATCTTTTTTCTTTCTAACTTGTCTTTCTTGCTAATCTTTCTTTCTAACTTTTCTTTCTTTCATACTAATCTATCTATCTATCTTTCTTTCTAACTTTTCTTTCTTTCTTTCGTTCTAATTAATCTATCTTTCCCTTTCGTAGTCACTCCGAGTTACGTCGAGTGACGGAGAATGGGGGTTTCGCCTAGAAAGCCTATCGACTTCGAGTATTACAAAACGAGCCTATGGCAATGAAATGCCATGGGTCTGCGGAATTTGCATAGCGTATCTCCGCCCCACCGCGTGGGTATAAAAGGAGGAACGCCGGCAAAGGCAGATCATGTTTTCGCTTCGGAGCCAAGAGTATCTCTTCACTCCACAGCTATTTCTGACTTCGCTCTACGAGACGAGCCACTCTCCGGTGTTGGTGTGACGGCGATCTGCAGCGAATTCACATTGCCTGCTGGTCTGTGCAGTGATCTGCCAGTGAGTGTGTTTCTCCCTGCTCGCTTCAACATCGCGGAGTTTCTCTCCTTTCACAAAAAGAGCTCGCACGCGGCACGTCTTTTTAAAGACGGCTCGCCCGTGCATTTAAAAAAAAAAAAAAAAAAAACAGAATGGTTGCGGCAGCTTGGTAGGGTCAACACGTGCTAGTCCGTTCAGACAATACCGCAACAGTAGCGTACATCAACCGTCAAGGTGGTCTACGTTCCTGCCATATGTCGCAACTCGCTCGCCACCTCCTCTTATGGAGTCAGAAGCACCTGAGGTCCCTTCGTGCTATCTACATTCCGGGCGTTCGGAACCTTGCAGCCGACGAGCTGTCTCGGCTCCGTCCTTTCCCTGGCGAATGGCGACTCCATCCCCAGTCGATCCAGCTGGTCTGGGATCAGTTCGGGGACGCACAGGTAGACCTGTTTGCCTCCCACGACTCATCCCATTGCGCCCTGTATTATTCCCTGACCGAGGGTACTCTCGGCACGGATGCACTGGCCGCGGGGCCTACGCAAATATGCGTTTCCCCCAGTGAGCCTTCTCGCACGAACTCTGTGCAAGATCAAGGAGGACGAGGAGCAGGTCACTCTGGTTGCGCCGTACTGGCCCACCAGGACCTGGTTCTCCGAACTAGTACTCCTCGCGACAGCACCTCCTTGAGGACCTCCTCTCTCAGAGACGGGGCACCCTTTGGCACCCTCGTCCCGATCTTTGGAGACTCCACGTGTGGCTCCTCGACGGGACGAGGCAGGTTTGAGTACCCTGTCACCTGCGGTGGCGGCTACTATCACTTCCGCTAGAGCTTCGTCCACGAGACATCTCTATGCGTTGAAGTGGAACCTCTTTGTTAACTGGTGCTCTTCTCGCCGAGAAGACCCCTGGAGATGCCTGATCAGTGTCGTGCTTTCCTTCCTGCAAGATGGGCTGGAGCGAAGGCTGTCTCCCTCCACCCTGAAGGTGTATGTGGCCGCTATAGCTGCATTTCACGAAACAGTTGATGGTAAGTCTCTGGGAAAGCACGACCTGATCATCAGGTTCCTGAGAGGGGCGAGGAGACTGAATCCTCCTCGTCCTCCTCTCGTTCCCTCTTGGGACCTCTCAGTGGTGTTGAATGCCCTGCAGAGGGCTCCCTTCGAGCCTCTGCAATCAGTGGAGCTTAAGTTCCTGTCTATGAAGACAGCGCTCCTGGTTGCACTGGCCTCCATTAAGAGGGTAGGGGACCTGCACGCATTCTCCGTTGACGAAGCGTGCCTGGAATTCGGGCCGGCTTACTCTCACGTGATCCTGAGACCCCGGCCTGGATATGTGCCCAAGGTTCCTACCACTCCCTTCCGGGACCACTCCCTTTGTCTGTTATGGTGGGAGACTGAAGGGAAAGGCTCTCTCAAAGCAGAGGTTGTCTCACTGGATAGTGGACGCCATTGCTTTGGCTTACCAACAGCAAGGCCGACCGTGCCCCCTTGGTGTGACAGCCCACTCCACCCGGAGTGTGGCTTCCTCTTGGGCTCTAGCGCATGGCGCCTCGCTGGCAGACATCTGTAGAGCTGCAGGCTGGGCGACACCTAACACATTCGCCAGATTCTATAATCTCCGAGTGGAGCCAGTGTCCTCCCATGTACTCGCTTCAACCAGCTAGTTCAGGACCCGCTCAGGTGTCTTCGCTTGCTCGCCATTCCACTCCACGGACTGGATACGTGCGGTTATTCTCCTCAGGTGAGCCTTCCCTTCTGAAGCCCTGAGTTCCTCCAGCACTGTTGACGCTGGCGCCAGTGTCTATTGCCTGTGCGTCGGCTAGGTGCCTCCGTGTGCATGGTTCCTCCCCTGAGTAACCCCCACATGTGTATGTCCACTGTAAGCCTCTTTGAGCATGTGTCTTTCCCTCGGCAAGCCACCTTGCCACCCCTGGAGTTGAAAGTTGCCACCCCACGGGCTGGTTACTCCAGTGTTCCTCCATATGAAGCCTTCCGGCCATATGTGTATTTCTAAGTCCTCCCTACGGGTAGGCATGCTGCGGCATATCTCCTCTGAGATATGCTCCCCAGTGTACCTTGGTATTCCTGTGTTAAGTAGGACTCCTTCGTCCGTGCCAGTATCACGACAGGGGGATCAGACTTTCGCAGGGCACTGGAAGACAGCTGTGAAGGTGGCGTGATTACACGGGGACCCCCATTCTCCGTCACTCGACGTAACTCGGAGTGACTACGAAAGGGAACGTCTCGGTTACGGATGTAACCCTCGTTCCCTGAGTAGGGAACGGAGACGTTACGTCTCCCTGCCACTTCCGCTGTACCGCTGGGTAGACGCCTGAGTTCAGTCTCGGCTCCTCAGCGAAGACATGATCTGCCTTTGCCGGCGTTCCTCCTTTTATACCCACGCGGTGGGGCGGAAATACGCTATGCAAATTCCGCAGACCCATGGCATTTCATTGCCATAGGCTCGTTTTGTAATACTCGAAGTCGATAGGCTTTCTAGGCGAAACCCCCATTCTCCGTCACTCGACGTAACGTCTCCGTTCCCTACTCAGGGAACGAGGGTTACATCCGTAACCGAGACGTTCTATTTTCTTTCTTTCTTTCTTTCTTTCTTTCTCTCTAACTAATCTTTCTTTCTTTTAAATAATCTTTCTTTCTTTCTAACTAATCTGTATTTATTTATTTCTAACTAATCTTTCTTTCTAACTAATCTTTCTTTCTTTCTCTTTCTTTCTTTCTTTCTCTTTCTTTCTTTCTTTCTTTCTTTCTAACTAATATTTCTTTATTTCTTTCTAACTAATCTTTCTTTATAATCTTTCTTTCTTTCTAACTTTATTTCTTTCTTTCTAACTAATCTTTCTTTCTTTCTAACTAATCTATCTATAATTCTTTCTAATTAATCTATCTATCTTTCTAACTAATCTTTCTTTCTTTCTAACTAATCTTTCTTTCTTTCTAACTAATCTTTCTTTCTTTCTAACTAATCTTTATTTCTTTCTTACTAATAGGCCTATTTCACAAAATGGCGACCAAGACCGGAAGTAGGGTAGCAATACTTCCGTTCGCGCAGCCGCCCGCTACGATCGCCATTCATTCTCAAAATGGACTGTGAACAGCTTGTTTTCTTTTACTGTCTATGGTTTTCTCTCTCAGTCATTCATGTAGGCTATCTGACAAAAGTAAGAATGGCAGATGTTGTCCGTTTTGTTGATAGTTTTCAGGGAGCTGTCAAAAGATCGAAATTGGACAAAGGTAACAAATTCTTGACATTTGCCTACATAAAAAAAGTTCCATTCATTGCATGGCATGATACTTGATGACTAAGCTTACACTTAAATAATTAAATAAAACTGAATAAATAAATAAATTGAAATGATGTCTGATTGAGTGAAATGTAGTGGCTTTTGTTAAAATATCATGTTATTAAGTGTTAGTTTGTCCAGGAGATTGCAGCAATCTTCCACTATTATGGCTCATTTTTCATGTTACCATGTTACCTAATAATGAAATTAAGGCAAATAATAAAAAAAATGGTTAGACTAAAAACATGAATGAAGTGAGGGATATTACATGTTTTAAAAAATCATGATGTTACAAAATCACATTTTACTGTCTGGGGTCCTCTTATGTAAAGAAAATATATTTCCCTATATATGAATGGTGTCACAGCATATTTGAAAATATACAGAATAATATATGGTGTTAATATATTACAATATATTGAATAATACATAAGGAATCTTCATATATTTAAAAATGTGAGAGACAATATACTTACTAATATATAATGCATGTAATTTTATATTCAGTAATACAGGGATTAAAGTTCTCCGTCGCTACGAGAGAGTCTTCGACGGAATTCCGTCAATATCAGGGTTCCCCACTGTCTTTATGTCTTAAATTCACTTTTCATAATTTTAAGGCCGTAATTATGTTCACATTTCTCAAATAGTGTAATAAATGTCTTAATTTTAGTTTGAATGGGTCTTAAATTAAGGACGAGGTGTCTGTTCACCCTGCTTAGGGGGATGTGATCAAAGCCTGGACTGGAGCAAAAGCACGTTCCTCTTTGCACTCTAAGCATTCTATTATCACTCCGCTCCTGATCCACTCCGGGTTTTCCAGTCCCACTCATGGGAAAAACTGCTCCGTGTTCACTCCATTTTAAAAGTTATTCTAATTTTTTTTTACTTTTTATATCATAAACGTCTGAATTTATAATATTATATGTAATGGTTTGGAAAGTATTCTACACGTTTAATAAATGTTCCAGCTGCCTTTGCTTAAGTAAACAGCAGGTATGGCAAAGCGGTAAAAAGAAAAAAGAAAAAAGGTAAAGAAAGTTACAGAAAACAACTTCTACAAACAATTTTAATTTGCCAACAGTTAATAATAATAAATAAAAGTTCATGACGTGCGAATTGGATAACAATCAAGTGCAATATAAACATGTTTTGTGTCAGGGCAGCACTCCATTTCAACATCTGCTTCCTCCACACACGTCTTTTTACCGTCTGTATCTGGCGTGATTTAACTTCTCCCCAGTTGTTCCATGAAACCCCGCAAAACACGGAAAGCCGTGAAGTGATAAATAGGGTTGTTTCTTCTTTGGGTTGAAAAGGTACGCAATAGACTCGGCATTATTTTGTCCTTCGACTGCAACTCCTGCTCCAACCGCTTTCACCGGAAAAAAGTTTACCCTGCTTCCGGTCTTGGCGGCCATTTTTGCGAAATAGGCCTATCTTTCTTTCTAATTAATCTTTCTGTCTTTCTTTCTAACCAATCTTTCTTTCTTTCAAGCCAACTTAAAGTTTGTCTGCAAACTTGTATTATTCTTTTTCTGACCCTAACATTTTTAACTCTAACTCCTCCTAGAGCTTTAACTCTACATACTCCAAACTCAGCTCAGACACTCAGACTGTTCTGACTTAGTGTGCTATATCTTTTCTAACTGATCAGACTTACGGTTTTCCTAAAAATGACGATCAAACTTGGAAAAAATCCCATTGACTTAACATTGCGGAATGTTCAGATTTTCAAACTCCCCAACTGTCAAAAATTCAAATCTAAACTCCTTGAAGCCCTAGACTGCCATTCTATATACATTGAGACTCATTTAAACTAATAAACTCATCTATCTATGACCCCATTTACACCTGGTATTAAAATGCGATCTGTATCCAGATAAGTTATCCGGATAATAAGACCCCATTTACACCTGGTATTAAAATGCGATCTGTATCCAGATAAGTTATCCGGATAATAAGTGTTCTGATCTTACCTTTGCGTTTACACCATGGTGTAACATGGCAGGTGTAGGATCGTTAGAGATGCTATTACTGTACCGCCTGTTTCTACTTTTTCTCTGTCGCGGTAGGGGTCATTTTCAACGTTTCTCTATTAGGAGCAAACAGAAAAGACGACAGGCCCTGTTTTCAGCTGTTGTTTTTGCGGCTACTGTGAATGCTACGACAGTGAACCGTTAACGTTACTTCTGAGGGGTGTGGTTTTCGCGGGCATAGGATGACGTTTGGCAGGTACGAATGACAACACGTCGTACGGATTGCGTTTTGACCTAGTAAAGATCCGAACACAATGCGAGCCAGACTACCTCCAGATGTGGTCAGGCAGATCCGATCACAATCCGATCACAACGTATTTACACCTTGCATTAACATGCGTTTTTTATTATCCGGATAACTTATCTGGATACAGATCGCATTTTAATACCAGGTGTAAATGGGGTCTATGACACTTATCTATCTATCTACACTTATGAACTCTTAAACTCATAATAAATGAATAAACTCTAAACTCTAACTCTTAGACTCATTTAAACTTATAAACTCTAAACTCATAAACTCATACACTTATAAACTCATACACTTATAAACTTGTGAATTCATACACTTATGAACTTTTAAACTCATAAATTAATAAACTCTGATCTCTTACTCATTTAAACTTATAAATTCTAAACTCGTACACTTATAAACTCATGAATTCAAATCTAAACTCCTTTAAGCCCTAGACTCAAACTGCCATTCTATATACTTATGAGCCATTGAGTCTCATTTAAACTAATAAACTCATCTATCTATGACACTTATCTATCTATCTATCTACACTTATGAACTCTTAAACTCATAATAAATTAATAAACTCTAAACTTGAACTCTTAGACTCATTTAAACTTATAAACTCTAAACCTATAAACTCGTACACTTATAAACTGATACACTTATAAACTTATAAACTCATACACTTATAAACTCATGAATTCATACACTTATGAACTCTTAAACTCATTAATAAACTCTGAACTCTTACTCATTTAAACTTATAAACTCTAAACTCGTACACTTATAAACTCGTGAATTCATACACTTATGAACTCATGAATTCATACTTAAAAACTCATAAACTCATGAATTCATACACTTATGAACTTCCATGAATTCATACACTTTTAAATAGTTCACCATAGCAACCACCCAGAACACCCTAGCAACTGCCTAACAAACACCCAGAACACCATAACAACCACCCAAAATTCCTTAGAACACCCTAGCAACACCATAGCAACCACCCAGAACACCCTAGCAACTGCCTAACAACCACCCAGAACACCCTAGCAACCACGCAAAATACCTTAGAACACCCTAGCAACACCATAGTAACCACCCAGAAAACAACCACCCAGAACATCCTAGCAACCACCTAGCAACAACCTAAAATACCTAAGTAACTGCCTAGCAACCACCCAGAACACCAGAGCAACCACCCAGAGCACCCAAGCAACCGCCTAGTAACACTGTAGTGACCACCCAGAATACCTTAGAACACCCTAGCAACACCATAGCAACCACCAGAACACCCTAGCAACTGCCTAACAACTACCCAGGACACCACAGCAACACCATAGCAACCACCCAGAACACCCTAGCAACCACCCAGAACAACCTAGCAACAGCCTAGCAACCATCCAGAACACCCTACAGTAGCAACCACCCAAAATACCTTAGTAACTGCCTAGCAACCACTCAGAACACCATAGCAACCACCTAGCAACACCCTAGCAATCACTCAGAATACCATAGCAACTGCCTAGCAACACCCTAGCGACCACCCAGAATACCCTAGCAACCGACTAGCAACACCCTAGCGTCCACCCAAAATACCCTAGCAACCACCTAGCAACACCATAGGAACCACCCAGAACACCCTAATAACCGCCTAGCAACCACCCAGAACACCATAGCAACCCCATAGCAACCACCCAAAACATCCTAGCAACTGCCTAGCAACACCATAGGGACCACCCAGAATACCCTAGTAACCACCTAGCAACCACCCAGAACACCCTAGCAATCACCTAGCAACCACCCAGAACACCTTAGCAACCACCCAAAACACCTTAGCAACCCACTAGAAACACCCAAGCAACTTTAAATTACTTCAAACTATACTTTAAACTTTAAATTACTTTAAACTTCAAAATAATTGAAACTTTAAACTAATTTAAACTTCAAACAACTTTAAAATTCAAACTAATTTACACTTTAAACTAATTTAAACTTTAAACTAATTTAAACTTAAAACTATAAACTAATTTAAACTTTAAACTAATTTAAACTTCAAACTACTTTAAACTTTAAACTAATTTAAACTTATTTAAACTTTAAACTAATTTAAACTATAAACTAATTTAAACTTCAAACTACTTAAAACTTTTTCAAACTAAACTAATTTAAACTTCAAACTACTTTAAACTTCTTCAAACTTTCTGGTCCAAACTTTCACAAGCCAACTTAAAGTTTGTCTCGACAAACTTTTTAATCTAGTTTAAATTAATTTTCATATTCAAAAATCTTACTTACCCCAAACCCTTAAAAGGTTGTGTATAAAAGCATTACTGTTAATTAAACTGTTAATAGCACATTAATTTGCTATTTCTCAACAAAAATGTAAGCTATATCTCCTGAAACCAATTATTAGTGTAGCATTTTTACTTTTTTCTCAGTTCACAAGCCCAAACCAACTAAGTTTGGGAGAGTTAAAACACGGGTAAGCACAGATGCCCCAGCATAAAGGGACTGTGAGAAAAAGAATGAGAAAAAGAAAAGGAAAGGAAGGAAAAACAATAACAATTACAGATGCATAAGTAGAATCAAACAGTACTTGAGAATACATTTTTCTATCTTGCAAACACATACAGATGGTACTATAGATGGAGGAAAACTGTCAAGAGTTTTCAGATTGTGTGGCTGTACTGTAAGATTGTGAATAATATGATTCTAGTGTGATAAACAGTAGGCCTTCATTCAGACGTTGACATATTGTTTCACATTTGCTCAGTATAAGGCAATCATTGTGAAGTTAATGCATTTGAAAGACAGTGATTAATACAGTGGAGGGTTAACTTAGCATGTGCCACTCAAATAATAAAAAGAGGCTGTGTTGTAATCAATCTTCGAACTGTCACTCAGATAATAGGGGATGGCTGCCAGCCAAACGCCAGTAAAACTGAGGTACGTGTATTTTGTTCCTGGCAAAGCGAAACATTTAATTGACAGGGTAAATGTTGCTCCTAACCATCAAAAAACACAATTGAATAACGCACAAAAGAGGTTATCAAAAACAAGTGCTGGGTTGAATTAATGAACCCTGATGAATGCTAAAATTGATTTAAAATCATTTGTTATGTTTAAAAAAAAAGGAGGAGGAAAAGAAGTCTCTTTGTTACAAGTTTAGCGCAGGTCTTGGGCTTTTAGTCTTTTTTTGTGAAGTGTTAAATTTTAATGTTTACATGGCCCACAGTAGACAGACTGGCATTATTATTTGTTTTTCTTTGTTCCTTTAATTAATTGGTCTAAAAGTCACACCATGAAATCACTGAGCAAACTCAGAACAAAGACATTTGTTGAAATGCAATCACAGCTTCTTTCCTGTTGCTTAATCAGCCTTAAAAGTGAAACATGTCATTTTGATATTAAAATAATTTCTCCTGTCAATTCTTAAAGCAATCAAAACATTGCTCAAATGTCAATCTGCTCAAACAACATTGTGAGTTTGTGGCTGGACTATCTGTTTGTCTGAACAATGGAAGACATGGGGAGTGTCTTGGAAACCTGTTTGGAAACAATCATTACTTTTTGAATAATTCTGCAGATAAACAGAAATTACATGTTTCAGCTTTGATATTATGAATGGAAAGTGTTGCTGAGATCCTAACGCACATCCTCAAATTCTTTCTCTCTCTCTATCAAACATTTGTTCCTGCAAAGCACGGCAAAGTGGTACATGTTTAATTAAGCCAATAGGGCCAGGTTTAGATCACTGTCAAGGTCTTGCCCAGGGAAAATCGCTAATGTTACAACATGAACGAATACTTAACATTGTAAAGTGGCAATACACATCCACAACTAAAACTGTTTCTTCAGAGTAGTGCTCAATTGTAGTGCTTTATTATACCCATTTTTTTTTTTACCATAATAACCTATTTGGAAATCCTGGCGAGTAAAAAAAAGATGCATAGTGTTATAGGTTAAGTACATAATTGCAACCAAATGGAATTGCAAGAATAATAATGCTTACCAAACCCCCAAAACATTCCACCCATCCATGTTTGGTAAACAGGTGGTCACACTCCAATCTCATGCTATTGGTTGAGCCAGAATTTGACTTGTGCTACCAATCAGCATTGTCAGCATGACAGGATGCTAAGCAACTGCAGTTGAGATTAATGGGAATGCTATCTAGAGGTAGTACACTGGATAGACATATTGACATTATCTGCGCCTAAATTCTGATTGAGTTAGCAAGGCAGACGTTTAGGTCTAGATCTAGGTTTAGATCCGGCCATGGTTAATATGAAATTGTAATGCTATTTTACAATATTACTCTTTGTACTCTATTTTTTATCAAATAGGCCTAAACGCAGCCTTGATGAACATAAAATACTTAGTAGTTTCAAAAACATTATAAAATCTTACCAAAAAAAACTTTTAAACAGTAGTGTATGTTTAAACTTCTCTGCGATGTCAGCCTAAAAATGTCTTTCAGTTCTCTCTCAATATAAGTTATTTTGCATTGAAAACAAAAAACACACTTCACTTTAAGTTGTAAATGACTGCTTTTATGACGATCAGTTGAGAAAATGCCACACAAGGAATATCTTATCTAGTGAACGCAAGTAGGCATCCATGTTCTTGTATATAAATCTTCATAATTAGAGCTAAATGAAAATCAGAGCAAAACTCGGCAACACAGCCGGGTTCTAATTCTGCATGCACAAGCAAAGCAAATTGCATCTACACGCATTCATCGCCCTTCTTTCAATCAAAATTACATCTCTCCACGTCTTTAAGGGAGACATCGACTAGAACAAGGTGCGTGAGGGTGGGATGCTATTGGTAATATTTGAGTCAGGGTCTATTTATGCTGTTGTTTTGTTTATCCATTTAATTAAGTAATTATCCCATTTTTGATTATTGGAGAAAGGTAATGAGTTTGAAAGTAATGTGAAGCACTCCATTAGCAAGGCTCCGGAATGTTTCTCCTGTTCTAGCTTATGAGGTTGGCGCACTTTTAGACCCCACAGCTTTCCCTCCATCCCAGTTGCATGCAAGCATCGTCTCCCCATTCGTAACGCTCATTAGGCCAATCCAAACAGCCTTAAGCTGGAACAGAAGCGTTTGGGGTCTAGGCCATTACTCTGTTCGCTGTCAGCCACTCTCAAGGGTTCATTACAGGAAGTACAAATGCCTTTTGTGGCACTAATAAACACCATTGATCTTCGAGGTTTTGGCATAAGGCGCTGACGTACAAAAAAATCACTTAATGGGACTTCTGAGAGAACATTCATATGTGTGTTGGGTCAAAATGAAGCCCACAGCATAATTTCTTCTCTTTAAATTTGAAGTAATTTTGTTTAAATGGAAGAAATGGCTTAGTATTTACACACCATGAGGCTTAAAAGTCTACATTCACACTCAAAATCTGGGATTCAGAATCTAATTTAACTTTTGAAAAGGATTTTTAAAAATGTTATAAATAATATATAATAGCCTATTCTGCACTCTTTCTAGGTCACTAATCAAACAAGCAAATAATATGTGACATTGACCATGTAAACTATAAAAAAAAAAAGGCTTAGATTTCCAGGTTCAATTTTTCTGCTCATACTAAAGCTTGTAATGAGAAAATCGATTAAAATGAAAAAGTCACACATGTTGTGTATATGTTGTGTATTTGTTTAAAAGAAATGCCTGTGTAGGTGGTTATAATGGCACTTGTATTCGCTCCCCTTGTATCTGCTTTTGTTGCAACTGCATTAATACCATGGTACCAGCACCACGCTAAGGCTTTTACTGTATTTAAGCCAAAGATATAGGGCTGTAAGTTGACAAGAGAGCACATCGAAGAAAATTACCCACTCTCTCTCTCTCAGTCTGTTAGTACATTTAGTGGCTGGTATACGCATTGGCAAATCCATTCTTAGTCGACATTCATGACCTGTCTCTTCATAATGTCTTTTCTCACACAGGCCTGTCGTAAAGTCATCAGCAAGCTATAAAGTATGGACACTGAGTAAATAGGGAACTCATGCATGGCGGTGAAGCAACAGAATCCCAGTCCAAGAATAATGAATTCAAATTAGAATGATGAAATGCATTTTAATGATATTGACAGAAGCATTAAATTCAGGGCTGAACTTTTACATAGCTAAGTTATAATATAGCCACAACTAATCATAAAGGTAACGCTGAAAAGTGGCATGGAGAATAATGCTTATAGGTAATCCACTGCTAGCTGTGCATTAAGTGATTTTAATGCACGGCGTGGAGACAAAGAACCACCCGACGAGAATGCAGCCAAGCTAGCCGTGGACTTTACCGCTTATACAAGGGTCATTTGCCAGCATTGACAACTTAAAGCTGTAATTGATGTAATTGATGTTTGCAGTGCAATATTTGACCGGAAGGGTAAAAATTATGGTTATTTTTATCAGTTACGGTTACATCGTTGGATCTAACATTCTGTCCACTTTAAATCAGACATAGAGATAAAGTAGTGTGTAATATGACATTTATTTAAATTAATGAATTGATATTCATCAGAGAGAGAGAGAGAGAGAGAGAGAGAGAGAGAGAGAGAGAGATCAGTGTCTGTCTTTTTAGCATCTCTCTCTATTAACAATGAAGCTGTGAGTTTAAATACTTCAAGAATCAAGTATTCAGACAGACCATGGTATAAATCTGCATTATGCATTGAACATGTTATGTCACTCATAAATATGCCATTTGATGCATGAAAAGACATTTAAATGTTGTGTAAAGTTCGCAAGTGTGAAACTACAAGCTTATTCTTAATTAACAGCAAAATTAAGCACATTAAAGTCTAATTAACATAAAAAAATAATATTTTATGGCCAGATTTACTAAACAGGGCAAATTAGCATGAGAGCGCAATTCCAAAAAAGCGCAGACGGGAGTGGAAAGTTCTGTGTGATCTACTGACGACGCACAAATGAAAGAACACAGACGCAGCCGGATCATTTCCATAATGACCAGCGCAATCTACCGAGAGCAGCGCAAACTAGCATTTAAGACATGCTTTTTTTTGGCCGTTAAATAATGGCGCAAATACCAGTAAATCGACAAGCACAAACCTTAGTAAATCACCTTGCGTGATTCATTTAAATACTCTCCTCCCATAAATTTTGCGTCTGAAAGGGAAACTTCTACAAATGCATATGCAATAAGGTCAGCCGCAAAAAATCTTTTCCCCACGTCTTTTCAGCGCAAATTTTTCACTGCATGTCATTAGTAAATCCTGACAGTAGTTTTTTAATGCCAAGAGAGGGTTTGCGCTGGCGCAAGCTGTTAGTAAATCTGGCAATTTGTTGTTAAAAGGAAGTTAAAAAAAAAAAAAAAAACTGCCATCCGTTAAGAATAATAAATAAATGAATACGTCTACTGCATTTTTTTAACTTGTTTTTCAATTATTGTTCCATTATTTTAGAACTAAAAAACTTTTTCATCTTAAGATGAATGGTTGACAGGGTTAGCGGTAGAGCACTTTCCCGCAGGTGCCTCTTTACCATGCAGTCCTTACAATAGCAGATACATAGGGAAAACATAGTCTCTGTTATCACGCCATCTTCCCACAGGGACTCCTGTACAACCTTAATAGCTAAGAAAACTATTGTTTTCAGCCACAATAAAAGCCACATAAAACAATTTTCAAGGCTGAATGCGTTTGTCATTTTCAAGACAACATTATCTGATCAAGAATATGCGGCCTCACTCCAATAAAAACCCAAAGGGAATAAAAAACGAACCTGGAGATAAAGGAAATTGTTTTGAGCTTTGGTTTTGCTTCGGGCCTTCAGCTAACCGATTTGGTGTGGTGAAGAGTTCTGGCAGTGCCAGGTCTCTTTGAAATGACCTGTGCTAAACGCATGCTTGATGTGGATGTGGATGCTTCCGGCAAATCATCAGATAGGAACGGCCAAAACAGACTAAGACTTAGAGTCCAAACATAGGCTGGGGGTGGGGTGGGGGTACAGACTCTCATTTGGTCTCGTTTCAGTGGTGATATTATCCATGTGTCAAAGCAGATCTGTGGGTATTAGGAGAGCTGAGATGTGATGAGGGATAGATAATCCTTTCACTGGTAAGGGAGAACTCTGGCCCAGATTTCACACAATAGCTTCCCCCCACTGGAATCATTTTGAGCAGAGAACAAATTCCATCATGCTGGGGAGAAACTATGTTATTGTAGTGTCACATCGATTTATTCCCAATACGAAACACCCATTAAACACATTTGATGTCTTAAGACTCCAAAAGGTACCATTATATTCACTCGAGAAGCTTTTAATCAGTCACACCCTGTTTATAAACCACTGTAGGCTGTGAGGGTGTATGGCTTTTAAGAGAAAATTACACACAATGTGCTGTTATTACGTACTGGGAGCAAAAGTTACATAATTATTTTAACTGTGTTTAGCACCTGTTACAATGATGCCTTAAGGGAAAAATATAAAACTTCATGGGCCACACACATATTCTATGGTCAGCACTGGATATTGAACCTTAGAAGTTAATTTCACCATGAAAATGTGTAGCCGGAGGCGGAAACTGTGAAAAGTTCTGTTTGAAGTCTTTTTTCACTGAAAATAAAACAAACCAGATAAGTCAGTGTTTTCTGACCATACATTCCACCAACATTCCCCCAGCATTCCATCTTCTGCTGAACAGATACACTATGCAGCAAAATCACATTTGACATCTCAGTCCAAATGATTTTCACAGTCCAAAAATTCTATTTATGTACATCGCTATGGCCCCATGTTTTAATATTCATGAGGGGCTGTCTTCTCAGAAGGCAGGCACTCATGCCTTGACTTATTTTTCAAAATGTTGAAGTATATGACCAAATAAGCAGTATGTATACCAGTCAAAAGTTTTGGGTCAGTAAGATTTTTAATGTTTTTAAAAGAAGTCTATTCTGCACACCAAGGCTGCATTTACTTGATTTTAAAAAAATGAAAATACAGTAATATGGTGAAATATTATTACAATTTAAAACCGTTGTTTTCTAAGTGAATATATAGCCAAATGTAATTTATTCCTGTGATCAAAGCTGAATTTTCAGCATCATTACTCCAGTCTTCAGTGTCACATGATCGATCCTTCAGAAATCATTCTAATATGATGATTTGATGCTCAAGAAACATTTCTCATTATTATCAATGTTGAAAACAGTTATTTACATTTTTATTTCAGGATTCTTTGATGAATAGAAAGTTTTTAAAAAACAGCATTTATCAGTAAGAATTTTTATAAATTTTTGGGGGGAAATAAATAAAAGAAATCAATACTTTTATTCATCAAGGATGAATTAAATTGATCAAAAGTTACAGTAAATACATTTATAATGTTACAAAATATTCTATTTCAAATAAATGCTGTTCTTTTGAACTTTCTATTAATCAAAGAATCCTCAAAAAATGAACACAACTGTTTTCAACATTGATAAAAAAAATGAATGTTTTTTGAGCATCAAATCCGCATATTAGAATGATTTCTGAAGGATCATGTGACACTGAAGACTGGAGTAATGATGCTGAAAATTCAGCTTTGCTCACAGGAATAAATTACATTTTAAAATATATTAAAATAGAAAACAAAATTTTTTACCAAATAAAAGCAGCCTTGGTGACCAAAAGAGACTTCTTTTAAAAATATTAAAAATCTTACAGATCCAAAACTTTTAACTGGTAGTATTTATATATACACATATTTATATATATATGTTACATTTTAAAAAGTTTGTAAAGATATTTCCCAATGTTACTGTTTTTACTGTATTTTACTGTTCTTGATTAAAACAAATGCAGCATTGGTGAGCAGAAGAGACTTCTTTACCAACCCCAAAGTTTAAAAAAAAACTTTTGCATACATACACATCCAAAAATTCTATAGGTTCACCAGTTTATAGACTTCAAAATCAAAAACTGAGATCAGCAGAATAACAGGGTGTGCTATATTTGTCGCCTAACTAAGAAAAAACTGTAAAAAATATGACATTCAAAAAGAATAACTTGTGTATGGAGCCTCTGGGAGCAGAAAGTACAGCATATTTCTGGGAGACATAATAAAAACTATTCTAAGGGTTATCATTGTTTTGTAGCTGAACAATATTTACAGGAAAAATGATGAGAGAGAATATCTTTCGTGTTTTTCTTTGTTGGAAGTTCACAATGCACATCCAGAGCACAGCGTACATAAAAAAACCCACCAGGAAAGCAGAAAGCAGTGTGCTTCTGAGTAAACAAATATACTATATTTACACATTTACAAAACAGTTTCCACCCACCATACACAAAACAAACACATAAACACCCAAAATGCATAAGAAAAGTCTTATTTTACTCTTTATTTCCTTTTCATCATCAATGCAATTTCCTCAACAGACCCACGATTGTTTGCTTTCACCTTTCCAGCTGACAGAAATTTCAAAAGCAGCCGTGTCAGTGGTTGTCTATCTAAGTAATATCACACAAGCAAGACTGCTATTGTTCCGAAAAATCACTCTTGGAACAATGCTTGACCAATCAGATTAGGTCAACTGAACTCTATAAGCATATGTATATGTATGTATATGTATATGTATATGTACAGTTCAAGAAAATCAAGACTAGCACTTCATCGTATATTGATTGAAAGCTGATAGTCAAAATGTAACACTAAAATAAAGTAATTTGACACTTCATACGAGTGACTGTATATCTAAAGGTTACTCCACCAAGGTGTTACGCTACTGCCCAGAGATAATAGCTGTTTGTTGTTGTTGTTTTCAAAAATATGTATAGGACCTACATTATGTAAAATGTAATGTTAATGTCTGTTACAGAGATTCTCAACACAATTAAACACATGCAGTGCATTACAGAAGTCCAAACTTTCCCATTGCCTTAAAGCTTTTAAAGCTAAATAAATCAATAACTCCATTGCTGTTTGTAATAAAAATTAATACAAAATAAAACAAAAATGCAAAATGTCTGTGCTTTAGTCATTAGGTAAATGTCATCTAAAAGTGCTATTTTCTCACATCTAGATGTATTTGTCAAATTGTGTGTCAGTGTTACGTCAGACAAAATGTATCGACCATTCACAAAATCAATACTCGTAGACATGCCTCTACAAAGACATGTCAAGATCCTAACAACAGGTAGTCCTTGCCTTAAACAAAAGACACTCTATTTCTTTCTTGACTGGCCCTAATCATAAAATATGGCAGTGTGAAAAAATTGAGGTCTTGAGTAAGAAACAAGGTCTTATGTAAACAGTGCCAGATGAGGATGCTTACCGGCTCTGTACTGATATGTTTGTTCTGATGAATGTTTCCCAAACTCAAATCTCTAAGTGCCCTTGCAATTTAAAAAGGTTAAAAAAGGCACAAAAAGAAAAAAAACACGTCTGCTTTAGCCAAGTTTGGGATTCTCATCCCCATGGTAACACCACATCTGCAGGCAAGGAAGCTTTCCATTGAGACAGCTCATCAGTAATGTTATTCAGACAGTATTAAACCATCAGTAGTGGTTTCAGTCCTTCTGACCAGGCGAGTCTCAATCAGTGTGTGTTTGGTGATAAATAAATCATGTTTTCCTCATAAACAGACCATGCTGAGGTATAGCGGTGTACAAACATTGAGATGAGACACGGCCAGGGGCATCAACGCTGGTATAATCTGGCCGACCAATACAAACTGTATATTTCTACACCTTTACAATCAAGTGGAAGAAATTGTCTTTCATTGCTAGTGCATTTCTTCTATATCTGCTTTGTGATGGCTGCCTTCATGCCACCTGATGACATAATCTAGCATTTTTGTTGTGACACATATGCAAGCTGTCTTTGTGTTGTTTTCTATGCATGAAGTGTCTACAAGGCAATTGGCCCCATGACAGAAGAAAGACTGGGAAGAAATGTTGAGCGTACAGTTTTAAAACGAATGAGTAATGCTGCATGTGGACGTATGTTGCTTCGCGCTTTAGTAATGTGGTTGCTGCCAGGACATAGAGACACTTTGTTTTGCTCATTTTGCAATAATGACACATAACATCTGAATGTGAGGTTTAAATTAATTTGATATATATTTCATGGATTCGCACATGCCTGTTCTACACTACAAGTTAAAGTCATCATGAAACAGAAGTTGTAACAATCTTTTGTGATGTATATGTGAGTAAAATGGCTTTGCAAACAAGAAAAAATGTAAGGAGGTATTTGATTTTGACCATTTGGAATAGATTGGATTGCTTGATTGCTGTGGTTCGCTATTGCTGTGATCTCATGACAGGTTGTCCCGCACTTGTGCAAGTATACACGTCATCAGAGAAGAGAAGAGAAGAAAAGAGATGAGAAGAGAAGTTGTTGAAAGAGGAGGGGAAGTTATTTTGATTAAAGATTATGAAATTGCCAATTTGTCACCACCTACATATCTATGTATCGATCTAAACAAATCGTTACATAAAACATAATATGTTGTTCTGCTTATGAATATCTAGTGAACTTGTTTCAAACTAAACTTTCTCAAACATTAGATGGGTCCCCAGGCAAATCCAGTGATTATTTCTTCTAAAAAGTGCTCATTGTATCAACCCAGTACTCTGTAAACAAACTTTGTAACCAGGCGGATTGAAAAAAAAAAGCACCTAAAAGCCAGCCAATCAGATTAGAGCTTGGCAGTTCAAGCGAGTGCTTTCTAGTTTTTGTGAAATATGCATTAGGCAGTCAGTGAACAGACTGCGGGAGTGCTGTCTTAGGCTGAAACTAGGATTTACATAGGCCGATTGGGCCTTTAGAACGAGTCATAATCGAATATATCCCTAAGAGACACAGAGCCAAAATAGATCAGATTAAGCTGGAGTGAATGATTCTATCTTTGGCTCACAGCAATATGTGAGGTCAGTCTGCTTGGCCAGAGTGTGAGAGTCGCAATGATGTACAGAGGTAGTGGGAGAACTTCGTTGGCTCACAAATTACTCTGACAAATACTCTGGAGAGAGCCAGCAGACTCTTGCCCATCACTAGTCCAAACAAAGTTGCACAGAGAGCACGCATCCTTCAGTCTAGCGGATTTCTGTGGGGAGGAACTGATGGAACGATAGCAGAAAGAGGGGAATAAAGAAAATATCCTTTCAAAAAGCTCAAAGCTTTAGAGCATTGTGATGTCCCTTGGCACAAATGGTTTACACAGCTTTCAGTTAGGGGATTACCTATCACCTCATGCTTATCAGTACCTTCTTTGCAGTAAAGTTAATCCTTCAAGATCTATATGCTCAACCCATAACCAGCAATTACAGTCGGTTGAGATAAACTTCAGAGGTGTTTTCAACAGCATATAAAGTAGAGAGTTAAATACGTCCGAAATGGCTTGAAGGCATTATACTGTAACAGAAGGGGGTGGCGGGTGGGATGGGGAGTGTTAGCCTTTATATCTTGAGAAAAAAGCTGCATAGCAATGGCTTTGTGTTTTTAAACAGAAGAGAGAGCTCAGTAAGCAGACAGGTCCCCATTGCAGCAAGATTTCAGCAGACTCCTCTGGCTGTTTTATTTATCGGATTTTATTTCTTGTCTGGCTGTTCCTGCCACTATTTGTTTTCCACGTCAAATTCGGCTAAGATATTCATAAAGACGCCCTGTGCTAACGCACAAAAAGCACACACTGACTTATGGGCAATACATCACACGTAATGTAATTTTCTTTCAGTAATCCATAGCTATGTGCCTTCAAAATCATATTTCTAAACAACCGCATCAGATTCCCGGCCGATGACCTCACTTCCTGGCAGGCAGCGAACCTCGAGCCCATCAGGTCGCATTACAGAAGAAGAAGTCCTTTGATCTCTGGCAAAAATTTAATTCTGGCTTGGGCACTAAGTGAGACAAAGGAGGAAATCAAGGCAGAAGAGTCATTTTCGAGCTTTCTTTTTAATTAGAGACTGACATTGCTGTTTATTAGCTACACAGTACATTACACCCATGGCAATGCATTGCTCTCCCCGGTGCATGTTGCAGGATGTTTAGCGTGCCGTCTTGAACGATGCTATTCCATTAAGAGCATATATCCGCAGAGTAATGTCTTAAGAGGCCGTGCTCCATTTTTCATTTATGCATCCTCAGGCCAACCTTCTCCCAGGCCATCTCTGGCGAGCAAGACAATAAAGAAGGTCGTGCAAGGCAATCGCTGGTCTGCTGTTTAACAGGATGAATGCTACAAAATAATCCATTATTCATGGGGTAAGACTGATATGAATATTGCATAAGTGGGGCTTGAGAAAAATAAAGTGAGAGACATGACGGTCAGTCTTAAACATGAATAGTGAATCAAGGATGCATGCCTCGAAGACTGAGAGTGACGGTGCCTGGGGGACGGTGAAAAAATGTTGAAGAAAATGAAAACCCTGGACTTAATTATGTAAATAAATTTAGCACGTAGAATGTGGTTCTCAAGTAAATTATACATATAATCATTCGCAAGTTTGGAAAGATTTTATTTTTAATGTTTTTTAAATAAGTCTCTTATGGTCATCAATGCTGCATTTATTTGATCAAAAATACAGTAAAAACAGTAATATTGTGAAATATTATTACAATTTAAATATTGTGAAATATTTTACAATTTAAAATAACGGTTTTCTATTTTAATATATTTTAAAATGTAATGCATTCCAGTAATGACAATGGCATTTTTCATTATTTTCATTACTCCAGTTTTTAGTGTAACATAACGTCTAGAAATCATTCTAATATACTGATTTGCTGCTCAACAATATATATATATTTTATTATTTAAAATATGTTGAAAACAGTTGTGATGCTAAATATTTTGTGGAAACTGATACATTTTTGTAACAGAAATGTTTAGTAACAATGTAAATGTTCTATTGGTAACTTTTCGATTTAATGCACCCTTGCTGAATAAAAGTATTGGTTTCTTACTGACCCCAAACTTTTCAACAGTAGTGTACAATATACAGTATATACCACAGCCTCACACAAATATACACCCCACATCTATTACTAGGTCTGCAAACAAAGACGAACTATCATCCCCCACCATTGTATATAGAAAACAACTTTGAGAAATGTCACAAGCAATACGCTGCCTCTGAGCCGATGTGATTAGTTTTCTACCGCTCTCCTTTCTCACCTGAGAGAGTAACATCTAGTCTCTTTTGTAAGAGTGAATACTGAAATGGGTAATCACATGAGCTAGTAAACAAATACATGAGCACTCTTTATGCCTAAATATCCAGCATAATGTTTTTTTTTATAAAAATACAGCTTTTAAAAAGAAAAAGGTAGAGTGGGACACATAGACTGAGAGATGAAAAACAGGCATTAACAGACACGGAACAAATATGCTCCTTTAATGAAGGCACGATGGGGAGATTTTCTGCCCGAACAGATTTCTGATTTACATTCACATCTCACTCGTTTATGACCAAAATAGGCTCAAAGTTTAAAGTTTAAGCTGTAGATGCTGTCTAGCAGCCAACAGTAATTAGCAAAGCTGTTAGGAGGTGAACCGTGCTATTTTATAAACTGTTCTAATGAAATAAGAGATAGTTTCCCACTGAGAGTCTGAATGATACAAGGACCAGATTTAGAACAGGTGAGATTATCTGCAAGTATCTTTTAGAGTTACATGAAATGCTGCAATAGGTGGTGCTTGTGACGCATATGGCTCGTTTCCACTGAGCGGTACGGTACGGTACAGTTCAGTACGGTACGCAATTATTTGCGTTTCCACTGTCAAAAGTTGTGAATGGTACCAAAAAGCCGAACCGTACCGTATGGTACTAAATTGTATGGTACTAAAGGGTGGAGCTAGACTCACTGCAGAACGCTGATTGGTTGACAGAGTATCGTCACTTGCGCGTGCTGCAAGGGGAATGACAACATAAGAAGCGCCATTTTTTAATATACAGTTGGAATATAATACTACGGGTATTCTTTCACGAAATGTAGTTTTAAGAGTTTTTGAGGCGAGAATGTAGTTGTTTAAAGCTCAAATCTGCGGTTTATTTATAATGATTTATGGTAATTTGATCCATTCCAGGCGATCACCGGGCGCTCGGCGCTCATGTTCCCCGCCTGGAACAGCCTTTCCTCAGCTAGTCGTTTTTGACGTTTGCCGCTGACTCTGTAGTGGTAATTCGTCTTGTGTATATCTAACGGGTGATCTTTGGTCTCGTGAATCGATAATTCGTTCCCTGGCCAATCGTTTTGGCTGAGGGGTAAGTGAAGTTTCATATATTTAGGCAATAACTTTTCCATTGTAACGTTAACGTTAGACTAGCGCTGAATTTGTATATTTGACTGAATTGTTTGCTTTATTTCTTATTGTATAGCTTCTTGTAACGTTACCTTTTACTTATACTTTTATAACGTTATTATTGATAAAACTGAAATTTAACAAAAAGAGATAGGGTTGAGTTTTGTCATTTTTTATTACAAGATTATCACTGTAATGTTGTTTATTGCAACATTTGTACAAATGCACATATTGCCTGAAATATGTTTAATATTTTTTTAAATTTAAACGAAAAGATGCAGGGTTGTGTTTTATATTTCGTTTTGTTATAAATAGGCTAACGTTAAACATGCAGTGAATAATATAATCAGGTCTATACATTGCCTGAACCACATTTGTGTGCCTATAATGTTTAAAATTGATTTAAATGAAAACGAAAAGAGGCAGAGTGGTGTTTTATAACATATTTCGTTTTATTGTTGCCTAAAATGTACATGCAGAGCGAGCTGAGTGACGCTTTCAAGAATGCGCTGTTCCATTTGGAGAATTATCGGACTCTGAGTCCTTCTGCTGAGAACTTTACATACTTGGTATTGAGAAATGCCTAATGTCGGCGCTTGTCTTCTTGTGACAAACATGCCGAGAAGCAAGGACAAGATCTGCTGTATGCCATCCATTGGTGTTTACTTTGTCGCTTTCTCTTCGCGCGAAAATGACGTTGATCGCTTCTTTCCGGCAAACACCACGCCTATCAAGTAGGGTACTGTTGGCGGTGGAAACGCTAGCTGGATCATGGTTTACTGACCCGATCCGGACCGAACCGTACTGTACTGTACCGTACTGCTCAGTGGAAACGAGCCAATAGAGAGCTGTTGTGCTAATTAAGGTTTGAGTATGATGTAAAAAAATAAATAATAATATTAAATTTTTATTATATAATAATAATAATAATAATAATATAAAAAGAAAGAATAGAAACAGAGAAATACATTTAAGATTTTTCTTTTTATATTTCTTATAATGTTCTTAAATGTATGCATGTATGTATATCTAAGTATGTACGTATGTACGGATGGATGGATGGATGAATTTTGTTCCTTGGTAATTCTCGCAGTATAACACATGGCAGGATATTCCAAAAATCAATTATACTGAAAATGCCATCATAATAATTGCTAAAAAAAAAAAAAAAAAATTGGAATGATCACGATTCTGACAATACGATTTTATAGCATTTAAGGAGACAGACAGGAACCTGATGACTCAAAGCTTGAAGAAAATCCATCATGGTTTAAATTTCTTTGAAATCCATGCTATTGACAAATTTAGCAGCCCATAACTGAAGCTCATGGATAAGTAGTGGCAAGCAAATTGCATGATCAATAGCTACAGCAAGAATCAGAGCCAAATCTTTCAGTTGCAAACCATGCCCAATGGTCTTTATGAACAAACCATGAACTTAATGTGATATGAGACAGTTTCCTCTACACACGAGGGGCGTTGCGCTGTTCCTCCAGGTGGCATGTGTAAATGTGCTGTATGTTGGCATGTAAATGTGCATTTACTACCAGCTGCGGCCCTATCGATTTTACTGTCACAGTTATATCTTGTGACTAACCGGCTAGGCAGAAGCCTCTGTGGTGAATAACAAGAAAATGCTGAATAATGAAGCAGACAGTGAAGGAGTTTGAGGCTTAGGTCTGAAACACAATGTTGCCTGAGGTTACAAGGGTAAATACTATCTAGGCTGTTAGTATGGCTGACGAGACGAGACCATGACGGATGAGTCTCCTGAAAAAATAAGGCCAGAAAACCTCATTGCCTCACATATGGACATATAGACAGGCAGCTGCAGGATTCTCAACCATGGTGCACAAACAACAACAACAAAACAGCTATTTGTTTACAGTACATTTGGCCACCTTAATTAAAACCTTGTCCAATTTTGATCCAAACAAAAAGGTATAAAGTATGGAAGTTAGACATAAGTTCTCAATTTCACTGAAGAGTTTTATTATTACCTCATCAGCTCTTTAAATCAATGACAGTTTCTTGAATCTTGCAGACTGAACCCATACTGGCCCGGAACTGGTGCTGTACAACAGCAGCTATATATAAAGTTTTGATTTATTGTTACATTGCTGCTTTTAAATTGTTTTTCTATATCAACATGCACTAGACTGTCATCTGTGGCCATTGCACCATGTTTTCAGCCTCATGTTATTTTAAAACGACGTGTCAAAGAAGTTCAACTTTTAAAAAATGCCTTTCAAGTCTACTGCACTGCATCTCCTGTTTTTTAAAAGCAAAACAGCGTTCTGTGTGAACTGTGTTCACTCAGCTCACTACACTTCATTCTGTTTGAACACCTGACCTATAAACGCTAAATCTACCACAGCCAGCGCAGCGCACACTACTATTACGGACAGATGACTAGTAGACAGACTGCACTGTTAAATAAATTGCAGGAAAAACAACCATTGCAAGGGAAAAGTCACCCACAGTTTTCAAAAAATAATCGACATACAGTACATGATTATGGATATTCATGATTTAGAAATGATGTTATATAATACGTATTAATATGCTGATAAAGTCAGGGTACGCAGTGTGTGTACTTTGCATACAGGCAGGAGTGCCACTACATACAAACACACAGGGTCTGCGTGAACACATCGCTCACTCTTCTATTGACTGTTTATGTGGTTGCAGGGTACATTATTGATTAGTCTTAACCAGATTTAAATGAACAATTATTACACTGAGCTCCAGACAACAAGTAAATGTCACGGTCTAAAGCATGCAGTTCCGTATTAATGACAGCATTTATTTATGGCACTACCTAGAGGCCATACCGTAAACACTTTCCTTTCCTTCCCTGCTAGGTACCGTCTTACTCAACCAAGGTTTTCTGTAACACCCCATACCGGTGAGCCAATCTCTGTGTGAGATCATCATGCTGAGAGTGACTTAATTACCTATTAATTTTCCATGTACACAATTATTAATTTATATGTTAAACGAACCCCTGGTAGCCAACAATAAACAGCTAAGTATATGAGGGAGAGGGGGAGGGGGGAGGGGGGGGGACACTGTCAGCTGTTTTGAAACCTAAAAATAAGGCTTTTTTTGTTGTTGCAACCCACAGGACATTTCTATTACAGTATCACAGAGAGCTCCAATTTCCAATCAGGTCTCAGCAGACCAAATTGGGGAGATTGAGTGTGATTGGGCCTTGTTTTTCCTGTTTCACTACATTACAGCAGAGCACACATAACCTGACATATGAGCCTCTATGGGGAACCAAGCTGGAATCGGCTGAGAAGAACTGCTATGATACAGTGTGGAATAGAAACAGATAGTAAAAGATATGTAGATCAAGTGGTTTGTATGGGGAGATACTAAGTCACATGTGTGGGGAGAACAACTTGTTACACAGCGCTCTGGAATTCTTGATTCTGATTGGTCAATCCCAGCATTCACTGGTTGAGGTAAGTACAGTCAGGCAGTCATAATTACAAAACAAACACTGACAGAGTGATCAGAACCCTGATGCAAAGTGTATATCAGATACAAATATTTAAGTATTTTTAGAGCGAAGGGAAAGCGACTCAATGTCATTCGCAGTGTTTCATGAGAGTGGATGGGCACTGTGTTCTTTTAACGCATTTTGCTAGTTTAGTTATTTTTTTTCCATGCAGGAATTCCACTGTTAAACATGATTATTTAAAAAAAAAAGAGTAAAAAAAAAAGAAAAAAAAAGCATGTACTATCAAATAACAACCTCGTAGCTCACAGCAGGTCTGACTTTAAAAGTCTATAGTTCCAAATCAATTCCCCTAAAAAATGTATGGGATTTTAACTCCCAGAACCCGACTGCTGCACTCTATTACTAAACCACTAAACGGCACGATTGACCAAGAAACCTGTTTACCCCTTCAGTCACTTAAGTTAGTTAATGTCCAGCTGAAAGTACTTTATCTCTTACTATATCTACTACTATCTTTTATTATATAAAAATACAATATAAAGAAAAAGTCAAAAACTATAAAACGCAATCATATGAATATAAATGTATACTAAAATGAAATTCAATATCAAATTACCATTGCATCTAATACATCTCTT
The DNA here is from genome assembly GCA_026230005.1 of Gila orcuttii. Taxonomy (NCBI): domain Eukaryota; kingdom Metazoa; phylum Chordata; class Actinopteri; order Cypriniformes; family Leuciscidae; genus Gila; species Gila orcuttii. The sequence goes on from JAPDVR010000015.1 coordinate 24,696,449, forward strand.
TCATTGTATCACTCAAGGGTGAAATAAATACTTTTATACACATTTAATGATCTAATGATCTGTTTCCCTGCCGATGGTGGTCTGGGAACATTTCAGTATTGTGAATATTTCACCTAATGGGGTAATTTTTCTCTGTAATGGTTATATTCATGTATTATCATGTACTGTGGCTATTAGCCTGTGTGAGTAATGCTGACCCCCTTCTGCACAGGAGTAGAAGCACATTAATTGCACATAAATGTCTGGCAACACATGAAATGCTCCAGTCACTGCAGTGCCTGCCAATGAAAAACAGTAGTACAGTCTCAGAGAGGTTATTAAAGCCATTTGTAATTCATGCCATCAGAGGAAAAAGCATATTGGAAAGATCTTTAACTATTTTTCACGCCCAATGAGAATAGAGAGAATAGAGAGTAAAATTCACATTTTACGTCTATGGATGACAGTAGGGACAGTTGGCTTGACTTAAAAAAAGTAATTTTTCACCATTAAAGTAATCCTTATGAATGTGACATCTTGCATATGACGGAGTTAATTCAATGCATTTAGTTGCTAATGACTTTACAAGACATCTCAAATTAGGACAAGAGTATTATAAAGCACGGTTCCGGATAAAATCCTAATCTGCTGCAAATCTAATCTCAAAATAACTGCTGCTTAATTATCCTGGTTAAGGAAGGCAGAATTAGCACTGTAGCAACCAAGCATCACCAATCAGCCGCTGTTGTAAGTTGACTCATCTGTGTGCAGGCGACCGCTACATGTAGGTGGCCCCTTTGAAGTTAGTTACCCTGAGACAATATGAAGCACCCATGGATTCCTCAATGAAAAGTTCAATAGACAGTAAGTGCAATCCATCACCATTAGAAGCTTCATAGAAAGGCTCAGGGCAAAGTGGTTGCATTATTGTTTTCTAAGCAGCCATCATTCCTGAAGCCCAGTGTGCTCAGACAAACACTACTATCCATTAGAAGTACCAGCCTATTCTTGGGATTCAACTCCCTAGGAGAATGTATGCGTCTAATTTTGGCTGGTGAAGCCAGGCTGGACTGGACTGAGCTTGTCATTTGAACGAGAACAAGAAAAGGAAACAAGTACAACTTCGTATAACTTGGAAACTTGAAATTAGACTCAGGCCATCAGTGGATGATTCTTCAACTATGGAGACTTTTGGCCCTGTTGACTTTTACAAAATAAACTCTTAACATATTCTGTTTTACTCAATAAATAGTTTGTTTAAATGTCTACAGTGAATCAAATACATGAATATTAGAATGATTTTGTGTCCGATTTTCTTGGTCATAAACATTTCAACCACACAACAGATTTTTTTTTTTGTCCGTACAATAAATGTGGAACAGGCTTGTAACTGTTAACTAAACCAAAAACTAAAACTATTATAAAACATTTTCTTTAATCAAAATAAAGCTAAAATATAAAGATTAGATGAAAAAAAAGTGTGAATAAAAAATGGAAATGGTGCCTATCTGGCATAAAATAAGTTGAGATAATACAATAACTTAAAATAAAAAATAAAGAAATAAATGCTTAACATATATATATATTTTTTTTTATTTAAAATCTAATAAAAATGACAAAAGTTACTAAAATGTCAAATTAAAATATAAAAATAACAGCTAATTCAAAATATAAATAAATACTAGTAAAAAAAACTACGCTGACTTTCATTGCATGGACAAAAATATTATTTCCTTCAAAATACTCTATTTTGTGTTTCACAGAAGAAAGAAAATCAGGGTTTGGAACAACATTAGGTTGAGTAAATGCATTTTGGGGTGAACTATCCCTTTAACAATTGCACATATAACCTCATATGGCCTAGCAACACTAGTCTCAAACTAAACTTTGACTTATTCTTTAAAGGATATAAATAATGAGCTAAAGAACTATGAAGAATTGCTTGACACTGTAGGGTTCACTTTGACTGCTAAAATTATCACCTAATTTGAATAATCTGTCTGTATCTTTTTTCCCCTGTCTTGACAACGAATGTTTTCCAAATAAAAGCAATAAACATTTTTCAGAATAGCTAAAAAAGGACCATGGGCCATGTGAGCAGATCGTACTGAAAATAGAGCTAAAATCTGACCTTACCTGAGAAAAAAATACAGATTAAATACAGAGATACGGATTAAATGTTAAAAGTAACCAGCCAAATGAGATGGTGGGCGATAAAACAAGAGTGGGGGGTAATAAGAATAAAACAAATCCAGCTGGAAGGAAACGAGGAGTTGAGGATTACGGGGAGAATAAAGAAAAGAAGCCAGCAATGAGGGTATGCAGGGCCATTCAGTTGTCAGCCAGGATTGTGGAGAATGTGATGGAGAACCTGTATTGTGCATTAATGGATCTCTGTGGAGCCATGGAACAAAAATACCTTTCAGAAAACACACAGAGGAAATGAAAAAGTCTAATTTGCTATTGAAATGAAGAGTGAGGAGGTTCAGCTCCTGTCTTACCTTTGAATATTAGCAATCACATTTCAGACCAATGCTTTTAGCACCCAATGCGTGCTGGATGAGTAATGCAAAACCACTATAAATATTTGCTACATTGCGAAATAAAAAAAAAAGCATTTCCAAATGAAAAAAAGCATTTCCCCTAAAACTGATGGTTTTAAAATGCATGCAAATCCTCCCCCATACTTACAGAATAATTTCATCTCTTTTTTTTTCTCGCATTCTGTCGCTTCAAGAACTCCCTCAAATCTGCATTTATTTGCCATATTTTTTTGTATCTCTTCGATTGGCTCTTGAACTTGATCTTGCAATATTCTCTCCATTTTAAATGCTGTGCTTATTTACTATTTCCATTCGATTAAATGCCTTTAGCAGATCTATACACATAGCTATTTCTGTACACAAGCTAATCTTTTCATGTCAACTAATAGCGCGGCAAGTGCACTTGCTTTCACTCTGCTATGGAAACCAGAATGTATTTAAATTCTGTGCTTCTGTATTTCTTCCTCGCTCATTTTTTTCCATTTCATATCGTGACCATCAGAAATAGCCCTCTCATTTTATGCCTTATTGGTTTAACATTTCGGAGAGCAATGAGGCATTCACAGTGGCTGGAAGGGAACTGGTGACCTGGTAAAGACATGCTTTCACAAGCAAATCAGTCACTCGGACGAGGCCCTAAACCTATGAACCCACAGGAGTACCACAGTAATAGCGTGGCGGGGCCCTGTGGGGCTCGAGGTAATATCTGGCTGCATACCAGACCTTCCCACATTGGATCCTCATTTGCCATCCACCCCCATTCACCGCCTACTGTTAAACATAAACAATCCCCGAGAAACTCTGCACATTATTCCACACAATGCCTCGGTACTCACTTGCGCACCCCTGCTTCATCTGCATAAGCAATATTATATCCCTCCTGCTCCCTTTCTTTTCTGCTTTTTCATTTAGAGGGCATGCGAAGTGATTCATGCCATCGCAGGCCGCTTCCGTATTTTTGCTCTTACTGTTAAGATCACTGGAGACTCTAGAGACTACACAGGCAATTCCTCCTCCTAAAGAGAATTTATGAGTTTAGAAAAGACAGGCGCTATCCTGCTGTCCATATAACCTTTCAGAAAACAAAACACACACACAGATAGTCTTTAATGACTGATTTACTGTACAGTAAGTGATGAATCCTCTTAAGGTGATGGTGAGTGTGTAGAAGGGTTGCGGCTTCATTCGTTTTAATAAGGGTTGAGATTCCAGAAGCAGTTCCAATAATAAAAAAAAAAGACTCATCAAAAAAAGCTGGTTCTTCTTAGTGTTTAAAACATACTGTACAGCAGAACTAATGGAAGTCTTATTCTCAAATGAATTACTCTTTTTAGCTTATCAAAACCATACAGAGCCACTGTTGAATTATGACTACCGAGCTAATAGATTCTTATGAGCTAATTATTATTTGTAAAGCAAAACCATACAGCACAACTGTTGGAGTCCAGTTCCCAAGCTAATAGACTCTTAGTAGATGATTCTTTTTAGTGAATCAAAACCATATACAGCACAACTGTGGAAGTCCGATTCCTAAGAAAATGACTCATATGTCATTGGTTCTTTTCAATAAATCACTGATACTTCCAATCACTGATTGGAACTGTTTCCTAATTAATCTAACTAACTAACAAACTAACTAACTATCTAACTTCTGACTCACAGAAAGTAATTCATTTAGTCATGTCCAAATTAAGAACTGATACTGTTTTAAGTTGTACTCAAGGCTCATGAAATATATTTCATATGACAGTGTATTAAAAATATACTTTGAGTTTTTTTTCCAGTGATATTTTATTTAAAAATGAATTAAATATGTTCCCACATTTTGCATTCTTTGTTTACATAAATTATTGACATAATGATCATATGTCAACGGAATTGCATTTTTTTCCCCCCAATATTTCTTCTTCAAAGGAATCATTAATGGAACTGTCATTAAGGGACCCAGAATTATTAAATTCTTTACAAATACCATCATGTGTTTTTGTAGGTTTGTCAGTCAGGTTTACATTGAACTATGGCTTTAAGCAGGGCCTACAATTAAATTAAAATTGGCATTGGCGAGTGTATGAAAGTGTCAGTCGCCAGTTGGCCAGTAACATTTTGTTGAATTATAACAATGCAATGTTGTGACAACATGAACGTGAACAAACATGAACGATGCTATGCTCTTTTTCATGCCTGCGCTTCAATGGACAAATTCCCTCAAAAACTATGCAGTGTTATTTATTTGATTAGCCTACTTTATTAAATTTTGGTACCTGAAAACTATTAGACCTGCCTGAAGAGCACTGTTTATTTCATATGAATGTATTGTATTGTATTGTATTGTATTTATTTGTGACTTTGCTTTTAATTTGATTGTTTGTTCTTATTTCATTACTGGCTCTTCCTTATCATGTGAGGTCTGTTCCTTCATTGGATATTTTTTAATCTACTCTGAAAACACATTTTTATTCTTTAGCTTTGGAAACTTGTAATTGTTGTTTTTATAGCGTAGTTCTGCTATGCACTATGCACAGCACTTTGGGTCAATTTGTATTGTGTTAAATGTGCTTTATAAATAAAGGTTGTTGTGGTTGTTGACTGTTTACTTGTCTTCACAAATGTAGGCTTTTAATTTGATATTAGTTAAGCTAGAAGTTTTAGCTGTGGTATCAAATTAGAATAGAGGAATGTGAACACTTATGTGTACCGATCTAAAATGGTGTCATGACTGCCAGTTTTTGTGTCATGGCTGGTAAAAAATATTTTGGACGATACATTTTCTTAAGTCACCCGCCATTGGCAGGTGTGGCAAAAAAATAGTTTTAGGTCCTGGCTTTAAGTTAGAAAGGTTCAATTTAGGTGTCTTGAATTATTAATTGGCTGCAGGCATAAAACCCTCAAATGGCACAACAAGCCATCTTCTGTTCACACAACAACACCTTAAGAGGATTTATCGCTCAAATCAGTCATTAAAGACTCCGTATCTAATAGCCCCTCAAGAGCTGACATAAGGATAGAAGGATTAAGCCATTACCAGCTGTACACACGTACCTTCAGCCAACACTTCGAATTGACTTTATATGTGTCATTTAAATGTCAGGAGATAAAGCAGGAATTTAGAAAGTCAATAAAGGTTAATTAACAGTGAGAGAGAAATACATGTCGAAGGTTCATAATAAAATGGCAGATGAAGGTTGGGCCTTCACATGAAAATATATGTGTAATAACCAATGTCAGAAAGACTTTTTTTTTTTTTTTTTTGCAAAAAGCCTGTGAAATTCTATGGATTTAAACATGGTCAAATGCGTTAAACAGAGCTGAGAGTTCTAAGCTGTTTGAATGTTGAAAGCATAATCAAAGCATCAAATATAAAATAAAAAAAGTACAGTCAAGAGGCAGAGCGGAGGACATGTACTGTAGAACTGTGTGAATACAGGACATTATAATTCTACAGAATTCTGTAGATATTTATGCAGAGTTCTGTGGACACAGATTCCACTTGGGCCTGATAACTGGCCGTGTTTTGTAAAAAAAAAAAATGCCACCTGATAAAAAAGACAAAAGGATGAATAAGAACATGCAAAATATCTGACCAGCTTCAAATTTACAATAATAATAATCTTTCTTTTTTTACAAAATCGGAATCTTTAAAGATTACAATAAAAACAATAATAAAATAATTGAATTCCTTTGAAGAAATGGGCTGTCTATCAGCTTCAAGGTCAAAGCAGAAAGAAATAACTGTTGAAGAACTATAATTATGTTATGCTTTCAATCAATGAAATAACCTTACAATAAGGATGTCTTAAACCCTCAGCATGTCCCTTCCACCCATCTTGCCTTACTGACTTGATTGCATTATACTGTGCATTTCTCATCACACAGAGATATGGATTTACAGTGGGGTTTTAACCCTGTACCACAGATAGCAGGTGGCTATCCATCTCACTGAACAGCAGACAGCATGAGAGAGCTTGATGTGAGCACTACAGCAGGGGTAAGATACAATTTTGATTTGGCTTTATTTTTTGTCAATTAATGTTAACCTATCACATTATAATACTTTAAGACTATTAGAATGCTATTAGAAATTGGAGTTATCTAATTTCTTAGGTAAACTTTCCATGTTGTCTAGATAACAGGTCTGCCACTAAAGCCAGCGAGACCTCAAAAGATGCATTACTGTTCAAAAGTCAATTTAATTTAACAATTGTATTGAGTCCAAAACTTTTTTAAAAGAAATCAATTACTTAATTTTTACTTATTTCCCCTTTTTAATGACACATTAAGTAAATGCTGCTCTTTTAAAATGTCTAACTTGTCAAACTCTTAGTCTTGTCAAACAAGACTTAAAACAGAAATCAGTTATTTTTAAATTGTAAAAATATTTCACAGAATAAATGTCAAATAAATGCAGCATAAGAGACTTCTTTTAAAAACATCATTTAAAACTCTTATCGATGGATCTGTATGTTCCCTGGGGCCTTGAGGGACTCATGGTTGATGTGAAAAATTATCGGTCTACACATGGCCATTTTTAATCACTTGATGTAGTAATGTGGGATCCCTGCATATCATGTGGAGTGTTTTAGAGTTTTGTTTCAGTAAAACATTTGCAGTTCTGTCCACTTACTAAGATCTTCTCCGTGTGTTACAGCCTCATTAGGAGGACTGTGTCGGGGTACTTGTTTGATTCACAGGTTTGAAAAGGCCTTTCATGTCACTATGGGAAAAGACGCAAAAAGTTGGAGTTAATTGGATGCTATTTAGGTGCTGAAAGCAGGTAACTATGGTGTTCGATGGAAGTGAAATCTGAAAGTGTTCTGTGAATAATGAGCTAAAAGGATGTATCACAAAAAAAAAAAAAAAATGAGGACTGCAAAAACAAGGCAAACATCTAACCATGACAGTGCAACATCCTGCCACCGCAAACCGTTATTAATCTTTATTCACGGTTTGAGTCGTAGCCAGACTGTGAGGAAACCAACCCTGCTACATTTGTCCTTGAGCACAGAAATGTGCTCAAATGCAGAGCAGAAATAAATAAATAAATAACAGAAAGTCAGACTATAGAGACTTTAACAAAAGCAGACAAGTGACCCCAGGCCTTGGCACATTGAATCTGAGCCTGAGGTGTGTAGACTTCTGTCTCAGGTCCAGTGTTTTTCATTTTGACATGATATGAATGTATTTTCCCATACATTGAGAGTATATGAAAAAAAAAAACGTGCCTGGACATCTGCAAATCCTTGGGTTGTCGGACCCAAATCTATGTTAAAATGATTCATATTCCCCAGGAGATTCTTCCCGCCATGTTAACATGAGCGTCTCATCACTATGCAATAGTCACCACCCAGTATGTGCGAGGCTGCACGCTTGCGATCGGATTAAGTATGCACACTGCATCTCCTGAAAGAGGACAAGGATCAATACCCCTGCTATCTTCTACGAGCTATTTCCTACGACCCTCCATTCCCTCCCTTTAAACACCTGAATCACGCCTCACGGAACAGAGCTGTCATATCGAGAAAGCTTTGTTCATGTTAAAAGCATGGCGATGTGTTCAAAAGCATGTAACTGATAAAACAGGGTCGGATTGTTGGTTCCAGTTGACTTTTAGTGCATGCTGCCATAGATGACTCATTGCAGTTTCCGTACCCTGATAATCATGGGTAGGCCATTAGAGCGAACAAGATGAGAGCAGCCTCCGGACTGAGAAAACATCATTAGTGAACAGCAGCATCACACAGATGTGCTGGCCTACTGATCTCCCTCACTGGATCCTCTGATAGCTCAACTCTTTTTGCCCTTTAATGTTTCAGAGGGTCGCAAGGTTGCCCACAATATGCTCACAGGAGAATAACGATGCATATTTCTCTCCACACCCTATTGTCTTTATTTGAAAGACCTCATTGGCCTGTTTATTGGCTTGTTCCGGGTTAGGGATGGATGAGAAGGTCAGCAAGTTGATTAGTAGATCACTAACTGACTAGTTGAACCATGACGTTGATCAGTTTATTTATTGTGCATTTTTATCAATTTCTTGTTTAAGGAGTCCTGTTACATTCATACACTACTCTTCAAAAGCTTGGAATAAATTAGTGCTGCATGATTAATCATATCGCAATCGGGATGTCAAGCACGCAAAATGCTACGATTTTATATTAAATAAACAAATTAGGGCTGTTAATGCAATTAACGCATCATCTGTTATTTTTTGTCATCCTTTGGCTAGTTACATGATCCCGCTCTTATTCGTGCGAATGCTTTTAAACCATTCATGCGCAACAAGTCAAAAGAGAGCACGCTGCCTGTGAATGTCCTGATTGTGACTCAGAAAGACGAGCGCCAGAATCATGCGCATGCAGTTCTCTTTCGCGCTTGAACGAACAATAACACACACAATTATGCCTATCTCCATAACATAAGAGCAGTCTTATGATGGACGTAAAGAGTTGTGAGAGAATGAGGCGCTTGTGAGATCCACGTCTCTATCAGCAGCGGCTGCTCTTAAAGGGCCAGCAGCCAATAAAGCTTTCTGTCAGTAAAGTTAATCAAAGAACAAAGGGAACCGAGAAAATTACTCACTGCTCTTGACTAGAACTTTTGTAGCTTTAATAAGGATTAGTCTATATATAATTTATAATTTATGGAGCGCAGACTGTTTGATAACTTTATTCAATTTCTGTATATGTCCTACCTGTTAGACAAGAAGGGCACAGGTAAATATGACATTTATTATGGGTAATTGTGAGGATTGTTAGTAGTTCACTTAAATTAAAAGCTGTTATATTTTTTGAAGCCTAATACATGTTTAAAGAAATGGATTGTAATGACGGAATCACTGTAATGTTGGATGGCTATAATTAATGTTTAATATAGGGGGCAATATAGCAAGTTTTATCCAGACATCAATGGCTTATTGATCATTATAAGTTTTATCAATCATTTAGTTGTTGTTGGTAGTTTGAGTTGAGAAATAAACATTTCAGAATTATCACTAATCTGTGTGCATTTTGCTTTAGAACCAAACAAGTTGACTCATGAAACCATTTGCTTATTATATCGCATCGCAATTGCATATTGCAATCGCAATATTGACCTCAATAATGCAATATGATATTTTGCCCAAATCATGCAGCCCTAGAACAAATAAGATTTCTTTTTATTATTAAAAAGAAATCTCTAATTCTCACCAAGCTACATTTCCGTAATCAAAAATACAGTACAGTGATGTCGAGTAAAATTATTACAATTTAAAATAACTGTAATTTATTCCTGTGATGGCAAAGTTGAATTTTCAGCAGTCATTACTTCTGTCTTCAGTGTCACATGACTCTTCAGAAATCATTCTAATCTTTCAGAAATCATTCTGTATGTATGTATATAATAATTATAAAACAAACCAATTGTCGTCACAACATAATGTACAGTATGCAAAACCATTAATTATTTTGAGATTTACTGAAGATTACATTTTACAGAGCTGTAAATTATGTGTGTTTGTAAAGATTAACTTTAGTGAGCGTTACATACAAAGGCAATCTATACTGTATATAAAAAGGGGGTGTCCGCAGGAAGAAAAAAATATTTTTAAGGTTGCCAAAGTGTCAACTTAGGATATTAATCAAATGTATTTAGAGAGAGCGAATGAATGAATGGAATGAATGAATGAATGAATGAATGAATGAATGAATGAATGAATGAATGAATGAATGAATGAATGAATGAATGAATGAATGAATGAATGAATGCTGTATATAATGGTTTCATTATTCATTCTTAAAGAAAATGAAAACATGAGATTACTCCCCAAAATCAGCAGATAACCAATATGGTACCAATATACAGTGAATACCTTCTTGATACCCCTACATTTTGTTCCATACACTATTTTTTAACTCAAGATCACATCCTATGATGTCCCAAGAATGGTGGAGCAAGAACATCACCCTAATTATACACATCTTCCTTCAGACATACTAGTTGATTATACAAATTTATAGTTTTGCATAACCCCAGTTCAGAGTCCCTTCTGACTGACTGACTGCTTATTCGCACACACCCCTCATCTCCTCTTCCCCCACCTCCATTAAATGTTTGTAAATATTCCCTGATCTGCCTGAGACGAGTTGTATAAGAGCAGATAGTTATTCATTAATGTGGGACAGATTGGCTTTTTCGAGTTTGGAAGGAGGAGATCAAAAGATCCTTTGAAAATGAGACTGCACTTTAAAAAAAAGCAAAGAAAAAGGCGGCTACGCAGCCCGTCTACCTTTGTGTTATTAAAGCAGATAATGAAATGACACGGCATTGTGGCTCCAGAGCAGAGGCATTTAAAGAGCACTGCTACTTGACATGCTGTAGCACCCTTATTTGGGCTTAAAAAAGGCGGTAATGATTGACGCGCGAGAGGAGGGGTGATCGCAGTGCTAGAACAGCTCCCTTTCACAGACAGATAATTAGGATTTAGACTCCGTCAGGCCTCTGCCATGGATGATAATGGCTTGAACTGTCCAGAGCCATGAATGTTTGCCACATTCATCACTGCTGCCTTGCCGTTGCCAGATCAGTGACACCTATAGACTCAGATAAGGAACTGCACAACTGAAAAATAATGGGTACACAGGGTTTCCTCGGCACAGACAGCCAAAAAGCCCTAAACATATGGGCTCCTCTGGCTAGATATGGGCCAATAACCTTCGTCCACCGCCAAGCATTGCGGTTGGGGTGCAGTTGAGGTGTTTTTACGATGACCGTGGGTGTTTTTTAATGAGCTGCTCTCAGCCGCCAGCCCCTTAAATGCAGTATATGTAGCATCTGACGCTTGAGCACAGCCATGTCCGCAGACGGCATTAGGAGGAGAGCTATTTGAAGCGCGGCCAGAAATCACAGGCATCCATGTGCACAAAGCATTTTCGAGAGAATCCCAGGACAATTGCAGTTGCTTCAGCTGCCTATATTTGAGAGCAGGCCAACTCAGAGGAATTGTGTCTGTGTGTTAAGAGAACGACAAGGCTTTTAAAAAGTCAGCTCTTTTGTTCGAGACATTTTGTGCATTACAGACGCTTAGTTAATCTTATATGGTCAGTGCGTATGATAATTTATTCATTCTGTCGGTCACAGGGAATCCTTTTTTTGTTGGTGAGTTGTGAAATATACAACTGAAAGACAAACGGTTTTCATGAAACTTGTTTGCCATAAAAGTTTAAAGGCTACAGACAAATTATTTTTTCTTTTCTTTCTTTGTAAGGTATAAGAAAACTGAATAAAGAACGAGTAAAAAAAAAAACAATTTTACATTGAGCTTTGCACGTATGCCTGTTTGCGGTCAATAGAGACCTACACATTCAATCAACCTGCTCCTTATCTGCCCACAAGCAACACAGACATTTGAACCTCTGCAAAAGAGTGATACTATTATGGGGAACTTCAACATGCTAAACACCTTGCTATGCTGCTATAGTGGATAATATTTGGTCCTTTACTTTCCCTAAAGCCCAAAGTATACTTCGGCCATTGCAGAACCGCGCAATGTCTGTGTGACTTTGGTGCTTGAAAACAAAGTCCACTAGATAGTGTGCACACGCCTAACGTGTCTTTTCGCGCTCATGGCCAAAGAAGTATACTTTGAAATGCTCGCGTGCTCAACTATGTGAGAGACGGAGTGGAATGCATAAAATGAAGTATACCCGGGCCTTAAAGAAGAAATTATAGTTTTCAAACTATATTGGTTCATGAGATTAATGTTATCTATTTTTTATCCTATTAAAAGCTTTTAACTGTAACAAATAAAAGCTTGCATCAAATTTTGTGATATATAATGTAATATAATTGATATATGATATGATATATATGATATTAATTCGATATGATATGATATATGATATTATATGATATAAGATATGATATGATATAATGTAATATGATATAATGTTTTCTATTTATGTTTTACCTTTCTAGTTTTGCCTCGTTATTGTTGCCACTGGGTGTTGAATATAATTATTTTACTCCGTAAAACTGTAAAAATATATTCATTGTGAAAAGTGCAATACAAATAAAGTTTAACTGAATTGACATGGTAAATTGACATTGATAAAAGTGTATCCGGTTTCTCAAACATTACATTACTAAAAAATATAGTATAGCTTGATATACAGGTCCTTCTCAAAAAATTAGCAGATTGTGATAAAGTTCATTATTTTCCATAATGTAATGATAAAAATTAAACTTTCATATATTTTAGATTCATTGCACACCAACTGAAATATTTCAGGTCTTTTATTGTTTTAATACTGATGATATTTGGCATACAGCTCATGAAAACCCAAAATTCCTATCTCAAAAAATTAGCATATTTCATCCGACCAATAAAAGAAGTGTTTTCAATACAAAAAAAGTCAACCTTCAAATAATTATGATCAGTTATGCACTCAATACTTGGTCGGGAATCCTTTTGCAGAAATGACTGCTTCAATGCGGCGTGGCATGGAGGCAATCAGCCTGTGGCACTGCTGAGGTGTTACGGAGGCCCAGGATGCTTTGATAGCGGCCTTAAGCTCATCCAGAGTGTTGGGTCTAGCATCTCTCAACTTTCTCTTCACAATATCCCACAGATTCTCTATGGGGTTCAGGTCAGGAGAGTTGGCAGGCCAATTGAGCACAGTAATACCATGGTCAGTAAACCATTTACCAGTGGTTTTGGCACTGTGAGCAGGTGCCAGGTCGTGCTGAAAAATGAAATCTTCATCTCCATAAAGCTTTTCAGCAGATGGAAGCATGAAGTGCTACAAAATCTCCTGATAGCTAGCTGCATTGACCCTGCCCTTGATAAAACACAGTGGACCAACACCAGCAGCTGACATGGCACCCCAGACCATCACTGACTGTGGGTACTCCAGTGCTGCTTCTCTGTAGCCCAGGTCAGGCGCTTCTGCCACTGTTTCTGGTTCAAAAGTGGCTTGACCTGGGGAATGCGGCACCTGTAGCCCATTTCCTGCACACGCCTGTGCACGGTGGCTCTGGATGTTTCTACTCCAGACTCAGTCCACTGCTTCCGCAGGTCCCCCAAGGTCTGGAATCGGTCCTTCTCCACAATCTTCCTCAGGGTCCGGTCACCTCTTCTCGTTGTGCAGCGTTTTTTGCCACACTTTTTCCTTCCCAAAGACTTCCCACTGAGGTGCCTTGATACAGCACTCTAACAGCCTATTTGTGCAGAAATTTCTTTCTGTGTCTTACCCTCTTGCGTGTCAATGATGGCCTTCTGGACAGCAGTCAGGTCGGCAGTCTTACCCATGATTGCGGTTTTGAGTAATGAAACAGGCTGGGAGTTTTTAAAAGCCTCAGGAATCTTTTGCAGGTGTTTAGAGTTAATTAGTTGATTCAGATGATTAGGTTAATAGCTCGTTTAGAGAACCTTTTCATGATATGCTAATATTTTGAGATAGGAATTTTGGGTTGTCATGAGCTGTATGCCAAAATCATCAGTATTAAAACAATAAAAGACCTGAAATATTTCAGTTGGTGTGCAATGAATCTAAGGCTACGTTTACACATAGCCGGGTATTTAGAGAAACTAATATTTTCCCCCTCTCCGTTTTCAAAAATAACATCGTGCACACACCCGCATAAATACGCCGTCGAGCGCCATCATAACTATGCCAAACCTATGGGCGGCAGTGTAGGGAGAAGGATAAAGCCATGCAAGCCAATCAAAATCCTCAGAATCGACAAGAGAGAACCTAAAACCTCGTTTCTCCCAGTTTACACGGCAACACATAACCGGCGTTTTCAGAAATCTCCACTTTGGCCGGAGTTTTTAGAAATAATCGTTTTCTGTGATAAAAACGGCGTTTTCGTGTAAATGAGAGGGCAAAACGCAGAGAAATATCTGCGTTTTCCCATCGTGTAAACGGGGCCTAAAATATATGAAAGTTTCCTTTTTATCATTACATTATGGAAAATAATGAACTTTATCACAATATGCTAATTTTTTGAGAAGGACCTGTACAGTAGCTCAATAAAAAGTAAGATTATAATTCTACATAATATTTTTCAATTATATTCTTATTTTTTTAGAGATTAGTTTTTTCTGAAACAGTCTAATTTCTAACTGTTTGTGCACATGAAGATATATAGTTGCCTTGGTATTTTAGGAAGAAGGTACCATCATATTGGGGGTTCTTGGCATTGAAAAATGTAAAAAAAAAAATAAATAAAAAAAAAATCAAATTTTCATATCAAAACCTAGAATTTTCTACTAAAACAAAATTAATCACATTCAAAGGAGCTCACACAATATTCTATCTTTAAATTAGCACACACTGTATTCCACAAACAAACAATGTTAACGCTCACCCTCTAGCATACTTTCAGCTCCTGGAAGAATTCCTTCGCTTGCTTTACTGAGTTCTCTGCACAGGCTTACAGCTGTTGCCACTCACCTCTGGCACATGGATATTTATAATCACAAACCTCATAATGAAATCAAATGGACACATGACCTAGTTCTTACAGCACAAGCACATCATCCTTCATGACTTTCGGAACAGATGACTGCTATAGCTGCCAAGATCTGCAGGCCCTGACATATCTCTGAGGATTATGGAAATTCTCTGTCCAAACATTGTGTTTGACACCACATGTCTTTTGATTCACAAAACACTTACTGTTTCATTGAAGAATCAAGTTGAGTATCTGGAATCCTTTCTTAGTTAGAAAAGCGCAGGCTAGCGTTAGCTAGACAAAGCGGTTTTGACACCGCTTACACTCTAAGCGCTAACCTTTTAGGCTGAGAAGCCTGAGGCGATAAGCTGTCCGTAACATCTGGATGTGAGGGGTATTTCACCTTTGGAGACCCCTGGAGCGGTTGAACAAATCTTTTTATTCTCAATTCAAACATTTCTTGAAAAGCCAAGATGCTTAGTTCAGACCACTGAGCATTGCATGAGTGGTTGCTGGGGATGCTAACTCATAAATCATAAATGAAGACTTAGCATTAGCTTCCTTCAAAAATAGATGGATTCCTCCAAAAACAGAAGCACCATTCTCTCCCCACAGCAAAAGGAAAGCGCGAACCTACAAGACCTGTATTATAACGGGCCTGTCTGTGTTGACAGCTGGCTATAATGTTTATATTTAGCGCTGTGCCGCGGGCTTGCGTTTAGACTTTGAATGCATGTCAGAGGCGATGAGAAATTTGAGCTATGATTCCTTGTGATTGATCCATTCTTATCTGTGTCCCACAAAGCCAGTTGATGGCGTGTGTGCGCGCAGGGACATCCTTTGGGAAAAAGGAAGTACACTCTTACTTACTTTTAAAGAGTACTTACTACAGAAATAATACACTTTAAACGAATACTACTGTAAACTGAATGTAATGCTTTTGAACACTGAAATGCATGTTTTTTGCAGTTAAATGAAAATAGTATTAGTTTAAATGAATATGAAATTATATTAGTTGAATTTAAGGGTGCATTTTTGACCCACTTAAGCAGGATTTAAGTAGCCTACATATGTGTAATTTCATTATTACTTTAAAATATGGTTAAAGTACTGCTATGCACTGACAACCAGTTATGGTAAACGTCATTTCTATTGAAACTTGCATTTCATGTATTTAAATGTAAGTAGCAATTTAGTACATACTGTACGTAACACCGAATAACACACTACAGTTAAAATTATAATAACATACTTGACACGCTCTTTAGTATGTTAGTCAACACAAAAAAAGAGTTCTTCATTAAAGCATGATTATAATGATTTAAAATGTGCTTTAAGGTAAAACGTAAAAAGGTTTAATTGTACATTATTGCAAAGTGCACTTTTTTTAAAAGTGTACTGAAGTTTTCTTATGTATAATATCTTTAAGTGGCCTTTATTTTCAGTAATATTATATTATCTAAAAGTAAAGAAAAGAAAAAAAAGAAAAATATATATATAGCTTATTTTTCACAAGGGATTTCCAACCATCTGACTCTGTAGTCGGTGCAGGTTATACATGTATAAATAAATCAGTATAGATAAACCAATTAGCAGGCTTAATGCGCATGAAGCTTTGCAGAGGGGTTAAAAAAGTACGATTAGCCAAGAATTATATCCATTTCAGAGCCCCATGTTGTGTTGCCGAGTGTAGTCATGGCCATCAGCTGATGCTGTTTTTCAACAAAATGACATGATGTATTACCCATTAAGTGGATATAAAGGTGTTGTGTTGGTGTGAACCACAGCAGGGTGTCAAACATGGAAAGTGTCACTAATCTGACACGATTTCCTAACAAATCTTTGGCCGCACAGAGTGTACATTAATGTAAACGACATGAAATAAGATCTACGATGTATGCAACGCAGGGAGCCCATTAAACTCCAGTTAACTGTACGTGCGAAACACTCGGTAGAAGTAATGTTATTCAACACTGCTACATGGAAAGAACGAGAGGCGTTTTAATGCAAGCGATGACATTGTTAGTCTTTGCATTGTCAGTTCGGTTTAAATATCATCAAGCAAAAGTGACCAAATATGCGCAAGGGTGCTGAAATGTTGGTCAGGCCCTAACCTAAGGCAGTACTCAATGTCAGAACGCTTATCTGAGGAATAAAGTGAGTTGGAATTGTCCTACTGATTCGTGGTATTGCCATCGCTGCAGCAAAAGGAATGCCATTCAGTGCTGGAGAGGTGTGAGATCCCAGCCCAGCAGGCTCAAGAGATCAGCACAGATCTGCAGATGTGATACTCTATCATTACTCCACAGAGTATCTTCTGCTTCACAAACGAGATTTTTGAGACTTGGCATCCTTGTGTGTGTGCTGACAACACATGGAGCTCAAGGAACACTTTCTGCAGAGATACAAGGGTGTTATTATTATCCAGAGGTTTTACTTAAAGCAAGGGGTCAGTTTTGGTTGGTTAGCATGGCCCAGTTAGCCCCTCCTTGAAGGTTTTGTAACTGGCTGTTTCTTCAGCTATAGGCACTTTGGGCCCGGTGGAATTTTAAATCACTTTTCACACTCTCACTAGCAATGCCCAGCACATATATAAATCAATGGAGAATCTGTCATTTGTTTTCTGAAAATAATGACAATTCACACCACACCGTCATTTCCATCACCTCTCAAATTATGTTTTGGGTTTTAATAACAACCTATAATGAAAATAATAGTAGTGGAAATTACAGTAGTAATTATAGTAGTGGAAAATAATAGTAGTGAAAAAATGTTTAAAGTAAAATGGACGACTTCTTTCTACACAGTTATAAAATATTGTGTTATATATACATTATATATACATATATACATACACACACACACACACACACACACACACACACACACACACACACACACACACACACACACACACACACACACACACACACACGCACACACACACACCAAATATACGTACAATTATATACAATGAAATAATATTTTTACACTATTACATTATAGCCTGACACACACACAAAAGTCTCAAATTGTCCATCTCAAGAATGCTCTTCGCTGATATTGTCTCCTTAGAAAACAGTACACTAATTTTACAAAAAAAGAGTAAAATTGTTTTCATTAATTTTCAGTGTGGTGGACATAAATATACAATTATTATAAAAATGTACACTATATAAATCATATAAATCACTTTTAAGAAAATCCTAGATTTTCATACTTTAAGACTTAAAGTCTAAGTTTGGGACAGAGGTATTTTAAAATATATACATAAAATGCATTTGAAAAGTTGCAAAAAATAATGATGAAGGGATGCAAACAAGGTTTCAACCATTCTAAAAAGACTTATATAACAACAAAATAAAAAATTAAACAATAAAACTGGCAAAAGTGGAAGAACACCCAACTGACTTTTTTTTTAAACAAGCTTTTAAAAGTGTGATTTTTTTTTTTTTTTTTTTTACCCATTTGCTGCCTAGGGATAGTCACTAGTGGAACTGCTAATTTTCCTGTGGCTCAGGTGATTGGCTCAAAATGGAAATGGAAATAGATAACAGATCATGTGTGTGAACAGATAGCTTTCAGGTTTCATAGACCTCCTTGGTTAAAAGTAAGCTTTTGAATCATGCCGAAATGGTGTTAAATAAAACACATGCCTTGAACTTTGTTATGAAGAACATAAGCATACAGAAAAGAGAATCAGCAGCTGTGGCACTGGACCCCCAGGGCTGGTGGCTCCTTTTAATGGGCATTAATTGTGCCCGCCTGCCAGGGGAGAGAGTGCAGTCTGGGCGAGACCCATCACACGGCTGTACTAATGAGGACAAGGAGTAAATCACAGCTATTGTCCTTACACTGCCCTCCCTCATTTCAGATTTATCTCACAGAGGCCTCACTCATTTTCACACAAACCTGAAGGGCCACACACACAGATACCATCCAGATAATTAATCTGTTTATTAATTATTGTCGCCGACGCTGACAATATTAACGCCACTCCTGACAAGCTGTGTAAAGGTCGCTCTGTTTTTGCGTTTGCGCGTGTGTGTGTGTGTGTGTCTTTGTGGAAGAAAGGAAAAGGGGCAGAAAAGAGGGTCTCGTGTCATAACTCTTTATTAGGAGAAAGTGAATAAGTGTCCAGGTTCAATGTTTGTCTGGCCCGGTTTCACTTTTTTGGCTTTTATTATAAACGTTGTCTTCTTCAGTCACACAATATCCTCCTTTGAACACAGAATTGTATTTTTCCTTTTGGAGAAAGATTTGAAGCTTTGTTTTGTTGAATTATGAGCCAGCTTTATAGCATTTGAAAGGATTATCCAGATTTCTCAGGTCAAGGATTAATATTTCAGCAAACTATTGCTTTGCTCAAAAAATATTTCACTGTCTGCAAGTAATACTTGACACTGACAAACAACTAACAGAAACAAACAAGAGCTAGTTGATTTAATTGGTTTAGCTGTAATCACTGCATTTCAATGTAAATACATTTATAAATAATCATATTATATGCACACACAAACACTCAAAATTCAGCTTCAAATATTTCTCCAAATTGAAGGAACTGATTCGATAACACAATGTCTGTAACAAATCCAAATATATAATAATAATAATTTTCATATTCAAATTTAAATTTAAACTTATTTATTTTTTTATACAAATATAAAGTAAATAAATATCCACCTTATTCCTGACGAGCTTACTGCGTTTCGAATTATGGGTGGCACTTCCGGTTTGGGGAACTTCCAATCAAAAAGTCTGAAACGAATCATTTCAAATCATAAGGTTGTCCTACAAATAAAGCTTATCCGTCAGTTTGACTGGAGGAGCTGTCAATTTTCCTTCATGATTTAATTTCAGACATCACAAGAATAACGTTACACTTGGTATTTTAACGTGACATGTTATAACAAGAATATCTATGGCAAGAGCTCTGTTCAGTCGCTGCTTACTTTTCCTCATTATTATTTTTGTTTTTCCCTTTGCAATCCGCTGTAAAAATATGAAAAAAGGACAACATATACTGCACATTTGTGGTCTGTTCTCCCGAATTTAATTTGCAATATATTTCATTAATAATTCAATGGAATGCACGAAGAATCTCTCGGTTTTCTCCTCAAATCCTCACGTCTCTTTCCAGGTTTGTTTTCACAGGTAAATACAATTTATAATCTGTCAAAATGACGGAAATCACTTAGAAATAGTATCACGTAATGGAGAAGTTAATGAACATTTTTGATTAACGCAACATATGTTACATAATACAGATATTACTACAGTGATATTTAACCTGTCCGTTATTGCTGTGGAAAGAATCGCGCTTTTGGGGTTATTCATGGTCTGTTGAAAGTACTAGTAAAGATGCTTTTACACTTTTAAATTTCCTTTTAATGTCCGATGGTTGAAGGGTGCGTAGATTAATGTTATCTCATTGTGACACTTTTTTTTTTACGTATTGCGTTCATTGAGCGAGCCTTTTCACTGATTGTTTACAGTTTAACGGAAGTTACACCCATGATTCATGCAAAGCGTCATGGGGCATAGGAATAAGGTCGATATAGAAAATGTATTATTTGTATTTATTTTATATAAAATAACAATGATACTCTGTGTGCCTCAACTCAAAATGACCTTCAATTCACCCACCTATGAACATGTTGTTTTGGCCCTTTTATATGCATTAAGCCTCTGGGGTGTGACACCGTGTTTCCAGCTGTGTCTATTCTCACTACCTGCCACATGGAAGAAAAATGCCTGCTGAATGACTGGACAAAGCACAGTTGGGAATGTCCAATTCAGACTCTTTACCAACCAAGGAACCTAGAGCAGAGACGGACAACACGCTGGAAAGGTTCGGGGCAGCCTCCTGGCTGTCGTTAGTAAATCTGAACACCAGGACACAATGTGAATCACTGCCCACACAACTTGTCCTCTAAGTAGGCAAATGCACACAGGAAATGACCCCTCTGGTAGGGTAAAAGAAAGGGAGGGTGAATGATTGGACAGATGGTCCTATCCAAGTCCAAATGATCTGTAGATTAGTAGATCATGATCTGTTATGGGTACAGCAAGTACCTATAAATAAGTTGTCTCAGTCAATGGAAGGACTTTGGAGAGGAAGGACGATATGATTTGTGAAAGCAATTCATCTCAGATCCACCAAAGTATGTAAAAAGGAATGCCTATACTTACTATTTGCTATTCACTGTTTGAATCCAGGCACAGGCTGATGCTTTATTTTTTACAAGCTATGTGGATCATCACTTTTGCTTGTTTGTTTTTTCTGTTTGGCCAAATACTGATTACATAATTTAGTCGAGCAGAGATATTAGTTTTACAATAGTTATCTCAGATCTGATCTAAGCATTCCCCTCTAGTACAGTATATGAAAATGAGTCAGCTCTTTCCTGACAGGTAATTAAGTTTTCTTATCTCAGAAACTAGAACAAATTTCCCACTATAAATCCAAAGGTTCTTTAAACTTCACATTAAGTCAAACTCTCATTTTGACTTTTTTTTTTTACCTCACTGTACTGGATATTTTTTCAAGGCTTAATGTGTAGAGCTAAATCATCTCTATCCATCCATCCATCCATCCATCCATCCATCCATCCATCCATCCATCCATCCATCCATCATCTATCTATCTATCTATCTATCTATCTATCTATCTATCTATCTATCTATCTATCTATCTATCTATCTATCTATCTATCTATCTATCTATCTATCTATCTATCTATCTATCTATCTATCTATCTATCTATCTATCTATATATCTATCTATCTATATATCTATCTATATATCTTGTGTGCGACCCAAATGCAGCACACTACATTAAGTTAAGAATAAATATAGCATTATAGCCACTGTCAAAAAGATTTGACGGATGAACTCATGTCTTGAAAGAGTTGTTTTTTCAAATTACATTGTGTCATTTGTGATAGACTTTCCAGTGTTATGGAAGTTGCCATCTTTGAAATTACTTTATTCGCTGTCACTATGGTTACAGGCTTTATTTACAGCTACATTATACTGCTATGTGGTATATTCCCCAGAGACTTTTAGGGTAACAAGGGTTTACTTTGCTTTTTTTAAAGCAATCTCTATTGGAGCTATGCTTGGGCATCATATGGCGTTGTGTTTTTTCTGCATGACTGACCCCATCATTGACTAAACCAGCTGCTGTTTGACGGGAGTTCTCTGTAGCTGAGCCGCTCTACTCTGGCCTCAGTCTTGACCAACCGTATAGCTACCTGTCAAACACACACACACATACACACAAGTGCTCAGATACTCAGAGCTTGTCACACATGACCCATTTCACCTGCAATACTATTTCAACTCTTGAACTCACACACCGGTCATATATTTCACGCTATGCTCACACATACAGTACACACGCTTGTTTTTCTATCACAATGAAAACTTTGCACTGAGGACTTTTACGGTTTTAAAATACATTAATGAAGTAAATAATTTTTGTTATAATGCACTTTTTTTTCCACAAAAAATCTCATATGAGGTCCAGAACACACGTCTGTGTTCTACATGGTTCACTATGTTTTGAGCAAAATCTTAAATCTTTCCCTACCATTGTGGAAATTTCCGTCATTTGTGAGAAAACGCTTCGCCGCCATTAATGGAATTTCCGGCTTTCCATGTTTTCACTGTTATATGGTAGGGGGCGCTATTATGCAAATTCTGAAAGAGTACTGAAACTTCTGATCAAAACACATACGAAGAAGATGCAGAAACAAGTGATATAATATGTAATCATATACATATGTAAAATAATGCAATCATTAACACTAAACAGAATATAAATCGAAACTGCCTAATGTTACTGAATGAAATGTCAACCAGGAAGAGCTATACATAGTTCTCACAGGCCAATTAATATCACGTGACCTCCTCGGAGACGCCATCTTTGATGGCATAATCTGCGGTGTTTACACAGTTTTACAAGCAAATTTCTAATATTTCTTTCTGTTTATAATGTTACGCATATCATGAAGAGACAAAATGACAGAGATTATAAAGAGACTCTATTAACACAAGACAGAGAGAGGTACAATGCGAAAATTTCTGTCATAAATGGTGTGGATCCGTATGCGCTAACGAAGGAAGCACTGAGCACTGATTATGCAGCTTTGCCTCAGATACAGTATTTTCATGTGTACCATTATCTAGTATTGGCTAGGAGTTTTTACACATGTGAGCAATTCCGAGCCTGGAAATCACTGGAGGCGTACAATCAGTTTGCCGAGGGTTGGGTTGGTGACGTTTGCTCAAGTGCAATCAATGGAAAATTAGTCATCATAGCAAATGTAGCATGATGCTAGAATATCTGTCTATTAAAAAGCCATAGCCTCCACAACTTAATTCCTACGTTCCCATTAAAACAGTCATCGGTGCTTTCTGTTATATGCATGTACTTATTTGTACACTGAAGAACAGGGGTGGAACAGTACATGTATTCGTATTGAACCGAAACGGTACGGGCGTCATGGTTCGGTGCATGAATATAAAAATGAATAAAACCCGCGTGCAAATTAATTAATGTAATGCGGAACTACTTTATATGCGGGTTCTTTAGGGACATAATCTGAGATTGCAATGCTGGAATGTGCGTGTGTGTGAGTGAGAGAGAGGCGCGATCGCGATCAAACAGTGGAAACAATGTTGTTTTTGTATGTTTTTAATACCTCGTCATTTTGTTGATACAGGACATCATTCAAACTGCAAAGTGTTAACTTATATTTGTTTTGAGGGACTTTCTTTCCTGTTTATCTTCGCCAGCTATAACCTCCGTCATTGTTCTGACAAAAGCTTAGTCTTCTCACATTCATGAAGTCTAATGACGGGTATACTGTAAAATCCAAATTTAACTGAACCCGGCACGATTTGAACATCCATTGACCCAGCAGGAGATGACCATTTTCACTTTTTATCACGACATTAACTCGTTTCAGCTTCTTCTTCTAATGTTCTGCCCACAGCATGCCCACAGAAATGGCGCCGGGTCTGCAAATGCCCGTATGTTGTGACGTCATGTGGGAACTTTGTATAGGACTGTGCAAGCTTTAGGGGTGTTGATGGACTCGATCAAGTCCATCTACGTTTTGATCATCGTTCTGAATCTGAGTAAAGTCCAAACATAGTCTTTGACAAAAATGTGATTTTCTCAGCTTATTGCTCAAAATGTTGCCTTTTTTTATTAAACTTGCCCACATTCAAAAAATGTTTTGTTTGTTTAAAAGCAGGGTCTCTGATCTTCATTTTGATTAATTGCATATTAAGATATTAAGATAAGAGTTAAGTATAGACAAACAAGTGCTCACAAACTGTTGTGTTCATAAGTGAAATTGTGTTGACTACTATTTCGAAAAGTGTTGTGTTCTTATGTAATGTGTGTGTGAGAAAAAACAAGTGAAGAGTAAACAAGATGAATAAAGTTTGCTATTCCTGTCTTGTGTGCTTTATTGTTTACTAACTCCTGACGCACGCACGCACGCACGCACGCACGCACGCACGCACGCACGCACACACGCACACACACACACCTTGACCTTTAACAGGGCAAAGCCCACAACATTATAGACTTGTTGGCTGAGCCCTGTAAATACAAAGCATTTATATATGTCAAAAGTCAATTTCTGCTTAATTAAATTTATTGCAAGGTCAATTTCTTGGCCGAGTTAACAGCTCTTACTGTACTGTGAAATAGCAAGGAGGGGGGATTTATGACAACAATTTACTGTCAGCGTAATTTGCATAGAATTCCATTTCCTGAACTGCACAGAATTCTAATGTCAAGCCGTTTCTCTTACTTACTAGAAGCTTCTGCAGTTGAGCGAGGCTGTACGGGGTCGGGTCAAAGCGTGATCAGTATTCATGCAGAGCTCTGGGTTATGATGTGTTCCTGCTCAGTAACAGCGGGAGAAAGGAAGGAGGAAACTGTACCTTTGTTATGTTAATAGAAAGAAGATTACAGAAGTGATGACCAAAGTTCACTGGTAAGAATGAAAGCATTTCATTCAGGGTCAAGAGAGCAGGAAAGACAGAAAGGAAGGCGAACATAGCAAAGGGAAGATTGACCTGGTGAAGCTGTAAGGTCATGAAAGTCTTTCTGGTTTACATGTACTGATGACTTGTTATGCGAGTCTTTTCAGCAGAGGTGTGTCAGCATACGAAAAAGTCTTTTTCAGCAGCGAATTATGTTATACACACCTACACATGCTAAATATGATGAAAAAGGAGGACAGCCAGATCACATAAATGCCAGGAAAAAATCAAAACAGACTGATCTTTAGAATCTGTAATTTGCAGTAACTAAACACAGATATTAAAGACCGCTTTAAGTGGGTGCCAGATAGCTGTGATATTCTCCTGTGGTAAGCTCAAAAATAGCAATAACAGCAAAATGTGTACATACAGATTACATTTGAGGTATACATCTCCCATGACACTTTCCAGTCTGCCTCCCACTCGTCGCTTTCAGAGAGATGCTCGCCATGTGATTTTCACATGTCCCAGCCATAGACTGTAAAGAAATATGGACGTAGTGTCCATGACGTCATCCGTAGGCTTCTGAAGAGCGTTTTTGAAGCCTAAAGTGGGCGGAGTCGGTCGTCGCCATCTTGGCAACGCGTCACCGCACGTCATTCCCGGATAAACAAAAATGGGCAAAAAGGCGGGTTTTGGGTGGAGTTGAGGTGCCTGGATGCTGAAACTACACCCGCCTAGCTTGACGTGATCGAGTTTGCTCAGGCTAAGGAGCTAATGTGCTACTGGCCTCGCGCTAAAGTGACAGCTGACTTGAAGTAGGCCTAAAGCCAATAGTTAAAGTTCATGTTTTTGCCCTTCAAAATACTATAATAGTTAAAAGACATAAGTAAACGTGAGACTATGTGTATTGTGATGCATTATTATTCTGCTAGATAAAATGTATTATCATGCAGTAACTTACAATATTTGCTCTGAGCGTGTGTGTGTGACAGTGATTCATGCGCATACATGTCAATCAGCGCGACATTGCACGTCAAGTTCATAGAGAGCTTTATTCAGTCCATTTTACATTCTCATAGATATTACCTAAGAAGTTCAAGTAAATGCACTAGAAATCTGCCCTCATTTAAGGGACGGAGAGAAAGCACTGACACCTGCAGGATTTCATCTGACGGTACTTTTAATTTAACACTAAAAAGTTAAATAAGCATATTATAGTCTATCTGTTCCGTAAGATCAACGGTACCGCAGAACGAGTGTAGCCTCTATATCTTAGACATTTTTAAATCTGAACTCCAAAAAGCAATGAAATTGTCAGACATCCATGGGTGCATGTTCACAGAGGAAAAAAACTGAAAAACGCTGGTTGTTCTTTTGATACTGACAACAACGGAATCCAACGGCGTGGGCGAAGGTATAAGGCGTGTATTAAATTTTATGAAATAATCCCAAAAAAAGTATAAACACGGCAGAGATGGCAAGTTCAGCAGCTGGAATTAGCTGAGGTGACGTGACGCTAACAGAGAGCAGACAAACGACTAGACAGCAGCGCGATCCACCTGTCACTCAAGTGGCTACGCCCTTGATTATGCAGCATTTTAAGGCTTAATATAATTTAAACGGATGAGTTATAAAAAATTCACCCCCCTCACAGTTGTCATGAAGGGCAAAATTAGCTGTATAGACCAAAATAACTGTAGACACCAGGCTGTAAACATATTTTTTTTCTGCTGTAAAGTTGGGCATTTTAACATGGGGGAGATACAGATTTGACTCACTTTTGCTGCCAGCCTCAAGCGGCCAGTCGATGAATTGCAGTTTAATTCACTTCCGTGTTGATTTCAAGAGAGAGACAGGGAGGTTGCCGCTTGGTCCCAGCCAACAAAGTTTAATCAGTCAACACCAGAGCATGAGCCTCAATCATGTCTTGTTTATAATAAACTATCTGCAGCCCCTGGGACTGTAAAAATAACTTATTTTGATGTTTTGTCCTTGTAGCAAGCCAGTGGCCAGATGTTAAAAAACCAACATGGATGTGAAATATCTCATAGTCCAGCACTATGAGAGTGAATTTTCAAACAGTAGATCATCTAAACTACTTCAAAAACTTGCCAATTTTAACAGTCAGTTAAAACTACTTTACTTAAGCACTGTTGACAGCACCTGTGCAAAATATCCACACAACACACATTTCTATCGATAAAGCATGTTTTAATGTAGCACATTAAATACTCAATCCACAGGAACTACAGTACATCAGCTGATAAAAAGAAGACAACATACAGAGGGCTCAACAGAAAAAAAGTGCCTCTATCTACATTTTTCCATAACTCCAAAAGCATACCTATTCATTCAATTCACTGCAGTTCTCATCTGAAATAAACACTAGTGGTAGCAAAACCAACAATTTTTATTCCCTTTCACACAAATTATGATTACGGGGCAGATTATTGATTAATAAATACTTACTTTTGAGTGGACAATACTGTGTTAAGACCTCAAAACACTTTTACCATAGTGCCTGATTTGTAAACTAATACATTTTGATGTTTGCATCACATAACCAGCTCCGTATGGCTTTTCTAGTAAACTTGCTTGGTAGCTCATCTGGTTCAAGAAGCAATGTAATATAATTTTGCAGGAATGTCACCACAGGCACGTTTGACCAATAAGCCTCAGTTGTCTAGAAAAGTACTTGGGTCATTCCTGTCATGCTCGTATCATATACAGTATGTGTTTATAATATAATATAAACGATTGATCAATTATTTGATTGACTGAAGAGTTATCCCAGGTGTTTTGTTGTTTTTTCCTTTGCCTCATACAAGCGTCTCAAACAAAACAAATGTTTTCTTGAGAATAGTTTTTTAAATTGGTATTTAAGTAAGTTTATACATATTTCCTTGTATCCTCAATATCACTTTCCATCCTTTTAGTTTTTTTTTGTTGCAATTTTTTAAAATATTAATCATTGTAATATTCCATGTTAAATAACTCTCAATCCCTCACTGTGCAGTGGTTAACTTTAGATCTTTATTTACATCCTGTTAGATTTCTATCCTGTTAGGCATCCTGTTAATTTCCTTGCCATTGTGTAAATAATCAATTCATAATTAATAAAGTGTCTGAGCTTGAGTCTGGTAAACCCTTTTATAGAAAGCTTTCCTTGGATTACCACACAAGCATATTTATTTTTTTAAAGCTACAGAGCTCAGAAGGTACTGCCAGACAGGAATGACCCATTCCCACTTTAAAAGCATGATATAGACAACTTTAGAGATAAAATAATAAACAGGTTTGCACTGAATAATTCAGTGCTTTAACAAGAAGAAGAAAAACGAGTAGAAACACACAGGCTACTTAAGATACTGCACCATGATTTTAACATCTTTTACACACAAATCTATTTCTCAGTTTCAAAATCTTCATACTGCAGCCATCTACTGTATCTACAGGGCTCATCATCTCTAATGACAAAATTGAGAGATTGACAAAAAAAAAATATTGCTAAGCATTCAGACAAATCTAATGCTTTGCATGAGGAATCCATTTAGGAAACAGGAATAAGAAAATGTCTGCCATGGAATTTGAGGCCACTCTTTTGAATATAACCTGACAGGAGAGAAATGATGTTTTCTGAGTCAGACATTAAAAGGCTGTGCTGGGAATTTCAACCCCGCTTGGTGACCACCTATGACTGCGCATTAGGATAATGTAGCTAGAGGGAAAATGTCCCATCTTTACCTCTATGGCCAAACAGAAAAGATTGTGACTCAGCTGTTAATATAAGGCTGGTGACATTTTTAAGAAAGTCATTTCAAAGCATATATCATCTTGTGTGACATGTAAGAGACGCACACCAACACAGCAAGTATGTAGTCAGATGTAAACAACCCAAAGTTAAATCTTGCTGTGTCATCTCATCCTCACTGCAATTCAATGACCAGAAATGACCCAATATATCCAGTCAGAGCCTGTTAACGCCAGGGCAATAAACTAAAAATGTTCAGTTATGCTGACAGATCATTCAAGACTCTTTTAAAAAATAAAAGCATTTGGTCTGTTGATTTTGGCTACTTTGGAAACATTCCGACAGTAAAGGATGCTAATAAGGATTAGAAGCAAAGAAAAGGGGAGAAAATAAAGTTTTAAAGTGCCCCCTTGGAAATAGACTGAGAGAGAGATTTACGAGTAAGAATTTGGGGAGAGAAAAGAGAACTTTTAGTCCAGAGGAATAATTCATGAGATATTTTTCATTAAATCGGGTGACCAGATCGCATGGCTGTTGCCTTTTCCACATTGCCAGAGTAGAATAAAAAGAAAAAAGGCAATAATCTGCAACACAGCGCTAGGAGAGAGTAAAACAGCCCTAGCCACCGAAGTTCTTGTGATATCAATGTCACATTCAAAATACCAAGTGTTACAATAGCTTACTGGAAGATGAAATAGAGCAGAAATTGTCAATCCCATGTCTATGCAATCTAGTGCAACCTATGTCTTACATGTTTAAATAATAAAAATAATAAAATACAAAAGATAATAAAAAAATCACCATTCAGTTTTCACTGACTTTATACTTTTTAAAATTTAAACTAAAAATAAATAAAATTTATAAATTTAAATAAAAATATAATATAATATATATTATAATATAATATAATATAATATAGAAAATATCACATTTATAAAAGTAAACCATTTTTTTTAATTTGTTTAAATATTACAATTATATTATACATTTTATAAGCCTATATATATATATTCTTTATATTATATATACAAAATAATATTATATTATATTACTTGTATACATTTTATTATTTTATATTTAGTACACTAATATAAAAATATTAAAATGATAAAATAAAACCTTATCTATCATTTTTCCATATCAAGTGTTGTCTAATGTTATTTAATTAATAAAAATAAAAAAAACAGGTGAAAAGGAGGCCTGTGTGTCACCTGAATAGACTATAACAAGAGGTTCAAAAGTTATTCAGGGTTGATGTTCTTCTCAGTCTTTATTAAAAGGGAGAATAATTAAGTCAGTATTTAGTGATTTATCTCATTCTGTCAGAACAGATCCTAATAAAACTGCAGAATACAGGTCCTTCTCAAAAAATTAGCATATTGTGATAAAGTTCATTATTTTCCATAATGTAATGATAAAAATTAAACTTTCATATATTTTAGATTCATTGCACACCAACTAAAATATTTCAGGTCTTTTATTGTTTTAATACTGATGATTTTGGCTTACAGCTCATGAAAACCCAAAATTCCTATCTAAAAAAATAAGCATATTTCATTCGACAAATAAAAGAAGTGTTTTTAATACAAAAAAAGTCAACCTTCAAATAATTATGTTCAGTTATGCACTCAATACTTGGTCGGGAATTCTTTTGCAGAAATGACTGGTTCAATGCGGCGTGGCATGGAGGCAATCGGCCTGTGGCACTGCTGAGGTGTTATGGAGGCCCAGGATGCTTCGATAGCGGCCTTAAGCTCATCCAGAGTGTTGGGTCTTGCGTCTCTCAACTTTCTCTTCACAATATCCCACTGATTCTCTATGGGGTTCAGGTCAGGAGAGTTGGCAGGCCAATTGAGCACAGTAATACCATGGTCAGTAAACCATTTACCAGTGGTTTTGGCACTGTGAGCAGGTGCCAGGTCGTGCTGAAAAATGAAATCAGATGGAAGCATGAAGTGCTCCAAAATCTCCTGATAGCTAGCTGCATTGACCCTGCCCTTGATAAAACACAGTGGACCAACACCAGCAGCTGACATGGCACCCCAGACCATCACTGACTGTGGGTACTTGACACTGGACTTCAGGCATTTTGGCATTTCTTTCTCCCCAGTCTTCCTCCAGACTCTGGCACCTTGATTTCCGAATGGCATGCAAAATTTGCTTTCATCCGAAAAAAGTACTTTGGACCACTGAGCAACAGTCCAGTGCTGCTTCTCTGTAGCCCAGGTCAGGCGCTTCTGCCGCTGTTTCTGGTTCAAAAGTGGCTTGACCTGGGGAATGCTGCACCTGTAGCCCATTTCCTGCACACTCCAGACTCAGTCCACTGCTTCCGCAGGTCCCCCAAGGTCTGGAATCGGTCCTTCTCCACAATCTTCCTCAGGGTCCGGTCACCTCTTCTCGTTGTGCAGCGTTTTTTGCCACACTTTTTCCTTCCCACAGACTTCCCACTGAGGTGCCTTGATACAGCACTCTGAGAACAGCCTATTTGTTCAGAAATAGGCTGCACGCCTTATTTTGCAGGTGTTTAGAGTTAATTAGTTGATTCAGATGATTAGGTTAATAGCTCGTTTAGAGAACCTTTTCATGATATGCTAATTTTTTTAGATAGGAATTTTGGGTTTTCATGAGCTGTATGTCAAAATCATCAGTATTAAAACAATAAAAGACCTGAAATATTTCAGTTGGTGTGCAATGAATCTAAAATATATGAAAGTTTAATTTTTATCATTACATTATGGAAAATAATGACGTTTATCACAATATGCTAATTTTTTGAGAAGGACTTGTAGTCATTTACTCAACAATGTTTTAAAATACAGGATACTACAAACCAATCTGTGTAATTGCATATGTGCTAAAAGATTTTCCTATAAATAATCATGTGTAACGTCAATAAAGCCACTGTATCTGTCAATGCCATCTATCTCTTCCAGATGAATGACAACTGTGTCTCATCCAGCAAGCCCTCAAATTAGAGTACTTTCAAGGATGTGAAGGGGTCTGGCGTGTGATTGATGTCTTTAATTAGGCTATCTTGTGATGTAAAAGTGGGAAGATTACACTCACATTTCAGCACTTTAAGCGTTGCCTCTGTCACACTGGCATTAGTCACACGCCCTTATAACTTCCAGCACTGCATTAAACTCATAATAAACTCTGTATTTGGACCAAACATATGTAGTGATGTATGGATGAAAGGATAGTAAGCATTGCTAAAGTTAGTTAGCTAGAACTGCCACAGCTAAAAAAGTCTGTGCTAATGTCGCCCTGCTGAGAAACAAGATGGCAATTAGTGTCCTGTGGAAGCTGGCGGCATCAACACAAGCATTAAATACTATAGTCTCACCATATATTTACCTATTGTGACGGTTGTAATTATATTATGTTAGCTGCAATGGGACATTTGTTCTGTAGATTTTGACTTCAGAGTCAAACCGTTCATTAGGATCAGATGGATCTGTGAATCTGTGAGTTTCCCGTTTGTCATTCCTAAAGGCCTGAGTTTGAAACCCTGCGAGAACAAAACTAGGGAAAAGTATTAAATTGGCTCAACTACAGTACAATAGGGAACCGTTTGACCATTCTGCTGGGAAATTTTAGCTTCAAAGCTCTGGGTTTTAACAAATAGCATTAACTAATAAAGCTGAAATGGCATCTTTACAATGTCATATACAGGGGTTATAAAGCCTTGCCATGCAGTCCCAAGCCAATAAATCTATAGGATATGTGACCATAAAGAGCTTGCTGCAAAATTCTCAGTGAGATGCTAGAAACCAGCTGAACACGGCTAAAAAAGGAAGCTATTTTTACTTAAGTGTGCTTAATGAAAGCTTAAATGCCTGTTTAAAATGTCTGGCATATTATGACGTAGACCCGCATAAATGATCAGAACAACAATATACAGTGATTTTAGGAATTCAACTAATTATACTGTACTAATCCATACAGTTATAATAGCACACATATAAAACATAGCTGACACAGCTGACTGGTATGTTCATTTGTATGCAAATAAATGAAATCAATATAAGGTAGGGGTTGGTCAATGAAACTAAAACACTGGCCAGTATAGTGTTGGAGGTTTCACGTCTACATATGCACGGCCTTGTGGCCAATCTTCACTGATTTTACATTCTATCAGGAAGAGCAAGTGTGAAGGTTGAATAAGCAGAGCAATAGCACAGCTGTACATCAAATATTGCA
The DNA here is from genome assembly GCA_026230005.1 of Gila orcuttii. Lineage (NCBI taxonomy): Eukaryota > Metazoa > Chordata > Actinopteri > Cypriniformes > Leuciscidae > Gila > Gila orcuttii. The sequence goes on from JAPDVR010000015.1 coordinate 24,729,369, forward strand.
ATCCACAAAACTTGTGTGGATTGCAATATTTTATGTACAGCTGTGCTATTGCTAACATACTAGGAGACATATCAGAGTTCAAAAGAGGACACATTTTTGGTGCACGTCTCACTGACTCATCTGTAACCAGGAGAGCAAGTGTGTTGAGATGTGGTGTATTGACAGCTAAGATATCCAGAGTAATGTCAGCATATCTCCACGCAGGACGAACCACATCCAACAGGAGTAACGGTCGACGCTAGAGGAAGTTCTCTGAAAGGGATGTCCAGGTATTGACCTGACTGTATCCAAAAAATATAAAACCACAGCTGCCCAACTCACTGAAGAATTGAATGCGCACCTAGACTCTCCTGTTTCCACCAAAACTGTTCGTCGGGAGCTCCAAAGTCAATATTCATGGTCGGGCTACTATAGCCAAACCTTTTGTCACTCATGGCAATGCCAAATGTCGGTTTCATTGGTGCCAAAAATGCAAAACTTGGGCTGTGGACATTGTGAAACATGTATCGTTCTCTGATGAGTCCACTTTCACTGTCTTTCCCACATCCTTGGGAATTTTGGTGTGGAGAAGCCCCAAAGAGGCTTAACACCCGGACTGTTGCTGCCCAGAGTGAAGCACACGGGTGGATCAGTGATGGTTTTGGCTGTAATATCATGACATTCCCTACTGTGCTTGATGGCCGCATCACTGCCAAGGACTACCGAAACATTCTGGAAGACCATGTGCACCTAATGGTTCAAACATTGTACCTTGAAGGCGGTGCTGTGTATCAACATGATAATGCACCAATACATACAGCAAGACTTGAAAATTGAGTTGAACATCCCCCATGGTCTGCACAGTCACCAGATCTAAATATGTTTTAGCCACTTTGGGGTATTTTGGAGGAGCAAGTCAGATAATGTTGTCCTCCATCAGCATCACGTAGTGACCTGGCCACTGTTCTGGAAGAGCAATTGTATCACTTGTATCTGTCATTCCCAAGACAAATTGATGATATACATATATAAAAGTTTTGTATATATATATAACTTTATATATATATAAAGTAAAATACCATGACTAGCTTCTTTCAATTGTTCTAAATTTGCATAAAATATATTAAAACATCCATCATTCACATGTGCAGGCATTGGATCTTATGAAATTTCTTCATAATATTATGTGCATATTTTAAATCATATGGATTATGTATGCTTTTGTACATAGGGCCAATTTGAGGGTGACTGGCTAAATGTTTATTTATGACCTCTAAAAATCAATGGTTGCATGCAAACATCGGCTTGCTAGACAAGTACAAATTGATCTTCATTTATCAAAAAGTGTTTTTATGTCTAAACATTGGTGTATAAATTGACAGTTCCTCTTTGCACAGCTGAACCCGAGTGATTTATCAACCTCATGCATCTGTTTGTACTACGAGAGTAGCTTTACATCTGAGGTTTGGTTTCCATGTAACAGTAAAAATGCAGATTCATTTTGTTATTAAGTTTTATGGGATGTATTAATTTATTTACATAACAATTACAAATTTATTATAACACCTACATTATATGCATATTCCCTTTTGATTTGAAAAAAAATTTATTTGTAAAACTTTGTAGTAGCATCTTTCAGTCGCTAAAGGGGGGCCAGGCCCCTCTGGGCCCCCGCAAACTACACCTATGGTTTACACACAGTGTTGTGGTGTGACTAACCAAAAGTGGTGTTGCAAACTGCACAGCTTTTTCTTTTTTTTTTAAAGAGTGACAAAAACTCAACTGTTTTTTCTGGATCAAGGTATTTTCTTACAGAGCTCCTAAAGCAGGGATGTCCAATCCTTTTCCTGAAGGGCCACTGTCCTGAAGAGTTAAGCTAAACTCTGCAGGACAGTGGCCCTCCAGGACAGACTTTGGACAACCCTTTCCTAAAGGGACATGGTGATGGTTAAAAAATGGGGGGGAGATAGGGAGAGAGAGTTCGTGGAAAAATTTCCCCTGAGAAACTTTGCATTTGCTCACAAAACTTTTGCGAAAGCAAAGTTTCTCATAAGAATGCAATATTTCTGCATGAAAACACAAATGTTCTGCGAGAGAATTTCAGAACGCAATACTTTTGTGAAAGAATGCAAAAGCATTAAAACATTTTTTCCCCATCACCATGTCCCATAGGGGCTTTGTACCTTCTAAACAAGAAACAGTGTTTCACTTTTTTTGTCATATTGTATTGTGCAAATAGCTTTACAACTGACCGATCAAAGGCATTATCAAAAACTTCTACTTATTAAAAACGTATTGTATCATTGGAAAAATGGGCTTTAATCAGTTTGAAAAGAAACAATTCATATGAGTCTCTGCACACAGACATCCTTGTACAGCTTTTCATTTTTTTATTTAAAATTTTACTGTGGCGAGCAGGACGAGGCCGATGGCCGTGAGAGAGCGGCGAGAGGCTGGTGCCGTGATTACTGATGAGCGACACCTGCGCGACGCACTGGTCTCGTATCTCTCACGGAGGAGTGGAAACATAAAAGGAGGAGCGACGAAGGTGAAGGACCAGAGAGGCCAGGCCTGGATTCATGTTGTGCCGTTTATGTTTTATTATGTGACAGCAGTCGTCCGTGAGGGGCTGCTGTCTTTTACTTTTGTTTTGTATTTGTTTTATTTTGTTATTAAAATTGTTGGCCGGTTCCCACCTCCTTCCCATAACATCTAACCTTGTTACATTTACATACTATATTTATTTTAATATTTACCTACATACTGTGGTTCCTTGATTTTTTGCATAAATGTATATGTCCAAACTGAAACGATACTGTATTATTTTCTCTGATTAAAATATAAATTAAATAGTCTGATAGTTATATATTTTCAAATATATTGCCACCTTAAATAGTTTTAATTTAATCAACTTTTTCAAACAAGTAACTTTTTATTTAAATTAAGAATAGCTTGCAACAGTTTAAATAGCCTCCACATCACTTCATGCACATACATATAAATATAAAAGACAGTAATTAAGATTGCAATTAAAACACACACACACACACACACACACACACACACACACACACACACACACACACACACACACACACACACATACAAACATAGAAAAAATATAATAATGCAAGGGAATGACAAAAATACCCAAACATTTGTATTTTTGAGTGACTTGTGTGCTATTATGGCCTTTAATGTTGACTGATGGGAAACATTTCCAAAACTGTGACACGGCAAAATGATCGAGGCCGCTCTTGTCACTCTCTTTGATTTATGCTTGCCATTTAATGTAGCTAATCTTTCATTTGCATTGGCCCAATGTGCACCAAAACAACCAGTTCTGAATAAAACATGTTCAATACAAGCTGCATAAATGTGGATGAATATTAAACAGCACCTCCATTTTCATGAGCCATTATGCATCTGAGAAATACAGATTTCTACTCTTAAGAGAAGAAGGTGGTGTCATAACCTTCTGCCTAAAAAATGCCCCTTCTCTAACAGGAACACAAGCAAAATTTACTGGTGACTCATACAAAATTCTTTAGGGTAAGGGTGTAAAACATCGGTTCCCAACAGGGGGGTCGCAGCCCACAAGGGGGCCTCAGCGAGCTCTGTGGGGGGTTGCGTCATATTTTGAAAAGTTTTGAGCAATGAGCATTAAATAAAAGTCCTTAACTTTTTTCTGTTCAAAATGTATATGAGCGAGTTCATCATGAATCCATCAATCCGTGTTTTTGTCTTATCCTGAACCACTATGGTACACCTATAATAAGTGTTTACATTGGGACTATTTTACACTGGTTCGGATCGCTGCCGCTGCGGAGTAGCCCAGTACCTGCGTGACTCGTCATAGATGTACACAGAGAGAAGTAGTTCCGGCTACAATGTTCTTCCGAAAAGACGCATTATTCTGTTAATAAACGCAAGTTTATTATCGCTCGCTAAAGCGCCAAAAACATAAAAAATAAAGCCTCACAAATAACTTGCAAGTATTGAGGCCCCAGACAGCAGTCATTTAGTAATAGCCTATATTCTTTCTTTTTTTTTACCTACACACCAGTGAGAATATTTTTGTTTTTGCATTTCAAAAAGGGCCAATATAGGCTTCTCCTAGGCTTACGTTTTTAAATTACAAAGGGCCTACTGATTTTTTTTATTGTATTTTCAATATTATAGGCTATTATTTGTGCATAAAAATATCTGGTTATAGTAAACATACCGTTTGTTTGAAAACAACATATTTTGTCATCCTTGCTGCAAGCTTACAAGAGCGATAATATCATTAAATGTGAAGGGGGCCCTAAAATATTTTCTTGGGAAAAAGGGGGTCTCAGACAAAAAAAGGTTGGGAACCACTGGTGTAAAACATTGATTGGACCATATGGATTATTCAGATAGAACACTTTTCTTTGTGCTATAAACCAAACAGCCAGATTTTCAGGAATAAATAAAGCAAGGCACTAGAATTTCCTCAAGCAAGGAACCCAGGAACAGCAGGTTGGTCCAGCTTTAGCTCCACAGGGGTTGAGATGTTCCAGAATGTTCTCCATTTGAACTCTAACCCTCAGTTCTGTTGATAAATGTAACCAGGTTGCATGATGTTATGGTCAAAAAGTTTAAACACAGTGTTTTACTGTAAAAAATGTTAACCAGTAAAGTAGTTAGTACCTTAAAGGTGGGGTATGTGATTCTCTTTTTTGTCCATTTTTTCAAAATAACTTGAAATCCTATTCCTAACCCACTTACAGCCACTGAGTTAGAAGCACTGAAATGAAAATTAAGCAATTTAATCATCTGTGGAATGGGCAGGACTCGAAAAACTCCAGCCAATCATTTCCAAGACCACCTGGAATCATTGGACAGTAGGTTTGTCAATCAAACGGTTGTACCATACCCCCCTCCCCACAGCGCGCGTGACCCCCTTCGTGAGCATACTCAAAGCTCGTGACGCATGCGCATCTCGTCAGTAAAGCCGGTTCCATGATTAGTAGTAAATCGTCATTACAATCTTGTTTTCGAGATTCAAGATTCTTTTTTTGAGATTCTCAGGCAAAGTTTTCGCTCGTGCATGATTGCGCGTCCATGTTCTTCAAATGGGTGGAGTCAGGGCCAGCGTTGGAGGAAAGAAGGTAGGACCATTTGAATTGTGTATTTTCAAAATCTGCCGGTCGTTTTCCAAATCACATACCCCACCTTTAAAAAGCTATTTCTTATTTAATAAAAAGAATTGTTGTAATAACTCAATGTATTAAAGTTGATTCAGTGGTGTGAAATAAAATTTATATATATATATATATATATATATATATATATATATATATATATATATATATATATATTTGAGAATCAGCTAGATGTTACCAGTGCATTGTTCTTTAACTGTAACAATGCAATTGTTTTTATTGTTTTTAATTGACGAAGTTAATTTTGATACGTTCTAGTTCCGAATGTAAAATCTCGATTGTTTTTTTTTTTTTTAAATAATGCTCAAGGTGCAGTCACATGTAATAGAAATATGTTATTGATATTTACTCAATTTGTTTTGCTCAATGGTATGAAGCCCTTAAATGGGACATAGTAGTGGAAAACAATATGAGATAGAAGGAAAAAAATATATTTTAATGCTTCTGTTCACTTACAAAAGATTTCGTTCTTCCAAGAAACTTTGCTGAAACGCAAACGCGAAGTTTCTCGGAGGAAAGCAAAACTTTTGCAAGAGAAAGCAAAAGCATTGAAATATATCTTTTTTTTCTTCCCATCACCATGTCCCTTTAGGGGCTCCAGTCCATACAATGGACATTACTCAACAGACATTAAATATAAACCTTTCTTGAAGATGGTTTCAAAACCATAAGCCCATATGAATACACAGAGAACTCCACTGATGCGTTTTAAACAATATTTTTCCCTTTTCTTTATCGTGAACAGACTTTTATGCAACTGACCTGTGTATGAGCTCCTGGCAGGGGACTCAAGTCTGACCTGGATCATGTCCTGAGTCCATTCTTCCTCTCTCAACCCTACTTTCCTTTCTACAGCATACGGTACTTTAACTATAATAAAGGCAAAAAGCAAAAAAGGGCAAAAAAAGAGAGACCCTGCTACTAAGAACTTGTTTAGCATCATAATATGGTTTTAGTGCAGGCAGCAGAATAAAAATGAGCATGCATCAGAGAATTCCCGCTTGAAGGCTTTATCACACTTTGAAAATCTTTATGTTGATTTATCTGCAAGTGCTGTGACTGGGAGACAGAAAGTCTGACACCCTGCCTTCAGCGAAAGAACCGGGGAGCGCATGAGGGTGCCTGCTAATGAAGAAATTACCTCTGGGATACACTTAGGTCAGCACTGCACAATCACAAGCAGCTCCAGCAATAATAATCACTCAGTAAAAACAACGGCTCCCCTGCAACGTGCCATTTGCCTTCCCGGCAATTATTTGGATTAATTTATTAGCCACATTGTCGCGCAGAAACTCGCCGCTGCTTTAACAACCCTAACAGAGCATCTCCACAAATCACCTAAATAACAAAAGATCCCTTCCACAGATCTGCACTATTACCAGCTTTAATCTTAACCAGTCAGCTGAATTAGCCGAGCAAAGCCACAGCCTGTCAGGTTGGAGCTAGCTTTGTGAATGCTGGTTCAAACGCTGAGCTGACTCCTGTGCAAAGTTCAATGAGGAGATGTTGACTGTGCCAGAATATGGCTATAGGCAAGTCACCCTGTCTCTCGGGATCTCCTCTTTCTAAAAAGCTTGAATAAACAAGCGCCACAAAGCATAAAAGTACAAACAACACCAGAAAAAGCAGTAAGTGGTGGAAAAATGCTGATATAGACTTTGGGGGAGGAGTAAGAGAAACGTCAGACTCTGATGGGGAAGTGGGATTTTTTTTTTTACATAGGCAGCTGGAGTTTCTTTTTTACACTTTTGACTGACAAAGTCCATTTCAGTTCTGCTGTTCATTTCTGGAGTTTGTAGATGTTCTGCATGATGGTCTGACATATTGACCTTTTCCATCACAACAGCTGGCCTTCTTCGCTCACAACTCTGAAATCATAAATCATACAGCAAGAGAGAAATGTATCAGCTGAGAGGGGCAGATCTGGATGTGTTTGTACCAGTCTTACTACAGTTGTACCAGAGGATTTAGCAAATAGTGGTTATTGTTGCACTTATTTTGGTTGCATCATTTGTAATGGGTAGATTAAACCTCTTTTACAGTGGCCAAAATAGGAGCAAAGGAAAACAATAAGAAGTAAATTATGTCACTATTTACACTGCATTCACAAAGGGCGTCAGTGTCAATGCTAGACAGAGGGTGTGTCTGAAGCTTGGCGCTGACGTGACTGTCATAGTGACAACAGCCAATCACATTACTTTTCCGGTATTGCATGAACGCAATTGGCTAGGGTATTTGCAAAGGCGATCAGTTCGTCAACGCATGACGTCTCCCATTTAAAGTAAATGAGAAGAGTTAACACAGACGTCCCATGTGAATGCAACGTTACTTTCCCTCGTGTCATTCCAAACATGTATGGCTTTCTTCTGCAGAACACAGAAAATATTTTGAGGAATGTTTTTGGCCATAAACTAGAAGTCCAGTGTTGTTTTGAACCCCACTGACTTGACAAAAGGACAAAAACAATTGAAGCACCCTTCAAAATACCTTATTTCACCTCATAAAATGTCAACGGTAATATATGAAAATTCCATTGCATATATCTACACAGAAAATATGATAAATAATAATTGAATATAATAAATGTTATATTTAAATACGTAAACTATAAACATTCAGGAACTGTATCTAAAATGAATCAGGAAAATAAAAATATTAAAACAGGATATTAAAATACAAAAAAATATATATTTTTAAATTGATTGTATATATTAATAACAACTTCACTAAAAACTTCAAATAATGATCAACATCGTCATATGTCTAAAGTGTCTTTAAGCAAAAAAAAAAACATTGAAGCAAGTCGTTTCAAGTCTACGGTCTCAAATATTAAGTAGGGCTTATCAATACTTATTACAACACTTTCCTGTCTAAACTCAATTTTTCAATATATATAAAAATTTTTTTTAAAAATCTGTAATATGAGTAGTTGCAGCTTGGCTTGGCCAATATAGCAGCTCCAACCAGCACTCCTTTAGCAATCATGCCAAAGAGCCCAATCCCTTCAACATTCCCTTCTGTATAATATCAGCTCATTTGGTTTCTCTTTCATTACCTTCACCTGGCGAATCTCTTGAGCCAGCTGAGGGAGCACACCAGCAGCCCCTTTCACTTCCCTTTAGAACTTCAAACTTAGAGAATGCAGGCACCTGAAATGTGAGTCTGCGTTTGCAGTGGAAAGGGAGAATGAAGCGCAGGGAGGGGTAGGCGGCATGTTATCCCATGAGAGCTTACACAGTATCTTTTATTCAGTGAAAGTGAGTGAACTCGGCTCACTCCATTCATCAGAAAGCAACACAGAGGAAAGGCTCAATTCAGGAGGGATTTCTCCCTATAGGTCCATAACCCCACAACAAAAACGCTCCATTGTGGAGCCACACCGGCGGACCGACCCTAATGTAAGGGGGGTTAAAGTAGTGATTAGTTGATGTTGTGGCTCTGAGGGCCTAATGAGCTGTTGGACTCTAAATAGATCGCACACTTGAAGCAAATCAATATCTCTTCCACCAGACCAGCCGAGGAAGGGATTTCCTCAGGGAAGCTGAGGCGGGTATGTTTACCACATACATTTCAAAATCATTGCTATCAGCTCGGTTACATGGATCACAAAAGCGCCATCCACGATTGCCACACGTGGAGATCAATATCATAGAATAACATTAAAATCAGCAGGAATTTCTGCTCATTGAAATGGCAGAGAGCCAGCCAGCTTGTCTCCACTAAGGCTATTCTCATCTGTTTGTTGTCTTTCCCAACGCTGCTTGGACAGGAAATTGAATAGGGGAGAGGGGGGAAACAAAGTAGAATGGATGTTCTTGTTGGCGGCAGTGACCCTTTTGCTTCCCTTTCAGTCCACCAGCCCAGTTTCTACCGCATTGTAACACGTTCATGCGGCTGTCACTGGCAAGCGCTTTTATTTTCACTCAATTTTTATTTTCGTGATAATCTGCTAAGTCTCTGTGCCTCACTCGCTCAAAACATTTATTAGAGCATTAAAACCCCCTTGTTGATAGAAAATCTGCTCTCTTGTCTTTTGGGGTTATATGATGGATGAAAATTGATTTCTATGTCTGAAATTCGGCTCAGAGGAACGGTTTATTTCAGAGACAAAATTTGTTTCATGGTCCATTGGTGATCTAAGCATGTTTCATTTTAAGCTTAGTTTTTGGAATTGCTTTTTGTTTTTTAGTTGTTTGCGCCCGGTCACTGGCTAAGCAAGGAAGTAGACAGAGACCTAAAGCAGACCTCCTTTTGAGACGTCTTTTCGACCTTTTCCTTGAACGCAGGACCGAAATATTCCCTAAAACCTTCAGAAACTGCATTTAACCCTTTTATGCGTACGATAACACCGGTGTGATCAGTCTTTGCTGATCCCTGGTGTGATTAGAACAGTCAGTGCATCATGTGATCAACTGCTAAATTTAAATGTGCTTTTGCACTTTGTCTGGCGCTGAGCCAGAGACGGATGCGTTCAGCGCTGTCATATATCACAACTATTCAGTGTTTTCAACCACATATGGTTTATTTTAGGTTTCAGACATCTAAATACACATAATTACTAGAAAAATAATACATTTGTAGTTTGTAAAATACACACGGATGTCTATGGAAGCAGCAATAATAATCATTTGTATTATAATTTGACAAAGTGTTTTATTTCTATCAGATACATATAGTTTACTCTATTCGTCTCCCTGTTCACCTGTCACTTACTTTCATGTATTTCGGGAGAAGTTGGTGAATTTACGTGATGTAAATCTGACCGATCCGATTCTCTGAATTGCGGCACAAACTAACATAAGCATAACATAAACTAACGCCACCAGAATTCACAGAGAACAGAATTAAATCATTGATACTGTCAAATTAGGTAAAAAAAAATGTGAGGATATTGACCATCAATCAAATCAAAACCTTTATTACAGACTCAAGGTCCAAATCTTACCTACAACAATACATAAATACATATCCATAAACGCACATACATACATACCTACAGTACACATACAAAAAAATAAGCAAATAAAATCATTGTTCTACCACAAGACAATTATACCAGTGTTTCCACATATGGGTTTGGTAGCGTGTAGTACTTAGCCGTATGTTAGTTAAGCCCATTATTATTTAATTTTGTGACCCATTAAGCCGGCACATGAATTTAAACATTAGGTTTCTTAAAACAGCATGAAAGGTCCTCACTCTTGCAACCACAAACATCTCACTTGCATTACACCATCTTGGTCTTGTGAGTAACATTCTCATTGCGTCGTTATATGCTACTTTCATTTTTAAAAGACTTGCCTTTCTATAATTTGACCACAAGTGCGCAGTATAGAGCGGTGTGCAATATGCTTTAAACAGAGATATCTTTACACCAACCGTACATGCCTTAAATTTACGCAAGAGAAGATTGGCTTGTGCATACATCATGCGACATTGCCTGTAAATATCTTCATCATCTGTCACTTTATCAGTAATAAAATTACCAAGGTATTTCACCTTATTACAGGCACTAAGCTTATTGTCAGCCAATTTAAAATCAGGGTAGTACAAACATTTATCATCTTTAGTTCTACAGATCATGACGACACTCTTATTGGCGTTATATTTGATATCATGTTCCACACCATATACCAAACAGATTGTAAGAAGCTGCTGTAATTCAGCACTACTTGGACTAAAAATCACAAAGTCATCTGCATACATACTATGGTTTACTATTGAATTACCAATCATGCACCCAGTATTACAGGCTCTCAACTGCCTGGAGAGATCATCCATATAAAGATTAAAAAGAGCAGGTGACAAAATACCCCCTTGTCTGACTCCATTGCCAACCCCAAATAAAGCTGAGACACTATTGCCCCATTTCACTTGCATAGTCTGGTGGGCATACCAGTAAGCCAAAATTCTCACAATATACTTGGGCACCCCTCTTTGTCTTAATTTGTTAAACAATTTACCATGATTTATACGGTCAAATACTTTAGAAGCGTCAAGAAAACACATAAGAACTGATGAGTTTTTATCTCTATATTTGTTCACAATTTCCTTTAGAGCATATATACACAAGTCAGTGCCATGTTTAGCTTTAAACCCAAACTGGTTATCTGTAGTGTTAATAAATTAATTTAATCTGTCCAGCAGAATTCTTTCTAGTACCTTTGATAATATGCTCGCTAAAGCTATAGGCCTGTAGTTATCTAAACTACCTACCTTCCCCGCTTTGTCCTTAATGACTGGAACTAATAGAACAGCCAACATTAAGTCAGGCAATACACCATGTATCATAAAAACAGTCAAACCAATGGCGATCAAAGGAGCTATTCTTATACTGGCATTTTTAAGATGTTCAGTAGAAATACAATCCAATCCACTAGCTTTGATAATCAGAAAGCTTATGTATGGCCATATTTACTGTAACTGATTCATTAAATACAATGAAATAAACCAATTAATTCCTGGAATTCAATATACAATAAAACGCTTACGTTTTAGATGCTGTCAATATGTTATCAATGCAAACATATGAAACATGTATGTGTAGAACCAGAATTTACATATGAGATCATGTTGAAAAATCTGCTAAATGCATTCACGTAAAATCTCCATATTCAGTCATGATGATCGGTTCACTGCCTCCCCATCACAAACAATGAATGCGTCTTCACCTATCACCTTCCATCAGACAACTTTGTTCTGATGTGTGCTTGGACTTTTTGTCTTCTGCGTAATGTTTTAATCAGTCATCCTTGTATAATAGCTGACTTGCCTAGTTAATGCAAACAATGAGTCTATGTCAGAGAATGATCCAGCAAAACGTGTCACCACATAACAGGACAGGCCAATCCATCAATTTCTTTCCCAGCATGCATCTATACATCTCTTTAAAATGCATAAGGTAGCTTCGGTGGAACTCGGTAGAATATTTATAGAAATCATATTATGTCATGCTCAGGCAAAGTAGAAAAATCAGCTGTTTGTCTCGACTAACTGAATCTATTTGTGATGGTATGTACCTGAGAAGGACAGTGAAGTGAACTGGACAAGGACTACAAGAGGTGGAGGCTGTAGATCTGTAATTACCTCCATGAAAAAGACGTTCTCTGAAGAAAAACTTCATTCCTCTGACTTCCTCCCATGAATCATTTCAGCCCAATGTCAATGTCAGTTTGTTGGAGGCTTTGAAACACAGAACATGACTTTTCTTACACAGAGCTCAAAGGAAACCCTGGTTGCAGGACTGGCCTTCTGGAATACAAATTTCAGATGTCTGTTTGCAGAGAACTGGAAATGTCCACAGTTCTTTCAGCTCTCCTGAGAATCTTGTTATGAGTCACAAATCATAGCATACAGAAAATACTGTTTCTTGGACTGAAAATAAAACTGAAAAGCCAAACATGGTACAAACACAAAGCTATTTAGCCATAAATGTCATGTGAATAATCACTCTGAAGTCCAAAAATGATGTCACGTCAATGCTGACTGGCTGATGGGACCACAAGAATACGCAAAACAAAAATTATAGTGACTATTCTGAGATGGCAGCAGACAGGAAAAAAAAGTTGTACTTTTAAAAATATATCTAAAATATAATGAATATTAGCAACATCCATTTGGGAATAAAATATTATGTTAAATTATATGTATATATTTAGCTAGAATAAATGGCTACATTTGAATGGTCGTCAGTGGAGAATGATGGTTTTCAGAACCAGATGGTGTATTTCCAACATCTACCAGCTAACTGGGTTATGCTAATTAACCAAACCTTGATCCCTTTATTCTTCCTAAGTGCGTTAGGAGGGCATTACTCAATTTTTAACCGTACACTCAATGAAATCTTATTTAAAAAGTGTTCAAGCTTAACTCACAGCTTCTGCTGGCATTCTTTAAAACAAAATAAAGCCATCTAGTGAGTCTCACTAGCGGCTTAAGTGTATCATTTGCAATTCCAGTAGATACTTCAGGTATTTCTTGTCCTCTTACACAGCGTAATTACTACAATAAAAGAGTCATGGACAGTTTGGCATAGTACATCTATTGAAATGTGCTATGTTTAATTGTTGAAAAATTTGTCTTTTAGAATAATGTTAGTCATTACTGAGCATCATCTGCCAATAGATTTGAACAGAAGTCATCTTTATCGAACTGAAAAGAAAAAGGTTGCTACTGTTGTCTTGAGACATAAAATGTAAGAAAACAATAAAATGAGGGGAAATAACAGTTTTCGTCAGTGTACTGATTTGGACATTGTGAAGTTAAATTCTGTGTTCACACATCCATTATATTTGTCCTGCACCTTTCCTGTTTTCATGCTGCTGAAAAGACAATAATTACTGCAAACAGGATCTCTAAATCCATACTGTGTAGCTGGAATTGTTTTCCTACTTTGCACAACACTGTATAATCATCAGAAGGTAATTTCAAAGTCAATGACAGAAAAACAGTGATGAGCAGGACCCATTACAACACTATGAAATATAGATGTACAAAATCAATTCAATTTTCCTTGTTAATAATTATGGATTTCAAGTTGGATGCATGTTAAAATCATGTTTCAGGTGATTCATCATATGGCGAGCATGTGGGCAGAAATGTACGCATGAATCTGATTCACCAACACTAAGCAATATGACAAATAGAAGTAAGAACGAGTCATTCAAATAAAAAACAAAGGTGTTATGTGTGGCAACCAGTGATGGGAATAACGGCGTTACTAACAGCGTTATCTTTTTCAGTAACGAGTAATCAAACAAATTACTGTTTCAAATGACTGAATTAAGGTTCTGTTTAGGTTATAAAAATAGAACCTAAAAATAACAGGGAACGTTATTTTTAGGTAGTAAAATAAAACCCGAAAATAACCTACAGGGAACGTTCCCAGAAAACATTGATTGACCGGTTGTGAACGTGTGGCAAACATGCATAGAATGTGGCTTAAATAACCTTTGACGATGATGTTCTCTGTAGGTTATAACAATAAAACCCAAAATTAGTATATTTTATTATTATTATTTATTTTTTGTACATTGTTCAGTATTATATTGAGAGCACTTCTTGTTAAACGGTTTACTTTTGTGAGGAAGAAAATACTTCAAGTAAGCTACAGTACTGTATGTCTACCAGTTGTGAAGTTGTGTGACAATTTTACTATTTTAATTTGCAATACAACGAGTGTATGTATATTTTTTATTATTATTTATTCATTTTTTTGGTATATTTCTTAAAAAGCATAATTTAGTTTTTGACTTATTTGTTGGCCAGTTGTGGTCTGTGCAATATTAAATATTATGGTTCTAAACCATCTATTGTGTTTTTGTAAGGAAGCAGCAGACTCAAGAGGATCCATTTGCAGCTTTTATTAGAGCAGTCAAACAGGCATAAATCAACACCAGCAAACAGGGCAATGGAGAAAAGGCAGAGACAAACCAGATAACAAGCAATGGTCGGGGCAGGCGGCGAGAACCAAGGTCCAGTAAACAATCCAAGCCAGGGTAGGCAGAGATTGATCAGAAACAGGGTACACAGTCCAAGTCCAAGTCCAAGTCCAAGTCCAAGGTCAAGGTCAAGGTCAAGGTCAAGGTCAAGGTCAAGGTCAAGGTCAAAAACAATCCACAGGAATAAACGCTCGGTAGTGATAGCCAGGGCAAATCAAGACTTCGCACTGGTGATGTGCGTGCAAGTGATTTATATGTGTGTGTGTGTGAATGAGATGCAGGTGTGTGTGAATGAGATGCAGGTGTGTGTGAATGAGATGCAGGTGTGTGCGCAATCAGTCCCAGGTAAGAGGCATGATGGGAATTGGAGTTCGGTAAAGTTTAATATTCCGGAGACGGCTCCCTCCGGTGGTGCAGAGGAGGCGGTACGGGAGCCTCTTCTGTAACAGTTGTATTGTTCTACTATAGTAATGCTAATATTTAAGAATATATATATTGAATGTAATAGGTGTCTCTCACATTGTCCCACAGCAACATTAAAATAATGTAGATTAGTGTACAATGTTTTATAATAATAATTTATTCTATTTAGTGTCCATTTCATTCATTTAACATTTAATATTGGGGCATCCAAGTTATTTGACATATTTGAATTTTTTTTTTAAAGTTACGCAATAGTTACTTTCCCTGGTAATTAGTTACTTTTATAATGATGTAACTCAGTTACTATTTGTGAGAAGTAACTAGTAACTATAACTAATTACTTTTAAGTAAAATGCCCAACACTGGTGGCAACAGAAGTATAAAATGCAAAAGCTCAACTTTTCAAAGCGAAAATCAAACATGTTTTCTGTCAAGATGATTTGATCTGAATCTTAGGTAAATGGTAAATGGATGTGTGTGTTGCTTAAGCCTATTGAGAAGTGTTTTGCTGCAGTAGATCAAGTTCAGAAAACAGTAATTTTAGCTCTTATTTAGCTCTGGCCGTACATTCACTATATTCATTTCACAGCATGAATTCCATCCAACTGAGGAGTCACTGCCTCATTGGATTTTACAACTTCATAAAAATTACACAGCTATTTCTTTTATAAAATTTACTAACCTCCGTAAATCTAAATGGCACTTTGTTCGCTCAACTGTGCTGGGTCGCCTGCTGATCCTGAAGCCAAATGATCTTCAATCCTTTAATTTCTCAGTTGGGTATATGGGCAAAGTTAGAATGAAAGAAGGATGGTGGAATAGAGTCGAGAGACAGGAGAGATGTCATGTCAGTCAGAAATGCCTCCACACTTCTCTATTACATACTGGAAGGGGTCGCTACAAATCAATAGCACAGAAAAGAAAGGCAACTTATAAATGATATGATCACATAATATAGAGGACTCCTTTTATTGATTACTTACTTCAAGTAAACACTGTAACTGTACTTTAGCTGCACCAATTCCATAGAAAATGAAATATTTCACCTGAAAGTGAAAATTCTTTCATTATTTACTCACCATCATGTCATATAAACCCTTATCATTTTCTTTCTTCTGTGGAACAAAAAATTAAAATAAAAAAAGTAATTGTACAGGCCCTTTTCCATGCAATTATAATAATAGACTTAAAAATGTGGTCTTAATTCTTACACAAAGCTATTGTATTGGTTCGAAATAGAAGTGCACAAGTCATGTGGACCACTTTTGCTCCTTTTGAATTTTTGACTTTTATAAAGAAAGCCTTTTATAAAGAAATTCCTTGTGGGGACTAATTGCATGGAAAAGTATGACAAAAACAATTTTCCTTTTGTGCATGGAAGATAAACCTTGTATGAGTCCGGAACAGAATGCGGAAGAGTAAATGATGACAGAATTTTCATTTCTTGGTTGAAATATTCCCTTTAAGCAGTCCCCAGGTTCCCAGCTCAGTCAAAGGTATCCCGTGACAAACCAGAAAGCTTTAAAGTCATCATGATGAATATGAAATGCCCCCCAAAAAACCACCTTTCACTAGGAACATAATTTCACTGCAGGAACCAGATTTCACTGCAGGCAATCATTATCTAACAAATCATCATCACCTTAAAAATACACATATATAAGCCTTAGTTACCTTGGATACCATGTCATTTAAGGCCAGTGAGAAGAAATTACAGAAGATTGACAAAATAAAGAAAAGCAAGCATACTGACCACCACTATGAGAATGGCAGAAATTCAGGTAGGCTTAACGTTAAGACGTCTGGCTCAGGAAGCAATTCGTATCCTTGACTTTGGCTGACTCCCACTGTATGAATTCGTTTGGCCATTCGCCTCAGAAAAGAACGTGTACTTGATCCTTAGGCACATAAAAACATGAGCCAAATTTATACGCTGCAGTCCACATATGCTGTGCTTGGAAAGTGCATTGCTTTACAACAATATATAATGTATATAAAATGATTTGGTCACAAATTATATTAGAATAAAATAATCCGTTCTTTATATGAAAGGAGTGGCTATGCAGAAACATCTATAAACATATTCAAAGACTCGTTAAAAATGTCATAAAAACAAAATGGATCACAGGGAGGAAAGGAGCTGATGTTATTAATGCACCTACGCTTCCCCGGTGGTGTTCTAAATGTTCTTAAATGCTGAGATTCTGGGAGAAAAGCCAGCGCAGCAAGTCTGATTCTATGACAATGGATTTACACAGGAAAACCTGTGCAGACAAGGGTATCCTGAACTGTAAGCCCTCAAAGGGACAATGATACATCTAGTGGGTACTATGACCTGGCCATGGACAATTACTTTGGATCCCTGGAGATGTTTTCCATCTGTGTGTCTGCAATTTACAGCTAAAGATCTGTATCACACTGAAAAGAGTATTGTGAGTAGAATGTGTCACTATCATGACTTTGTCATGCATTACATTTATTATTTCATGAAATGTATTATACAGGTTGATTTTAATTTACAATATTATATTATTCAGTGTTACATCATGTTTAAAATGTAGCTAGTAGTACATGTAGAAAAGGTCATTAACCTGGAATAATAAATGCTGCAAAACGATTGTTCATTCATAGTTATACCCCTTAAGTTAATGAATTGAAACTTACTATAAAGTCAATATGAATACATTGGAGAACTGGTTCATATGGAAGACAGATCTTCATGTTTATGTTGGAGTCTAAGAGACCACATGACTACATACTTAACATTGACGTATCAGGTTGATACTTCATGGCATTTTCTTATGGGAACTGATTATAAACAAAAATGCATTTTGTGAAACATCCTCCATAGAAAATTTCACAGCATGTACTATATATTTAATGTCTCAGAGACTCCAGAGATTGCTTCAATGCACCAGTCACATTTTCCAAAAAATAAATATAAATGTATAAAATTAAATGTTATGGTAATAAGGATATAACTTCAATAATATATATATATATATATATATATATATATATATATATATATATTTAACACTGACTTTGATTAGGTTAGAGGAAGTTATATAAATAAAATTAAAAGCAATATGTTTGGTCTATTATTATTTATCTATTATTTTTATTTACTCTGTGGGACACAAAGTATAAAAACTATAAAGTCAATATGAACTTAACATAATGTTAATGATTAAGTAAAAGATGCAACACTGTATTTCTTTGATGAAATACACCACAGCCATAAACCTTCCTTTTATAAAAATAAAAAAAGGCTTTTATGTTTTCTCTCCCTCTAAATTTTGGCACATTATAATGTGGGGGAGAAAAATTTGATTAAATTCATCCAGTTACATAACATTAAAAAATCATCTGTGTGGGTTACAAAAGGAAATTTGCTGAAAAAAATAAAATAAATAATATATAAAAAAAAAAAAAACACTGTGAGCATTCGGAAGTCTACTACACAGGCTTTAGTGACCGAGCACTTGAGAACACATCTAGCGAAGAGTCCAATCCAATAAAAGAGCTAAGTATTACGGTCCCTATCCTGCCCACCCAGCCCTGCAGAGCATCCACGCCAGGAGGAGAAATCAAATAAAGGAATTTGAGTCGGAGCGAGTGGACTTTAAAGCTGCCAAACAATCATTTGCAGTCGCCTTGGCAGACAGCAGGCCAATATACTGAGCTCATATGCTGTCTGTCTCTCTCCAACCCATGGCTGTGTTCTGCTATTGAGATGCATGGGTGCCTGACTTAATAGCCTACATAAGAACTGATGCGTCCATGCCTGCTGGACGTTTACTGAGATGCAGGTCTGACAGAGCGGGCCTGTTCATCATTCTGACACTTCATAAACACAATGTTGCCTTTAATTGACAAACGAATGGATTCTGGGTGTGTCAGCTCGTCCGACCGCTCCGACAGAGGGGGGTGAGACGTGCGAGTCTGAGTGTATATGAATGTGTGGAATTGTGTGGGTGTTCGTGCATGTTACCAAAACAATTTAGGACAAACAGCCAAAGCCATCATTCATTTAAGGGTAATTTATGGATACTTCCCTTCAGATAATTAACTAACCTCATTCTTTCATAGTGAGTACTGCCCATCACAGGAGCCATCATGAAACTACCACTGCATTATGACTTTAGGATAACGGGAACTAGAAGAAAGGTTTCGAAAACATAATAGAGACATCTCAAACTATGTCTAATGTTTTTCATGTTTTTGAAAGTCTCTTAAAAAGTTATTAAAATAGCTGTTTTCTATTTTAATATATATATTTTAAAATGTGTTGTTCCCCCTGTGATGTCAAAGCTGAATTTTCAGCATCAATACTCCAGTCTTCAGTGTCACATAGTCTGTCAAAAATCATTCTACGCTTATTTGGTCATTAAGAAACATCTCTTCTCATTATTAATGCTGAAAACAGTTGTGCTGTTATATTATATTTTTTTTGTGGAAAGCCGATGCATTTTTTTAGTATTCTTGATAAATAGAAAGTTTCTAAAGAACAAATTTTATTTTAAACATAATTTTTGTACTCTTAATCTTTATTGTCACATTTGATCAATTTAATGAATCTTTGCTGAATAAAATTATATAATTTATTCAAACGGTATAAATATGCTTGAACGGAAACATATTTAATATTTGTACTTTTAATTTATTTTTATTTTATTATTTTAAATTAAAGTATTTTAAATGTTCAAAAAAATATATAAAATATTTTAAAACTCCAAAATATACACTTTCCATTTTGCATTAATAAAACAAATAATTAAAATCTTTTCATATATATTGTTCTTTTTTTAAGACCTTGGGATGACTGTACACACCTGGGAAATGTACTTACTGGCAGAAATATAAAATAAAATAAAATAATACACCTTTGTAAATGAATAGAAAAGGTCGAAACAAGTGAAGTCCTTTTTCTTCAGCTCATTTCAAGATGCTTCCCAAAGTGATTTTTGTCTCATTCATTCTGTTTTTGAGTGAAAGGAGAGAGGCAGCGAGAATAGAAGACAGGAAGAATGGCGTGAGTCATGAGGCATTTGTTCTTGGTTTCCCTTTTGCTCAGCTCCTATCTGACTGCATGGAGCTGAGCCATCGTGACAAAGGCCAGCTGAATGTGGAGACTGAGAGAGGAAGCTGGGCCACAGTGGATGAAACAGGCTTGTATTGCTGGGCCTGAATGAGCCTGCATGTGGACGCTGCTCTACAGGATCTGTTTCCTTGGAAACCTGTGTGTCACAATCATAGACTGGAGTGAGGGCTGAAGAGCACCACAATGCTCTCGTATTTATGCCCAAGAGGATCGCAAGATTAAGCCACCTATGACATTATTGTCATGCTATATCAGGCACTAAGGCCCCAGAGCTAGTAAAGCCATACTACAAATGCGCAACAGCATGAATTAACAGAATGTAGTAAATACCCCTGTTAAAGAGAATCTCCACTGAATATATTCATTGATCAGCATTAGCATTAGGTGAAGAGACACCTGCTCTTGTCAATAGCTATCAGGGTTGGATTATCTCTGCACTATCCATAAAATATGTGTACAACACATTTAAAGACACTGCTTGGCACTTTTCTGCAAATAGTGTACAAAAAAGGGGCCTGAAATTATTTAAAAAAAAACTATTTGGATGTTCTATAAGGACTATAAGGATGTTCTTAAACTGTTCAATGTTGATCAAATTTAAGATGTAAAACTAAATATGATATGAGCTGTTTAATTTATTCATTCATTTTCTATACTTTTTTTATTTACTAGCAATTAACAATCATTAAATACAAATACAGACAGACAGAAAGAGAGAGATTCTATATTATCTGCTAGTTCTCAGAAGCAAAAAAAGTGTATTTGTGCCTCCAATGATTTTTCCCCCTCACGCTTCATGGAAAGTGCCATACACTGAACTGAAACCCTTCACTTTAATTCACCTTTAGAGGCTGATCTGCATATTCTGAAGGCCCTTAGAGTGTAGCTCATGGCTTTGCTCTCGACAAATGTGCCGGAGGCTCTGGTTCGGTGCGTAGCTAATGGTCAGTGAGCCTCACTGCTTTCTTTAACAGCCCTAAATGAGATAAAATGTTTTGTTTCTCTGAAAGGCATAATCCAAGACTGCTCCAGTGACTCCAACTAATTAAGCCTCTGTTTAAAAAGGGAATTAAACACAGGAGAAATATGCAAATGGAGGTGGGGGGGGGGGGGGGAGAAATGACAAATCAACCCACAGGGACTCCAGATGTCAGGCGTTCCTTGAAATACGATGATCAATATTCAGACGCATATCCAAAAATCCTTGCAAACCAAATCCAGTGGGTGAAGTGCCTTGTAGCCATCGATTAGGGAATTACTTAATAGCTGTCATAAGTCTGCAGGATCTCATGTGGGAGACCACACAGCCATCACACATGCACATCTATCAACCAAAAGAAAGGCAGATAATTGAGCTAAGCCACAGAGCAGCATGACCCACGACAGATGAGGAGAGAAAGAAAAGAAGATACCTACAGACCTCCTCATTGACTGAATTTATATTGTACTGTTTAGTTCATAAAGCTGCTCCTTTGGGAAGAAAAAACGCCTGCGCAAGTCTTTTCTGAGGCCACTTTATCCTTATTGGCAATCAATGTAAATGTGTCATCCACGATAAATGCTTTTGTTATCTCCCCACTGGTTGATAGCCATCCAAAACTCTATTTAATATCTAATGATCGTTCAAGTATGTATACTGGGAGAGACCACCAACCATAATGATATGCAAGTCACAAACAAGCCTAGGGCCAGATGGGTTGTGCAGCACTTCACTCCTCAGAGAGACCAAACACTGAGCATGACTGAGAATTTATTTGGGTTTATTGACATTTTTAATTTTTCAGGGACTGCAACTGTGGTTCTACTACTAAACCACAAGTAAAGCAACATATCATGTTTTAGGATGGATATTACTCAGATTGTTTTGTTTTTAGATCATAGCATGCAACATGACATTACCATCATGCTCTAAACAGGAAGGAAAGCTGTGCTATTTGTATACGTCATTCTCATTGTTGTTCTGGTCTTTACTACAGGTGAAGGTTAACATTTTTAGCTGGGAGAGTTTTTAGAGGACATTTAGGTCTAGTGAAAGCAACTTTGTGTTCTTGGTTCACTTCCTTGTCTAATTTTGCTCTAGGCAGTGAGTGATCCAATTGAACAAGCCATAATGGAAAACAAACAAGCTACATTTCTGAAAATTCTTTTAAAAAAAAAAACAACATCTTGTCAAAGCTCATCTGTCTCCTGTGACTCAGATATGAAATCCCATCATTTCTGCATCCTAAAAGTCCTTCAGGCACTTAATTCCACTTTAAGTGCACAATATGTTCAAAATCCCAAGATGTCACACAGTATCACACTGCAAGTTATCACAATTGTGTTATTTCCATCTGTCCAATTGTCAACTAATCAACATTATTCCCTCTTATTTTACATTTTTCAAAATATTTCAAGATTTTAGTATTTTATAAACGTTGCCCAGTATTATTAATTTTACCATATACAGGTATATATAATTTTTTTTTTAAATATTTCATCATTTTTCTATCTGAATAATTTGTTATTATTTAGGCAATATCATATGTGCAAGACTGATGTCCCTCTTTTACATCTCAAAACTATAGATTCTGACAAATAATTATATTCTTCAATTAGTGTTTAAGTTTGAATTGGAGATGTTCCAGGATTGTTGCCATTACAGCATATTTTTGTCAATTATCTGATAAGAAATGAGAGACAGGCTGTTCTAATACAAGTGTGGCATCCCACACTCATAAACTTTAATTTGATATTGACTGTAGGAGTGAGTTTTTGTGAGAAATGTGAACTTCTCAGTTGGATAAAGGATGCATTTTAAGTAAAAAAAAAAAGAGACATTTCTCTTTGGCTCACTGAAATATGTATTTCACATATGCTAAACTCCTGTGTTGCGTCTCCTGCATCCATCCATCCATTGCCTAAAGCTTAGGGCAGGTAAATTTAACCATACATCTTGCATCACTATTGTGTCCTTGAGCGAAGCACTTAACCACAGGTTGCACAATGTTTTTCTGTTGTTGTTGTTGTTTTTAATATAAAAGCATGTACTGAAAGACTACTTACTTACTTACTTACTTACTTTCTTACTTACTAATAGCTTTTTTCTCATTACTTGGCACAGAGCCACTTGTAAAACACCAGAATACAGTGTTAGAACCTGGCTGCTGTTCTAAAGAACACAGCTAAATGTCTAATAAATGTTTTTAACAATAATAAAGTTGTTTACCTCAACTATTTTTCCTTTGATTTGACTTAGTGAGTTGTATGTACTATAACTGTGCTAAAGTGTCTGGGCTCTTTTGTCTAGACACAGAAAAATAACATATAAAGACTCCTCAACAAAAGTAATGAGAATATTCAAGGTGCTTTCGCAAATATATATAAAATCTTTAGACATTCAAGCAGTGGATCAAGCAATTTTTAGCTTTTATTAACCTGAGCGAAAAGTCCCGCTGGGAATAATAATGTGGAAGATGTTGTGCTGCATTAATCTATGGGTTGTGACCTTAGAGTGAATGATACTTTGCACACTTACAGTACAATATCATCTGGATATTTTCTATTAGCGTAAGCAGTAGAACATTAATATCTCCTAAACATGAGACTACAGTGTGTACAGAAGTTGATTTTTCCTCCCTCATCAACATGCATCCAAGCATTTCACACAGACACACAAAGAATCTAATAACCACTGGACTTGACATCATTCACTACAGGGGTGCTAAGAATGAGACAGGAACACTCTCTCCTCTTTCTGACTGGGTGACAGACAAGGCGGCGGTGGGTGAAGGCTAATTGATGAAGATCTGCAGCTATTCTAGTGCAAATATAAATAATTAGAGCCCAAAGGTAGCAGGGTTGATGGAAGACGCCTGCTTATGTCAAACTAATTCCACACCGCTGGGTGATTTGACCATGGTCAAGCAGAGGCTTGTTTTCTACTGCAGTTCTGGGAGTGTATGAAAGCAATATCCTCCTAAGGACTTCTCCTAGGACAGGGATGAATAGTTTTTGTATCTCTTGGCTCACCTCTCCATCCTGTGGTGTCTCTACTGTCCCTGAGGCTGAGACAGTGACTATGGGGAATGCAGGTGCATCTGCTGAGGAGACACAAAATCTCATTTTGTCATGAATTCATCCTAGCCGAGCTCCATCTGGGGAGATCTCTAGCTTTTTATCCACCATTTCAACTGTAGGTGTACCAGGACCAGTTGCATTTGCCAACTCGTCTATGTTGCCATGGCAACAATACGCCAAACAGTGTTGCCTAGTTGTCAAACTCTAGAGAACAATTTCAATAATTAATTAGCACAAAATTCATTAGCGCACATCTCTTTAATACTGATCTAATTGCATCTGTTTTAGACTCTCTGGCAATTGCAATTGCAATCTATTTCAAATTGATACTAAATGTGCACCATCAACAAGTGGCGGTAATGTGTGAAATCAATGATAGACAATCAGTGGACAACTGTCTATAAGACCAGTGTTTCCCAAACCGGGAACAAAGAAAGGTTATTTGAAAATATTATATTATATTATATTATATTAGCCTATATTATATTATATTACATAATATTATACATTTTTGTTAAACCTATGAAACAGAAATATAAAATAAATGGGATGAATATAAAAGAATATATAAATTATATATAGTGTTTTATATTAAAACATTATAATATAAATGTAATTTATGAATAAAGTACTGTATATATATATATATATATATATATATATATATATATATATATATATATATATATATATATATATACATACATGCATACACACACACACACACACACACACACACACACACACACACACACACACACACACACACACACATTTTTATATTTTATAAATAAACTGTGTGTACTATGCATTCTGGAACTGTTCCAATTGCAGAAACAACACTATATTACAAATTTTAAAAGAGTGGGTGCAAATTAACAATGTAAGACAAAAAAGTAGCAAAACAACACCAATTTTTTTTTTAGATGTTTTTCTTCTTTTCAAATTTACACAGAAAAAGTACAAAGGACACAGGAAATGATTGATGATGAAAAAATCAGGGCACAACACAGGCCAGAATCCCCCAGATAAGCTCTACAACTCAAAGTCCATGTGCACTAACCAGTAGAGAGTACACCAGTTTTTTTTTTTTTTTTTTACTTTTTTTGTCCTATTCCCACAGCGGCAATACTCACTTTCTGTAAAAGCTCACACCAAGTAAGGTCTTTAAAAGCCTAAACTTTTTGGGTAAATTGGTAATGTTGGGCCTGTGCCATGAGAAAGTGTCTAGCACAAACCAGTTCTTATAGAATGTCTTCAACCTCTAAAAAGCTATACACTGTACAAATAACCTTTCCTCGGATAACCTCTGCTTCAGTTTTCTGCATTGAGGCTAAGACCAAATGGCCATTAGCAGCTACTGATGTTGTCAGCATGTGTTGGATGCTTGATGACTCAGGGGTGGGTTTGATAATGAGCTCAATTGTGGTGTTTTCGCCTCAGGTGGGAAAAAGGTGAGAAATGTGACGGTTATGCTAATTCAGGTCAAGATCCTGAGTCTGGTACTCAGTGAGGAATAAGGGGCCAGGCCCCCTCAGGGACTCCAACCTCCACTACTGCCTGCAAAACTGACGGGATCGTCTTTGTGCGCTCAGACAAGATGGAGCATCTGGGTCTAGGATGGGCATGGGTGAAAATCAACATTCTCAGACGACTATACCAAGATCAGTAGAGCATGTTCCGTTCAGTCAGTTTGACAGAAATCATGTTGATCTCAAGTGTTGTTAGGGACCTCGCTTAAATAAATGGAGTCAATAGTCATTCTGGAGGCAGCAAAATCAATAGGCTCAAGACCGGCATGGAGGGATGTGCTCCAACTGTGCCTTCAACATCAATCTGCCATCTGAAGCATACAAAGCATCACTGCAAAGTGCTTTAAAGGAGACAAAGATTGAAAACAACTACATAGAACGTTTAATCCACACTTTTTCACTTAATCTTCTATTAAATCCAGCCTAAAGTACATAAAGGGCACACCTACATGCCTCGTTAGTAATTAAGGCTGGTATACTTGCTGTTACACTCAGAGCCGGATTAACGCAAAGGCAAACTAGGCACGTGCCTAGGGCCCGATTGGCGAGATGGGGCCCAGACAGAGGGACAAAAATAAAAAAATAAAAAAAATGTACAAATGTCCTACAATTTATTTCAATATTTATTAATTAACTAAAAATAGTGACGATGTTTATCTTAACCATAGACTGTTACATTACGTCACATTAACGCCAGCCCATCAGGTGCTGCGTAGCAAAAGCCTAAATAGGCACGCAAAGAAGCACAGCTTGTAATGCAGGTGTGTGCGTTGTCGTCATCTATTTTGGAGTGATTGCAATGTATTCTAAATATAAACTTGTACTGTAGATCAGCGTCATTTCTGGAAAAATCATTCACCGCTTTATTACGAGTTTAAAAGAGCGCGAGCGTCATTAACGTGCCCAGACGCGACGCTTTGAATTTGCGCGTACAATGAATAACATCGCGTCGGGAGCTGACTAAAAACGCTACAAAAGTAAAAGTCAAGACGTTTGTATTCAAAGTTAAAAAGCCAACACACTACAACATTTTTAAATGTTTCAAATAAAGGATCTCATGGGTCTATCTTCTAAATTCTCCTGATGATTAGATTATACACTGTCTGACATCAGCCTACTTACGCCAATAATATCGCCAATAATATCAGTTTAGAGTTTTTTTTTCTAATCAGTAGCGATCGTATCTTTCTCGTCCACTTGATTTGTGTATAGCATATTTAAGGTAGCAATGCAATGCATAATATCATATTACTTATATTAATTTATATGACAATATCTGCAGGCAATATTGATTAAATGGGAGGGAAAAATCCTGCCCATACCAGCTATGAAAAAAATGATAAAAGCATATATAACTGAAGTGGTATTCTGGAACTGTGAATAAATTGAATAGAACAGCAAAATAACAATAACAATAACAATAACATCTTCATTAAACAAAAAAGAGATTACCTTAGATGAAGTTTGATTAATATGCACATACAGTAGCCTACTGGTAAAAAGTCTGGACCAATTACTAGTTTTAAAGTTTTTGAAAGAAGTTTTTTATTATGCTCTACAACCCTGCATTTATTTGATCAAAAAAAAAAAAAAAAAAAAAAAAAAAGGAATATTCAGCAAGGATGTGTTAAATATATAAAAAGTGATAGTGAAGACTTTTTTAAAACAACTTTTTTATAATAAAAAAAAAATCCTGAAAAAAAGTATCGCAGGTTATAAAATAAATATTAAGCACCATTTCTAACATTTGATAATAAATCAGAATATTATAAAGTTTTCTGAAGGATCACATGACACTAAATTCTGCTTTGCATCACAGAAATATATTGTAAAGTATAGTAAAATAGGAAAACCATTATTTTAAATTTTTATAATATATTATTTTTCTGTATTTTTGATCAAATTAATCCAGGCTTGATGAGCATAAGAGACTTCTTTCAAAAACATTAAAAATAGTAATGTGTCCAAACTTATGTACTGTGTAAGTAAAAACATTTAAAATTAAATGTTGTATAAATTAAAAGGTTAGGAATCATATTTGTTTCAAGAGTTTTTTTATTGGGGGTGGGGGGCCTCCAACATGAATATTGCCTAGGGCCTCCAAATGTCTAGAACCGGCCCTGGTTACACTCCTTGAGTCACATTCATTTCAACTATCCTATTGGCTTAATTTTCTGGCTTAGCAGAAGTAGCATGGTTTTAATAAAAAAAAAAAAGGTTACTCTTATTATTGCAGTGTTGAGCGCCACACATCTCTAGAGGATTGTTTATTGCTCTGTGCTAAAGTGTTCCCAGAGGAGCTGAAGGTCAGGTGTCTGCCTTCCAGTCAGGATGTCACCCAGCTCACATCGACCTACTACTGCTGCTACTGCTGCTTGTAAAAAGCCATCAGATCTTCCTGAGGAGGGATATACTGTGGCAACCCATTTTTGCTAACCCTAGCTTATTTCTACATGAAGTCGAACACCCAAGGCATGATGTGGCATAGTTTCTCAAGTCGGCATGAAATGAAAATCCAACCCATTTATTTTCTAATTGAATGTTATAGATCTTATTTTGAACAATTCATCCAGGTATTTGTTTCAAAAAATGACCTCAATTTTTAAACAAAATGTCATAACTTTATATTTCAGTTAAAATGACAGACTTCTCTCCAGTATTGTATGGACTCCAGGACATCTCCAATCATTTATCTGCTTAAACCACAGCAAGTTTGTGGCTCCATTTTTAAGTGCAACATCCACATCTCAAAATCCAAACCACAAATTGATACATAGGAACCATAATTCCCACTTTATATGTTTTCTTATAAAATAATAAGTTACACTCGAACATGTCAGAAAAAAGAAAAGATCTGTTGCGACTTCTATTTCATCACTACTTTAAAGGTTCCATTTATTCCATTATTTCGGGAAATATTAAATATAAAATTAGAAACAATACTTGCTAAAGATTTTTTAATGGCATAAATGTAATCCCACAATTGTCCTTAACAACAATACTAATAAAAATAAATAAATAAACTCATTCTTATGTATAAAGTGCTACTAACAAAAACTCAGTTATTTGCCAGGTGTGTTTGATTCGCTAAAAAATCGTCTCAAGAATCTGACTACACTTGTTGTGTTGTTTGATTCACTAAAAATAACTGGTTCATAAGAATCATTCTTCAGCAAATCAGTCTGCACGGTACTGTATTTGATTCACTACAAAGAACCAACTCATAAGAAACATTTGTTTGTGAATTGAACGTCTCGGTTACGTATAAAACCCTCGTTCCCTGAGTAGGGAACGGAGACGTTACGTCGGATGACGGAGAATTGGAGAATGGGGGTTTCGCCTAGAAAGCCTATCGACTTCGAGTATTACAAAACGAGCCTATGGCAATGAAATGCCATGGGTCTGCGGAATTTGCATAGCGTATCTCCGCCCCACCGCGTGGGTATAAAAGGAGGACGCCAGCAACATGCAGATATGTCTTCGCTGAGGAGCCGAGACTGAACTCAGGTGTCTACCCAGCGGTACAGCGGAAGTGGCAGGGAGACGTAACGTCTCCGTTCCCTACTCAGGGAACGAGGGTTACATACATAACCGAGACGTTCCCTTTCGTAGTCACTCCGAGTTACGTCGGATGACGGAGAATGGGGGTCCCCGTGTAATCACGCCACCTTCACAGCTGTCTTCCAGTGCCCTGCGAAAGTCTGATCCCATTGTCGTGATACTGGCACGGACGAAGGAGTCCTACTTAGCACAGGAATACCAAGGTACACTGGGAAGCATATCTCAGAGGAGATATGCCGCAGCATGCCTACCCGTAGGGAGGACTTAAAAATACACATATGGCCGGAGGGCTTCATATGGAGGAACGCTGGAGTGACCAGCCCGTGGGGTGGCAACTTTCAACTAAAGGAGTGGCAAGGTGGCTTGCCGAGGGAAAGACACATGCTCAAAAGAGGCTTACAGTGGAATACACATGTGGGGGTTCCTCAGGGGAGGAACCATGCACACGGAGGCACCTACCCGACGCACAGGCAATAGACACTGGCGCCAGCGTCAGCAATGCTGGAGGAACTCAGGGCTTCAGAGGGGAAGGCTCACCTGAGGAGAATATCGCACGTATCCAGTCCGTGGAGTGGAATGGAGCGGACGGCGGGGCCGTCGGGACAGAATCAACGTCAGTCTGCACATGGGCGGTTGAGAGCTGTTGGGCAAAGTCCTCAATCGCACCGCCGAAGAGGCCGACCTGAGATATGGGAATGTCGGACAGACGGGGCCGCGCGACATCCAGCACATCAGACAGGTTCAGCCACAGAATGGTGAGCATCACCTGACCCAGAGAGCGTACGGCCACTTTCGTCGCTCGGAGAGCAAGGTCAGTGGCGGTACGCAGCTCAGTGAAGAGCCCTGGGTCAGTCCCACCTTCGTGCAGGACGATGAGCATCTGGGTCAGGTAGACCAGCAGAATGACCATGGCAGCAGAGAGGCGGCTGCCAGTGGCGCTATAGGATCTCGCCACAACTGTAGACGAAAAACTACAGGCCACGGACGGGTGCTTAGGATTGCGCCGAGAAGAAGCACTCTGAGGACACATAGCATCGCAACAGAGCGTTCAGCCGGGGGAACCCCAGTGTACCCATGGCAGCGGCCCCATCTAGGGGAGGAAAGGGGGATGAGATCAGCGAGCGGTCCCGAGAAGACCAGGGGGTCTTCTAGGACTTTGAGATCTCATCATGCACGTCCGGGAGGGAAGGTATTGGGGTTTGCCGTGGACGAGGGTCGGCGGCCTTACCCAAAAACCAATCGTCCCAGGAAAGCATGGCCGTCATCTCTGGATCTGACTCAGGCACAGCCGTATGCACACCAGAAGGTGGCAGCTGTGACGAGTCGTCATTTCCAGAGAATCAAACCCACTTAGTGAAGCTGCTACAAACATAGTATCATCCTCTGTAGCTTCAAATGAAACACACGGGCCACCAGAGGGTAGACCCGTGGGAATCACCTGTTCACTAGCGGGCACCGTCATTGAGGAGGGGGGGCTGGGGCGTGTACACGGAGTCGGCGCCTTGTTCCAGACCAACACCCTCAGGTCACCCTGGCCACCAGCCGAAGATCGGGGGGTGGATGAGGGGACTCTCACTCTTGCGAGTTCACCGAGTCTCGACCTTAATGACGCGATGGTCATGTTCCCACAGAGAGAACATGAGTAATCCACGAGCGCTGCTCTAGTATGATCAAGCCCAAACATACTAGACAACGCTCGTGCCCATCAGAGTCCGATACCAAGCTGCCGCAACCATTCTTTTTTTTTTTTTTTTTTTAAATGCACGGGCGAGCCGTCTTTAAAAAGACGTGCTGCGTGCGAGCTCTTTTTGTGAGAGGAGAGAAAACTCCGCGATGTTGAAGCGAGCAGGGAGAAACACACTCACTGGCAGATCACTGCACAGACCAGCAGGCAATGTGAATTCGCTGCAGATCGCCGTCACACCAACACCGGAGAGTGGCTCGTCTCGTAGAGCGAAGTCAGAAATAGCTGTGGAGTGAAGAGATACTCTTGGCTCCGAAGCGAAAACATATCTGCATGTTGCTGGCGTCCTCCTTTTATACCCACGCGGTGGGGCGGAGATACGCTATGCAAATTCCGCAGACCCATGGCATTTCATTGCCATAGGCTCGTTTTGTAATACTCAAAGTCGATAGGCTTTCTAGGCGAAACCCCCATTCTCCCATTCTCCGTCATCCGACGTAACTCGGAGTGACTACGAAAGGGAACTGCGTTGGTCGAGCAGCATGTGTTTGATTCACTAAAAATATCCAGATCATAAAAGTTATTCATTATGGAATCATACTTGCACTGTATTGTTTTGATACACTAAAAGAACTGGCACTTATGTGTAATTTATTTGGAAATCATACTTCACTGGTTGCGCTTTCATGCCATAGTTTCAGTATTGGTGTTGAGGCGCAACAAGTGCTGTGGGAAACTCGTTCAGAGTATTTTAGAATGGTGTTCCATTCACATCAGTGCGTGTGAGGAGTCCTTTGATGAAGCTGATGTGCATTCTCTTTCAATTATAAATATGAAAGCAGAACTGTATTGTTTTTGTCATAGAGCTTGTAGTCTGTTGTTTACAGGCCCTTATTTGTAGATAAAAGGCATAGATACACAGACTCCATTTTGAGGAGGACCAGGTGGACACTTATATTATCCAAAACTCCTGACAGTAGCCAGACATTTTTCCTCTCTCACAAAGATAATTATTTTTTCTTTAATGCACTTTAATGGCTGGATTTGTGCCGAGCCTGAGAGAGAAAAAGAGACCCTTTCCTTACAATGTAGAGCAGCAGAGCCGAAGTGAGCAGGACTCCATCAGCAACATGTGGAGAAAGAAGCGGGGAGAAAGAAGAAAGACAGAGAGGGAGATATCGGGAGATTGAGGAGAGCGTGGCATTGCTATGTAATGCAATCAGAAACAGTTCTTTTATAACCTCTCGTCACTTACATTTCATCAAAATCCTTTCTCTTATTTTATTTTCGCTTTTATTACTTGTCTGCAGAGACTGTTTTCACCCTCACTACGGATGGATGTAATATTTATACCAGTCACACACACAAGAGCCAGAAAAATGAGAATATCTCCCCAGCAATGTTTGGTGGGTGCTGTCAGCAAAACCTCAGCGCAATGTGATTCCTGACCCTCTCTAAATCTCCTCATATCTTCAAACCGGCACAAAAATGAATGCTGACAGATAGCAATCTCATTACTGACCTCTGTGTAGTGTGGAAAAGCACACACACACACACACACACAGTCTGGTTTTCATGCTTAATAGCCTTCCATGAAAACACACACGCACATTCACCCACACACAATCGCCACATGCAGAAATCGATTAGCTCACAGGAAGTCTCTGCCCACGTACTCACTGAAAACCACAACAAAGTCAGCGCCTAGCGACAGTAACACAATGATGATGACATTGCCATGACAACATCGTCCTCAGGTCTCCTGCTGCAGTGGAGTGAGAGCTTTGAATGCCCAGGCAAGTACTTTTAAGTGATGGAGACCTTTTGGAAAAAAAAAGTATCAGCTGGGGTCACACTCTACTTTCTGCTGCTCTACCAAGTCGAACGGAAGACTGACAGATAACTTTCCAAAAAAAAAAAAAAATCAGTCTAACAAAATGCGATATTCCTGATTCAATACAGTTTAATCAACAGCATTTGTGGCATAATGTTGATCAGTGCACAAATTCATTTAATTAAAAAAAGCAAAAATGGATTTTACATAGAGGCTCTTACATTGGAAGTGAATGGGGCAACTTTCTGGAGGGTTTAAATCATAAATATGAAACTAAACTTTACAAAAGCACTTACAATAATTATTCTTTTTAAACTTGAGTATTATTCGAGCTGTAAGATTTAATTAAACCATTGTTTTTTGTGGAATTGCAGGGCTTATGCTGTTATATCATGAAAACAAAGCTGTAAAATTAGACCTACATTTTCACAGAAAAGGCTCATTGGGAAACCGTGACTCTACCTAAATATTTTTCCAGAAACATATACAGTTCATTGCAATTTCCAGCTGAAATAAACAAAGAGGCTGTAAAACACCAACAACTTTTATTCCTTTCCACATAAACTATACTTAAAGGAGGAGATTATCGATTATTGAAGACCAAGATCCATGCGGTTCGTTGTGATAATATGTTATGACCTCAAAACACATTTATAGTGGGTGCTTTGTAAACTAATATATGTTGATGTTTCAGAAAATGTGTTTTTATATGTCACGTTTGCTTTTGTTAACATATCGTTTAGGTTTAGGGTAGGGTTTAGTCTATGGTTTAGCACATTTCAAAGGGCATTTCAATTTCAAACTGCCATAATATGGACAACAAACAATGTAACAATGTTGCCAGATTCATCGGTTAAAATAAATCTGAACATGCTTTTAGCACCACTCACAGACATTTCACTTTGAAAGTGCCGCAAAATGAGCAAAAGCAATGCAATATAGGGACTATGGATGTAAATGAGCAATGTTGGTATAATCCGGCTTGTTTACATTTTGTATTTTATACTAATGTTCATTAACATGCATTGTCCCTATCAAATAAATAAAGATCAATATAATTTTTCGGAAAAGTCATCACAGGCACTGTTTTCCAATGAACCTCTGTTGTAAAAGTATGTTAACATATTGTTTACGTCTTGTGTCTGTTAATTCAGTGAGATTCAGTTGATTCACTGTTGAAACAGTGAGAATATTAATGCCTACATATTGGCCCAAATCAATTCCTTTGTAAGTGCATCACTGTAACCCAGATTTTTGCTTTTTTTGAGAAAAAGGAGGAAATATTTTTGTTTAATAGAAATGATGTCATAAACGCTACTGATTGAGTTCACCTTGTATTGGACCTGGAATATAGCCCACATAAATATATTAGTATCAACAACAACATTTCATCCATGTCGACAAGATACCGGGTAAGATGTAATCTGTTTTCTTTTTCACGCCGAGCTCCGTCACAGGCACTTCATAGTGGCACTATCCCACTCCTGGCTGTCACATGGAGAGAAGTTAATTCAATTAAGTGATGTGAAAGAGTTTTTTTTTTTATGGTTCAAGCCCAGGGAGCTGTTTATCGCATCTAACAAAAGCCAAGGAAGCCTCTGGACTGCATCTCCGATAATATATTAAAAAAACCATCCTGACATTAAAACTCAACAAAGCAATCATCTCTCTCCAGAGACGCTCTCCTGAGAAGCAGAATAGCAGTAACATGGGCCCTGGCATTTAGAGTCCTCCACCGCTGCTGTGGCGTGAGCAGTGCTGGAGCATTTTTAATTAAATAAACTCAGGCTGGGTTGATATGCTGCGTTTTGAAAAGTCACCTCATTAGTTTCAGCAGGAAGAGGCAGGACTGAGGTAGAGCCTGATTATAAACACTTTACTCAGCCTGGAATCAATTGAGATAAGATGGAAGAGCAGACGGTAGCAGTTAAGAGTATTTTTAATGGATGCAATACCTGTGTTCATTCCCTATTCACAACTGTATGTGTGCTATATATAGAGTCAATTTTGAGTAGTACGAGAACGGACGTACTTCTAGGAACGAACAGTGCCTGACATGGATGGTGCCAGAAGGTTTGAGGGAAGAGAGAAATGGTCAGAGGTCACTGGCTTTGTGTCATAGTAGAAGGATATGCCAAAAGGAATTGTAATAAAAAAATACATACAGGCAGTCATGGAACCGGGTCATCAAGTGGCAGGCCAAAGGAATGAATAGCATTACTTCAGGCCGCAAGAGAACATTTCTGAGTCAAATATAAGATTGCAGACCACCTGAAGCCCCACTGCAGATAAAAACGCTGTGTCAAAATGTTTGAATATACAGGTTTAGTACTGATCTTCATATGGTGAGTTCATCTACTGTAGGGGTTTTCAAAGTGAGGGGCCAGAGCATGTCAGGGGAGGTGGACAAAGTGGTAAAACAAATTACAAGAATGAATTAATGATAAATAATTTCAATCAATACATTATAGGGGAAACAAAATCAACAAGAAGCAGGTTTTTTTTGACAAGCATAAACCATAAACTCATGAAACATGAAATTTCAGTCCAAGGATCCAGTAAGCGAATGCATTCAAATAGTCAGTCCAAAACAGCCCTAATGCAGAGAAAAGTCCAGCGATTTCATTAGAGATGGTGGAGAGAATAGTGTATTTGACTTCAAAGCACGATCTCTCTCCAATTCTGTGATTTTTATCAAAGCAGCCCAAGCTGTTTCTCATCTCAACAGACTAAACGGCGGCTCAAAACACCCAACCGCTACATGGGCATATGATACGCAAACTACATCTCTAGGTTGGATAAAGCAAACCAGAGTTGAGCTATTAAAGTTTTGATGGATGACGACGATTACAGGGACATGCAGGAGTCATGCATTAGGCACACGAGATGAGGGTCCGTTATTATTGATGTGTAAACAAACCGCATTTGTGTGGCGCTCTAGGTGCACTGATCGCTATTGAAAATGTGTAAAAATTGAGGGGTGGGGAGGCGCCATTGTGTACATTGTGACAAAAGGGAGGCCCACTGTCTTTGACTTTTAAAACCCTGATCTACTGTGACAAATGTCGTTTCAGTTTTGTGCATACAGCTAGGACACAAACTTTATGTTCTAAACTGTGGGGAAAACTACATTTTACAGAGTTTTTTAGTGTGGTACATGTGGCCAGGGGCGATTCTAGGATTTTAGCCTTAGGGGCTTGAGCCCCATACAAGACTTGTGAGTTGCATTGGTCTAGCACAACAGTATGTTTCTACCCTTTAGTATGATAAAAAAAAAATTAGTCAAAATGTCATGTTTTGTCAATGGATGTATATCAGGGGGAATTTACTTGTGACTCAAGTGGAATGGAGAGCTGGCTGCTGATGAGTGATGGATGAGGGCAGGGTTTGTCCCGCCCCTGCTGCCTTGGAGAACATTGCTGCACTTGGTCTGCCACTGAGGGGTGGATAATGCAACATATAATGATCCTTACAACTTTACAATGACTGTTAGGGGGAGGATTCAGAATGATATAATCCCAGAAGCTGCTTTTTTTCTTTAAACAAGGAGAGAGATTGCATAGTCACAGATAGACAGTTAAGAATGACCCCTTGTGTGGCACTGCGCTCCATTTTCTAGCATCATCACATACTGGATTCACAAAGTCTAACAATGAAAATGAATACATAAGTCTGTACACAGTATAAATGCTATTTTTCATAAAAGGACATTTCAATAATGTGCTTAACCTTGTCTTTTAAAGCCTCAGCCCCCTCTCTAACCTCCAATTTCACATCTCTTAACCTTCCACTGTGAGCTAAGAGCTTATCAGAAGACTTACAATAACATAAGTTGCCTTCACTGCCATTAAGCAATGATGAATATAGAAGTTCACGGTCTGAGGTTCAGCATCTTAAATAGCCTTTTAAAGATCGGTGGGGTTTTACAGCTGTATGTTAATTTATGTTCTGTGAGAGGGGAAAAAAGACTTTTCAGTTGAACAATATACATTGACATCATACTAAGCGTTCATCATAATATTCAGTGGCCTCAAAAAGTATGTGGACACTTGCACCACATTTAATAATGCTTATTAAAATGTCTAAAAGGATAACAAGATATAATCAAGCAAAACAAATTGATTTAAATTATAAAAATATATTTACAAAATCGAGAAGATTATTTGGTCCAAAAAAAGTCATCACTAAATATTATTATCATCATCATCGTATGGTCACAGATAGACAGTCAAGTATCACCTACCTATGATTGTCATTACTGTTTGATTTCCTTAAACATATCTGACAGACATGTCCTTATTCACAATCAGATCTCCTTGAATTATTTCCTGCTGCCTGAAGACGTCTGACTCATCCCTTTACCTTGTGGCCTGGTGGGCAGTAATTATAAAGATAAAGACCGAAACTATGCAGAATTCATTCTCTGATTAATTATTGAGGTCCTGAATCTTACCACCAGTGTCTGAGAAGATCACTAACTCAGTCAGCTGACTGACAGCCTATCCCAGATGCCAACAGCTGGGGATTTTAATCACTGGCAGAGTGATGAACGACACTTGTATGTTGGCAAACAGGGCTTTACAGCTGCCAAAAGAGGTGGGAAGACGTGAAGATTACACGAGGGACAGTGTAGGGATAAGAGTGTGTCCTTCTCCTGGATCTACACTGAATAGCTGTTGGTGACAACACATGGTGTCTCATTTCAGCACAAAATCCAGATCATCCCAGGATCATCCACTGACATCCAACTGCTCAAATGAGACTTAAATCTAGGGCCTTTGAATAAAGGAGCTGTAAATTCTTGAGTACAGTGCATGCTGCTAGAGGGTTGTGAGAGGATTGATGCCTGCAAAACCCTTGCAAAACTTCTTTCCTTGTCCGGGGAACTCTTGACAGTGGAGATCAATAGAAAAACAGTAAAGTAAAAGAGCTAAGGTCAGCCATGACTTCTGAAGACAATGTCTGACCTCCAGAGGTGGACAAATCAATGGATGATTCATTGAGTGATGCTTAACCTTATAACAATGTGGTACAATCTGATGTGAACTTTTTTGGTGGGGGAACATTTGGCCAATTCAGTGGAATGTTTAGTTTTAAATAGTGGAATGAACCTCAAGTTAGTGTGGATAACCCAGGGGATTTCAAACTGGTACCCCAGGGGGCCACTAGGGGGTCCGCAGAAAATTATATATAATTACATATTTATTTATACAACAGTTCTTTCCAGTTCTCGAATCTGATTAGCTGAGAGCCATTTCCAGTTGTCCCCCAGTATCAGCACTCGAAACAATTTACCGTTTGTATCACTAGTTTTGAGTTGTGGTTTCATTGTAGTTTTAAGAGTTGTTTAGGCGAGAATGTAGTTATTTAGACCTCAAATATTTGACTCATATATCAGCATAGTGCCTATTTTACACTTTGTTAAGAAGTTTTCAGAGATTGAGCTCTAGGCCTTTCAGCGCTCATGTACCCAGAGAGAACAGCGTCATCTCGGCCAGTACTTCGATAATTTGCTGCTGGCTCTTACTGTATGTAGATTGTGGTTAAACATGAGATATAATTAATTTGGGGTACATCAAACGGGCAATCTTTGGTCTTATTAATCTATTACATGTTCCAGAGCAAATCGATTTTGGCTAAGGGAAAAATTCAGTTTCATAACTTTATATTTAGGCTACTGTATATTTAACTTAAGTCCTGTATGGCTTATATTGCTGCTTTTGCATGTTTGACTGAACACTTGCTTGTGTTTATTTCCTATTATTACACGGCTCTGTGGAATACTTGATTCAGATTGGTCAATCGTGCCATCCAGTGGTATGTTATTCCCCAAAAATAACTGCTAAAAACTAATAACACAGGCTCATCCAGGTCTCTGTCACTGAAGTCGGTGCTATAGGATTGCTAGGAAAGTTTTTGCGTTTGGTAAGCTAATAAAATATTAAAACTCGGTCAAACGGTTTCATCGCAAATCAGTATCTCTTATCCCCATAATTATTTATGTGGCAAAATGCTGTGTAATAAGAAGTATGACTGTATACCGTATCTCTTAAATTTCCGTCTAGTTTGAACTTGCCACACAAGCAAATGCTCTCTCCGCGGAAGCGGATAACAACTGGATGGATGTACATTATCCCCTGCATATCTAGATATATATACTATAATGAAACAAAGTAAAATGATCACATTCTGTAAATGTTTGGGAAATTATTGCATTAAACATGCATTACTACAATTAATATCACAACTTTATCTTATATTAACTTTATTAAAATGTTACAGCAAACACTTAAAATGGGTTTGGTGCACACAGGAATAAAAAAGTATCCCATGTGTAAAATGAAATACTCTGCGGTATCTTTAATGCTGTGGGCCTAATTTTCTGCCAGAGGTCCTGGACATCTTGTTCAGATGGCATCATGGATTTTATAAAATACCAACAGATAAAAAAAAAAAAAAAAACTGACAACCTCTGCTAGAAATCTTATAATGGGCCATGTCTGGATCTTCCAACAGGACAGTGATCCAAAAACACTGAGCACAAAACCAAGCATCTGCAATGGCCATCCCAGTCCCCAGACCTGAACCCTATAGAAGATGAGTGGGCTGAACTGAAGAGAAGAAGTGCCAACATGGATCTGGGAATCTGAAGGATCTGGAGAGATTCTGTATGGAGGAATGGTCTCTGATCTCTTGTCAGGTGTTCTCCAAAGTCATCTGGCATTATAGGAGAAGAATCAGAGCTGTTATCTTGGAAAAAGGAAATTGCAAAAAGTATTTAATAAAAGGGGGCAAATAATTGTTCCCAACGTGTTTTGGAGAAAAACATTTATTTCATAATGTGATTTTCCCCCCACTTTCAATTCTTTTACTTTAATGAAAGGTTAGATTTTTGCTATTTTTTAAAATAAAATATCAAAAGGATTAACAATGCAGATTTATTTTTACAGCCATCTTTGATCATATTTACCAAGGGGCAAATAATTCTGACCAGCACTGTATATGGATGTCAACGTTAACATGTCACAAAATTGTGATATTAATTTTAGTAATAAGTTTGTAATGCAATAATTTCCCAAACATTTACAGAATGTGATCACATTACTTTGCTTCATTCTGCTTTGTAATGACTGTCTAAATTAGGAAATCATGAGAAATTGTTTTTTGTCTAATGCGTTACACAAATAAACTTAAACTGAATTGAAAATCCAAGTTTATAGATCTAAAAATAGTGTAATAATAATATATATTATGCAACTTAATAGCAGTTAAATAGTTTACAAGCCAATTATACAATAATTAAATCAATCAATGTGTTGTTTTGCCACATTAATGATAGGTCAAAATTCCTTAGCAATCTCTACCTGTTACTAAAAGGTACTCAACTAGTTAATTAAAAAAAGGAATAAGAATGTGTGCCAGAAATCCAAGACATGAGCAGTGATAGTGGACACACGCATGACTTCCACTAATGAATCAATACTACCTTTCATAAGCCCTGGGTCATTATAATTCTCAGAGTGATTCAAATCACTATGAAGGGAACTGCAGGCTTATT
The DNA here is from genome assembly GCA_026230005.1 of Gila orcuttii. Classification (NCBI taxonomy): domain Eukaryota; kingdom Metazoa; phylum Chordata; class Actinopteri; order Cypriniformes; family Leuciscidae; genus Gila; species Gila orcuttii. The sequence goes on from JAPDVR010000015.1 coordinate 24,769,732, forward strand.
TGTATTCTGCTTCTGTGCTGGAGGGGGAAGGAAGGCCAGTCGGCAGTTTGCACAATCAGGTTCCCAGCAGAGGAGAGGCGGTCTGGTCAGGAGAACCTAATTCTCTCTCACACAACGGCTCAGGGGGATCAGGCATGAGAAGTGTCATTACGGTGACAGGATTCAATGGAATGATTTGAAAAGAGTGCGATTGAGGTTGAGAAGGAAATCTGTGAAATAAATGAGAGTTATTATTTCTGCTGTAGCTGTGTATGGAGAGAAAGACAGAACGGGGAAAAAAAGAGATGGAAGGAGGCAGGCTGCTTAGTGAGAGCAAGAGGCAACCGCTTTAGCCCCAGGGTGATTGGACCTCTCATTTCAGACAACTGAAAGCTGGGACTATGCTTTGGACAATTACAGCATGGGAGAGTTAGTGCACACACACACACACACACACGCAGACATTCAAGTCAGGATTATGTCAACAGCATGAATAACATTGTTGCTCGAAATGTGCTACAAAATCATCTCTCACAGAAATATTAAATGCACTTTTTGCCATGTCGTTTGTTGTATTGAATTAGTTATTGTAATAGTTATTGCCGAGAACTCCATGTGGAGTCTTAAAAATCATAATATTGGAAAGAAACTTTCACTTTATTATATTCGACCAGTTGCTCTTCTCTCCTTTTTTTTGACTTTTACTTTCTTTCTTCTGTGGAAAAAAGAGAAAATATTCTGAAGAACTGTTATTGTCCATTCAATGGCAGTCATTGTATGGAAATTTAAATTTTTGGGTGAACTGTCCCTTTTAAGCCCTAGTATGTACATTTATTGCTTTGGTCTTAATGTATAATATCCTCAAATATATTTTGAGTTTCTTCATCTGAATTTCCTGATTCCTAATTCAAGTGCTTGACTCCTCTTACAATAATCTGTGCAATAATCATTTCCATCATACGAGCCAAATTCACACTTACGGCTCAGACGGGCGGCTCTCAGCAGGAGTAGGAAGCCGGCTAGCCCTCCTGCGATGTCCAATAGAGACATTCTGCCAGCTGCTGTTTTTCTATTTTCCAAAAGAGCAAAGAAATGTCCGTCCATCATTCATGGGAAACTTTGAAAGTGCCAGTTGCCCCATTGAAGAAGTGCCAAACTTCACATTTGGAAGGCCAAGTTCCTCTGAGATGCCACCAAAACACAGCAGCGGGGTTTTATCCAGCTGTCAGCTGTAGAATGCCATCATATCATCGCTTTATTACAAATGTCAGACTCACTGCTGGAAACACCCCCCATTGATTAGAGGCTGGATAATTGGATTGTGGCTCTACCTCAGAAACACTGACTGGGGGGCAATTAGAGGGTGAAAACCATGAAATGCAATGTGAGGATGGTGCATAGAAGAACCGGACAAGAGGAACAAGGATAAAAAGTGTGGACATGTACTTGAAGAAAGCTCTGGTTAAGAACACTGCATTCTAATGCATTCTATGATTTCATAGCGAGGAAGTAAGACGGTGACTTTACGCACACACTCAGACGTGAGTGTGGGACACCAGGTCCTTGGAAGCAGACTGGTGTATTACCGAAAGCCATCAGAGGCAGACGGTTGGTAGTAACTCCACTCCATTGAGGGGTCCCACACTCATGCCTTGCCTAATGTAAATAAATAAATGCTATATCATAATAAAATAATACATATTTGATTTTTATATTATTATATAAAAGGTAAAAAGCAATAAAACTATATCTAATGTTTCTGCAGACATGAGTGCAATAATAATCTAGTGTTTAATTCACCTAGAATTATTGCATTGCATTAGGAGGTGACATTTCTTTCAGTTTCATTTTTCTGGCATGCAGTAGTAACTTAAGACGCTGGAGGCTTTCTTTGAGAAACCTGCCAAAGCCAGAATCCCTCTCTTGTAGTTTGAGATATTAGTAGTCTTTTAAAACTAAATGTTTTTTTTGCAAAAGTAATTTGAAATAGCCTAAGGCAAAGTTTAACAGCTGTAACTCCCATAAGTGTTATATACTTACTTGATTTATGGGGTAAGTGATAAAAAAGCTAAACAAACTGTTCTTAAATATCAACACATTAGCAGTTGAGGGTCAGCCTGAAAGAAAGCTAACCTTGCTATATGTCATCAGAAATGAAAAGCTTTAATTTAACAGAGATTTAGTGACAAATCCATGAAATTAATAATTGATAGACTGTACTACTCAGTTAAGGAGCCAATGAAAACAAAAATAGTGATGATATGCAGAACCACTTGAATCCTCTGAAACAACTTTAGCTACCTCTGAAAATGTTATAATAATAGAAATCACCTTTTCACGTTGTTACATTCCTATTTAAATTTCAATTTTTTCCTATTTTCCAAATGTATTTTCAAATGCAAAATGTCTGAAAAGCATGTTATGTTGATATTAAGCTTGAAATCTTCACTCGTCTTTATAATCAGTCCCTTGAATTATCTTTCTCTTGAAAGTATATTTCTATGTATAAACTGACCCTACGTTATAGGTGTCATTGTCCCCATTGGACAAAGAATAATAACCTTTCACAATGCACCACACTTCATCACAGTGTCAAACACTTGTCAAAAAGTATATGTGCTATAATAAGTACTGTATCAAGCGGAAATATATAAAAGAAACACCAGTTATATCACAAAGGACCAGATTGCATTTTGACAGCAATGTCACGATGCCAGGAAGCTTCAGTACACCGTTCTGTGAAAAAAAAAATATATGGGGGACTTCTAACTGACACATTATTATGTTTCCTGGAAAAGTGTTTTCACAAATCTAGTATCCATAGTGATAGGCTGTTTTAAGCTGATGGTACTAGCCCATAAACCACAGACTTCTGAGGACACAATCTATAACATATCAGGCAATGACAGTGCATTAAGAGAAAATACACTGTATTAAATACATTTTTCTGTGAAAACAAATCTTGTGCAATGTTGCTCCTAGAAAAATCAATTAAAAATAATTTATAGGGATGCACCGATATGAAAATGTTGGCCGATACTATAGAAGATTTTAACTTATTTTATACTACAATAATCTGCAAGGTTAATATCTTGAAACAATTGTTTTCCTTTACAATTTCCTTTACTTTTAATACATACCACTTATACATGTCCCTAAAGCTCATTCACACATTCTTTGTCCCTTATTTTTAACCACAGGCACAGTCAAGCAAGACACAGGATCCTACAGACACACACACACACACACACACACACACACACACACACACACACACACACACACACACACACACACACACACACTATTCTGTACTCAACTTCCTATCTGTTTTACTCACTTACTTTATTAGCAATACATTAAAAGATTCAGTGCTGCACTTCCACGACACAATGAAAAACAATAACTTTAAAACTATAAGATTCACTGCTGCACCTCCTTGACACATTGAGAAAAAATACACTTTTAACTATCCTATTCCATGGGACTTAGCTTACCCAAGCAGACCATTGTTAACCCTATAACAAGGCGGTAACCATAAGCTAAACTTCATCTGTGCGCATGCTATTTACCTATCATCCTTCAAGGCCCTCTTGATAAGTAAACACAGATCAATAACTGATATCCTTATCAGTACACTTGTCATCCTCAAGGCCCTCTTGACAAGTAAACCCAAATCAATAACTGATATCCTTATCAGTAAGTACAAATCCTCTGTGTGCATGCTTTTGCTAATCATCCATCCAGGCCCTTTTGATTAGCAAACACAGATCCTTACGTACGTATGACAAAACCCTTAGCGGCATATCAGCAGTACCAGTGCTCATACAATCCACATTGGATTATATAAACACTGGCAAACACTAACGGGAGCTCCGCCGCTTTATTACAAATTACTTGATATCTTCAAAGACAATGCATGCAATTATTTCTAGAATCAAAGACCCCTTTTCAATTTGTTTTAGTTCTTTAAATTTGGAGAAGCTTATCTTACCACTTCGGGTCACTGGTGACCAACACATACCTAAAACAAATGCAAAAACTGCTTACCTCAAAATACAGTGGCCACTGTTGTCTGTGCCGGTCACCAGTGATGCCCTTTTTTGGTTCCTTCTGCTCCTAAGCCAAGCCCCACGTTGGGCGCCATTTGTTGTGGGGTCAATCTTTTTGGGAAATCACTTCTCAGAGATCTTTGATGCCAGAATAATTAGACTTTATTTTACAACAAAGCCGAGCATCCCATGGAGGAGATCACTCCCTCCAGCAGGATATCACTCCCTCCAGCAGGATATCACTCCCTCCTGCAGGCGATCACTCCCTCCAGCAGGAGATCATTCCCTCCAGCAGGTGATCACTCCCTCCAGCAGGAGATCACTCCCTCCCGCAGGAGATCACTCCCTCCAGCAGGCGATCACTCCCTCCAGCAGGAGATCACTCCCTCCCGCAGGAGATCACTCCCTCCAGCAGGCGATCACTCCCTCCAGCAGGAGATCACTCCCTCCCGCAGGAGATCACTCCCTCCAGCAGGCGATCACTCCCTCCAGCAGGAGATCACTCCCTCCAGCAGGAGATCACTCCCTCCCGCAGGAGATCACTCCCTCCCCCAGGCGATCACTCCCTCCTGCAGGCGATCACTCACTCCAGCAGGAGATCACTCCCTCCAGCAGGCGATCACTCCCTCCAGCAGGAGATCACTCCCTCCAGCAGGCGATCACTCCCTCCAGCAGGCGATCACTCCCTCCCGCAGGCGATCACTCCCTCCCGCAGGCGATCACTCCCTGCTTCAGGAGATCACTCCCTCCTGCAGGAGATCACTCCCTCCCGCAGGCGATCACTCCCCCCTGCAGCCGATCACTCCCTCCAGCAGGAGATCACTCCCTCCAGCAGGCGATCACTCCCTCCAGCATGAGATCACTCCCTCCAGCAGGAGATCACTCTCTCCCGCAGGAGATCACTCCCTGCCGCAGGCGATCACTCCCTCCCGCAGGCGATCACTCCCTGCTTCAGGAGATCACTCCCTCCCGCAGGAGATCACTCCCTCCCGCAGGCGATCACTCCCCCCTGCAGCCGATCACTCCCTCCAGCAGGCGATCACTCCCTCCAGCATGAGATCACTCCCTCCAGCAGGCGATCACTCCCTCCAGCAGGAGATCACTCCCTCCCGCAGGAGATCACTCCCTCCCGCAGGTGATCACTCCCTCCCGCAGGCGATCACTCCCTCCTGCAGGCGATCACTCCCTCCAGCAGGAGATCACTCCCTCCAGCAGGAGATCACTCCCTCCCGCAGGCGATCACTCCCTCCCGCAGGCGATCACTCCCTGCTTCAGGAGATCACTCCCTCCCGCAGGAGATCACTCCCTCCCGCAGGCGATCACTCCCCCCTGCAGCCGATCACTCCCTTCCAGCAGGAGATCACTCCCTCCAGCAGGCGATCACTCCCTCCAGCAGGCGATCACTCCCTCCAGCAGGAGATCACTCCCTCCCGCAGGAGATCACTCCCTCCCGCAGGAGATCACTCCCTCCTGCAGGTGATCACTCCCTCTAGCAGGAGATCACTCCCTCCAGCAGGAGATCACTCCCTCCAGCAGGTGATCACTCCCTCCAGCAGGAGATCACTCCCTCCAGCAGGAGATCACTCCCTCCAGCAGGAGATCACTCCCTCCAGCAGGAGATCACTCCCTCCAGCAGGAGATCACTCCCTCCCGCAGGCGATCACTCCCTGCTTCAAGAGATCACTCCCTCCCGCAGGAGATCACTCCCTCCCGCAGGCGATCACTCCCCCCTGCAGCCGATCACTCCCTCCAGCAGGAGATCACTCCCTCCAGCAGGCGATCACTCCCTCCAGCATGAGATCACTCCCTCCAGCAGGCGATCACTCCCTCCAGCAGGAGATCACTTCCTCCCGCAGGAGATCACTTCCTCCTGCAGGAGATCACTCCCTCCAGCAGAAGATCTCTCCCTCCCGCAGGAGATCACTCCCTCCCGCAGGCGATCACTCCCTCCAGCAGGCGATCACTCCCTCCAGCAAGAGATCACTCCCTCCAGCAGGCGATCACTCCCTCCAGCAGGAGATCACTCCCTCCAGCAGGAGATCACTCCCTCCAGCAGGCGATCACTCCCTCCAGCATGAGATCACTCCCTCCAGCAGGCGATCACTCCCTCCAGCAGATCACTCCCTCCAGCAGGCGATCACTCCCCCCTGCAGCCGATCACTCCCTCCAGCAGGCGATCACTCCCTCCAGCAGGCGATCACTCCCTCCAGCAGGAGATCACTCCCTCCCGCAGGAGATCACTCCCTCCCGCAGGAGATCACTCCCTCCCGCAGGCGATCACTCCCTCCTTCAGGAGATCACTCCCTCCCCCAGGAGATCACTCCCTCCCGCAGGCGATCACTCCCTCCAGCAGGAGATCACTCCCTCCAGCAGGCGATCACTCCCTCCAGCAGGAGATCACTCCCTCCAGCAGGCGATCACTCCCTCCAGCAGGCGATCACTCCCTCCCGCAGGCGATCACTCCCTCCCGCAGGCGATCACTCCCTCCTTCAGGAGATCACTCCCTCCCGCAGGAGATCACTCCCTCCCGCAGGCGATCACTCCCTCCAGCAAGAGATCACTCCCTCCAGCAGGCGATCACTCCCTCCAGCAGGAGATCACTCCCTCCCGCAGGCGATCACTCCCCATCGATGCTCAGCTCCACACATATATACATACATCCTTTACCAAAGAAGGTAACACCCCATATAGATTATTTTTGGGTAACAGTCTTGTATCATGTGACTTCTTGTACCATGTGACTTCTTAGAATAGAATTTTCTGCTGTAAGCAAAATTCAAGGCCTTTTTACAGGTTTCCAAAAAGTCAAAACAAAGTTACACACAGAGGAAATAATGGTGTGCTCTTATATAGTTAAATTACTTATTTTCTAAATAATAAAATCTTCTACAATACCAATAATTCTTTATATTTGAAAGCCGATAACCGATATATTGGCCGATAAATCTAAATTAAAAAAAAATTATATAATTTTTAAGACTTCGGTCCTGGAGAGCCACTGTCCTCCAGAGTTTAGCTCTCAACAGCCTGTAGCTTTCTACTAATCCTGAAGACATTGATTCGCTTGTTCAGGTGTGTTTTATTAGGGTTGGAGCTAAACTCTGCAGGACAGCGGCACTCATCAAGCAGCCCATCCTAGAGTTACATCCAACACTGCTGAATCACCCATACTGATCGACTACTAAATGTGGAGTACTAAATTTTTCTGTTTCAGTGTCTATAATGGTTACAGCCCTGGTTTGTGTGTGTTCTTCAAAATTAGAGGATCTGGTGTTCACAATACATATTAGCAGTGGTTTATGGTGAAATAAATAAATACAAATAAATCTATACTGCATTGGGCACATGGCTTTATTTCTCTGAATCTAAATGTATGTGAAGGGCCTGTCAATTCACCAGACATCCTTCAGTGCTTATGACCTTTCATACAGACACGCTCCCCGGTGAGCCTGATGATGCTTCAAAAAAAGGACAAAACAAGATACATCTATGTAAGATCATACTGTAATTACTGATGGGAGTTCAAAGAGAATCTGTCGATCTCATGTGGCAGGTCAGACAAGAGCTGTTGGTTAAGAAACCCACTGCACCCAGGAACCTAAACAAACAAAACATTCTATGCACACGCATACACACAAATGCAGACATTGCAAGCAGTTAAGATATTGAGGATTAGAAGACCCGCACAGCCTAGAAACTTAGACAAATGTAAAGACACGACATGCAATGGGATGGGCTAATGCAGGGGTTTTCAAACTTTTTGTGTGTGTGGACCACTTTTTGTAATCAAGAATTTCCGCGGACCACCTCATAATACACATAATAAAATATGTCTACACACAGTCCTAGCTGAATTAATCCGCACCTCTAAATAGGCTTACTAGCACTAAAACTATAACTGGTCATCACATCAGTACAACAGGCTTGTTAAAAGAACGTTTACTGCACACAACGGCTGCCACATATTTCATTAATTTATTTACTCAAGCGCCCAAGGGCATAATCAGGTTCATTTCAGGGATGCAAACATGTATGGTCAAAAAAGAGAGAGGTAATCAAAGCCCTCGCCCCGCGGCAAATATCCAGATACTTACATTGCCGCCAACCCCTGCCACCCCTATAGGCACATATAGTAAAATGAAATTCAAATAAAGTTTTGACAAAAAAGGTTTTATAAAAAGATAAACCTCACATATTTCAGCCTTTAAATAATTTTTCACAAAAAAGGTTTTATAAAAAGATAAACCTCACATATTTCAGCCTTTAAATCATTTTTATAAAAAGAATGAGTCAAAAAAAGATAAATTACTTGCCATTTACATTGATGCACATTAGCAATCTTTTATTATTAATAATATAATTCGGTCCGATTTCCCGTGCTGTCTGTCGTTGCTATGCAACCATGCACTGCGCTCTCCACAACGACAAAGAAGTTTTAGTAGCTAATAGATTTACACCATCGAAAAACGCTTGCTGTAGCTCTGCTACAAGATTTATTTACGGAGAAGAGAAAAACACCCGTAGTGTTTGGGTGCACCCCCATTGTTCATTTTGACTGAGCTTTCAATGTTTACGGAAAGGATGAAGCTGAATTGGTTTGTTCTTGTCACATGAACTGCGGTGCGATTGCGGCATTATGAAAAGTTGAGGTGTTTTGATCTTGCTGCGCCTGGAAAAAATGAGCGCGTCACTTCAATTATGAGCGCGCTTGCCGTGCGCCTACATGAAATAACGAACTTGAGAGCGCAAACGACACGATATGTAGCCCTTGACGAACTACCTCCAATCAGGCCACGAGCTACTGGTAGCTCGCGAGCGACGTGTTGGAGACCCCAGTAAAGTGTTTCACCCCTAGTGGTTCACGCTTGCGCGCATACTGCTGTTTTGGCGCGCAGTGTTGTGATTTGCTTATTTCTTATTTACTTGTTTGGTGGAGGCAATCCAGAATTACTGTTGGTGAAATTATAATCAGACAAATATTTAATATAATGTCAAAATATTTGCCTCTGCCTCTTTTCTCTTCAGAGAACCTGTTGCTATCCACCGATCCGATTAGGCCACTAGCCTATTTTAGTAATCACACAATAACTTGACAATTTAATTTAAATTTTATATCAATATAGGCCTACATATTATTTTTACTTTTTTTAAATTGGAATTTCCTGGTAAAAATGAAGGTAACAAAATATTATTTTGTATTTTATTTTGCCTTTCCACGGACCACCTGCAGTACCCTCACGGACCACTAGTGGTCCGCGGACCACAGTTTGGGAACCACTGGGCTAATGTATAGATATATTTTGATGTTTAAATCATTCACTTCCGTTGTTTTCTGACAACTAGGGGTGTGTATGAAATGATCCACATGTACATTTTCTGAACATGTATCTGTAGGCCTATCTGTTGCCATGAACAAAATGTGTATTTGGATGGAACAAGATGTGGGAAAAGCCAAACGAAAAGCCCATTTTTAGATAGCAAATATATCTATTATAATTCATAAAAATATATGTTTGAACTATATCAACAACATTTTTAGATGTAACTCTATTCCATTTATAAAGTTATAAAAATATGCATTGTATAATATTGAAATCATTCTTTTTTTAATAACCATGTAAAATACATGCAAAATACAGAAAAAGAAATAATCTCAAAAAAATTAATATAACAATGTCATCATGAATTCTTAATTGAATGTCATCATGACTTCTTAAATGGTTCTATATAGAATATTTTCTTCTACGAGTGTAGTATTGTATGCCGCTGCCTGCATTCTCATTGGTTGTCACAGTTCATTTGCAGAAACTCTGCACGATATTGCTAACACAGTTACTACTCTCACCAGTACACATTGCACATTGTAGCATGTGTAAATGTTGATCTCCATTAATCTGAATTCTGCATATTTACATTCAATAAAAAAGAGCTATAGGAAACAGATGTGATGTGAGCTTGATCTACGCATTAGAGAGTCTATTAAATCTGTCAAATCTTGGGCTTATTCTATGACAAAAGTTGTTTTTTATCTGTTGGCCTGTTAAAAAGTTCCAAGCTAGAACAGATTGTACATGAGAGACAAGCTTTTCTGGATGCGTTTAATCTAAATCACATAGCAGGAAGCTGAGTTTAAGGATATAAACAGATGTTTAAACAAATGAGGTATACATAACGAGGTCCAGAATCATACATCCATAAGAAGCAGATTCGACTGCGCTCATGCTGAACCATAACACATGTGCACCTGTAATTAGACTCTCTCACTGAGAATCTTCAAACAAACAAAAGAAAGGATGGCAAAGCACACAAACAGAGCAGAGGAGCGCTTTATGTGAGCGAGAAGAACCATCAAAAGCAGAGGTTGCTGTTAGCTAATGCATCCCTCTCCATTAGATAACAGGGGTCAACTACAACATCTCCCACTCTACCCTTCATCTCGAAGACTCCGTGTGGCTAAAAGGATGGTGGCGCCACTGAATTCATCCACACTCGGATGCAAAGGAGAACAAAAAGCTGAGATGCTTGCCAACTGGCGTAACAGTGTCACAGACAATTAATTGAGAAGAATGAGAGTCAGAAAAATGTCAGCCATGTTTACATTAACATATCTTAACAGAGTTAACAGGGATGTTATGAGTATGAGTCAAGCAGCCATGCAATTTTGGGTTGTTTTATGTATTGTTTTTGTATGCATTTAAATTAAAGGCACGAATCATTAAATATGAGTTGCTTTGCCTAATAAAAAAAAAACTTTAAACCAGAATAAAGCTGATAAAATGTAGTAGATAACATCAATCACTCGCAATGTAAATGTCCTCTTAACAGTAGTGTGGCATTTTAGCTCATGAACCTACATCTAATTCACTTACCACCTGCAGTCCAACTTAACAAGCCTCTATTTATAATGCCATTGTAATACTTCTCAGTGCAAACATGCCTCAGTCAGTGCTATTTGCCTAGTGCAATTATTGTTGCATAATTACCGCTCATGCTAAGCAGACAGTAAACAGATTTTTATTGAAAAGAGGTATTTGTGCACATTTTCTGTTGATCGTGGCAGTAGTAATTCATCAAAATGATGATCAAATAATGGAGAAGAACATCATGACTGGACTTGCATGCATGGTATAGTCGAGCACATTTTAATGATCCTAAAAAAAATCCTACACAACCTAGCACTTAGAAGCGACCTGTAAGGTAGATAATTGTTTAACACAAATAGTACGAGCAGTAATTGTTTAGCCTTTTACACTATTATCTATCATTTAGAGAATCTTGTGCAAAAAACAGCACATGCAAATAATAGGGCTGGGACGATACACCTATCTCCCGATTCGATACTACCACGATACTTGGGTGCCGATACGATATGCATTGCCCTTTTTTTAAGAATTGCGATTCTACAAGTATTGCGATTCGATATTGCAATATATTGCAATTGCAGACTGTACGTGATGTATAAGATGAGTCATATTTACAAAAACAAATCACATCGTTCTGACTTTTATTACAGATGCATCATACAATACTACATTCTCTTGAATAAATGATTCAATAACAAATACATTTTTTAACAGTCACTTGTTGCCACTTAGTGGCGAAACAATGTAATCGATAAATGCATTATTTTAAGCACCAAGTTTCTATCATCAGTGTTCATATTTGAACTTAAAACTTTTATCCAAGTACTTCTATGATAATTTTATCTATTTCATCACAGAAATAATGATACTATGAGGTTGAAAAGACTGTTTTTGAAGGCAGCGCCAACACAGCTTTGAACGTTGCAATATGATTTTGTCAAAGTTTAATAGACAGACGAATTGAAAGATCGTTTGAATTCGAGATCACAGTCTTTTAAAGATGAATCGTGCAGCTCTATTGTCTTATCTCTCTCTCAGCATATGAGTAGCGGGAGGGCTTTAAAGTGCTTTCAGCCTCACGTTTCTTCCACGCGTCCAATTGGGATATTACGTCACTAAATACTCTAGCCATAGATAACGAAACATTTCATCCTCTGTTGGAACAAAAGTGGCTAACTTCTGTCAACCTCATCTACAAGCAAAGACATTAAATTTGAATTTATATCGATTCTGGAATAAACAAAATCGAATTTTGAATCGTAAAAAAAAAAAAAAAAATTGCGATAGCTAGGTGAATCGATTTATCTTCTCCCAGCCCTAGCAAATAAACATACCAACATAATCCCTACTTAGTGAATTCTCCCTGTGTAAGGTATCATACATTGTCTGAGTTTACTTCTGTTTGAAACAATTCAGATCAATCCAAAATTGTGCCATTGTCAAATATAGTGAAGCAGGTTATCAAAATACCTTGAAACAAATAAGAACAAGCATATAAAACTTTATATAAAGAGAGAATGAGAAACAGCGGAATATGCCAAAGTTAGATTAAGTGCTAGTTAACTGAACTATGCAATTGTATAGAACACAGTGAACTTGCTGATGCATGAATGGCAACATTCCAAGGGCCTTTTACATGTCCTCTTTTCTGCAGGATAACAGAAAATGTCCTTGTATGGAAGTAAAATAATGCCAAATGTTTTTGAAACAAAAAGCATGTTGAATTGTACTACTTGAAAAAAAATATGCATTGCATTAACCCTGCTTGTATTTTAATGAATTGTATTTTTAGGGCTTGCATTTTTATGGGCTGAAATTTAGCATGGTTGAATATTTAAGCTGTGAATATTTAAATTCAAAACATTTCAAACACATTTTCATTAGTAAAATTTCAATAATCCATATTCACCTTTCATATTTCACTTCCAAAATATTCAAACTGATTAAAAATACAACCTATAATATTCAACAGGCGGTTTTCGGTCCATTTTATTTTGCTTTGCAAATTCGCTTCCACAAATTCAGTGGTTCAAATTCAACAGTAAATTCAATGTTGACATCCAGGAACTGAGAAAGATGCATATAGGCTACACAGGAAAAGTAATCATGAAGACACTGAATTATCACATAAACAGATGTCATAATAATCACAGATACACTTACATTGTTGTAAATGAGTTTTTATGAATGAATGGCTTGCTCTAACTGTTGCTCTTTCTTCGTCAACAACACGCGCTTGCACCCTCTGCTGGTGAGGTCGACTAACAGCAGATGGAGATTATGCTCGGTAATCTACTGCTTTTCCTGCAGTTCCTGGATGTCAACATTGAATTTACTGTCGAATTTGAACCAATGAATTTGTGGAAGCGAATTTGCAAAGCGAAATAAAATGGACCGAAAACCGCCTGTTGAATATTATGGGTTGTATTTTTAATCAGTTTGAATATTTTGGAAGTGAAATATGAAAGGTGAATATGGATTATTGAAATTTTACTAATGAAAATGTGTTTGAAATGTTTTGAATTTAAATATTCACAGCTTAAATATTCAACCACGCTAAATTTCAGCCCGTACAAATTCAACATGCTTTTTGTTTCAAAAACATTTGGCATTATTTTACTTCCATATCCCTGCTCCAAGAACTAACAGCACTGATTTGAGGAAACCACAGCATCACAGTATTATTAGATTATTCAACTGATCTTAAAACAGATATTAGAGGCTGAGATAATGCTGACCTCTGAATGCTATGAAAGTGTTGAATCCAGACAATTGCATAACGTCAGGCCAAGTGAGCATGTAAAGTGGAGGACTGAGGCAAGAATTTATTTAAATGATAAAAAGAGGCACCTAATTAAGCCATACTTACCCTTTAAGTGAAGGAATTTTAAGTTAAATTCACATGAACTGAGGATATGACTACAAATAAAGGTTTCATAGGTTCAGCCAAGCTATTTACATCATAATACGTATATTTTTAACAGCAAGTAAACAAATGCAGGCTATTCATGGTTTTTGTCTAATGCAAACATTATTTGACTCTCTGGAGGTAGTGGCTCAGAGCAGAATGGTGTCCGACTTAATGAACATCATGAACAATGTCTCCCACCCTCTCCCAGGCATGTTTGCCGAAATGAAGAGTGCATTCAGCAACAGAGTGATCCATACACGGTGTAAGAGAGGGTGCCACTGAAGGTCATTCCTGCCTACTGCCATAAGACTCTATGATTCTTCCGCTGTGTGCATGAAACATTGACTTGTTTTGACTCCTCTGCCTACAACTGTTTGTTTCAACAAACTGCTTTACATTTGCTCTGTTTACAACATTTAGTACCCTCCAGTTCATGTGTATGATGTATTTTTGTATGATACACTGTAATATATCTATCTGCCGATTTATCTAACCTACAGCATCTATCTACCAACCCAGTGATCAATCTAACCTATCTACCCACCGAACCACCGTTCTAACCAAGATCGAATACATAACTACATGTACCTACTCACCCACTAATCTATCCTATATACCCATCCACAGATTTATCGAACCTATCTAGATACCCACCCACAAACATATCTACCCACCAACCTACAGTAGATATCTAAAGTACATACCCACTGATTAATCTAATCTATCTACTTATCTACCGATTTATCAAACCTATTTGACACCCACCCCTATTTAACATATTTACCCACCGACCCACCAATCCATCTAACCTTCATTACATATATATCTGCTCACCCATCTAACCTATCTACTCCACTGATTTATCTAACCTATCTAGATACCACCAATCTATCTAATCTAATCGATGTAGATACCAACCCACCAATCTAACCTATCTAGATATAGCAACCCACCAATCTATCTAACCCAGTGTTTCTCAACCTCTCCTGCAGGGACCCCCTGACAGGACATGTTTTTGTTTTAACCCTGAAATGGCACACCTGATTCAATTAATTAAAGGCTTAATGTTGTAGCGACTGACCGGATCCTGTTTTCCTTTCACTACTGAACAAATATGAACACATATATGTTTAATTCACAAAACCTTGAATCATGTGAAATGGTGCCCCAATGTCTGCCAGCAGGTCATTGATTAACTCCATTTATGACGCATTGCACAATTAAGAAACAGAACCCTGTTGTTCTTGAAACCCTCACGTGGTACACACCACGGATGGACAGATGCTGACCACCGGATTCCCCACGTGATTCCCCAAGAAGGGGGAATCAACAGCCCGCGCCAACCACGGGATGAACTTATACACACACGCCATACAGATCCGCACACAAACGTCCTTTGTGTGCAACTTAGGGGAGAAATATCCTTAATGTATATAACACAGAATTGTATATAACCTTCCTGTATGCATGCATATCTAATTAGTTTTGTCTTATTCTATAGATTAAATTTGAGACTGTTCTGTAACTTTGAATCTTAAGTGTATTTCTAAAGAAAGAATACCTAACATGATCAAATTCTGTGCCTCTCCCTCTTGCTAGGTCATAAAACTTTATGACCCCCAAAAGGAATTCCAAGGGAATCATAGCTCCCACTTGAATTCTGATAAAGAAAGAGGAATAGACTCTGCAATCTTATATTTTCTATAAGTATAACCACTTAAGAAATTTATAAACTTGAATTTGATCTTTCCTAGGTCATGGTAGCCGGTATTATGACTTTATAGTCGTGTGAGTGAACATTAAATGTGTGTAATTCTGCATATGAATGTAACTTTATGTTTCTTCTACTCCTTCCGGCCATTCTTGGTACCTGTTTGACCGTCTTGTTTTGACTAAACAAGTCATACATAGGATATTACAGTAAAATGTATTGTTCTGTGTGTACAATCTTTCTGGGTAGAAATGATAAAATTTCATACCCTCACAAATTATCCTGAAAGGACAAATAAAAACTTTTCCCGCTTGAGATACTCTAAGATGATTGGTTCACGTACGCGAAGCAGGCGTGAACCCCTCCTCTCCATAAAAGACAGACACAGAAGTTTCTGGGAGAGCTTTTTCCCTGTGAGAGGTTTCCAGTGCCATGGCTCCTTAGGGAGCTTTACGCAGTGTTTCTCCTTTTTCTTTAATCTTTCTTTATTTTCGTCTTCGGACTTTCCTACGTTCACTTTCAGCGAAATGAACGTAATCGGCAACTTCAACTTTAAAGAGACTCTTTGAACCAACCAGCAACTGCACCTCAGAGGACATTCAAACTAACGCGCTCCCTCGCTCTGAAAGACCACGTGAACGCGTGACACGAGGACAGAGACACACACACACACGCTTTGGTTCTCAGCCACACGAAGAATCATGCAAGTATCGTCATTCCTATCGATCTAAATGCTTTAAGATCTGTTTACCCCATTCAGGGGATTTGATCTTTGTGGCTCTCATGGTTCACTTTGTCTGTGTTTTGTGCCGTACTGCAATCTCTCATCCTGACCGTTAGTTTCACTTTTTCTCTCTCTCTCTCTCTCTCTCTCTCTCTCTCTCTCTCTCTCTCTCTCTATATATATATATATATATATATATATATATATATATATATATATATATATATATGGTTTTCTCTCCCTCTCTTTTTCGTTTTTCGTTTGTTTGTTTCGAGTGTACATACATGTATCCTGTGTGAATTGTAGTTTGATGCATTATTAGTCCAATTATTAAAACCATTATATTCTTGATTGTTCGTCTGAAATGCTAATTTTTACAAAGTCAATGAAGTGTTTGATCTAGCTACAAAGCTTTACAATTCGTTACTATTTCAGTAACCTAAATTTTATAATAACAAGAAGGTGAATTTTCATGGCCAGAAAAAAGCTTTTTTGGAATTATAAGGAAGGGATAACCTTGTTGAGAAGTTGATAAGTTAATCTTACGGCCGTTTGCTGGACAAACAGTTTGATAGCTAAATTAATTCCATTAAAGGTTATCTCATATAATCGATCTGGAAAGGGACCATTGATATATGAATGAAGAATTATAATTCGTTGTGATTGATCATTCATATATACAATCGATCTATTTTCAACTTCGATAATTTAACTGTAATATGCAGTATATTAATCATATTCATGATTAATTATTAAAATTCCCTATATATAATTTGAGCTAATTCAATGTAAGACTCATTGTCGCTACAATGTGCAGCTGACTAATAGAATCAGGTGTGCCATTTCAGGGTTAAAACAAAAACATGTCCTGTCAGGGGGTCCCTGCAGGAGAGGTTGAGAAACACTGATCTAACCTATCTATATGACCTGTCTGCCTACCCACCCACTGATCTATCCATCTACATCACACCAATTCTGCCCTACAGTACATTTCTAAACACCCACTCACAGATCTGTCTGTCTGTCTGTCTATTCATCCATCGATCCATCCATCCATCGATCCATCCATCCATCCATCCATCCATCCATCCATCCATCCATCCATCCATCCATCCATCCATCCATCCATCCATCCATCCATCCATCCATCCATCCATCCATCCATCCATCCATCCATCCATCTATCTATCTATATATATCTATATATATATATATATATATATATATATATATATATATATATATATGTCCATCTATCCACCCACTCTCTTTGTCTTGTTCTATTCTAATTATCATTTAGATTTAATTAAGGATGCATATATTGGATCATCATCATTTTTGGAATTGCTTTTCATTGCAATTCCATAGAGGCTCACATTAAAGGGGATGAGTCCAAAAAGGTGTGCGAGTATGTTCTCAAAAACAGATTTAAATAATCAGATGACGTACCTTCCTGCACTGCCTGGAAAGGGTTGTTTGCATCTACAAACTCCACGGACACAGTGATCTTCTCTGTCTCCAGGATCTCATTGTTGAGGTTGAGATCTGCCACCGCCATGCGGAACACCTCATCATCCTTTTTGGCAGACTCATCAAAAATGGCCCCTAAAACAAGATAATATATTAAGAATTATCATATAGTTGACAACTGGACACAGAAAAAGACAAAAAAAAATACTATGGAGCAATCTGGATTCTTTTAATCTCATTCCTGATCAATACAAACTCTCATGTGAGTGTTATAGTAATATTTGAAGTAATCTGTAACAGTAAATGTATCCAGTTAATTAGCAAACACAGCAAAGGTGATAATGTAATACAAACCATGTGGTATATGAATATTTAAAAAAAATTGTTAAATTAAACAAATAATAAATTACTTTGTGCATACTGTACAAAAAAGTTAGAAAACAGCCTAGCACAGCACAAACATCATCACTATATACCACATAAAATGAGTTCCAGACAGCAGCGCTGTGCCAAAAAAAATCAATGCTTTATTATTATTACTCTGTCTGGCTTAATTTAGCGCCTTACTTTATTAATTTAATAAATTAATCCTAGACGAGGTAAAGAATATATACCAGCTTTTAAGTAAAAAGGTATTTGTAGACTGCCAATTATTTGAGCTTTAGACAAAGTCTTCAAAAATGTAAATAAATAACTATGCAATGATCTCTACATATGTGCATGTCAGGTTTTTATAAGTGCAGGCAGAGTGCAAATGTTTCTCTAAGCAATTTCCTCTACACTTGTTGGTCTCTACAGATCCAGCTGCAATGGGAAACAGTATTATTGAATATTGTATATCTATGTACTAGGAAATTGAATCTTGTCGACCTGTATACATGAGAGCTACGTCAAAAAATTGTCAACCCTCAGCGGTACGTAGGAAGTAGGCTGAAGCAGAGTATTTTCACAGTAGTGGGGACAAATTGGTGCTCTTTCAATGAGTGGCACACAGGAGGAAGTCAATGTGCCCATATCACATTAGAGTCTGTGGTCAGTTGTGAACAGGCCAAGTCAAGACACTATCTGCAGGGCCCTGTGAAAACTGTCAAGCCTTTAACAAGACAAAAAACAAGACGAAAAAAATACTCATTTTGTCCTCTGAAAAAACATCATAATGGGTATTTTATCTGAGGACAGAATAGAGTTGCCATAGAAACAAAACTCAAGGTGGAGGCTTCTTTAAAGCTGCATATCTCATCCATCGCAATAGGGAATGCTGTAAAGGGGTATTATTCTCAAATCCATGCGCATCTGACTTGATTTGTTTTGCCACCGTAACTAAAACCATCTAGAATTCAAAATTATATTAGGTTGGACAGGGAATGTCTTAAAAAAGTTGTTTCTTAATCAGTTTTTTTTTTAGTCTTGTTTTCTAATAATAATACTAAAACATTCCTAAAAGATACATTTAATTGACAAGAAAAATTGCATAATACAGGTCCTTCTCAAAAAATTAGCATATTGTGATAAAGTTAATTATTTTCCATAATGTAATGATAAAAATTAAACTTTCATATATTTTAGATTCATTGCACACCAACTGAAATATTTCAGGTCTTTTATTGTTTTAATACTGATGATTTTGGCATACAGCTCATGAAAACCCAAAATTCCTATCTCAAAAAATTAGCATATCATGAAAAGGTTCTCTAAACGAGCTATTAACCTAATCATCTGAATCAACTAATTAACTCTAAACACCTGCAAAAGATTCCTGAGGCTTTTAAAAACTCCCAGCCTGTTTCATTACTCAAAACCGCAATCATGGGTAAGACTTCCGACCTGACTGCTGTCCAGAAGGCCATCATTGACACGCAAGAGGGTAAGACACAGAAATAAATTGCGGCATGGCATGGAGGCAATCAGCCTGTGGCACTGCTGAGGTGTTATGGAGGCCCAGGATGCTTCGATAGCGGCCTTAAGCTCATCCAGATTGTTGGGTCTTGCGTCACTCAACTTTCTCTTCACAATATCCCATAGATTCTCTATGGGGTTCAGGTCAGGAGAGTTGGCAGGCCAATTGAGCACAGTAATACCATGGTCAGTAAACCATTTACCAGTGGTTTTGGCACTGTGAGCAGGTGCCAGGTCGTGCTGAAAAATGAAATCTTCATCTCCATAAAGCTTTTCAGCAGATGGAAGCATGAAGTGCTCCAAAATCTCCTGATAGCTAGCTGCATTGACCCTGCCCTTGATAAAACACAGTGGACCAACACCAGCAGCTGACATGGCACCCCAGACCATCACTGACTGTGGATACTCCAGTGTTGCTTATCTGTAGCCCAGGTCAGGCGCTTCTGCCACTGTTTCTGGTTCAAAAGTGGCTTGACCTGGGGAATGCGGCACCTGTAGCCCATTTCCTGCACACGCCTGTGCACGGTGGTTCTGGATGTTTCTACTCCAGACTCAGTCCACTGCTTCCGCAGGTCCCCCAAGGTCTGGAATCGGTCCTTCTCCACAATCTTCCTCAGGGTCCGGTCACCTCTTCTCGTTGTGCAGCGTTTTTTGCCACACTTTTTCCTTCCCACAGACTTCCCACTGAGGTGCCTTCATACAGCACTCTGGGAACAGCCTATTTGTTCAGAAATTTCTTTCTGTGTCTTACCCTCTTGCTTGAGGGTGTCAATGATGGCCTTCTGGACAGCAGTCTCACCCATGATTGCGGTTTTGAGTAATGAAACAGGCTGGGAGTTTTTAAAAGCCTCAGGAATTTAGAGTTAATTAGTTGATTCAGATGATTAGGTTAATAGCTCGTTTAGAGAACCTTTTCATGATATGCTAATTTTTTGAGACAGGAATTTTGGGTTTTCATGAGCTGTATGCCAAAATCATCAGTATTAAAACAATAAAAGACCTGAAATATTTCAGTTGGTGTGCAATGAATCTAAAATATATGAAAGTTTAATTTTTATCATTACATTATGGAAAATAATTAACTTTATCACAATATGCTAATTTTTTGAGAAGGACCTGTATATATTACAAAAATACTTTTTTTATATAGAGGGAAAAAACATTTTGCAATTCAAAATGTATTCTCTGAAAACAAAACTTGCACATAAGCCTCACATGTAATTTTACCCTGTTGTTTTAAATGACTTTTGCTGAGAACTTGCATGTCAATTACAAGCACCTTGCTACTGTGTTTCATTATGTTTAAAAAACAAAACAAAAAAGAGAGACGGCTCAGAAAAAAATATCAAATGTTGAAAGGACGCAGATGCTTGTTCAAACTGTGGTAAAGACTTCCTCAAGCACTTAGGTAGTGTGATTGAGAGCAAAACATAATTCCACAATAAAGTACTCAAGAGCCTGTGGCAAGTCCTCATAAGCAACACTGGCCAGATTAATATCCTGCAGCCACTCTCAAGAGGAATAAAGCAACAGGAATCAAATTTTTGCCTGTCTTAATCAGTCCCACTCACCATCCCATGGGGGCTTCTCTTCTCTGGATGAGCGAGAGAGTGTAAGTGTGCACGAGTATTAGGGGGTAGTTGTGAATCCTGATTTACAAGCTGCTGGATTGCGGCTCTAAACAGGCAGAGAGGCTGCAGCTCTTGGGCAATTGAGTTGCGAGGCAAAAGACAAATTTATCAAATAAATCAAAGAGCAAAGAAATAGCACTGAGTCTGGCTCAACTGGACATACCAAGGGCAACTGGATTCAGTCATAGAGTTGTGTGTCACTTTAACAACAACTTGTCACAATCACATAGATGTGTCCAGGTGGGTGGTCCAACTTTGATTAGCTCTCTCCCAAGGGATGAGACCTTTGATCAAATCTGATAAACCCTCTTGGATTGGAAGCAGCGAAGAAATGGCAGCTAATCAATTGATCTTTACTCAGCTTTGGCTATCCAAAACAAAAATATAAGAACACAATTCGATTACCCAAGAAATAGTCCCTGGTGCAACTTATTGCCATTGGAGCAACTCAGCTACTTGGAACCAGCTTTGGTGTTATAACATTATTATTGTAGCTAATTAATACCAGCTAACCTCGATTCTACAAATTGATTTGCCTACAAATAGTGATTTATTTTACCTGGGGCCGGTTGCATGAACCCCTAAGACTAGTCTTACAAGTTAGACATCAAATTTGTTTCTTTTAGATTGTTCATAGCTTTTTTAAATCAGTTACATAAAAATGTAGATTGGCCTAATTTAATACCAAAAGTAAGACTGACTGCCCCTGACTAACTGCAAGTGGGTCATACTAGAACTTAAGACACTGTCTTAACGTAAGGGCTATGTTGATGCAACCGGACCCTGGTGTGATAAAATCAGCTTATTGTAATTTCTAACATTAACAATGTTGCTATCTGTCAGGGGAACGTTGCAACATAAGTTATTCACCTTGTTTTCAATGCGGAAGTAAGCTATTTCTAATGAATGTACAAGATTTCTTACAATAACTAAAGGGATAACAGTGCAGTAAACGGTAAAACTATTTGCGCTACAAACCAATGTTTTTTTATGATTACAATAATAAATTAAAATAATATGGCAACAAATATCACTGCGTAACATCAAGCAGCATAACAGACTGTTTTTGTACAGCTAAAATAACTGGAAGCTGCTGACACTGGGAGCCTTTCACATTTAAAGTAAAAATGGTCATGTTCGCTCTTACGTTAAACATGAGGTGGATACTATCTGTTTGAATTATCTGTAAGAAATGCACATTATTAAGTCATATAATTGTTGGAATCTCTGAATGAGTCTGCATCCATTAGTCAAAGTACTCTGGACTGATGCCACTGATCAAGTCATTACAATTTGTTACATTAATTAATATTTTTCAACTAAGGGCACAGGACAATTAAAAAAAAAATGTGAGAATCAATTGAGGTTATAAAAAAAGATTATGAACATGGAACAATGCCACAATAATTCTGTCACACTGATGACAATAACACACTGATCTTCTCAAACAATGTCAAATTCATTGGAGGAAGAGCTTGGATAATTGGCCTTAAGCGGGTATTACAATGTGTTCTCTCTCAGCGAACTGCCACGACCTGAAGAAAACGAAAGGCGACTTCTTTCCTCCTACACTTCAGTCAGAGGAGCTAGAGGCTCTATATTGGTGCACACAGACAAGCCTGTCACTGTTGGACAGTTTGAGAGGACAGCAGCTGGGTGAAACGTCTCTGTGGTACACCCTTTCAAACCCTAGTAAGTAGGGTGGAAGAGCAAAGGTACATGTTGTATTTGCAAGCAAATTGCTATTTGGAAACTCTCTTTGGTGTGTGTGAGGTCTATAATACCTGGAGAGAGCCATCCGTTAGCATTCTTCTCAAAGGCACTGCTTGAATTGCTTAGGACCCCCTGGAAGAATGCAATTTGGACTTTTCTCATGGGCACTGAATCCCAAACCCTTCACTAGCAACTATCCTGAGCTGTGATGTCAAAAGCAGCCAACTGGGAAAAACATACGTCCATTTCAGAATAATAAAACATCTACTTTGACAAAATACAGATACGTTTGTTTGGGCATCAACAGAAAGATCAGAGGGGCTGAAATGGACCATGCTAACCAGTTAAAGTTGACCTCTTGGGTCAATCAGATCAATACTGTTCAGTACGTCAGTTAGGATAAGTACACAAGGATAAAGTAGTTGCAACCCCGATCCCCCTTCTGGCCATTGGTGATGATGAAGGCAACTCAGTTGTAGGCACGGCCTGATGATGATGATGTATTAGTTAGCGATGGCATGAGGATTTCTGCATCTTAGGTGCAGATTTACGGTCACAGGGCCGCATCTCTAAAAAGGACTGCCTGTTTGCGGTGACACCTCTGAGACAAGGCGGATTAATGAGCTTTGCAGACCACTGAGTGCAGTAATGGTTTGATATAAATGTGATATAAAAACAGCAACACGAGCACTGTTTATCATACTGGCAGTGGCCCGCCACGCACTGTCAGCCATTAATAACTCTCAATTTTTTGCTTTGCAGTCGTACGGACCTCTTGTCGTCTGCCAGCATGCAAACAAACTGTGCTGTTCTGGCTTTTGTTTGAGGATGTATGGTGGTCTACCCTCAAGCCTGTGCCTGCATTTATTGGGCCGTGGGAGAAATTTAATTAAACTGTCATGAACGACTGCTAACCCGCTGTAGTTATTTGCAGTTATTTTTTATCAAAGCCTATCGTGACCATATTAAAACAATGATAACACCCCAGCTGGAAAGACATCCATGAATGCACTGTGGTTTGGACACTGATGCCCAGCATGGGATGTCGGTGTGCTGGTGTCTAGACCGTGCTGCTTAATTAGCTTAACCTGAGAGACTATGTTAAGGCATAAAGTACAAGTGAGAAATTTTCATTCTGTAAAAACAAACTTTTATGTGGCCACATTCTTAATTTATTTGTCATGTAGGTTTAGGATCTCAGAAAAATATTTGATTAAACAATGGCCATAACAATTGCATTTGTGATTTGTGTCTTCGCCTTTGCTGAAAATCAGATCGGAGCTTGACAATGTCTCTCCAGTTCTTTAGTGTGAGAAGCTCATTGGTTACTGCCATGCCTGCACGTTAAAGTTCCTTTAGGGCAAATCAGTCTATTCTGCTGCCATATTTGCAACACCCCCGGCACATGAGCCCCTTTTAGCTTGAAGGAGGAAAGACTTTAATAATATACTTATAATAATAATATACGCTTTAATAATATACTTTAAATCAGGAATAAAATCTGACTGGTAATCATCATATACTGTACTGTGCTTCTTAAACTCAAATCATGCCATAAAGAAATAGAAAAAATGCAAGAAGGAATTTTTTCCTAATGTGCACATCACAATACTAAAATTATTTCTTAAAGAGTTTTAAACACATTTTTTTCTTTTTCCAGGAAAAATATCTGAAATCCCTCAAAAGACATAATTTAACTTCAGAGGCATCACTACATCAAATATTAAGACTTAATTATTGTATAGAATATAAGCATTTGTTTTTAACTTGTACTAACTTTTAACTAGGTCTTAGAAGACTTAGTATCTTATGCAGTGCTGCTTCTCAAGAAAATGTATCTTGTTTTGAGGATTTTTAGATATTTTGGCTGGAAAATTAGACAAAACTTTTTTTTGCAGTGCATGCTTTAGAGTAAACAAAAAAGTAATCATGTCTTTTAATCGTATAGCGGGTCTACATCTGCCATTTTGACCATTACAATTAGTCAATATGGCTCATCCTCCACCCTGACGGTCTCAAAAGTGTTGAAACCCCACCTAAAACCATCAAAGCTAACCAGATTAGCCAAACTGGTAGACCTTAGACTGGTCTAATCTGGTTTTAATGAATTTGAGTACTCTTAATGATCAATCACAAAAAAACACACCTGAAAAAAACATTAAACCAGCCTAAGGACATTTGGTGGTGGAAACTGGTCTACCAGCTTAGTAAGTTGGTTAAGCCTTGACAAGAATGGTTTAGCTTAATCGGACTAAAAACTGTATTTTCAGTTGGACCAGATTTTACACGTGAATTCAAGTTAAAGAAACTATAACAAAATATCAATTGCCTCTTTTAACTGAAGGTCTACAAACGCCATATAGAGCCTTACAATCAACATGAAAATAATCTTATGTCATATGAAACCAAAGTGTAAATCAAGGAGTAAAACAGTTTTCATACAAAAGAAGTCACTGTGGGTTAACGGAGTGTAACATAAGTACAAACGAAACTAGTCACTGTTAATTTGTGCTTACAATCCAGCTGTTACAAGACAAGGAGCTGTGATTGAGCTACATGTGGTTAAAACTGTTACATTAGGTCCCATTCTCATTTAGGCGAGTGCATGGCGGCCATATTAAATACTTTAGCCGAAAAAAAACACACCAGTGAAAGCTTTCCCTATTGACGGCTTGACAGGGCCTATGTATGCAATGGGACACCTGCTGCGCATTATCCTTTTTGAGAATAATTTGAAAAATATTCCCAAAGATGCCATTTCTTCTGCAAAAGATACTGCATGCTGCCCTCCCTCTGGCTCCGACACACTTTCATTATTACAATGTAAATTAATTTCCCTTCATCATTAATGCATTGAGCTGCCAGCTTCCCCTGCCCCTCAAAAGCAATTTCCATCCTGTATTGCTGTCCTTCACCTTTTCCTTTTGCACACATCTTTGCTTCTGACATTTAATCAAACCTGGCTTAAAAGGGGCTGCTGAGTCTTCAGACAGATGGGCACGTGAAGGCATGACTCCTGTTAGAGAAGGACCCTTTGACATCATTAAGAGAGTGACAGTCCAACAATGAGTCACGCTGTCCACGAGACAGAAAGGCGCAGAAGAAATGAGACAAGAACCTGGGGATACTGGGGCAAGCCAAGAGTTATTTTCATCTCTGTGTATGGTTTGACAACTGTTGCTCTGGCTCCTCTCCATCTCTGTTCCCCGATGCGAGAACCTGAGCTCACATAAAGTCCCAAGGGGCTGAAAAGTTCCCTCACCTGAATCAGGAAAGCGCCTTTACTGCTCTGAGGTCCGAAACCTAAGAGTGCCTCTAAGTCAATAACCACCAGTGCTTTTACATGCCTTCCCTTAGGAAACTGGTGTCAGGCAGGCTTTAAGGCACCATAATGCATGTCTAATGATCTAGAACAAATTCAAGAGAGCTTTAACCAACTAAATATTTAATGACTATAATCCTTATTTCTCAACTGAAATGCAGTCAGAAGCTGAAAATAAACTGTAAATTTAAATTGAATTTACTGGAGTCCTTCGGCCCAAATGGACCCGAAGCATTTAAATAAAAAAATGTAAAAAATCATAGCTTCATCGGAATGGTCCGAAATTTGGTGACTTTGTTGGTACTTGGTATATGAACACCCAAAAAAATTGGTGACAGGATTTGAATAGTCTAAGTGGTTGTAAAAAAAAATAGTCACACTCAGGACCTTCGGATCCAAATGGACCCCCATAGGAAATGAATGGGAAATTGGCAAAAATGTGACAATACAGAGTTTTTTTGTGCGTACAATCTACAAATCAGCCACGATCCAGAAAAAAAGCACACAATAGTGTACTATAAAACAACGTGAATCTATAAAACATCAAGAGTGCAAAACAGACACATCCACACACACACACACACACACACACAAACACACTTTTATACACATACACACTAATAAATTCAGATTACATATATCTGTTTTGAAATTTTAAAATGCTTAGTGTGTCCACCAGATACCATCCATCTCATTTCAAAAATTGCTTTCATGAGGCCTAGGCTTGACTCTAAAATGAAATACAGCTTTAAAAAAAAAAATAATAATTATCTATATATATATATATAAAAAATCTATTATATTCAATAGGAAAAAAATGGGTCATAATCATTGCATAAATATTAATTATAAATCATAAAATGATCTCAAAACACCAAAAAAGAAAAGAAAAAATATTATAAAAAACAAGTAAAAAAAAAAACAATTATGATTTTTTTATATATATATTAATCCCGCCCTCCGTATCCATTTGGACCCGAAGGTCCTGACTGTGACTGTTAAATGAAGGACCCCAAAGGGTTAACCACTCCATGAGCCGCAGATGTGGATCTAGATCTAGATTTTGAGTCCAATATCTAGAGTAGCTTTTCCTATTTTACAATGAAAACTGATCTTGAATCTTTGCTGGGATGCTGATTCCTCATTAATAAAAGGTGCAATAGGTGATTCTCTACAAAAAAAAAATGTTATGTTGATTGAAAGTCTCCTCATATCCTGATAGCAATCACTGTTAAACAGTCTAAATGTTTTTTTTGTGTGGAAAGTGTAGGACCATAAAATGTTCATTTAATCATTCCATTCGTTGGCAATATCTACATTTCAGGTTTGACAGTACAGTTCTATGTACCGCTGACTTTGCCCTATATGCAGATAATTCAGTGAGATTCGACTGTGTTGCCACTATGTCCTGAAATCGCATATGAATAAAGCTGAAATACAGTGCATTCTTTCCTTCATGACAACTTCTGAACAGGAGTCATTTTACAATCACATACTTATATGCAAGCAAGCACTTCTGTTTCACTTCTCACTGTACTGTAAAGTTTTCTCACCAGTGGATGACACATGGTGTAATCAAATAACGTTTTTACTGGTCGCCTCGCTTCTGGCCTGTGCGCGTTTTGGAGGAGGCGTGGCTTTGGACGGCGGTTTGCAGGGAGGGTGGGTTCCCAGTTCACCTATTGCACCTTTAAGGTTTACCTAGCCCTGGCAATATTCAGCATTCATCAGAGTTGCAGTGTGAAGAGGTTGAATCCAATTGCATATTAACACTTTTCTTTCCACCTTGAATGATGCCATGCTTCATGAACCCATCCATATCTATAGCTTTGTTCCCATTAAGGAATTTAAAGTGCTGTTTGTCAGTCATATTCAAGGGTGCATTTAATATAACATTGAGCCTTCATACACAGTATAACAGGCTATAAAAATGCTAAATGTGAAAATTTTTACAATACCATTCTTTTTTATGGACACTTGAACCCGACATATGCGACAATGCAGATGAATGAGCCAGATTGAGTCATATTGCACCTTCTGCCCATTTCTGGGATGCCTTTCTTGGTCATTTTCAAGGTTGCGTTAAATATGACTACAGGGGTCTAAGCCCTCATGGGCTGCACTCTGACATTTTTGCGCTTCAGGCGACCCAAATTTGACTCCCGGCTCATAGTTCTTTCAGATCCTGTACCCCTCTCTCTTGCCCACATGGCTTTTTTGTCAACTCTATTCAGTCCTATAAGAGCAGATACAAAACTCAAAAAGATAAATCTATTGGGGATGACACAGTCTAAAAATCAAAAGAAACATGTAACTGTACCAATGTTTTTGTTTGTTTTTACCCTTAAACTTGACATATGGGACAATCCATTTACATGTTCAAGTCAACAGACATAATAATATATCTATTATATATGTATATACAGAAAAACGCTACCGTTAAAAAAATGGTGTCAGTAAATAAATGACAGTAAGACATTTATAGTGTTACAAAAGATTTCTAATTGAAGTAAATACTGTTGTTTTGAACTTTCTTTCTATTAGGTAATCAAACAAATTCTGAAAAATGGTATCAGGTTTCTGCAAAAATATTAAGCCGTTTTCAACATTGATAATAATGAGAAATGTTTCTTGAGCAGCAAATCAGTATTTTAGAATGATTTCTGAAGGATCATGTGACACTGAAGACTGGAGTAATGATGCTGGAAATTCAGCTGTGTCTTCACAAAAACAAAAATCATTTTAAAATATATTAAAATAGAAAACAGTTATTTTAAATTGTAATAATTGTGGGATATCATAGGCAGGAAAGGATACACCTAAGATGCCTTTAAAAAAATAAGCCAGATGAAGGCATTTTAGTATGACGAATTTGAATGCGCCTTTTCTTTCCTACCTTTAAGACAGCACAGTTTGTCAGTGTTTAGACACAGCCAGTGTGTGAAAAACACACAGGTGGTCTCGGTAATGAGGTAGAAATGCTGCTTTTTAACTGTGGCGCTAAGCACTGGTGCCCTCAGGAAAATCCCAACATGAGCCCAGAATCACATCATTGAAAAGGCTAATCTATTATGATACATAATTTGCATGTGGAGGAAAAATGTATGTTTCTACTGCAGGTCTGTGTGAAAATCAACCAGAATTACAGGTTAGAAGACTCTGACATCCTCTGTAAACCTAGACAACCTTCTCAGGGATTTTTCAAACAAAGCTGCTAAGCACGAGCTTTTGCTACAAAAGCACATTTAGCTTGTTGTGACATTTTTAAGCAGATAGCCAGACTCACTGAAACTTAAGCAGATGATGATAAAGAAGGACAGTGACACTTTAAGTAGGTGGCTGCGCTCAGTTAGGCAACTTTAACAGTTCTTAAGGCTATTTTGAATAAGGCAGCATCCAGACTGGCAATATTCCCTTATTTATAATGCAAATCCATCTCAGCTGAGAGGTAAATTATCTGGAAGCAATCGCCTGCTTGACACTGATGTAATTCGGTAAAAAGCTCTGCATGAGAAGACACAGACTTGCCCCACTCATTCAGGTGTCAAAGAATGGAGGGCGACGAGGAAGAGAGAGAGATGGGATGGATTAATTTAAAACTAGGTTGGTCAGCTCCAGACAAGCTTGGCTGAAGATATGCAAGATCTAACACAATGGGCCCAGGCCCATCATCCATCATCACTGAGCATATCAGGCATGAGCAGAAATGAAGCAGGGAATGGGTTCAAACTTAAAAGCTCCACCGACAGCATCCACCCGCCCACTGGGGCTTCTCTCTCTCTCTCTCTCTAAACTAAAGAGGAAGTAAGAGAGGAAATGGTAAAATATGTTGCAGAATTTGTTTCTGGGCAAGATTTGATGGAAGATATTGAACCAGATTTCAAAATACCAGTTGTGAAGTGTAAAGCAAGGAAGACTGCAGGTGAAACAGAACTCAAAAAGAGGTCATATTAAAAAAAAGTATAGAGACAAAAGAAGTGAATAAGACTGATTGCAGTGAGATGGAGTATACATCAGAAACTGATAATGAAAGAGAAATCTCCATTCAGATCATGACAAGTGCAAAGGAGGAGACTTATGATGTAGAACAATTTCGGAGCTTCCTACAAGTAACAAAAGGAAAGAGAAATGTGGTTGTTGATGATTTTTTTTCGCGAATTGAACTAAGGTCATTGAATCCGCAAAGGTGATGATGAAAAATGTGGGAGGAGATGGCCTCACGGAAACTGAAGTTTATTGTCTTAAGAAATTGGTGAAAAAGGCACGAATACAATCAACACAGGATGAATTGGAAGGATCACAATCATTTATGGAAATGTTATGTTATGAGGTTTGTCTTGATAGTCATAACTCTATTTTTATGGCTGAGTTTAAGATTTCCTCACTAAATTTAAATGGAGCACAAGATGTTAAGAAAATAGTTTCTTTTTATGAGTTGATGAAATTAAAGAATATTGACATTTCATTTGTACAAGAAACTCACATATGTATTGATAATGAAGTTGATTGGCAGAGGGAATGGGATGGAACTGTTATAATGAGTCATAAAAGTTCTGTTAGTGTTGGAGTTGCCATTCTTTTTTCAAGATTTTTTTTATACCTCTGTCATATGAAGAAGTAGTCATAGCAGGAAGGCTCATTCAAGTCATTGTAAAATATGAAAGAAAAACAATGATTTTGATTAATGTATATGCTCCTGTTAATGCAAAAGAAAGGATGCTAAAATTGTCTTATATACTGAAAAGATGTGAGTCTGTTGATTTTCTTTTTTTAGCTGGAGATTTTAATTGTACGATCAATAACTTAGATGGCAATCTTGTTGAGCCACACATGGCTTCAAGAAACAAGCTTGCAAGTATTGTGGAAACATTTGACTTAGCAGGCGTATGGCATGATAAACATGGAGTTTTTAGACAATATTCTCGACACATTATCGAGAAAATTCTATTTCCATGGCTAGAATTGATAGAATATATTTTTATAAACATAATTTAAAGATCTTTAAATACTGTGCTATAACTCCAGTTAGTTTTTCAGATCATGGTTTGGTTTGTGGAGTTGTTTTTATTAATTCTGTCAAAACCAAGAGTGCTTATTGGCAATTTAATGTTTCATTGTTAAATGATACTCGTTTTAAGAAAGGGTTTATGTTCATTTGGGAACAATGGAAGACACATTTACATCAGTTTGAATCAACTCAACAATGGCGGGATGTGGGAAAAGTTCAGATTCAACAATTTTGTAAACAATATACACTTAATACCTCTAGGAGTATTGTCAAATTAATTGAAGATCTTGAATCTGAAATAATTGAACTTCAGTTTTTAAGTGACTCCACTCAAGATCAAAGTAATTTTCAATCTATTAAAAAGAAAAAAGATGTTTTAACAGATCTGCTGGGAATCAAAGAGAAAGGAGCATTAGTGAGATCTCGCTTTCAGAATCTGGACGAGATGCACCAACCAGTTTTTTTTTTTGGTCTTGAACAAAAGAATGGCCAAAGCAGATTAATTTATTCCTTATGGGATGATAATGGGAATGATCAGCAGAGCCCTCGGAAATTTGTAAGAGAGCTGTTGATTTTTATTCAAATCTATATGCCTCTGAATATCAAGAAGATTTTAATATTGCACAGAAGTTTTTTGAAGGTCCACCGAAAGTACCAGCTGAAATAAATACTAAACTTGAGCAACCATTGTTATTGCCTGAACTGTACTCAGCAGTGATGAGTATGGCCAATCAGTGGCGCAAAAAGTGGGTATGCGCTATATGCGGCGCATAGGGGCGCCGCATCATGGGGGCGCCAAAGCGATGGTAAAAAAAAAAAATCTAATTTATATAAGTTATATAAATTTATATAATAGTTATACAAGTTAAATATAAAAAAAGTTATATAAATTTTAGAGGACTAACAGGCTAGAGTAGGCGCCGGCGCCCTCATAAGATTCCATCATAGAATTTATTTTGACATAGAAGGGTAATATCGCGAGCGGGCGGGGGCGCGTGAGCGCTGAGTGAGCAGCACAAGAGTGAGTTGTCGTTGAAACTCGAAAAAGATAGATAAAGCAAAAAAGCTGTCGGGGGCTAAAAATAGAAAAAGAAAGAGGGAAAGGGAGATGGCATGTCAGGGGATGCGACAGCAGCTAAATAAGTGGATGGTGAAAGGCAACAGGTAGGATTTAAAGTGTGACGTCTGTACTTGGAGGAGGCTTGCAAATATTCATGTTAACAGACTAACGTTAGCGTTTGCTAACACTGGGAATGTAGCAGCCAGAGCTAGCTAGCTTAGAATATGTAAAACCGAGGTTGCTGAACTGAAAACTGAAAAATATAAGGTAGCATGTACAATAAATGACAAGAATCTGGAAAACAACTAATGCAGTATCTCTGGTTTACCATGGAATCATGCATAGATTTGCTACCAAACTTGGAGGCTCGCAAATATTAATGTTAACAGACTGGCAAGTGTTTCCTAACTTAATGCAAAATAACATTGCTGATATCTACATTTAGATTTTGGTTAAACCCTATGGTACCAATCCCATGCATGACATATCTCAATTTTATTAAAGTAAAATAACAACTGGTAAATATAAGGTAGCATGCACAATAAATGACTAGAAGCTGGAAAACATTACTTATGCCATAAGGCTGGTTTATCATGGAAACAAATAGCTTTTGTTTTACCATTAGGTGTTCATGTTAGCTGTGCTGTCAGACATACAGGCTATAGTTACCTCTGCTGGGTGACATGGAAGCTGTAATTAGGGTCACATCTCTCTCTCTTTAAAGATCTGTGCTATATATGTATGTGTATGTGTGTATGTTTGTAACTGTTTATTATTTGTTAACATTGTTTATAATATATATATATATATATATATATATATATATATATATATATATGTACATTTATACCGTATATTTATGGTAGGCCTACAGTGGCTGTCTGATATACTTTAATATAAACCTTTATTATTTGAACCCCATACATGATGATGTCCGGCACACTTATTTATAAGTGGGGGGTGGGGGGACGCCAAAATTGTTGCTGCATACCCCTCTAACACTGGGTAGTTGCGCCCCTGTGGCCAATGGTAAAGCTCCAGGAATCGATGGAATCCCCATAGAGTTTTATAAAACATTTTGGAGCATAATGGGTTCAGATATGTTAGCAGAGACCTTTGTCAAAGAGCAGCTCCCAGTGAGCTGCAGAAGAGCAGATTTGACGTTGCTACCAAAAAAAGGGGATTTGAGAGATATAGCTAACTGGAGACATGGATATCATATAGAGACTAGATGCCCTATTGGCCGCTGGAAACCGAGAAATCCGGCTGCCATCTTGAACCGGTCGTATTCCTAGTTTCGTTGCGTGGCAGCAGATAAGATGCCAGAGCATTGTGGAGCATTTTCCTGTTCTAATCGCCGGACCATCGAAAATAGGGCTTTTCACAAGTAAGTCTTAACATTACCGTACTATTGGTTGTATTTTGTGAATAGAATATTACCAGATAATCGAGAAGGAGCAAGGATATTTGCTATTACTGTACTGAAATCGTTGTGAAATGCTGTTTACTGCATCAGCCGGTGTTCACCCGGCATGGAGAGGTGGGGTAACTGTTAAAGTAATAATTACAAGAGCTTCTAGGTTATCAGATAAGTATTCAACTGCCCTGTTGTATAGGTTATTTGTGTTTGCGCACATGATATCAGGAAGCAATGTAATACACGCATGACAGCGATGCGCAAATTGAGTTACCCCTCCAACTTCTAGTGTTATTGATAACCTATATCTTATCACATGCGATTTGGCTATTGATATTACAGAAGTCCTGTGGTAAAATTACATTATTAACTTACTCCATCTACCCTTGTAAAGTTAATCCGAATAGGGCTTTAGTCTCGACATTTTCCCCTCCCACATCCACATACAATAAAAAAGGTATAGGCTTAATGTTGTCCGAATTTAATTTTTAGAAATTACTGATGCAAACACGTTGAAAAGCTTCTTCTCAATTTTTATTACAGGTGGCTGCGTTCGGTGGATTCGGTGGCTGCGTTCTGTGAAAGTGTGTGTGTGTGTGTGTGTGTGTGTGTGTGTGTGTGTGTGTGTGTGTGTGTGTGTGTGTGTGTGTGTGTGTGTGTGTGTGTGTCTATTTGTGTTTGTTTGTGTGTCTGTTCGTGTGTATGTGCGTGTCACAAATCATAAATTGTTTCTTCAACTTATTACAATATCTTACTTTACTGCAACTATCTGTTTCTGCTTCTTTATTATATTTATAGTGTGTGATTTATAAAATACATTATATCCTTCATCACACATAATGTGTCTGGTCACTTTATATCTTATATCAGAATATTATATTACTGTTAAGCCTACTATGGATATTAAAATACGCCGAACCATGTGTCCTGTATCATAGCTACATGAATGCCTTTGCAGCAAAAAAAAAAAATGCGTGAAAATCAGTTCAGTATTCAGTGAGATATGATTAATTGAATGCGCTGACAGCTTATTTCACCTGCCATTCAGATTACACTGAGCGGAGCGGATGACCGGTTTAAGATGGCGGCTCCAATTCTCGTCCGTGCCAATAGGCAGTAGCGGTCGATAGGGCGTCTACCTATATGATGTCTATGACTGGAGACCTGTTGCTCTTTTATGTGTTGATAAGGCTCTCTCTAAAGCTTTGGCAAATAGGTTAAATAAGGCAATAAAGTATGTGATACACAATGATCCGTCCTATTGTATTCCTGGTAGATACATTTTTGATAACATATCTTTTATAAGAGATTTTCTCCATACTTCTAATTTGTTTTGTTTTAAATTTGGATTGTTTTCGATGGATCAAGAGAAGGCTTTTGATCGTGTGGATCAAATATTAATGGAGCACAATGGGGGCTTTTAATTTTTCTTCAGGTTTTCTGAATATGGTTAGAATTCTTTATGGAGGTATTAAAGTGTATTAAAGGTCAATGGTGGCGTAAGTGCCTCTTTTAAGGTGGATAAGACAAGGTTGCTCATTATCGGGCATGTTGTATACATTAGCTATCAAACCTTTATTGAACAGATTTCACAATGATTTAATTGGGTTTAAAATTGCTGATGATTTTGCACCTGTGTATACATCAGTTTATGCAGATGATGTGGTTATTAAAAATCAAGATGATATAAATAAAATAAGCTCAATAGTACATGATTTTACCAAAATATATCATCTGCTAAAGTCAATTGGAAAAAGAGTTCTGGTTTAGGCCTATTAGTAGGAGATTGGAGGTAAGAAAAGCCCCAATTACCAGGTGGTCCTGGTTGGAGTAATGGAGGTTTTAAGTATTTAGGAAATAATTTTATGGAAAATGGTAGAAGGAAGATAAAAAAAAAAAAGATGGCTTCGTCCACGCATGTCTTACAGAGGTAGAATGTTAATTGTCAATAATTTGATAGCTTCTGCGTTATGGCATAAATTAGCAGTTTTAGAACCTCCAATTGGTATATTAATGAAAGTTCAAAGAATGGTTGTTGATTTCTTCTAGGACAAAATGCACTGGATACCAGAGAGTGTTTTATATCTTTCAAAAGAGTTTGGAGGTCAAGGTTTGATACATTTAGCCAGTAGAAAAACTGCTTTTAGAATACAATTTCTGCAACTGTTTTTATATGGTAACCTAGAAACATCATGGTGAGTATTAACTGGGCGTATTCTAAAGTAAGTTGGAAATTTAGGATGGAAACAAACTGTTTTTCTTTTAGACAGCAATGTTTTAAATGTGAGAGGAATTATTCCTTTTTATTTAAGTGTTTTTAAAGCTTGGGACATTATAGATTGCAGAAAACTTTTCACACCTTAAGAGAAATGAGGCCCCAGGCATGGATGATGCCTTCATCAAAGCTAAAGTTGATACAGTAAAGCATCTGGCATTATTAGCAGGCTCAGAATTGGACAATGTGGATGCTGTGGCGAGAGGACTTGGTGTTCATTCAGTTCGGAAAGTTGGACAGATCCAACAAAGTTTTCGAGATTCATTAACGGAAGAAGAAAAAATGCAGCTAAACATTGTATGAAAGGTTGTTAAACACCTGATCGTGCTGATTTTTTTCCGAGCATGGGTGTAACGCCGAAAATTGATGAAGATGACTTTCAGGTGTTATCTTGGATTTTTAAAAATTGTGTTTGTTTTACTGTTTTTAATTCTATTGGAGGACAAAGTGTTTATACTTTGTGTTAAAATGTTGAATAGAGAAAAACTTGAAAATAGGATGGCCAACACCTTGGAGAAAATATTTAGGAGTAAAAGATGAAGAAATACCAAATGGGAAGTAATTTATAAGCCACCATTGACCAAAGGGATAGGGGATATTCAATGCAGAATATAGCACAGTATTATCGCCCTTAACACTTTTTTGTCCATTTTGAATTCTGAAGTTATTGATGACATCTGAAATGTCCTTTTTGTAATTGTAGAGAAACAATTTTTCATTGTTTCCTTAAATGTGAACGATTAATTCCTTTACTAGATTTTTTGAAAGAATTGTTTGATTCCTTTGAAGAATTGTTTTATTTTTGGAGTGAAATTTGGGAAAAACAAGAAATGTAAAATTTTGAATTTTCTATTGGATTAAGCTTAAATGTGACCCTGGATCACAAAACCAGTCTTACGTAGCACGGGTATATTTGTGGGAATAGCCAACAATACATTGTATGGGTCAAAATTATCATTTTTTCTTTTATGCCAAAAATCATTAGGATATTAAGTAAAGATCATGTTCCATGAAGATATTTTGTAAATTTCCTACCGTAAATGTATAAACATTTATTTTTGTAAAGTGACTGCAGCACAATCGCGAACATAAATGGACAACTTTAAATGCGATTTTCTCAATGTTTCGAGTTTTTTGCACCCTCAGATTCCATATTTTCAAATAGTTGTATCTCGACCAAATATTGTCCTATCCTAACAAACCATACATCAATGGAAAGCTTATTTATTCAGCTTTCATGTGATGTATAAGTCTCAATTTAAAAAAAAATGACCCATAAGACTGGTTTTGTCATCCAGGGTCACAAATGGCAATTTATGCAACACGAACAGGGAAAATTAAAATTAACAATTATATTGATGCTCTTGTGTTTTTTAAATGCATTGTCAGAGCTAGAATATTTTTTGAATATAAATATTATAGTTTTATGGATAATATAGAGGGTTTTAAAGAAATTTGGAGTTTTGATGGAAAATTATGTACTATTATAATTCGTTACATTTATATAGCGCTTTTTCTGGGTACTCAAAGCAGGAAGGGGGAATCTCCTCAACCACCAGCAATGTGGAGCATCCACCTGGGATGATACAACGGCAGCCATAGTGTGCCAGAACACCCACCACACACCAGCTTACTGGTGGAGAGGAGGCAGTGATGAAGCCAATCAGTATATGGGGATGATTAGGAAGCCATGATGGACAGAGCCCAAGGGGCAAATCTGGCCAGGATGCCGGGGTTACAACCATACTCTTTTTCAAAGGACATCCTGGGATTTTTAATGACCACAGGGAGTCAGGACCTCGGTTTATACAGGGTTTATACCCCCACAGGGTGAGCACCCCCTGCTGGCCTCACTAACGCCTCTTCCAGCAGCAACCTGGTTTTCTCAGGAAGTCTCCCATCCAGCTACTAACCAGGCTCAGCCCTGCTTAAATGTAGCGAATTATTAGTACATCATTTTCCATCAAAACTCCAAATTTCTTTAAAACCCTCTATATTATCCATAAAACTATAATATATTAAAAAACCGTTTGACCTTCCCCTGTTGACCTACGCACGAGTATGTGTTTTACGAAGCAAGGCACTACTTGTAAGTGTATCCGCGCTTGTCTGGTGCTTCATTTAAAACACAGAGAGTCAGCACAAACTTAACAAAACAGCGTCTGTTGTTTTATTCATCACTGCAGTAGAAGTGGGTGGCCTGGAGGACAAGAGAGTGGGGGAGCAGAGGAGATGAAAAAAGCAAGTTCTCCCAGTAAAGCAGGCAATACGCAACCCCGACTTCTTCACTCGCCCACAGTCTAACAGCTTTGCAGCTCTGTATATAATATTCAGAGCAATCCGCTGGAATTGAGGTCAATTTATAGTGGACAATCATGGGGGAGGTGTAAAACAACATCTTGGAGATGAATCCTTACACACTACAAAAAATACATATTAGCCTATTATATCTTCAGTTATTATATATTAAGTCTTTTCTTGTTTTAAGCACAATATTGTTAGAACGAAGAACGATGAACGGAATTTGCCAAGGAAGAAAAATTAACGGTTCACTCTATTTCAGATTGCATACTTCACAAGGAATCATCATGTATTAGTGGTTCAAATTGCAAGTGAAATTGTAGTCTGGAATGTTAATCACTTGCTCATCCACAGATTTTTCCTAAATTGGCTATTTTGTGACCTATATATCTCAGCTATATGATGTGAATGAGGTAAACAGGGTTTGAAGGGGGTTTAGGGCTCAGGGGGTGTCAAATCCTGAGATTTTCTGCATGCATTTTGTTCCTGCGGTTAAGTCAGAGAATTTAACCCAAATCAAAATTAAAATATAGCCAAGGAATTGATATTGGGAAGTTTACTACCTAAGGTTCTCCCTGTTATCTATTTCCATCAAGATAACAAAGAACAATACAATGTCTCAATACTGGCATTTAAAAAGCATACAATAAAATTGGTACAACCACTGAATAAGGATCTTCAGACAAACATGTTTCCACCAAAATACAGAGAGAAATTAATTACTCACCTTATTATGAGAAGCAAAGTCAAGGGGGAAAAAAATCAAACATTTAATTAAAGGACCAAAAAAGGCACAGTATTTTTGTTCAGCCTAATGTCTTTTGTATAGGTCAGCATAGTTTTTATATCCCCTTTTCCTAATCTGTTTAAAGGTCCATTTACATACTTTTTTTTATCTGTGAGAAATTTTATTCGTGCCTGTTGAAGCTTGCCTCATTGCAGCCAGCAAAAATTCTTGCTAAACACAAAGGTAAAATTCAAGTCGCACTGAACATATACCATCTTGTTAACAATGAACGTAAACATTCAGGTGAGGTTGCTTTAGCAGCCAGCCAAGAGCTGGAAAAAATGATGAAAGGGACGGAGTGCTTAGCATAACAAAAGTCAAGCATTTACATAAGCACACGGTGCATCTGTACGGGGCTATTTCTGTGTAAACAAGGAACAAAAACATCAGTGTGATAAGGAATGACATTGTCGATTGTCGGCTCAAAGAAAAGATGGATTCCTGTCAATACAACTGTAGTTTTGAGTGAGTCATGCTGAAATAATTACTGGACTGATGAAGTTTGACAACTTTTTGATCTGGAAAATGCTACTGTATAAGCATATAAAGTGACAGAATTGGTCAAATACTTTAAAATATACAATTTTTAATTTACATCTTTACTTAAAATGCAACTAATAAAGATTTCTGTACTTGGGTGACCATACGTCCTCTTTTTGGACCTAAAAAAAAGCGTCCGGCTGGGATTTCTAGATCAACCAAAATGTCCGGGATTCGGCTTTTGCTTTCTACAGTCGCCGTTTTTGCATTGCTTTAGGTCCCACCTTCTCGCGCGCAACCATTGGTCAGTCGGTCATGTACGTAACGCAGATATATATATTCCCCCCAACCCCCCCCCCCCATCACCATGCCCCCCGTCCTCTTTTCTGAAAACTAACATATGGTCACCCTAACTTATAGTTCATTCTTTCAGTCCAGAAAATGCTTCACTTAATAATCTAACTAACAAATAATCAGTGTACAATCAGTGCAAATCACTCCTTTAATGCCGTAACCAGTCTCAAATTTACCTTCATGCTGATAACTTTATGATTGGGCGGTGCATGTGCCAACAGATGATGCTGAGAAAATCTTGTGTATGCACTGGATGCCTTCCGAGCAAAATTTGTGCAAACGTATGCGTGCTGGTTTTCCCTTTGAAGAATATGTAATCCTTGAATGATTAAAATACTGTTGTGAGCTTCAATAACAAAGACGTTAATGGGGGTAGAGGCTTTTGTAAGAGGAGGGATAAGCATGCTCTCATCTTGAGTACTGATGTATCCATACAGTGTTGTAGTACTATTGTACAGATTTTCCCGAGCTGTCAGGAAACCTGATTCCAGGCTTGTCTGCGAGGTCCCACAGTTCTCCAACACTGTTGTGTTGAAAAGAAAAAGTAATCTCTTTGTTGTTTGTTTGCTGTTTTTCTTTTGCACACCACCCTAATGTAAAATGAGTTCATTAATTAATCTACGGAACAGCACAATGAAAGACAAAAAATAAAATAAGATTCAGAGAACAACATTGATCCATAGAATTAAAACTTGAGTTGGCTACATTACAAGCTACTAATAAAAATGTGTGTGTGCGTGTGTGTGTGTGTGTACAGTATACATGACTTGAAGAACTGTACGAACAAAACAAATTCATTAGAATTCACTTGATTCACTAGACTGAATCAAACTTTTTAACATTACAAATTAGAGAGAAGAGGACCATACAGAATTAATCGAACTTCCCAACACCATATGAGAGGTATATTTAATTACTAGATTACACCATATTGATTCACTAGAACAGTGGTTCTCAAACTTTTTTCTGCTGATCTCCCGCGTTAATTGTGGTTTTAAAAAACTCTTTATTGTCAGAACATATCATGACAAACAGGTGAACATTTCACAAATCTGAGGCTGAACATTCAAACATTTCTCATTTTTCCTTAACAAAATAAATATCTGAATAGAAAAATATATTTCTTAGTTTCTGCATGTGCTAATGGGGGATATTGTTACAAGTCTTGAAACAGGTTTTTGTTGCCTGACTTTGATGGCCCGTATCTTCAGCACAGTTTGCAGTGCATGCTGCTGCAATATTAATATTACATGTTTTGTCTCGAAACGCATATTTGACAGTGAGTTGACAATAAATCTGCATCCTAACTCAAGCTAATATAACTATGTTAAATTTATGTTCATTAACAAAAACAGTAACATCTGTTGAAAAAAAATTAATGACATTTAAAAAAAAAAATTAATGACACCGCTTCACTGCTGTTCGCCCTGCGATCGACTGCTTTTGTCAGCCTCGTTGCCCGCTGTGAGTTTGTTTGTTTGCTTGCGCAAATACGCTTTGAACATTGGTTGTTGGTCGTAGAGCGAGACACCGCTTCACTGCTGTTCGCCCTGCGATCGACTGCTTTTGTCAGCCTCGTTGCCTGCTGTGAGTTTGTTTGTTTTCCCGTCTATCGTGCGTCTACATTACACCCATACCACTAAAAAGACGGTTTTTACCCAAGACTTGAGTCATAAATTAGTATAAATATTAACAGCATCACTGGTTGCATCATTGCTAACTTACTGTCCATCTGTTAAAATGGCGAATATATCAGGTGTATGTTATCTACCTTTTGGTGCAGATGAGAACAAATCTGAATTGCTCGCGGTGCAGTCTGAATTAGAAGCTGTAGAAAGGTGAAAAGCAGATCCGTGACCTTCTAGAGAGACAAGCTGAGCTGAGAGACCGGCGTTTAGCTCTTGAAACATCACGCGCTGATGCACACGGATCAGTGATTAACGTTAGTAACCCGTTGGCGCCGACCTCGTCTACTCCGTGCGTTTCTCAGCATTGGTCCCGAGCGTCCAGGTCACGATCAGCCATGATTTCATTCACTCCGGCTCCAACACACCACCACGAAGCCTGGGTGGTTCCGCGGAAGCCGCGAGCCAGGACAAGAATCTTTTCGCCCCTCCCGGTTTTCGAGATCTCCACTCAGAACCGCTTCTCCCCTCTTCGCGAAACGGAACGCGATGCTGTGATCATCGGCGATTCCACCGTCCGACACGTCCACGCTACGTTAGGTAAAAGTAAGGTGCACAGTCACTGCTTTCCTGGTGCTCGTGTTCTCGATATCACTGCGCGGGTAACTGAGATTTTGAACGGTGACGAGCGCGTTGGAGCTGTTGTGCTGCACGTGGGAGCTAACGGCATTAGGCTGCGACAGACGGAGGTTCTGAAGAAAGACTTCAGGAGCCTTATCGATACGGTACGCAGCACATCGCCTGAAACATCAATTATTGTGTCTGGACCGCTTCCTACGTACCGACGAGGGCATGAAAAGTTCAGTAGATTATTCGCGCTAAATGAATGGTTATTGTCATGGTGCAATGAGCAGAAACTGATTTTTGTAAATAATTGGAATCTGTTTTGGGAGCGACCAAGGCTCTTCCGCGCTGATGGCTTACACCCAAGTAGAATCGGGGCAGATCTTCTGTCGGATAACATCTCCAAGATGTTAAATACCATTTGACTAGTAACCAAAAATCCAAATCACAGTCTCTACTGCACCAATTTAATTGATATTAATACTAGTGTAGAACATTGAATAGAAACTGTGTCTATTCCTCGTTTACTAAGATCAAATAATAAATCTACTGCGGGATCTGGAAAAAATCTAATTGTTATTAAAACAAAAAATCTCGCTATTAGTGAACAAAAACTATTTCTAACGCTAGGTCTTCTAAACATTAGATCGCTCACACCTAAGGCGGTTATTGTAAATGAAATGGTCACTGATAATAATTTCGATGTTCTGTGCCTTACTGAAACCTGGCTTAAACCAAATGATTATTTCAGTCTAAATGAGTCTACTCCGCCAGGATACTGTTATAAGCATGAGCCCCGTCTGATCGGTCGTGGCGGCGATGTTGCAACAATCTACAGAGATATCCTTAATGTTACTCAGAAAACTCGTCATAGGTTTAATTCGTTTGAAGTGCTTGTGCTCAATGTTACGCTCTTAGATGTAAGAAAAAAATCCCTATTATCTCTAGCATTGGCTACCGTATATAGACCTCCAGGGCCTTACGCCAATTTCCTAAAAGAGTTTGCTGACTTTCTATCAGATCTTTTGGTCAACGTCGATAAAGCATTAATTGTTGGAGATTTTAACATACACGTAGATAATTTAAATGATGCGTTAGGTGCTGCGTTTACAGATTTATTAAACTCCTTCGGGGTCAAGCAAAACGTCACCGGACCAACTCATCGTCTTAATCATACACTCGATTTAATTATATCATATGGAACCGATCCAACCGATATAGATATCATTCCACAAAGTGATGATGTCACTGACCACTACTTGGTAACTTGCATATTACGCACTGCTGTAATATGTCATGCTGAACCACATTATCGACCAGGTAGAACAATTCGTCCATCCACCATAGATCATTTCTCAAATAGCTTATCTGATCTGTCTCAGCTGCGGCCTGAACCCAAACAAACAGATGAATTAGACGAACTAACTAGCACTATGAGCAACATTCTCTCTAGAACATTGGATATTGTTGCACCCATTAGATTAAAAAAGGTCAGAGAAAAAAGTATAGCACCATGGTACAATAATACTACGTATGTTTTAAAGAGTGAAACCCGTAATTTAGAGCGCAAATGGAAAAAAACTAATTTAGAGGTCTTTAGAATCGCGTGGAAAGACAGTATGTTCCTTTATAAAAAGGCACTTAAAACGGCCAGGGCTGAGCACCTCAGCAAATTAATAGAAAACAACCGAAATAATCCAAGGTTTTTATTTAATACCGTGGCTAGACTAACAAATAAACAGACGTCGTCTGAACAAAATACCTCGTTACAGTTTAGTAGTAATGATTTCATGAACTTCTTCACGAGAAAATTGAAAGCATCAGAATCAAAATCGTAAACGTTCGATCTTTGCTCGCGCCTTATAATTCGGCCGCAATTATCACCCCGCAAGAACAATTACAATGCTTTACAACCATAGAACAAAAAGAGTGAAATAAACTTATCACTTCATCTAAAACAACAACATGTTTATTAGATCCTATACCAACTGAACTACTGAAAGAAGTGTTACCTATAGTGGAAGAGCCTCTTCTCAATATTATTAACTCATCTTTATCTTTAGGTCATGTTCCAAGAACATTCAAGCTGGCAGTTATAAAACCTCTTATTAAGAAACCACAATTAGATCCAAATAACCTAGCAAATTACAGACCCATTTCGAATCTTCCATTTATGTCAAAAATATTAGAAAAAGTTGTGTCCGCTCAACTCGGCTCTTTCTTGCAAGAAAACGACATCTATGAAAAGTTTCAGTCTGGATTCAGGCCACATCATAGCACTGAAACTGCGCTTGTTAGAATCACAAATGATTTACTTTTAGCTTCGGAACCAAGGCTGTATCTCAGTACTAGTTTTACTTGATCTTAGTGCTGCGTTCGATACTATAGATCACACAATCCTCTTAGATCGACTACAAAATTACACTGGTGTTCAAGGACAAGCATTAAGCTGGTTCAGGTCATACTTATCTGACCGCTACCATTTCGTCTACTTAAA
The DNA here is from genome assembly GCA_026230005.1 of Gila orcuttii. Classification (NCBI taxonomy): domain Eukaryota; kingdom Metazoa; phylum Chordata; class Actinopteri; order Cypriniformes; family Leuciscidae; genus Gila; species Gila orcuttii. The sequence goes on from JAPDVR010000015.1 coordinate 24,814,432, forward strand.
TGGAGAAAAATCGATTATAACTTCGGCAAACTATGGAGTGCCGCAGGGATCTGTGTTAGGCCCTTTATTATTCTCAATATATATGCTGCCACTTGGTAATATTGTAAGGAAACATGGAATTAGTTTCCATTGTTATGCTGATGACACTCAAATATATATTTCATCACGGCCAGATGAATACGCTAAATTATCCAAATTGACAGATTGTGTTAAAGATATAAAAGATTGGATGACGCGTAATTTTCTTTTATTAAATCCAGACAAGACAGAGGTAATACTTACAAAAAAAGGTCCACAAAACCTTTCACAGCACGACTTTAACATAGTAGGATGCCCTGTTACTTTATCCGCTACAGTAAAAGACCTGGGTGTTACATTAGACTGCAACCTGTCTTTTGAAAAGCATATTTCATATGTTACAAAAACTGCCTTTTTCCACCTTAGAAATATTGCTAAGCTACGTAATATGCTATCAGTCTCTGATGCAGCAAAGTTAGTTCATGCATTCATGACCTCGAGACTAGATTACTGTAATGCTTTATTAGCTGGTTGTCCTGCATCTTCAATAAACAAGCTACAGTTAGTCCAAAATGCAGCCGCTAGAGTTCTTACTAGATCAAGAAAATATGATCATATAACACAGATTTTATCATCACTTCATTGGTTACCTATAAAGTTCCGTATTAAATACAAGGTATTGCTTTTGACTTATAAAGCTCTAAATGGTTTAGCTCCAGTCTATTTAACGGATCTTCTATCGCCTTAAAATCCATCGCGCTCTTTAAGATCACTAGATTCGAGGCTTCTGCTCATTTCTAGGATATCCAGATCCACCAAAGGAGGCAGAGTATTTTCACATTTAGCTCCGAAGCTCTGGAATAGCCTTCCTGATATTGTTTGTAGCTAAGACTCGCTCTCCCAGTTTAAAACTAGACTGAAGACGCATCTATTTAGCCAGGCATTCATATAAATTTTTTATCTTACAGTTACTGTAAATTCGGCCTCTAGTTCATAAACGCCAGTGGAGAACTGGCCCCCGACTGAACCTGGGTTCTCCCAAGGTTTTTTTTTTCTCCATTGGGTCATCTGATGGGGTGTTAGGACACCATTAGGTCACTGGATGGAGTTTTTCGGTTCCTTGCCACTGTTGCCTTTGGCTTCCTCAGTTGGTGATATTCAAATTAATTAACCAATCATACCATTGATCAGCTCTACCAAACTTGGATGTCTTTTTTCCAGTAATAAACAAACATTGTTAAGTTGTTTTGATTGATACTGTGAAGCAGCTTTGATACAATCTGTATTGTGAAAAGCGCTATATAAATATATTTGACTTGACTTGACTTGACATTTTTATTTGGTAAAATGTAATATTTTGACTGTTTGAGTTTTATTAAAATTAACCATTGGTCGTCCAGTATCATGCATTTAGATCATGATAACCACAGATAAAACCAGGCATAGCCTATAGCACCTCACTATCATGGAAAAAGGTAAGTTACATTATGGTTTCTGTGGTATTTGTATGAAAAACAGTAGCCTAGATACATTAATACTGTAATTATATTCCATTAGTCATTTAATACATTGTCTACATTAATAATATAATAATTCAATATGTATATCCCACATTTCATGGTGCAGTTAATATTACTAGGCTAACATTACAGTAAATCCATTGTAAATAATGGGAATTTGTAGACGGAAAAGCCTTCTGACTGTATCGTTGCGCACAGTGTTTCTCCTGTTTGTCAGCGCTGTTTAATCTGCCTTTAAACTGCTTTAAGGCTGCTATCACACCTGTAGTTCGGTTCATTTGGTCTGGACTAAGGGCGAAAAATTATACTTTGTATCATTTTCAGGCGTTTTGGTCAGAATTAACGTGCGGGAAAATTCCAACAGAACTCCCGGAGGTAAAGAGGAAAATCCGGCAGACATGCGGAGAATTCGCTCACAATGTATGTTCAATCAGCACAAGCTTTATCCTGTCGCAAATCCCCCCATAATAACAACAACTAGACGTGATATAAATAAGAAATTCACTGTGCAGTGCGGACAACTTCAGTGTTTATGATGAGATTTTAGTGAGAGTGCAGAACGCGGTAAGTCAGTCGTGGCTTAAAGGGAGTGCTATTGACAATCTAAATAATAATTTTGTTTGACTACGGCAGCTGGTTTAGTCCAGCAGTCGCGCAGTTCTTTGGCAGTTGGGTCTGTTCGAGGTCGGATCACGTTCTCACCACAAACAAACCGCTCCAGAGTTCGCTTGAAAGCGTACCGAGACCACCTCTTCGAGGAGGTCTCGGTACGCTTATTTGGTCCGCTTTTGGTGCGCACCCGAGAGCGATTGCTGCTTTCACACCTGCCCAAACGAACCGCACCAAGGGGGAAAACGAACTCTAGTGCGATTCAACCGAACTAAATAAGGTAGGTGTGTGTGAAAGCACCCTAAATCACTGAGACATATGTACTTCGCTGAATTCAAGCGCTTCTCACTGGATCTCGTGACCGATCAAAGTAAACGCATCTGCTCTAGTGAGCTCGTGCTGCGCTGCCGTTTGGACTTTGAGCCGAGCAGATAAATGGTCCGTGTGGCATGCGGTTCATATGAGTTTCGATAAAAATTATATCGCGATAATTATCGTTATCGTTTTATCGCCCAGCCCTAAATTGTTACATTTGATTTTATTCCGACTGACTCTGAAATTGTTTTCCCAAGTAGATTAAACGGATTCGTATGTTACCGCAAGTTTTGCGTCAGATTAGTGAAAAAAGGTCCTGTTCAAACATGATCTCTTAATGGTTACCAGTAAAAATTATATGGGTGAAAGGGGCTAGTGATAGACAACTTACACTCATGTATAGCAAACCTGATAATGTATTATTAACTTGTTAGTTTGTTTCCTCACTCTTTTTTTTAGACTGAATAAGATCTGATGTGCAAGAGTGTCCACAAGAGAAAAATTACAGCACACAAACCACAAAACACACACTTTGCAGTTCGAGCTTCAAGTGTTGGACCCTGAACGTACACAAAAAGCTTAAAGCTCTGACTTTACCCAAGGAACCTAAGGCTGTTTGTGCTAAAGTGAGCTATCAGGGCAGAGTTCATCTTTCCACGGAAATGCCTGAAAGCCGTGTACCAGAAGTGTTCAATAATGAACACATTGTGGGTTGTAGCACCATGTTTTGGTCTCTACCGCTCTCTATTTCCGTCTCCGCCAAATGTCAGTCAGGCTGCTAGCAGATAGGGTTATTTCTTGATGCGCACCTAAGAATAAACAAATAAAAATGCGATAATCAAATCGCAGAGCTTCCACCCACATTTAAACACCCTTTACTGACTTTCAATAACAAGTTGACGTGTTTTGCAGCGAAGCACATATCTGTGGCGCAATACATCCGTGATATATGGGAAAAGTCATGTCGTTCTGAAAAAACGAGGGAGGATAAAAGGAAGTCAGAGAGTTTTGTGCTCCTCGAAAAGCAGAACCCACTGGAGTAGCTTTGCTCTCGGCTCAGGTGGGAGTGAATTGCCAAACCTCCGAAAAAAAAGGCTTTATCTGCCATTGACAGGCGTGATAGAATACTGCTGAGTGTCTCACCTCCAAATGGTTGTCGGCTCATGCCTTTTATCCGACACTGTTAGCATGGTGAGATTTACACATTTGGTGCAGCGCTCCTTAAAGATTCTCTATGAAACAGATGGAACCAGATTGCCCTTGGTCTCTCAGCCTTCCACTTTGAGGTCTCCCATCTCGCTTTAATCATATCCAGCTCGAGATCAAATGGTGTACATGGATAGCAACAACTAAGTCGCACTGTAAAACACTGGGAGAGTGTCAGGACCAGATATGATCCTCATTAGAGCAACTAATACTTGGAAATTATTCCTATATCCCTCCATGGCACTGAATGTATTTGCACTGCATTGTAAAGACAAAGAACAAATATGTTCATAAGCCTGGCAAACCGCACATGTGATCATAGCATGTGTAATGTCAGACTCAAAAAACGGGCATGCTACAGCTTATGCATCCATCACTACTACAGGGAATCACACATGCTTTGGCCTGGAGGAGACAACTCAGAGGGAGAGACACAGAAGAATCTCGCAACTTAATATTCCGTGTGAGATATACGCACTACATCGCGCCCACAGAGGATTTTTACAATCAAGCCCACTTTACCGCATCCTAAATAGCACTAAGGATCTGTTAATGCATCTATCAACATAAAATGAGGTTAATGAGGTTTCTGTATCACAAAGACATTATAAATATCTGCTTCATCATTCAAAGGAAGCCAGCGTGGAGAGTTGCATTCTGATTTCCACACAAGCCTATGTGCTCTGCACTAGCGACTTTAAATTCCCAGATGGCCAAATTCCCAGGGGACCTTAAGTCTTTGGAGAAATGAGCAAGATTCATCAGTGTTCAAATGTAACGATATAAAGAAGCCGATTCATTTCATTCTATCATGCTATAGAGACTGTGACCCAGTTTTGGAAATTTAAATGGGGATTTGATATGAAGGGGCAAATTAATTGGAACAGATGCCTTCTAAATTATTAACATCTCACACAGTATGCTTGTATGAGCTAAATCCACCCGTTGTACGTCTCTTTCTATGCACAAGATGAGGTCTTAATCATGGTCCAAGCAGATCACATCCTATTAAATGGTAATGTGAGCAGAGCTATGTTTTCCATTAAACATTCTATTGAAGGTCCCTCTGCCTGCAGACGATCAAGAGAAGCCTTCAGCAATGCAGTATTAAATAAACACTACTACATGGAGTAGCGGAGAACAATTCACTCCAACAGAGTGAACTCGGCAGATTGTATAAACTGAGTGAGCTGTCGGACTATACAATATCAGAGTATTCTCCAGAATGCCAGAAGACTTCTGTAAAGTTAAAGTGAGATATGGCCAAAGCAAAACTCAATAATGTGACAGAGAGTGAGCAGAGTGAATACTGGTGCCGAATAATGTAATAGTACACGAAACAATAACATTTAATACTATATATATGATCAAAATTTGACCAAATCCTCTGTTTAGATCCTTGTCAAATACCTTAAACATTACTACATTGTAGTTGCTACATTGAAATGCACGCACATACAGACAGTAGTTTGCACATCATCATCATTAGCAGATTGCGCGCGCGCAGAAACATTCAGTGGATCCAAAATGTATTGTCAACACTGTTCTGTGATTTTATCAATAAAATAGCTTAGAAACTGAAAAGTTCTAGCATTTCTTAGTCACTAAAACCCACAGCTTCACTGTTAGTAGACAGACACTGCCAGGTAGAATTAATTCACACACAATCGCTCTCTCACTAATGCACTCATATAAATGTAAACTTTACTGCGCTACTTTATCTGTATCTGATTTAGAACGAGCAGAAATCTGTTTGAAATATAAAAGAACTGATAAAATAAGTTATGTAGGAACAATAGCATTGTGGGCAGCGCTGTTTCATATGCCATAGCTGTGCACAAGGCAAACCGCATTTGAGTCTCAGCTCAAAGTTCAGGCTTATTTGTTCATTATGACTTAATCAGCGACTTGTCGACGTCACTCAACTTTAATCAGATAAATATTGACTTAAAAATCTGAAGTCGTTCAACCCGTATACTAGATATGCATCCAATGCACTGACTGAACATTGACCTGCATTCTAATAAATAAAAAATAAACATACTGTAAACAAATTATGTAATGGACATTAAAAGTAAATGGACACATTAATTTCAGTTTTACTCATTGATATGTTGCAACTGAGATATTTAACGTTAAACATTTTCAATGATCCCAGTGTGTGCATTAACTCCATCAGACATGAAAAAAATAAAGGGGGGGGGGGGGGACTTATAGTAAACAAACAAAAAAAAAAGTATGAACAATAAATAATAAATGCATACATTGAAAAAACAAAAAATTGAAATCAATAACTCTTAACACTCATTAAAAAAATATATAAAAAAAGAACAAAATTAAAAAAGTAAATAAATAGTACATTGATTAGTGTGATTGAATATGAAGTACAAAATTTTTTTTACGATTGTTGTGGAAAACTGCATAATTAAAATTGAGAGGAAATGGAGAAGTTATACTGAATGGAAAACCAGCTTTGCAGGTAGAAAAAAAAAGTTTAAAAAAGGCCATCAGTATCTGCTGTGAATGAAAATTCACCATACATGACTCGTCTTGGGTCTTCAAGATGTCTTCTCATTCCATTTTCTACAACCCAAAGCATCACAATGTGTACAGCAGTCTCTGTTATCACAGTGGGAAGCTTAGAGAAGACCACTTGACTGGTGAATAGTGGAGGCCAGAGTGGGTAACTGCTGACTTTATGTGTCCATTGACTCTGAAAGATTAACACAGATCGCTTCTTGGAAAAAAAAACATTTCAAGGTTTGCAACCTTACAGGTCAACAAGAGCCAAAAAAAAAAGGGGATACTTTGCCCTTCAGCCACATATTGGATGTGATCGTGGCAGCAATGCAAAACAACATATGGACATGTCCACAAAATCTAAACCCAACACAATGCTTCCCCTTGACCTCTGAGCCCAAGCCCACTGATTCTTCCCCAAATCAAACTGCTCTAGGACCCCTTGCGCAGCCGCTGTTTCTTTGTGATTCACGAGCTCTCGCATTTGGACGGGCTAGCATCGGGGTGTTGTCCGTATATCAGAGCTCAACTCCAGTGCTGAATGGCAGGGTGGTAAATTTCCTTTCTGTTGTCATTACTTATGGTGAAGAGCTTCTCGTATCAGCCACACCAGCTGTGTATGAGTTACTGCCATAGATCAAACTCCATGACTTCTTCTTGGGAGTGAAATAGCTGGCATAATAACATGTTAAAGCAAGGCAAGACCTTTCAACAAAGAGTACTCCACCTAGATGCTATTACTTATTGTCTGGAGTCTGGATGTCCTTGAGACAGAGAGTTTATCACCTAGCCTTGAAAACATATGCCAGAACACATTAAAGTGTCACAGAAAATGTACCTAAAGTGGTCCTGTCTTTAAAGAGGGTCAGAGGGAAATCAACAAACAAGTGCTTTTTCTATTTTGGTAACAACCTAGTCCATGACTCTTTTGATGGATCTTAAGAGATAGTTCACCCAAATCTGTATAATTTTTTTAATTTAAGTTTAAAGGGGTCATATAATGCCATTTTTGTACAAGTTAATATGAATCTTAAGGGTCTAAATGAAAACTTTATAATATACTTTTATTAAAAATTCTCATTAGTATTGTAAGAAAACACTCATTTTACCTGGTCAAAAACAGCTCTGTTTTCAGCACGCCGTTTCAGTGCATATGCCTTTAAATGATAATGAGCTTTGCTCACTCCGCCCCTCTGTTTGACACAACGCACGTGGAGTGTTGCCTTGACAACAGTTGAGGGTATATTTTGGAACAAGAATGGCAGCGGGAGTCTCTGAGGACACATCTGTGCAACCATACCAATCTGAACCGGAGTCGGACCCGGAACAAGATGACGGCCCTGTCATTGTCAAGAAGTTTGACAATTAGCTAAGGCTGGAACAGGACGTTTCTGAATGGTTGGTTAACGTAATGTCACTTTGATCTATTTTTGTATGTACTAGCAAGGTAGAGTAGTGAGATACAGACGCTATACGTTTACTGATGTATAGGTTAGTTCGTTGACAGATTGATGTTGAAAATCTTTTTTTACACTGAGCCTCGTTTATAAAGCAGTCTGGTGAGAAATGATTAGCGCAAACATAAAAGCATTTACGTTGATCGTTGGGAATATTCCCTTCAAAAATAAAACTCAGCCACTGCATCTTCAGCGGTTCAATTTAGGAACATTAAAATGACTGCTGTGTTCCTTATTACACCCAAGAACAGAACACCACAATCGATTAGACCCCATTCTGCTCCAGTGTATAAACAATGGCGGACTACGATGACAGCTCGCTCAGGGCGGGTCTGTGTTGAAACGCTGCTGTCAATTATCAATCATGGGAGGAGCGTCCAATCTAGTGACGTCACAAGATCGAACGGCTCAATTTGAGGCAGGGGAAAACATATAAGGAGATTAAAACAAAAACACTGGATGGATTTTTATCATTATATGATGGCTGTGTACAGGCACTGCCAACACACATTTCAGTACAATCAACTTGTAAAAGTGCATGTACCATTATATGACCCCTTTAAGTTAATGGTCCAGGTTTGGAACAACCTGAATTAATTGGAACAATATAAATTAAGTAATTTTAATTTTTTTTAGGGGAACTATCCCTTTAAGAACTATAGGAATTAATGAAAAGTATTTTTGAAAATACTTTTCAAAATATTTGAAAATATTTCATGTCAAATATTGTGACAAAACGCCTGCTGTGAATTCCCCCTCCCAACACTCAACCTTTCTCTAGCACCTCTCATACCCCCCGTCCACGTCCGATTTCCCACTGTGTACTCTCTTCATTCTTCCCTCTCACTCCTTCCATTTCCTCTCCTTGTTCTTACAATGAGGACTCTTATCATTTGCAGTTCGGCTCCCACTGAGAGTGTGAAGGTCAGGTAGATATAAACGTCTCTCATTTTCCGCACACAATGTTTGTTGTTTTCTCTCCTCCAAGAAGGGGTTATTCTATATATGGTTAAACAAAATGAGCCAAATGTGATATCATATATACATTTCAAACTGGAATAGTTTAAGCGATATTTTTGTTTCTTGTCACATCTTGTAAGGGAATAACTATCTAAATTTGACCTGATTTGAGAAGTGTTGATTGGACTGTTAAGATGTAATGAATACATTTAATTGTTGCATTGGGGTATCAAGAGGGAATAGACAGCTACAAATACAAGTATACAAAATAAAAAGGATCTGTTTAAGTTAATCAAATGAATTTTAAATATGACACGTAAAGAAATTTATTGGGAATTAGTTAGTCACTTTTTACTCTATGCAGTGAATAACACATTCACTCAATAATACAGTACATTCAAGAATGAGATATTTGAAAGACAATTTTGGTATGAGCACAACAGGCAGGTTATCAGCTACAGAAAAAAAGTTTAATAGTGGAGCATGTTCTACATAGGTTAAAGGGATAGTTCACCCAAAAACAGACATTCTATCATCATTTGCTCACCCTCATGTCATTCTAAATCTGTATGGCTTTCTTCTGTAAAACTTCTGTAAAACAAAAGATATTTTGAGGAATTTTGGTAACCAACCAACACTGAGACATTTCTCAAAATATCTTCTTTTGTGTTTCACAGAAGTCAGTCACACAGATATAAAAATGTAGGTCCCTTTAAGTTGTCACCCCACATGTGTAATAGTGATTGCCGTTAAACAGCTACATGGGCTTTTCATATAATCTAATTAACTCTTTTCCTGCCATTGAAAAGTTATCTAGTCTTTTTTGAGAAAGCGCTTCCCCCACCAAAATCAAGTTTTTACAGATTTCTTTTTTTTACAGTTTTTACTGTTATAAGGTAAGGGGCGCTATTAAACATCATCTGAAAGAGTACAGGATCTCCTGGGCTGGATTTCCCGGAACCTTCTTAACGCTACGTCGTTCTTAAGTTATACCTTAAGCTGTACCTAATCGTTAAGACGTGTTTCCTGAAATGTTCTTGGTATCTAAGTATACCTTCTGTAAGTCATACATTAAGAAGGTTGGTCTGGACCACTCTTAGCTTTGCCTTATCACTGTTGACAGTTCACTCCGCTAGTGGCCACCACTTCAAAAAGCTTCTTTACATCTCAGTCTATACGAATATAATTCTGAAGTTGTAATACACCAAGTGTTCAATTAGGCTAATTCAAGTGTTTTCATGCAAAGAATAAAATTGTCATTTCACCGATTGTTGTTAGCTATTTAATTATATTATCCAAAAGGTACATCAGCTGGCAAACCATTAGGCAGTAAAGGCTTAGGAGTCTATTTAAAGGGAATGATTGTGGTGGGGAGTTTGCTCAACGTCCCGGGGCTATTGTGTTTTCCGGTCGGGCTACCAAAATCCATAACCGGCCTGCCCGATGGGCTATCTGAAATAGTGTAATCAGATTGCTCCCTTTATTCACATTATTGACTAGTTATTTTAAGGAAAAATATGACCATGCAAGGTTTTGATCATGCTGCTTTGATCATGCCGCAATTTCTCATGAATCTCTGTGCCTGTTAAGAGAAACACATGATCAGTGGCGTAAGTTTGATTTAAAAAGTGGGTGGGACAGGTGTGTGTGTGTGGGGGGGGGGTGTTGCTAATACAATGCAAAATCAGATATATGTACAATAAAAATTTTTAGAAAAAAATATAACATTAAGAAGTCTAGAAATCAATTTCAATAGTAATGTTACATTGGGTTTAATTAGTCTATTAAATATAATATAGTCTATCTATTAGTCGCACTCATTTCGAGATTATATAAAAAAATCCAGGGTTGGATTTAGTTTACAATTTGGATTATTTTTTATTGCAATTTCAACTATTTCTGAAGTGCTTCTTTTATAAAGAACACCGCTTTCTCACATAACGCAGTGAAGCAGCCCCTGCATGAGTGAATAATTGATTCTCAAACCATCAATATCAACCAATTCAGCACCCCCGCCACGGACAGCACCTGGTAACGTTGCACGTAACAAGGTATATCCTAAAGATGAACTGAAAAAAATCAACGTTGATAACGTGTTGTTTATGACAATTAAAAGTTACACTAAAATTTTTAATTAAAAATATCAATATAGCTTTTTTTTAAGCAACACAAAAATTGCATTTGTTAGTATAAGAACGCTGGCAATTTCAATGACGTCACTGGCATGGTAGGACCCGTGAAGGTATATAGGCAACAGCTGCAGGTCCTATCATACACACACGAAAATGAGTAATTTTAATGGCACGGGTTATGCATTTGAGCCTGTGAGGAACATGCCAGTAGTATCTGACTACCACCACATGGAGGACGATCAGTTTCAGGCTCTACCTACAGTACAGGATCGTTTGGGGGGAAGTGACTGGTGTGGGCGCGGGCGCTGCCGGAGCATGGACACCGCACCGGAATCGATCTGTTGCAGAGAGGTCAAGCTGGAACATTTATTGATCGGCGAAAAATGCATCTGTTCATTTCGGATGCTGTGCGGTGAGAGAGACGTGTTGGAGGAGGCTATGCTATCTCTAAGGGATGTCCGAGCTGAGACGCTGGAGCGCCCCATAAGTAGCAGGTATGTAACAGTGTATTTTACGAATTGGCAAATAGGCTAGGCTAACTTGTTACATCCTTTTCTCAGACTGTTTAGGTTAACAGCATACAGGCAGTTCACTCTTTGGGCGAGGGGGGCATTTGGCAAAGAGGAATAGGATTCCGATCCCATCCTGTGCAGTGAACTACATCAGGGATCTTTTCCCCTCAGCCGAATATCAAGGATTCGAGTATGCGTTGGACTTGTAGCTAAATAAAACATTTGATGTCAGACGCTTCATATACTCATTGACGTTTTCAACACATCTGTCTCTCGTACCTAGGATTAAACACTAGAAATCACGACTAGAATAATTTTGTTGACAAGGCAGGGGGTAGAGAGAAGCTAGCTCTGCAAGTGTTGGTTGGCAACGGAGTAGCTTACCATGCCAGTTACGTAGCCGAATGTTGAAATCCAACATGGCGGCGCCCGTGTAACATCAACAACATTTTCAACGTACCATTTTATCCCTTTTAACAAATTCTGCCATTTTAATAATTGTACCAATGAGAATAAATAAAATACATCTGTTCAGTGGGGATTTCTTTAAGCATGCAAGGGAAGCTCGGCTTCCCATATAATGTTAAAAAATTAATGGTCAAATAGGTACTATTGTGTTAACATTTTATTGACTAAAAATGCGTTAGAACACATTCATCTCGAAGACGAGTTCGTTCAGAATCAGCTACATGTAGCACATTTTATAGTGATTTCCTTCTCATACATTCCCGAAGTCACAGTGCATTTCCCTGTTGAAGCAGAGCATTCATTGACTTCAATGGGGCTGCTTTGAACCCCTTTTTTCAGTGCTTCGAAACTAGACGGTCATTGAATAAATGCTGCGATTATGGCCTGGACTCCGGGCTTCTGCGTGATGATTGGAGGGTCTGTCGAAAGACTGTATCTCCTTTTGATTGAAAGCGATTTTGTACTATAAAAGTCGCTGGCGCTGAAGCTATTCGAGCTCAGTCCCATCGCAGATTTTGCAAGTATAGTCGAAAGACAAACTGCTGCAACCTATTTCTTGGTATTTGGTTGGCGAAATTGCTAACCAATTTTCATAATAAATTTCACACAATTATACACCACATTCCCTGTTTCAGTTTAACCTAATTCCCACATTCACTCTGTCGAGTTTAATATCTTTTTTTAGATTGTTTGTTCATTAATTCATTAATACAGCTTCCCCTCTTTGAAAGACCAGCAGCATGCCACTGCATCTGTTATATCACATTTCAGTTCAGTTCATCTTTAAGCATCCTCCTAAGGCATAGTTCAGGCAGGGCTGGACTGGTAATCTGGCATACCGGGCAAATGCGGCCCATAAAACTCGTACATCGGCGGCCCATTCGTTTTGTTTTGTTTGACGGCGCTGGGTTAGTGCCGGTGTAATGCATTGGTCAAAAAAAAGTAAGCGTCAGTTTTTTTTTCCACTGACAGACCGGCCCATGAAACGCGTAGATCAGCGGCCCATTGGTTGTTTTCTTGATTGACACTGGGCTGGCCCAATCACATCTTTAAACACCTCCCCCTTTGGGTTTGAGCGTGCAGTCTGAGAGATGGAGAAGAAACGCAAGGAATGTGCAGAGAAATAGCGTGTAATAGAAATAGCAGACGCTGTAAAATGTGTCAAAATATGTTTTCTGCAGCAACAGGACCAGCTGCAGAAAACATCCAGTGGCTTATGAGGAGGATAGTAAGGAGGATCAGGAGAGAGATGAGAAAGTGTAGAGTCCGCGGTAAGCAGAACTACTTTCAAAGCACTTTGGCTATGAGTGTAGGAACCCATAACCCAGTTACGCATTATTTCCACATCTGCATAGTTGACGATTACAGATATTTACTAGAAGTTTAATGAGACGCGTTTTTATCCATGATTTCCGCCAAAATAAAAACTTGATGCAGTTTCCGTCAAAATAAAAGATCATGTGCTTATCTCTTTCAAGTTTAGAAATTAGTATAAAACTAATTATGAAATTTTCTTTATTTTACAGTGCATTTGTTTTACAATATATGGCTATTAGGCTACTGTCATGAGATTAACGTTATAACTATTATTATGTAGTAGTGTAATATAGACAGACACTGTTACTAAAATAGGTTTAATTTTTTCTTTGTTATATTTGCACACTGAATATGGGTTGGAGCTTTTAATTTTGAACCCTCAAACTGCACCAGATTGATGAATTTAACATTAAAATGCACAAAATTTTCTTAGGGGGGGCATGCCCCCAACCCCCCCTAGAAGGACAGAGGTCTGCCCACCACCGTTTTACCAAAATTCCTGTGAGAAACACTTGTATTTCTATTCCAATGCAGATTATAGCTTGTTTTTTGGATGCATCACTGTGGAGTATAGTTCAATTGTATTAATAAAGTACAATTTTGTACATATTTCATCTGTTAACTCTCACTCGTTTATACTCACTCATTACATGGCATTAGTGGTTTTAATGAATAGGAGTTGAACAAAAACATATTCAAGGGCTTGCAAAGATGGGTGGTGTTTATTATATGTAGTGGGCCAGTCTGGACCAAAATGTCAGGGCCGATTTTCTGTCCCAGTCCAGCCATGAGTTCAGGGAATACGCCTATGGTATACCTTAGTTAGTCTTCGTACCACGCTAAGAGCCAACGTTAATGGGAAATCCAGCCCTGATCAAAACACAGGCGAAGAAGATGCAGAAACAAGCGATAGAATATGTAATCATATACATATGTAAAATAACGCGATCAACAAAATCGAAACTGCCTAATGTTACTGAATAAAATGTCAACCCAGGATGAGCTATAGGACTTTGCAAGCAGTAGGGGTGTTGATGGACTCGATCTACCCCATCTATGTTTTCATGATCATCGTTCTGAATCCCATCTAGATGTAGTCTTTGACAAAACAAATTGCCTTTTTTTTAAACTTACCCATATTTAAGCGTTAATAAAAAAAAGAATGCATGAAGCTAGAATAAAACAGGTGTTATGATTAAAAGCAAAGGCTCTGTTCTCCCCATTGATGCATTACATTGCATGTTCAGATATTCATACATTTTTTTTTTTTTTTTTAAATAAGCTGGCGGGAAAGAGTTAAACAAATATGAAGACAAAAATTCAGCAAAAAATGTTTCTTAAAAAACGTACAGTATTTAAAAGATGTGAGAACTTGCTCCGAATGTACATTGTTCTTGTATTGAGGACAGATCAACCTTTCAGTTATAATCCACCTTTATTATTTTGTTAATCTGCAGAGAAGCATAATTTAAAGTTATTAATCTTGATTAATCAGCCCACCAATCAAACAGACAGTCCACTCAACGGGACAACAAAGGGTACATCTGTACCTTTTAAGAGAAGAGGATGTTGTTTAAAACATGCTGTGATCAAATCTCATTTCATGTAAACCAAGAAAAGGTCAGAGATGCGGCCTCTCTATGTTTTGATCTGCTGTATTCTTTGATTCATAGAGAAGAGGAGATTTTGCAAGTAATCCACTATCAAAAGGGAACCGAGCGATTGGTATTACTGGGTAATACAAATATAAGGTGGGATTTAGTCTGTGTGTTTGTGTGTATTCTTACCACGCAGACTTTCTGTGAGACAACTCATGAAAAACAGTTTGAGTATGAACACAAACATCAGCGGTTTGCAAATATCCAATCTCCCCTGATACAGGTGCTTAATCTTCCCCCTATCTGTACGCTTGTCAATAAAAAACAGTTTTGCCGTTAGACAGCTAGTGCAAAACCCCTTTTCAATTATGCAGAAACCTCTGGAGCTTCAAGACCCATGATACGAAGAGCTAATCCTTAAAACTCTTTAGCCACTTGACCATCGTTTCTTCCTTCAGAAAGACAGAGGCTGGTCCGATTGGTCTGTGATAAAAAATTCACTACCCGTTTACTCGAAAAATCTCTCGTCATGCATTATGTAGGACAGTGAGATTTCCACGCCTGGAGCCTCCCACCATGTCGCCAAGGCTGAGAAGAGAGCATCTGCTGCTGGGAAACTGCTGGCTACAGCCGCTGGAAAACTCTTCGCCCCAGTGCTCCTCATTAACCTTCAACAGCTCTTATACACTCGGAGGAATGAGATCAGATGAACGCTGAGGAAATCTCACAAAACTGACTGATTGGGTTTTTGAAGCAGCTATAAAAGAATCAGTCAAAGACCAAGGTCTTAATTCAACATAGCCGTCAGAAGTCAAGACGTTCATGATAAATAAATAATCGTTTCCCTGTTTCAAGCGATACAAGAATATCTTTTTCCTGAGGTTAAAAGAAAAGACCAATGAGATTCAGCGAGGTCCCCACCGAGCCACTCGAATGCGAATTTCCATCCGAGGGACCATGCCTGGAGCGCGGAAACATGTTTTCGATGTGTCCTCTCAAGAGTTCAACCCAGGTTTCTTCCACCCCCTCCTGTTTGTCATTCCAGAATCCCACGCTGTAACCTCTGTTGGAGGGCTACATTTGGCCTAAGAGCGAAATAAGAAAAATGGAAAACTCTTGACCAAAGCGCATATATGAAAACACCATCGCTGATGTGGAGGTATTACATGTTTTCTCATTTTTCATTTATATAAGTCTTGTATCACACCAATGAGATATGAGGTGGGCATGGGGAGGACAACAGCAAATCATTCCTCATGGAAGAGAAAATATGTGCCGGGAGTGTAATTACAGCCATTTGTAGTATTATGAGATTTGTGAATCCGAGAGAAGATGAGAACACGCATCCATTTACAGCATATCAGGGTTTTGCACCATTCAGAATTGAATTGCGAATTCCTTTTATATTCCAAATGAACTCCTGAAATTGAAATGAGGGATGCAGAATTGTAACTTGAATTTGAATGCAAGGACAATTTTAAATTAATTGACATCCACTAAAATTCTGTAATTTATAACTAGAAAAACTAAGTTTGTCAAAAACAATGTATAATGTTGGATTGAAAAAAGTATTAATTGAAAGTTAAAAAACAGTTTTAAAGGGTTTAAATTGTTCTGCATAGATGACATGTACAGAGAAAACTACAGATAGACAAAAGAACACTTCATTTCCCATTATCTGTGTTGAATTTATTTGAATTTCAATTCTGTAAATTTCCCTTCTTGTCATCCCATTTAAATGTCCTGTGGAGTCTGGCTAATTTAATTCAAATTCAGAGTAATATATTGTTCTTCAATACTGAATTTTGTTCATATACATATACATAGCATCATGAAAAAAGATAAATTAACATGACAAGAAAAACTCTAAAACATGTGCTTGAACAAGCAGGAAACATGTAAAAATGGAACAAGATGAAGTGCATCCTGTTTCATTTTTCCATGTTTCAAGCATAATCCTCACTAAATTCGGAAGGGCTTAGCAAGAATGTTTAGATGTTGTCCAGGAAAACAAGACAGAGAATATGATTGTTTTTGCACAAGAATGTGATGCAATTTATGTGAAGGACCAGATTCACAATATTAAAAGGCAACCGCTTTCATGGATTTAAATTAGAATTTACTGCTCTCTTCTGTGATTGTTCAGTATAGCGAAATCTCAAACACAGTTTGCCTCTCTGCCTGGATTATGTAACGTATATCAATATGCACTGCCCCTGTAGCACACCCAAAAATAAAACACTGTGCACAATCACATGCTTCTTTATATCGCAACCTATAAAATATCTACATAAACATTCTGTCTGTGCTTACATGCACCGACTTCTTGGGAGGAAGTCAAGAATATCCACTTCGGTTCAGCTACTCGGCTGAAATTGCTTTTTATGATGGTGTGGCAGGCAGTGAATCTTCTTTACATGTTTTCTATAAGATATGTAAATGAAGTCAGAGGACAGTAGAATGGCACTACTGTGTCTTAAAAGAACTGTGGGGGATGTCCTCAGCCACGGCACAGCAATTTCACACCTGTCATTTAAAACACGGCGACTCTAGAGAAACGCAAGGCCCCGGGAGAAACTCTTCAAAGGGACTTCCTGTTCCTCCACTCCTCCACTAGCAGGTAGATTCGACACATGGCACTTTAATTTCACCCTTCGGGTGATTTTCAATCAGTGTTGCGATGCGAAATGCGATGAGTAGATATTCATATCAGAAAGTCAAGGAAACAAACATGCGAAGGCCTTTGGAAAAACATTTCACGTCATGACTCATTCTCCATTTCCTCTACTAGTTTTCAACAGGTAAATTCTAATTAACCATAAAACATGTTAAACTTATGATCGATTGACCTTCAGCGGCTCTCCAGGACAAATTCATTATTCAACAGTCGTGATTAAAATCAAACCGAATATGACGACTAGTCGTGCCAGTCGGACAAGTGCACTAAAACATGAGGGCAATTAAAGAACTACGCCCTAAATTAACATTCCACAGTGGCAAACCAATAAGGGGCCGTTGTAAAGTCAACCGTTTATGTTATTAGATTTACAGCAGGAGCACAGATAACTGCCATTTTACAACTGCAGTAAATAAAGAACTAAATGCAAAAATCTACAAGCATAAATGTCATTAACAACAGTCCCAGGCCACCGACAATAAAACCCCTAATTGTACATTAACACCGTGATGACTTTTCGCTCACAAAAACAAAAAAGGATGGGGGCTGCATCAAAACTGGTATAAAAAAAAGAGAAAATGCATTATGAAAAGCTTTCTAATGCATCTGTGCGTGCACCTGAATCATTCAATAGATGATGGCATTTAAGGAGTTGTGATTTTCATTAATATCAAGGTCGTGCTCCAAAGCGATTCAGTCACAAAAGACATTAAATAGCTGGGGAGCCGTCCTCAAGGACACTTTAAGCAGCATATTTTCAGACAAAACTGCATTTGCATCACAAAAGGAGAGGATGTGAGCACCGTTCTCCCTCTGAAGAGTGAAAGAAAGCACACAGAAATAATTCCCTGTGGCTGGGGCGTGCAGTTGATGCACCGCCACCTACACGCCAACACTCAATCCACATCAGCATCGCTCATGCAGCAACAATGTCCTTGCATTGCTCTGACCAGAATAGAATTCAATACAATTCCACCAAGCTTTCAGGAGCTACTGAGGGTGGTAAGGAAAAATAGACAGCGAAAAATGTGGGAGGGTTAAAATGAGCACACATGTAGGCAGACGTGATAGCGCTACATATCATCCTTCAGTTACTCTTCTCATAATACAAATCAATTACACATGCATACAAAGTATATAGTTTTGTATTTGAACTAAGCTATTCCTCGCAAAGCAGCTGAGCTTCGCTGGATCAAAAGAGTAATCTGCTCCCCTTTTGTTCCTATGCCAAGACTTTAATCAAATGAAGCAGAGCTAGACTGGCACAGCGCTGGTGTAAATCTGCGGTCCTCGTGCAGCTTTGCTGTAGGGCAGCAGTGAGCGACAGAGTGCAAGCAAGAGGTCACGTCTCGCCGGCGTCTCGGGGTGAAGCAAAGAACACGGGGTCGAGAGAGCCGAACCTGAGCTTCACGCAGGCGTAAGGGGGCTGAGGTGAGGCCTCTGGCTGACAGCTGCGAGATAATCGCCAGAGTTTTGTTTCTCTCTGAATCAGCTCAACACACACACACTTCTTATGGTGGAAATCTCTTCTGATGATGCGGCAGCGGTCCTTGCCAAGGCTTGGATATTTTCGTTTACCATCAAGCTGTGAAGGATAAGTCATTATTTCTGCAGGTTCCAGGTGGTTATATTTGTATATGTTTTATGTGTTATACGTTTAAGTTGTGGGGGAAAAAAATAAGAAAACAAAAAAGAATGATTCAAAAAGAAAAGAAAAGAAATAAAACAAATTAATGATGCAGCATGATGTTTCTATAGGCCTTTTTACATAGCAGCTATACACCGTTAAAAAGTTTGCGGTCATTGAGATTTTGAAAGAAATTAATACTTTTATTCAGAAAGGATGCATTAAATTGGTCAAAAGTGCAATCAAGACATTTATGTTACAAAAAAAAATCCATTTCAAATAAATGTTGTTCTTTTGAACCTTCTATACATCAAATAATCCTGTAACAAATATATCAGTTTTCACAAAAATATTAAGCAATAAGCAGCAACTATTTTCAAGATTTATAATAAAAAAATTCTTGAGCAGCAAATCAGCATATTCTATTTCTATTTCTGAAGGATCATGTGACACTGAAGACTGGAGTAATGGCTGCTGAACATTACATTTTAAAATGCATTAAAATGGATTTGATTTTGTGGTTTTTACATTTAGATTGTATAGAAACTTTGTCCTGTTTTTTTTTTTTATTTATTTTTTTTTTTTGGACAACAACAAATGCTTCCAATTCATGGAAATCAAAAGCACCCTCTCTATCTTACAAACAAAATTAGTCATTCAAGCATTCAGTCCCATGCCTACTAGATTATTCAGATGAAAAGAAATTGCCTTTAATTGTAAACAAATAAACTTTGATGGAAAAGACAACCATTTCAAGCCGGTTACTTGTGATGTCTCTGATCTGTCAGTGAGAATGTTATGCTTTCATCTATGCTTTTTTCCTTCTCTTGACAGCAAAGAGACTAGTTTCTCAAAACTCATGTCTAACTTTCATGAACTTCATATCATAAGGTTTTGACAGGTAGCATCACACCCACTTCATTAGGTGTCATGAAATTTGTTAGTATATTATATGTTAATTTAATTACCAAGACAATATCAGTGCTATGGAATGACAAGTTGCAAGAAAAAAACTAAGATGTAAAAAACATAAGCTTCAATGGGACTCTTCTCTCAGCAGATTTGATTATGAATAATTAACTTACTCTAAAGAGACACGTATTATTTACGGCTCAATGTGACATTCTTGTGACAATAGCAAAAATGATTAAATTGAATTTGGTGCTAGTTAGTGTGAAAAATTAACAAGCAAATATGTTTTAATGTTAATCCACACCTTATGAAAAACAACTCAAAATATCAATTCTATTTAAGCCATAATGTGTATGCTATTATTACTGTAAAAATGGCAGGCATATCATTACAGATAGTGTAAGTATTTATTTTACTAAATCATCAATCGTTTCACGCATGACAAACACTTTAATCCAAAATGTCTATATTGTATGTACTGCAGCCTGTGTATAAATATATCGTTGTTCTTTTCACCATATAGATATGTTTGGTTCTTTATAGCGATCAACATTGCTACTCAACAATCAACCTTAAGACCTCAGACCATCATCCTGTCATGGTCCCTAAAGCAGCCAACCAAGGCACAATCACAGCAAACACTGACTCAACACATGCACTCTACTGTAAATCCAGATCTCTCCGGTGGTTTCTCATGGCAATCTCATTAATCTGTG
This sequence comes from Gila orcuttii, assembly GCA_026230005.1. Taxonomy (NCBI): domain Eukaryota; kingdom Metazoa; phylum Chordata; class Actinopteri; order Cypriniformes; family Leuciscidae; genus Gila; species Gila orcuttii. The sequence goes on from JAPDVR010000015.1 coordinate 24,834,996, forward strand.
CTCTGCTTACTGTAGATCATCACCTCAGTAGGGAAAAAAAGATAAACAAACAAGTCCCAGATTACACGTCGTGCGAGCCTGGGCTCAGCCATTAGTGCTCATCATCCCTCAGATACCACAGGCGATGTCATAATTAAATCAGTCTGTTTGCTTTTTCTCTGTGCTCCATCAAAACGTATTGTTTTCTTTTTTTTTTTTTTTAGATGCGTCTCAGAGCCGAGGCCTGCTAAAACTGCCCGGTTGGCATTTCTGAAATTGATTTGGGAGAAAAACAAATGGCTCGACTTGTGTTTACGTTCTAGCTCTCTCCATTTATCAATCCCAGTCTTTGTCCTCCTCATTAACTTTGTTCTTTGAAGGAAGAATCAAGCATTTCTTCATTCTCAGGTAGGAGGCCTGAAATTAGATTGAAATTAGCTAACCAAGTTTTTACATCTATGATTTATACACTGTTATTGATGGAGAGACAGACTTTGTCTAAGTTGAGCGATTCATCTCACCCTAATACGTAGCATGTTGTTCTGAATGCTTAAGAGGAGTAATAATGCCTGCGATTGTGTTCCTTGAGAACTGCAATTTTCTACTTGTAGAACAGGTAGATTAAGAGAAAAAAAACAGCACAAACAATAAGGAAAAAAAAAAAACTTCATTCACACACTGTGATCTTCCAGAACAGACAATTCCACTTATTACAATAGAAGTGATCATTTTTTTTTCCATTACTTGGGCCACAGATTAATATACATCTTACTTACCAGTCAAAAATCTGGGGTCAGTAGGATTTTTTTAAAGCATTTAATAGGTGACAGTACGGAGTAATATTAAAGGTGCCATTAAGTGATTCTCTGCAGAATTTTTTTTGAAAGTCTCCTCATATCCTGATAGCAATCACTACGCTGTTAACCGGTCTAAATGTATTTTTATAAATATGTCCTCTGTGGAAGGCATAGGACCATAGAATGTTCGTTCAATCGTTGCGTTCGATTCTAATGGTATAGCACGTGTTCCCTGTCGGTCAATGTGTGTTTGCATACCACTGCGCAGGCTGTTCACGCAGACATAAGTCATCAGCGCGTTCACGTACGCAGAGCAAGAATGACAAGCAAGCAGCAACAACACGCAGACTCTCATCGTGGTGGAACCCCTGGCATATTACAAATTGACAAGTTTTGCTAACTAAACAAACCGAAAACTTGCTGCATCTAATTCCGTTTTTAAGAATTTGTTTACGTTTGGTATTGTAGTACTATAACTAATTGTACTATAAACTTTTCTCACCTGTGAATGACAAATGATGTATTGCAGTAACGTTGTTTCCGATCTTCTGGGTTGCAGGGAGGGTGGGACGTACGCTTTTAGTGCTATCAGACAAAAGGTAACATTTTCCCAGATGTCCTACTGCACATTTAAGTAACTGCAAGTAGGCCTACTTATTATAGAGTTACCGTTAGGGTTTGGTTTACTTGTAATTATGCATAATTTACTATAGTAAGTACATGAAGTAGCGTGTAACTAACTATGTAACTACTTGGATACATTAAATGGTAACACTTTATTTTACAGTACTGTTCTCCATGTACATACCATGTACTTATTATAATAATTACACTAATCGGGTAATAATTGGGTACCAACATATCCCTAAACATAGTACACTGACTCGAACGTGACTCGTAAGACACTGTAAAATAAAGTGCAACACCATTAAATTGATCAATAGTGACAGTAAATGCTTTTACATTACAAAACATATCATTCAAATGTATTCTGTTCTTCTGAACATTCTATTCAAAGAATAGCCTACTTGAAAAAAATGATCATGGTTTCCACAAAAATATTAAGAATCACAACTGTTTTCAACAGTGATAATAATAATAAATGTTTCTTGAGCACCAAATCAGAATCATTTCCGACGGATTATGTGACACTGAAGACTGGAGTAATGGCTGGAGTAATTACATTTTAAAATATATTAAAATAGAAAATTATAACGGCTGTTGAAAATTCAGCTTTGCCAGAGTGATTTATGCTCCTGCAGCACAGAGAGCTGGTTTAAAATGTATTTAATTTCTCTTCATTTTGAAAGGACAAAACACAAATCAAAGTAATTTATTGTTAGTGTAATGTACCACCGTTAAGCTCAGGTGATTTGCAAAAGAATCATTGTGTTCCCTTTATGAGAACATAACACCTGAGATAATGACGATTTGCTGCAACTACAAAGGTTAATGACTATTCGACCAGACACTCAATCATCTTTGAAGGTAGCTAGAAAAAGATGGTCTTTGACTGGCCTTATTTACTTGGTCAACAAGCACAATTTCAATGCTGGAATAAGAAAGATGAGCACTGCAGTCAGGCATGCTTGCAAACAGAGCACACATGCACAATCATTTTTACTGCTGCTCCGTTATAAAATGCACCACATATTGCGCTCTCGCTCTCATTTTATTACTCATACAGCCAACACACACTTCTATGAAAATCAAACAGTGTACCGTAAGCTCAGCATCAACATCAAAATGCACAGCAGCACATCACAGTGACAGTGATGACAACCCACCGGGTGTCTCTCGTGACACATTTCCTTTGGAAATCAATAAATTTGACAACATCAAAATCACTGTGTGACAATCTTTTTAATTGAATTTTGATTACCGTGAAATTCTTGTCCCGTGTCGAGACTAGGAGACGAGCACTATGAAGTAGGCTGGCAAAGCTTATTACTTCTTAGTAATGTAGGTGAAGCTACTTTAAAACAGCATTTTGCCGAGCTACAAGTATCTCACAATTTAAAGAAGTTCAGCTACAGTTAGGCAACTTGGCAAATTACCCAGCTTAGCTACACTGTAACTGGTTTCTGTAATTTGAACAGTATTTTACTGTAATATGTACTGTAAGATACTGTAAAATGTTTATACAGTATGTTACTGTAAACCGCAAAGGATTATGGGAAAATATATGGTCACTACTGTAATTATTCTCTACTGTAAATCAATTTACAGTAGTGAATTTATCCGCGAAAAACTGACCAATGGCAAGAGAGATTTCTTTTGAATTTTTTTGACTGTATGGTTGAAGTGGCAGTTAATGTGGACAAAAGATGTACCGGTAACTCCAAAAAGGTTAGTGTATTATTTCTATTTTATGTAAAACAAACATTTGCAAATGTTTTCATTTATGTTAACAGCAAACTAACATGATTTGTCTTTTTGTTTTGGTCGGAATGGTTTTGGTGCCTTTTTTTTTTCCTGACAGTCGGCCGGATCTCCGTCACGGTGATAATATTAACTGGTAAGTAAGCTAAATTCACCTATATTATACGAAATATTCTTTAGTTAAAACGATAACAATAAAGTTTGTGCATATCTCTGCCTCTTTAACGTAGCTCGCCAGGCGCAGTCGTCGGTTAGGCTACTTAACGTTAACCGCAACGAACTAGCGTGTCGTGGTGAAATACTGAGGTAAAGTGAGATAGACGAAACCCTTGTTTAAGTGAGGTTTTTAAACAAGATTTTCAAGTATATGCTTTGATTTATTGTCAGGTTTGTGATCTGTATAATGTCTGCAGTCTGCAACGATGGAGGTGTGTGTTGGTGTCACATGTCTGTCCTGTCTTGTTATGCACATGGGTGTTTTGTTATTTTGAGCCATGTGCTCTTGTCATTGTTTAAATCCCTCCCCCTTATTATCTGATTATTGGTTTAATTGCTCCACCTGTCTGTCTCGTTACCCTCCTTTGTTTGCCTCCCTATTTAGTCTTCCTGTGTTTGCTGTCCTGTGCTCGTTCGTTGTATTTGTTACGTGTTTTGTATGCTGTGCCTGTTCCTGCCTTGTCTGTTTTTGGATTTAGTTTTGGTTTGTTTATTTTATGTTTTGTCCTATTAAAACACTTCTCTGCACTTGAATCCATGGAATTATTCCCGGTCCCACCGTGACAGAACGAACGAGCCCATGTGGATTCAGCGGAGCGAACTCTCTCCTGAGGAGAGAGAGAATGGGATTTCTTTGTTTAAGTACCTCTCCATGTGCGCTCAAAGGAATGAGGAGAGGAGGGCAGCAGAGTCTTCCTCACGGGTCTCATCAGGAATGAAGGCATCATCTCTGGATCCGTCAAGCAGGGGGACTTCATCGATGGTTTTAGCCAGCCTCGAGTCTGCACACATCCATCAGAAAAGACGGAGGAGGAGAAAGAGACCTGCGTCTGCCCAGTCAGAGACTGTTCACGTTCCGGCTGCCCAGTCGGAGATTGTTCACGTGACGTCTGCCCAGCGAGAGACTGTTCACGTCCCGTCTGCCCAGCGAGAGACGGTTCACGTCACGTCTGCCCAGAGAGAGACTGTTCACGTCACGTCTGCCCAGCGAGAGACTGTTCACGTCCCGTCTGCCCAGCGAGAGACTGTTCACGTCCCGTCTGCCCAGCGAGAGACTGTTCACGTCCCGTCTGCCCAGCGAGAGACTGTTCACGTCCCGTCTGCCCAGCGAGAGACTGTTCACGTCCCGTCTGCCCAGCGAGAGACTGTTCACGTCCCGTCTGCCCAGCGAGAGACTGTTCACGTCACGTCTGCCCAGCGAGAGACTGTTCACGTCACGTCTGCCCAGCGAGAGACTGTTCACGTCACGTCTGCCCAGCGAGAGACTGTTCACGTCACGTCTGCCCAGCGAGAGACTGTTCACGTCACGTCTGCCCAGCGAGAGACTGTTCACGTCACGTCTGCCCAGCGAGAGACTGTTCACGTCACGTCTGCCCAGCGAGAGACTGTTCACGTCACGTCTGCCCAGCGAGAGACTGTTCACGTCACGTCTGCCCAGCGAGAGACTGTTCACGTCACGTCTGCCCAGCGAGAGACTGTTCACGTCACGTCTGCCCAGCGAGAGACTGTTCACGTCACGTCTGCCCAGCGAGAGACTGTTCACGTCACGTCTGCCCAGCGAGAGACTGTTCACGTCACGTCTGCCCAGCGAGAGACTGTTCACGTCACGTCTGCCCAGCGAGAGACTGTTCACGTCACGTCTGCCCAGCGAGAGACTGTTCACGTCACGTCTGCCCAGCGAGAGACTGTTCACGTCACGTCTGCCCAGCGAGAGACTGTTCACGTCACGTCTGCCCAGCGAGAGACTGTTCACGTCACGTCTGCCCAGCGAGAGACTGTTCACGTCCCGTCTGCCCAGCGAGAGACTGTTCACGTCCCGTCTGCCCAGCGAGAGACTGTTCACGTCCCGTCTGCCCAGCGAGAGACTGTTCACGTCACGTCTGCCCAGCGAGAGACTGTTCACGTCACGTCTGCCCAGCGAGAGACTGTTCACGTCACGTCTGCCCAGCGAGAGACTGTTCACGTCACGTCTGCCCAGCGAGAGACTGTTCACGTCACGTCTGCCCAGCGAGAGACTGTTCACGTCACGTCTGCCCAGCGAGAGACTGTTCACGTCACGTCTGCCCAGCGAGAGACTGTTCACGTCACGTCTGCCCAGCGAGAGACTGTTCACGTCCAGTCTGCCCAGTCAGAGACTGAGCACGTCCAGTCTGCCCAGTCAGAGACTGAGCACGTCCAGTCTGCCCAGTCAGAGACTGAGCACGTCCAGTCTGCCCAGTCAGAGACTGAGCACGTCCAGTCTGCCCAGTCAGAGACTGAGCACGTCCAGTCTGCCCAGTCAGAGACTGAGCACGTCCAGTCTGCCCAGTCAGAGACTGAGCACGTCCAGTCTGCCCAGTCAGAGACTGAGCACGTCCAGTCTGCCCAGTCAGAGACTGAGCACGTCCAGTCTGCCCAGTCTGAGACTGAGCACGTCCAGTCTGCCCAGTCTGAGACAGAGCACGTCCAGTCTGCCCAGTCTGAGACAGATCCGGAGATGCCCATTTGTGTGGCCGCCAAGGCAGTTACGGACTATCTGGAGCGTCTGGCTCGGATCCTGGACATGCCCGTGTCTGCTGTTCCTGAGCCGGAGGCAGAGCCAGTGCCCGTTCCTGAGCAGGAGGCAGAGCCAGTGCCCGTTCCTGAGCCGGAGGCAGAGCCAGTGCCCGTTCCTGAGCCAGAGGCAGAGCCAGTGCCCGTTCCTGAGCCGGAGGCAGAGCCAGTGCCCGTTCCTGAGCCGGAGGCAGAGCCAGTGCCCGTTCCTGAGCCGGAGGCAGAGCCAGTGCCCGTTCCTGAGCCGGAGGCAGAGCCAGTGCCCGTTCCAGAGCTGGAGCCAATGTCTGTTCCAGAGCCAGTGCCTGTTCCAGCGCCAGAGCCAGTGTTTGTTTCTGTGTTTGTGTCTGTTCTTGTGGCTGTTACAGTTTTGTTGTCTGTTCCTGAGCCGGTGTCTGTTCCTGAGCCGGAGGCGGAGCCAGTGTCTGTTCCAGTGTATGAGCCGGTGTCTGTTGCTGTTCCTGTGCCATGGTCGCCCTCGCCCTGGCCGCCCGAGGGGTCTTCACCGCCCTGGCCGCCCGAGGGGTCGTCTGCTTCGCCCTGGCCGCCCGAGGGGTCGTCTGCTTCGCCCTGGCCGCCCGAGGGGTCGTCTGCTTCGCCCTGGCCGCCCGATGGACTGTCTGCTTCGCCCTGGCCGCCCGATGGACTGTCTGCTTCGCCCTGGCCCCCGGCTAAACCATCACCCCCTGTTTCTGTTCCCTCTCATGGACCTGGCCCCCCATCCTTCCCCCTGATCCTCCACCATTCCACCTCCCTCCTGAACTCTTGTGTTGTGTGTTTTGCCCTGGTCTGTCTCTCCTGTTCCCCCCCTGGCCTGTCCCTCCTGTCCCGCCCGGGTAGGATGGAGCGTCTGGTAGCCGCTCCGTAGGGAGGGGGTTATGTCACATGTCTGTCCTGTCTTGTTATGCACATGGGTGTTTTGTTATTTTGAGCCATGTGCTCTTGTCATTGTTTAAATCCCTCCCCCTTATTATCTGATTATTGGTTTAATTGCTCCACCTGTCTGTCTCGTTACCCTCCTTTGTTTGCCTCCCTATTTAGTCTTCCTGTGTTTGCTGTCCTGTGCTCGTTCGTTGTATTTGTTACGTGTTTTGTATGCTGTGCCTGTTCCTGCCTTGTCTGTTTTTGGATTTAGTTTTGGTTTGTTTATTTTATGTTTTGTCCTATTAAAACACTTCTCTGCACTTGAATCCATGGAATTATTCCCGGTCCCACCGTGACAGTTGGAGCCTTTTCATTGCCGTCATAACATCAACTCGTAGGTTAACTTCACCTAAATAAGACGAAGTAAACTTATTAAACAGAGAATAATAATACCATATGTATGTTCCGCGAACTTCCGTCCCCTATTTATCACAACTTAGCTAGTTAGGCAGATGTAACAACGTTAAGTGAGCTAACGTGAAATAATAAGTTAAAGGAATAGTGCACCTCAAAAAGAAATTTTGTCATAATTTACTTGCCCACAAGTTGTTCTAAACCTGCATGAAGTTCTTTCTTCTGAACATAAAAGAAGATATTTTGAAGAATGTTGGTAATGGAACAGTTTGCTGGTCCCCATTGACTTCTATAATAAAAAAAAATACTATGGATGTCAATGGGGACCAGAAACTTGTTTGGTTACTCACGTTTTTTAATATATCTTCTTTTGTATACAGCACAAGAAATAAATGAATACAGGTTATGAACAAGTTGAGGCTGAGTAAATGGTAAATGGACAATTTTAATTTAAGTAAACTAACCGTTTAAGCGACACCATTGTTAATTACATCTTTTGTTTTATTTTCAAGTTTGTGGCCTGCAATGTCTGAGGTGTGTTTTGGAGTCATTTCTTGTGATTGCCGTCCTAATGGTGATGACATCTACAGGTGAGTAAGATAACATCAACTAAATTAGCTGAAGTATGCGTTAGTTTAGCAGGCAGAGATAATATAATGTAACTGCCGATGAAACCAACGGAAGGGGTTTACCAGGAGCAGAAAACGGGTTTACCAGGCAGCAGAGTTAAAGTGCTTTTAAATAATCATCCATCAGTTTCTGTTCTTTATTTTGAATTTGCAGAAGCCATTCCCTCCGCCTCCGGACTGTACATCACTGCTGACGCTCTCCACTAATACACAGAACAGGTTGACGTTTGAGGAGGAGGAGGAGGAGGAGGAAAGGGTTAGCAATTACCATTATCAATATAGCAAAATTTTGCTAACTAATATTTAAATGTTGTTTAATTTATTAAAAAATTATAAACACCATACAACATCATATCTTACATTATCTTTACCCCTCCTGTCGTTGTTGTTAGTAATAAGTTCTGTTATTGTATTTTATTTCTGTGAACTATAATAACACTAAAAGGCTGCTGTGACTTTGTCTGTTTCAGGAGAGTCTGTTCTCTAAGCAAAAACATGGATGCTGACTATGAAGAATCATCATTCAGTTACAACAGCTAACAGACTCTTCTTCAGCATTAACTGTCCATTTTGTCGAATGCAGAATTAGGTAACCCAAAATAAATATATTTTTTTACATTACATTTACATTCATGCATTTGGCAGACACTTTTTTCCAAAGCAACTTACATTGTATTTAAGTTTAAAGGAACACGCTACCGTTTTTTGAAATAGGGTTTTTTCACTGTCTCCTCTATATTTAGGTAAGTGGGCAAACATATTTTTGTCTCAGTGCATGCATTGTCTTATGGTGCGTTCACACCAAACGCGAATAGAACGTCTGGTGCGAGTGATTTAAATGTTAAGTCAATGTAAAGATGCAATTACGCACCTCTAGAGGTCAATCAACATCAGCCATCTTGCAAACAGACAACCGTCTAGCACTTGTCCCTCCCACAGGAAGCGGATTTTTGCCTCGGACGCGCGTCAATTTCGCTTCAAACACTTGCTTTTTACGCGTGTCAATTTAGCTTTGGACACGCGGATGGATTCAAAATGTTCAAGCGTCCAACTAGACGCGGTAGACGAGAATTTTACGCTCTATTCGCGTTTGGCAACGCCGCCGGATAGCATGTCTGGATAGCATGTCTGCCCCCGACTTTTGGGGACTTTAGCTTATTCACCGTATCTCCCAGAATGAGATACATACATAACTTTTTCATCTCCGTACGTGCCGTAACTCTGTCTGACGCACCCACCACTAGCCTACAGTAGCTTAGCCCAAAGACTGGATGTAAATGGCTCCAGCTAGCATACTAATCCCAATAAGTGACAAAATAACACCAACATTTTCCTATTTACATGTTTTGATTTGTATAGTCACAGCGTGTACAAATAACAAGGTCATATGAGAGACAGCCATCTTTTAACCATATAAATACTGGGAACTATATTCTATATTCAGGACGAAGTACTGCTATTTCTGTGGAGTGATTACCGCAGCTCTGAGCAAACTCTGCTCCTCACCACAGTGCTTCTCTGGTGCTGCGAGCAAATCACTCCACAGAAGTAGCAGTGCTTCGTCCTCTGAGAATATAGTTCCCAGTATTTATATGGTTAAAATATGTCTGTGTCTCATATGACCTTGTTATTTGTACACTCTGACTATACAAATCACAACATGTAAATAGGAAAATGTTGGCGTTATTTTGTCACTTATTGGGAGCAGTATGCTAGCTGGAGCCGTTTACCTCCAGTATTTGTGCTAAGCTAGGCTAGCGGTGGGTGCATCAGACAGTTACGGCAAGCACGGAGATGAAAAAGGTATGTATGGACTTATCTAACTCAGGGGAATACAGTGAATAAAGCCCCAAAAAGGCGTGTTCCTTTAAGACTAGGCGATTTCCTAGGCAGATATTGACTTGGGACTATATTGCGGTGAAGCACAGGCGAAACACTGCTACTTGGGCACAGAGATATCACGCAACACCTGAAATCCCCCAACTTCCGTCAACATACCGGCGTGAATATTAGTTTGCTATTTTTCCTACAGAAGACATAGTGAATGGCGATGAATATGGCGGATTTTGTGAGAGACAAAGAGGATGACTTCTCAAAAAAGTCGAGGACTGCATGATGGATCAATGCAGAGAAATCCTCGGTAGCTGAGACACAACTGAAGGCACCTCATCTTGATCTGACACGTTGAGCCTGGTCATCGATGGCAGTACCTTGTCCCACTCGCCACAGCACAGATACTCTATTTCAGTCGGCATAGGCTGGCATATTCCCACACTCACTCCACCAGTTAGTGTTGGCTCTCATCCTCACGCCCTCAGGCTGTTGAGCAATCGCAACCTCCTTCTTTTGTCTGTCTATTTCCAAAGCACGCAGCTCCTCTTCTGAAAACTCTGGTTCGTAGAGTTATGGTTCTGGATCTTGACTGTCTGAGAAGTCACCCTCTTCGTCTCTCACAAAATCCGCCATGTTTATCGCCATTCACTATGTCTACTGTAGGAAAAATAGCCAGCTAATATTCACGCCGGTATGTTGACGGAAGTTGGGGGATTTCAGGTGTTGCGTGATATCTCTGTGCCCAAGTAGCAGTGCTTCGCCTGTGCTTCGTCCCAAGTCAATCTCAGCCTAGGAAATCGCCTAGTCTTAATCTGCATTGCTATTTGTACTCGTTGTGAATACGCAGGCCACAAGAAGTAATTGAGTTTTTTTTAATCACTTTTACTCCCAACATGCTATCCGGCAACAAAGGGTTCCATTTATTATGCTAAGCTAGCGGCGGCACTGCCAGACTAAGACAATGCATGCACTGAGACAAAAATGTGTTTGCCCACCTATCTAAATATGGGGTAGATGGTGAAAAACCCCTATTTCAAAAAACGGTGGCGTGTTCCTATTATTAAGTTATCCATTCCCTGGAAATCAAACTCATTGTTTCAGCATTCTTGCATCTTTCTCTACTGTTTAAGCTACACAGGAATGTATTGTGAAAGAATGAAGCTTAAATGATTTGAATGTAATGGATTATGAGGTAATTATGTACCGTCCCTGTAGGTGCATTCAGAATCAGATGTTTTGCTTTTATCAACATAAAAGTACATGCAGCATCAAGTTTGAGAGTTAGGCCAAATTCTGACAACACCGTTCTCAAAATTAATGTATTTTTTCCCCCTTTGTGCTTGCAGGTTCATTCTGAGAATCAACTCTGATGGCACCAAACACTAAAGGCACAGAGCAGATGGAAATCTGGAAAGATCCACACAAAAAAAAAAGCATCAGCCTGAACTCCTCTGTGTTTCCCATCAGAGAGCTTGTCAAATTTGACTGGCAAAATTACTGAAATGTAACAACACAAACTGACTTTTACGGTATTTTATTATTTTAAGGCCCGTTTTGGTTTTCAGTGCGTGTACGTTTTTGCCATGCTACAGATACAAATGGTCCCCAGGAGATTAGTTGTATGGACTTGGTGATTTTTGCCTTTTTTTGAGGTCAAGATTTGTAATTTGTACTTCTAAAAACAAAATGTTCAACGATTAAAAAGAATATTGTAAGGACAAATGTTCATGAGTTGTTGTAATTTTTTGGGGTGGGGAAAACATGTAAAAAAAAAAACTCAATACTAATACTGTAAATGACAATACGGTAACAGACAAAATACAGTAAATGGTACAGTATACTGTAAGTGAAAATACAGTAAAGGTACAGTATACTGTAAGTGAAAATACAGTAAAGGTACAGTATACTGTAAGTGAAAATACAGTAAAGGTACAGTATACTGTAAGTGAAAATACAGTAATAATACTGTAAAACATTTTACAGTAAATTACTGGCATCCAGCTGCCAGTAAGTTACTGTAAAATTTACAGCAATCTCTTTACAGTGTACTAACAAAAATTAACTACAGTAACAAGTTAATTTTTCCTGGGTTCTTGCACAATACTACGTTATGATCTAAAAAAAAAAACACTTATCGTAGCACATGATTTGTAAACTAATACATTTCAATGTTTACATCAAACAACCTGCTCCAAATGGATTTAATGACATAGTAAACTTGCTCTAAAATGGCATGGTTGTTTCAGCAAATGTTTTTTTGTAGGCCTATTTCCTATTTGTAGGCCTATTTTTTTTAACAGTATCGGCTAGGTTAAGGGTACGTTTTAGTGTAGGCGACACGCTATTTTCAAATCCAATAAAGCATTCACATTTCATTTTGAAACTGACACAATATGTACAACCAAAAAAAAAGAAAAAAAAAACAGATCAAAGATTCAGGGAAAAATAAAAACACACACTAAGCAAGAAGCCCCGCAAAATGTGCAAGAAGTAACCTCATTTTTCAGAAATGCTTTTCCCATGAGCCTGAGTTACAAATTGGACTTTAAACTCAATCTTAGTATTGTATGAGATCGAGTTTTTTAATAGAGTATGTTTCAGTTCACTCAATGAGACAGCAATATACTATGTTGTCATGCTACAGTGCTACTTGTTAGATAAAGTAGCTTGTTATTGGAAAAGCTGAGCTACTGTCAGGCTAATGAAAAAGTAGTTAAGGTAGTAGTGATCCTACTTTTTGTTATCTACGCTCCAACACAGTAGCTTAGTTTGATTTACTAATAAGCAGCTCTACAGCAAGTGTCCTGATATATTTCAGCTACAGTATTCATTGAGCAGAATTTAGATGCAGAACTGGAACGACTCTATCTTTTGATCTTAGAACTACTAAAAAATTCCAAGTTTCCATTTCCACTACTAAGGGATTACAAAGCATTAACCATGCAACTGCTACAGTCCTGGCAAAGCTAGCTTCTAATCTTATTAGCATCCTGTGCTTTTACCCTCTACACAGCTTGAACTAGATGATGTTTTACATGTATGATTAAAATGACGGATATAAATAAGAACTATCAAAATGTTTGAACTATTAAACCACAGTAAATAAAACTGGGTTTAAAGATCTAAACTTAGCATATGTCAGATTTAGCTCAGACGACGAGCATATGCATCGAAACGCCAATACATGAAATTAATGCTAATAGATCAGGTCAAATTCCATCCTCACACTTCTAAAAATATTCCCATATTAAAGTCATTTTTGAGGTGAATATTTCATATCCACTCACACTGAGTTGAAATGCAATATTGAAGCGCACTGGAATCCCATGTTCTGATTTAGAAAGTTATGTAAAGTAGTTTCTCACTGAGCTTTTTCCAGGATCCAATTATCAGTGAAAAGATGGGTGGTCAGAGAGCATGGCATGGTGGTGGGGAATTTTTGCAATGCACACGGAGAATAAAAAGTGTATTTCCAGGCTTTGCATCAGCCTGTGGGTTTCCCCGTTTAAAGTGTCTGACAAAAACTCTGCATTCAGCGATCAATACAAATGAACTTATATTCAAATTCCGATTAGCTAGTGACTCAACCAGTCACTAGACTCAACAAGTCCTATTATGGGAAGAGAAGAGACCGCAACCTTGGCTATCCAATAAAGGTGAAGCAGACGGTGCATTTTGCTATGAGGAAGCAGCCTTATTTGATTCCTCTAAAGCAATTTTAAGCCCTGTGATCAGACTCTCTCTCGGGAGTTCAGACCACATCAGTGTCCTCCCAGCTGGACAGAAAAACACAAGTAGCACAATTTGAACTGACCAGAGGAAACAAGGGAGAAACTGACCAACGAAAATGCCACCGTTTTGAAAAGGGCAAGAACTGCTAACAGCGACAGTCTCCAATCTGTTGTTGTCCCCCTGCGATTCCATATGGAAATTGCATTACGCCCACAAGCTCCTGTAGGCCACCGTCGTGCAGCAGTTGTAAAAGCCAATATTTAATATTTATGTTGTCAAAATGTTTATTATTGCAGATATGATCTACAAAACCTTGAAAAAGCTTTCCCTTTCATCTCAATGGCACTTGTTTGGCTGGTGCAAGACCCGTCAGACGTAAGGGTTCTGAAAAATCTGCCATTTGATCATGGGACAACACAGAATTACCAATTACCTGAGCCATAAATGCCATGTGACAAATTACTCTGAATGACTGAAGTAGAATCCAGACAGTCCCAAACCCTTCATTAATGACTATTATGAGCTTTGACGTAAAAAATGTCTATTTAATAGCTAACATTTAATAGCTAATATCCGCTTTGTGTCATGCGGTTCTTTTGGCGGTTAAAATGTACGATTATTTTCGACGGTGTGCGGCTCGTTGGATCTAGCATGCTGCCCGCTTTGAATCAGACACAGAGATAAAGTAGTGCGGTCAGATTACATAAATGTATTTGAATGAATGAATGAATTATAACATTTATTTTAGTTATTTATCGAGAGAGAGAGAGAGGGGGGGGGATGTACATACCTGTGTCTCTGTTCAGCCTCTCTATCCATTAACAACAACGTTGTGAGTTTAAATACTTCAAAACAGGATGTTATCCCCTCGTTGCTGAGGAATTTAATGTAGCGATTGGCGCAGCCCGATCTCCTCCACTCTCCGTCTGTCATGTGCGAGTGACGTATGTGCATAGGCTTCAAAGAAAACAGCGCATAAATACAGAACGGTGCTTAAAGTGACCTGAAACTAATCGTTTTATAAGTAAGGGTTAATGCCCGACGAGGTGTCCATTGTCAGGTATTAATGGATGACGGCGAGGTGTGAACTCGTCGGGCATTAACCCTTACTTATACAATGAATAGTTCCAGTCTTTGATTCTGATTGGTCAATAGCAACGGCTCTGGTCAATAGCTGTGTCTTATTCACGATCACCCAAAGGTTCTATGTATCACTACACAACACCCTAGCAACCACTCTTTAACATTATGTTCTCATTGATATAGTTCATTGAAGTTTATAGAGTATTGTGAGGAATCAAGTATGCGAGTGTAGACTACCTGCCTTTACAGTAGATATAGCATTTTCCTTCAGATCAGTCCTATATTGGTAATAAAATATCCGTTGTAATGTCAGCAGCGATAGGCTATCTTGTCATTTTAACAGTTACGGGTTCTCCGCACTGTAATGAATTGCTGTAAAAATTACAGCATTATTTTACAGCAGCTGGCTGTTTTCTAATAATACAGCATATTGCTGTAAACTGCAATGCATTCTGGCGTTCATATTGGTAACCCCGGGTCACGCATCCTCTGACCACGGGGCGCGAGGGAGACTTGCGCGGGGCTTCAGCAGCACGGACGCTGTAGTATTTCACACATTCCTCGGGATCTATGGGCTCTTATGTTAAGAATTACATGCTTTAATGACAACAGTCGGTATTCACACGAGCTTCGTGTTGATCAGCACACTTTGTCGTGATTATTTTGTGGTGTAAATCAAATCAAAATCAAGTCATCTTTTAAAATGGGAGCCGAAATGAAAACGCCGTTGCTAAAACCTTGCGTCAGACTCACGGAGGATGTGTGCCGTATAGCCTACATTCTGAATGGTGCTGTAATACCAGTTTTGTCGCCTGTTTAATATGCCGATGTAAAAATCCCTTACATTTCAGTACGAATATATATATATATATTAGCTATAGCATACTCTGTGTGTGTAATTTGCTTATTGTTGTAGCCTATTATGCCATTGTTAATTTTATTTAAAAAAGAGTTCCTGCACTCTGAATACTAAAATATAGTTTAAATGTAAAAAGCTGAAAAATAACAATGGTATAGTAAAAAATAAACTATTGTCACATGCGGTATTGTTTTAGGAGATACTTTGACAAGTGGACACTGAAGGCCAAGTTGTGTGTGAGGAGAGCATTCAGCCCAGCTTCCTGTCTGGCCTTGCTACTGTTCACTGCATATTACATATTCAATCAGGAGGAGGCAGCCTGCACCTTGGAGTTCATTTAAAGGTAATGATTGAATTCTTAACAACCTCAGTACATTTTACACATGTATTCAATATCAGAACTTGCCATCCTTTAGATATATTATCTGTTGAGTTAATGAGTTAAATCAGGTGTTTTAATTAGTGGACATATAAAACTTCCTGGGAGGTCCTCATGACTGGAGTTGAGAAACACTGCTCTAACAGATATGGTCCAATTTCAAAAACATGATTACAAGCATCAAAAACTTAAAACCAATCTTAATTACATATTGTCTGTTTCCTGACCCTTTAGGTGCTTTGTATGTATCAATCCGGAGAGAGGAACAAAGAAGAAAATTGCCATCTAAAACGACAGGGCAAATGGTACAGAAGAAACAGGTTGCAGTGAACCCACATGTTGCCACTCTTCCCAGCAAAGTGGTGGGTTATCAGTGGAATTTCTGAAATGTAAGTAGTACACACACACACACACACACACACGCACACAAACACACACACACATCTATTTTTCCTTTAATTGTAACCTTTTAATATTCTCTAGCTGTCTCTAACTGTATCTGTTATTCCTCTGTCTCTGACTGTATCATTATGTTTTGTAATATATCTTATATATTGTCCTTTTCAATATTTCTAGCCACTCTTTGCATCCTGTGATGGAACAGCATCTGGAGCTGAATTATTCTCCATTTTTGGTCATAAGTTTGTTGGACTCACTTGGGGCCTTGTTGTTTGGATATGTTTGTCTGGTAATGAAGTGGTGAAAATTCATCCGTGTCCGTGTTTTTCAGAACCATTTTATTATGATCATGTTGGTCAACTTGTGGTTTTAAATGTATGTCGTTTGCGTATTTCTTCTTTGTGTGAAGGGCCATGACGGCTAATTTGTTTCAAGTAATTAAAAAATATTTAATTTCAAGTCCATTTAAAAACAAAAAAGTTTGTAAATAAAAATGAAATCAAAATAATACAAAATACACTGTTTTATGAATTTTTTCAAGCATATTTTAAAGTTATAAATTAAATAAATGTTGACCTGTTTTTCAAGATTAGGATGTTGAATAATTAGTTTGTTTTGTGAAGTAATAGGGGAATTAAGTTGTGCATTTTACAACATTTAATGTATTTAAAAACAATTGTTTAAATAATTAACATTTAAAATTCCGCTGCCAGTCATTAATATTCAGAAATCAGGAAAATGTATTGTATATACTGCATTTTACATACTTCCTCTAGTTATAGCAAATACAAAGATTCATGTAATTTACTGTAAAAAAAATACAATATACTGTAAAAATACTGTTATTTACTGTAATCAGAGAATACAGTAAAATTCTGTAAATTAAATTACAGAAACGCTACTGTAAAAAATACAGTAACTGGCTGGCAACCATGCTGCCAGTATTTTACTGTAAAGTTTACAAGTCATTTTTAACAGTGCGTGTCCCGACACTCATTTGTCATTTGCGTCTTGCTTCTCCGTGTTCACAAGTTTCAGTCCTTTTAAAGTCCCCATGAATTCCAAATTGGTCATACATACTTTGTTTGCCTAAATTGATCGTTTTGTGGTGAACAATTCATCCATGCAAGTCAATCCACACAAAAAAATGTTTTGGCTTCGTAATCTTTAATCAAAATCTGAAATTTCCCGTCCCCTCTGCATTGGAGGACCTTCCCTGATGATGTAGGTTTGACGGTTTGGGTGTCTGCTTAACATCCGTAACCACGCCCCTCCAACTGACAGTAGACAGGCTGCCTGTGTGTTTGAATGAAACACCTACTTTTCTAGATCCAATCAGGTGCTAGTTGGAAAAAAAGCCACGCCCACTATTTTGCCTCATTTAGTATTCCGTTTCTCTCGGAAATACGTCACAACACTGGAGAAAAGTCTTTTGCAACTTCCGGTTCACAGGGACTTTAATATAAAAGTCTTCTCTACTGACAGACTCACTCATAAAGACAGTCTTTGTCGTCATCTAACGCCAAAATAATGTAACTTCTGTTGCTGTTCACGGTCAGGGTGGGACTATTTTCCAGCGGAAGGAAGGCTTATAGTGATTTTACATCATGAAAGTTGCATTGATACATATTTTTTGGCTTTAATATTTGTATTGTGTGGTAACCGTTTTATAAAACTATGGTATTCGAGGCTAATGCTGTATGGTGAATGAGTCAAGGCTGAAGAAGGGGTTGCTCCACTTCGCCTCGTGCCTAACATAGCCCTGTATGTGCGTGCGTGCGTGATTTTGATCAAAATAAAACACTGAACATTGTTACCTTCAAATTGCTGTGAATGAACAAAGATTTTTCGAACCAGATAGTTTAGTTACAGCATTGGGAGCTAAAGGGGCCATGCTAACCAGCAAAACCTTGACCTCCTGGTGTAAACAGTCCTATCAAAAAAATTGCTTTGAAAATATATCAGGAGCAGCTTTTACATAATATGTATGCATATCTAATATCAGTGATGGAGAATCATGAAATAATGCTACAATCTCTACTGATGCCCAAAATTCTTTATACTGTAGCCTACAATGATTTTTAATTTTTTTGCCTCTGGCCTCTATAATCAGGGGTGCACATAACTGGTACGCAGGTACGCATGCGCCACAAAAATCAGGAATGCTTAATGCCACTTGTGTTACTACGCGCCTTTGCGTACTTAAAGGGTAACTGTCGCCAAAATGCAACCTAGGGTCTTTTTGTTAATCTACTCGAGGCAAACTTTCATTTAAAAGCATAATTAGAATGGAAACACCACTTTAAAGTTTGACCGTATTTTTGTTTTCGGTCAAATTGCCTTTTGAACGGGAGAGCTAGGGGCACGTATATGATAGCATCAAAAATCGCTATTTTTAAAACACTAAGAAGACTCGACACAACGTGAAACTTTGCTCAAAGTATCACCAGGGGCTCTACACATGAACTCGATCATTGAGAACATTGTTTGTGGACACAGAGTTTACTAAAAAGAAAGATTTTGATCAACTCACTGTAGCTGTGTCCGCTGGCATTTTGTCAGTCAAAAATAGTCGATCTCCGAATGCGAATGAACTGACTCTGAATTTTAGTATTGTTTCTTATACGAGGATGCTTTTTCAAATACAAGGTCTATATTGTTTTTCACTTACGACAAAACAACAAATAATCCGTGAATGTACATGGAACTAAGCTTTAGGAGCTTTCCATCTTTACTCTCCTCCCTGTTAAGTTGCATTCGGAGATCGACTATTTTTGACTGACAAATCGCATACCGACTGAAAGAACGCGATGGAAACAAAACATCTTTGGAAAAAAATTATTTGAAGCGTAATTTGATTGTTTACTGTATTTTAGGTAGTTTTTTTCACGCTGATGTAAATTTAAGTGCTCGTTTTAAAAAAAAAAATAAGTTTGGTCTTTAGTTAGTTATAAGCTATAAAAACGGGAATGTGAAGTCATGATTGACAGCTGTGATTGACAGCTTCTACACTGATGAGGAGGACAGTGAGGAAGAATGCACTTATTAACACCACGATACATGGGGTGAGTACCAAACACCATCTCCTGGTACTCACCCGAGTAACTCACTGAAAAAGTTATGTGCACCCCTGTCTATAATTGTAACATACAGGCGTAATAATAACCCCAGTGTAATCTTAAAGCCATTATGATAAATACACTGGACTATTTTCTTTGAGCATAAGCGCCTATGCCGAGCTTCGCGTAAAGAGCGATATCCGATAACAAGAAAAGCAATTTCCCTGTCAGATGACATGAATGTGAGCAGAATGGGGAAACTCTCTAAATGAGAGCTGAGTAGATGGTGGCTCAACATGTTGGCAAATTGCACAGCGGACTGGCTATGTGACAGACTGTCAGGCCATTGCAAGCAGATCAAACAATCCACAAAACACTGCTAATTTTGCTCCAAGAGAAAAGCAATGCGTCATTCTATCCCCATTTGCCCATTTTCGGCTCCTCTCTCTTAACACTTCCTCTTCAGTTAGATTGGTGAACCCAGCTCTCAGATTGCTCTTATAATAGCACAGGTTTGGTGGTGCAAGCCAATTATCAGACTACAACACGATGGGAAAAAGGTTTATAGACCTGAACTCTGTATGGATGTTATATTTTTCCTTTTCACCAGTACAATTACTAGGAGACATTTTTAGCGTAGGTGAAAGTGTATGGTGCTGTGAAATGTTTGAGCAGCTGAAATATTCAATATGGACGGAAATTGATATTGCAAGTGTATTTAGGTCATTACGCTTTATTGACCATATGGCGTTGTCGATGCCACGTCATCCGAGTGCTTCACGAGCAACGCTTTGCATGTGTTAATTGCAGCAACGCTCGGCCAGTCGAGGAAAACTTCTAAAAACACTGCATTTTCACACAGATCAAAGGCTGTAGGAGTTAAAGATGCACGTACATGCACTGTGTTATGGGAAATCAACATGAGATCCAAACTAGCCAGCCAAAGCGCTGATGGCCTGACTGGGTGGTCACACGGCATTAAACAGTGCAAATGAGAGTGATGCTCAAGGCTCCAGGAGGATGAGAAGGGATGATGGAGTAGGTCAGAGGGGCTGTTTAAAGCTGTGAAACTGGGGTAAGAGCAGGGGTTCAAGAGGAGATCCCCCATACTGAGGCAGTCATTTGGAAATGGCTAAGACTTATGAAGTAATCAAACCAAGAGCAGCAGAGAATAGGACGAGCTTGAATGCTGAGGTGAGAGGCACAGTGTGAGAAAGCTGGTAAAGGTAATGATTTAGAAAGATAATTGCAACTGACAGAATATACAGGAAGTTACAGAAGAGCAGGGTTGGCCTGTCCTGTAAAGCACGCTATTTTTTTTTATTTTATTCTTTCAGTTTAATATGCAGGGACAACTATAACTAAAGAAAGAAATCAATACTTTTATTCAGCATGGATGCAATCAATAAAAATCAATACAAATTTTGATTGAATTATATATTTAAAATAAATAGTGTTCAAATCTCTATTCATCAAAGAGTTCTAAAAATGTATCATGGCTTCCATCATTGCTAATAATAATAATGTTTCTTGGGCACCAAATCAGAATATTAGAATGATTTCTGAAGGATCATGTGACACTGAAGATATATAATATTACAGTAATAACATTACTGTTTTTACAGTTTAAATGTAGCCTTGGCGGGCAATGCATAATTTTTTTTTATTTTTATCTTTCTGATCCTATACTTTTGAAAAGTAACATATAATCATGCTGGAAGCAGATGTATCAGATGTGATACTTTTGCCCAATTCAGGAACATCTGCACCTAGTGGTCGGGAGCATTTCTCTTATGTTCTGAACTTTTCTTTGCTTTGTAAAATTCATTGTGCATAAAACTGCCATTATCTTTCAAATTCCGTTTGGTAATGCTAGTGACACAAACGACACACACCACCTTTATGAACCGTTGCAGAAAAGGTTGTATGAACCTACACACATAATATAACTTTTTTTCACAAATAATTACAAGTAATCGACAAGGACCACATTGAATTAAACATGGCATTTTTAAGTAGAAAGACTAAAAAAGTATTTTCATGTACAAATCTGCGTTTTATTTACAACTTTGCAAAATTATTTTTACAGTGCTGAATAGTAGTTCTCCATCAGGGGGCCAAACTTCCAACAAAGGGGGGCTCAGCTTGACTTAAAAAAGTAATTTAAAATAAACTAAAACATTGGACAATGACAGGCCTTGAAATAAAAAATAAAAAGGTTAAGAACCACTGGTCAAGAAAGTTCTAGAGATTATCTTTGTACAGAATCTAGTATACTCTCACGAGTCCTGAGTATACAGTAAACACGCATACATAGGATTATTACAATATTCAACAATGTAAGTGGGATGAGCTGGTGATTGCTTTTGCGAGATTAATATGAAATGAATTTCATTTGGTCTAGCGTCATCTAACTAAACATTGAAGTAAAGCTTTATTCTTGCCTCACACTATAATCATCAAATAAAATGTTTGGTGTTATTTGAAAATCATGTGTGGAGAAATGCTTTTACTGCGTAGAAATGCTTTTACTGCGTAGAAGCTGGGAAGGAAAAAGAAGGCCATTTTGGATGTTTCTTAAACTATACTAATCAATGTTTGCAAGAAATCATCAAATTATTCATCGATCTATTTATTAAATCCAGTCCAATTCTAGCAAAAAGAAGGATGGAATCTGATTGGTTGCTATGAGTGTTTGAGTGTCGGTTTCTAAATCAAATCCAGTGTTAAGCGCTGGTTGTTCCTTGAATATGTTGAGAAACCCTGTTTGACAAGTTACAGGAAGCTTAAACTTGCCAATAAGTACATTAAAGCAGATGCAGCTAGGGACCGAGTCTGAGTCTGAATCATGTTACCACACGGTCGCATCAAAGTAAACAACACAACAGACTTTTCCTCCTCTCTCGTACCCTAAAGGGAAGGGTTTATCCTCTTTTCATGGTGCATTAAGTCCAAATGGAGGTTGTCCCAAGAGCAACATTACATGGCAACAAAAATGCAGAATCTCAAGCAAGAGCCTGAGATCAGTGTTTTAGCCCTGCACTTCCCTGGCTGGGATCCGGGCCTTGAAGCTGATGCAGTCTTGCTATTGGAACAAAGCCCTATTATCCAGCAGCAGCGTCTAGAAGTAACGTCCCACTGACTTCCATTTTCTCAGCATGAATGTACAGTGGTTTCACTGCCTTCTCTACAATAGAAGCACATAGGACATCGCTGCAGGAAACAACTACACTTTTAAACAACTTCATTCTCTGTTATTGTTGTTGCTACATCCTTTTTTTCCATTTCCTGTTTGCTTCAGATAAACACACCTGATTTAATACCGGAAAGACACAAAATTTGCGTATTATTCGGCCTGCTCTAGACACAGTTATCTTGCAGCTGCTATTGTTTCCAATCATTAAAATGGCATTGTGTGTGTGTGTGTGTTGTCATTTTGTTACCTTTATTGACCTAAGCGGAGGTCTCAAAAATAATGAGGCGAGGATCTACAGTGGCATAAGTGGGGAATTGACTTTTTACAGAGAACAAAGGCAGATGCCTCATTTCAGGGTCAGGAAAAATCTGAGGAATTAGTGAGACCAAACAACAATATCCACACGATTTAGAGCGGGCTTTTTCCAAAGAGGATTTAAAGATTAACTTTTTAAGATTTACAAGACTAATGCTTAGAACAGAGTAATTGAATAAGTTATTTGCATAAGTATAGCTGCACAATTCATAACTTATAATGTAATTTAACAACCAAACATCAATATCAACCATGTGATACCATCAGAACACTAGGAAGCCTGTTTCCACCTTAAAGAAATAAAAAGGCGATTAAAAATGTTTTTCTCATAACTACTTTATATCACAAATTTGAGACTTCTTAATTAGAAACTAATATCTTAATTCGGACTATTTCTTATAATTGCAACTATATCTCACAATTGAGACCTTATACTACTGAATTTAATTTTTTTTAATCTCACAATTGAGATTACAGAAACAACTTTATTTCCCATAATTGTGCCTTTATTCCTGACAATTAAATGTCACATCACAATTGTGACCATTTCTCATACTTGCGCATAATTTTCACCCTCGTGGTTTTGTCTTTATATTTCACAATTGAGACTTTATATATCACAGTTGCATTTTTTCCTTGCAATTCTTTATTTCGAATAATTTGGACTTTATATTTCACAATGTGGCTATTTATTTATTTGTTTAGAGAGAGAGAGAGAGAGAGAGAGAGAGAGAGAGAGAGAGAGAGAGAGAGAGAGAGAGAGAGAGAGAGAGAGAGAGAGAGAGAGAGAGAGAGAGAGAGAGAGAGAGAGAGAGAGAAAGAAAGAAAGAAAGAAAGAAAGAAAGAAAGAAAGAAAGAAAGAAAGACAGAAAGAGAGAGATGGTGAAAGATAGAAAGTGACAAAGCTTGTCATGAGAAAGCAATGAAACCAAAAGTGTACGAAAATAAAAATGTGTTCTCTGCAGTACAGACGGACTGCCAACCGGCTACCTGCAAATGACTGTGATTCACAATTTGAGGATGACAGTAAACAAGCATATGAGAGCACATCATTTCACACATCCAGCCTCACTACTGCCACCTACAGGGGAGTGACCGCATAAGAACTGCAAGAAACACCTCAAACTTAACTTGTGTGTTTTCGAAGCAGATCAGAGCAGAAAGCTATTGAAGGGGACCAGGTGGGAAGAAAGAGAGAAAGATACAGACAGAGAGAGAAAGATACAGAATGAGAGAGAAAAGTCAAAGGAGGAGGCCCAAGGCTCCATGTGAAAGAGCTCGCAATGATCAGAGGCACAAGTTCTCAAAGGAGACTCGCTCCCTTTAGAGTTATTCTTGAAAGGTGGCTACATGGTATTACAGCATGCTTGTTTACAGCTTGTTTTCATCTGCACACGTTCTAGGAGTTTTAGAAATCTTACAAACATCTTTCCTAGAGTAACAGCATTTGTTAGTCAGGAACCACCCATACTTTTGTGTTGTTCTTGGGTTCAGCCAACATTATTACAATACAACCGTCACATTTGCATGGGGATATTATGGACGATCGAGTAGCGGTTATTGAGGCGGAACACTCTTTTCAAGCGCATGTATTGTAATTGCAACGCTATAACAAACCATAACGCCCGGAGCAAGCCTTGATTGACGTGTTCAGCGTAGCGCTGCATTGCAATCGACTGCAGCCTGTGTACTAAACACACTGGAAATCACTCAATGTCTTGGTGTAATGAATTCAATGAGACAATAGAGGAAAAACTGGTCCCTTACATTCTCAAAATTTCATGACAGCGGGTAGATCCTCCTCCTGAAACTTCAAATGTATGTGTAAGATTGAAACAAATGAGAGGACACAAAGACGGATGCATTGACGCAAACTTTCTCTTGTGTTCTGCTAACATAATAACTCCCCATTAGCCCTCATGTGGGATCTGAGACACTTCATCTAAAAAAAAAAATACAATAATAATGTTTTTTTTTTTTTTGCTAAACATGAGAACTGATAAGCAGAAAATCAATTGTAAATCAAATTCACCCCACGTCCTAAATCAAATAAGCTGGTTAGGTTAAACAAACATGAAACATGAATTTTCTATATTTTTGATTTTGTAAGTGTGTGGCAAGTGAAGCAAATGTACGAATACTATAATATCAAAAGTTTGTTTTCAGTTAGATTTTTTTTTTAAAGAAATTAATGTTTATTCAGCAAGGATGCATTAAATTGATCAGAAGTCACAGTAAAAACCTTTATAATGTTACAAAACTTTTTCTTTTTATTAATCAGAAAATCCTAAACAAAAACATGTATCAAGCTTTCCACAAAAACATAAGGCAGCACAACTGTGTTCATTATAAGAAATTGACCATCAAATCAGCATATTAGAATGTTTTTCTGAAGGATCGCGTGATACTGAAGACTGGAGTAACGGCTGCTGAATATATACAGTATATACACACACACACACATATATATATATATATATATATATATATATATATATATATATATATATATATATGTGTGTGTGTGTGTGTGTGTGTGTGTGTGTGTGTGTGTGTGTGTGTGTGTGTGTGAGAGAGAGATCAAAGATTATTACAAATATTTCAAACTAGTTCTTTCAGATAAAACATGGTTGTTCATGGTAAATACTATTTTCTTTACTTTTGACTGATTGTGATTATTGTGTATGATGCACATGACATTACATCACGTGATAATTTCTGAGATAATGCACAATTACCAGTTCAAAAATATGTGAGGGAAACTGAAGAGGTGCCAGTGAACCATTTCCCAGAATTAATCTAAAAGTCCAAATGATCTTTGCATGGTTTCTTGAAAGATTAGTGATTTAGAAGCATAAAAGATCAAGAGTTCCCTAATGGTTCTGGGAAAAATTCAAGAGTAAGAAATGCAAATGTTGCAAGCGGAACCCCTAGGACAACCTTTATTTTTTGTCACACCTTTGCTGACCTTTCATCAACTATAAGAAACAAAAGTGTTCATGTGAGCTTAATTACTCAAGCTATTTTTAATAACTCATGCCCTTACGTAAAATAATGAAACTTCTTTAGGAATAAAAGGTGCATTTCTGGCCATGCATAAACGTACGAACAATATCAGCCATTCTGACATCTTAAAGGGGTCATCGGATGCCCATTTTCCACAGGTTGGTATGATTCTTTGGGGTCTTCATGTAAAGTTTGTAACATACTTTGGTTAAAATTTCTCAATGGTTGTGTAAAACAACACCCTTTTACCTCTTCAAAAACAGCTCTGTTCACAGTGACCTGTTTCGGTGCATGTCTCTTTAAAGGGGTCATGACATGAGAAACCAAATTTGCCTTGATCTTTTGGTATATAAGGGATCTATGTACTATTAAAACTTCCTGCAAGTTTCATAGCTTAAGACTCTCTCTCTCTCCCTCTCTCTCTCTCTCTCTCTCTCTCTCTCTCTCTCGAATCAAAATCAATTGAGAATTGACACGATGGTAAAAGATCGGAAGAACGAGGTTTCACGTGGTGGAGCATTGTGTAGTCTACGTGTGATACAAAATGATAAACGTTAATAATTTATGCATAAGCAGCACTGACGTTAGCCAATCATAACAGTGGGCGTTAACACTGAACTCTTAAAGGGGAAACACCTCCAAAACAGACTGTTTGAATCAGAGGTAAGAAACAGGGTGGGAAAAGGTCATAAATCACTATATTTAAAAAAAAAATTGTACAAAAAACTATAGTAATACTATAATTGCACCTAAGGGAACATAATAAAACAAAACAAAAAACCATGTCATGACCCCTTTAAATGATAATGAGCAACTGCACACTCCACCCCTCTCTTCCATGGGGGGTGTCATACAAGACACATAAAAGCTGCCTTGGCAACCTGCCTTGGTGGACAGTATACAAACGGCTGAGGGTGGAAATATGCTAATACGGGACAGTCCGTCAGTGGTTGTGGGCGGAGCGTGAGCAATATGACGTCATATTGCTCAGAAAATCCAAACGGCTTGATTATTGAGAGTGTTTAGGCTTTTTGAGGATAAAAAAAAGGAGTGAATGGATTTTTTTTTTCATTGTATGGTGGCTGTGTCCACACACTGCAAAGACACATTATAACAGATACCATATAAAAGTTAATTTTGCATCCAATGACCCTTTTAAGGAGACACCAATTATAGAAATTATGCTTCCGACTCAGAACTCAGGATGTTGCACAATGCGCCAGTTAATTGAGAACATTTCCGCTATAATATAAGGAATGCTTCTGCTAATGCCACAATAATAACCCCAGCCTAAAACTAATCACCTAATCATCTTTGGAAAAGCCTTCTATATCTAGCGTTTCAACTTTTCATTATCTGCTACAACACCTGAGCAGGCACAATACAGCCATCCAATCAAAACAAACACATCTAACAAGCATCGCTCCTCATTACCTCAACTTTATACTGCAGGACTACAAAGAAGGACAGAGAGAGAGAGAGAGAGAGAGAGAGAGAGAGAGAGAGAGAGAGAGAGAGAGAGAGAGAGAGAGAGAGAGAGAGAGAGAGAGAGAGAGAGAGAGAGAGAGAGATATTAAGAAACACTATGAAGGATAGTCTTCAGGCTAGCACATCTCATTATCACCATGTTCTTGGGATGGAGGCCACAGCAGTTCGGTCCAGAAATAGATCAACGAAATGACACAACCCATCTGTCCCACCTACAATGCAATGCTCAGGATTATATTCTACAATTTCCTCTAGCTTTAGAGTTTAACATGTCACTAACCATGACTGTGCAGAGGAAAGGGATAATGATTTGATTCCCTCACCAGCTTTGATATTGTCCCCCCCTCCCCTCCATCTATTCTCTTCAGTTGCGCAATAAAAGTCTATGCACCCTACATTACAAAGAAGCTTCAGCCAGAATGAAAACACACACACACACAGTGTCAGTGGAGAGTATTGTGATATCCCCTAAGAGCCCCAGACGTGCTCTCAATATGTCAAATCTTCATGAGAATGAGGGCGATCCATACCATTAAAACTGTCACAGACAAAATCTAGTCCAAGCTCAACATCTATTGTGAACATAGACAGCGGTGAGTAGACTTCATCCGAATGAAATGGGCACTGCAAGATTCATATTGTGCGCCTAACCAATTAGACATCTGAAATATGCATTTGAGAAAAAAATATTAATATTACATGTCTCTTTAAAGCAGTGTTTCTCAACCTCTCCTGCAGGGACCCCCTGACAGGACATGTTTTTGTTTTAACCCTGAAATGGCACACCTGATTCTATTAGTCAGCTACACATTAAGCCTTTGAGTCTTTAATTAATT
This sequence comes from Gila orcuttii, assembly GCA_026230005.1. Lineage (NCBI taxonomy): Eukaryota > Metazoa > Chordata > Actinopteri > Cypriniformes > Leuciscidae > Gila > Gila orcuttii. The sequence continues at coordinate 24,862,994 of JAPDVR010000015.1, forward strand.
GAATCAGGTGTGCCATTTCAGGGTTAAAACAAAAACATGTCCTGTCAGGGGGTCCCTGCAGGAGAGGTTGAGAAACACTGCTTTAAAGGGATCACTATGGCTGAAACAAAATGAAGAATGCAAATATCTTACAAAAAACATTCTTAGATGAGCAAAGAGCAACCTAGCACATGGGTCTACAACAGGGGGTCTTCTGTTGGTGCGGCAGGGGGTCTGCCAATTATCGTTTGATCTCAAAATAACTTGAAGTAAAATAATTTTTTAATGTTAGAGCTCAAACAATAATTGGTATATAATTTATACATTTATTTATGAGCAACGTTTAACAATATATGTGACAATGGGTCTCTAAAGCCTGGTTCACACGGGACAATTTTAAAATTGTCGGCCGATTTTCCAAACCTGAGAGACCCCACACACGGCGATAAAAAATCACTGGTCTAACAGTTTTGGTCGTACAGTGTGTGGTGCGCAGCCACACGGCAAAATCAACACATCACGCACGAACAGATTTGACTCCCGAGCATTCCCTGTTCAGACGGAAAATCTCTAAAAATCCCTCGAGATCAAACGTGACTTCAGAGTAAACAATCAGGGCGGACGAAGAGGATGCAGTGGCGATAGTTCGTAGTTTATTTTTAACCGAAAAAAAAACGTTATCAAAAGAAAAGGCGATGGTCAAAGAAGTGGAGACAACGCGAGCATGGACGGCTGTTTTGATTTTGTTTCCCGGTGCTTCCTCTGCGCCTCGTCACCTCGCTTTCTGATTGGCTACACGCCACAGTCCACAGGCTGTGTGCTCGTTTGTCCCTGGGGGGCACCACACACGAGGATAAATCGGGCCAAAAAAATCCAACATGTTGGATATCCCCGATTTGAGATCGGAGGGGTCCCGATGTCCTTCCGAGCAGACGAGAGGACTCTTGACACACCACACACGGCAGGAATATCTGATCAGATTATTTTACCATAATCGGAGCATACTTAAGATTGTCGGAAGGGGTAAATCGGGGCTAAAATGAGCCTAATTATCCTGCCGTGTGAACCAGGCTTAAGGGACCTGAACATTTTTAATACTCTAGAAGAATTTCAAGATGGTGTCGAGCATCACAGCCACTAGGTGGCAATAGAGAAACCTTGATCATAATTTAATAATAATAAATAGTTAGTTCACCCAAAAATGAAAATTCTGTCATCATTTACTCACCCTCAAGTTGTTCAAAACCTGTATGAGTTTCTTCTGCTGAAGACAAAGGAAAACAAGAATGTTTGTAACCAAACAGTTGCGGGGCACCAAGCAGCACCATTGACTTTTTTTCCAAGTCAATGGTTCTCCACAACTGTTTGGTTCCTGGCATTCCTAAAATATCATCTTTTGTGTTGAGCAGAAGAAAGAAATTCATACAGGTTTGGAACAACTTCCGGGTTCACTAAATGATGACTGAATTTTCATTTTTGAGTGAACTATCCCTTTAAGGACTAGTGGCCAAAGCAAACCAAACGTTTCTACTAGTGTTGTGATAATTACCTAATCACCAGTCTGTAGGCTGAAACCAACTTCGATGCTGGACTATGCCGTCTCCTGGCACTTCTTGGTCGGCACTAAAGGGCGCATTTGGAGATGCACCCGCATACTGCTGGACACTCTGGGCTCTCCACACACATAAATCACTGTGACTCTCTCAATGGGCTCCTAAAGGAACTGCAGCATTACGATGCAGCGCACGGCGCTCGAGATACTTCTCTTGGTGTGCTGTGTGCACATCATTAGAAGGCTCCTCTGCAATCAAGGAAAGCGCGTGTGATAAAATACCTTCATCAGTCGTCTCGCCGAAAAGAAATGACGTCACGTTTTCACTTGAGGTATTGCAGAGAACCGATTAGGAGGGAATTACTAAATGACAAGCAAAACTGTCTAAGCTATACTCAGAGTCCCTTTGAAACACGCAAACGCATTGTACGGTGGTAAAGAGGAGGCATAAACTTATATTAATTTGTTTCTGTATGCTTTTAATCGTATTTATTATGTCAAGGTAGACTGCTGTGCAAAGAACAGTATTTGGCGAAAAGCATTTCTGGATTGAGATGAAATATCTTAAATGTATTGTAGACCACCTGCTTGCTGGTAGATTGCTTATGCACCACTCGGTTTTTTTTACACTCGTAGTAAAAAAACAAAACAAAAAAAGGACCAAAAAAGTACCAGTAACTGGCACATGTATTTGGCAGATACACAATGATACTAGATAAATAAATGAAAATCCAGATATGTTCCGCGCAAGATTGACAAATGGTTTTTAGTAGCCTATTTAGTTTACATGTCTTAACTGTATACTGTATCATTAAATTGTAGCCTATGTGTGTAGCCACATGTGATACAAAGGAAGGTCACATGATGACTAAGATAATATGATGGTCACATGATGTCTTAAAGATAACACAACTGTCCTATGCAACTGTGACTAATAACATAGGCCTACAAAGCACAGTGCAAATAACACTAAAACAAAGACGTAAAATTAACATAGAATACAATAAGAAACTAACTTTTTAAAATACAATTCAAACAACCATCAAATTCCATTCCAAATTATAAAATAATTCAAACTTTTATTTAACAATATATGTTATTGAAAAACGACGTTGCCTTTAACGTAGTTTATAAATAGATCACTACAAATTATAGCCTATTGTTTATTTTGCAGTGCATAATATATATATATATATATATATATATATATATATATATATATATATATATATATACACATACATACAACTCGCCCATTTACATTAGAATCCTATGTAAATGGATAATTTGGGGATGTTTTATTCATTACAAGGATAACGCGTGATTTATTTAACCAACTTTCAGGCATGCACCACGCCATCTCGCCAACACATGCGCTACAATATTTATTTGTTTACTGCATCAAGCTTTAATTAAATTAAACACGCTCATGTTCCCACGCCAAATTTCCTCCTGCCAAATCCCTAGAACCCTGGCCTCCACCTCCACACAGTGGCCCCTTGGAGGAACCCTTTTTTACAGCTCTGATTTAAGACCTCTCTTGGACCCTATCCGATCTCGCGCGCAGTGCCAATCCTCGTACCCATCGCTAAACATGCACGCGCACACGTTCGCTCAATTCCAAAGAGTATCCTATTACCAACACTCGATCTTTACAAATACAAGTGTTTTTTTAACGATGTCATAATGATGCGTGCATACAATGCGGCGTCGCGAGGAATAATTTCCAGTCAAACCACCTGTTATCTCACCCACCGTATAGACTACATAAAGGACGCATTGATGAGGACAGATGGAGATGTTCATCTCTCTAACCTGATATTGCACCCACAACCTTTTTCAACGTTAGTCTGGCCTCAGTATCTCAACGAATTGCACGACAATGCATAGCTTTTCTCAACGTGGGTAGAGTGAGGAATTACAGTCATTGATGATGTATCAGAGATCTGAACTTACCAATGTGAATAATTGAATCAGGAAGCACGGGTTCCCACTCCAGACTCCAAAATGTGATCAGAAACAATACTGCCGGAAAAACTTTCATCTCTCCTGTCAAAATCTATCCTCTATAGGTTCAAAAATATTTCGAAGCGATTGTAGTTTTAAATCCTGTGCAGAAAGGCAGATTGTCCTCCTTTCAAACTGTCAGCCGATGCTTTTTTTTCTGTTGAAGGCGAATTCTTCAGTAACCCGGTTTGGAGAGCACCCATCAAAACATCCTGAAGCTCAAGATCTCCAAGCAAATCCGAATCAATATCAGGCAAAGTTAAAATGTGCTTCATTAACTGTTGGGGTTTCTATTCTCCCGTCTAGGCGAATAAATCGGGTTTCCGTGCGCTAAACACGACGCATCTCACAGCATCACTCACCCACCACACGACTGAACAGAACTTCCTTTTGCGCTGATGCAGAAAAGCGCCACACTCACAAGCACGAATACAGTTGAAGATTTGTTTGCACTAAGCCCTTATTCCGATGCAGTACTGCGGAGACTTTTCTGCGACAGAGACCGAACGGCTCTACATGCGGTTTCTCGAGATGTGATGAGTGGGAGGAGGCCCCCAGGATACATGCGACTACACGGGCAGCAGCATCAGTACCCGGCGCTGTCCAGAACTGAATTAACAGAGGAAAGAGAGACGAGGAGAGAGAGAGAGAGAGAGAGAGAGAGAGAGAGAGAGAGAGAGAGAGAGAGAGAGATCCACAGTGAGGTGGGCGGAGGTAGTTTATGATAATAGAGAGAGGACTCATCTGTGAGACTGTGGCTCCTCCCCTGTCCAGTATCATCTAGTCTGCAACTACAGGTTTTCTAAAACAAAATGTTACTGATAGTGATAATGGTCGGTCAGTTGTGTCTGAAAGATGAAAAATAGTAAGAACATGCAATGTTTTTTAATAGTTTTGATTAGATTTCTAGGCATCCGTTTCATCAGTCCTCTTATAATCTACAATTAGTGTAAGCCCCCTTAAAAATCTGTGATTATGCAACAGTACTCCAGACACAAAAGAAAAAACGAATATGCAGCTATTGGCTCCATAAATGAAACAGAAAGAAGATTTAGTAGGCTATACAAAAAAAAAAAAAAAAATGACACTAACTTTTTGTACTAATTAATATAGTGATACTGATTTGGATACTAATAATGTGTGGTATAAATTTCACTTAATTAAAATAAAATACACATTTGCAGCTGTTGGGGGGGGGGGGGGTATGGTTACAACCTTATATGTTAAAGTAGGCCTATACATATCACAATAACAGTTCCTGCTCATTTTGAATCAGACACACTGTAACTGGAAAATGATTTGTGGTTCATTGAATGATTCACTTACTAAGGCTGATTTGGGAATCTTTTGTTTTTGACTAATTCTTTCAAGAATCAGACATCAATGCTTGTGCTGTTTTCATTGCTGTGTGAAAGAAGCACTGGCGCACACCCTAACGAAATTACATTGATTAAACTGCACATGAACAAATAATGCTAACTAGATTGTAAATTATTTTTACTCTTTGTTGTAGTTGCAACCGTGATCTTTTCACGTGTATTGAAACAGCGTCTGAAGTACACTGAGATTACACTATGAAACCCTACCCTTTCCACACAGTGGCAGCCACAAAAAAAAAAAAAAACATGTTTACATTAAAAAAAAAAGAAAATCTCAGTCAAGCAAGATTCAAACTTACAATCTGTCACTCTTAAAGCAAGAAACATTCCTCTGAGCCACAGTAGCTCATATTTGGATACAGGGTTGAGCCCCCCAAAGGCTGAAAACCTAGAATCACTGCTGATGACAGCCACAAACTGGATTTGCACTGCTCATTGAGCACAGAGGTATACAGACTACCCTCCATATCCATCAAACGCTCCCTGCTCCGTTGGGATAATTTGTGTCTACTTAATAGCACTGTGTCATGGGCCGTCTCCACTTTGCAAGATAAAACAGTTCAGATAAAAGTAGTTCAGAGTTCAATTTGTACTAGTAGTCACCACATAAAATCTTGTTTATTTATCCATGACCTTCAGGTGACGTGCCGACTGTTCTACCTCAAAGAGACTTCCTTGAGCTTTCAGTCCCAAAGACAAAAGTAAAGAAAAGACAGGCAAACAACACCATTTAATACAAAGTCAACATCCTAAAAGATTGTTTTATCCAGTGACATTCAACATTTTGTCAGACTGTCACAACTTACAACCTATAAAATGACGACTTTGTGTAGTTTGACTCCAATGACCCGTTTATCCATTCAATGAGACTGTTGATTTTGGTGTGACCCAGGGAACCCAGAGGATCATGGAAGACAGGAACACATAGCTGTTGTCTGTACACTTCAAAATCCAGAGAGTGAGAGCAATGGCTCATTAAACACGGAGATTGGATCAGACGTGTGACAAAAGGGGAGGAGCAGAATGTCAATGTACCCCAGTAGAACAGTACAGAGGTCAATCATAGCAAGACTTCAGTCTAAAACTGCACAACAGACACAATCAGTCAGCCTCTTGATGTGCCATTTACTTAATTCATACTAAGGCACCACAGCTTTCCATTAGAGAAGCATGTAATGGCATGAGGGATTGTACTTGATGGGTGTCTATTCACCTTTGACTCACCATCCTCTCTTCTTTTAGCCCCAGACATGTATAAATATTGATAAGCCACTTAATAAATGCCACGTAAACTGCATGGAAATGAAGGTGGTCCTGTGAAGGCTACATTGTCAACCCTACACTGAACAGGTGCAGCATTCTGTCAAATCTTTCTTCACCAACAACAAAATGTCTTATTTTATGCAAAAATAAACAAATAAATACCCAGAGTAACTCATTTCCATTCTTTTAGGCTTTCCACCTGGGCTCATTTCTAGAACACAGCTCTTGCAGCCACTCACAGCTCACCAACACAGCGTTTTCTGGAAATTAATTATGTATTAGCAAGCAAACAGAATGAGCAGGAGGTTATCTGTGTGCAATGTCACGGCCTAAGTTTGACTGAGCAAAGTTCGGGTTGAGAGTCAGATGTGGGGCACTTCAGAAGTAGTTGTGTAGCTTGTTTTGGCATCGGTGGCTGTCCTGATATCCTCTCCAAAATATTTATAGGTCTCCCGGCATCAGAGGATTCATTTTTAGATTTGTGCATAAGAGAAGAGACCCAAAGTTTCCAAAGTTTCATTAATAATAAAACACCTTTCAACTCGAAAATATCGCAAAGCTCCAGGGAATTTCCGAAACCGATTCAAACAACAGCCTGAGCGAATAAGGTGGGAACGGTGTAAATTGCGAAGGTAATTAAACATGATAGTTTCTTTAAACACTAGCTTTATAGAAACAGCTAGTCAGTAGATTTACTTTGCAATTCATAATAAGTGCAACAGACTTTAATATTTGAAGTGAAACCCAGAGCTGGCTAGCATGCACTATGAATACTAATTTAGAAACCGATTATTGTAACATTAAGTTGAGAACTTAATGAAAAAGAAGTTTGATAGACTGCATAAAAATCAGTTTCAAAAGCTACCATGTCAGAATGAAAAGAGGGCACTTCAACTTCTATATGTTGTAGTCAATGCATTATGTATAGCTTCACCTGCGTGTGAAACCCTACGAGACGTCAGGCCGCCTAATAGCTGATCGCTGGCTCAAATAAAGGCCAAGAAATAAAACACAATTGCAACTTTTTATTCTGCACACTTGGCTGAAATTCGTTCCCATTACTAAATAGCATTAACTGCTCATAAATGGAGCGAAATAGCTTTGTGATTTGTGGCTGTTATGTGTAATTTGCTGCCTGGGCATTAAAGTTGGTGGATCAATTTTTAGCTAGTCGCTCCCTCCAGAAAATGTGGTTTCATTGACAAAACCTGCAAGCTAGAGCCTGGTCTTTGCTGGACTACGATGACTAGTGTTCGAAAGACATCATAAAGTAAGCTGTGCTCTATAAATAAGAGCCTATTCACCCACAGTGAAAGAGCTGTGTGCTGGACTAGGGGAGGGCTGCTGAAAGAGAGTGCTGATCTGCTGCACACGACTCAGGGAGCTGTTCTTTTTATGATGGTGCTGAATTCCAGGAAGTCAGTTTAGATGTTATAGCCTGTTAAAAGTCAATGCTTTGGTCAAGACCTGCATCTGCTGAATCATATATCCATTTTTACGTGATGCCTGACACTAAACTGTGTAGCTGACTAACTTCTTGTCTTTTGTGCAGAGAGAAAACTCATAAACATGAAGCAGTACCTTTTGACAAACAGCAGAGGGCTCCCTTCTATTTGAGCAGCCTGACACTTCACTTGAATAAAATGCTTTGAAGTGAAGATTTGCAGCGGGAAAGGAAAGGATGCGATGCTTAGATTTGCTTATTTGAAGAAAAAAAAAATCTGACTGCTCTAAACATAAAAGCATGCTGTCTAAACATATATGATTTCCTGGTAATTGAATTGCCCCATGGGAAGAGAGTAACATTTTAGATAATAATGACATTACTAAAATATTGACAGGTTTGCTCGTACAGGGACTCAGCATGTCCATAAAGGGACGGCGTTGCAGTGCTTGGTTTTGTGCTGCGCTTGGGTCAATACGTAGGTGGAGAGAACTGAATAAAGATGAGTTTCGGGTTATATACAGTTGCCGCACCAGGACTCAGACACGCTTTAGATCAATCACTCTCTGTCCTCAGAGAACGAGAGAGAAAGACCCCAATCACACAATGTCACGGCAGCTTCGGTCCGTCTGTTCCCCCAACCCACACCCACAGGCGCTCATCCCCAGGTCAAAAAAATACATAAAAAAATAAATCTGTGCAAGCCGATGATAAGTTATGGCCTGTGACACAAAAGAAAGACTTTTGTTTCACTGAAAACAACAGCATTGGTTTAGTTTCCTCAAGCACATGATCAATCTAAGCTCTTATATTTACCCTTCCCGCCATATATTAAACAAAATGTCTCCAGTCAAAAAGTTGGCTTGCCTCTTTCAAGGGCACCAAGAAGTTTGTTTAAGTGCTGAGCTAGGACACAACGCAGCCCCTTTGTGACAGACTCGTTTCCCCCATGGGGTTCACCAACCGCCGGGCCAAAGGGGGCCAACAGACGCAATCCACCTCCTTGGCACTGCCCTTCAGTGGAGTTTGTGTCGTATGATTAATGGAACACCTTGCTGTGGTCGACTCCGGTCCTTGCGCAAGCTGCCTGGAGTTAGGCTCCGACTCAGTGCGGAAGAACCAACTAATCTCACACACATGTTGTGGAAGCCCGGGATAATGACGCTGGCGAGACTCAAATCCCAAAATAAAAAGTACACTACTAAACTAGCAACAAGCAAAAGATGTCAATTTCTTGTCATGTCGAAGATGCAGGAGGGAAAGTCACAATGTCCAATTTCCATTTCACCCATGAAAATAATTGACTATTCCGCCTCTGAGTGTATAAATCCCCTCGTGATCTTGGATCTGAGGCAGGCGTTTTCGCTGAGCTGTTTTCTCCGTCTTGCCACTGTCTCTCTGTCAAAACGTTCCACCCTCCCCATCAGCAGGGTGACAGAGTACTTGGAGAAATTGGGTCACTCATTCACGTATCCTGAAATTGCAGCATTTTTTGAGGATAAAGACGCAAATACCATGATAATTTATTTGGGCTCTTCAACAAGATGAAGACAGTAACTGATACAGGTAGGCCATTGCAGGAGGTGAGGTCTGATGCGCGTTTCCAAAAAAAAAAAAAAAAAAAAAAAAAAAAAAAGAGGCTCTAGGGTTGCTGGAGTGAGACTTTAGTATCACTGCAGGCCTTAACCCCTCTCCCTTTCATTGAGGTGATAAAGGGAGGCTGAATAATTGGTTTTCTGGCTGACTGACCCTGAAAACAGAAAAGAAAAGTGAGTTGAAATGAAGTGAACTGTCTGGAGGTGGATGGATTGAAATGCTGAGTACTCGAGAGTTGATAAGAGACATTTGCATGGACAAAATGTCCATGGAGAATTGAAGTGAGACAGCAGAGCAAGAAAGAGAGAAAGGGGCCTGAAACAGGAAGAAAGAGCTTGGAGTCTTCAGGCTTCCAGAAGGCCTCTGGTATCGGGAGGGTGGCAGAGAAGAAAGCGGACGCCGGATTCACCAAACTCACGGAAGTTCTCTGCTTACGCAAGGCTGGAAAGAGTTAGGTGTGTTTGTTACTAGAGGAAACAAGTTTAAGAGGAGAGGCTGAGGGACCTTCTCAGGGAAATTATTAGCAGTAGGGACTTAATTGAAGCAGGTGGGCGCCAGCGTGATGCCATTTGCTCTGTATATCACAGCGATGCAGATTACGAGTAAACACAAGAGTCCACGGGTCATCACTATCACTAAAGGCACAGGTGCTCTCTGCCGTAATGTTTCTCTGGAAATACGGCAACTGCTTGCACAAGTAGCACTGAAAAATATTATGTTATTGTGTTGGCAAAAAGGAATTTTCAGCAGATATTGCTCCAGATATTTGTTGAATAATAATAAACTAAAGTTGTACATGTTTGTGTAATGGATTAAGGGTATAATAAATACATAAATAGTATCTACATCATTAAAAATTATTATTATAAATAAGCATTGCTAAAAGATACGATTTTGTCTTTAAAAATTATTTGCTATGTAGTGACCTTTAATTTGGAGTAGAAACAGGGGAAGTGACTATTGCAACACTTTGCACACAGCTGATTGGTTCGATTTCGGTTTGAGATATCTAACAATAACCTGCCACAGAGCAGGTTAACTATGAAGCGCAAGTTACTATGCCGATAAACACTGCCAAAAGCCAAACCACTTTCATGGTGCCTAAAACCCTGGGTTGGCACAAACTAAACGGATTCATGGTATAGGCCCCAGATTTCACATTTTTATTAAATAGAAAAAACATTTAATATACATTTTGAATATTTGGTTTAATTTTGCACTTTATCAACAAAAATTATGTTATTTTTGTTGACTAAAATCAGATGCCATTTAGAAAAATTGCCTAAACTGATGTATTGGCCCGTATCTCTCCCAACACCACCACAGTGCCCTGCAGTCTACAGTTTTGGGTAATATGCAATGCAGCTTTGCAGGTGTTAAGAATGTTGCCGAATCAATGTGTCGGTGTTGCTGCAAGCACTGGTTTTATGAGTCCTCAATGTGAGCAAACCCAAGAAAAGCATATTCACAGCTGAAGCATGTTGCTGATGGAAGAATCAAATGAATGTGGCGCCACGGGTGGGAAAACAAATCATGAATGTATCCCAACATGCACCTCTATGCATAAGTACGCTCATACTTTCAGAGTTCAATACGCTTCTCCTATGCTGTTATCTGATATAAGAATGCTTTAGCACTCAGTCTGACAAGGCCCTGGACCGCAAAATTGATAAACACAAAAGTAAATTAATGGGGGCGAATGGAGAAAAAACGGCAGCTGCACATCGGGGAAGGAGTGAAAGACATATAGAGAGAATGAGAGTCATTTGACTCTCTTGCTCTCTATGAGAAACCTGCTGATAATCGCTGAGAGCAAATGAGCAAAAGTCTCCGCTGTCCTCCCATGACGGAACAGTGGCGGCTGTGCCGGTGCTATACGTCTGATTATTCCTTATATCCCTGGGTCATTTCCAATTTAAGAAGCACGCTATCAAAGCAAGTCGATATTACATGCCGTACCCCCATGAAAATCACTGAATTCCTGTTAGAGGAAGAAGCTGACGATAACAAGAATCTTTATTCGCTCTCTTTGCCTCATCCGGGAAGGAAAGGAATAATAACCCCATTTATCCATCATTACCGGCACCCTCCATTTGTTTTAGATGAGTTTGTGCAGAGAGCTGTTGGAACATGGAGCGAATGAGGGATTGTAGACCAGCAGAGGTGACTGAGAAAAGGAAAGAAAAAGAACATTTGATCAACAAACCACATGATGTGTCATAGCAGATGATGCTAATAATGATTGAGAAGCTGCTCGCCAACTATGGCAACATATCGTAGAAAGAAACGGCACTGCCTTTACCACCCAGGAGCTGTGTGGGCTGCTCTCGCTCATCTCCCACTGCTTTGTTTCATTCCACAGTTGTTGGAGAGAAAGCAACACCCTGTGGGAAAAGTAAGCTGGCAAGCCTGTCTCTTCTTGCTTCCAAGAATGGCTCAGCATGCTAGTGTGTCTGGGCAGGGTGAGAGTAGAGGGCATCGCTCCGGGCACCATAGGGAGATGGGCATGCCAGTGGGGTGCAGCGGGCAGCAGTCACAGTTGTTGGCCCACTACGACCTTCCGTGAGTTTGGGGGGCATCAACTCAGCGTGGGTTCTCTCATTGGCAGGCCACAAGCCCCAAGCGATTTGGACATAGACAATTTCAGCGATATCAGAAGTAGCATCTGGTGATTCCTAACCCAACACTTATGACGTTCTTTCTTCCGTGGAATACAAAAGGAGAAATTATGAGGAATGTAGGTCACTCTTTTCCACACAACGAACGTGAATAGAAGTGTGAAGCCTCTTATTTTAAAGGGGACCTATTATGCAAAATTCACTTTTACATGGTGTTTGAACAAATGTGCGTTGGCAGTGTGTGTACACAACCACCCTATAATGATAAAAATCTACCTAGTGCTTGTTTTAAAATCCCCATAAATCATAAACACTGTCTTAAACAAGCGATTCGCAGATTCTGGGCAAAGTGATGTCACTTTGCACAGGCCCCTCCCACGACCTGTACACAGTCCACCATAGTTTCAACGGTGGAGCAGCTGTAGACAAGAATGTCTCCTAAGCAATTGAGGTGTTTTGTTGTTGGATGTAATAGTGATCATAGCAGTCGTCATTTACTCCCGACATCTGAGCCACTGAAGACGCAGTGGATTACTTCTGTTATATGAAGGGAATACGCCCCCCAATCTACCTAAATGCATTTATGTTTGCGCGATTCATTTTACATCAGACTGCTTTGTGAACGAGGGTCAGTACAAAGCAGGTTTTGCTACAAAGTTGTTACTCAAGGATGGAACTGTTCGTGATCCAGCTTACAGTCTCTGGAGTGAACTTGGTCAGGCAGTAATGAAAGTGAGAACGCGCACTTTATTACAGTTCATTTGTTCATTTACAGTTGTTTTATGGATATAAAGTTTACCAGTTTGTTAAGCACCCCCTGAAAAGGTCTGTATATATTTGTTTACTGTTAGTTGTAACAGGCATTTTTGTGTAAATCGCAGTGTATGTTGATGATAATGAAAGGGAGAGAGTTAGTTTATGGATAAGACTTTAATGTGCACTTCTTATACTGTTTATTTAGCTCTTATAGTGATTTTCTGGAGTAAAACAGACGCTTCATATTTTGTGTGAAGAACAATAAACTTCATAAAACTCATCAGTAAATTGTTGGCCATCATTCGGACGGGGACAGCTACAGCAGGCTTGTATTAATAGTGGATAAAAGCAGATGACAAATAAGTTATAACTTTCATTAAACAAACTATACGTTTGTTTAATACGGGTGGTGATGGCGCAATGGATAAGACACATGCCTTTGGTGTGAGAGACCCGGGTTCGAATCCACTGTGAGACACCAATGTGTCCCTGAGCAAGACACTTTACCCCTAGTTGCTCCAGAGGCGTGCGACCTCTGACATATATAGCAATTGTAAGTCGCTTTGGATAAAAGTGTCAGCTAAATGAATAAATGTGTACCAGTTCTATCTCCATACAGCATATATTCTTTGGCTCTGTAGGCATTATTGTCCCACTCTGGGTAGAACCGAACACCGCTACTGACAGTTTCGGTTCTGAAATTTTCATTCCGTGAGATGAGATTCTCCTGACACTGGAACGCAAGCTCTTGAAGCTCCGCCCTCTTCTTGAAAGAGGGCCGAAGGCAGCAGCTCATTTGCATTTAAAGGGATACACACAAAAAGATCACATTTTTGGCTCACCCCCCAAAATTTAAACATGCTGTAAAAAATTATCTGTGGGGTATTTTGAGCTAAAACGTAATAATATACTGTATATGCCTACATGAAAACACACCAGGTTCCGAATCAACTGCTCAAAGGAATGAAAACACTAAATTATGACATGAATTTTCTATTATTGGGCAAACTATCCCTTTAAGTTACACCTTAAAGAAATTAAGACCTTTTGAAAAAACATTATGAAAAAAGAGGAACGTTTAAAAAGAAATTAAAAAAGAAACCATGTAAAATCAGCCCTGGCAACAGTGGAAACAATTTTGGAGAATTTCACATGCAGATGTCATACATAACTGCGTCAAATTTATGAAGACAGATGAGCAGTGACAGAAAAATACACATCTGTGCATCAAAGTCAGCCCACTCCCACATCAAGACAACAAACACTTGTCATTCAGAGTTCTATGGTACCGGCTTTCCTCCCTGCGGAGCAGTGCAATTACTTTTGCCCAGAAGTTGACGGTCTCCCTCTGCCCTCTTTTTAGCTGGAGAAAACTTATGGATGACTAAGAGGAGCAACGATATCTGCTGTGAAACCTGGACAGTTGAATTGGACTGTGAAGCCTGAACAGAAATCAGACAAAGGGAGTGATTTAGACAGGGACCATGTGAAGTTCACACAGCCTTTTGAGCCATATAATCTGATGCAATACACTAAAGCAAACACAGAAAGCAATTTCCAGAGGACGTTTTGAGAAGGATGACAACCATTTTACCTTTTCACCAAGAAGCAAGGGCAGGCCAGAGAAAGGGCTCACTTTAGACCGCTGCAGGCCATCAAAGCAATAGCATTTTCCTGCCTAGTTTCCAGAGATGATGATTGTACACAGTAATATTGCTTACAGTGTACTCTCCTCTTCCATTAAAAATGATGTCAAACATCAAGGAGCATGTGTACTGATGGTGCAGTGCTGGCAAAACAGTTGACGAAAAGCATAAAAGTGGAAAACATCCTACTAATAATAAAAACTAGGCCTTACATGCAAAACTTTCTTTTAAATATCTGTCTTTAATGAGTGAATATATTACATTCAGTGAAAATCAGAACTTCATAATGAAAACCACCAGCGAAAAAAAAAGACAGATAACGGTTATTTCAAATCTTACTATGGTTTAAATCTCTTAAAAGTGCCATTGTTATGCGAACCCTGTACATATGTAAGACATTATGTAAGAGATGATTTCGGCATATCATCAGAATCCGTAACAAAGACAATTTTATACGCATCAATACAGAGTCCAGACAGACAAATAAAAGCCTAAGGTGATAGTCGTTTCACAATATCACATAATAAATAAGGCCAAATAAATATCTATTCAACGTTAAAGGATTCAGTACAGAAATGTGATGGCACATATAGTCATGTTAATGATTGAGTCACTCGAGATCCATGAGTTCTCTCTCTTGCACAGACTCTACCCATGATCTCCCATATTCAAGTCCGTTTAAACGTCCGTCCTTCAAGCATCATGGCTCAAACGTGTGGTTTAAAGTCATGTGTCAAAGACACAAGGGAGGCTCAGGAAGGAACAAGGACAATTCCTGCCTCTGGGAACACGCATTTAACATTCACCAGTCACAAACGGGCACCCACACAGAATTTAAACGGTATTGCTGACCGCAGTTCTCGAGGACTGAATTGTCTTAAATTGGCTGTCTAACAGCAATCTGCTCTCCTAAAGTCACTCAAATATAGGGTCCAAAATTAACCCAAGGATGAACGAATTAAGCAGATTTACTGGCAATAAACAAATCTTATTGCCCTTTTTTGCATTTTTAAAGTATATATAGTATACTAGGTTTATATAGGATTTATATTTTTATATATATATATATATATATATATATATATATATATGTGTATGTGTGTGTGTGTGTGTGTGTGTGTGTGTGTGTGTGTGTGTGTGTGTGTGTGTGTGTGTGTGTGTGTGTGTGTGTGTGTGTGTGTGTGTGTGTGTGTGTGTGTGTGTGTGTTATACTTGTTAAACACTTGTTCACTGAATGTTAATTCTGGACCCTGAACACAAACACGTTAAAGTTTTTGGAGTGCATTTTCAGTATCGCAGCGTGTAATGGTGAGACCACATTAAAACCTTTCTCTCCCTGAGCCTGATCACATAGAGAGCTGGAAGTAGGTCTGGGAGGAAGAAGGAGATAGAGAGGGATGATGCTCCCAACAGATTGCTGAATTTGGAGCAGTGGACCTCAGGGAGCAGACCTGCTGGATAGATGGGACTGCGTTTCTTCAGGGTTTCCTTCTCCTCCATGCGTCCTTGCTTGAGCTCCTGATCCGCAAAGCCGGGTCAACACTGTCCCAATGTTACCTCAACGTTGTCCCAACGCTGCCCGAATGAGGCCATTCCTCATTTCAGCCACCTCTCCTAAGACTGTGCTCCGTACGAGGCTGTCTATGGCAGTTTTATTGAATTCGTTATTGAAGTTATTGACATATTTAATTAAATGTATCTGCCATCTATTTTTTAAAGAAAATTCAAAGTCTCACCTATGTCAAATGTAATAATGTAGTTAATTTCTCTGATAGGAGGTGTCTCTACTTCTTTTTGACAAATGAAGGACATTTCTTTCTTAAATTTTTCCACCAAGGCTGTCAAATATATTTTATCTTAGATTCAGTGCAGAAAACTTTTCTCGTCTTTTTTTGCAGCAAAAGGATAGTAGAAAAAAGAGAAAGATTAGCTTGCAATTAGAAGAGGCTAATGAGTGTTAAACTCCCCAAAAGGGATCTGACATGTGGGTAATTCTCAACCGGCAGCAAGTGTTTCAATGCCCTCTCTTCGACTGAGGATTGATTTGGCAATATATGCATGGGTCTTCAGTGTCATGTTTGCTGGTGCAAAACAACGTGCTGGGCTATTTGTGTGACTTATTATTATGAACATCACTACTGATTGGGCGTAATCAAAAAATCCAGTCTATAATTGTAAGACTAAGAATTGGAGTAAAAATGTTTTTGAAAACTTTGTTTAATAAGAAATCTCAGCGTCCAAAATTATCTTTTTGGTGGGTGAATTGAGAAAAAAAAATATTTTGCACTATGTTGGTTTAATATAACTGGTTTAATATAAGTAACATTGAAAAACATAAACCACATGTACCGATAAAAAGTTTGGGGTCATTAAGCTTATTTATATAAATAGGTACAAGTGGTTTATGTTTCTCAATGTTACTCATATTAAACCATATAAACTTTCACTCAGCAAAGATGCATTAAATTGATCAAAAGTGATGGTACAGATAGGAATAATGTTACAAAATATTTCCGTTTCCATTTAAATGAACGATGTTCTTTTGAATTTTTATTAAACAAAAAATCCTGAAAAAATGTATCACGTTTCCACAAAAATATTAAGCAGCACAAAGGTTTTAAACATTGACAATAATAATAATAAATGTTACTTGAGCAACAAATCAGCAATTTATATGATTTTTGAAGGATCATGTGATCCTGAACATTGGCTGCTGATAATTCAGCTTTGCAATCAATAAATTACATTTTAAAACAGAAGAGAGTTATTTTAAATTGTAATAATATTTCACAATATTACCGTTTCCCATTTTTAATCAAATAAATGCAGCCTTGGTGAGGATTCAAGACTTTTCAAACTTATTTTAAAAAAATCTTTCCAACCCAATAGACCATTTAATAGACTATTCGTATGTCTGTCATTTAAATTGATAATTTAAAGGGACATTGTGTAGGAATATCTCCCATCTAGCGATGAAAATGTATTTTGCATTCAAACGAATTGTGCTCTCCAGCGCCTTGCTTTTTCTAATGCGTGTTGCATCTACGGTAGCTGTTATGTACCAAAAAGCTATGGCAGGATGTCTTCTAATAGGACTTCGTCGAGTTTTCCTTCGGGTGAACATGTTTGTTATTTCAAACAAACTGCAACTTGACACAACGAACAAACGGATGTTACAGTATGAATTACTGACTGACTTGCCGCGGCAGTAACAAGCGCCTCTCACTGCTCTGCTCCTCCGTTTCTGCTGCTTTCAGTTACGTGACGCTGGCTCTGAACAAAAACGCGTTGGCCTAGTACTTTACCCTCTCTGCTATTATAGTTTTTCAAGATGCCTGAACTACATGGAAGCCTCCGTGGACCTACCCGTCACATGTATATAAAGATAATAAATTCTTCGTTTACGAGGTTAAGTCAGATAATTGGCAGATGTATATGTACACCATTGAGTACATATTTATGAATAAAAATATTGATTTTAGATAATAAAATACCTAAAAAACTACACATTGTCCCTTTAAAGCAGCGAAAGGTCAGATTAGCATTCTTACAATTCAATTTAAAACATGTAATGTTATAGTTCCCAATAGAGTTTCCAGCCAAATGGTTAAATTAACCAATTTGTACTTGAATCTGGGGCTTGGCGAGTGTGTTAATGTTGGACCCTGAATTTCTTTCAAAGATATAAGGGAATGCAAAACCGTTGACATCCTCTCTAGCATATTAGCAGAACTGTACAATGTGATGGTGTCATGAGTAAAACTCTCACATTAGTGGACCGTCAATCTAAAGTACTTATCGGAGCAGCATTTCTTCAGAAGGTTTAAGTAGTGCAGACAATGGATTGGTTTTGACACTTAATAAAGATGACGA
Source organism: Gila orcuttii (assembly GCA_026230005.1). NCBI lineage: Eukaryota > Metazoa > Chordata > Actinopteri > Cypriniformes > Leuciscidae > Gila > Gila orcuttii. The sequence continues at coordinate 24,881,107 of JAPDVR010000015.1, forward strand.
GTTTAACTCCACAAAGGATAATACGAGTCTCGGTATGCGGCCCAAGTTTGTTCGAGGTTTTAGAGGAAAAATAGCCTTAAAGGTAACTGAGTGCATGTGGGTCTGAAGGTACTCGTTGTCACTGAGGAACTGCATCAAGAGTTCATATCCATCTGAGGCTTGTGTCACTGTGCGTGTGTGTCTGTACACGTGTGTGTTTTTAACCTTCCTGATGAGCAAGAGCCTGCAGATCAGCTGTATGGATAGAGTGCTGTAAGAAGACGTTCTTTCGGCTGTACATGTGTAAAGACAGAGGGCCACGTGGCGGCTGACCCAGACGGCCGGTAAAGGAGGACTGAAGCCTGGGAATAGGCCCCCGCTCGCTCCGCAGCCCCCGCTCGCTGTCCGAGGACAGGCTGCGTGAGGGACTGGCCTTGCTGGGCAGGCTCACGCTGCTGCCGGCCACCGCCCGAGGGATCTGAGACGGTCCCAGGTGCTCCGTCTTCCGTAGCCCAGGTACCTCAGACATGGACTGCCCACCTTCAGCTCTTCGTACCATCTCCCGCACGCCTCCTTCCCCATTGCTGCAAGGCCTCTCTTCACATGGTCGACTGAGCTGGTCTGCAGCGAGCGATCGAGACACCCTTCGCTCCCTTGTGAGGCTGCTGTTGCTGCTGCTGGGAAGGTTGATGTTTTGGCCTGTGGGTCGACTTGGATGGATTGCCTGTTGAAACAAAAGATGGGAATGTGAGAGAAAATTAAGCCACTCAATTTGCTGACATTTTGACGAAGCTTCCTTGGCGGTCTAGAACCTTTTCTAATTGTTTCCAGACCAACTGGAACTCTGCCTTTTTTAGGAAGAGGAGGCCAAAGACACACATTGTGGGGAGGTGGCTCGAGAAAGAGGAGTTTGAGCCACCTGTTCATTTCACACACAACACTGCTTCTTCCTTACATAACTGGCCCTCTATTACTCACAATGCTGAATGATTACAGGGAAAATATTGCGCATGAAAAAGAAATTAGCTGCAAACTCAAGAGTGATTGTTTGATTCACGCTGTAACTCAACGTGTAACTCAGACTGAGTTGGCAGCCAGAAAGTAATACTTGATGCTAATCGGCATCTCACTAAGTGAGAAAACCTAATTAAGTGTGATGTGGCTAATGTGGGAACTTCAGCTGTGACGTGGAATTGAATTTAAAATAGAGACTGTAATTGAATTTGTACAATATGGGGCAGATGAAAGGCGTTGAGAGACTCACATGCCAATGCAGGTGAGAAAGGGGACATGCGTCCCACTTGTCCTAATCTTATTTTATCATTTACGGTGTAAAATGTCTTTGTTTACCTTCATACTACATTTACACTTCCAAGTAATGCCAGGACGCAACATTGTTTCCTTAAAACAAGCTCACAAACAATTCTGCAGTTCCAGTTCACAAACAGCACAACCAAATCTAATGTCTGGTTTAAACTTTTTTTTAAAGTAACAAGCTTTGCATTCTTCCATTTGCAATGTTAAAATAGTGGGATTATAAAAGGACATTTTTCTTAAGGTTAACTGTTAAGTATTTTTTCAGCTATAAAGCAGCTGAAAGCAGTTTATTCCATTTATTCTATAATGTTTACTATTATTATTACTGAACATTTTTAAATAAATAAATAAATGTTATGCCTTTCTATTTTTGGTCTTGGCCTTACTGTTATAATTTGTATTTTTACTTTCAATTAAATAAATAAATAAATAAATAAAAAAGTTATTGCCATCATCTTTTCTTATATTGTTACTTTCAATTTTTATTTCTTTACTGTTTTTTATTTTCTGTTATGGAACAGCACATGCGATTTACAAATAATTGACTATTTTGTACAGTTTTTGTTTATACTTTCAGCCAATTTTCACTTAAAATATTCTGAACCACTTAATTGTACCCACAAAAAAAAACCACACCTTTTCATCTGTCATCGGGCAACTTTACAGACACCATGATAAGAAGCGGGTGTTTGGGAACCGCAGCATGAATTTTCAATGTCTGTGTCCTCTCAAGTACGCGCTGCAGCATTCACAGTACAAATTCAGGCCCTAGCAGACATAAATGCATCAGATGGTGACAGAGAGAGAGAAGTTTGGTACCTGCACTGGAAAAAGGCCAGAAATGCGCGCACACACACACACATACACAACTACAGAGTCATCTGGAGGAAAAACAGCAACCGGAGTAAATCAGACTGATTTAACGGTCGTAATCCATTTGGGTCTTTATTAGCCTGTGAAGAAGCTGCTCCTGTGCTAATGGCACGCTTCTGTTAAAAGCCCTCCGGCTGATTATATGCAGTAGGCTGGAAGTAGCAGGATTCAGCCTGCTCATTTTCCACACTTCAGCACACCTACATACACATACACGCTCACGCACGCGTCCGCAACAAGCAACTGTTGCAAAGAGCCACGCCGACTAAGCCGCAGGCAACGGGCAGTAATCCTTGTGTATTATGTATAGTACTGGACTGATAACTGAGCGCAGAGTACAGATATCTAGTTATGTATTACATAAAAAAATCCACTCAAGCAAGCACGGCTCACTCTCATATTTTCCAAAGAAATTATGTTTGGGGAGAGAAAACAATTCCACGGCACTTCTCGTCAGTCTCGACAGACAAGAATGTATTTCTTTGTCATTTTGATGTTTTCTCGGAATCATGTAAAATAAATAGACAATATGAATCTCAGAGGTTTTCTCAAATAAACATGATAAAAAAAAGGAACACTGCAGTTTCAACTCCATTCATCTTTCAAGAGAAAACTTCCGTTAAATACACCGAGACGCACCTTTGTAATCGCTCTCAATCAGACAACAATGCGATGGTAAACAATTAAGCGCATTTTGGAGCACAGCATGCTGCTATCTTTTGTCACCGTCTTCAATGGCTCTATATTCAGCCAATGAGGGGCACAGGCATATGTTGTCTGCTTGCACATCCGGAAACTCCATCCGTCTGAGCCCAAGTTAAGATGATAAAGAGTGGCTTTCAGAGAGAGAGAAAGTGAGATAGGATGAAGTGCCACAGTCTGAGGGTGCTTAAAGACAAATGGCTGTCCTCCTCGCCAGCGGCTGATTACAAACCGCCCCTGAATGCTTTTAATGAGCTCATGGGCTACCACAACTGTGACTCTTCCTCAGCACCTCACGCCATGCTTTGACACATGAGCTCTTAACGGATGTGCAAAAATAAATTTTTTCATTATTTAAAACAAATCTATTATTAAAGTCAATGGAGCTGTCTACATGATCTAGTTGTGATTTGCTGTGCTCTTTTGTAGTAAAGAAGTAAATGTAAAAAAAACAAACATTTTTGAATTCGCATTAGTGTTACTAAATTGGCAGTAAGTTTCCAAGGTAAATGATTCTGTAAATAAGATTGTCTATCGCTATCAGAATCATTAAAAAGACCGCAACGTACAGGACACAGCGTCCAAAGAAAATCCATCTGACTGCATGTGTACGCTGCTGTTCAAAAGTTTGGAGTCAGTAAGATTTTTAAAAACGTTTTTGAAAGAAGTCTCTTATGCTCACCAGGACTGACTTAATCAAAAATACAGTAAAAATAGTAATATTGTGGAAAAAGTATTACAATGTAAAATTTATATTTTAATACATATTAATGTTATTTATTTCTGTGATATCAAAGCTGAATTTTCAGCAGCCATTACTCATCTTCAGTGTTACATGATTCTTCAGAAATTACTTTATAATGCTGATTTGCTCAAGAGACTCGTCGTCGTCTTCAATAATTTAAATAAAAGTAACTTGAAATCTAAAACGTTTGTAACATTGTAATGTCTTTACTGTCACTTTGATCAATTTAATGCATCAGTGCTGAATATATATAAAAAAATCTTTAAAACAAAAAATAACATTTTTTTTTTATCCAAACGTTTGAATGGTAGTGTATATGGACTAATAGCTAAATGTAAATTAAGAATCAAATCAAATATCAGCCATGAATTAATATGGTCACAATATACTGTGTACTGTGAAGTTTGAATCTAAAAATGGCAGGAACTGACAGATATTCAACAAAAACTCAGTTCATTAAAAAAAAAAAATACCTATGACACAAAAATTGTAAACAGCAAATTATCTGAATTCTGACAGTATAGCTGGCCTGAAAGTTCTTGTTCAAGTTGATAGATTTGTTACATAAGCGTTTTTGACAGGCCTTTTGACAGCACATTAAAGCATAAGGCACTCTCAGCGTGATAAAAATCTCTTCTGAGAAATTGCAACTCCTTGCTTATCCTCTTGCCAAAAACCAATGAAAAAAAAATAAAAATCTAGATAACCTAGTTGAACTCACAAACGGACTAATCGTTCAGCGGGCGATTAACAGAGCATCCTGACCCATCCATTGAGCACTGCTCCTCTGCAATGGGATTAAGAGAAAGAAATGTCAGCTACAAAAAGAGACCACAGATTTATGTGCGCTGAAATGGTTATCGATTGAAAAAGACCGATCGATATTTGAGGGTAAAAAAAAAAAAAAGAGGCTGCCAAAAAATATAAAAATAAAATGGATGGTGGCACAGAAGAAAAAAGAAACCGAGACAGTGAAGATGTGAAAGAGAAACAAGAGGAGTTGAAAGACAATGTAAAAGCAGGCGTGCGGGGTGGGGCGCTCCATTCAGCGAGTTTCGTGTGAGCCTTGTTCCTAGATGATGAGGCATGATGGAGGCTGGATTTGATGTGTGGAGTAACTGAGCACACTTCAAAGACTTTCCCTATTCAGCCCCTCCAACAGCTGTCAGCTTTAGGGAAGATAAGATTCTTTACAGTCCTTGTCTTGTTCTCTCTGACAGCACAGGACCTTGATAAACAATAACGGGAAATATATATCAAAAAGGCGGAGGGAAAAAAAAAAACAAGTGAGAGCGAAAAGATAAAGGGAGGAAAGAGACCAAAACAAAAAAAATCATAAATTGAGTTTCTATCAGATATGGTGGCAGATGTCTTCAGAAGCTGATGAGATTGTTGCAACCGCCTGGGTGTCATCGTGAAGCCGCAGCTGCCTGTTTAAGGACCGTCAGCTCCATTAAGTAAGTTTGTGTGTGGCTTCCCACAAAAACATGTGTCACATTACTTAAGTGTCATGAGCTGACTTTGAATCAACATGACGAAACACAAAGCAATTGAGGAAACCTACCAACACCTCACGTTCCAGCTGGTTCTGTTCAACCAGCCTCTCCAGATCAAAACTTTCGCAGAGATTTGCTGTCCCAGAGTGCAACGGACAAAAATAACAGTCTTTTGTAAGGCTTTCTGAGCCGAGCAGCCCATAAGCAACCTGGCATGATGCATGATTTTCGCTCCATCTGGGGCGAGGGTGGTGTGGAGGCTGAACATGATTCATGGTGCCAAAGGTTTGAGAGCCCTCAGGCTGTATTGCTTTCTGTATCTTGTCCGCTGGCATCCATTTGGTCCGGTGTCACTCTGTGGAGAGGTGAACTGTCATCATCTCATGGCTGCTAATGTCAAGCCGGGCTGAGGACTCAAGCTAAAATCGATCTGATGACCTGTTCTGCGTGGCCCAGTCCCAGACTTTTATGTCAGGTGTGAAAGTATATGAGGACACATCCTCAAGCCAAACAAGTCACCTGTGATGACACGGAAGATGAAGTCCTATCACAATAACAGGACTTAATATGTGTGTGTGTGTGTGTGTGTGTGTGTGTGTGTGTGTGTGTGTGTGTGTGTGTGTGTGTGTGTGTGTGTGTGCGTGTGCGTGTGTGAGAACATCTGGTCCTAAGTGAGAAGATTGGAAATGGAAATGAAAAATTTCAATTAAAAGATGCAGAAACAACATTTAGCTGGTTAAACTGCAGATTACTAGCCTGGGAAAACCCAGATGAACTTCCAGCAAATTTAGATTTGCTCTGCAAGTTAGTCTGGCGAAGAGCCCATTCAAGCTCATTTCCAATCTTTCCAAATCGAGGCACCAATCACAAACGTTGAGGCGGGCTTTACAAGATGACGATCGATCTGATTGGTTTTAAGGTCTATGCAATTGCTTACAGAGGCATTTGAGCGACGTCCGTTGGTGACGCCCCTTTGGAAATGAGCTGTGAATGAACCTTCCCCAGACCCTAACTCATTTACGACTGAGAAGGGTCTGGGTTTTAACCAGGCTAGCAGATTACATAAATTACAGTTCCTTTAATCAGCACTGGGACATTTCACGGTTTAAAATCCCCCTATTCATAATCATGGCATTCCAGACCAGAGTATGCGAATGGTACCGAATGGAAGCAAAGAAGAGAGTAGATCGACTGATTGATGTGAACTTGTTTATTGAACTGTATAAAAGTATCACATTTGCACATACACCAAATGCATTGTTGTACACCATTCAGAATTAAGAATGCCTTAAAGTCTTGATAAAGCTTTGTTGAAAAGGTTTGAAAAAGTTTACAATGCCACTTATAGAAACTTTTGTTTCATATTTGATCAAATTTAATTAAATAACTTTTGCAAACCAGCGATGAAGAATACAGTATTTCTCAAAATGAAACACCAATAATGAATTTCTTTAAATTACGGGTTCCAGAAGTAAAAATCCCATTCATTCTTCACGATAACTCAAGTCAACACTATTTCAACTTATTTCTTAAATAATCATATTTAACAGTGGAATCATTGGTGAAAAAGATTACACGATTCCAAAAAAAAAAATTGCACCAATCAGAGAATCGAAAACAAGCAAATCGATGGCACACTCCCACTTTTATGACACATTGCAGATTGACAAGTCAATCTCAAACTACTTCAATATGTTTATATACGCATATTTTGCAATAAACAAAATATACTGTTTTTATGTGCAGTACATATTTAAATGTCTCCATTTATGCATTTCTCCATTATGAATTTCTCCATGAATAATTTGCCATTCATGCTACTTCATAGGATTGTTGTTCTTTCCCTCATTAAATCTATTAAGTACACAGTCTTGCATCTTTGTGTTTTTGTCCCAAGTTTGTAATGTTGTAATTCACCTCATAGGAGGTTGGTTTGATTCGGCTCATGGATTATAACTTAACAAATGCTTTAAAAACACAAAAAAAATCCTTATGGGACAAATCAATGGAAAATATACTTCTGGAACCAAGGCCACAGTGTATGAGGGAATGTGTATGGGCAAGTGTATGGACACTCTCACTCTTTAGTCAATTCCTTTCCTGTCATTTAAATTCGCCTGTAGGTCAATTCAAATTCCAAGCCAATTCTTTGAATCTGAATCTTGAATATTTAATATTGATTTGAATATCAGAGTATATTGAGGTATTGAATGCAACAGCTTGCTGGTGTGATACTGCTTAATCGAAAGTTTCACAACATCATCATCAGCCTTTACTCTTCAAATCTTCTTCCTCAAAGTGGAAGATTTTCAAGTCTGCCAAAGCAGACAACTGTAATTATTTTTTAATGAGGCAATTCAAGTTTGAATATTTCATGAAGAAAGATAAATGTTATCAGTACCATCTCTATTTACCAATGTTCTTTTTTTGGATGAGTGCCGTGTTTGGATACAGGATTGAATAAAAGCCACTTCATGGGAAGTATTACTGGGGTGTGGGCTTGTGCTTTCCCCTCTAAAACACCTGTGAAAACTGTTGTCTGACCCACTACATTTCCCTGAGGCCCTCATCTCTTTTATCAGTAGTACACGGACTGCTGAAGGGCTTGCCTACTTCACAGCACCTCATTTTTCACACCAGTACATCCTACATCCGTGTCAGACACACACACACTCATTCGTTCTTTCTCTCTTTAAAGGCCTTAGGGCCATCACAAAGCCTACACTGACTGGACAAAAATGCATCTTTAAAATCCACCCTAAATTCAGACTGTCTTGTATTGTTTACTCTTCCTGTGGCAATTTTGAAGAAAGCTTTCCTTGTTCAGCTGCAACGGTGGGTGGGTTGGGACATGCTAAAAGAAACATTTTCAAAAAGTTTCCAGATTTCATTGTGCAGTTTTAGTCATCATTATAGTACTCTGTGAGCTCGAACAACTTTAGCCAAATTTGTTTTTGTTATTGTCACTAAAAATACCAAAGAGCTGATATAAAGTTTCCAGTAAGTCATTTCACAAAAGCAATAGTGCTGTTGATCTAAATATGAAGAATTAATGTGAAGAGTTAATAACGACTTCAGGCTATATATATATTTCTCTCCACCAATAAAAACATTCCATAATAAGCCAAAGCATCAATCTTTTGCATGGTGCCAAGCAGTCTATATAGGAAAGCAGAGAACACACTGTCCTTCGCGGCTCTCCTGAGCAGAGCTGTCAAATGTCACTCGCCCGTCAGGTGACTGTGAATGAAGGAAAAGATGGCCCTGTGGACGCTATTCTCATATCAAACTCATCTTGAGGGCTCTACAGTCAGAGCCCCTGCCGCCGGCTACTCACACACACGTCAGTCCGGTTCAACACAAGGCCCTTATTAATTACCACTAGTGTACCTACTGACAGACCCTTGAGATGAGCAGGACAGAGAAAAAGAAATGAGGACAGGTGTTCCTTATGCATCTCGGATCAATTGAAACTGCATTACATTAAAAGTAGTTCTACTGAAACTTTCAACAATTTGGTGGGAAGAAAAAAAAAATAAAAGTGAAAAAGAAATACTGTATGTTGACGTTAATTTAATTCAAAATGTACTTAAGTTATAAATATAGTAAATATTTTCAAAAAAAATTATAAAAAGTACAAATGTAAAACCATTTACACTGGTTTATAATTAAAAACTAAAAGTAACAAAAGCAACAATGCAATGTACATGAATTTATTATTACATCATATCATAAGCAATGCAAGCATATACCGTTCAATGGTCTGGGGTCAGTACAAATTATTTTTCTTTTGGAAGAAATTAATTCAGAAAGGATTTACATTTTTCAAAAAAAAAAAAAAAAGCATTACGCAGCACTACGGTTTTGTTACACCACTGATAGAAGAAGAAGAAGAAGAAGAAGAAGAAGAAGAAGAAGAAGAAGAAGAAGAAGAAGAAGAAGAAGAAGAAGAAGAAGAAGAAGAAGAAGAAGAAGAAGAAGAAGAAGAAGAAGAAGAAGAAGAAGAAGAAGAAGAAGAAGAAGAAGAAGAAGAAGAAGAAGAAGAAGAAGAAGAAGAAGAAGAAGAAGAAGAAGAAGAAGAAGAAGAAGAAGAAGAAGAAGAAGAAGAAGAAGAAGAAGAAGAAGAAGAAGAAGAAGAAGAAGAAGAAGAAGAAGAAGAAGAAGAAGAAGAAGAAGAAGAAGAAGAAGAAGAAGAAGAAGAAGAAGAAGAAGAAGAAGAAGAAGAAGAAGAAGAAGAAGAAGAAGAAGAAGAAGAAGAAGAAGAAGAAGAAGAAGAAGAAGAAGAAGAAGAAGAAGAAGAAGAAGAAGAAGAAGAAGAAGAAGAAGAAGAAGAAGAAGAAGAAGAAGAAGAAGAAGAAGAAGAAGAAGAAGAAGAAGAAGAAGAAGAAGAAGAAGAAGAAGAAGAAGAAGAAGAAATGCATATAAAATGCAATGCAATGATTTCTGAAGGATCACACTGAAAACTAGAGTAATGACTGCAGAAAATTTGTCTTTGTCAATGTGTTACATTTTAAAATATAAAATTTATTTTAAATTGTAACAGTATTTCACAATATTACTGTTTTTGCTGAATTTCTGATTCAAATGCAATCTTGGTGATCATAAAAATTTTACAGACCACAAACTTTCAAATGGCTGTGATAATGCCAACATGAACCTAATATAAACATTATTCTATAAAATCCATGAAAGCTTATAAATGCATTTTAAAAATGTGAAAAATCAAACTGCTGTTTAGCATTTAGAATCAATTTGAATCATTCTGAATTCACAAAAGAATGCTTTTAAATTAAATTGACCAATTAAAAGGACCAATGAATCAAAACCGTTGTCAATCCAAAGATTCACAACAGATTACTCAGTGTATGATATGAGTGTATTTCAATGTGAAAGTGTGTGGGTGGCTTGTCTCATTGAAGATGCTCCACATTAAAAACAAAGACAATTTTTTCTTATCAGATTTTCCTGTTCTGCATATTAAATCTCTGTATTTGTCGGCAAAACATTACAACGTTGCACCTCGAGGCATTTGTGAATGTGCAGATTGCAAAGGACATGTTCATTAATATTTATGCTTTAGCTATTTTCATTAACGCTGCAGTAAATTGTTAAATGAGATTTAGAGGGCTTTGGCCCTCAGTATCTAGGAGCTGATACAGAACACGGCAGATGAACCCCAACGCTTATCTGCCGGGGTCCCATCGCATTAAGCTAGAGAGCAGGAAAGACCCTGGCCTTTACAGAAGTGGTGCTTGTGGTGTATGAGTGTGTCACGCCTCACCCTGAGCCTCTAATAGATCCAGGAGAGGCAACTCGCAGTGCACCTGCCCTACTTTAGTGTGAATAATGAACATGAGGTGTCCTGAATCTGTCCACTGGTGGGGGGAGGGGAGGAGAGGTGTAGATATGCTCTCTCAGCTGGCCATGGCCGCTCACTATAGAGTGGTGATGGATAAGCAGTCTCATCTCTGGGCACAGAGCCAGGCCGAGCCTGGACACATGAGAGTGCAAACACACACAGGTAACCAGTCCGCAAGATGCTGCATCAGTTAGAAATGCCACAGGAAGCCACAGGGATGAGGCACACAGAAGTCCTTCTCAACACAAAAGTGGTGTTCTTGGAAGCGTGCCGTCAGCTTCATTTCCCGTGACGGGAATATGCAAAGTTGATCAAATCATGCCGTATCAAAGGGGGACGTTCTTTTAAATTTCTAATGATTGCCTTCATTTCCCTCATTCCCTCAGAGACCCTCGACTGGTTCTCAAGGACAGATTATGGACTGGGCCGATGGGGCCTCTGACTGCCAGTGGGCTTTGAGCTGAGATAAAAGCTGAAACAAGCCATTACAGATGTAAAATTGAGACAGATAGATGAATGGTGCTCGAACGTGTGCCAGTGAAGGTTGGCAGAATGTGAAAAGAAGAAATGAGAAATGTTCCTCACTCCACCATCAGCATTAACACCTTCTGAGCACCTAATACTGATTGTGATAAACTTAAAGTAATTGCAACTTTATTTTTTGCATTTGTGATTTCATGCAATTGTCTATTTATTTTTCATATTTGTTATACAATTACTCATTTTGCAGTCATTACAGAGAGCTTCAGACTTACTTGGAGCTAATGTGATTAAAAATGCCAAAAAACTAATTGTTTTAACAAATGAACATTAAAATATTCTAATAAATAAATAATATATATATATATATATATATTTTTTATTGCTCATTGTGTAGCATAGTAAAGTCCAAAATGTAATGTTGAATTGATTGTAAGGGAAAATGTGTAAGCAATCATGTAGTTTTTGAACCAAGCTGGAGTCCTGATATCTTGCAATTGCAAAAACGGGGCCTCCAGTAAGACTTGTTCTCCAGACCCTCACAGGACCTTGCTTGTTCAAAACTATAAACTGCTGCTTACTGTAGGAAATGACAGAACGAGGTATCCTGGGGTACATAACTTCCTCAGCAGCTCTGCCCACTACGACAAACCGTGTTCTGCAGTGATATATTGGGCTAATGATGTGCTCGAGGACAATGAATAAAACACTGACGCAATAAAACCTCACACTTTCATTTACCTTCTTTGTGTGTCTATAATGTGAACTTAATAAGCAACTCTCCATGAAGAAATAAATCCAAATCTCTGGGGTTTTTTTCTATTTACTAGAAATACAATTAGAGGAAGAGTGTATCTAATATAGTCCAGATGAAAATAGGCCCTGAGCAGTTGGAGAATGATGCTGAGAGGAAATGAACAAACATTTTCTGTTTCAATGAGCATTGAGATCTTCTTCTTGCATGCAGTGATTAAACACGGTGTAGGATGGTGCAGATATAAACCATTTGTCATTCTGTATCCCCTGACATAATCTCCCATAAACATACCCACCATTAAATGACGACCAAGAATCTGATTTTCCATCTTTCATTCTACTTATCCTGTGATGCTCCTTAATCTGTTCTTATCATATATCTGACATAATTACCTGGATATCTCCAAGAGAAGATGTATTTGCTTTATTTCGATATAGGCCAACAATACTTGAATTGCTTTTGAGTATTTGTGCTTTATGGGATACAACATGGCTTGGTTTCCAAACCTAATGAGCCATCTCGCTGAGTACATAGGGAGCTGCCTTCTAAGGGAGCATCTTAAACTGATATGAAGCGATCTATATAAGGTATAACTGACTCTCTATTGATTTAAATACAGGCAATCCGAGATTAACATATGATACTTAAAGACACGTTCAGCTTTGCAACCATGCACAGAATACTTTTTTAAACATTCAAAATATTTTGAAAACAAATTGTAATAATATGCCTTAAATTTTGACCAAAATAAGGTACCTTAGTAGGGAGCATGATTGCAGTTGCCTGACTGCCTTTGATGCCTATGGAGGAAACTCACAAGTATTCGGGACAGAAGTTATAATGTACAGTACTGTATACTGCCAGTAAATGTCTATACTCAGCTACAAACAGATTTAGACAGGTTTGGTCCCCAAGTAAATTTAACAAAACAACTCTTCCCTAATTTAATTTCCAACCAAAGTATAACTTTGGCAAAATTGCTTTTTAATTCAATATTCAAGTTTACGGTAAATAAAAATAATGTAATTTCAAACAATATTAAACAACTAAAAAAAATAAGTTACTAACATTGATTATTCTGAACAGCTGCTTTTAATAAATAACAAAAAATAATTAACTAAGACACATTTTTGTCCAGAACAAATATCTGAATTGATTTAAAAGTCAAATATATTATAGTTGAGTTCTATGCACAGTTTTTACAATAATTTAAGCCAACTCAAAGGTAACTAGGCCAAGCACAAAGCAGAAAACGCTCCAGGTGTTATCCACAGCTGCAAATCTTTTTCTCCAGCCCAAAGTGTTCAGAGTGCCTACAGATAAAGCATACTGCAATGCCCTGGACTGGTTAGTAAAAGCAGAGTTCTCACAGAGACACACAATTCAGCCACAATTACAGTTCGCTTCAAGCGTCTTTCTCTCACTCTCTCACTGTCTGTCGGTCTCTCTGTCTGTCTCTCTGTCTCTCTGTCTGTCTCTCTGTCTGTCTCTCTGTCTGTCTCTCTGTCTGTCTCTCTGTCTGTCTCTCTGTCTGTCTGTCTCTCTGTCTCTCTGTCTCTCTGTCTCTCTGTCTCTCTGTCTGTCTGTCTCTCTGTCTGTCTCTCTGTCTGTCTCTCTGTCTGTCTCTCTGTCTGTCTCTCTGTCTGTCTCTCTGTCTGTCTGTCTCTCTGTCTGTCTCTCTGTCTCTCTGTCTCTCAGCCACAGTGCTTTTCTTTGCTCTAGTCTCACTGCAGTCTGCAGTCCAGAAAATAATAGTGCTAATTAATTTCTAAATCCGTGCTATTCTCAGAGATGAACAAACCTAAAATCTTGCTTTTGATGAATGTGCCGATTGCAGTGGTTTTCAATTACGATCCTCAAAAAAGCCCCATCATCAACGCATTGTCGTCAGTTAATCGGCACACAAATACTGTACGACAACTTTGTTCCACATTTCTGATTTAAACTAATGAGTTCTTGATTTCCTGAGTTATAAATAACAATGATTAACTGAATATTTAATAGGAAACAAAAAAAAATCTGATGTTTTCATATTTCATCCCAACATTTCAATTATGCAAATGATCAGAAAATAATCTACTTTAGACAAGTTTCTGAGGAAACAAACTGGCTTCTGAGAACATCATGTAAAAGCATAACTAACAGAGATTTGTTTATAAGGCTTAGGCAAATCTACACTATTGTAACAGAGGACAATGGGAGTGTACATTTTACAGTTTATTTTTAAGCACGGGGTGAATAAAAATATATAAATGAGTTTATACATTTAAAAATATATGTTAATAAATAAATGTTATATAAAACCAATATCTAAAATGTAAAATAAATGATCAAAAGTGAGAGTAAAGACTTCTACAGTACATTGTTCTAAAAAAAAAATGTTCAAAGAATCCTTAAAATCCTTATCATGGGATCCACAAGAATATTAAGCAGCACAACTGTTTTCAAAATTGATAAGAAATGTTTTCTGAGTAGTAATGGAGACTAGTAATGGCTGCTGAAAATTTTACTTTGCAAAGTAATAAACTATATTTGAAAATACATTAAAATAAACAAACAAAAAAATGGTTATTTAATATTGTAATATTTCACAATACTGTTTTTACTGTATTTTGACCAAATAAATGCAGCCTTGGTGAACATTAAAAACTATGTGGCACACAGTGTGAAAACAGTTACAGATGTAACATTTTTCAAAAGCACATCTGGGCACATAAAAAAAAGTTCAGACTTCGCAAATACACTATCCTGAACAACAATAAAAACGAGCTTCAAAACACCTTGACATGTATGGGACGGTGGGCTTGAGAAAAAAAAAAAAAACAAAAAAAAAACCAGCGTGTCCATATCAGCAGTTCTTCATACATGACTGCTCTCTGAAGATACTGGCAAGCATTTAGAGCAGTATGGAGCGAGCAGCAGGTTGTGTTCTATAAATGGCAAGACTAGATTATGGTTGAAGGCAGGAACCAAACACCCACCATAATCCTTTAAAGCTGACATGTAAATGTAGAGTTCCTTCACAAGCTAATCAAAATTCATACGGGACACAGAAGTCTAACCCACAGAAGTGCCCCTCTCTGCATACAATCTAAACTGCAAAAGGAACACGGCCGAGCTCGGCTGCCAAACTAGAGCAGAGCTGAGGGAAGCGGTTTGGAGACATCACAGCATGGTTAGGCTACAGATGGCTGCGTGAGATTTTAATAGGATCCATATGGAGACAGGTATCCAGCACAGCCGTTTGTTTAAAACTCGGAGATGCACACTACAACTCTGGGTGAGAATGCACTTGGGATTTTGATGGACTATCGAGGGAAAGAGATATGGCGCCGGTGGAAAGGCTCATTTTTTTCTTGAGGCAGTGTTAATATGCTCCAGAAAGTTAGAAACATGGCTGCATGGTTTCAAGTATAACCTCACTGTTAACTAAATGAGCTACTCGAGGGACCAACAGGGTGGTCTTGGCAATTTAGAAATAATGATAAAACGGTGCACAAAATGCTGAAGTCATAAATAAGAAGCATTAAAAAGTTTTGTGCAAGGATTGCACAAAGACTAATAACTCAAATGTACTTGATTCGTTCCACATGCATGTGAAGCAATTTCAGGGATCATCAGTGAGAAATTATCCCACTTCATTAGTCTTGTGAAGTTAAAGAGATCGTTCAGCCAAATATTAAAATTCGGTCAGTATTTACTCACCTCAAAACTCCTATGCAGTTATTTTTTCTAGGCAAATAATGGCATAATTTTCCTTTTGGGGAGAATTTTTTTCTTTAAGCTTAACTTTCAACCAAAAGAGAATCTAAGATAAGGTCTATATATGGCAAATGTCCAGGGCAAAATGGCTCATTTCACATTGCATGTCTCACGAGACTATAATGGATTTCATTTAAAACAACCAATATGAAATCAATTACATCAATGGGCATCTTTTGAATGATTTACGCAGGGAAACTACCGAGAACCACTTTTTATTAAAGAAAATAAAATCAGCGCAGGCCCTTGACGCTTCAATTGAGGGTTATTAAAAGTAATATCCCTGGTAAGACAAAATATGTATAATGTTGGTACGGAAAGTATAGAAACCCATCTGTCACTTGCTTAGTTTAAATTTAATGATAATATTCACTTTAAATAGCTCCAGCAGCAGCTGCCCAATAAACAGAGGTGCTGGTGGGAAAGATAAATTATTATTATTATAAAGGATTTTTTTTAATACACTGTTTGGTCTCACATAGTTATTCTTTATCATTACTCTTTTCACCTATTTTAAAATAACAAATTAAAACTATTAAATAAAACATGCATGGAGATTATACGCAATAGAAAAAAAAATAGCAAAAGAAATGAGAAACAAATTCAGTCAAGTGTGCCCAAATGTCCAAACATTTGACTGGTATTATGTGTATATATACACACAGGTCCTTCTCAAAAAATTAGCATATTGTGATAAAGTTCATTATTTTCCATAATGTAATGATAAAAATTAAACTTTCATATATTTTAGATTCATTGCACACCAACTGAAATATTTCAGGTCTTTTATTGTTTTAATAATGATGATGTTGGCATACAGCTCATAAAAACCCAAATTCCTATCTAAAAAAATTAGCATATTTCATCCGACCAATAAAAGAAGTGTTTTTAATGCAAAAAAAGTCAACCTTCAAATAATTATGTTCAGTTATGCACTCAATACTTGGTCGGGAATCCTTTTGCAGAAATGACTGCTTCAATGCGGCGTGGCATGGAGGCAATCAGCCTGTGGCACTGCTGAGGTGTTATGGAGGCCCAGGATGCTTCGATAGCGGCCTTAAGCTCATCCAGAGTGTTGGGTCTTGCGTCTCTCAACTTTCTCTTCACAATACTGCAGAAAAAAGCAGAAACTGATTTTTGTAAATAATTGGAATCTGTTTTGGGAGCGACCAAGGCTCTTCCGCGCTCATGGCTTACACCCAAGTAGAATCGGGGCAGATCTTCTGTCGGATAACATCTCCAAGATGTTAAATACCATTTGACTAGTAACCAAAAATCCAAATCACAGTCTCTACTGCACCAATTTAATTGATATTAATACTAGTGTAGAACATTGCATAGAAACTGTGTCTATTCCTCGTTTACTAAGATCAAATAATAAATCTACTGCGGGATCTAGAAAAAATCTAATTGTTATTAAAACAAAAAATTTCGCTATTAGTGAACAAAAACAATTTCTAAAGCTAGGTCTTCTAAACATTAGATCGCTCACACCTAAGGCGGTTATTGTAAATGAAATGGTCACAGATAATAATTTCGATGTTCTGTGCCTTACTGAAACCTGGCTTAAACCAAATGATTATTTCGATCTAAATGAGTCTACTCCGCCAGGATACTGTTATAAGCATGAGCCCCGTCTGATCGGTCGTGGCGGCGGTGTTGCAACAATCTACAGAGATATCCTTAATGTTACTCAGAAAACTTGTCATAGGTTTAATTCGTTTGAAGTGCTTGTGCTAAATGTTACGCTCTTAGATGTAAGAAAAAAATCCCTATTATCTCTAGCATTGGCTACCGTATATAGACCTCCAGGGCCTTACGCCAATTTCCTAAAAGAGTTTGCTGACTTTCTTTCAGATCTTTTGGTCAACGTCGATAAAGCATTAATTGTTGGAGATTTTAACATACACGTAGATAATTTAAATGATGCGTTAGGGGCTGCGTTTACAGATTTATTAAACTCCTTCGGGGTCAAGCAAAACGTCACCGGACCAACTCATCGTCTTAATCATACACTCGATTTAATTATATCATATGGAACCGATCCAACCGATATAGATATCATTCCACAAAGTGATGATGTCACTGACCACTACTTGGTAACTTGCATGTTACGCACTGCTGTAATATGTCATGCTGCACCACATTATCGACCAGGTAGAACAATTCGTCCATCCACCATAGATCATTTCTCAAATAGCTTATCTGATCTGTCTCAGCTGCTGCCTGAACCCAAACAAACAGATGAATTAGACGAACTTACTAGCACTATGAGCACCATTCTCTCTAGAACATTGGATATTGTTGCACCCATTAGATTAAAAAAGGTCAGAGAAAAAAGTATAGCACCATGGTACAATAATACTACGTATGTTTTAAAGAGAGAAACCCGTAATTTAGAGCGTAAATGGAAAAAAACTCATTTAGATGTCTTTAGAATCGCGTGGAAAGACAGTATGTCACTTTATAAAAAGGCACTTAAAACGGCCAGGGCTGAGCACCTCAGCAAATTAATAGAAAACAACCGAAATAATCCAAGGTTTTTATTTAATACCATGGCTAGACTAACAAATAAACAGACGTCGTCTGAACAAAATACCTCGTTACAGTTTAGTAGTAATGATTTCATGAACTTCTTCACCGAGAAAATTGAAAGCATCAGAATCAAAATTGTAAACGTTCGATCTTTGCTCGCGCCTTATAATTCGGCCGCAATTATCACCCCGCAAGAACAATTACAATGCTTTACAATCATAGGACAAAAAGAGTTAAATAAACTTACCACTTCATCTAAAACAACAACATGTTTATTAGATCCTATACCAACTAAACTACTGAAAGAAGTGTTACCTATAGTGGAAGAGCCTCTTCTCAATATTATTAACTCATCTTTATCTTTAGGTCATGTTCCAAGAACGTTCAAGCTGGCAGTTATAAAACCTCTTATTAAGAAACCACAATTAGATCCAAATAACCTAGCAAATTACAGACCCATTTCGAATCTTCCATTTATGTCAAAAATATTAGAAAAAGTTGTGTCCGCTCAACTCGGCTCTTTCTTGCAAGAAAACGACATCTATGTAAAGTTTCAGTCTGGATTCAGGCCACATCATAGCACTGAAACTGCGCTTGTTAGAATCACAAATGATTTACTTTTAGCTTTGGACCAAGGCTGTATCTCAGTACTAGTTTTACTTAATCTTAGTGCTGCGTTCGATACTATAGATCACACAATACTCTTAGATCGACTACAAAATTACACTGGTGTTCAAGGACAAGCATTAAGCTGGTTCAGGTCATACTTATCTGACCACTACCATTTCGTCTACTTAAATGGAGAAAAATCAATTATAACTTCAGAAAACTATGGAGTGCCGCAGGGATTTGTGTTAGGCCCTTTATTATTCTCAATATATATGCTGCCACTTGGTAATATTCTAAGGAAACATGGAATTAGTTTCCATTGTTATGCTGATGACACTCAAATATATATTTCATCACGGCCAGATGAATACGCTAAATTATCCAAATTGACAGATTGTGTTAAAGATATAAAAGATTGGATGACGCATCATTTTCTTTTATTAAATCCAGACAAGACAGAGGTAATACTTATCGGTTCTAAAAACCGTCCACAAAACCTTTCACAGCACGACTTTAACATAGTAGGATGCCCTGTTACTTTATCCGCTACAGTAAAAGACCTGGGTGTTACATTAGACTGCAACCTGTCTTTTGAAAAGCATATTTCATATGTTACAAAAACTGCCTTTTTCCACCTTAGAAACATTGCTAAGCTACGTAATATGCTATCAGTCTCTGATGCAGAAAAGTTAGTTCATGCATTCATGACCTCGAGACTAGATTACTGTAATGCTTTATTAGCTGGTTGTCCTGCATCTTCAATAAACAAGCTACAGTTAGTCCAAAATGCAGCCGCTAGAGTTCTTACTAGATCAAGAAAATATGATCATATAACACCGATTTTATCATCACTTCATTGGTTACCTATAAAGTTCCGTATTAAATACAAGGTATTGCTTTTGACTTATAAAGCTCTAAATGGTTTAGCTCCAGTCTATTTAACGGATCTTCTATCGCCTTACAATCCATCGCGCTCTTTAAGATCACTAGATTCGAGGCTTCTGCTCATTCCTAGGATATCCAGATCCACCAAAGGAGGCAGAGCATTTTCACATTTAGCTCCGAAGCTCTGGAATAGCCTTCCTGATATTGTTCGTAGCTCTCCCAGATTAAAACTAGATTGAAGATATACTAGATATATTTTTTTTATCTTACAGTTACTGTAAATTCGGCCTCTAGTTCATAAACACTAGAGGAGAACTGGCCCCCGACTGAGCCTGGGTTCTCCCAAGGTTTTTTTTTTCTCCACTGGGTCATCTGATGGGGTGTTAGGACACCATTAGGTCACTGGATGGAGTTTTTCGGTTCCTTGCCACTGTTGCCTTTGGCTTGCTCAGTTGGGGATATTCAAATTAATTAACCAATCATACCATTGATCAGCTATACCAAACTTGGATGTCTTTTTTCCAGTACTAAACAAACATTGTTAAGTTGTTTTGATTGATACTGTGAAGCAGCTTTGATACAATCTGTATTGTGAAAAGCGCTATATAAATATATTTGACTTGACTTGACAATATCCCACAGATTCTCTATGGGGTTCAGGTCAGGAGAGTTGGCAGGCCAATTGAGCACAGTAATACCATGGTCAGTAAACCATTTACCAGTGGTTTTGGCACTGTGAGCAGGTGCCAGGTCGTGCTGAACAATGAAATCAGATGGAAGCATGAAGTGCTCCAAAATCTCCTGATAGCTAGCTGCATTGACCCTGCCCTTGATAAAACACAGTGGACCAACACCAGCAGCTGACATGGCACCCCAGACCATTACTGACTGTGGGTACTTGACACTGGACTTCAGGCATTTTGGCATTTCCTTCTCCCCAGTCTTCCTCCAGACTCTGGCACCTTGATTTCCGAATGACATGCAAAATTTGCTTTCATCCGAAAAAAGTACTTTGGACCACTGAGCAACAGTCCAGTGCTGCTTCTCTGTAGCCCAGGTCAGGCGCTTCTGCCGCTGTTTCTGGTTCAAAAGTGGCTTGACCTGGGGAATGCGGCACCTGTAACCCATTTCCTGCACACGCCTGTGCACGGTGGCTCTGGATGTTTCTACTCCAGACTCAGTCCACTGCTTCCGCAGGTCCCCCAAGGTCTGGAATCGGTCCTTCTCCACAATCTTCCTCAGGGTCCGGTCACCTCTTCTCGTTGTGCAGCGTTTTTTGCCACACTTTTTCCTTCCCACAGACATCCCACTGAGGTGCCTTGATACAGCACTCTGGGAACAGCCTATTTGTTCAGAAATTTCTTTGTGTCTTACCCTCTTGCTTGAGGGTGTCAATGATGGCCTTCTGGACAGCAGTCAGGTCGGCAGTCTTACCCATGATTGCGGTTTTGAGTAATGAAACAGGCTGGGAGTTTTTAAAAGCCTCAGGAATCTTTTGCAGGGGTTTAGAGTTAATTAGTTGATTCAGATGATTAGGTTAATAGCTCGTTTAGAGAACCTTTTCATAATATGCTAATTTTTTGAGATAGGAATTTTGGGTTTTCATGAGCTGTATGCCAAAATCATCAGTATTAAAAAAATAAAATACCTGAAATATTTCAGTTGGTGTGCAATGAATCTAAAATATATGAAAGTTTAATTTTTATCGTTACATTATGGAAAATAATGAACTTTATCACAATATGCTAATTTTTTAAAAAAGGACCTGTATATATATATATATGAAACCATTAGACTCCACAAACAGGCATTCATACTTCACTTGTCCAAACTCTTTTAAATATTCATTGTGCACGACTGCAAGTCACTTTTCTCCCTTTAAGTCCGCTATTACATCAATGCCACAACCATATTTGTCATGCTTTCACTTGGGTTGACAAAATCTGTCAGTCATCTTCACCAGGGCAACCCTCTGAAACATGGTACAGCATAACTGCAAGATCATAACTCATCTTTTTGCTTCTCTTAGTACAGTACAAGAACCATTCTACCAAATATGTAATACCAAATGGCAAGTTTTTGAAATCATAAACGTAATTCCATTACATGTGCCCTTGAGCTTTGACAGCGGAAGTATTGTAAAAGTCTAAAGATCGTAAAGTATTTTAAGCAGCACTAATTTCACCGGTTTGGTATTTTACCTGTGGAGAAGGGGACATGCAGTGGATCAATACAGACAAAATCTTGGCATCTCTCCTTAAAAGACTTCCTGAATTTATGGGAACAGTGCCCACATACCTTCAAGCTAACTTTACAATACATCTTTCCATCCAGTGACACTTCATACCTCACCAAAACAACACTGACAGTGGATTTATGCACTTTACTGGTACCACATTACGCCATTAGCTCGATTGTATTACAGGTACAAAATGTTCATATTTTCTCCGACTACCATTAACAGCTAAAACCACACATTAGAGAAATGCAAAAGCAAAGCTGACAGGTCTGACTTTTTCCTGCACCTACTGTGCACCCACTACACGATGCAGATATAGCAGACAGAAATGAATATATATAGGTGTGATTTGCAGCTTATTGACATTTTTTTCCTGTAAAAGCGTTGGAGGTTTGCTCTATAAATATGTATATGCAAGTCTTCCTTGATTTCACCCATATCGCTCACAAATCTGGGGTTTAAATGACTGTCCTGCGTCTCCTTCAGCGGATATTCGCATCCGCCGTTTTTCTATCTGTCATGTTTTACCGCAATGCTCAACGTCAAGCTTACACCGCAGGTTGGTGATTTGCATTTTTTTGTGACAAACTCAAAAGCGACAGCAGTTCCCACAAAAACGCCACCTGATTTGGGTAAAAAAAAAAAAAAAGACAGATGATTCGGCAAGTGTGGATTAAAGTGAAGCAAGCAATCAACATGTCCCCAACAGAGACGATTAGGACAGAGCTGATAAGATTAGCACGCAACAATCACCGTAATTTCATATACAGCTCCACAGCAATTAAGACATTTGAGTGATTATTTGTTGATGCAATTTAAAAGCTCTGTGGTTTCCCTCAATTAGCCAAGGTAAGGATTGGTGGATGAAGCCGCTTGTCTTTGATTAGAGACAGAGCAGCTCTACACATAAATACACCCTACCTGCATTGTGCTGCCGGCGCGGGCTGCTTCTGTTTACTGCACCCATGGGAAGAGAAAGGGGAGAGGGGAGAACAAAACAACATGGAGACGGATGAACATGATGTGTACAAATGACAAAGGAAATTCAGTGAAGTGGAGAGTAAAATCAAAAGCTTCACATGCTAACAAAAAAACAATGGCTTGTGGAGGTTTGCAGATACGATGCATTAGCGCTTATGTAGGTATAAACAGAAGATGTAAAAATTATTTGGAAAAAATTAGACCTTGATGATGGGCAGCGGGCGGGAAGGGGATGTAGAATGTGAATTTCATTTATACACTGAACAAAATGTCAGGTACAAGAGTTCAACAAAAAAAAGGCTTGAGCAATTTTCAACAACCAGGCAGTAATTCACGATAAGATATCTGCAACAATAAAAGGTATTGAGTTTTGGAACTGAATTATGATAATTTGAAATGGCAAATATTTTAAAAGGGGACTCCAACAGCACTAATCTGCACTAAATAAAAAGCAAATGCAATTTAGCAATTTCTGTAGACCTAATTAGATGCTACAGGGAGCAAGCAAAGAGAGAGAGAAATAAAATTGATAATACCTACATTCGTTCATCTTGTTATCTAAATTGTTTTACAGGCTAATAAAACAGTAATGAGCAAAGCAGGAGTTTGGGAACGTGTTTGAAAACATGTTACAGGAGTCTGACAGTGAGATGGAGAGGCTGGGAAGTGAAGCAGGAGATGCTAGAGGAGGTTGTGGGTGGGTGACTGTCACATTGTGGCATGGATGGAGAGAGAGAAACTTGAGAGAAAATATCACTGCCAAGAATAACAAGGGAACTTGAAACAACTGCAAAAATGGTAATCTGTCCCGAGCCTTAATAAAAGAACGCAGAGGTAAGGCTGGTCCATAAATTATTTCCTGTACTATCGCATGAAATCCAGATAAAGACGGTGTGAACCCTGCTACTCCAGTAAATTAATATATTCATTGATTTCTGGAGTCTGTAGGAAATGGTAAGGTCCGTATTGCAGCATTACATTGCAGGATTGAGTGTCCTTCAACAAATAACATACGCTGAACTCAACATGCGTGCAGAAGAATTAATTGAGGGCGTAACTGGTTCAATCGACCTAGTCTGCAACAATTAAATTGGTAATAATAAACAATGAAAATAACTGCCAGTCAAGTTCACTGATTATTTTAGTATTTGTGACACCACTTTAAACTAGAAATTCCATTAGACATACACCCTTTGATGATATTGTAAGAATATAATGATACAATGTCTTACATTGGACATGGAAAGTGAGTAATCAAAGATTCAAACATTCTGTCATCATTCACTCACCCTTATGTCGCTCAAAACCTGTATGACTTTCTTTGTTCTTTGGAACACCAAGGAAGATAAATTAATGAATATCACATTTGTTGAATTCATTGGCAGTACATTGTGACTCACTTTAATGTTTAAAAGACCCAAGTGTGCCAGCAAAAAAGTTAATGTGGTTTACTGATAATTTTCCAAGTGCTGCAGGTGGTTTCAATTCTACACAACTCGCAATATAAATCCTCAAATGGCAATTTTAGTGAAAAACAACCCGATATATAGTAGATTTTTATAGTGGCCGCCATGGTTATCCTATGCGGGAATCCAGAACACTCCAGGACAATAAGTGGCATAAATGGTTCTTCTATGTTGGTTTGACATTTACCATTAAAACGACAGAATATACAAATCAATGTTAATTACATTATTTCTCTTTGTGTTCCACAGAAAGTAAGTAAGTTTGGGACAACATATAGTAGTTCATAAATCATTTACTCACTCTTAAGTAAGTGAGTGAGTCAGTGAGTGAGTAAGAAAGAAAGCAAGAACGAAATCATAACTGAAATATATTAAATCAAATTACGTTATACAATTAAACCCCCCAGTGGTTGAGGGTTGGTAACTTTGGTTACTTAAAAGGTTCTGCAGCTTTCAAACTGTGAATTTTATTTTTAAATTGATCAAAATAGTTGTTAGTTACAGCCCTATATATATCCTCAAACCAGCACACAATGAAGAGACTGCAAATCAGCCGTGTCATATTCATACTGCAAAGGGTTGGACATATAACCAGAGACTCATAAATATTCTGAAGGGGATTCGTGCAAAATCAAATCTGTTTCCTGGGCAGCCAGAGCTGAGGAATGTGACTTCTTCCTCTGACAGACAAAATCAACGGCATGGTCGGAGAGCAACTTTGATAAAAATAAATGTGCTTTTCTAATTCCTATTACCGCTGAATGTCACCGTTTATATAATTATTTATTAACTTCTTTATTGTGCCGCAACGTTCCTGCTTCTACCGGCCATCTGTCCATAGTGAGGTGTTGCATGTGCATTCTATTATAGCAACCCTGAAGGGGGCCGAATAGGCTGGGCCTGCGCTCACCTTCTGCTAATGGTGGAGAACACCCTGCGGGCAGACTCCAGTCGGCCCTGTCCACAGGGACTCAGACCTTCTGTCAGGGCTTAGGATCACAGTTTTTACCTTGACAAAGTTATCATGGACATGTTTATACAGGCCAGCGGAGCAAAAAACAACAAACTAAGAGGTCTGCAGAAAGGACGGAAAAGGTGGCCTCCTTTCCACAGAAAGCCAATGAGAACATATTTGTAAATAAGAGTGACATGTAAAACATAAAGTTGCACGATTCTGGATATATTGAGAAACAAGATTTTTTGTATCAAATAAAGATTGCGATTCTCCCACGACTCTGAACAGACAACTAAACAAAATAACATGTAATTTACTAGGCTTTCTATCAAAAAGTTAATTGCTGCAGTCAATTTAAAAATGGTTAATTAATTTGAATAAATTCTATTAAAAAAAAAAATCTGTTTGAATGAATGTTTCAATGACTTCACTTGTTTCATGAATGGATTAATCAGCATTTTTGAACGAATCTCTTGAATGAATGATTCAATAACAAATATTTTTTATTTTTTTTTACAGTCACTTGTCGCCACCTACTGTAATTGATACAATTGGTTTTGGCGCTTGGTTGAAGTGCCAAGTTTCTTTCAAAAGGTTATTTGCTCTATTTTGATCACTATAGGAGACATCAGTGTTTATATCCAAACTATAAACTATCCCAGTACTTTATCCCAGTACTTCAGAGAAATAATGTTACTATGTGGTTGAAAAGACTGTTTGTGAAGCTGTTTAATACCCATACATGACAACTGCTCTCTCTGGCTCAGCGGCAGCGCCAACACAGATCTCAATGTTCCGATGTGATTTTGTCAAAGATTTAATAGACACAGGAGATTTTTGGTCAATTAGGAATCGTTTGTATCGAATGTTTGTATCGAGATCGCAATCTTTTAACAATTAATCGTGTATCTCTAACGTTACGCAATTCGGACTTGCCTTGATGCCCTCTTGAAACTTACTTTCTAACATTTTGGACACACCCACGGCGTTCGTGAGCTCCAACTACTTCCCACTGGTGAAAGTTCTCACGCTACAGAAGCACCCACACACACTCTCACTCCACCTGATGCTTCTTCAACAGAAAGCCCAGATGGAGAGCCATTCTAATGACTCTCTCTCTATTAACCTCAGCAGAACTCTAAATCTATATATCCCTTTTGTGTTACACCTAATCTATTCTCTTTTTGGCTGAGTTTCAAGCACACGTCTCTTGCTCTCCCCCATCCCTTCCTCCATCTCTTTATTTTTCACACGATCCTTCTGTGACTACTGTATGGGTTCTCTAGAGTTGAGATTCAAGATGTGGTTATTTATGTATTCGATGGTCATATTCAACCCTAAATATACAGAGAAAATGTAACTGCCTGTTGTACTTGGGCTGTCTACTCAAAAATAATAATTTGGTTATAATTTGCTAACCTTCATGATGTTTTAAGCCTGTATGACTTTTTCTGTATCTTTTTTCCATGAAATAAAAAAGGTGTCAAATCATTCTGCCTAACATCTCATTTTAACCTCCATAAAATAAACTCATTCAGGTTTAAAATATCATGAGGGTGAATAAAATAAGACAAAATATAATATTTGGGGGATAAACTATCTCTTTAAATCATTTGTCCATATGGCAATGTGTGCAGTGCATTAAATATGCACAAAACATTTTTTGTAATGAATAGTACTTCAAAAATGTCACTAAAAGTATTTTTGTTTTGGTTTAGTATATTAGTATTGATGAAAGAAATGTAAAATTTAATTTCATTCAAAAATAATATCTACAGAAAATCAACAACCTGTGGAAAAAATAACTACACCCCTACATTAGCTATGTAGTATTTAGTGATAAATGAAAGGGGTGTAAAAAAAATTCTCAAACAATACATGGACATTTTTGTATATTTAAGCCACAAATCATTGTAAAATGTACATTACAAGTAGCATTTGTTAAATTATATTAATAATATGACCTTTGATCTACATTAATGAAAGACTATCACAATACATGTATGTGTTCGTCATCATTTATAATATAAAATATAATGTAGTTACTGTAAAAACGGTCATGGAATCTGAATCTGAAACAAAACCATTAAATCCCTAACAATTCTCATCCCTAGTCTTTCTCTTCCCTGCTGAATTCACATCTCTCTACTTTTCCCCCGCAGGTGAGTGGAGTCTGGATACAGGATGTGACTAGCAACAAAGCTTCTCTGAGACTGTGCATCCTTCTGAAAGATGATATCTCATTAGTCCGCACGAGAACCAGCAGAGAACAAGATATGGGACCTCGGCCCACCTGACTACATCCTGGCCTCTGTCCAGCTCACTTATCTCAATCTGCGCGTAACGCCACAGAGAGGCATTTAATTACGAGTCGAATCGCGCTTCAAATGCTCGCCTGCCTTCACATGAACGCAAACTCCCAGGGGTGTTTATCACTGAAAGAAAAAACAACGCATCGGTCTAGATGCCACACACTACAGATGATGATGATCAGACTAATGGCTAACACAAACGAAAGCATGCTGAACTCGTTAATAAAATAAATGAACAAACTAGGGAAGGGTTCTGGCAAAAACATAAAAGACCAAACTGGTAAGGGACAGTGTTCTGCTAATTAAACACTAACGCCAGAACAAAAGCATGAAACAACTCATTCCATGGCCTGCGGATCTCACGCAACCTGCGTTCGCTGGAACATCGTCAGTCGTATCCCAGGAGTTTCTATTCCTGTTAACAAATAGGTCAATATTGCCTGGTAATTCCAAACAGATACTCTCTTTTTTTGCCATTTTTTTTTTTTCGCTCTGTACGACTGACACAATTGTACACATCAATATAAACAGACAAAAAGGATCAAAGCGTCAGAGGCACGTTGCTTCTCAGCAGAAAGCTTCTCCACCTGAGTAAACACAGAGCTTTCATCTTCCTATTCCGGTAGCCCTGGGCACATGGAGTGCCGGGTACAGTTCTTTCCACCGTCTAGGTGGATTACAATGCTGCACACACAGTCCACGTACGCTCTGCGTGCTCCCTTCAACTGTTACTTTAAAGCTTTGCGATTTAATAAGTTATGGATATCGAACAGACAGACACAATAGGTTGAATTTGAAGTGCTGGCGCTGGGTGAGAACGGAGATGAGTAATGCGTGATGGACAGTTAGAGAACTCCAACTAAAAAACACAAAGAGATAATATGCAAAACAAGTGTCAGTCGTACAGATGGCGTTTCAAAGCAATCTTCAAGTGGCATTTGTGAGTGTGGCCATCCAAAAGGGACGGTTGGTGCATTTCCAAGAGTAGAAAATCCAGTCGTGCACAATGATAACCTGTGTTGATTTTATTTTTGGGAAGAAAAGAAACTCAGATAAACAGACAAGAAGGGGATAAAACAAAGGGAGAGAGTGGCTGGTTACAGAGTTACAGAGAGAAGGGCCAGTTGTCCAAACCCTGGGTGGCAAAACAGCATGCCATGCTTCAGTGGAAACACCACAAACAACCACAACACACAGTGAGAAAACTCACATGGTCTCCTGCAAGAGGAAACGGCGGCGGTGAGGACTCGAGCATTGCCCTGAAAGCAAAACATATCTTTGAAATCATACATACGGACAACAGGAAACTTTTATCTGGGATCATTAATTCAGCTCACCTACTTACCGTGCCTCATTAATGCACTGGCACAGGGTTTATCTAACTCCTCACCAGGTCACTACATACGCTGAAGATGCTTTACACCACTGACAAAATCAGAGACAGATAAGGCAGTAAAAGTTGACAGGTCAAGGTAAAACTATCATGAAGGATGATATCCGCTTTTCGGAAGTCTAATAACCCCTGGCCATTTACGCTCCGAGAGATGAGGGCAGGCCCAGACTGCAGGGTTCCCACAGTTCACATTTGCCTCAGCCATTACCGCAACGTTCCTGCCTGGTGGCACTACTTCAGACAGAGTTATGAGAGCTGCGGACTGGAAGTGGAAGATTTTTCATGCAACTAAGCATAGATTCAAATGGCCTTCACAAAACGGACAGAGAGAGGGAAAAACACCCAAAAATGACCATGAGAACCAATGTGTGCACTGCATCAAAAGATGAAATAGAAGCCAGAATGTTTGTTGCAGTTTAGTTGAAAATATATTAATGCAGTAAGTGTTTCGGTCATTCAATGTCTAAAAGAAGGATGTAGATTCTGGCAAATCAACTGATATAGTCAGTAGGGTTGGATATCAATAAACATTCAATTTGATTCAAATTCACAAGCTGTTGATTTGATTTCAGATTTACAGGTATATTTCAGTTACAGTCCGTTTTTCTTACATATGATATTCTTTCTCAGCTAATGCAGTAAAACATTATAAAATATTAACTTATTTTTATTATTATTATTATAAAATACAATATAATTTTACATTTTTTTTTAAATTACAAAAAGGGCCCAAACTATGTAGTTAAATTGTTAATTATTTGTTATTATAATTCAGAAAAAACTCATTTGAACGCTGACTATTGAGTTTGTGACTCTTTTCAAACAATTAATTAAACAGACAAGAGTCAGTATTGTTCCAATTATTGGAAAACATGAATAACATGATTAATTGTGTTAATTGTTTTATCAGCTTGTTTTTTTTTTTTTTTTCAATCAAGTCAAAATGAAACAAAAAAGCCAGCAACAAATGGCAAACAATATCTCTTCAAACTTCATTGATCACGTACAAAAGAAAGGTAACGATTACCGCTCAGCAGGCGTGTCGTTCTGTGAGGCTCAGTGCACACACTCTGACCCATGCAGAGAGAAAAGCAAGCAGGCTTGAGCAATGAAGTTGGGAGTTTAGCATTACAGGTCCCCCACACAGTGTGATCAGATGGGCCGCAGCATGACTCTGAGAGACAGGGCGACCCCCTCATGCGCAAAGGAATCTAAATAAATAAGCATACCAAAATGAATTAGAAAAATAAAGAGATGCCTGAAACATTTTTGGTGCTCATGAAACAGGCTTGAAATGCAAAAAGCCTCTCAGCAGGGTTGGCTGGAGAGCTGAAAAACAGAGCAGTGGGAGATGTCCGGTATGTTCCATTAACAGGTGTCCTCCAGCTATACGGAGCTGACCACTGATCAATCTCCCTCGCTGTTATAGATCCAACTGTTTGGGCAAGCATCAAAAACTACTTATTCTGGCTGCAAGGGTTTCCATTTGGCTAAATATTCAAGCAATTTAATAAGAACTGTCACTTCAATAAAAAAGATTTATGACTGGAAGGGAAATAACACAAAACAGAAGCTAATCCATAAAACTTCATATCTCGGCTACGGAAGGGAGGAATGCCAGAGTAAATGAGCTCTTAAGTGCTTTTTCATTTAAATGGCTGAACGGCAGTGTGGAGGGCAGAGCTTAATATTAACAGGCTTAGACTGGCATAATAAAGCAAAGTAAACAGACATAACGACCCAGTCAGGCTTTGTACAGACGGGAAAAGAATGGGCCTTTCATCAGGTTTCGATGTGACGATGACACAGGCTTATGAAAAACAAAAACAAAAACATTCTGAAGTGTTGCATTAAAAACCTACACTGAAAAATGTTTGAAATCATAATGGGGGAAAAAAATGAAAGTAAAAATAATATGTTACCATCATAAGAACTATTAAATGGGCCATGAACTGCATTTTTTAATTTGTTTATTAGTGCTTTCTGAGGTCCACTTATAATGTTACTATGGTTTTTACATCAAATATTATCATAATTTAGAAATAAAAGGCAATTTTTTTAACCTGATTTTAGCCTCCGATTCAAACATTGCTCTGTTTGAAGGGGTGTGTCTGCTGTGAGACTTCGATGTAAACTGCTATGATTTGCTAACCTCTTGCATATGAAATAAGTATTACAGTACATGTGGAACCAGAGTACTTTTTTTAGTACATTTTTACTATTACAACTGTCAAGATTAACTAATTGTGAAAAGTGCTGATTATAGCATTATATTTAGATCTACTCTCCTGGCATGAAAGGTTGCAGCTGAGCATCGTAGCCGATGACACGTCTGTTGAGGGCATGAATACTGTAATCTTTAGGGGTGGGAATCTCTAGGCACCTCACGATTCGATTACGATTCAGAGGGCTGCGATGATAAAACGCTTATCGATGCATCTTTTTTTCTATAGATTTTTTTTTTTCTCACTGTGTGACTACTTGGTACTTTTAAAACAAAGTATTTTATAATGATCCATGATGAATTTACTTCCAATATATTTTATTAATTAAACAAATGGAAGTGATTTGGCAATAAATGTTGCGTTAGAGTGTGTAATTCGCTTTGCCTTTTCAGAGTTGGGTGAAAGCATTTAAGGTTGTCCTGGTTTCCACGTCAGCTCTGTTTGATCTGACATGTGTGGAATTAACAGAATTCTGCGCCGAATTTGAATGCTTCCAAGTAGATCTCGCTGCGATATTATTAATTCTGCGATGAATTCAAACACTTTCTCACTGGATCTCCCAGCGCTGTGTAATAACAGTGTCGCGTGATTGAGATCGGCCCATGCACGAGTAAACCACTCGCCAACCGCAGTTTCGTTTCACTTTCGTTTCGTTTGATGTTTCTCGTATGTAACAGAAGTTGCAGCTCTTATCAATTGGACAACGTGGTGGTCACACCAGTGCAACCTCTTGTCGCCATTTGGAGCCCTACTTGTATAAAGTGTGGCTCTTATCCAGGTCCTTTTTCCCTTCAACTTCATAAAGCCAAAGTTACGCTAGATTTTAAAGCAGAGGGTGCTGGTCGGATTTCTCGCTCAACAATCATGCGTCTCTGTTATGTGCACAGCTGCACGCCACAGACTGTCCAGGCGCCTTTTGAGTTCCATCAACATTACTTTATCAATTAACATTTAAAAAAATCGATTTTTGACATTTGTGATTCGATTCAGAATCGTCCACGTCTGCTTTGCAATGAATCTAAGAATCATTTCCCCCCCCCACCCCTAGTGATCTTGTCATTGCAGCTTAAGTTTAGCTCTCTCACGAATGCTTTCATCATAACTAACAGTTCAAACATGACGTAAATAAGAGTATAGCAGCGTCATTGATTATAACGGGAGTTTTGGCGAGAGTCCAGAACTCAGTCATTGATAAACTGGTGCTGTATGATTGACAGCTCCAGTGATTATAAAGGGAGAGATCTTTGATTGCTTTCTGTATATTATTTAAATCACAATTTAAATAATAGATTATTTTCATGCTACTAAGAGAAACAATGTGAAGATCATTTAGTCACTGGCTTGATTTATTTACGCTTTGAGAAAAATAAATGTCTTACTGTACATGAATCACATCAGAAATCACTGATAACAACATTACTGTCAGGTCCATATCTTAGAGTAAAAGACTATTTGCAAAAGCCTGCGCCTTAATGCGACTGATTTACCAAAGATCTACAGTAAAATGTCCAGAGCAAACAAATAATGCTCTACTGAGACATTCACATTAGGGCTGCAACTAACGATTATTTTCATAATCGATTAATCGGACGATTATTTTTTCGATTAATCGGATAAAATTTCAATTTGATTTTTTGTTTATTACAACTAAATAAACCCTTAATCATGGTATTTATGTGTAAAAGTGTACAAAAGCCACACATTGAGTTTTACTAATATCAATATTTGCATTGTTTTTAATGATAATTGCTGATGGCAAGTTGACAACCATGAAAAACAAAAAAATCTAAATTATATACAACATTGTTTTAACATAATTTTTGTTAAAAACTAATTTACACAGACATGTTCAGATGTGAAGATAGAAACCAAAAACATGTAAAGTACATAATTAATTTAATTTTTATTTAAGATTCAATTAATTATAAGGATAAATTGCTAAAATAAATATAGAAAGACTGAAAAAAAGCGTGTGAACGTAGTAGAGCCGCAGTAGATCGCATTTGTAAAACAATTAAAACTTAATAGAAGACAAATGCTATAAAAAGAGAACGGAATGGAGACGCAGCAAACAAGCTTGATTAAAAGGACAAGAAAATGATGCATTAGTGCACAAGCATTCGCTGAAAACCACTGACTACAGTGACTAAAAAAACAATCTTTTACTGCTGCTGTTAATAACTGCCTTTATATTTAGTGCTTCACTTTCTAAACACCGTTTTAATTTAGCCTATTTCTGCGTAGCGCTATTTTAATCCATCACTTATGTTGCGAGCGAAATGATTGCACAACCTGATGCCCGAGACAAAATACAGACATCCCAAGTCTCCCGGAAGTTCCGGGAGTCTCCCGCATATTGATAGCGGCTCCCTGATGCCCGCAAATTAGTTCAAACTCCTGGAATCTAGAGCGTGCAAGCAAGAGAGCGCATGCGAGACAGAAGAGAGTGCTCCAAAGTCCAAACTGTGTAGCGCGCGCACGACAGAGCGGCACAGGGAGAGAGACCGTTCGTGTGTGCGAGTGTGTGCCGCATCATGATAGGCCTGTTTCAACCAATCACCAGTAAATGCTCCCCGTGACGTAACCAGAGCAACTAATCGATAATGACATTCGTTGACAACGATTTTCATAATCGATTATTATCGATTATATCGATTAGTTGTTGCAGCCCTAATTCACATAGTTAAAAATAAAATAACCACTTTCCTAGCATTAGGATCCTTTGGAATGTGATGTTATTTTTAGTCCAGTGATCCTATATCTCTCTTCATCAAATTATACGTGCCAGTGGGCGGGGCAAAAGACGCGATGATGTAGAAGTAGGCGTTGATTTGATGTTTCAGAGGTGGTCTTTCGCTGCACTATTACGTCAAAATGTGACAATTCCAAACGAGTCGGTTTCTGAGCTTGGATTTAATAAAAGCGTTTTTTGGACTAACAAGAAAGAGTTCTGAAACTTACAAGATATTTTTACACTACAATGACCTCTTGCGTCAAAAGATCAAGGATATTTTGATTTTCCCTTTAAAGTAATTGACAATTTCACTTAAATATTTTCATATAAATATGGTGCAGCTAAGAGTGACAGAGTAGCTGTCAAACCTCACAATGAAAAAAAAAGCCATCTGTACAACTTTCATGACTATAAAAGGTTGTATGGACTACAAAAATTGACAATTTGATATCAATGGTGTTTGGTCACGCAAAAGCATTCTTATGAGTTTAGAATTAAACAAGTAAAAATTATGGTAATTTTAAAAAATATGGAACATAACTGAAATTTCTACAGTAAAATTATGTTTATTCTAAGTATCTTCTAATTTTATCAGCCATTTACTTTAGTCCGTTTAAATGTAACATTTGATGTTGTTTAGTTAATGTTTATGCAATTAAATTAGTGTCATGTGTAGGCAACAGTGCTCAGTCTAGCCAAGGATCGTGGAATGTGTGCTTCACGTGAGCATTATACATCACTCTGCCATTCTACACCTCATTTCTCATGCTCTTTGGACAGATGAGCAGGCTGGCTCCTGTCCATCTACCCGCCTCTCTTTGTCCTGAAAGGAGCCCCTCCGCACGAACCTGCCCCTTCCTGTTGCGCATCAGCCCAACAGAGGCAGAGAGGACTTTGAGAAGTTAGTAGCCGTGAGAACCACGTAGGAACGGTGTCCGGCGCTACCGAAAGAGGCCAGTCTGGCCCCCCGGTACACTGTGACTCAACAGAGGGCACTCTTCCTCTCACTTTCAGCTAATTAGCTCAGCTGGAGAGAGAAGCAGGGTGCTCCAGAAAAAAAAAAAAAGAGAAAGAACGAGGGTAAAAAAAGGAAACAGATGACCTCCTCCAGTTGAAGCAGCCTTCGAAATAGCTGACCCACTTGTAGACACACTTTCGGATATTTGCGTGTCCTCAATGCAGTAACCCATATAGCGGTGTAGTCTACATAGGACAGGGTGGAAATGCAGAACTCATCTCTTGTTGAGCAGGAGGAAAGAATGATGGTGTGCAATGCGTTCAGAAAGCCTGGGGGTCTCGTGCTCGTGCATGTGCAGTTCCTCTCTGTGCTCATCCACTGCCGGCACATCTGAGGTAGACAGGAAGTAGATTCACCAACATCCTCCCACGTGACCATTTCCACGCCGATTTTGGCACTGCAGCAAAAAGACGCAGGCCTACCGCGAAAATGTCGCTTATCTAATGCAACAGCTCCATAATGAGCACTCTTTCTAACATTTCAGCTTTTTTACAGCACTTTTCATCATCGCCGAGGTCTGATGGAGCTGTGACACATTAGCGCCGCAATAGCTGTGGAATGGATTGTCAAGCAATTTGAAAAAGCTGTCTGAATTCACATCACATATGCATATTAACGGTAATACAAAGCAAATGTCTGGAGAGATGTTAAATGCCAGGGGGAAAATGGACAATGTCTCCACAGGAGACCAACTGAAAGCTATTTCTGTGTAAAGGAACTAAAGGCATACTGATGCGGGCTCTGCGAGGGCACAGAATACATGACAGAAATCTGTAAAGAAAATCTCGGTCATGCTTCTCAACTATCAGCGATAACATGCTCATCACAAATGCTGAAAAAACTGTTTTAGAAGGGCATCTCTTAAGAATGTGCCAACACTTTTCATAATCTATCAAACGTTGTTTGCTCTTGGTTTGATTAAATGTTGCAAGCGAAAGGGAGAAGACTGTTTAAAGGCTGGGTTTTGTCTCCAATGCTTTAATATCTCTGGTGCATTAATCTCTGTTAATGAGTCATTTAAAGTTTGCAGAACTTGAACACAGTTTGCTGACTCACTGCAATATAGCATCATCGTTTGTTTTGTGTGTCTGAGCCATTAAAAGGTGCCTGTGGGAACAAGAAAACACCTAGGTCTAAAAACCTTTTAGATTTCATCTAAAATTAATAATAAAAACAAATAAAAAGGAGGCAATTACTCGATGGGTGGGGGGAAAGGAGGGCAGTCAACCTATCGAAAGGGCAGCGGACAACATGATTAAGCAAATTGTTAGCTAAAGTGTTGTTGAAATCTGAAACCAGATTCTCACTATAAGGGTTCAAAATCAACTTTCAGTGCCCTTTACCATTAAAAGTCAGTGAAATAAAAAGACAGATGTGGGGACCTGTATTCAATTAGAAAAACCAGACACAGCTCAATGACCTCAGAACATTAGCAGTGTCGTCAGGAGCTTTCATACGGTGCTTTAATGGGTACTCACCTCTGAGAGTAAGAAATCTGTCTGAGTGCTTTTGTCAGCTTTTTGGCAAAGAGATTTCTGAGCAGCACGGGTAGATTCCTGTTAAAAAGATGTATGTATCAGAAAAGAGTGTCATAGCATTAAAGTTATGACATGAAACGGTTCTCTGGAATACTTGATCCTGATTGGTCAATCTCAACATCCTGCAGTCAAGTTATATATTGAATGCTTAACTATATGGAGGACTAGGAGTGCCACTTAAAAATAAAATGGAGGAATTAAATATTCAATTTATTTACAAAAACAAAACAAAAGAAAAGTAAAATGACAAATTCAAATTTTATTTCAAAATGATAGTTTAACAATAGAATACTTATTTATTTTTTGTATTTATAAATACTTATTCATTTATTTTATTTATAAACGTGAATTAATAAAAGGTCTATTTGCAACCAAAAATATTATGAATTATTATTAAAAAATGTCATTAATTCTAAAAACTGATTTATTTATAAAGTGAATATTTATTTTAATTTTTGAATTTATACACTGATAACTGATTTTAAATGGAACATAAAAACTACATAAAGTACTGTACATTTGGATGAAATATATAAAAAAAAAGTTATTTTATACCCTTTATATATTTTTTAGTAGCTATGTGGAATACTGTACAGTCAATTGGTCATTATTATGCAATATTTTTAATAAGCCCTGGCTTATTGCATGATAATGACCCTCTGATTGTACGTTCAGTCTTGACTGGGAATATCAAACACCGACCCTCTCGAACGTGGCAGAATGGCAGACTAATAAAATAAGAAATATGGTGCAGCAAAATTTAGGGCAGCCATACTTCATTAATGACATTCAATAAAGACAGTAAAAATTGACAAAGACGAGCTAAGCCAGCAGGCTGCCAGTTTCACCAGTGAGTATTATTTTACGAGCTTTTGCCATGATTTATTAAGCCATTGTGGCCGCAGGTTCTTTTCCCACTAAAAATAGAGTGGAGGTCTCTGGGACGCAGAATCTGTAAAGTGATGATGTCAATGGCCAAGAATTTCGTTTATTCCGATTTCGTCATCTGGATGCCACATTATCCATGCGTTTACATCCGTTTAGTACACATGCTTTACAGGAGATAAAACAACCACCGCAGTTCTCAGGTCGAAACTCACATCACACAAAGTTTGAGTCACTGGGCTCTTATGGAGTAGAGAAACTTCAGTGAGCGCAGTGATATTTACCAACAGACTGTTTTCTCTGAGAAAAAGACTGTGACCTTCAGAGACGTGCTTAACACTTTTGGGAGCACATTTTCTGAATTCAGTTCTCGAAGAGAAGACAGATAAGGACAACATCAATTCAAACCTCTACAGACTGAGTGAAAGTCAAACTTGCGATCTTTTCATTGAACATCTAGAAAGCGATCAGCAAGTATGGAGAACGTTTAAACTAGTAATGCAGTGCTGCAGCTGAAAGAATAAAGGTGTATTCACTTCACACAATCTCACACCGAGATTAGCAGCTCCAAAGCGTCCTGGAGTCATTAGTTTTCAAAGAGAGCTGGTGATTTCCTGAACTCGACTTAATGCGTTGCGGTGACTACAAATGGCAGTGTGGACAGGGTTTAGGGAGGCCTTTGGGACCAGTGTTATTTTAGTATTGCTAACATGCTCAGTTTTTATTCATATTTTGAATTAGAAAGACTGCTAGAAATGCTAGAAATGACACACAAAATAAATCAGTCATGGATTGTTTGAAACATCATGTGCTTTGTTTGTCCTTTCTGCTTTTACAGCCTCTTTACTGCCCTCTATTGTTTTAATTCGTCCTACCCCCTCCTTTGTGCATATCACACCATCCCATCCCTCTTTTCAGGACCACTAGTCTATAAATCTAAGTTGGACCTGTCATATTTCTCCTTCACTCGTCTCTGCTCTAGCTGCTGGGACCGTGAACGTTATGCGTCTCACAGTGCATGTAAAGCATGCGACGAGCTGTTTACAGCACGTTAAGTGAGTCTATCAAATATCGTCCCAGTTCAAAGGAAACTGCCGAGCAGCATCTCCATAACTTCCTAACACGAGCCTTGGCAGAGGCTAAGGAGATGAAACCAACAGGATGTTAACGCAAACTCTCAAATAAACGAACGAAATTAGGGTATTCCAAAGACACATGGAGCAATAGAACCTTTTTTTGCAATTGTGACGCTTGGTTATGAAACTTGCAGTTATGAAATGTTACATTGAACTCGTCAGGTTCTCTCACCAATTCAGTCTGGAGTCGTACAATGAGCTCGTCTTTCTCCTTCAGCTGCTGTTGCAGGAACTGGTTCTCTTCTCTCACAGGATCCTGCACACAAAGCACACACAAACACGGTGAAAAAAAAAAAAAAAAGTCAGTCTGTGTTATTCAAGCCATCGCCCCCAGTTTGAATCTGCAGCCTTGTGTGTGGGTGTAAAACTGCCGCGGTTGAGAGGTGGAGGTGTGTTTTCTATGCCGTGGTTTCACTCTCCTCCATAAACTTCACCTGAACTAGCAGGCACTTTCCCACGACCTTGTGCTGTCAGCATCCATTATGTGAGGCTGGGGGAGGGAGGGACTGAAGCTTCAAGGGCAGCAGAGGAGGACCGAGAGGCCCAGGAGCAGAGGATGGCCTCCACAAATGACCGAAAAGAATCTCCGCCCCCCAAAAATGACAGAACTCCTCTAAAAGAAGCACTCGGTGGAGATTAGACTGCGCTGGCATGAGGAAGCCGGACACGATATGCATGAGTCGGAGCCCTTCATGAGAGATCAAGGAAGGGGATTATGAGCTTCAATGTCATGTACTTGGAGACATCGTTGTTCAAAGCTCTTTGGCTTTGGTTTCAATGCACTCCTTTTGTTGACATTACATAAACATCTCAAGGGAGCTGTTGTCAATCTTTGATGCTCCTCTGTAAAGGAAGCTAATTTCTGCCTGGAGATGATGATGACATACACAGCTACTAACTAGAATTGCTTGCTTTGTACCTACAAGACTCTTTTTTTTTTGGTCTTATGAACTGTTACGACCCCATCAGTCAGGCTCAAGTATATCTTCATCGCTACTAAACAAGAATGTGTTCCTTTGAACTCAAATTATACTGGATTTCATTTAGCTTTGTAGTAATGGCCATTAATATGATTACAATATTATTAAAATGGCCATTATTACCATGAGTCACTTTTGAAATAAAAACAATAATGGAAGTGAAAAACAGACTTACTAGGTTTGCAACCATTCAAACGTTTGGAATCACTATGAAACTTTTTTTATTTTAATTTTATGCTTTTATTCCTTAAGGATTCATTAGGACATTTCTTAAGATCGATTCTAATAAGTTTGTAGTAATGTTCATAAGTGCAATTCTTGAAAAACTATTCAGAAGTTCACAAATATTCGTCTTTTGCCAAAGATTAATCAACTCAATGAAAAACACCTGAAAGCCAATCTTTTCCTGCTGCCTGCAGATTATAGTGATAACATAATAAGAGCACACATTATTTTCATCACGACTGACTTGAGTTCAACACTCAGTCAGGTTTTTTTAATGTGCTGCTGTGCATGTCTATTTCTTCAAACAATGTTTTGTCTTTAGAACAATCTTAAGAAAAAGAGCATTCTTAAGAATAAAGTTACAGATATTTTTTTCTCCGAAAAAAGAAAAAAACATTTAAGTTAAAAAAAAGAAGAAAATAGCAGTTAAGGCAAAATTTGTTCTTAAGAATGTTTCATGAATCAAAGATTGTTCCTTGTGTTGTAATGGCAGACCTTCTGCCTTCTAACACTCAGTTTGATAAGACTTTGAGGTGAAGTTTTAAACTCTTCTTTCTTCCCACATTCATTTCTAACTGTTTACCATTGAATCTTTTCTTTCTTTTGCCCATTCTACTTTTTCTTCTTATTTGCCAGTTCCAGATGTATCGTTTTCTTTGAAACTGTGCCTAAAGGCCAGCAGCATCTAAGAGTCTTGCCTTCACGGTTCCAATTGAAGCTGGTGTTTAGTGAGCACTGTTCAATGAAGCATCCAGCTGAGCACCAATGAGGGGTTTGTTTCCCAAACTAGAGACTCTGATGTACTTGTCCTCTTGTTGTTGTGGAGCAGGGCTGTTCACTTCTATCTCTGTCCTTGTTAGATATGGTCTGCTTTATTCTGTCGAGACCATTGTGCATGAAACCGCATTCATCTCTCAAATTAATGAAACATTCTTCTTTTTTTATCTGGACATTTTGAAACCAACATTTGACTTACACTTTCGAGTTGGTGTACACTTGCAAGAAAGAGTTAGGCAACTAAAGTCATTGTATTGCAATTTATATACTTCATTGAGTAGTGTCTTAAATATCAAAATGTACTTTTGACTATTTCTGATCAATGAAATTCTACATTGGCTAACTAGAAGCATCAGTTTCTTTCAAAAACTATATGATTCCAAACTTCTGAATGGCAGTCTACGAATATAAACTTCAGTGCAAAAGTTTGAGTTTGGTACGTTTTTTGTTTTTGTTTTATAAAGAAGTGTCTTGTGTAGTCTAAGACTACATTTATTTGATCAAAAATCCAGTAAAACCAGTAATATTGTGAAATATGATTACAATTTAAAATAACTGTTTTCTATTTGAACATATTTTAAAATGTAATTTATTTTAGATGCCAAAGCTGAATTTTCAGCATCATTACTTCAGTCACATGATGCTTCAGAAATCATTATAATATGCTGATTTGGTGCTCAAAAAACCCTTTCTCATTATTTCCAATGTTAAAAATAGCTGTGCTGCTTAATATTTTTGAGGAAACCATGATAACATTTTTCAGGATTCTATGATGAATCGATCGTTTTAAAAAAGAACAGCATTTATTTAAAAGTAATTACTATCAGTTTTGATCGATTTAATGCATCCTTGCTGAAAAAAAAACAAAGTATTAATTTCTTATTGACCCCAAACTTTTGAATAGTAGTGTACATAAAAAAAATAAAAAAAGGTCATGCACTGAGCAACTTATGCAGCAAACAGGCAAAATGTAACATCCCCCAAATCCCTGCCTGTGGGGAATATTTAATTATATCTTAATTATAGAGGTTTAACAAGAGGCACTTTATCTGTGCAGTGCCATGGAAGACCTCTAGAGAGGTGTTTGGTCACAGTTGCATACACAAACACACACTCACATATACACAACACAGGACCGAGAGCTGGGTCTCTACCCCGTGCTGTAAAACTGCATTTGAGTGGCTCCTCCATCTGTCTGTCCTAGATTAAATACTTGAGGCAAGAAGGGGACGAAGGACCTAATGAATGAGAACGTCCTACTATCACAGAGGCCTGATCATAAAAGGCAACACTTAACATCACTGCAATCGATACAATCAAAAGTATCCTGGTGGTAGGTCTGGGTGAAACATATTAGAATAGATTTGCTATCCTTCCTAAGACAGAGAAGTTTCAATAGCATCTAATTTAAACTTCAGTTAGAGCTATTACTGCATGTTCAATTCATTACTTTGAATCAATTCAAATTAAATGCTAGGTAAATAAAATATTA
Source organism: Gila orcuttii (assembly GCA_026230005.1). NCBI lineage: Eukaryota > Metazoa > Chordata > Actinopteri > Cypriniformes > Leuciscidae > Gila > Gila orcuttii. The sequence goes on from JAPDVR010000015.1 coordinate 24,922,962, forward strand.
GGTAAATATTGTGTTTGTTACAATTCATCCATACTTGCTGGGATGCTGAAGCCATTTACATTTTATACTGGTTTTAAATAAATAAGCTTCCTCAATTTAATTGAAAAAGTGAGGAAAACTTGGCTTGATTATTCAATTTTTAACAATTTTTGAAAACAGTATTTTACCCTATTCTGAATATTATTGGATACCATGGCAGTAATGTAAAAAAAAATGGTTCCACTAAATGAGGAGGAATAAATAAAAATCACACACTGAAGTCGTCAATTCACGATAACACACACTACCGTTCAAAAGTTTGTGGGAGTTTTTTTGGAAAGAAATTAATACTTTTATTCAGCAATTATGCATTAAATTGCACAAAGTTGAAAGTAAATACTTTTACAATGTTACAAAAGATCCCCAATTCCAATAAATGCTCTTTCTTGTCAACTTTCTATTCATTAAATTATCCTGAAAAAAATTGTAGCATGCTTTCTTACTAAATATTAAGTAGTAGCACTAATGTTTTCAACATAATGTTTTTGAAAGAAGTCAATTTCCAATAATGATTTGCATTAAAAAAAATTAAAATAAAATAAAACAAGATACATTTATTTGTGCTATATTGCCCAGGCCTACCTGGCAGTTTCATTACCAAGAATGGTACAAGTTTAGAGAAGCAGAGTATTTCACTCATGTACTTTGAAGGAAGGCATAAAAAGTAGTAAATGTGATAGATGTACTCAATTATTTCTGTCTAAGGAGGTTTGTGATGTTATAAACTTCAAACAGGACAACCTCAGAGTGGGGGGCACACCGACATTCACTTACCAAGGAGTTATTAATACAGGGACTGTATTACTGACAGGGACACCAGGACGAATGAGTTTGGTACCCCAGTCCAAGCTGATTTTACCAAGGTGCAGAGCAAGAGGCTCCATTGTTCCCTTAACCGACGCCATGCTCTCGCCGCAGGAGAACTCTTTCTGCAGGCTCTAATTATTAAGAAGGTGGGGATAACAAATGTTTGGTGAGAGAAGTTTTCTGTTCAAAGTAGGACGAAAAGTGACACGGTTCCGTCTCAGGTGGGTGCTAGGGCTTTATTTTTAAAATCGGGATATTTTTTTTTCCTTTTTTTTTAACGGAATGAATCAGGACAAGTCCCACCCCTCTCCTGTCAGTTGAACACAATGTCAGAATGCATGGCATCCTATTCTAAGCATCTCCCTCTCCCACTGCGTGGCGCTAGGCTACGGATGAGCCGGAATGTCACGTGATTCGCTGCCGCAACCGCCGCTTCTGTTAGCACTCCATGTAGGTCAGTAAGGAGGACAGAGAAAGACACAGACCTCATTTCCACTTCGCAGTATTTTTGAGCCATTCGGAAAAAAAAAGTCCTGATGAAAAACAAAATCCTCTTCTACCAAGCAAAAGCTCCTCAAACAAAATCAAAAACCTCTCCCAATAACAGCCCTAGCCGATCTTCACAAGATCAGCGCATGTAATCAAATAATCTCATCAAGATAGTGGGAAAATTTCATTGATGGTGGAACATTTTTTAACTCAAATTGTGTCAAAGAGAGAGGCCAGAATGAAAAGAGTAGAGAGTGTTTAGAAGCAGCACAATGGAGTAGGAAAGTTAACAGCATAAAACGGAGAGACCTCTGTCTCTATGCAGTCGTTTAGCACCGTCATTATGTTTTATCTACGGGCTTTGAAATCTTCAGGGAAGAAAAAAAATTAAAGTGAGCCTTTTAAATCAAAGTGTGAACCACCAATGATACCTCAGCAGCAAAGAATGTGTTCATCCACATTATGAATAGAAAAGAAACACATTCCAACAACACTGAATTCAGACAATTACCTTAAAGGGGAGTGATTTCTCACTGCAGGGGCTTATGGGTAGAGAGTGAAGGCTGCTGGCAGGACTGGTCTCAGTGCTCTGAAAGGCAAAGATCATACATCTTAATATTTAAATGAGCACATGAAAAGAAAACTAAAACAGAGTGTAAATAATATTCTGCTCATCTGACTGAACTAGTTGGTTCCGAGTTTACTACACTTGCTAGTATTATAAAGTCTGTTTTTAAAAGTATACAGTATGTTATCCAAAGCCTTCAAAATATAATTTGCTTTACCAATTTCATGTAAAACTGCCATAACCCCATTCATTAGCTATTTGTTTAATTTATGTTTGTTCATGTTCATTCATAATACATTTAATAATGTTAATCTAAACAACTTGAAATGTTAAAGTGTATATGTAGAAATTAATATTAATCAAGATCAATAAATGCTTTAAAAATGTTTTTCATTGTTAGCTCTTGATACCCAGTAATCAAATTGAACCACACTGTTATTCTAAAACTTACTAAAGAAACTCACTGGAACGAACACCAGTATCAGAAAAGTTGAGTCATTTTACTTTATTTTATAATGTTGATATTTACGCTTTAATTTCTACACACTTGAATTGAGTGCTAATATAGAATTGACTTAGTTTTTTTTTTTTTTTGAGCCTGAACTAACTTTTTCATGTAGAAATTGTACATGTTGTTTTTTTGTACATGTACATTGTTTTTTTCTGTAGTATTTACTTGACCACAAAATAATTTTTATCAGTGTGGGTTAGTTTAAAGAAAATAACACTGCACTGCAAAAGGAAAAAAAAAAAAAAAATTATATATATATATATATATATATATAAATAAAAAATATAATAATATATATAATATAATAATATATATATATATATATATATATATATATATATATATATATATATATATATATATATATATATATATATTCCTTCACATTTTGGCCAAATCAAAACAAAAAACACAAAAAAGTAGCAGTTCTCTGTAAAGTGCATCTCCGTAGCAATATTTGTGGGTGGGAGTGGAGAGGGACCATGATATGCAGCTACTCCACTGACAAAAACAAAAAAAAAAACGAACGAGGAGACTATAATAAAGTAGTTTGACCGGGTCTATAAATTTCAAACACGGTACAATAGCACAACCATTACAATGTCATTTTGGTAAATGTTTCACAGCAAACATGAATGAATTTTAAGCAGCATTTCAGACTCCATAATTACTAACGGATTCAAGACTGATCCGGCATGTGCTGCTTTTGATTAATGCGTTTTCTGCGCCTGCATTTTAAGTGCAAGGAGAGGACAAGAAAACTGTAATGAAAACTGCAAACATACTGGGGTAATCGAGAAGGTAAAAAAGCAAAAGCAAGACAAACGTTTTACTGAAGCTTATTCTTCCCAGTGCATTCAAACAAAAACTACTAAACCACAGAACAGCCAAAATTATTTTCTGATTTAGAGAATTTAACCTGTTCAGTATTAAAAACTCTGTTCTGAATATAAAGTAATTATCAAAATGGTTATGTATGCACATGGCTACATCGGAGCTATTTTTGCTGGCGGGAAATGTAATTATGTAAATGAACCAGGCAGGACGCACAAAATAAAAAATAAATAACAACAAAAAAAGCCAGTTTAATCCACGAAGGATGTATTGCCAAGTTCTGAATGCCAATAGGCAATACAGTACATAAATGTTCAAAGGTATAAGAGCAAATTGAGTCAAGTCTAGGTAACATTCAAAAATGTCTGAGGTTAGACGGTCTTTACACAATTTCTGAAACCAGTCTAGAGCTTTTCTGTTATAGGAACTAAGTATGAGCAGACAATCTATGGTAATTTGACATTTACTATTTTGCATTTGAGTGCATCAAAAACTCTGAACATTTTGAACTCACTCCTTACTGCACTGCCCTGAATTAGTCAGAAACGAGGCATCAAATGACCAAAACACACACAAAGAAAGAAAGAACAGGCTGTGCTTAATCTGTTGTCAAGCAAATAAAACCAAATGCACAAGTCGTTGTGATTCTTATTACACTGTAGTTTACAAAAGCTGAAGGAAGATGGCTAATTTGCATGTTAATGAGAAGAGTCAGTAAAGAGGCCAAAGAACTCAACTTCCTCTTCAATATTCATGTTCCTCTGTTGTGTACTGTTCTCTGGACCTTCACAAAGTAATTGTTATTTCAAGGGAATGTAAAACAGAGTTCATGCAGCTATGAGTTGGATAAAGGTGGAATGGAAATGCAGGTGTTCTGGTCAATAAATTAAGTTGGGTGAGCAATACTATAATTAACAGTAAGGGATGACACCAAGAGCTTTTTTTTTTATTATTGTTGTTGCTAAAAGAGCATTCTTTTGTACATTTGCATATTACTACCACAACAGAACTAAAACACTTCATCACTGTTCTGAAATAGTAGGGACACCGTTTTAAAGTTCTGTACTATTTTGTCTAACTTTTGTCCCTCTAGGGGTTAAAAAAACGTGTTTCCTGCATTTTGCGGAAGAACATTGTTTTGGATGTGCTTTGTCTGCATGAATGTGCAAATAAATATGACCCTTCACAATACATCAGTGGTTCTCAATGGCGTTCCTAGGAATTCATTATATAGACTACACCTGCATACTAAACGGAAGTATGGTAATGTTTATTGTATTTATTTACAGAAGTATATTATATCATACCTCAAACTTCTCTAATAAACACTACTGGAGTCTGTACGTGATGACGTTGCAGGCAGTGGCGTAGCGCAAATTCACAAATTAATTTTTTGAAGTGAAGTAAACGAGTAGAAGGGAGTAGTGAGCACTGCATGGGGACCCTGGCTGCATCCAAAAGCTGAAAAATGCTGCCTTTCGGAGGATGCATTCCAAGGTAGGAAGGTATAAAGCCAAGTCCAAATCCAATGTTAGCTTCACTTCCTGTCTCATGAGATACCTTCATCTGATTGATTTTTTTAGGGCAGCATAGATGCATCCTTTGCTGCCTTTGATATCCCACAATCCTGTGCGTTCCATTCAGTGACAGTTGAAATAAAAAATAAAGATTGCAACTGAAAGTTGCTGTTGGTGGTCAGTTTCTGTGTAAATGTATGTTTTTGACCGTTTTCCACTTTTGATGTTATTTCTAGAGAGAAATAAGCAGTTGTAGTAATATATTGTAGTATAATTATAAGTAATTGTAGAAATTTAATATTTGCTTGGTTATACCAAAGCTTGTTCTATTATGTTGTAGATCATTAAACCGTTATGCTGTCCGATCAGAAGCCTGTCCAAAATCAGTTTCACCTGGTACCTTCGTGAGCAAATGCTGCCTGCTAAGTCATTGCCTGATATTGCAAAGTACACAATGTATGATTTTGGGCTGTCCCAGACAAAAGATGACCAATCTTGGAGATTACTGTGGTCGTGGCTCCTAAACGGTGCTCCTACGTCGTACAGTGAGAGAAAGCCGGCCTTTGTCACGGTCATACAACCAAAGACAGCCTGCGATCATTTTCTGACAGTGTCAGAAATTTTGCGTAATCTCACAGTGTGTTACGACCTACGTCTACTGACTAGCCAATAAAAACGCAACATGACAACTTACCTCTAACTAACTAATGCTACTCCCACACCAAAAATGCTTCAAAGTAGCTGGAGCAACTTTTCTCTATTTACAGATATGATGAGACCCGCATGGGCGAGGGACGCATGTATGAGATTTCCTGCGAATCCATTCTGTCAGGTCTAAAATATAAACACTTATAATAGGCTTAGCATACTGAATCATGGTAAGACAAAAACAAGTTCATCTAAATTTACTCATTTGAAAAAAAAAAATGAAAAAAGTTAAAGGGTACCTTTAAAACCATTAAAAATTCAGGCATCACAATATGAAAACAATTATATTAATTTTGAGATTTGCTCAAGATTAAAAGCATCATATTAGTGTTTTATTTTCTAAAAAAAAATAAATTAAGTAATCTAAATGTAAAAAGGTGGAATTTCCATATACAATTAAATCCACAAACCGATACCGATCAAAAACATAAATATCAATAAAATATAGGCCTGTAACCAATACATTTCTATCAAAAACATAAAATTTACAAAAATATAAAAAGTGCATCCAAAACTTACATAGCAAACTAAAAAAAAACAATTCTGAAAACAAATGATACTAGACCTGTACAGAAGTACTTACTGTAATGTTTCACTGGCTGAACATCAACACTGGCACATTTTTCTACCCCTCACAACCTTGTTTTCATTCGTGTCACATCAAGTATACTCTACTCTAAGGTATACTTGTGTATACAAGTGTATACACACTTGTGTTCCATTGAGCCATCTTGTCATGTGACAGAGTACGCTGTGCGCGAAATGGCTGCCGCTTCTCATCGCAAACCGTTGTTTTGTTTCGTTATTGTTAATCTTTTGTAAATTGTAAATCTTTGTTTGTCACGTTTTTTTCTATTAACATATTGCTTGCCTATGGGTGACACTGGCAAGCGGACACTGGAACGGAGAATCTGGACTTGTTTGCTTCGTTTCATCCTCAACTTCATGTTGTCTGCTTCTGGGCGACACTGCTGAACGGAGAATCTGGATTTTTTCTTTTCCCGGGTCACGAAACTTGGATATTTACTAGGGATATACCTGGGATAAATCCTGCTGTTGGCTTCGGATGTGCTTTCTTGCGACATAAAATCTTAATGGAACAGTGTTGGATGTTCGAAGCACCTGTTGCATGGATGTTACATTTTCCGAAGTCCCTGACACTCTCTGGACAATTTGGACAATCTCTGCTAATCTCTGCTCAGCGTCTCACTTTATGAAATCCCCGCGAGTCCTCTGTCCACTGTTTCGGCTTTACCATTCTGCACTCTTGGTGGGTAAGTTTCCCCTTATTCATTGCATAGTGTTTTATTGTGGTTCTGCCCTCTTTGGTCTGGCTAACGTGCTGGCCTCGCATAACTCTCCCTGCGAGCCCTCTGCCGCTGCATATCTGTGAGTCCCATAACATCTAATGCAGCAGGTAGGCAAGTTTTAACTTGTTTGGCGAGCTGCTTGGTTTAGTTTTGTGGATTCACTCAATATCAGTCGGGTTTTGGCTAACGTAGTGTTGTAGTAACGTGGGTGGCCATTTTGTTTTCTGTGAGTGCTGTCTTAAATTGCAAAGAGATGTACTTTGCCATTTATAAAACTCCGGCACTGAGACTGCTGGCCCTGGGCTTTGCTTGCCACTGCCACTGTTCCACTTAATCTGAAAGTAGCAGCCATTACCCCAATCCTTAAGAAGCCTGGTCTCGACAACGCCACTCACAGTAATTATAGACCAATATCAAATCTCGCTTTCGTTGGCAAGCTACTTGAGAAGGTAGTTGTGGCGCAGCTGCAATCACACTTAGAGAGACCTAATCTCTTTGAACCCCTTCAATCCGGTTTCCGTACACATCACAGTACAGAAACAGCACTCCTAAAAGTATTAAACGATCTCCTTCTGGCTTCTGATTCAGGTGCACATAGTATCCTGGTTCTCCTTGACCTCAGTGCAGCATTTGACACTGTGTGCCACTCTACACTTATCTCACGACTGTCTGAAATAGGCATCACGGGTGCGGCACTTCAGTGGTTGACCTCATATCTATGCGATAGACAACAATTTGTTAAGATAGGCAACAATCGCTCACGGTCAGTTTGTGTTTCCCATGGTGTGCCCCAAGGCTCTGTACTTGGCCCGCTTCTATTTCTAATATACGTACTACCGTTAGGCCAGATCATCAGACAGCATGGTCTCAATTTTCATAGCTATGCTGATGATATTCAAATCTACTTCACGATTGACCCGAACTCATCTTTTCCACCCCCTTCAGTTATCTCCTGCCTTCATGACCTTAAAACATGGATGTCCTCTAACTTTTTGCAGCTTAATGCTGGTAAAACAGAAATTCTGTTGATTAACCCTAGATCACAAAACTCACCCAGACATGACATTTTTATTGACATTGATGGTATTGAGATTAGGCCTTCAAAAACTGTACGGAATCTGGGAGTTTTGTTCGACCCCACGCTCTGCTTTCACTCACACATTAGTCAGACTGTCAAATCATGCTTCTTCCACCTGCGGAATATTGCTCGTATTCGCCCCTCTCTTACCTTTACAGATGCGGAAACTGTTATTCATGCTTTTATCACTTCCAGATTGGACTTCTGTAATTCATTATATAGCGGACTACCCACCAAAGCAATACACCGCCTCCAAATGGTTCAAAACTCTGCTGCACGCACCCTCACGTATAATAAAAAAATCTGCTCACATCACTCCTATCCTTCACCAACTTCACTGGCTTCCTGTCATACACCACATCCAATTTAAACTGTTAATCCTAATATTTAAAGCCCTACATGGCCCGGCACCCAAATACCTTGTCGATTTGGTACAGCCATATGTTCCAACTCGGGTCCTCAGATCTAGCACGGAAAACCTTCTCGTGGTACCCCGGGTCAGACTCTCCACGGTGGGCAGAAGGGCTTTTAATGTTGCTGGCCCTACGCTCTGGAATAAGCTGCCCCCGAATCTTCGTGCGAACAACAACATCCGGTCCTTCAAAAAACATCTGAAAACTCATTTCTTCAAGCTTGCCCAATAAATCATCTTCCTTATCACTGTTTTCTATGTTCTACACTTTTCCAACTCTATCTGCTACATACTTTATCATAATAGCATATTTTGATAAATAATGCAATATCTCCTTCTTTTCATGCAAACCAGTGTATGCTTTTTTCCATCCGTTTTGTCTCTTGTAAGCAGATGGCCTTTGTACTTGTTCGCTTGTTGTTTGTTTGCTATTTGTTTTTTGTATTACGTTGTGAAGCGACCTTGGGTTCTTGAAAGGCGCAATAGAAAATAAACATATTATTATTATTATTATTATTATTATTACTTACTGACTGAATGTGGCTCTTTTGAGTGTGATATCCTCCTGGTGTTGGCCCTGAATTATGAGGCATGAAACTGGCAGGGCACGGACAGCTATTCTACCTGTTCTAATGTACCCGTGATGAAGGCCATAGCAGCTTCATGAATCAACTGTCAGTGTGGAACATTACCTCCTGCAGGGTCCTGCGTAACCGCAGCAGAAGAGTCTTTACCGCTGTGCAGTCCTGCTGCATCAGCCTGAACGGCAACGCTTCCAGCCCAGCCAAAGTTTCATCATCACGAGACAGACAGAGAGACATCGGCCGCTGCTCCCTGGAAGGATCATAAGAAAACAATTTCTGTGAGCAAGAAACAGTCTGAGTTTTGGGGTAATGATACAACAAATGGATTTCCAACATATATTGGCAAATGAATGTGCATAGAATGCAATACATCAGCATTTAATGCAATAAAAATATAAATTCCAAACATGATTCAAACTAGTATCAAATGTAAATAACTTTGTTTTAGTCTATTGATTGCATCCAGATTTCTGGGAAAATTAACAGATCAATCATTTATGTAGAGAATGGGATCAAATTAAACTTGATTAGGAGTGCTTTTTTAAAAAAAAAACAGAAAGGCAAAGGTTCAGAGTGGAGAAAAGACCCTCAAGAGATAATGGAGCGGATAGTCATACCCTCTTCATCAAGTGGATACTAATCTATTTATAAATTCAGAGAATTACAGTATATTCGGGTAAAAGAATACTACAGAAATGAAAGTAATCAAATGTAACATAACACTAGATAATTTTCATTATAAAAATTAAATACAGATTAATGCTTACAATTAAAATTACAAAAGTTATTCAGTCAAGAGCAGCAAGTGATTTTCTCTTTGTCTTTTGTTCTTTGATTAACATGACGAGGAATATTGGCTGGGCTGCTGTCACTTTAAAGGCTTATGCACGGATCCAATATACTGTTACATAACATGCATTTTCTCTAAACTATACGTTCCAAAACTGACTGTATTAATCTGAACACTTAGGCAGGACAGACATTTTGACATAATTCTGAATGCATATGACCGTTTAAGCACGATAAGCCATGAAAAATAAGTCAATTTGGTACTCGTGAGCTGTTTGAGAGGCGGCTTTATAAGAGTGGCACTTACTGTATATAGATCCGATGTGCACGCGCTTTAGGTGTGAGCACGAAACCTGGGATAATGACTAAAATTATGCGCAATACAAGTTCTATTCAACGGGAGCGAATGAGGTGAGTGAGTGAGAGGAGGTGGGTGAGTATCAAATAGTTGTCGGAGAGATGAGAGAGCGAGAACGCGCAGGTGGTATCCGATACTGCAGAAAAGGAGTACTGAAATATCAATATTCAATACATACCGAAATATCAGGGTTTTTTTGACAACACTAGACTGAACAACATAAAGTTTACATATGAGATCAATATAAGGGAATTATATGAGGGGGGGGGGGGGGGGTGTACGTCTTTTCCAAGGATGACGTACACAAAATCAAAGAGTTCCCACCCATGGGAAATGCAATATCTTTTTTCAAGACAAAATCTCTTTCATTCCCTCTTCATTTTTAAAAGAATAAAAGCCCACAGATTATCAATACCGTGTATATCAAAGATATCTTCAAAGGAAGCACAGATAGTATTTGGACCAACAGAAATCTATTATTGAGAGTAATGAGAGCAAGTATTTATGCTTTTAACAGGGTTAAAGCAATAACAGAAGATCAAAAGGAACCTCAGAGTTTTCGATTAGAATTAAGCATCGATTCCCTGGAACCCCTACAACAGGAGAGTCGCAGAGTCCGTAAACAGTGAGTCTTCCAGACAAACAACTGACACTTTTGTTGTCGTTTTTCATTACCACGCTGTTTATTTCAGGGCCTTTGTGGTGAGTGTCCTTGGAGCTGCAAGAAGAAAGTGAAATTTCACTTTGCTACTCCTTGGCAGGTTACAAGCTTTCCATCTCACACTTGTCAATTAATATCACCATCTAAAACACCCTCCCAGAAAAATGGGAATGTTTTCTTTTTCCTCAATCCATAGCATCGACTGCTAAAAACATACTATGCATGCTGAATTGTGCAATCAGTTGTTTCTTCTTAAGTGAATTTACGAATGCTTTCATAAATGGCTTGTGTTGCTAAATGCCTCAGAAAGCAGACAGAATCCTGACTTATTCATGATCCTCACGCTGAGACATGGCATAGGAGAGGACGTGCTCATTCAACATACTCATTAAATTATTAGAGCCTGTATAACTCAGTGTCTGCACAGAAAGCCAGCAGCAAAAGCACACTTCATTCTTTGTTTTTGCCTGTGAGATCTGACTACGCCACCTAACAGATTCCTCTAATATTGTCTTTTACTGTGACACGAGTCAACGGACGAATTTGTCAAAGCACGGTATGTAAAATTGGTCACTGCACACACGACTTACAAAAGCAGAAGTATGAAAAAACACAGTGTTTATTTCTTTAAAAAAGGAAATCAGAGTGAGAACTGCAGGAGTGATGTCAGGGCCTCTATGATTCGGGTTAACAGCCATTGTGTTTGGCTACAATAACTAGAGTAATCTAAAGATGTGAGGTGAAGGTCACACTGTGACAACACTGAGCCTAATGAACATGCTAACAGAAATTGAGCCTTGTGATTGATTTGAAGCAGTTATATGTACAGTAGGCAGTTCGTCATTCAAATATATATATATATATATATATATATATATATATATATATATATATATATATATATATATGCTCAGACTCTAATTGATTTCAAAAGTTTGGCGGTAACATGTAGCCAATGTAAAAACGCAATAGTCAAGTAAACAAAATTACATAGCATACACAAATGTAAGGTAAAACAGTCCAGTTTTAACTACATTGAACTGTTTGTTACGCATGTCTAGATTTGATTACAAGTGAACTGTTGTTCAAAATTTTACGGTCAGTAAGATTTATTTTTGAAAGAAAGAAATTTATAATTTTATTCAGCAAGGATGCATTAAATTGATCAAGAGAAATCATTTTTAACATTATAAATATAATTACTACTATATATTTATATTTTATTTAAAATATAAGCCCTTCCTTTGAACTTTCTATTCATAAAAGAATCCTGAAAAAATGTATTTTATTTTTTACAACTGTTTTCAATATTGATAGTTATTTTAAAATGTAATATTTCACAATATTACTGTTTAACTGCATTCTTAAAAAAAAAAAAAAAAAAAAAAAAAAAAAACAACTGACCAACCATAAACTTTTAAACTGTAGTGCATATTTATTATTAATAATTCTCCCAATTCCTTTGGAGAAGCAAGTCTTCTCGGCAGCCAAATTCACAATACTTCCAGGTGTGCTATTTCTAGTCATACACGTTCAGCCCAATTTAGACATGCCTGTATGTTTATGTTAGTTCAAATTATATTACAAAACATATTTAAAATTAGGAATAAAATTATTTTGACCTTTAGTCAGTAATTCCAATCCTACAGCCCCCCTATTGAGTGTTGCCACATCTATGAAAATATAATTAGCTCGTAAGGCAGGAGTACATCTACCATATTTAGTGTTATGATTTCTTCCAATCATCTATTTATTTACAAGTGGACGGCCTACAATGTCTTAAAATTGCTGCCTACGTAGCTCACTAAGTTTTGGAACAAAGCCTAAAGATAATTTATGAGATAACACAGTCCATTTACATTTAGAAGAGGCAAAACTGTTATTAATCAAGTCTTGGGAAACACTTTGTCCCAAGATGTACCTAAAAGCTGCTGAACTCAGGGTGTTTTCATTATGCTCAACATTTACACTCTTCATATTCCACTTTAATCATTAAGTCACCTGCATCACCTCACTACATAATATCCATTATCACCTCATTTCTGGCCATGATCTGATTATGCCACTGAAACACTGTCACCTAGTTTGTTCTTTTATGCATATGACCTCTGCTTAGCAGGATGACATCCTCCCTGCATGAGCTCTCATTTAGAGGCTGTATGTTATTTAAAGTTGTTGAGAGGCAGAGCACTGTAGTTCTGTACTGGCATCTGTCAGATGCCAAAGACTCCCTCAGGTGAGTCAATGTTCTGTATTACATCTATTAGCACCGCTTTCTCATTAGACCATTAGCATCCTCATTAGCATTAGGCAAGACTGGCCCTTTGTTCTTTTAATCACATATTAACTTTGAACATGGGTGGGATTCTGCTCCATAGTGCAGAGTTGCATAAACGTGTTGGAAATTTAATAAGTGATATGATTGCTTGGCTCTAGGAGCAGTGTTCAGATCAGAGAAATGCTCACTGCCCTTGCTAAACAGTTACTGTAGTTATCAGACGGATCCAAAAATGGTTGCCTTTTTTCTACTGTGGAAACAAGGAAGATACAGAGAGTGATTGCTGTATAAATTGAGTCTACAAGATCCATTCATGTTTGATTGAGAGCATGAATGAGAGAGAAACAGAGAGTGAAAAGTGGTATTAAATGAATTTGCATGATCCTCCCTGCCAGCCAAAGACAAATTTTCACACTAGGGGAAAATCACACACATACCGATTTTGGCGGTATGACCATAATCGTACATCACAGTGTGAGTAATTTTATATCATGGTAACAGTAAATTTACTATATCGTTTTGATCAACTTAAAGCATCCTTATAAAGCTGAATAAAAGTATTAATTTCTTAAAGTACTCACTCACTGACCCCAATGTGCAAACAACTTTTTAAAGATTATTTATAACATATAAACAAATAAAGCAAACAAGCAGGGCATTATATCCTGCTCTCTAAATATTATTTTGGTATCGGTCATTAAGGACAACCTACATTGGTTGATTAATAGCATTGCATATTTAGAGACCACTCTTCCTATGCTCATTTCTTTATGCCACTGGCCATTTTGTTTATCTAAGCGAAACGATTTGACAAACACAACAGACTGCAACAAATTGCTCAAGTCCTATGAATGCAAGGATTTCTGGCAGCAATGGTAAAAGTCAACTGTTTTCACACTGCTATCAACCATCTCCCTCAAACTCATTTTTGCACTTTGACTCATTTTTATTACAACGACTAGCTTCAGGCCAGGATCAGCAACCTCAGCGATGACATCATCCCTGTTTGTTTGTTGATTCTGAACTTTTCAACACCAAACATCTCAAATGCTTAAATGTGTTGATTCTGCTCATTACATGACGTCCCTTGTGGCTTAATTGTGGTTTATTTACTTCTAGCAGGAATTAAGCGATGATGTCAGAGAGGATGTGGTAGTGGTTGTGGGCGCTTTTTTGACATTAAAACAATGTTTCTGGTTGATCAAATATGCATGTGTTTGAAGGGGTCATTTGTCAACCCTTACACATACGGGGTTCATTTAAAAATTGACAAATTCCATGGACATTTAACGTTAAATCTTTGTTTCTCCTCTTAACAATATCAATAGCTCAAAGCTTTCTCCTTTAGGTAATGACTTTTAATTTCCTATTAGAGTAACTTGGTATAGAGGAAAATTATAGACATGTCAAAGACCTCAAAAGAATTTATTCGCCATTTATGTCCAAGAACCACTTGTGTTTCAACATTGCATGGCTTGTGGATGTGGACAAAGACTGTGTCCAATCAGTGATGTCACAAGCTTCCTTGCTACATGTGACAATGGATTCTGCCGCTGTGACTCAGCCAGATCCCCTGGAGACTTTCCCCAAGCCAGATCTCTCACACACATGCTGACTGCGGAGAAATTGACATGACGCCACAACCGAGAGCGTGATCAAAAGGTTAGGAATAAAAAAATCCCCACATCTGACTGGTTCACAGTAATTAGTAATGCTCAAACTAAAAGTCTCTCGCACCTTTTGTCACACCTGAGTTTTCTTTAACGTTCCCTCTTGCTCTCTTTATTCGAATCACCTTGACGGACTTGGGAAAGGAGACTGAGGAAAGTAGCACAAGGCCAGACATGCTGCCTTCTGTTGTGGAAGACCACAGCTTGCGGAGAGCTGAGGATTCTGCCCCCTGCTGAAGCAAACCTGCTCCTGAAGGACACAAGGAAGAGAGAGGGAGCGAGAGCCCAGCTGGTGCTGAGTTTTGAGTCTCCGTGTTTGTGCGGGCTAAAGGTGCACTCAGTAGTTTTTTTGTTTTTTTTGTAATCATAAAGTAGCAGTTTTTGCAGGCTCTTCATCTCAGTGTACTTTTATATATTTATGCTTTACATTTTTAAAAGAGTTTTTCAAGAGTTTAAACACGATTATTACTAATATATTAATATGTACATATGAAATCATAATAATTCATTATTATTATTATTATTATTATTGAATGCAAATTAAAATTAACAATAATAATGTTATTAGTATTATCATTTATTTTCATCATAACCTTGCCATTTAATAAATTATAATTATTATTGTTGTTGTAATTATGTCAGTAGTAGTTGTTAAATATTAAAATTAAATAACAGAAGATATTATTATTAAATAATAGATTTGATTTAAATATCATTATTAATTACAATTTTAATTATAATTAATATATAGATAATTATAAATAATTATCATTAGCAGTAGTACAAGAAGCAGTAGTATGTTTATTTAGAGCTGTTCAGTTTAGTCCTAAACCTGGTAAAGAATTTGCATGTTCTCTAATTCATGAGCTCTGAGTGAAGAAATATGGTTTAAATTCATGAGTAAAATAAAATCTGTAATTTAAATGACTTGAAGAGATGTTCACGTTTAGATCCACAACATGAACTACACATTGTCACACCTCAAATGAATTTTTTTTGTGTGTGTGTACTTAAGCACTGCAGTTGTTTGCAACTTTCTTTTTTTTTTTTTTTTTATTCACTGAGCACTTATTATTCAAAAACTGCTATTCTAACCTATTACTACTAACTTATTCTGTTATATTCTGTTGGGGATGAATTCGCATTCTATTTGGCCTACAAATCAACATCATGGCAGTACAGATCTATAGCAAACATACCCGTTCATGGCGGACACCAAAAAGGGTCACCTTGTAGGTTAGAAGAGAATTTCGAGGTCTGACTGAGTCTTCCAGTCATATTTTTCAAAAAAAGTTATTAATTTCTTTACGTGTGAAACTTTTAATGACGATGAAAAAAAAAATGACTGAGCGCACCTTTAAAGAAAAGACGACCAAAATATGATTTAGAGAACGTGTACAAGGAAACTAAATAGGTCTCATGAACAATTAGATTACTTTCTTCCTCAGACGACCTTGCTGATAGTTTGACTAAATCAGATCAAACTGCAATAAAGACTTTTTTCCCGGACACACAAAATGGAAGAAAAAAAAATTGAGTTTAATTTGGGTTTTCTTTATTTTAAACTGTGACTCTCTGTGTGAAAGCTATATAAGAGAAAACTCATCATTAACCTTTACACAGTCTATGGCAGAACTGTTAAGATGAACTGAGCTCTTCCCTTCAGCTCTTCCTATAGCTTCATTTTTCTGCCTCTCTTCACAGAGCAAAACCCTTCCTTCTGCCTCTCTTCAGAGCTATAAAATGGGCTAGCGCCGCGTCGCTGAGCGAGAAAAACATAACACGAGCTGCCGTGCATCAGTCTAGCTGACGGTTGATGCGTTTTCCACACCAACAGCCCAGATTTCGCCTTGGGATAATATATCTTGTCACTTAGTCAGGGTGTAGGATTATAGCCCATCAAACAGTGCATCCTCAACTCTAGCTGAGCTAACTCACAGCAGAAAACAGGCCTCCCAGCCACTGTCCATTAAAGACATCTATACTAGCTGACACTTCCCCACCATAATGACACTATACTGCAATCCAATGCATCTTTCAAGAACCCTGAATGATGAATTTTAAAAATATGACAAAAAGCCAACTACTTTACTTCTTTTGAGTTTCATTATTTTCAAGGATGGGTGAATTATTAGGTGCTAAGATCAAGAGAGAGAGAAAAAAAAGGATTGTTCACCCAAAGTTTTGTGATTATTTACTCACACTCATGCTGTTTCAAAGCAGTATGCTGCTTTTATGGAATACATTATTTTTCCATACAACAATAGTTCATGGCGATTATTGCTGGCAGAACTCCACTAAAAAAAAAAAAAAAAGCCATGACTGGTGCTCTATATTCTTCAGAAACCATATCATAGCTTTGTGCGGGGAACAGATTGAATTTTAAGTCATCATTCACACGTTCAGATGCGTGTCATACCCAAATATGAAATCCAAATGCACTACCATTTAAAAGTTTAGGATTTTTTTGTTTTGTTTTTAAAGAAGGCTCTGCATTTATTCGATCAAACATTCAGTAATCGAAATATTATTATTTTAAAATATATATTTTTTTAATTGTAATATATTTTTAAATGTTTTATTCCTGTAATAACAAAGCTGATTTTTCAACATCATTACGCCAGTCTTCAGTGTCACATGATCCTAAATAATTAATTCTAATATGCTGATTTGGTGC
This sequence comes from Gila orcuttii, assembly GCA_026230005.1. Classification (NCBI taxonomy): domain Eukaryota; kingdom Metazoa; phylum Chordata; class Actinopteri; order Cypriniformes; family Leuciscidae; genus Gila; species Gila orcuttii. The sequence goes on from JAPDVR010000015.1 coordinate 24,940,252, forward strand.
TCAGGAAACATTTCTTATAATGAATGTTGATTTTTTTTTTTTTCAGGATTCTTTGATGAGACAACATTAAAAAAACAAAAAGCATTTATTTGAAATAGATTATTCTTTTTTAAATTTATGAATGTCTCTTTTGATCAATAGAATACATTCCCTGCTTAAAGTATTAATTTCTTTCAAAAAGTCACACAATACAAAGTTGCGGGGAAGTTTTCCAGTAAATAACTTTGTGAGAGAAAAACTCAAATTTAGGTTATCATACAGCTTCAGAAAACTCAAAATATCATGTACAAGTCATATGGACTACTTTTATCATGTGTCATGGTGTTTTTTTTTTTGTCGTTTTTTTAACGCTATGAACTGTTTATGGGGGAAAACTTTAAGAACAGGGTTATACATTTAAAACAGCATGAGGGTAAGTAAATATATACAGATTTTTTTTTTTATTTTTATGGTTGAACTAATTTTAAATGCTGTTAATATACCATGTCAAGTCACAAATAAGAACTAATGAAATTAGTTAGCACAGCATAAAAAACAGCCTGGCTGACGATGAAAAAGAAAAACAAGGTCGGACAATCATAGCACAAATTGTGAGATCTTTAACATGATGAGAACAGAACAGTCCTGGGGTGCCATAAATTTTGAAAATAAATACAGAACTTCCTCAGATGCAACATAAACCAAAATAAAACTGGCTTGCAGGGCTACTCAGTAAGAAATCTCATTCAAAACTGTGTCAAAGATATCAAGACAAGGTCATTCAATCACCACCTGCTGACAAGGTGAAAATACGTTTTCTAGAAGCAGCATGCCTTTTATGAGGCATACGGAAGCTCAAATACACTATAAAATGTCATATAAAAGTGTAGGTCTGGAAAAGTACTTCTCATAACCTTTCAGCAATATAGGGTAATATTTGGCACTGCCGTGTTGCATTTAAAAATGAAATCTACTTATTAAGAAAACAAATACAAAACTTATTACAAGTAGTTGACATGTAGTGGTTCGGGTATATTCTGTAATAATTTCAAAAACTCCACTATTTTGGGACATGCTCTAAAAACTGTACAAATAATTATAAGGTCAAGAAATGTATTCAATTTTCTAGGCTAATTTCCATGCTAATATAATTTGCTCTGTGTCCACATGGGATTCATCCAGTTTTGAAATGACTCTGGCAGTTTCATTTCATTTCCTTGTGCATAATGACAGCAGTCAGAGTTTGAGGGAACATTATCAAATCAAACAAACTGTCGGTGCCGTCAATGCCCTTGTCAATGGATCAGAGAAAGTTTGATAGTTTAGGGAACAAGATGCAAAACAGTGGAGGAAGTAGGACTAACATCCGCTGAGAACCTAACTGTATAAATTAGTTTAATCTCACATCAACATGATAATGATTTTATTTCTTGTGTTTGCCACAACACTTGGCAAGCTAGTTAGCGATCGCTGTAGTTCACTTGGTACTCTGTGAATTAATTTAATCAAAATGTATCAAATCTGACTAAAGCTGTGCTTCTGTTTAACATAGTAGGACAATCCCTCAAATCAGTAGTGACGCTCTAAAATCAAAATAGTCAGAATTGCACAATAGACTTACACACATACAGAAAGGGTGCAAATCACAACTGTAAATGAAAGCTTCTTTCCATCAATTTATCATCCATTACGATCCATTTACGATTATCTTTACGATCTAAAGATGTCAAAGATTCTCTTAATACGGTTTTCTGTTCACACTTTCAGGCAAGATTTCTGGCTTTCTCTTCGGTTACATCTCTTCGGTGAAATATCAGTTATTTATAAACATTTTTGCATTTTCTTGCATATATCTGTAACATATCCAATAAATAGAAGCACAGACGACCTGTACACTAAAAAATTATATGATCAATACGTTATGACAGCAGTTTTTACATTGCTTTAACTCATCAAAATAAGTTCAGCAATTTTCATCTTTCCTCAATAGGACACTGGGGTCTATATGACCCCCAATCGACTTTTCCTTAGTAAAAAAAAATGGTTCCCTTCATCTCAGTGGAATAAGATTTTGTAACTTTTCCTACATTATCTATCTATACACACACAAAAAAACTGGGCTTGATTCGGTTGTTCTATAGGTATGTAAAAAAATTTTTTACACTTCTGGTCTTCGGGGTCAATATGACCCCACATTGAAATGAATGGGAAAATCGAAAAAAATGTGTTTTTTATTTTTCATTTGTCAAAAAAAAATCAATAAATCCACAATAAATCTGAAAAGTTCCATACCGCAATGAAGTCCTGGTACTAGAGCACAAATGCAATGTGGAACGAACATGATCACTTGCACGCACACAAACAAACATAAACGTATGACTGCAATAGAAAGCATTTTTATTGAAATTGGAAAATAAAATCAATAATTTCTGCATAAATCTGAAAATTCTCACACATAAATGAAGGCCTGGTACTAGATCACTAATACAATGTGGAATGAACATTATCACACACACATGTGCGCCCACACACACACAGACACAAATACACACACAGATAGAGAGAGGTGAGACTGCAATAGAGAGCATTTTTATAGAAATTGGGAAATAAAATCAATCATTTCTGCATAAATCTAAAAATTTTCACACACAAATGAAGGTATGATATGAGAGCACAAATGTAATATGGAAAGAACGTGACTACACACACACAACATACACACAGAGAGACACACAAACAAACAAACAAACAAACAAACAGGTGTGACAGCAATAGAGAGCATTTTTATAGAAATTGGGAAATAAAATCAATAATTCCAGCATGAATCTAAAAATGTTCACACATAAATGAAGGCCTGGCATTAGAGAAAAAAACAATGTGGAATGAGCATGATTACACACACACACACACACGCACGTGTGCACACACAAACACACACAGACACAGGTGTTTATTCTTCACTCCTGTTCATATCCGCCTATAGCTGTTTTTTTTTTTTTTTTTTTTTTCCTTTTAAAAATTAATTAATCGTTTTATACATTTCGATTATTGAAATAATATGAAATTGCAATCAAGTATTTTCTTTTAGTGGTAACTTGTGGCATTATTGCAAATTTATTTGGCATTACTGCAAAATTTATATAGCATTATTGCAATAACAAGATACTTCAAAAGACCTAAAACAACAACAAAAATAATTCTAAACTTTGACAAAATTCTGATTTAATGTATTTTAAGCGTTTAAATATATATATTCATAACAAAAGCTGTTATAAGAGCAGTAAGTCACATCCAGAAAAATGAATGGATCTCTATGGGGCCTCTGCTGGAAGTATATGGTAATTACACTTTAAGGCTAAAAATATATTATCTACAAAAAAACATCTAACCAGCAGATGGCAGAATTATGCATCTAACACCTAGATCAATATCCAGAAACGATTCCTATTTAAATTTGATCATCATTAATGTGTTTTTTCATAATATTTTTAATATTTCATACGTATGCTAATGGTGTAGTGGAGGACTTCTGCAGTAAATAGGTAAAAAAGTAATTCATTTCCCCCAAAACACAGCATTAATGAATAGATTAGAAGTAAACAAAAAAAAATGATATATTATTTGTATGATTAAAAATGTATATTTTTTGTACAATTACTCTATCAATTGTTGGGGTCATATAGACCCCAAAGCCCTGAAGTGTAAACAGGAAATGAAGAACTTTTGAAGGTTAATGGTATACAAGATAGTGCAGGGGTCTCCAACCTTTTTTCATTTGAGAGCTACTTTTTTAAAAAGACAGTGGCCGAGAGCTACTCATGTAAGACAATACTTAAATCTCTTAAATAATGTCTCATAACTCTCATATTAACAACTATCTAAACTGTTTTAGACCTTAAAGAGTTTTTGTAGGCCTATATATATCACCCTTAAAGGGGTGGTTGATTGCGATTTCACTTTTTTCATTTTAAATAGTGTGTAATGTTGCTGTTGGTGCATGAACAGTATCTGCAAAGTTGCTGCGCTGAAAGTTCAACGTAAGCAGAGATATCGTCTTTTAAAAATCAGGAAGTTTAATGCCTACAAAAACGACTTGAATGGGACTACAACGAGATACTTCCCGGGTTTTATACGCAACTAACCCATAAATCTACATCAACCCTCCCTCCAGAATATGCAAAAAAGTGGGCATGGCCATATTTCTGCGGCTTTAACGAAGAGGAAGATGGAGAGCAGTAGCCATGCCGTCGAAAGTGTGTTATTTTCACCCAGCTGTCAGGTCTTCTGTGTTCGGGCTTCCTACGGACGCTGTAGTTCGTCAACAATGGCTACAATTTATGTTTGATTATGTTCCAGAAAATTACAATCGTAATTTAGCTCTCTGTGCTGCGCATTTTACGGAAGACAGCTTCCAGAAACTCCACAAATTCAATGCCAGATTTAACAAGAAACTGTTACTAAAGCATGAAGCAGTTCCAACTTAAAAACCAGAGGCAGCAGTTGTTGGGCCACAACCTGTAAGTAAGACTTTTAATCATTTTAAATGTAGGCTATTTGCATGTATAATTTCAGACGTAATGTTTTAGTTTTATCAAGGACGTAAACAAATGCCAGCGCTGGCTTTAGTAGCCACTTAGTTATGCTATTTCGTGTGTCTATGACAAACGCGTACAAACATTTTGGACCTGAATTTGTAATTATGTACTAATTTTGTAAATGTATTTTCCATGTATACTTTATGACGTAATTTTTCGATTTGATCAAGAACGTAAACCAATGCCAACGCTGTTTGTTTATAGTAGCCAGTTAGTCCGATGCTATTTTGTGTGTATAAGACAAACGTGTATAAAGTTAAAAAAAATATATGTAATCGCAACAGCAAACTTCAGCTGCTGTTATCAGTGTACAGTAAAGCTATAAAATATATAGGCATATATATTTATACAATACCTTTTGTATTTCTTTGCAACAGATGTTTTCACGTTCTGTTGGTATTTTAATACAGTTGCCACATGTACACCTAAAGAAAACGATACACTGAGTAAACTAAGTTTTGTGAATAGATAAACGGTTGTTCATTATATCGATAAAACAATAACTTTAAAAAATGGTATTACTCAGTCATTTATTCAGTTATATTAAATATTTAATCAAGAGAAAACTATCTCAAAAGCTAACAAGCAGCAGTAGCATTTTCAAGTAACAGCATATCTAAATTCTTATATAATAATAGTGGAATAGAATAATAATAACACAAAAATCTACCATTCATAAACGTTTTGTAAGAGCCGTGTTTGGGGAGGTTCTGCTTGACTCTCTTCATTGCCGCTTTCTGGGTCTGATTCTGGCTCAAACTGATACGGCAGTAGGCTATTGACACCATTATTTGACCCAAAAGTTGCTGGTTCGATTCCAGTACCGGCAGGAATATGACTGAGGTGTCCTTGAGCAAGGCACCTAACCCCCAATCGCTCCCCGGGCGCCACTCAAGGCTGCCCGCTGCTCCGGGTGTGTGTATCCACGTTTGCAGTGTGTGTGTGTGTGTGTGTGTGTTCACTACTCACTACTCTGCTCCTAATGTGTGTGCACTTACTTGGATGGGTTAAATGCAGAGGAGAAAGCGTCTTACAATAAAGGTGAAATTTATGAAAAATAAGGCTTAAAAATAAAAAAAATAAAAAACACGAAGACATGTTATATTGCACCCCATAAACACAGTCATGCAAAGAAAAAAAGCAGTAAACCACCCCTTTAAATGTCAGAGAAAAGAACAGAATCAGAGATAAATTTTTTTATAGAAAATTGTACTTTGCATATTATACTGTAAAAACACATAATTATAGTTGATTTTATAGTGCATCTTAACTAGAGATGAAATGGCATGAAAATTTAATTTCATTATTATAGTGACCAAAATGATCACGGTTATCACAGAATCCTGTTCAAAAAGTACTAATACTACACAATAAAATCAATTCACCAAGGTTTATGTTGAAAACCAGCAAATAACAAATATAATTAGCATTAATATGCACTTTTTGGTTTACATAAACATTAAAATCTGGCCATCATTTTTAATGTTATTATTTTAAAGGAGTGTCTTGCAACATGTTATCTACTAACATGTACAAGTTCAAATAAAGTTTTGACAAAATAGTTATTATGAAAAGAAACCTCGCATATTTCAGCCTTAATCATTTTTATAAAAAGAATGAGTCAAAAAAGATAAATTACTGACGTTTACAATGCACATTAGCTTATCTTTTATTATTAATAGTAAAATTCGGTCCGATTTTCCCATGGCGTCTGCAGGGCTCCCAAGTCTCACGCATTGGGCGTGAGACACACGCATTTCAACCCGTTCACATGCTCACACGCCACACCTTGTATTTCTCACGCTGAGGAGTAAGGGAACTTGTCCCGCTATACAATTAATGGACGAGGCGCAGGCAAACGGAGGGAAGTTCTCTGCTGAGTTCATAGCATCTGTCTCGAGTTATACAGAGTTACATGCTAGCTACCAGCCAATCAGAAATTAGAATTAGTTGTTTCCGGGTAAATTATGTGTTCCCGCTGCAAGCACGTTCGTTACTAGACAACACGCGCACACATGGAGTGGAAGTTGAAAGAGCACGATCTGATGAATGCGGTTTGCGGACATCTTAATTTATTTTTTGAGCATTTTGATTTTACGATTCCTGGACGATATCTCTTGCCTGTGATCAAAGACAGTGAGAGCTGATGTTGAGGAGTATAGCCAAATTCGTGCTAAATTATTTTTGATGCATTCAAAAACTCTCCAACTGCTTTTAAAGGGGTCATCGGATGCAAAATACACATTTATATGGTATTTGCAAATAAATGTGTCTTTGCAGTGTGTGGACACAATCACCATGCAATGAAAAAAATCCATTCACTTTTTTTTAATCCTCAAAAAGCCAAAAAGTTGTTGCTCATTATCATTTAAAGAGACATGCACCGAAACGGGTCACTGTGAACAGAGCTGTTTTTGAAGAGGTAAAAAGGGTGTTGTTTTACACAACCATTGAGAAATTTTAACCAAAGTATGTTACAAACTTTACATGAAGACCCAAAAGAATCATACCAACTTGTGGAAAATGGGCATCCGATGACCCCTGTAAAGGTGACCGGTTTGGGTCTTGACATAGGCTACATGCTCAGGGCAAGTTGTTATGACACAATGTTATGTACATTGAGCACTGATGTTCAGTTGGCTTGTTTGGGGTCAAATTTATTTTTATTTTTCAATAAATTTGTATTTTTTAAATATAACTATTTATTTTATTTGGATGAATTTGTCTTTTTATCAGATTTAACAATTGTTATAATTTCCATTTGTGCTGGTCAATTATGAACAATAGGCAAAATTGAACTGCTAGCAAAAATTGCAGCGAATTTGGTTGGGTCGAGGGACCGCTGCTGCAAATATTTGGGTGGCTCCTCCCCTAAATCTCACTCTAAACTTTTGATAAAACTTGAGAGCCCTGCGTCTGTCGTTGCTATGCAACTATGCACTGTGCTTTCCACAATGACAAATAAGTTTTAGTAGCTAATGCCTAATGGATTTCCACCACTGAAAAATGCTTGCTGTAGGCTACCTAGGCTCTGCTACAAGATTTATTTACGGAGAAGAGAAAAACACCCATAGTGTTTGGGTGCATCCCCATCCTTCATGTTAACTGAGCTTTCAATGTTGTTACGGAAAGGGTTAAGCTGATTGGTTGGTGACCTGCGGTCCGTTTGCGGCATTCTGAAAAGTTGAGATTTTTTCATCTCGCTGCTCCTGGAAAAAATTAGCGTGTCGCTACAATTAGGAGCTTTCTATACTTGAAATAACGAACTTGAGCGCGCAAAAGACGAGATATGTGAACGACCCCTTGGCGAGCTACCTCCAATCAGGCCACGAGCTACTGGTAGCTCGCGAGCAACGTGTTTGAGACCCCTGAGATAGTGTATTGTTGATTGATTGTACTTAATTTAAGGCAGCAACTTTTTTTACACTTTCTCCTGTTAAACACAAAAGATATTTTGAAAGTGTTTTAGTGAAAACACTAAAATGTTTCAACATTTCATCTTTTGTGTTTCACAGAAGAAACAGTCAGATGTTTGGAACGACATGAGGGTTAGTAAAGAATGACATGTTCATTTTTGGTTTAGCTGTCCCTGTACAGGCTAAACATAAAAAGTACTAAAAGTTTTCTATAAAAGAGCTGACTTAGAAAATATAAATTTAATAATGTCTCTACACTGCAGTGCTGACTAATTGTTTCCTGTTATTTTATGACCACATCAAGTCTTCTATTAATTTGAGGGATAAACAATAAAAATGTCCCAACAATTCAGGCCAAAGCTGAGAGATATTCAGATCGGTCACTTTTGTGCCAGTGCATATCATTTTCAGCTTATTGCAATGCAGCTTTCTACAATTTAATTAAATGGTTAAATACTAAATATTTGTTTAATATTAAATAGCTTATAAAATGTAAAAATCAAACTAAATAAGAAAAAAAGGCAATTTAGTTTGTTTACTGACACATACATATGTGTGTTGAATATAATAAAAGGTTTTTTTTTCAGGAAGACATTAAATTTAATCAAAAGAAATAAAATGCTCCATGCTCTAAACCAGTGTTACGACCTGTGTTACTTGTATTTATGTTGTTGAGCTGTGTTTTTTCTATCTCTCTCCCTTTTCTTTCTTGTTCCGTCTTTGACTTCTGATAGGTTGTCAGATGATGGGGTGCACAACCGTCATTGGCTGTTCAGTCGAGACGTGGTCTTTAAAAGAATGCAGCTGGCACTCGATGGAGAGCTCATTTCTGGTTGTGAGCTCCAGGATCTTTCTCCTGTCCTGCAGCTTTCTTTGGCTGAACTTGTTTGTGCTTTGTTTTTTATAGGGAGTTAGCTAAGCCAACTGTACTTCATTTAGCTGTTTGACTAGGTCATTTAATTTATCCAGTTTTCTTTTTATATTAATTTGTTTGTTATTTTAGGAGTCTGGCTCCGGCTCAGGAGCCGACACTGGCTCCGGCTCAGGAGCCGACACTGGCTCCGGCTCAGGAGCCGACACTGGCTCCGGCTCAGGAGCCGACACTGGCTCCGGCTCAGGAGCCGACACTGGCTCCGGCTCAGGAGCCGACACTGGCTCCGGCTCAGGAGCCGACACTGGCTCCGGCTCAGGAGCCGACACTGGCTCCGGCTCAGGAGCCGACACTGGCTCCGGCTCAGGAGCCGACACTGGCTCCGGCTCAGGAGCCGACACTGGCTCCGGCTCAGGAGCCGACACTGGCTCCGGCTCAGGAGCCGACACTGGCTCCGGCTCAGGAGCCGACACTGGCTCCGGCTCAGGAGCCGACACTGGCTCCGGCTCAGGAGCCGACACTGGCTCCGGCTCAGGAGCCGACACTGGCTCCGGCTCAGGAGCCGACACTGGCTCCGGCTCAGGAGCCGACACTGGCTCCGGCTCAGGAGCCGACACTGGCTCCGGCTCAGGAGCCGACACTGGCTCCGGCTCAGGAGCCGACACTGGCTCCGGCTCAGGAGCCGACACTGGCTCCGGCTCAGGAGCCGACACTGGCTCCGGCTCAGGAGCCGACACTGGCTCCGGCTCAGGAGCCGACACTGGCTCCGGCTCAGGAGCCGACACTGGCTCCGGCTCAGGAGCCGACACTGGCTCCGGCTCAGGAGCCGACACTGGCTCCGGCTCAGGAGCCGACACTGGCTCCGGCTCAGGAGCCGACACTGGCTCCGGCTCAGGAGCCGACACTGGCTCCGGCTCAGGAGCCGACACTGGCTCCGGCTCAGGAGCCGACACTGGCTCCGGCTCAGGAGCCGACACTGGCTCCGGCTCAGGAGCCGACACTGGCTCCGGCTCAGGAGCCGACACTGGCTCCGGCTCAGGAGCCGACACTGGCTCCGGCTCAGGAGCCGACACTGGCTCCGGCTCAGGAGCCGACACTGGCTCCGGCTCAGGAGCCGACACTGGCTCCGGCTCAGGAGCCGACACTGGCTCCGGCTCAGGAGCCGACACTGGCTCCGGCTCAGGAGCCGACACTGGCTCCGGCTCAGGAGCCGACACTGGCTCCGGCTCAGGAGCCGACACTGGCTCCGGCTCAGGAGCCGACACTGGCTCCGGCTCAGGAGCCGACACTGGCTCCGGCTCAGGAGCCGACACTGGCTCCGGCTCAGGAGCCGACACTGGCTCCGGCTCAGGAGCCGACACTGGCTCCGGCTCAGGAGCCGACACTGGCTCCGGCTCAGGAGCCGACACTGGCTCCGGCTCAGGAGCCGACACTGGCTCCGGCTCAGGAGCCGACACTGGCTCCGGCTCAGGAGCCGACACTGGCTCCGGCTCAGGAGCCGACACTGGCTCCGGCTCAGGAGCCGACACTGGCTCCGGCTCAGGAGCCGACACTGGCTCCGGCTCAGGAGCCGACACTGGCTCCGGCTCAGGAGCCGACACTGGCTCCGGCTCAGGAGCCGACACTGGCTCCGGCTCAGGAGCCGACACTGGCTCCGGCTCAGGAGCCGACACTGGCTCCGGCTCAGGAGCCGACACTGGCTCCGGCTCAGGAGCCGACACTGGCTCCGGCTCAGGAGCCGACACTGGCTCCGGCACAGGAGCCGACACTGGCTCCGGCTCAGGAGCCGACACTGGCTCCGGCTCAGGAGCCGACACTGGCTCCGGCTCAGGAACAGACACTGGCTCCGGCTCAGGAACAGACACTGGCTCCGGCTCAGGAACAGACACTGGCTCCGGCTCAGGAACAGACACTGGCTCCGGCTCAGGAACAGCAGATACTAAAGGTCTGAAGGGCGTCTCCAGGATCCGAGCTAGACGCTCTAAATAGCCGGTCAGTGCCCCTCCGGCCACGAGAATGGGCATCTCCCGATCTGTCTCCGACTGAGCAGACGTGGCGTGAGCCGTCTCAGTCTGGGCAGACGTGGCGTGAACCATCTCTGGCAGGGCAGACGTGGCGTGAACAGTCTCTGGCTGGGCAGACGGAACGTGAACAGTCTCTGGCTGGGCAGACGGAACGTGAACAGTCTCTGGCTGGGCAGACGGAACGTGAACAGTCTCTGACTGGGCAGACGGAACGTGAACAGTCTCTGACTGGGCAGACGGAACGTGAACAGTCTCTGACTGGGCAGACGGAACGTGAACAGTCTCTGACTGGGCAGACGGAACGTGAACAGTCTCTGACTGGGCAGACGGAACGTGAACAGTCTCTGACTGGGCAGACGGAACGTGAACAGTCTCTGACTGGGCAGACGGAACGTGAACAGTCTCTGACTGGGCAGACGGAACGTGAACAGTCTCTGACTGGGCAGACGGAACGTGAACAGTCTCTGACTGGGCAGACGGAACGTGAACAGTCTCTGACTGGGCAGACGGAACGTGAACAGTCTCTGACTGGGCAGACGGAACGTGAACAGTCTCTGACTGGGCAGACGGAACGTGAACAGTCTCTGACTGGGCAGACGGAACGTGAACAGTCTCTGACTGGGCAGACGGAACGTGAACAGTCTCTGACTGGGCAGACGGAACGTGAACAGTCTCTGACTGGGCAGACGGAACGTGAACAGTCTCTGACTGGGCAGACGGAACGTGAACAGTCTCTGACTGGGCAGACGGAACGTGAACAGTCTCTGACTGGGCAGACGGAACGTGAACAGTCTCTGACTGGGCAGACGGAACGTGAACAGTCTCTGACTGGGCAGACGGAACGTGAACAGTCTCTGACTGGGCAGACGGAACGTGAACAGTCTCTGACTGGGCAGACGGAACGTGAACAGTCTCTGACTGGGCAGACGGAGCGTGAACAGTCTCTGACTCGGCAGAAGTGACGGTAGACGTCTCTTTCTTCCTCCTCCTCCGCCTTCGGACCACCGGACTCGGGACCCCCGGACTCGGGACCACCGGAACTGGGACCACCGGACTCGTGGCGGCGTCGGCATGGCGAGGCTCCAATACATCCCACTGACTCCGATGCTCAAGGTATCTGGTAAAACTCCAAAAGTCCAAGACTTCCAGACCCTTCATTTCCCACCCCGGCAATGGGTCATCACGACAGGTATTAAAAATGTCTTTTAATGCTGCCTCACTGTATCCCATTCCCCTCGAGAGCGTCCAAAATGACTGGGTCATGCAACCCACCGGCAGGCACGGCTGACGAAAGCTCATCAAATTTGGGACAAGGCCCATCCTCTCTTTCTCCGTGGTAGGAGGGAGGATACGGAACCCCATCATGCTGGATCTCTTTGTGACGGAGTCCTTCTGTCACGATCCACACACGGGAAACAGAGATCCAATTGCAGTTTTATTTAAAGGGTAATCCGTACTCAAAAACTAGTCCAGGCAAGGGTCAAAATCCAAAAGGCAATCCAAAAACAAGAAAACAAACAAGAACAGGCAAAAACAGGCTACCAGAAGTGGTGTGACAATATACAAGGACTCCGTAACAAACACTAAACAGGCAGGGTATTTATACACAGAACAAGACAATCATGATGGGGAACAGCTGAATGCAATGAACAGTGATGAGCACAGACAAGGATTGTGGGGAATGCAGTTCCAAACGTGAATGACACCGTGGGGAAAGAGGACCTCTAGTGGACACCAGGGAACATAAACCAGACACTGTGACAGCCACTGTCTTTCAGATTAACAGGTAGGTGAGTTTGATCAGAGTTTGAGCTAAACATTGCAACCAAAATATATAACATGAACATTTAATTAAACTCTTTGAAAAATGCACGCCCTCTCCCAATTGGCACATTTACTACAGAAGAGTTCATTTGCAAAAACAGATAACGCCGTTCTTGTGAATTTTTGGATAAATATCCTAATGGATAACGTGCTGCTTTAGCAAGTTTCAGCTTTTATTTTCCTTTTACGCCCCGAAGAAGATATCACGGGTTCATCAAGTTTGTTAAAATTATCCATAATCGATCACTTGTAGTCAGCTTTGACGAAACTCCTCTCAGCTAGCACGTCTTTCCAAAGTAACTAGCAGCCTTGTCACCTGACCTAAATACGGGCGCGCTGATTTGCTAAAACGGACTTATCGGGTTGTGTTCACAAACAACAAGGGTGCTTGTCGGTTTCTACTGTAAAACATGAACTCGCGATGCCTTGACAGTGGACAATACCGGCTTTTGTGACAAAACGTGTTTAGGGCTCAGTCAATCTTGTCAGGTGTCTATTTCAGCTGAGGAGATTAACGTTACAAAAGATACACCGGCAGAGAGTATGACGAGAAAATGCGCACTTTGGTGGAAATGCGAAGACGGATGTTTCGTGAGGATGTGGAGAGTGTCAAAATAAAGGTACCTCATATCGATATTTTACGTGTGGCATCGATCCATAGTATCGTTAGACGTTTGATCGATGCATCGATCCATAGTATCGTTAGACGTTTGATCGATGCATCGATCCATATCGATGTATTGTTACACCCCTATTTGCAACAAGGTAAACCCAATTACTGAGAAATTAAAGCAGGCATTACACAATGTGTCTGTGAAATTGAAAGGTTCGCAGTGAAGCTCCAGTAAGGAAACGGTACCTGAGTGAGGGCTCCCTGGGCTCTCTTCCAGGGGTCCGGTCGGTGGAGGCCTCCAGGGGTGAGGGCAGCAGGTTGAGGCATGATGCAAGGGATTGACTGGAATCTTCCTGTGAGACTGTAATAGCAAATCAAGGTGAAAAAAAGCCTCTGTATAATAAGAAGCTTCAACTTTCTTTATTTCCTTATACAAACAAAATGAAGTACTTTTTCAGGTTGCCACTTCTCCAATGTGTAAATCTGGGTCCTGAAGCAAAACCAGATGAGAACCACTATTCATGCTAAAATGACATTATGCACAAGCGCTGCAATATTTACTTCTCTTGCAAAAAAAATGCCTCAGCAATGACATCCGCAGAGTTTATCTGTCTAGAGGCTTTGCCTGTGGTGCATGTTAACGTGTAGCATCGTATGTGCTGATGTAACTCCTCCAGAAAACTATCAGAACATTTTGGAAAATTAAGATGACTACATGACTAATCCACAACTGCATGCATGGATAACTTAATGGTGTAATATTTTACAAGATATTCAAATCTGAAGACTAGCCCAAGTCTTCTTCGGCTAAAATTGGGGGCGTGGGAATAAGGTCTCATCTTTTTTTTATCTACGGCAAAAATCATTTCTTCAAGCAATGTAGCTCTTATAAGAACGTGTAATTTCTATAACAAGACATTCAGAGACTTAACAGCATGAATATGAATGAGAGTTAAATGTCATAATATATGTTGCAGAGTCTGAAGTAAAAGGAGAGAGCAACTGGAGTCTGGTAAAAACATACCATGGTGAGCTCGCTGGTCATCAGAGAGGTCAAGATCCAGCATCAGGTCATCCTCATCCAACTCAGACGAGCCAAGGTTATTCAAAACATCCTGGAAAAGGAGAAAAAAAAAACCTAATACAAATTGTATTAAAACATAGTTTATTGTATTTACTAATATGTAGTAAAACAATACTACATAGTGAATAAATTTTTCATGGTGCAGCCGTCATTAGATCAAAATCACATGCAGTCATTAGATCAACAATCTAAATGACCAAAATGTTTTACTGTTGAGACCTAGTGCCTATACAAGATTGGTATTTTAATAGTTATCACATATTTCATGCATCTAGTTTGCAGTAAGCAGTGACTAATGACATTTTTAAATTCAGCCCAAACCTCCAGCTGTGTGTCATGGTCTCTTTGTTAAAGACTGATGACAAAAGAGGATTTGATCTGATTCAAAGACGCCTCCACAGAAACCCTTCCTCACATCTATCTAAACTCCACTATTGCACACAAGCAGCAGAAAACCTGGATATCGCTCAATCCAAAGTAGGCCTTTGAGTGCTGCTTTTCAAAGTGTCACACTGCCATCTTGTGCCCAATATGAAAAAAACATCTTATAATTAAAAGCCAAAAGGTAAAAAAAAAAAATTATATTAAAAAGAAAAAACAAGGTCCTTTATTCTAGCACACAAGCCAGACTCAGCAAAGCTCTAATATGGAGTATTTGAGGCTAATCTTATTTAAAAGTGAACGTAAAAGACAAAAGAGCAGCAAAAGAGCAGCTATTATGTTCTATTAAAGTGGAGAAGCGCAGCTCTTTGGCTAATTAAGCAGGACAGAGCAAAGGACTGGATAGTGCATCAGAACAGAAATACCTTAACTTTGACTTTGCTAGAAATTAAAGGGTACCTGGGCACCTAATTAAGACTCTCAGGATATGAAATGGTGTGGCTTTTAACTTTTTGAAATATTACGATGCCAAATGACAAAATGAACATAATACATCACTACTGTAACGTATTATGTAAACGTATCTCAGTAAGAGTATAATACTGATGAAGTGAACCGCCTTAATCGGCGACCTGTTCAGACACCTTATCCTGTGCAGACACCTTATTTAGAAATATTAGAAGAAACAGTGTCATGGTTCATAAAATGTCCAAACAGGTTGTTTTTGTGCATAATCATGTAGGGTCAACCAACGAGATCACTACCCATAGACTCTGATATGACAACAGGAGCACAAAGGACAAAAACTCCCAGAGCTTGAAAAAAATAATGATGAGATGGTCTTTTTTTTTTTCTTCAAGCATTTATTTCTAAGGGATTGAGAAGGTGACAGAGAGCTGACATTTGGTATGACTCACTCTCAATTTCCTGATGTTCAGATTGATTTTTCTGATGTTTTCATGTCAATGTCAGGAGAAAACATGCTTTACTCAATGAAATATCCTGCAGCTCTTGACAAAAAGGTCAAAACAGTTCAATGCCAATGTAAACAACTTTTCCTCCTTTGGTATTTCAGAAATCACTTAAACAACAACAGGAACACTATTTCAGGAGACAGTCCAACAGGTTACACATTGGCAGGTTATGCAAGGATACTCCCACTCAAACACATTTAGAATCAATTTGTGCTGCTTCCAGAAATTATGAGGTGTCAAATGTATCCTATAGATTAGGAAATGACCTGAGCAGACCCCGGGTCACCCGCACGTAAAATCCATTTTAAGACGCGATAAGACCATGCGCATCTTGATACAGTGATAAGATGGTAGGGATACATGGTAAGAATGATATTGAGACATGACGTGAGAGAGATTCAAACCTATTTTTCCAACATGAGCACCAAGGCTCAATGTGTTGGGTCATGGCTCCAAGGAGGGTTATTGGTTGCAAGATACAGCACGAGTTTACCAAATGGTTAAAAAACAGAAACTGGGCATGCATGATAAGACCGGTACTGTTAAAAATGCCCATTATGAATGTACTTTAATTTGTGTCTTCTGATGTGTACTGGTGATCAGCCAATGTTAGACCGCACTGTCAACACTGCAGCGTAAAGACATACAATTGGTGTATGAGAATCCTGAATTTATATAATGCCTGGCATACTAATATTCGTTGTTTAAAGGACACTTTACACAGAAGTAGTCATTTGATTGCGTTTGTATATTTACATGTGAATGCTGATTATTGTTTATGGAAGCGTTTATGCTATATTTACTATGTGTATCCATTTAGTTAGTGGGTTTATTCCAATTCTGTATTATATTCTATTATTGTTAATTATATCTATCATATGCTGTTTCAGACCACACACACCAATCTAATCGTTTTTACTCATGTGCTCAAACTATTGAAACTAAGGTGGAAACTAATTGAAAAATCAAAAGTTACAGATGTACAGCAGGTTTGTACATGCAATTTCAATGAGACAACCTTGAGACGACCTCAATTAAATGAATAATGGCTCATTTCAAGTCTAGGCCACAATGTATTGAGCAAAATAAGACCTGATTCAATAAGGCAGCTTTCTCGTAAGTAAAACACATTTCTTCATCAGTAAGACCAAGTTCTCCTGCTATACCCATGAAGATTGATATAAAATAATAAGGCTGTATGAAACAAGCACCATCTTGATGCAAATTAAGCTGCAGAAAGCAACGCAAAATTACTGAACAATGCTTATGTGATTTACAAGTGTGCTGGTCAAAGATTCCAGAAACTGGAAACTACTGTAGTTCCTTAAATGTTAATGTTTGAAGAACATTAGAAGAGTATTGAATGGCATGCTTCCCTTGAGAGCAGTGAGCATGACCACAAATTCTCACTATGACAATGGAACACTTCCCTTTTCCTGCATGTCTTTGTGTTTACACAAAAAGTGTGTGTCTGCCTCATAAAAAAAAAAAAGTATGTTAATGAGCATTTACATTCTTTGGCGATCACAGAGTTAACTTAAAATTCAGTTTTTAAATGGGGAACAACAAAAGTGCTTTTTTGAAAATGACTCACGGACCAGTAAGTGCGTCTCACTGATTCATTTAAATAACTTGTGAGTTAAGGATTCAAGACTGATTCATTAGCCAGTCGTCGATTGCACCGTAGGAGGGGATTTTCCTTCTACTAATCCGTTTCATCCTTCAATTAAAATGTGGGCTTATCTATCTCTTTATCTTTATCGGGCAAAGCATCAAAAATACAAGAATCAGGATCCTCAAAGTCAATCAAAACTTGCAGCATGTTCCCTAAGATTTTCGATGTCTGTTGGCAAACCCTTGATCAGACATACTGCTTCAGGAAGTAGCCTCGTCCAAGAACAACTGGCAAACAGGAGAATGTAAATGAAAAGGTCAGGTCCGCCCACAGCCACAGTGAAGGTAAACTTCACTCACAAATTTTGCACAGCACATGATTTGATGACAAATTAGCAATGGCACCTTAGCAAGCACTAAAGAACAATAACACAGGATGTGGCGTTTTCCTCCACTGCGCTGGAAAACAAGAGCAATTAGTTTGGCCTCAAGCTGTGCAGGTGCAGACTACAGTATTCAGAAACAAAACAAAAGCTTTATGACTTTGTAGGAACTAGCCAAAAGTATGAGCAATTGTTTCATGTTACTGATTGAAACAATGTTTTCCTGTAAGGGTTTTGTCCATACAGCATGAAATCTCTCTGAAGTTTAATTGTTTTGATTTATCTGCTAGCCATGACACCAATGACCGGCACCAACTAAAAATAGTCACTTCTAACTTAAAGGGGCATTCGGCAACCATTTCAACTTAATAAAACGGTTTAGAAATCATTTGGATGGTTTAATAACCTGTTCTGGTGAGAATGGTGACTTTCCCCGCTCCCCTTAACGTTCCCAGGCGGAAAACCAACCTTGCAACATGGGGACTAACATCCCGGTAAGTTGGAAATAGGAAGTCTCGTGAGAAGCAAGAACGAGCGAGAAACACAAACTGCTTTACGGCAATTCGACAAACACACACGTCGCCCTCAATGTGTGTGATGTATTACCCACCTCAGTAGACCATAAAGTTGGCCGGCTCCAAAAATAACAAATGCACGTGAGCAGCGGTAGGGGGAGGAGGAGCCGCAAGTGAGTTTTTTTATGACATTGTTGTGAAATATACGCCCCACAGCTGTAGGGGGAGTTCGTTGACAAAACATGCGACAACAAAAGTGAAAATCAGCAAAGAAATGGCTAGAGTTGCCGAGTTCCCCTTTAACTGCAATACAATTCATAACTTTGGGGTCAGTAAGTTTTTGCTTTTTTGGGAAAGAAATTAATACTTTTATTAATCAAGGATTCAACTAATCAGTAGGGAAAGATAAGACATTTAAATGTTCCAAAGTTTTCCATTTCATTAAGCAGCACAATTGTTTTCAACAAAATCAGCATATTAGAATGATTTCTGAAGGATTATGTGACACTAACGACTGGAGTAATGGATGCTGAAAATTCAGTTTTATTATCACACGAATAAAATTAAAATAGGGACATCCAGGTATTTTTTTTTCCATTTTAATGTATTTTTTTTTTTTATTTAAAGTAGCAAGCTACTTTTTTCAAGTGAATAGGCATGGGCCAGTATGGTCGACTATCCTATAGACATTTAATAACCAACTAGTTAAGTCAACTAGTGAATGTTTTCAGAATTGGTTTTTAAATATTTAAAAAAAAGACAAGATTTATTGAAAAAGTGGTTTAGCATGCTCAAAGTGGGCTGTACTTCAGCATGCTAACAGTTAGCAGAGTATTTGTTCTCAGTGAAAACCTGACCACTAAAGGCTTTTAGTTTCTTTAACACAATCTCTGTTGGACTTCAAATGGCCTGCTGTGAGCAATGCGCATGTTATTGTGCATAATCCACAGATTTATTGTGAAGTCTTGTGAAAAGATTAAAGGATAGGAATTTTCTGGTGTCTGCTTTCAATAAACAGATGGTGGCTTTAATAAGCTTGCAGCAGACAAAAGATTCAAACTGTTGGACAATGTGAACTATATGTTTTACAACATAACATTTCTATTCAAACTGTTTGAACTTTTGAAAGAGGAATGAGAATCCATCAGACTAAGTTATTAGGTTACAATGAAGGATCACACTAGACTTCTCGCATGGTCGCTTAGTTTTTGAGGACAGTCTGTTCTAGGTAGATTCACAGCAGTGCCATACTTTCCCATTTTGTAATTATTGATTTAACTGTACTTCACGGCATATTCAACGATTTGGAAATGTTCTCATATCCATCTTCTGCTTTGGGCTTTTTAATTACTTCTCAGAGTTGATTCAATTGTTCTTTTTCTTCAGGTCCAAGTTCTGACACAATACTGCCTCAATGCAGGAAGATGAGTGATGAGGTATTTTGCAAAGAAAAATTCAAATATTGTGTGCGTGCGTGCGAACAGGCAGGGCTCGCAAAATTTCTAAATCGCTGGTAGCCCTTCGGGCAGGCACCCTTCAAATTTTGGTAGCCCGAAATGAATTTTACTAGCCCACCTGAAAAGACAAATTTTAATGTAGAAAATTGGTAAGGACTCAAAACATCAATCAAAACCTTTTTCACAACACAAATATCAACAAGTGCGCAGCTCCGTTGTTTTAAAGTCAGACAACGCTAAAAGAGTTAATTTTCTAATGGAATAATTCACATATGGAAGTGTAGCAATAAAGAATAATAATAACAATACCAGACTTTTTTGAGGCAAGTAAATGGTGCTCTAATTATTTTATGATGTTTATAGCAGAATATATGATGGTCAAGTCACCTTTATTTATGTAGCGCTTTTTACCATACAGATTTGTTTGATTCAAAGCAGCTTCACAGTGATAGTGTGTTAGCAAATGGATTCAAACATTCTGACACACAAAGTAAAGCATTCATGTGAAAGTGGAGCTTTAATTTTTATTGTGCATAGGCGTAATTTATGTACTGGAAGCCATGTCATGTCCCCACCAATTTTTCTCAGGGTCGATATTGATTGGTCGACAAATGACGTATCATTCGAAAGCTTACGAACTCAAGATTCAGCCTGTGAAACCTGTTTTGAAATTGGACGTTGCGTTACCATAGAAACGGTACTCAATTATTTTATCGGGCTCCTCCCTTTTGGGCATCGTCATGTTTCATAATTTATGATCAAAACCTTTTCTAATCTTGACTAAACGCATATTGTCAGAAAGGTCTGAGTCTCAAGGTTCCATATTTTGTGACAGAAGTGATATTTGGACAGAAATTTATTAATTTGTTATGGCAGAATGCATACAACTAAATTCAATGGAATGTAAGTCACCTGGTGGCTATTTTTAGTATTATGCCTAAACAAAATCTCATAGGAACTTCAATTTTTGTGATATCAACTTCAGATTTGAAACACAACTTGGTTAGATATATGGCTTTGATTTTATAGTAAAAAAAAAATTGTAAAATACATTTTATAAAAAAGAAAAAATATTAAGTACAGTATATTTTATTTACTGTAAGTTTAAACTTCCATAACTTTCATTTTTTTGAAGTGCTCTCACTTCAACAATAATCTGCTGACTGTTTTCTTTAAAACAAGAACAAACTTAGGTCTATATTCCAAAGCATTCTTAAATTACAATCATTTAAGTTTTAATAGTGCATTTTAAATAGAGCTAGTTTAATCCCTTTTTTATACCCTAAACAGGCAACGTGTCTCAGGATTTACATACATTTCAAAACATATTACTTCATTTTCTCCTTCAGCACCTTAAGACAATGTTCACAATTAATGTTAGCAGTATTCTTTTTTTTTTTTTCAGAAGAAAAGTTTAATATACATTTACTTATCTCAAAATCTGAATGTTCTGCACCACTGGCAGCCATGTTGGATTTAGGTCAGGCTGACTAATTGATCACAAAAAATTAAGCAAATTATGTGACCAGCATACACAAGACAGACCAGGCTGTCAAAATTGTTCTTATGCCCCAAAAAAGACAATAAAAACGATGTATCTCGTGAGTCACGTTGCCTGTTTTAGGGTTAACCACAAGACAATTAAGGTACACAAGGATTGACACTGATCTATGCATTTATTCACGTGAAAACACTCACACACTCATTAAAAGACTAATTAAAACCAATGTAACGTTACTATTGAAATTGATTTCTAGACATAATGTTATTTTTTTCTAAAATTGTTATTGTACGTACATCTGATTTTGCATTGTATTAGCAACATAACCCCACCCCCCCCCCCCACACACACACACACACCTGACCCACCCACTTTTTAAAACAAACTTACGCCACTGATCATGCGTTTCTCTTAAAACAGGCACGGGGATTCATGAGAAATTGCGCTGCGGATAAATCAGCATGATCAAAAACTTGCGCGGTCATATTTTTTCTTAAAATAACTAGTCAATAATGTGAATAAAGGGAGCAATTTGATTAAACTATTTCAGATCGGCAGGCCGGTTATGCATTTTGGTAGCCCGACTGGAAAACACAATAGCCCCGGGACATCGGGCTAGCGATTTTGCGAGCCCTGACAGGAATGCTAATAGTTAAATGACTGACTGTCAGTGTAGCTTGCTAATAAACTATAATTACGTGTCATCATAAAAATGCAATTACAATGCCTAGTAATCTGTTGAGTCACAGAATGCAGTCAATAAGGCAATAGCCATATTAGCTAATTGTTTTCGTGTAGAGACAGGAGAACTTAGAGCTTCCAGAGCTTCAGACACAGATGAAAAAGTGCCGCCCTCAGCTGCGCAGTGCGTCATTATTGGCCAATGGCTGCAGCCCAGAAACATCCCGAGCACAGCCATTCAAGAAGAATATAACAAAATACAGGCACAGGGCAGTGTCTCTGTAGACAGAAACACCACCACACACTTCTAGTGGATCATAAGTAATGATTGGGAGGGTTTATTTTTGGTCTACATCGTTGGTTTTCAAAGACACACATTTAGATCAAATAAACCAATTCAACTACAGCCAATTCTTGAAAATGTGAGTTTGAGCAGTGAAATCACATTCATACTTACCAGGCTGCCCAATTTAGAAGATGAGGAACTGGTTCTCTGCTTGTGTAAAGTGCGGCCCTCCATGCAGTGAGGATCCCTGAGATTGAGGTGAAGTCTGGGTTCTCCTGCACCCTCAGAGGCCGACCGTAGACGTCTCTCCATGCGCATCACCTCATGGTATGGGCTCACGCTGCTGCACATGGACACTGCGAAGGATACAACACATTATAAACGCATCAAAACAAAGAGCTAAATGGCTAACGGTATGAAGCAGCATAAGTTATGAAGCAGTTCTAGAATGTGTACAATAAATCATCATTTACTACAAATCTCATTAGTAGGCACCAGGGGAGTAACGATTCACTTGTTTTGTCGATGCATCGATTACGGAACCTGACGACTCATATGCATCGATCTTGAAACACGGATTTTTGAATCGTGAATCGTATATTTCAGTCAATAATCGATTTAAAATGCAAAGAATCTAATGAATCGCAATTCGATAACGATTTAAACATTAAACTACTACATGCGTGTTACGTAGTCTGACAAAGCTGCTCCACCACCCTGTCAGACAAACAGGAATTTGGAAAGTAAGACAAAGGTTTAGAAAGTAGAGCACCTCAACCCCACAGACTAGACAGAGGTGACCAGAGTCTCATCTCCCACTCCAAAATTTGACTGTACAAGAAAAGAAAAAAATAAACCTCAGGTCAGGGGATACATAAACATAACTTGGGGGGGGGGGGGGGGGGGGCGGATGGTCAGGCACCCTCCTCCCTAGATGGGTCTCCATACAGTTAGCAGGAAGAATAGTGGTCTTGTACACAAAACAAAAGAGTCAATGTTTACTTGATATGGAACACACAGAGCATGAGTTGGCAACACAAAGTCAATGTATCACTTGAGCTGGGAGAAGAGAACACTTGGAGTGAACTTCCAGACGGCTTAAATACACTCCGCAGGAACACCATCATCACTCCACCTCTGACGACTGTAACTCACTGCACCTGTGCGCTGTAACAGGCGAAGAGACAGATGGAAGAAGAAAAACAAAACAAAAACACGTACACAACACAGCACTGAGCAACATCACATACATAAATGAAAATGTTACGTAACAGTGAATTAATGGAGATGTTGTGCGGCTTTGTTCACGCCCTCAAAGATAGGTGTTGAACTCTTACAAAACAACAGAAGCAGAGAGGGCTACACACGTGTCTTTACATAGCGACTGGTGTTCGTTGGATAAACTGGAGGTGGACATAATATTATTAAGATGAACTAGTCTAAGGCACTTAAAAAGCCTTTAATTTACTGGGCTAAACCATCAAAAACAGTTAAAAGTGTAAATCTACACGTTTCAGCTACCCAGCCTTCTTCAGGATAACAAAATGTATTGCTCCTTATTAGCCTACTTCGAGTTAGTTAATGGGTCAGTGACAAATAAGGTTTGTCAAGATGAGAAATTCGAAAATCTTATAAAAACTTGTTTTAGAAGCATGCATCAGGTATGTTAAAATGTACATACATAGTGTATTTATGTTTATTTTATGTAATTAAAAATGACATTTGCACCATTTTCTATGTCAAATGGTGTAACTGCCAAAGAATGAGAAATATTTAATATATTTTATCCACCTGGATGGTATGTAAGTGTACATCTAGAAATAAATACTTCATTTTAATGAAAATAGATTTTATTAGAGTTATCTCTAAATGTAATTTTTAAAGTGTTTTTGCAATATTTGGCAGGAAATATGCTGAAAACACCTCTGTTTTCTAAATAATCTTTGACAAATAATGTAAAAATTGTTAAAAACCATTTTATTACACTAAACTAGATTATTAAATTGTATTCCACATTAATTTTCCTGTATATAATTATATTTTTATGAAAAATACTGGTTACGCCAATTGACAAAAAACAGTTACACCACCTGACCATGTTTCTTCTAGATTCAAAGGACATTGTTTGTTGAAGAAATTGTGACTGAAAATCAAGCATGAAAGTCAACAAGTTCAGCAGAAGTGGTTTTATTTGTCAATGCTGAAAAAAAAAATACTGAAAAGAGCTAATGAGGTTCATTCTCGTGTTATGCAGCACGTTTGAGCTTCAGCAAGAACTAACGATGTTCATTCTCGTGTAAAATTGCTTAAACGTGCAGCACGTTTGAACTTCAGCGAGAACCAATGAGGTTCATTCTCATGTTGTGCAGCACGTTTGAGCTTCAGCGAGAACCAATGAGGTTCATTCTCATGTTGTGCAGCACGTTTGAGCTTCAGCGAGAACTAACGATGTTCATTCTCGTGTAACACTGCTTAAACGCACAGCACGTTTGAACTTCAGCAAGAACCAATGAGGTTCATTCTCATGTTCTGCAGCACGTTTGAGCTTCAACGAGAACCAATGAGGTTCATTTGCATGTTCTGCAGCATGTTTGAGCTTCAGCGAGAACCAATGAGGTTCATTCTCATGTTCTGCAGCACGTTTGAGCTTCAGCGAGAACCAATGAGGTTCATTCTCATGTTCTGCAGCACGTTTGAGCTTCAGCGAGAACCAATGAGGTTCATTCTTGTGTTACGCAGCACGTTTGAGCTTCCGCAAGAACCAATGAGGCTGAGGCTCATTCTTGTGTTCTGCAGCAGGTTTGAGCTTCAGCGAGAACCAATGAGGTTCATTCTCGTGTTACCCAGCATGTTTGAGCTTCCGCAAGAACTAAACATGCAGCACGTTTAAGCTTCAGCGAGAACCAATGAGGTTCATTCTCGTGTTACGCAGCACGTTTGAGCTTCCGCAAGAACCAACAAGGCTCATTCTTGTTTTCTGCAGCAGGTTTGAGCTTCAGCGAGAACCAATGAGGTTCATTCTCGTGTTACGCAGCACGTTTGAGCTTCAGCGAGAACCAATGAGGTTCATTCTCGTGTTACGCAGCACGTTTGAGCTTTAGCAAGAACCAATGAGGTTCATTCTCGTGTTACGCAGCACATTTAGGGCGTTTTCACCAGTGTTGGGCATGTTACTTAAAAAAAGTAATTAGTTATAGTTACTTCTCACAAATAGTAACTGAGTTAGTAACTGAGTTACATCCTTATAAAAGTAACTAATTACCAGAGAAAGTAACTATTGTGTTACTTTTAAAAAAAAAATTTTCAAATATGCCTATGTCAAATCATTTGGATGCCCCCAGTATTAAATATGTTAAATGAATGAAATGGACACTTAATAGAATAAATTATTATTATAAAACATTGAACACTAATCTACACTATTTTAATGTTGCTGTGGGACAATGTGAGAGACACCTATTAAATAATATATAATATTCTAAATATTATCATTACTATAGTAGAACAATAAAACATAATAGATGGTTTATACTTAATATCGCACAGACCACAACTGGCCAACAAATAAGTTTAAAAATAAATTATGCTACTTAAGAAATGTACCAAAAATGAATATATAATAATAAAAAAATATAAATACTCTTTGTAGAGCATATTAAAATGCTAAAACTGTTACACAACTTCACAACTAGTAGACACAAGTATTTTCTTCCTCACAAAAGTAAACCGTTTAACAAGAAGTGCTCTCTCAATATAATACTGAACAATTTACCAAAAAAAATTATAATAATAATAAAATATAATATTTTTGGGGTTTATTTTTAGAACCTACAGAGAACGTCATTATCAGAGGTTATTTAAGCCAAATTCTAGGCATGTTTGCCGCACGTGTTTGCAACCGGTCAAACAAAGATGTTTTATGGGAATGTTCCCTGCAGGTTATTTTCGGGTTTTATTTTATAACATAAAGAGAGCGTTCCCAGAACGTTCCCTGTTATTTTTAGGTTTTATTTTTATAACCTTCCCAGAACGTTCCCTGCAGGTTATTTTTTAGATTTTATTTGTATAACCATTTAAATTAATTAAAACGTTGCAGATGATACC
Organism: Gila orcuttii; assembly: GCA_026230005.1. Lineage (NCBI taxonomy): Eukaryota > Metazoa > Chordata > Actinopteri > Cypriniformes > Leuciscidae > Gila > Gila orcuttii. The sequence goes on from JAPDVR010000015.1 coordinate 24,966,554, forward strand.
AATAGGCTAGAGATTATTCTAATGCTGAAATTTGTCATTTATTTATAAACAAACTATATAATGCTCGGACACCCTCGGTCTCTGTTGCGCAACTGTTGAGCGCGCTCTCGGGCACACTCTGTCTCTCTCGCGCTTTGTTGAGCGCACTCGCGGCGTTCGCTTCGATTTTGTCCACTCCGGCGCCTCATAAACACACACACACACACACACACACACCAGAGAAAAAACTTTGCAGGTCCTTTGGCGGAGAGAGAGCCTACTCGGATGAAAACCGCTTCAGTGAGTTCAATTATAGTAACGCCACATTATTTTGTCAGTAACGGTAACTGCGTTGTAATGGGGGAAACAGTAATTAGTTTGATTACTCCTTACTGAAAAAGATAACGCCGTAGTAACACCGTTTATTTATAACGCCGTTATTCCCATCACTGGTTTTCACAGAACCAACGAGGTTCATTCTTGCACATTTGAGCTTCCACAAGAACCAACGAGGTTACATTGGTTACATTGAACACTTGAAAAGGGTTCCAAATAGTAGGTTAGTTTATATAAAATTTTTAATCAGCATCATTAACTAGTGATATTTGACTTAATTGGCCCCTAACAGAAAGGCTTGTAATAGTAGGGATGCACCGATCCGATACTCAGTATCGGTATCGGCTCCGATACTGCCATTTTTGCCGGATCGGGTATCGGTCAGACGAGGCCGATCCAAATCCGATATTGTGCGTTTACTATTCAGTGGTGTTGTTAAGCCCCACAAAACGCACACAAACATTATAAAACACCATGAGTTTTCGTGCACAATATTATAAGTGTTCTGAAGCCATTATATAGTATAATGTGAGAAAGAAATTGATATTTAAGTCGTTAAATTCAAGCTCACGTAAACGTTTCCCTCAGCTGTGGCTGTCAATCATTCTCCATTCAGCATTTAAACAGAGCGTCGCGTTCGGTTACGACAGTTAACACGATGAAACTCTCTGTAAGATGATTCAATGTTACTATTATTATACTTGATCTGTAGATAAAGGTATATGGTTTCGCATAAAACAACTTTATCTTGCTGGACTTTATTGCTGTACCTTAATCATGTTACTTTCTACCGGGTGTCTAGATCACAACACTGCAGTAAAGTCAAAGCACTATTTGTTCTTCACGTGCACAGTTACTGAAATTTAAAACTGTTAAAAGAAAATGCTGAAAAAATATTGCATAGATAGATACTGTATAATAGACTTCGCATTAATATGTATTTTCTTTGTGCTTTAAACTTTTCAATGCGGACTCGACGCGCTGTGCGCTGTGACTCATGTTGCTTCAAGCGCATCATTCTGCGCTCGGGATGCGCATAAGCGCTTTGAGCCGCACTGTATTGGAGCCTTTCATACCATAATACAGTGACGCAATGAAAGATTATAAATAGCAGTTATTGTTCTGTCCTATCTATCATATGTTGCTACCTCATTAAACAGCTGTGCTATACATTTAAAAAATGTATTTTAAAAAAAATATATAGTAGGCTATATATAAAATAATTGATATTTTTGATTTTTGTTATCTTGTTTTTCATAAATGTATTTTACAACGTGTTTTACCAGATTTAGTGTTACGCTTAATGTCTCTAATTTTTTCCCCACTAAACGTTATTTTTTCATTAAATGTTCAGATTTTATACAATTATTGTGATTTTCCTAGACTAAATTTTACTGCTGAATTATCCACTAATCCAGTGGTTCTCAATCCTGGTCCTGGGGACCCACTGCTCTGCACATTTTATATGTCTCCTTTATCTGACACAGCCAGTTCAGTTCATAGAGCTCTTTCCTAACGAGCTGATGATCTGAATCAGGTGTGTTAAATGAGGGAGACATACAAACTGTGCAGAGCTGTGGGTCCCCAGGACCAGGATTGAGAACCACTGCACTAATCTAGTTTATAATAGCATTTATGTCAGATTATCATCATATATATTTTTTGTTGTTGTTGATTTTCTTTATAATGAAGTTGTCTGTATTAAGTAGATTGTGTTTAACACACAAAATAGTGATTATCAGTTCAACACAGAGTTATAGAAATTCTACTTGATTTAAAAAAAAAACTGCACTGGTATCGGTATCGGATCGATATCGGCATCGGATCGATATCGGCCGATACTCCGAATTTTTGGGATCGGATCAGATCGATTCTGAAAAAATGGTATCGTTGCATCCCTATGTAATAGTCAAGTCAAGTCAAGTCAAGTATATTTATATAGCACTTTTCACAATACAGATTGTATCAAAGCTGCTTCACAGTATCAATCAAAACAACTTAATGTTTGTTTATTACTGGAAAAAAGACATCCAAGTTTGGTAGTGCTGATCAATGGTATGATTGGTTAATTAATTTGAATATCCCCAACTGAGCAAGCCAAAGGCAACAGTGGCAAGGAACCGAAAAACTCCATCCAGTGACCTAATGGTGTCCTAACACCCCATCAGATGACCCAATGGAGAAAAAAAAACCTTGGGAGAACCCAGGCTCAGTCGGGGGCCAGTTCTCCTCTGGCGTTTATGAACTAGAGGCCGAATTTACAGTAACTGTAAGATAAAAAATGTATATGAATGCCTGGCTAAATAGATGCGTCTTCAGTCTAGTTTTAAACTGGGAGAGCGAGTCTGAGCTACGAACAATATCAGGAAGGCTATTCCAGAGCTTCGGAGCTAAATGTGAAAATGCTCTGCCTCCTTTGATGGATCCTAGGAATGACCAGAAGCCTCGAATTTAGTGATCTTAAAGAGCGCGATGGATTGTAAGGCAATAGAAGATCCGTTAAATAGACTGGAGCTAAACCATTTAGAGCTTTACAAGTCAAAAGCAATACCTTGTATTTAATACGGAACTTTATAGGTAACCAATGAAGTGATGATAAAATCGGTGTTATATGATCATATTTTCTTGATCTAGTAAGAACTCTAGCGGCTGCATTTTGGACTAACTGTAGCTTGTTTATTGAAGATGCAGGACAACCAGCTAATAAAGCATTACAGTAATCTAGTCTCGAGGTCATGAATGCATGAACTAACTTTTCTGCATCAGAGACTGATAGCATATTACGTAGCTTAGCAATGTTTCTAAGGTGGAAAAAGGCAGTTTTTGTAACATATGAAATATGCTTTTCAAAAGACAGGTTGTAGTCTAATGTAACACCCAGGTCTTTAACATAGTAGGATGCCCTGTTACTTTATCCGCTACAGTAAAAGTCGTGCTGTGAAAGGTTTTGTGGACGGTTTTTAGAACCGATAAGTATTACCTCTGTCTTGTCTGGATTTAATAAAAGAAAATTACACGTCATCCAATCTTTTATATATTTAACACAATCGGTCAATTTGGATAATTTAGCGTATTCATCTGGCCGTGATGAAATATATATTTGAGTGTCATCAGCATAACAATGGAAACTAATTCCATGTTTCCTTACAATATTACCAAGTGGCAGCATATATATTGAGAATAATAAAGGGCCTAACACAGATCCCTGCGGCACTCCATAGTTTGCCGAAGTTATAATCGATTTTTCTCCATTTAAGTAGACGAAATGGTAGCGGTCAGATAAGTATGACCTGAACCAGCTTAATGCTTGTCCTTACCAGTGTAATTTTGTAGTCGATCTAAGAGTATTGTGTGATCTATAGTATCGAACGCAGCACTAAGATCAAGTAAAACTAGTACTGAGATACAGCCTTGGTCCGAAGCTAAAAGTAAATCATTTGTGATTCTAACAAGCGCAGTTTCAGTGCTATGATGTGGCCTGAATCCAGACTGAAACTTTACATAGATGTCGTTTTCTAGCAAGAAAGAGCCGAGTTGAGCGGACACAACTTTTTCTAATATTTTTGACATAAATGGAAGATTCAAAATGGGTCTGTAATTTGCTAGGTTATTTGGATCTAATTGTGGTTTCTTAATAAGAGGTTTTATAACTGCCAGCTTGAACGTTCTTGGAACATGACCTAAAGATAAAGATGAGTTAATAATATTGAGAAGAGGCTCTTCCACTATAGGTAACACTTCTTTCAGTAGTTCAGTTGGTATAGGATCTAATAAACATGTTGTTGTTTTAGATGAAGTGATAAGTTTATTTAACTCTTTTTGTTCTATGGTTGTAAAGCATTGTAATTGTTCTTGCGGGGTGATAATTGCGGCCGAATTATAAGGCGCGAGCAAAGATCGAACGTTTACGATTTTGATTCTGATGCTTTCAATTTTCTCGGTGAAGAAGTTCATGAAATCATTACTACTAAACTGTAACGAGGTATTTTGTTCAGACGACGTCTGTTTATTTGTTAGTCTAGCCACGGTATTAAATAAAAACCTTGGATTATTTCGGTTGTTTTCTATTAATTTGCTGAGGTGCTCAGCCCTGGGCGTTTTAAGTGCCTTTTTATAAAGTGACATACTGTCTTTCCACACGATTCTAAAGACCTCTAAATTAGTTTTTTTCCATTTACGCTCTAAATTACGGGTTTCTCTCTTTAAAACATACGTAGTATTATTGTACCATGGTGCTATACTTTTTTCTCTGACCTTTTTTAATCTAATGGGTGCAACAATATACAATGTTCTAGAGAGAATGGTGCTCATAGTGCTAGTAAGTTCGTCTAATTCATCTGTTTGTTTGGGTTCAGGCAGCAGCTGAGACAGATCAGATAAGCTATTTGAGAAATGATCTATGGTGGATGGACGAATTGTTCTACCTGGTCGATAACGTGGCGCAGCATGACATATTACAGCAGTGCGTAACATGCAAGTTACCAAGTAGTGGTCAGTGACATCATCACTTTGTGGAATGATATCTATATCGGTTGGATCGGTTCCATATGATATAATTAAATCGAGTGTATGATTAAGACGATGAGTTGGTCCGGTGACGTTTTGCTTGACCCCGAAGGAGTTTAATAAATCTGTAAACGCAGCACCTAACGCATCATTTAAATTATCTATGTATGTTAAAATCTCCAACAATTAATGCTTTATCGACATTGACCAAAAGATCTGATTGAAAGTCTGCAAACTCTTTTAGGAAATTGGCGTAAGGCCCTGGAGGTCGGTAGCCAATGCTAGAGATAATAGGGATTTTTTTCTTACATCTAAGAGCGTAACATTTAGCACAAGCACTTCAAACGAATTAAACCTATGAAGAGTTTTCTGAGTAACATTAAGGATATCTCTGTAGATTGTTGCAACACCGCCGCCACGACCGATCAGACGGGGCTCATGCTTATAACAGTATCCTGGCGGAGTAGACTCATTTAGACCGAAATAATCATTTGGTTTAAGCCAGGTTTCAGTAAGGCACAGAACATCGACATTATTATCTGTGACCATTTCATTTACAATAACCGCCTTAGGTGTGAGCGATCTAATGTTTAGAAGACCTAGCTTTAGAAATTGTTTTTGTTCACTAATAGCGAGATTTTTTGTTTTAATAACAATTAGATTTGTTCTAGATCCCGCAGTAGATTTATTATTTGATCTTAGTAAACGAGGAATAGACAGTTTCTATGCAATGTTCTACACTAGTATTAATATCAATTAAATTGGTGCAGTAGAGACTGTGATTTGGATTCAATTAGGAGTCAATAGGTGTAACCGGTTACACCATTTGACATTTCAGTTTAAATTCAAATTTGACACGCATTATCATGGACATCTATGTAATCATGTGGCCTTGGTGGTAATATTTAAAATGTAGCTTTTAAAGTTAAATCGTTTTTATAATAATGATGAATTATCAATGTATTCCCGGTGTCATACCATTTGACATATACTTAAGAATACCTGACCATACCCTAAAAATGTCAAATTATCTCACATTTTAAAATGATTTAATAACATTTGCATGCAGCAGTAAGTTTCAGGTCTGTCTCTGTGATATTATTTCCTGTCACATGGTCTTCTACCACAATATTAACAAAATGACTCCTTGAATGTTGGTTACACCACCTTGACACTTCAGGAATTTGACTTGACTCACATGATTCCCCAAATTAACTATAATATTAACAACAATGGTGTTCCATTTACTTTTATTTACTGATAAATAGTTCTAATGTAAGATTATGCCAAACTAGCTGATATGGCGTTTTATTGAGAATTTCACCTTTTTTAAACAAGATCAATTATTTGGTACAAAGTTTTGATGGTTACACTACATAGACATTCTTTCAAAATGTATTAAAACCAGAAATTTTAGACTTGGTCCTCAAAGAAAGAGCATGTATGCAAGTAGGCTAATTTGCCATTTTATTTTGAAATTTTAACCCTTTTAAATTTAATTAAACCATATGGACACAAAAAAAATTTGCATCACGTCATTGACCCTAATACATTAACTAATGTAAAAAAAAGGGACCTTTATGTTTGTATTGGTAAGTGTTATACCAATAAAATATTTAAAGATATTATAATATAAATAAATCTTTAACATTATCTACTATAAGCAAATATCAGTAAAACATTTAATGAATATTTGTATTTATATTTAAATAATATAGCTAATTAATAATAAATCATTGTATGTACACACATAAATATTAGTATATCCAACCATTCAAAACTTTATAATACTTTTGCTGAGCTTTTATTCAGCAAGAATGCATTAAATAGATAAAACCATGACACTAAAGGCATTTATAATGTTACAAAAGTTTAAGCACCAGAAAATGATTTCTGATGGATTATGTGACAGACAGACGGAGTAATGGCTGCTGAAGATTCAGTAAAATATATTAAAACAGAAAACATGAATTTTAAATTGTAATAATACTATTTCACAATATTAAAGTTTACTTTTTTATTGTTTTTTTTTTTTTTTTTTTTTAAGTATTTAAGTAATAATTAAGTTATACATTTTATATATTTAAGTTATTATAAGTGTTACAGAAAATACTTATGAATGCCTTTTAATTGTACTTCCATGGAAAACAATATTCAAATCCAGTGGGGAAAAAAATAAATATGAAAGCAACTGTTGCCAAGTTTCCTGATTAAAATGTCTTCAGTATCTTCTTGTGTACAGAGACAGACCTCAATTAGGTTGTAGGTCACAATCTGAAGAATACGTAATGCATATAGCAAGGATGTATAATTATTTTTTTTATTTTTTATTTTTTTTTTTAAGTGTTAAGCCTGTGGCACAAACTACAATTCACCTACTGCACAAGATTTGCATAAAATAAATGTATCACTTAAACGAGATATCAAAAGCTACAACATGGTTAGGTGAAACAGCCCAGCAAAACATCAATAGTTTTGTTTTAGTACAGTCCAGTACAGTATCAAACAATTAAAAGCCTGGATCCTATTACCACAAATACACACTGCAAAGAAAATAGTGATGTTCAGTTAAAAAGCCCAAAACCTACAGTCACAAGAAAACCTGCAGAAAAGACCCAATAATACTGATTACTGTATATTCACAAGGAAACAACATGTAAAATACAAACTAAAATTTCTAGCAATTTGACCAAAAGAATCAGCGGTCAACATGGAACTGTATCCAGACATATTTTCGCCTATATAAAGATACAAGTGTATGAATAAAACATCTTAATAACCTTAAAAATAGCTTAATCATTTACATGAATATTAATGAATTAGTGGTCGACCGATATATCGCCACGGCCGATAAGTTTTTCTGATTGGCCGATGTGTTGGAAGCGGGACTTTTATTTTGACGGGCGGCGCTGAGAACACCAGCACCTGAGAAGAGAACGGCAGCGCCTGAATCTGATCACACAGCGCTCACTCACATTCTCCGTCTCTCTGTCAGTCATATCTAATACTTTGTTAGACAGAACCGGTGGCTACAGAACTGGTAAATAAAAGAAAGTAAATGGTATGCGAAAAAGTAATGCGTTTGCTTTTATATTATTCGTAACCGAAAAGGAAAACAATCAGGCTACAATACTTTCTCATTTACCGTCAACATTCAGCAAATGCGCATCTACATCATTTAAACAAATCTCTGAATATCTAATAAACATTTAATTTCACAAACCTTGCAGATTTAATCGAATCCAGCTGTGAGATCTTGTGAAGTGTGCATTTGTAGCCTGCATAAACGTGTTCCTGCGAATGACGGTCGTGTGAAGTGAGTGAATGAGAACAGAAGATCAGCTTCACAGGAGACGCGATCGAAAAACTTTAAATCATTCATTTTAAAATATGCTGTGCTATATCCAGTTGCCCACTGTGTCATTCATGTCGTTTTCATTGTGTGCAGTATGTAAAATTAGCGTTACCTTGTCAAAAGTCAAAGTAAATAAAATATGATTATCAGTGCGCATGAAATTACCAGATTACTGAGTGCCCTGTTACAGTGGTTACTTCCTTTTTATTCACATATTTTTAAACAATTACTTTATTTGTGAAAAATACTGTAGGATTGCAGATTCAAGAAGTTGCCATCTAAAGTATAGGGCCTAAGCATGTTTATTTTAAATATTTTTAAATATTTATTAAATGTATCTAACTTATTAAATATTGATTTATATAAATATAAAATGTATATGTATATATATTATATATATGTGTGTATATATATATATATATATATATATATATATATATATATATATATATATATATATATATGTTTGATATATAAATATAAATATCGGCTTTATATCGGCCACCCTGCTCTCTAAGATATCGGCATCGGCCATCAAAAAACCCATATCGGTCGACCACTATAATGAATCACCCCAAGCCAATAATTGTAAATGAACACACAGAGTGTAGAGTTCACTCTCTCCTGCAAGAGGATCCGTAGTAAAGCCAATATCAAGTCACCAGAAGAAATTCAATACTGTGGAGCTGGTTAGTGTCCCATAAACTTTCTAAGCCACAGGCACTCTGGAGTGAAAGCACTCGCAACGTAAAAGTATAATTTACGAAAAAGAGGAAAACATGGGTCAAAAGAAAAATGCAGCCAAACTGAAGCATAATATATTGTTTCTACAGGAGGGTGGGGGTGGGGGGGATATTTCCCAGTTTTTGTGTGTGTGTACAAAAAATAATAGTTTAAGGTTTCAGTAGTTCTCAGAACTGATCAGTTACACATTCGGTTTAAGGCCACATGTTATGCAGTGACTTTATAACTCAATACATGAGGGCTTAAATGTCATTTTTAAATCACAAATATGATAATATAATAGTGAGTCATTAATTGTCTCTGATGTTTAATAACTCTAAGCAGTAACAGACTTCTCAATTACCATATTACACAGCTCTCTGGAACACTTCATACTGATTGGCCAATTTTGGCTTTTTTTGTAGCAATATTTTGTATAAACACTGAAATAATGTATCTCTCTGTGGTCCCTTCTCTTATAGTAAACATTTCAAGTTACAACAATGTTTCAGGCTACCAACAATCATGAGGCCAATTAATTTGGTTGTTGTTTTTACAACCAATTTAACCACAGAGAATAACTGTTTGGCTATCAGTAGTATCCTATCCTTACGGTTTTCAGTCATTTTTTATTTTTCAAATTAAGCTGACAGCTCTTCAACACCCATGGCCTCATGAGATATTAAAGTGTCCATCAGACGAGCACTTCACAATCTTTGTTATAGCAGCAAGCCATCTAGGAAGCTCCGAGGACATAATAGCTAGATGTGAAATCTTCTAGATTAGTGGAACTGGTTTGAAGATCAAAGATTAACATGTTTTTGTCATGGAACAAGCATGCAAATAATTTCCCTCAAAACATCTTTCTTAAAACAGAAAATAGCCTCTATAAAAACTCAAAACAGCAATTGAGTTTGCTGACATTACCTGTGTGCGGCTTTCTTAGGTGGCTTGGCCTGGTCTCCAGTTTGCTCAGGCCCGATGACCTTCCTGCCTGCTGGATGAGAACAGTGTTCCTGGACCTCCTCTCACGTGTGTCTGGATTGAAACTGCTTTCCTCACTTAATTCTGGAGCTTGTTCAATCTCACTGGCCTCTGACTGGTCAGGGTTAGCGTTTGCATTAGGATTAGTGTTAGGGTTCAGCTCTTTCACTGTTTGCAGCGTTACTGGTTCCATACGGGCAGTTGTGCTCTCGCACTGTGTGTTGGCTGTGTGGCTGGTATCTGGCAGTAAGGGCTTTTCCGTGGTGGCCTGGGCTGAGGTGATGGACACCTGCGAGGTAGAAACAGCTTGGCTAAAGTTTTCGGGTGGAGCAGCTGGACTGGGGGCCGGCAAAGCGTCCACTTCCGAGACAGAGTCTTCGGTGGCGTGAACAAAATCTGATGGCGTGATTGCTGTGGTGCGGTCTTCTGAGATCATGGGCGACTGTAGAGAACTCTCAGCTAATTCTCCAGGCCAGGAACCAGGGGTACCAGTTTTAGGAGGCTCTTCTGTACTATCCTGACCTTTACCCTGGTCTAGGACATTGGACGAGTTCTTGGAAAACCGTTGGTGAGCTGAGAAGGACTTGGGCAGCATCTTCTTATGCTTAGAAGACCTCTTGCTGCTCACGTCATCGAGGAACCCTGAATCATCTCCCTCGTTCGTCCGTGAGCTGATGCAGTTAATGAACACACTGCGGTTGGCCGATGTTTTCTCAAGGTTTTCCGTCTGAGATCGGGGGATCTTCTTCTTGTGTCCGCCGAATCCGAACGAATGCCGTGTCTTTGAGATGCAACTCTCTCGAAAAATGACTTCAGACCCCTGGCTGCTATTGTCCAGGCTGAGCTGGGTAGGGTCGCTGTTCCTCTTGCAGTGAAAGCTGAGTGACGGAGTGCGGAATAGGCTGCGCCGTTTGCCTGTGCTGCTGGAGCTGGAGTTCGTGCTGGAGGGAGAGGAAGTGTGGACGCCATTGCCGACACCACCGGAGGAGGGCGAGGACGGGAGCGAGTCCTGTCTCTTTCCCACACTACGTCTGAAGATGGGAAGCCTGGAGACCAGGGTGGAACGCCGTGACCCTGATTCGCCCATGAAGATCGAGCACCAAATCAGACACTCTGCAGACAAGAAAAAAAAGACAATCAGCATTAGCATGATGGCCTGAATAATTAAACACAGTCAGGAATGGAAGTTACCACCAGCCAAACAATTTAGGTCATTTTGGATTCTTTACCCGGCAGGCAGCCACTAAGGCAGGCAACATTTGACAAGAACTTTGTTGTTTAGAAACAAAAACTAGTTCTTGATGAACTAACCAATTTGTTTATAGATTGATGAACAGGCTCAGGCAAAGTTGGCAAAGGGCATGATCTTTAGTACCGCTGGTTTCTCAGAGCAGAATTTTATCTTAACAGTAAAAAGTGTATATCGGTCACCCTGCACTGTAAGGTATCAGCTCAGCCATTTTTTTTTTTAAAACTACTGTATATCAAATGATTACTATTATAAATGCAAAAGCACCCTAGGTTCACTTGATTTTGACATGCACAATTCCAGATAGTTTCAAATATTATTTAAAATGTCTAATATGTCTAAAACAAAAAAAAAATATTTTTTTTTGTTAATTTTGTTAATTTGGGGGAAAAGTTAAAGGTAAAAATATTACAACTTTTAGAATAACCTAAAATGGGTTCCAAAAACAACAACGAACACAGACCCATCATGAAAAATAGGTCAGCATCCATGTATAAGGTCAGCCACAGTGTCACTTTTTGTTCCTCAAATGTGGAAATAAATCTGAATTAAAATACTGTCTGTATCAGTTCATTGGTTAATTTTAAAAATAAGCAGCTGGTAAAATCTTGAGTGGCTGGTAAAACTCCCCAGCAATTATTTAGCTTTGAATTTTCAACCTCAACCAAAATTATGATTCTGATGGAATTTCAACATCGAATCAATGTCACCTTGCTATCTGGGTCTGCATTCACTATATCTGGTAGGCAAAAAATTCCCAACTTAGACACAAAGATTTACATTCACAAGGGAAAAATCCAGGAGGGCTGCATTACTGTTTGCTGAGCACAATTAATTTCAGCACATTGAGCACACTGTGCTGACCTACTGCCAGTATTGTGAAAAATCACAGTAAAGTTAAAGTGAAGGTGTTCCCTCTGACAAATTTACAAAACATGTAGGCCTACAACACACCGCATAATAGAGAAGTGACGGTTGGAGATACACCCTTGACAGCATTACTTAGCTTGATTAACCTGATGTGTTTTAATGGGTAATGACAAAGACTAGAGCACACTTAATATTTTTTAGATAACTTAATATTAATGCCAATGTAATAAACAACAGACCAATTCAGTGAACTTATGTAATAAAAAAAAAAATAACACAAAAAAGACAAAATCTATATTAATCAAGGTTGTTTGAAGAAGATGTGCATAACGTTATAGCCATTTAGAAGCGTTATACGCTAGCAAAAATAAAATAAGTAGTTTAACTGAAATAAAATCTGAGAAACGTAGCAAAGAAAGCAAGAATATCCATAAAGTGCGATAATCTGTGAATCAAAGAAAAAGGGGCCCATAACCTACAACGAGCTGATGCGAGTGGACTCTTTAAACAGCATTTTACAGCGTTCATCATATTTGGGAATCTTAGCAGTTCTACGGAGTCCAAAAATGCTTCCTATTTAGGTAACTCGCTATGCTTTAGACTCAGCAATTGCAAACTACAGACCTATTATTATTATAAATAGCCATCATACCATCCTGACTGATGGACACGGCGTCAGGAAACACTGAATAACCAATAAAACAGCGACATTCAGCAGCCGCCTGCTGCAAGAGCTCTGACTGCAGTACAGCTCCGCACACAAACATTACCTTGAGACGAATCCGCCGTTTACAACCCGCAGATATTCCGTTCGCTGTCAGTTTGAGCGTAAAGCCTAAATGCTCCTGGCATCACATCCGGCGAGTTTTACGTCAAAGCAAGCGCTAAATTCTCCTGTCAGAATCCTGGCTCGCTCGCGCTAAATCCACCTCAAGTGACGTGGAATGTTGCTTCCGCGTTTCCGCCTCTGCGCGTGACGCAAGATACCTGCGTGAACGTCATTTAAAGACGGCACACAGGTGCAGTGGCCCTGCTGGGATATTATATACAATAAAATACAACAAAAGAAGTGTGTTATAAAATGATACATCGGTGCTGCTATCCTACAAGATGTTTTTACAAAGGTTTATTTCTGACGACTTTGATGTAAATTGCTTCTTCTGTGGCAGCCTATAATTGAAGATTTGTCTCATCTGTTTTGGGATTGTGAGTTTACTAAGAATCTATGGAAAAACAATTCCATTTTTGTGGTAGCCTATAATTCCTGATATCTAGTTGAAATATGAAAATGTTATTATTGGTTATACACATTGATAGACGATTCTGATGTTTTTTATTCATTCAATCTTATTTTGATCTTGGCTAAAAGTGTAAATTAAATTTAGTAAGAATAAGCCTTTCTTCAGCCTTTTTCTCGCCTATGTAAAACTCTGGGCTATATGTATCTGATTTCTGATTTTTCTAATAAGCACGCTGTGAATCTTTTAAAAAGGTAGCCTACATAATTTTCCTGCACCCTGGCATGTAATATATTGTCATTCTGTAGGCCTATATTTTTGTTCAATAAAAAAATAAGCCCTGATAGGGAACGAATTACAGAATTATCATCATTATCATTATGTAATTTTCATGTATTTACAAAAAATGTATTTATAAATAGCTTTCACAATATAGGCCTAGTTGAATTTTGTGAAGGCTAAATGTTATCGATTGATATGCTTGTGGCATCCTTTTCCTCTATTTTTTTATTTTATTTTATTTTTTATTATGCCTAGGCCATGTTTTTATTGTAGGCCTATTCTACTTTATTTTTTGCATAAATTTATGTCGCGTGAATTTTATTCTGTAGGCTAATGTATCGGTAAAACTATAAGAGTATTAGGCTACATATATTTTTTAATAAAAATAGTCAAAATGGTCCGCTAAATAGCCTAGTCTACTATAAGTCTACGGGCAAGATATAACATTCGTTGGCTGATCGAGTCCGGAAATACAAAAGTGCATGAGTTAAATCACGCCTAGTTTTTCAACGTAGGCTAGCCTGCAAAAACAAATGTTTATCCTTTCAAACCAAACATCACTGAGCTAAAATTCCCTCATAGCCGTAATTCTTTTGATTTCCACGCGATGTCCCTGTTGCCACAAAACTGAGCTTCTTCGAAGGCATGTTAATCCAAAAGTAAGTTATGTTTTAGAAGCAGCTAATGTTTGTCATTTGAGACTTCACTGGCTATTCATTTATCATAACAGCCTTAAAGGAATACTTATCAGCCAAAAATGAAAGGTCACTCATCATTTGTTAGGCAAAATGACGGGCAGTCACAGTATGGGAAATAAATTTGATTTTAATTTTTATGAAGGAACTAATCATTGTTCTGAGTAAGCTGCGTAATCCTATGCACAATGTGTAAGTGTCTGTGTGTAATGAGTGCAAAGGCTTGTGCATTGCCAGGGAAGGCTATTTATTTAAATATAGCCTAAGATAACTGAAGATCCAAAATAGCTTATCAGCCAATAAATATGGTATAAACATCTTGAAATGCTATGAAAAAATCTCTAAACAATGAATATATTTCTGAATGTATGATGTATCATCATCAGTTTGCATCACTGCTTGTCACTCACTAGCACTAATAAACCCCATCTGAATCAAGACGACATCTGTGTGTCTGAGGGCTGATTCATTAAATTACACAATGTGCATAATAACAAGCTCTTCCCTCTCTGTATCCATTCATCATCACATTAAATAAATCCAATAACATTCTTGTTTTGTATTTAATGCATTTCTGATGATGTATGATTCAAATGTACCCAAATAAGTATAGGCTATTTACAGAACAGCTTGTTGGGGTGCATTGTTCGAGGAAATGGAAGTCGTTTGGTGATAGCTCTCAGAAACAATAAAAACTGTTCAATTTGTCAGTTCTTTTTAAAAGACAAAACAGTTGAGTCGCTACATGATTGATAATGAGGTCAAGTTTGTTTTACATTATCAGATAGAATTCTATATAAAATACTGTAACATTTCACATTTTTTTTACTTGAAAATAATTGCACACCGTAGAACGTTTGTCAACCAATCAGAATCAAGCATTCAACAGCCCCTTATAATGTTCTCTATTGTCCTGAAAGTGTAGTTTTCAGAATCAGCTTCATTCATCTCCTCTTCCTAATGGACCTCCTAATCACCATCTTCTATGGAAGCCTTTTCTTTTCTTTTATTTTCATGCCTTTCATTTCTTGTTTTTGGTCTTTAAGATGCTGAACATTTCCATTATCATCCGTTATGCTTTCGATATCTGACCTCATTAAAGGGCTCCCGCTGGCTTTTCTCCTAAACATTTTAATGCTATAATTACCTTTTTAAGATCTGCCTTCGATTTTTTTTTTTTTTATTTTTTTTTTGTAGTTTCTTTGACTAATGCTTGCACTTTCTTTCCTTGAATATAGTTTTATCGGTGTATCAGCTATAAAATGTCATGGTGATGTGGACAGCACAAAGAGGCAGTTGCTATGAGACAGCAGAGCTTCATAAGTGTGCCAGAATAATGCAGAGTTTAAAGTGACCACTGAAGTTAGCCCCTGATGGAGTTGGATAAAGGAACAAAGTAGCAGGGTATAGCAAAGGGTAGCTATTCCTTTCCCACATGCACTCTTTGATGGACTTGAATAAACAGTTAATAAAAGTCCCGTTGAAGTGGCAGCCAGTGTAGTCATAAATCTTTATGGCAAAGTCCACCTCCTCAGATGCACAAGGTCTAGAATTTGTGATCACCTTGAAGTTTCCATCAGACATTTAGACAAAGAGCGATATTTATTGTGCCATTTTGTCAGGCTCCAATAAACAACATTGTTTGTGATATATATATATATTGATTTATAAACAACAAGATTTGTGATGTTGAGCAAATCATCATTCTGTTGACACCTTGCTCTCTGTTACTGAGTTTGTTTAAAGGGGACCGATTATGCCCCTTTTTACAAGATTTAATAAATCTCAGTTGTCCCCAGAATATGTCTGTGAAGTTCAGCTCAAAATACCCCACAGATCATTTATTCGTGAGATGTTATAAATGCTTATTTTTGAGTGTAAGGAAAAACATGCTGTTTTCCCAATAGACTCTGTCTGCAGCATGCAAGTCTTCAAGTTACGCCCCTTCAAGTTACGCCCACTTCAAGTTACGCCCTTCAATTTACGCCCCACTTCAAGTTACTCTCCTTCAAGTAACACCCACTTCAAGTTGCTCACTTTTTTTTTTTTTTTTCGACTTAAAGCAGCGCTGCAAAGACCAGTCGGCGTATGATATCAAAATACCGCGAGATCGATTAGAGCAAACAGACAGTTCTGTATGCTTTTGAATCACTCTCGCACAAGTTTAACATAAACAGTAAACTTAACATACTAGAGTTGATTAAACTGACTCTAGCTGTTCAAGAAACGAAATGCTTGTTTTGGTTTAAAGCAGAGTTGCCCAATCCTGCTCCTGCCGATCGATTGTCCTGCACAGTTAATCTCCAACCCTAATCAGCTAAGAGAGTGTAAGAGAAAAGAGGAGGTAAAGAGAGAGAGCCCCAAGAAAGGGACCCAGAGAATAAGAAGAGTCAGAGCATAAAAGAGCAAAGAGCAACAGTTTTAATCTTCTTTTATCCTTTCCCTGACCATGTGACTTTAACCCAAATGTGAGACGTTCAAACTGACCAATCAGATAGTTACAACTTCTCCAAATGTACTAAAGGTGTGACAATTCATAGACCCCCAAAGTACACACATCTTGGCCTACAGGCCTTGATCACTATCAGCCCCTCTGTGCCTTTGGGAACTCCAAATGGTCCTTGTAGTAGAAAGAGGGGTGGAAAACAGTAAAGTAAAGAAAATGAAAAATCATTTCAAATACCTTGGATTATTTTCAGTCCTACAGTATTAACGTTATTTGTCATTTCGCTAAAGTTTTGGCTAGCTATAAACAATCTTCTAACTACTGAACTAGCTACCGGATGTGCCGTGTCAGTTTAGCGGAAGTTGGATGACAAAATGCGGAAGAGTGAAGTTTTAAAAGTGGGCGGGGCGGAATAAGGTGAATAGTGAGAAATGTTGTGTAGCTTTTAAGTTTCTGAACTATTATGAACTATGCTGATAAACTCGTCAGAGCAACGCTGACAACTGCGAGTGTGTGTCTGTACTGTATGTGTGTACGTTTGTAATAATTGTTTACTTTAGTTATTTGCTTGGTCTGTGTCGTTGTGGGTTTTTGGATAAGGATCTTTGAAATAACTGAAATAATTTGACCAAGTGATATGGACATGTAGACATCAAGATTTGCCTTGAACTACTTTAGCCGTGTGTTTCCTTGAAAATAATTGCATACCTTTGAATGCTACCAGTCAGAATCAAGCATTCAACAGTCCCTTAGTAGAAAAGTAATTTAATCAGCAAACTGTGAATTATAAAATTAGTGCAAACCCTGATATGTGGTTTAAAGTTTTCATATTTAAAATCATTTCCCCTTTTAGATCCGCTTTTAATGTTAATAAAGAATTTATGTGCCAAAAACAATCATAATTTAGCTTATGCATGACCATTTTCACCCTATTTGTCTTATTATTTTAACCATGTCCTATAATTTGCACCACACAAACTGCTAAAATCAGAATGAAATAATCAGCGATCTTATTAAAAATGTTCCTCATTGTGAGATCACATATTCAGATGTACCTGTTCATCTGTTACTCAAGTCAGTAAGATGTGAGAGGAAAAATGTATTCCCTCTGATAGCCTAACCTTTATTATCTACAAGTTATTTAACATAGGCTACCAGGCACTCATATGATAAACCACTGTTACTGATGCACACACCGCAGCCCCCTAAACATTTTTCTTTTTCTGTGCTGTAAGACCTTTTGATTTCCTGTCCATTTTCATGTTTCCATCATCCAGTCCCTCCAGACCGAGCTCTGTGCTGCACTAACATGGTGCCTTAATGGATTGTGAACATTTGGGTAAAAGCAGAAACCTGTTTTCGCTCTGTTAAACAATGAGGTCTTTTTACCTTTTTAAAATGTCATAGCATAGGTCAAATTACATGCCACTTACAGCAAGTAAACAAGAATTAAATATAAATTAAAAACATCAAAAGACAAAATAATAATAATATAAAGTCAGCATAAAACAAAAGTTGCAATGGTCTTTTTTCCCTTATTGTGAAGTATATTCGAGTGAAATGGCTTCTCGAACAAGAAAAATGTAGGGCGGGACTTGATTTTGGGTGCGTCTCAATCATCTCCCTAGTTCAGTATTCAGGGCAGGGAGTCGGCCATTTTAAGATCTGTCTCAAGAGCAAAATCCTTCCAGCACTGCGATAGAGGATTTGAAAAGACAAAACGTTTTGTTTTGTTTTGTTTTTATTAGGCTATATGCAGCATAAACACACATTGCTAGACAGGTAGTGAATACATTAATTACATTAGTTGTTGATTAATACCAGCGGTGACGTTCTACAACCATGTTCTTTGACGTTGTACATGGTCATACCAAAAATCGAGTAATCACTGTCCCAGTGTGTAGTGAGCCAGGGTCCTTACCACTGCCCGGATTTGTGTAAACGATATAGATCATTTCAAGGACGTAAACAATAACAAACGCGTTGGAATGCTACTGCGCATGTCTGGTCCTGAAGCATTTCCGATGACGCCATTTTTAAATCTCAGGTCTGTCAAAACAAGCGCATAACTTTTAAGTCTAGAGAAAAGGCAACAGTAAACTTTTTACACAGAACATTAAACGTTTGCCTGAATAGTCTGATTCTGTGTTGCGGATGCTTGCGTGTACACGAGAGCAACTTGCGAAGTTAGCCTATCGCAGTCTGGATGCTTACAATTAATTTCTTAGCAGAAAGGTTGGGAACATTTGTTCGTACATCGTGAATGACATCTGTCTTGTGTTTGGTGCAGATGAAGCAAGTCAAACAGCATCAAAAACGTACTTATCATGGTTTGTCCGGGGTGGTTACGAGTGGGCATTTCACTTGCATTGCTGGATCAGTCTGTATATCTATGCAAATATTCATATTTATTTGTACAGCGCTATTCAAAATACATATAGTTTTAGAGCAGCTTTACAGAACATGCATGTACCGTATATTAAATGTATATATATATATATATATATATATATATACTATATATATTGTAGCGGGCGCTTGGGGAAAAAAGGAGAATAAAACACGTAAGTGGTTAAACCCAGAGGGTGTGTTTTATTTGTTGTGCAATAGTGAGGGCTGTAGGAGTATCGGTGCTCTTGTGCTCCTGTGGTGAGAGTGCTGGAGAAAGTGGATTGAAGACGGCAAACTTCAGCCAGACAGCAGAGAATTGGCTTGTATGGCAGAGAGTTTGTCAAGGCTTCCAGGTTCCTTCTCATTAGTCACTTTCTGTAAGAAACAAAGGGATAAACAGACGTTAGTGAGTGTCTGGGAGATCACACAACCCACTTGGCCTTTCTTCACTGGTGTTTATATAGCCCTAATGATGAATTGGTCGATGGCCGTCAGGTGTGTGTGTTGATTGATGGCCAGCTGCTGTGTATGTGTTGCCAGCGGCGACTGATGTCGGGATGAAGAGAGATAGCTGTCAGGTGTGTGTGTTGATTGCTGGCCAGCTGCTCTGTGTGTGTTGCCAGCGGCGACTGATGTCGGGATGACAGTAGTCCGCCACAATATATACTAAATGTATGCTAGTAAACTAATCGCCATATGCCAGTACTCATTTCATACATTTCCAAAGTGTGTGCTTAGTTAGTTGAAGTTTGTCATATCTAAATATTTAATTTTATCTAAGATATTTTAAATAGCAGGATTAAATAAATGATCGCAATCCCACTGTACTCAAGCGCATCCCGCCATTGTTTTGAATGTGCTCAACAACTAACAGGAAACATCCAAGGAACAAAGACGTCACTTCCTTAAACCGACGAAAGGCCGTTGAATTGGTCTATATACTGATTCACGAGCTAGACACTAATCGGGAAGTTAGTGACTCGCTGAAGAAGACAGGTTGTGTTGTGGCAAGTGCCAGACAGGCAGAAAAAGACAAAATAACAGAGACATGTTTTGAAACTGGCGGAGATGACAGCGCAGAATAATGCCGCTCACACCAGCCTTCAATGTTTCTGCCACTGCCTCAGAAGATTAGTGAATGACAGTCCAGCATGCCGGCTACACTTTGTCATGTGGTAAATAAGACAACATCTCTGCAAACCCCTCCATGTTGCGATTGCTGTTGTTGTTGTTGTTGTTGTTGTTTTTTGCGTATTCCTACCAACTCAACGCCATTTCCATAGAAAACAAGGCAGATATTCTGGAAAAAAAGAGCGGAATGGACACACAAATCTGATTGGTGATATTGGTGATAACATCTCCGTTTACTATCATAACCTCGGTTCCCTGAGAGGCAGGAACAAGACATTGCGTAGCTACGCTACGGGAACTCCTCTCTTCTCCACTTTTATTGAAATCTTATGGGCTAACGCCAGCTTAGAACAGCTAGCCAATTGTCGCGAAGTATTGACAGGCTCGCGGGCTGTATAAAATGCATGGGAATGGGGATGCAATTGTGTCAGAATCACGACTGAACGCTGCACAGCTGATTGAACAGCGAACACGGCGGCTAACGCAATGTCTCGTTCCCACCTCTCAGGGAATCGAGGTTACGATAGTAATCGGAGATGTTCCCTTTCGAGAGCGGTAACTCTACATTGAGTAGCTACACTGCGGGAACTGCATTAAATCCCACCGTGAGAGTTAGTGAAGATAAGCCCGGGGAAAACGGGGCCAAGCTACACCAGCCATGGAAGAGACAGACAGTCAGCAAATAGCCGCGCCGCTAGGAGTGCTCGCATCTGATAGGCGGAACTATACCAATGAGACATCATCCCAGACCCAATCAAAATTGTATATACAAACGCAATGAAAGCGCTGATCCAGGACAGACACCACACAATAAGCACTCAAGCATGAAAGTAAACACAGTGTCAACGACGTTAGCGGTAACCACTGTGTACAACTAGAACAGTTCACAATATGAGTAAGGAATTTAACTCACCGAAAGCACTTGAGACGCCACAGATGGTACATCCAGCTTGTAAAATCTGGTCTGCGTCTGGACTGAAGAGAATACTTGTTTTGAATTATCCCCAGTAGCCAAGGTGAAACGCCTGGAATAACTGTCCACACGTCTAGAAAATTACACCAGCAGTATAGTTCTATGGCCGCTGTTGCCAGTTTGTAGACTGGAGCCCTGGCCCAGCCAGGCTGGCTGCCAATCAGGCACGAGCGGTGTCATGCACGGTGGGGGAACATTGGCACTCTCGCGTTTTTCCATCGGGAGGCCAATATAGGCACGGACTACGACTCCGCGCTGCTCAAGGCAGGGAGAGTGACACAGTGTTGAGTGTATGAGGAGTAAACGGCCCTTTGTGTTAAGGGATTTGTGCTCTTATTGTGGAGCTCACACAAACAGTACACAAACATTGCAAATGTCGCCTACAGAAACAGAGGGGACATGATGCAGAACACGGCGCTTGGGGGCGGGGCCTCCAACAACGGCGCTTTCCGTGACGCTACATTCCCGGTCCCGCCCACTGCGGAGGCCAGGCCCCGGCAGGCGGCGCAGTACTCGTAGGTGTGGTGCGGGTCGATGGGCCCCGCACAAATCCTGCAAAGGTTGGCCATCGGATGCGAGGATGAAAAGGTAACTAGTACTCAGGGCGGAGCCGTAGCGAGCTGCTCAGGCGATCAGGCGGGACGAGGTGCAGACAAAGAGAGAGACGTCAACGAGGGCTGGAACGAGCGACGGGGCAATATTCGTGACTCATAGCCTTCGTGCTTCTGCGCCTCAGAGAAATGCTCTGTAACTGACTCCACAGTGTCACCAAGGAGCCCGGAGGGAGTGATTGGAGCCTTTCTTTTTTCAGCCAGATGAGCCGTTAACTTGCACGGCTTGGACTGCAAGCTGAGATCCGTGCCCAGAGACGAACGGACGGGCACAGATGCACGGCGACGGTCTCCTCGACGGGGGGCATGCGCACAGAGCCGTGGGCTTCCACCTCGTTCCTTTAGACGTGCGCCGATTGTGGTGCAAACCACGACTTTACCATGTACTCGTGGACATCGTGGAAGAACGGATTCCTCCTCCTCGAAGCAGCCTGGCAGTGGCTCGACTGGAGATACCAGACTTGCTTCCTTTTTACCGGAGCATTTCGCGTCGAGTCCAGTGTGTCCGAGAAAAGGACCAGTGGCCCCAGGCCTTGTCGTCACCGTCGTTTCTGGGAGGGGAAGGGCCCACCAGCGGCTCGCTGGCTGCAGTGGGCCTCGACCCTGTAATAGCAAAAACCCTCTTGAGTGCACACCTTCAGGTCGGCGCAGTGCACGCACGTGGAGTCCAAGAAGGCCGCCTCGGCGTGGGCCAGGCCCAGGCAGGTAGCGCAGTACTCGTAGGTGTGGGGCGGGTTGATGGGGCGGCACAAATCCTGCAAAGGTTGGCCATCGGATGCGAGGATGAAAAGGTAACTAGTCCTCAGGTGCAATTTCAACGATGACTGCGTGAAGAAAGAGATTCTGACGCAATTGTCACGCCCATGCATTTTATACTGCCCGCGAGCCTGTCAGTATTTGCATACTTCATGACAATTGGCCAGCTGTTCCAAGCTGGCTTTAGCCCATAAGATTTCAACAAAAGTGGAAAAGGGACCCGCAGCGTAGCTACGCAATGTAGAGTTACCGCTCTCGTAAAGGGAACTATGTGAAGATGGTGCTGGAGAGGATGACAAATTACACCAGATGTTTACAAGAGCTTCCCCCCATTACTGTGAATAATTTTAATTGTATTGTGAGGCAGTCAGCTGTTACACACAACAGTAAGAAGGAGAAGGGCTTTAAATGTATATATTTCGAGTTATCGAAATATATCGAGATGTATATACATCTGCGCCTTGGCCGTTTCACTGGAACAAGATGGATACAGTCCCCTTCCTCAGTAAGCGGAGCCCTTTAGATCAGATCATCACTAATGAAGTGACAACTGCAGACCTTTTGAATGAGATGTGATGTTAAATCTCTCTTGTCGAATGTTGTGTATCCACTTTCTATGTGTTTCTTCGTCCACAGGAAAAGTGTGGAAACTCAATATAGAGTTGAACTTTGAGAAGGTCTCACATAACGGGAAACAACAATGTTCAGCCGAACTACTCCTCCGTTTACTTTCTGGAAGCCATTACTGTAATGCTTAACTATATAATAAAGGAAGATATTTGGAAGAATGTTTGTAACCAAGCAGATCCCGGGCCCCATCAACTACCATAGTATTTTTTCCCCTACTATATGGTAGTCAATGGGGCCGATATCTGCTTGGTTACAATTTAAACATTCTTCAAAATATCTTCCTTTGTGTACAGCAGAACAAAGAAATGTATGTATGTTTGGAACAACTTGAGGGTGAGTAAATGATGACAGAATAAATTTTTTTGGGTGAACTATCCCTTTAAATAATGAATCATTGTAAATTGAATCGTATAACAGAGTTTTTCCATAGTATATTTCGCTATAGAACACGCTATGCAGAAGTAAAGTCGCTGGCTAAGATTCACTGCAAATATCTAAGCAGTGTTCGTGCATAGAGAAGTGCAGGTATGACGTCACTTTTTAGGCCAGCCGGCAGTTCACACATCACACTGGTCCCCTCAACAACAAAAAAACAATAGGAATGGATTATCACAAAAAACAAGCTTTGTGATCAACAAACGTTTATGATACTTACTCATTTTATCTATCGAGATAATTTTCACAGATAAACACTACTTTTATGAATTTTGAAGCTTAAATGCAGTTGCCAGAAGTAAAAAGCTAAAGGTAGGCTATAAACGAATTACAACACGGTCCCACGACTTCAACGTTCCCACCACTAAGCTTCCAACAACTCTTTCAGTTTTTATCTAAAAAACATTTTCCCAAAAAGTTTGAGTTAGAATAGTTTATAAGACTACAATTATAAGCATAAAGCAGACTGAGCTAGCTACCGACAGTCTCTGTTGTCTTATTTAGCCATTTGTTAGCAACCACCTTTTTCAAGACACGTAGCAGCTTAAAAAATGAGTGGGGTAATACTGATTTATTTTATGTTGTAGGATAAAACGTGAAAGTACTGTATCTTGAGCTTGGGTTAACCACAGATCTTATTTCAACCACATTTAAATAACAATTGGCTTTGGGATGATGGAACCGGAAGTGCTACAATGTTAACTTGTGTCCGTGTTTTGGCCTACAAATTTACGTCATACCTGGACTATTGGATGGTTCTGGTGCTGTGTTTTGATGTGAGTGACAGGTTATCCCACCCTCGTGCCAGAAGAGATATGTTGTTGCAAGAGGGAGGGAAATTATTTTGATTAAAGATTATGAGCACACATATATTTAAAAAAAATAATGATGTGCACAGATAAATAATTTATAATGAATACTGCAATTTTCCATAAAATATAAAATGCAACTTTAATAGCCTATTTTGTACATGAGAGCTGCGGAGTCTAGGAAAAATATTTCAACAAAATATTTGATTCACAAATGTGAATATGTACATTTATTAATATGATAATATACAGTATGTACAAGTCAGTAAAAATGTAGGCTAGACCTATAATTTATGTAACTGATCTGTCATCCCAGAGACATATTCATCTTGATGTTTGGTTTCTATAAAGAAAACATTTTGTCTTTCTTTTTGTTTACTTAGAATTTTACTCATAAGGAATTCAACCCTTCTCTCCTCCTGCTGCTGGAAAAAAGAAGCTGCTACTTTCCTCCGAAGGCGTCGAGCGTAAACCTCCAGCGGCAGCAGGGTGTAGCTGAACAGATAGAGGAACACCAGCGCCATCACTACACTTGGGTTCAGCTTACTGGATTGGGCCTCACACACGTTTGGACCAGAGTGAATGAGGGCTGTGTAAGGTCTGTTGAAGTTGACATTTTCTACCAGACAGTTTGTGTTAAAGAGCTGACAAATGTCCATGTTTGTTTCAACCTGAGATGATTAGAAATAAAGGGGAAGAGAAGAGAGAAGGGTTATTGTTTTTCACAATAGTGAACAGTAACTATTTACTTTCTTTATTGGAGTATTTTCATTTTGGGAAACGTGTAGGCCTACTTAATGTTTTTGTGGGGATTCATTCAATGTTATTCTTACTGAAACCTGATTTCTATGAAAAATATGAAGGTCCACCCCTTAAACTAACCATGAGGCATAAGTATCATTCAATGGCATAGCCTGTAAATGAGGTTTTTCATTAGCCATAAATTCGTCAAAACGTAAAATAGTTAGGCTTGTATTGTGCCTATACTATAATAACAAATTTAGAGATGGTTTATTGTAAATGGAATTCGTATTTAGCTTATAAATTACATGTAAGATGTTTACACGCAAAATTAGTTAATGTCTCATAATAATTAATAAACATGACAGACTAAGCTCAAATCATCTAAAGCTCTATATATCTGAGAGATCTTAAAATATGTATTTTGAGCAGGAGCCTGGATATCAAAATGCAATAAGTTAAGTAATGATGCACAATATTGTCTTTACACGCTAGTACTTAATTAGTTTTTGTATATTTACATTGGTAGAAATTGAAAAGGAATGCATTTATTTTTTTGTTATTTTTTTTGTTATATCTCATCAGTATATCCGTATTCTAAGAAGAAACTGGTGGAGTGGATTACCTTGAAGTTGACGTTGATGCTGATGTTGGTGGATGGCATGTTTGAAATCCAATGACCACCTGATTTCACCAAGTAATACAAGAAATGGTCCAGCACTATCAAAAAGATTGTCATTAACAGATACAGAGTGATCCCCAGGGCAGGAGCCAGACATTTGAAAAGTTCCCTTTTAGTTATTCTGAAACTGGTGGAGTTTACTCCATTTTTCACATCCTTTGCTTCAACCGCGATCCCTTTTTCAACAGCTTTTCTCCTGAGCCCACCTGTGATATACGTGTTGTCAAATCTTACAGACGTCAAATAAGAGCGAAGGTACATGACAGACTCTGTCAACAAATACAGAACAAAAACAGCTGCAAAGATTCTGCTGAATAGCAGCTTCAGATCCTGTACTTGACTTTTAACTTCAGAGAAATCCCCCTGCACTCGCTGACTCAAGAAATGCAACCGTCCCTTCACCTCTGAGACATTAATATTTGTGGTGTGATCAAAATCACGCAGTGTTAAACTGCTTTCCTCTTGCTCTGCGCTTCTGATTAAATCGTCCCTGATGGTGTTGATGAGCTCTGAGCTGCTTAAAATACTTTGAGAGAGTTTTTCTGATGCACATTTCACAACATGTGTTAGAGTTGCAATGTTGGCAGCCATGTTAGGTAGAATGTAGAGCACTACAATCATCACAGATGCGGACAAGAGCAGTTTACGGCCCTGTCGGGTAAACAGTGTCGGGAAGATTAGTGTGAAGGCACATCGGAACGGATGGACGAAAGATGACAGGATAAACGCAGCTGTGGCATAGATACCAACTGCAACAAATGCCGTCTGGATGTCATATTTCAAAAGGACTGTGAGCCAGTGGAAAAGTAGTGAGGCAGTCACAGCAGCCATTAAGAGAGAGAGAACCAGTAGAGCGAGCAGATGACCTGAACTCTGAGGAGTTGGAGAAGAGTAGCACAACCAGAGCATCTCCATAACGCTCCTCACTGAGGCTCTAACACACACAAACACATAAATAGGAAAAGAGATGAGAAATTAGACGAAGGGAAAATATTTGTCTCCATATGAGAAAGAGGGTGCTGCAAACGATTTTTATGGAATGGTATGCAGAAAGAATCCTAATTTTGTGGGGAAATTTCTGATTAAAGCTGTACATCTAAATAATAATTCAAAAATAAAGACTAACAAGTAGCAACTTTGATAACTCATTCCACAGCGTTACACATGTTACACGGTATTGTAATGAATTGCTATAGCAAAATCAACACCTACATGTACAGTATGTAACTAAAGGTAGTGTAATAATACTATATACACACTGTATTATAAAGTGTGACAGAAAATATAGACATACCTGAGGGAAAACAAAGAGAGACGGTAGTTTCTTAAGGGCATCATTATTGTCAATTTAAAGGAGGCTTGAAGAAGATCATGGATTTATCTCAACATTAAAAGGTCGGTCATCATCAAAGCAAAACTGGTCAGCTCATATTGAGCTTGGCACCAGATACACCCATATATATACTGTACACCCAATCCTATGACTCTGAGTTTGCTGAACACACATGTACACTGACTCATACAGTTGCTCAGATTCACATGAGACCCAAACACAATCACACCGCAAAGCCGCTATCATCACAAGACATGAAGAAAAAACTAAACTGATCTTTTAATGAACCTTAAAAGGAAGTTATACAAAAACAACATTTTAAAAGGGAAGTCTGTAAGTGATGTGCTTGTTGGTTTCAAATGGTTTTCATGTAACGTGTATTAAAACTGTGTTCTCATACAGTGTTCTAAAAAAGGCTTTTTGGTTGGTCCCACAATCTTATTCATTTCACAATTCATATTTTCTTTCTATGGATTTGAGTGTTAAGTCTGTAAAAAAAAAAAAGTGTGTTTGTCAACAACTCTACATCATTTTGTTGGATACAAGCTTTAATTAGGTTTTATGGATGATGAACACAAGATTATAAACATTTAACATATAAATGATACATAATTAATTACTTGCAATGCATACTTTACATAAATACAATAAAATTTACATTAATACATTTGACATTAATACAACAAACTTACAATCTAAAACATATGCAGAGGATTATTAAAAATTGTAATTATTAAAAATGTTGAGATTTTCATTGAGAACATGTTGAATTTCAAACATGCTTCCTATCAGTTTAAAACTACATATATAAATATAATATATTTTAAAAAAAAATTAAATGTCCTGCCCCTAATTGGTGAAGTGACATCAAGGCACAAGAGAGCAGTGCTGAGCAGGAAATGAGGTTGAGATGGTGTTGATCCACCCACTGTGGAAATCTCCCAGTTAAGCAATTTTTCCACTTCTTTTTAGTCTTATATCTATGCACAGAATCTGGACTGAATGTGTGTGTATGTATGGATGGATGCCCTTACAAAAGAAAAGTTTATTCAAGTGCATTATTAGTATACTTCTTTTAAACTAAAAATAAGATAGTATACCTAGTCTTTTTATGTACTTCTCAGAACTTAAAACTACACTTAAGTATACTTAACTTTTACTCACAGAAATGTCTAAGTATATTTGGCCTATACTTGTACTCAATCTTTTGATCGAGATATACTTAAAAGTTTAATTAATTATTCTAAGTATACCTTGTAGTTGTTCACTCTTTTGATTGAGGAGTAAATACTATAAATACTATTTTTCACATAGTTTGACATACTGTCTTATAAACTTACATTGTTTGAAAATATTGATTTATAAAGAAAACAGATGTGTTCCTTATTCTGAGTATGTGAATTTTTGTGCAGTCTACTGGTAGTGTACGTAGGAATTTACTTCAAATCTACTTAAAGTACAGTTAAAATTATATTTCAAGTATAAAAATTACCTAAGTAATTACAGTAAAGTACAGTACTATATTTAAAGTGCAAAAATAATGTATAAATAGTAAACTATAAGTTCGATGTTAAGTTCACTTAAAGAAAACTTACAGGTATACTTGCAGTGTAAAACTACCAAACTAGTAGTTTACTGAGAGTATACTTCAAAGTGTACTTTCATAAACTAAAAAATGTGCAACAAGTATTTAACTATCAGTATACCTATAAGTTCACTTGTAGTATAGTTGCAGTACAAACAAAAAAAACTTTCTTGTGAACTAGTTGTGTACTCAAAGTTTACTAATGATACACTTAAAGTATACATAAAAGTGTACTTTTATATACTAAAAAGTGGGCCAATTTAGTTCCTAGTAGTATTGAAAGAGTACACTTACAAGTATACTACTAGTACATTGCTATTACTTACTACATAAAGTATACCTAAAATTAACTTGAAGTATAATTATTTTTGTAAGGGTGTCCATCTCTGTAGTTCTCTAGCCTGTCATATTCATAGCTGATACAGTATGTGTAGCCACAGTTGCTGAGGAAGCATTCAAAGGTCTTGCCCAATCAGGGTACACATGTAGATTGAACATTTGAAGACCCCATGTGTTCATGGCAAGAGACACGCACAGAATTCCTAGGATGTTCATCACAAACCCTGTCTTCACCTGTAAACATCACATATCTTATTTTACCACTGAAAACAAAATCTGTGTATAATGATATAATGATTTTAATGTGTTTTTGTAGTTGTCGTCTTACCATATCCTTGACCATAAGATGTCCGGAGGCAAAAGCAATTGAGTTAGGAGGCGTGGACACCGGAAGCATGAAAGCGTAAGAGCAACCAGTCGTGGCTGGAATCATGAAGTACAGTGGGTTGACTTTCACACGGATGGCCTGAAAATAAAATATTTGGTTGATGTAATGTCACAATGTAATACTACAATAACTATAGTACTACAGTATCAAATTCATCACAATTGTGCAACATATCTGTTTGGGTCAGTAAGATTAATTTTTTATTACATTTATTAATTATTTTATTTAACAAGGATGCATTAAATTGACCAAAAGTGAAAGTAAAGACATTAAGAAAAAAAATGTAACTGTTTTGACCTGAAATCAGTATATTATAATGAATTTGAAGGATCATGTCACACTGAAGACTGAAATAATGATGCTGAAAATTTAGTTTTGCCATCACATGAATAATTTAATAAAATAGAAAATACATTTAATAATTTATGATAATATTTCTATTTTTACTGTTTTTTAAATCAAATAATATATATACATAGTGCTAGTCACGCATAGCAAACTGAACTAGTTGTTTACACACATAGTAAACAACTAGTTCAGTAGTTTTATACCGCAAGTATACTTGTAAGTTTTCTTTACGTGAACTTAACTATTTATATATTATTTTTGCACTTTAAGTATAGTACTAGTATGTTCCTATTTTGGTATAAATTTTTATACTTGAAATATTACTTCAAGTAAATTTGAAGTAAATTCCTACATTCCAGTTTGTTATCAAATATTATATACAGTATACAGTGTAAATCACACATAGCAACAAACTGGTAACACAAAGTTGTGCTTTAAGTTAGTCTGTACCAGTTCAGCGATGACAGGGAGAAAGATGATGATGGTGGCCGTGTTACTGGCAAATTCAGTGAAGCAGGCGATGAAGGCTGTGATGAGCATGACTGCGACTGCGGGAGGGACCTGGGCGAGAGGCTGCAAGTGGTTTCCTATCCATACTGCTAACCCAGACTCCTATTGCCAAAGAAAGTCAATTTGAACTTTTAGCCATGCAATGTCAAGTTCCAGCTTGTAATTCACCGAAAAGCAGATAATGAGGTACCTCACAGCCTTTGGCCATTGCAAATCCACCACCCAACAGCAAAATAATATTCCATGGCACACACTCTTGAGCTCTTCTCCATGACAACAGGGGCACATATGGAGTATTTGAGGCTGGAGACAGAGATAGAAATTCAAATGACCTCAAGCCAACTGACGATCTCATATCGGTTGATATATGTTTAAAACTACATTGGTTTTAAGGCGGTTACACTCTACAACTTGTTCAACATTCAAAACCTCTGTGTGTTTGATTTCTGAATTTGATTTTGAACTGCAAAAGGAAAGAAAAGTGATTGCAGCATCTGACAGCAGATTAAATAAAGACATTATCCTCATCCTCAACATGGTAATGCCACTTTTCACAGCCTTTAATATAAAATGCAGCCTATGACCAACAGAGGGATTTATAATTATATTTAAGTATGTTTTAAACAGCATATTTACTTCTTACTATACAGAGATTAATACTATCACAATATTCATGTTTTACATGTGGTGTAAACTTAACTTGAAATACATAGTAGTACTATGGTGAATCAACCTTTAAAGTTCAGCACAAAAATCTATTATAGGTAAACAACAGGGAACATGTTGAATGTGCTCAGCCAAAAAATATGACGTTACAAAACACTTTACAAATTCACACTTCAGACGGCAAATGAACAGAAAGCCATAGAAGACATCTCAGCAAAGCTGGTGACAAAAATAATGCTACAGGTTTTTTGCTGTCGCTCAACTGGGCAAGAAATAACAAGGTCATGGGTTCAGTTCAGTTTACAAGAAAACTATACAAAGATAAGACATAAACATTGAATGTAACTTGCTCTGGATAACAGCCTCTGGCAAATGTATAAATGTACAATTTACAATGCTGCTCCACCTCCAGAAACAGTTTAAAGTTGCAGAAATACATATATGTATTTTCCCTAATACTCAAATGTATTATTTTATGGAACTTTTATTAAGTCAGCTAGATTTTAGAAGCAACCAGCCACTAAAAATATGCAACTAGAGAGGGATTTTCTTTGCAAAGTGGATTATTAAAAACGAGGAAACTGATTTTCTAAATATAGACAATAGAAATGTACACAGTGTAAAAGACATGTAATAACTTGGGAGATTTGTGTGAGATTAATATAATCTCTCTGCACACAGTTCTCTGCTGGATCTCTCTAGACGCACTAATCTAAATCATTAACATTCCTCGTCTTATTCAACATCAACCACACTCACGCGTTTTCTAGAAACCTTTTTGACTGGCAGAATAGACTGTGCTAATGGAAAGTTACTGAGGTAACTGAATGTAGCAACGATGTTTTTGTGCCTGCTAAAAATTCACAACAGAAAACAGTGTCTCAATTTATAAAATAATATAATATAATATAAACCTATTATGTCTTAGGGGCATAATTTATTATATGAATATTAATAATATTGATTGATTGCTGAGTTTCCTCGAATTAAAGTTTATAGTTTCATAGTCCATGCTCAATCTCTCAGCTGACAAAACAGAAAATCAATAAACCACCCACTGACCTCTTGAATCAAACCACCAGCGAAGTGATGGACGCTGGGATGGAAAGAAAAAGAGGATGGAGATGATGATGACTCCAGTAACAGCGTCAGATACATAGCTGAAGGGAAATAAACACACAGACATTCAGAGAGAAGCAATTATCATTCAGTGTTGCTTATTTCAAGCTCCAATTAGCAACATTGGGGCAAAATGAAATTATTCAGAGTGACCTTCAGATAAAAAAGCTTTTCTGTTTTGAAATGTTTTCCTGAGAATCAAGTCATGGACCACTGATGCTATTAGTGTGAATACTTACTGACTGCACCTTTAATAACTTATCCAATTGGCTGCATCCAACAGGGATGATCATCAAATGTTCATTGTGGATTATAAAAGGACATTACAGTCAACCTGAATTCTTCCTTTTAACAAATGTATAACCAACCTCCAAATGTCTTACTTATAGTTGTAAGTATTTTAAAATAGAAAAAAAAAATCACTTCCCCTTTAAATAATTTACAGCTGGAAATATGATATGCTGTCAAATGTCGAAACAATTTTACAGACAAGACATTAATGCCAGCAGCAATCCTGATTTCACATCTCAGCACATTAATATGAACCACTGAATCAATGTAATTGCCATAACCCAGCTAACCAATTCGTCATCTCATGTTTAGAAACAGCGTGCTTTCAGTCATGATCCTCTCATATAGGTGTTGAATGACGCATTCACACATTATTATGTTCTCTCTGTTTCTATTTCTCTAAGTTGTGGGTTTATCTTTGGTCTTAACTATAGGGATGACTCAAGATGAACTGACATCCTGCAGATAGAGAAAGGTTAGCTCAGTGGAGAGAGCAGATCAACTGGTCCATATTGTTGAACCTCTCTGTCAAAGTGCATTAGTGTGATGGACCACGAAAGAAAAAAGAAAAACAACTGTGTAGGCTAGTGTCTATAAACAAGTGTTATCCTGCTTAAACATTACAGAAAATATATGTGTGTAATATATATATATATATATATAATATATATATATATATATATATATATATATATATATATATATATATATATATATATATATAATGCAATTAGGAGTTAGTGCTTTAATTTATCTTTTTTATTAAATGCAAATTCTAAAATATATATAAAATAGTGCTGTTTATATTAGTCAATCATTGAAATTAAATTTCAATGATTGACTATTATAAACAGCACTATTTTTTTATATATTTTAGAATTTAATAAAAAACAATTAAATTAAATGAAAACAAAAAAATAAAAACAATTAAAGCAGTAACTCCTAATTGCATTAATTTTTCATCATGAACAATAGACCAAATCCTAATGACATAATGGAGGATGGAATAAATATGTTTAATATGTGTAAATGTATTAGATAATAAATTATGACAACCAGCATTCAAACATTGTGTCAATTTAGGTGACAGTAGACATATTATAATGATTATTAGTTCGGCAAATTATGTTTTTTAAGAATTACATGTTATTAAGCTGTTTGTATTAATGGTCTTAAAAACTGAAGGGAAAAATAGTCCCTCATGATTTTACATGTTTTTAGTCATAGAATTTTAAAAAGGATTTCTTTGAGGGTCAGCCTATTCAAAACCTATGAACAGACACCCTATAAAACGCTATTCTAAAACCCATTTGTATATGACTTTAACAAATTGCTCACATATGGTTCATGCTTTTACCTGATAGTTTCAGAATATTACAGTTTTGATATTGCATTCACCTTGCATGCATCTCCATGTTAAAATGTGACACTCAAAATACGTAATGCAAAAGAAAATATAACTGCACAGTGCAGAGTAATGACATTCTAATCATCATCCAATAATTAACTAATTGCTGTTGTTTCTGTATTTATCATTCTTTTCTCATATAGACTTTTGTTAAGAGAGTATGATTGTTAATTAGTTAATTATTGGATGATCATTTGGATGTCATTACTCTCACCTGTGCATGATTGTTTCTATTTATGCTGTTCTCCATCTTGTAAGAAATAATACATTGACAAAGGCTACTTGTGGCAAAATTCAAATGTGCTTAAGAGAGTGTGCAGTTATATATTTTTTGCATTAAGTTTTCCATTTTAATTTGCACTTCTTAAGGTGTGTTTGCTTTGCTTTTCTTTTGACTCATAATAAGTCCATCATTTTTCAGTACCTGCCTGTCACTGAGACGTGTCTTACCCTTTGGTGAAGAAAACCGACCATCCTGTAACAAACTTCGGATCTCGCGTGAACAGAAGGATGGCAAAAATAATGAAGAAGAAAGCGATAGATCCTTCTGCAAACCTAGGAGAGGGGAAGAATATATTTTAATTTACCGTAATTCATGTCAGAAAGCACAACAGAGGGAAGTACAAATGTTTAGGATGTTAAAATGCTCCACAACCTACTTTATTGGGCCCAGTTTCTTATAGTCCTCATCAATAACAGCTTGTGCTTTTGCTTCTGCGGCTGCCCGTTCATCATGTTTGCTAATACAAAGTCTGTGTAGAAAAAAACAGGCAATAGTACATGTACATGGGCATGGCACCTGGGTTTTCAAACTGGCGTCCTGGGACCCCCAGGGGGCCCAAGAGAGTACTATGGGTTCAGAGAAAAACATGTTAAAATATATATTAAACTGAGTAATTTAACTAAAATAAAATAAATAGATAAATACATCTAACAGTACAGTACTATAATTAATAGGGGGAAAAACATAATAATGTAATGTAATAGAAATAATAATATAGTATTTTACACAATAATAATAATATTTTACATATTCATAATATAAATTTTCATGTATTAATTGGGTCTTTATACATACAAATATATAGCTGCCTTATAATTTTAGGATGATCATATTTTGGGGCATGTGGCATATAAAAGATTGAAAAGCCTTAATATACAGTAGTATACGCATGTCATTTTCTACATTTAGACTGCGTATTTACCGTGTGTTGATCCCGCCATAGAGGAAAGCAATCCAGATCCAGCCCAGAAAGAGGAAGAGGAGCATGAGCGGGAAGGCGAAGACAAACCATGAGCCGAAGTTTATGAGGTCACATTCAGGGAAGTAGCTACAGACACAAACATGCAAGACACTGCAATTAAAAAACAGTTTGACTGTTTTTTGCTCCGCCCATGAAAATAGTTTTAACTATTTTCCACAGACCCCCTAGTACTCCCTTGGGGCCCTCTGGGGGTCCCCGGACACCACAGCAGAATCGCTAGTATCCGAGAAACATGCAGGTGTTTCGTTCCTGAATGAATCACTTTTGTTTTCGAATGACTCGTTTAAGTAAATGATTCAATGACTCACTCATAAAGACGGTCATGCCACCTACTGGCATATCAAAGAAACCTGCAGAAAGAGTCGCTGAAAAAAACATGTGCTATACTTAGCGTATACTTATAAGTAGTCCTTTTTACACTTTATATATAAATTATATAAATGTTTTTTGCTTCACTTTTTGTCCTTATCACAACTTTAAGATAAGACTGTCTAGAGAACATGAAAACAGGAGTTTTAATTAGCTAGATATTCAGTGACATTTTTAAACTAAGGAGGATTTTTTGAGTGTCAGCTGTTTTGTATCTATGTATTACGTGCTGTCTTTATCGATCTTTTCTTACAGAGCCTAATTCATTCTAATACATTTTTCATTTAAAGGCCAAAGCAGAAGTAAAAAATGGTGATCATATCAGCTGTAAAGCGTGTTTTTGTGTAACCTCAGCTCTTCTTTTGTCTCTCCTTTTTGTCTAGTCATTATGAGACATGTTCTTAGCCGATTTAACATCAGTGATGAAATATGGTAAATGATTGGAGGCTGTAGCCAAATGAGTTACTGCATTACATTCACAAAACCTAATCTAATCACATCTGAAGTATGTAAGAAACTAAAACAAATATACACTGCATTAATCTCTCAGTAAATTTTCGTTTGAGATATACTGTATCCAGCTCACCTTAAGGCTAATTAACAGAGAATCTATCGCTTAACATGATAAAGGTTGAACCACAACACTGCACTGTCCTTTGGCCTACATATAATTCTGTCATGAAGTGAAAGATCAAAGGACAGTCAGTTCAGTTTAAGGTCTTCATGCTTATCTAGCCAATCAGTTAAAGCAAGAAAAGTTAAATGTCTATTTCGTATAATCTGATTCTAGACTCACAATTTTGGTTTAAAATGCATAATTTACATGCAAGTCATGAACAAACTAGCTCAACAGCAGCAATAAACTACATCCACTAAACTAGCTCTCAGTCTTTCCCCACAGCAGGAGCTACACTTTCAGATCTTTATGTCCTGATGGCAGCACATTTAGACTCTTTAGCTACATTTTATATGGATACCACAAAATCTGGATTTCTTTTCCCTTTTAAACCTATTTGAATAAATAGAATGATTTTGAAAAAAATGTTATGACAATGACGAAGAACTGGAAGATTCTGTACTATTTCTTAGGTTACTTGGGTAAATCTGTGACATTGATCATGTGAACGCCTTTGTAGAAAAGGTCAAACCAAAGCACACAAGATGTTCTTTGACCATTCTCAAATCATAATAGGTAAGATGGACTCTTAGGTTGTTCACAAAATTTTATAGTGCTGGCATTTTGCATCAAATTAGAACATTTTTAAATATAAGCACCTTCACTTGTGGTCTCTAAATTCTTGAACCCACTGTACATCTATTTTTAAAAGTTCCTTTATGAACATTGCAGATTTGATCCTAGAATCATTTTTTATTTAATTTAATTTAATGAAAAGACCACAAATATGTTCATTAAAATGTTCTCAATTTGATCTAAAAAGCTAATAGTGTCACATCTTCTCATGCAATGTCTTTGCTTGCTACTAAAGGACAATTACTCTGGAAACTCAAATCATTTGTCTTGCCTGGGAAAACTGAAGCTGGGATTTCGGCCATCTCAAACTCTGTGGTAAACCTGAGTGGAAACCAAACTATGTTCCATTCTGGCTTGTTGTTGGTGACCTAATTACTTGGATAAACAGCTTTTCCAAAGGTATGTGGCACCCAAAATTCTCCAGTACGTTAGTTGAAACAGTGCAGTACATAAATGGCACAATCACTGCGACTGTTCAACAGGGTATTTTTTATTTACTTAAGTGCAAGATTGTGTGTCACATAGTAATACTCATTTGATGGCAGACTACAAGAAACACTAGAGTAAAAGTGAGTCAAGAAAATAAACCGACAAATTAAGTCCATTTAGTGGCACTAAGAAATGTATTCATATTAGAGTTAATT
This sequence comes from Gila orcuttii, assembly GCA_026230005.1. Classification (NCBI taxonomy): domain Eukaryota; kingdom Metazoa; phylum Chordata; class Actinopteri; order Cypriniformes; family Leuciscidae; genus Gila; species Gila orcuttii. The sequence goes on from JAPDVR010000015.1 coordinate 25,003,893, forward strand.
AAAGCTAATGCACTCATTTGGATAGCGCTGATTTAATTCTGTAAACTGAAGCCTGGCCTGAATAAAGATTCTCATCTTTTACATTGTTTCATTAAGAAAGTTAATGGAGATGACTGCAGATAATAACTGAGGGGGGACACTATAGTGTCTTCCAGCACTGATACTGAAAAAATCATGTAGCCATTGTGCTGTCAAAAGACTCTTTTTTTTTTTTGCCAATTAAGTATTTTAGAGCTGGACATATTCATTATAGACATTTCCAATACTACACAAAATAACCACAACTCTTCCATGAGCACTTATAGTAGTTTTTCTTGTTATTCTTTTACTGTTCTTTCACTGTCTCTCTGTGTCCAGCCTGCATGTGCTCTTCAAAGCAATTTGGAACTTTGTATTGCAGCACATTTTTTCATGAGCACTTTTCACTTTTAAGTTGAATTGCTCATGTTGTATTCCTCTTATGCAAGTCAACTTGAATATAAGCATCTGGTAAATGAATTAGATGAATAAAAGAATGAATGCAAAACTATTACTATGGTAATTTACCATGGCATCCATGGAAAAATGGTATACCTCTTGAGCTGACCCACCAGGATCAGGTTGGGGGCTGTGCCAGTGAGGGTTGCAGTTCCTCCAATGCTTGCAGCATAAGGTATACAAATCAGAAATCCTTTCCACACTTTCATCTGGTATTCTGACTCTCTTCTGACCACTTCCAGATTCGTTTCCTCTGATCTGTCTGTCCAGTCAGGTCTGTGAGGTTGCAGAGGGGAATGAATCTCTTAGTCATGACTCAGACTTTAATATTTAAGGTTATGAAAGGATGATCTAACAAGTTTTCATATTCACGTGAGAACACTTATAAGCTTAAAACCTCCAGACTATCATTACACTAATTTTGTTGTTGCAATTACTGCAAGTCACATTATACTGATGATGTTGAACTTTTAATGGTAATTTTATTTCAATCATAAAAAGTTTTAGCATGTTATTGAATATGGCAATGTTAATGTATTTGGCCATGGCGGACTAAATCGAAGCGTGCATAATACACTTATCTATATAAATGATATATCAATAGCATCAAACTGCCAAAGTCATGTTATTTCAGTAGTTTGCTGTGATCTCTTTGAACCCATTAACTAGTGTCTATATCATTTTTACCTGATCTCAGATCAGTTTTATACATTTGTAGACATATGATAAATAAAATGAAAAATTAAGAGTTGTAGTTAAGTCTCTTGCTGGTCTGATTAACCAAGCTCTACATAAAACAAACAAAACAAGCCCTACAATTTAATAATTTAAAATAAACATATTATAGAGACACATCATATTTAGTGGTATTAGATGATTTGTTAATTGCATTAAGTAGAGTACACCTACAATAAAACATTTGCAGTTGGTTTGTAATAGGTGCTTTTATGGATATTTGGCATATTTCATTGCATTTACACCGTTCTGACCAGCAGGGGTCCCCCGTGTGTGGCATTTTGAGCATGAATCATTTTGCGAAGCAATTGGTTAAATTAATTAAAAGTTTTGAAACACTTCGTTTCTCTCATCACTCCTGCTAATAGACGCACAGACATGCAAAATATGCTGCTACTGCATAAATAGACACATAATTCCTGTAGCAGATCTAGGCAGGTGGAACTGGGGGAGGTGGAAGGTTTCAGAGGGACTCTGGCAGCAAGCTGAAGGACTAGCCTACAGCAAACACTGAACCAGACTATTTAAATGTTTAAAATTTTTAATTATCAGCAGAGGCCAATCAGCTTGTGCCATGAAGTAATGATGTAATTGCTTGCAGATTGCATGTAAAAGACCTATCAGACTGCGCCCTCGAGAGTTTCATTACTGAACTAGATATATCAAATCTTAAAGTTCTTGTGTTTAAGATTTAAGCTTGCTTGTTCAAAGAAAGTCACAAATGAATTCTTCTCACTTACCTGTCATCTGTGGTTAGTATCTGTTTTTCAAAAGGAAGCACATGCATCTTCACCTGAGAATCATCTGCAATGGAATGTTTTATCTTTATAACTTATAAAAAAAAAAAATATATATATATATATATATTTAAAAATAAAAGTAGGCTTCTCAGTATCTCTCAGTAAGAAATCTTGACTGACAAAAAAAAGAAAAGAAGCTTTGCTCAGTTCAAAGTTCTCCATTCAGGTTGTAGGGCCTATATCATGTTGTCATGTGTGCAGGTTGATTCCACACACAAATAATAAAATAAATATTCTCAGACCAAATACATCTAAATAGTATGCTGATGTCATGATTACATTCAATAAAAATGTTAAAAATAAGGAGGACTTTCATTTCCTAATTAGCTGGCAACACACAGAATATGAATTTCTCCCCACTCTACCAACCCTCTGCGTCCCGCTTGCCCTTGCAGTTCTCTTTTAGAGTCTCCAGATTTCCAAACAGACTTTCCAGTATGGCGTTAGCAATGGGCAGCATCATGGCTGTTGTGGCTGTATTACTCAACCACATTGACAGGAAAGAAGAAGTGATCATCATGCCTAAAATCAGCCTGGATAGGAAAGAAAGACAAGTAGTCACACCTCATATACTATTACGCAACCATTCCTACAATAATTAGTGCAATAAAATGTGATCACACAGTACACAATGTGTACATAGTAAAACTGTGTCAAATGGTGAAGCTTAAAAGTAATTTTATTGCCTATAAAACTGACAGTAGAATTTATATTCTATCAAAACTACTTTTCTGTCTGCACATACTGTCCATTATATAAAGATAAACAACTCCACAATCAATAACGTATAAAATAATATGTTATTAAGTTAAGTATTAAATGTTTTGCTTTCTTCTTTCAGTTTTTGTGTCTGAGAAAACTTAAAATAAATATGTGGGATGAGAAAAGCAATAAAAATAAGCAGAAATACTTTTGTTGCATTGTTTCCTATTTATCAAATGTTGTACCGACTAATAGAATTGATTTCTGACAGATATTTGAGTAAATTACCAGATTTTATATTTGAGTAAAAGATCAAATTTCCGTGTTTACCATCTACAATTGCTAAAACTTAAAGACAACCTATTATGCGCTTTTTTGTTTTTAAGGTCAACTAGAATAGGTTGCATTATTGTTCACATAATACATTGTTTCAGCACCTCTTTCCCCAGTCTGTCTGTATCACCAGGAGCTGCGTTTGTAAACCCCATTTAGTTCCTTTCTCTATGCAGCCGCTCATTTTGAAAAGCACATTGTGCTCTCATTGGTCAGCTGGATTAGAGTGTTGCGATTGGTCAACCACTTTGAATTTCAACACAATACTAACGCAACTCAACCAGGCCTCACCCCCTTTTTTTCATATGCCTTGGGCAGGAATTATTTAAATGAGGAATATTGTGACGTGGACATGAACGTTCCTGGAAGAAAACTCAAGACTACAATCGAGATGGTTCAGGGAGTTAAGAATCAGTGTTTAATTATATAAAAAATAACTCCCTTTGGAGTAGGCTTTGTGCTTTGTAACTTAGTAGACCTTTTTTCATGCTCAAAGCCTCAAACAGCAACATTAGACACGTAAGAAAGTTGAAAATGTAAAAAAAAAAAAGCGTAATGGGTCCTCTTTAAGACAAAATCTTTCTCACCAGGCAGGTTTCACTCCAACAATCTTCAGCACCTTGAGGGCTATACGGCGATGGAGACCCCACTCCTCTATAGCAGATGCCATCACTAAACCACTCAGGAACAGGAAGTTAGTCTCCAGAAAGTACTGTGGACAGACCTTCCAAGAAGGCAGGATTCCCATGGTGGGGAAGAGGCACACGGGAAGCATGGCAGTCACCGCCAGCGGGAGCGCTTCGGTACACCAGTACACTGCCATCAGAAGCACCACATACAAACATTTGCCCTCCTGGACAAAGAAACAGATGGATGTGTAGATGGAGGGATGAGTTAATAAGGATTACTGTGACTGAATGGAAATTCGTTTTCTGTAGGCATGCAGATGTATGTGCAAATATTCGTCAGCAAAATTTTCACTAGACACATTCTCAGAGCAGAGAGCAGCACTTTCATTTTAGTGTAAACCTGTCTAAGAGTTAAAGTCCTTCTAGGCATATATTAAATATTTTAAATAAAGTACTGCATTGTATTACAGATACATCATATACACTTTCTGACACCTTTAGAAGGCACTATGAAATATGGCATTGGCATGATGCTAGACCTTTTCTCACAACTAATTTCACTTTTCTAAGCCATTTTGCAATTACTTTTAACCAACTCATTCTTGGTTCATTATTAATCAGATCATTCTTGGAGGATAAAGTGTACAGTGGCTTGTTAATAATCTCATAAATTATGAACATATTCAAACCAGTATTACAAACAGAAAGCTTTTGCCTTAATTTTGGACAATATATCGCATCATTCAAAACAAACTTTTTTTGTTAAATTTTCTGCTTCAATAGTGCCTTTGTGTTGTCTTTCTAACAAATTATTTTCACCTTTTGTCAAAGGCCAAAGACGTTTAGGCATTCAAAGATTGCCTAAGTGTTCAAATAAGGGTTAGTTCACCCAAAAATGTAAATTCTATCATTAATTACTCACCCTCATATCATTCCAAACCTGCAAGACCTTCGTTCATCTTTGGAACACAAATGAAGGTATTTTTGAAGAAATCCGAGAGCTTTCTGAACCCCCATTGACTGCAACATAATTGCCACTTTCAAGGCCCAGAAAGGTAGTAAAAACATCGTTAAAATAGACCATGTGACTACAGTGGTTCAACCTTAATTTTATGAAGCGATGAGAATAATTTCTGTGCGCAAAAAAAATTATAAAAAAAAAATACAACTTTATTCAACAATTTCTTCTCTTCCGTGTCAGTCTCTGACGCGATTCATGTGAGCACAACAATACATGCGTGTGATGCTGACACAGGAGCCGGCCAATACTGAGCTAGCGATCTGACGTAGAACCCGGAAAGGTATTCTCATTGCTTCATAAAATCAAGGTTGAACAACTGTAGTCACATGGACTATTTTAGCAATGTCATACCTTTCTGGGCCTTGAAAGTGGTGACGACGTTGCAGTCTATACCATAAGGTACATATTGTTACTCTAAGAAACTAATATGCACTTTTTAGGTGTAAAAAAAAAAGTACAAAGATGTCATTTTAAAGGTACAATATGTAAGAATTATCTAATAAAATATCCAAAAACTTGCACAGTGTGATATATTTCCTGCAGTTGTGTACTTACAATATCCCAAAAGTCTCCAAAGATTTTTTATTTCAGAGAAATTCCTATTTTAAAGGGGCATTTGGCAACTATTTCAGCTTAATAAAACCGTTTAGAAATAATTTGGATGGTTTAATAACCTGTTCTGGTGAGAATGGTGACTTTCCCTGCTCCCCCCAACGTTCCGAGGCGGAAAACCAACCTTGCAACATGAGGATTAACGTCCCGGTAAATTGGAAATAGGAAGTCTCGTGAGAAGTGAGAACGAGCGAGAAACACAAACTGCTTTATGGCAATTCGACATAAACACACATGTCGCCCTCAATGTGTGTGATGTATTACCCACCTCGGTAGACATAGCTCCACACGATAAAGTTGGCCGGCTCCGATAATAACAAATGCACATAAGCAGCGGTAGAAAGGGGGAGGAGGGTGCCGCAAGTGAGTTTTTTTTACGACATTGTTGTGAAATATACGCCTCACAGCTGTAGGGGGAGTTCGTTGAGAAAACATGCGACAACAAAAGTGAAAATCAGCAAAGAAATGGCTAGGGTTGCCGAATGCCCCTTTAAATAATTGGCTGTCCCGGAAAAAAATGTCGCCTGTCAATGACGCAATATCCATGCTATGATCGGTTTCCGCCGAGGGGGTAATCCATCAGCCGGAAACTGAAGCCTCGCTGGAGCCGCCATTGTTGCAGAACTTCACCTGCTGTTAGCATTCTATTGACTCCCATTCATTTTGGCGTCACTTTGACAGCGAATAACTTTACATCTGAGGCGTCCAAAGACTTAATTTGTCCATTATTTATTTCTAAAGAAACACGACAATGTATAAAAGGCTCCATTACTTTGTATCTTACGTTATGGCCCCGTAGAAGCCGTTTTTGTAAAAATAGGCTAACGATTGCGTCATAACCACGCAACTTTCTGTCGCACAAAAGAGAAATTACCGTATAGACAGGAGGAGAAGCTCGCAGGCAATCTTTTACTGTCTATGAGGCAATCGGGGGGACATAGAGGCATAAAGTCAAGGGAGAAGCCCATAGATAGAGAGTCCATAAAAGCAACGGGACAAAATATTTCAACAACGTTTTTGAGGAATTAGGTGATTCAGATTTGTCTTGGCACAGCTACTAGAAGATTTACAACTGTCAGACTGTCGTCAAGCTCAGTTTGAGCCTGCGCAGTCGCTCAGCCATCAGACAGGAAGTGCAATAATCGGGCTTCAGTCTTCTCCGTTGAAATCAATGGGGTCGCTGTGTCCATTTCTTTTACTGTCTATGGTTTCTGCTCTAACTGATATAGCCATGACGTAACCATGGCGACAGACGTGGACAACTGCGTAACGTTTAGCGGCACGCTGTTCTTGTTTCGTTCAAACATACACCATGGCAAGCAGACTTTGGGACAAAAAAGGAGAACTAAAATGAGAATCAATGTCGGCTTGGCCTTTTTGAGATGCCGAGAGCTCCACGTCCGCGACTAACTTGGGACTTGACAGAGCTTCACAAGTCACGACTTGACAGCTTTATTAGACAGGTGAGCAAATGTACATAAAACAAATCAATGTTATATAGCTCAACATGATGAAATGTTACGATATGATCAGTATGTTATTCTAATGTTAAGAATTAAGTAAAAGTCTTAAAGTATCTGATATTTAATGTACTTAAGTATTTGAAGTAAAAAAAAAAAAAAAAATTTTAAAGCAAGCAGTTAGAACTTTGATTGTGAACTTTATTGTGGCCGTTCGAAAGGGAAATACTCGGTTACTATCGTAACCTCAGTTCCCTGAGAGAGGGAACGAGTATTGCGTAGCCGGCCACACTATAGTAACCTGGCGAGTTGTCGCTTCAGTCGTTAAACCTGCTATAATGGCGAATTCAGGGGACTATTATAGGCTAAGGCCACGCCCCCTTGGCGGGCTCTGACGTGTAGTGACGTAGGGCTAGCTCACTGGTCGCACGTGCCGCCCACGCCCGCGCCATTGGATGTGCAGTTGCCGCAGCACAGCCGATGAGCGAGCCAGACGCTCAATGTGCTAGCTGTGCAGCTGCAAATGCGTTTTACACATAGGCTTCAGTAAATCGAGGAAAAGGAGTTTCCCCCCGGTCCTCCAGTAGGTGCTTCCATGGCGGTTTCAGTTGTGCTTCCTCCTCCTTTGGCAACAAACAAGCATTACGCTGAAATAGAGCGTGCGGAGCGTGCGTAATGCAATCTAGGAGCAGTGATCCGCCAAACCTCCCTTATTGCAGCCGCACACATTTCTTCTGATTTTATTTTGTAGTAACGAGCAACGAAGATGCTTAGTGTAAATATATCGGAGTAAAAGTATAAATTTTATCTAGGAAATGTAGTCGAGTAAAAGTGAAAGTTGACAAATTTAAATAGTGAAGTAAAGTACAGATACGTGAAATTTCTACTTAAGTACAGTAACGAAGTATTTGTACTCCGTTACATTACAACACTGCTCACGTGATATCTGTCTCTTATTAGCAATCGCGACCTGCTTCATATCACTGTAATGTTAAAAAACATGAATGTTTTCACTCATCCATAAACATTATTAGATGCATCAGCTTGACAGCAAGTCCCATCATTCAACTTATCACTGCGTCATAACCTACGCCTTTGTTTTTGTAAGAGGTTAGCGACCTCTAGCGGCGGAAAAAAATACATATTGTAGCATTAAGGGTACTGCCCCAGTGAAGCTATTGTACCCCTAAATATACAATTTTTGAAAGTTTGGAACAACATAAGCTTGAGATTTTACATTTTTGGGTAAACTATACCTTTAAGAAACAGGTGAACGTGCTCTTTTTCGTCTACTGATACAAAATTATATTTTCTGAAATAGGACAATATCTGGGAATATTTAAACTATTTGAATCAACTGTGTGACAATTATGCTACTGTAACGCATAATTAACTATCCTCTGTGTTCAAAAGGCCATAGCAGAAGGTGACTGATTTTAACAACTCTTTACCTTTGGTGGCACAACGAAGAGCAGCGGGAGCAGCAGTAGCGGGGCGAGTATCACAATGAGCTGTTTGCGCGCGCACCAGAGCTTCTTGGAAAACTTTGCAGAGTCCATCGCGGCATAAAACCTTTTTTCCTTTCCTTGTCTTTGCACTGGGACAGGCTGAGGCTGTGGCGCTTGGTCTCCAACTTTATTACTTTTGCTTTATTATTTTTTTAGCACAGCGGGAGAAGATTAACTATTGGCTTACTCGTTAACTCCCTTAAAGACCCCTCGACTTTAGCCTTGACTCGGTCTACAGCGCCAAGAAAGATGAAGAGCAAAGTGTAATGCTTCACAAAGGCTACAAAGAGAGAGTAAGCATTAATGTCTACTCTTTGTGAACTGAATAAGTGTGTGCAAAGCTTTGATATTAGCAGTGTGTGACAGGTCAAGGGTTACGGTTGTAGGTCCCACGTGCTGATGATTATTTTGACCACACATGTTTCTTGAGATGTTTGCTGTAGGCTAATGCAGAGTCATTATACTTTTGAATACCAGTATTATTACTATATGGTTATAATTGTACTTAGTTATAATAGTAGGCTGCATATAAATCAGATTTAAAAAAGAATTATTACTTTTAGTCAGCTTAGGCTATTGGTAATACTCAAAACAATCCCTAATTGGCCTCTTATATTTCTGGTTTGCTTTGCTATTGCTAGACTGTAATGTATGGTACACTGTGCCTGTGTCCCATGAATTTAAAATATGCCAACGGCATTTCAGATGTTATGCGATGTTCATTTTAGTGCCTGTGTACTTAATTCAACTGATAAAACATGCTATTTAACTAAACCAAAATGTTTTGGACCTTAAAATATACTGATAGCTATCACAAGGTGCTTTAGACTCATGTGATGAATCAAAGTTCATAATCAGTGACCAATACATAAACTGTATGTGACTAATATTTGTATATAGACTGTAAATAGTGTACTATATACAAAAAAATATATATAATGGTATAGCCTACACATGACACTAAATTGTTGCAGTAAACATTAACTAAAAGCATAAAATGCAATTTAAAACACCCTAATGTACATAACTAAATATATAACTATTTATATATTATTTATTGTTAATGATTTATCTGTGCACATTATGAGGGCACGTAAAAAAATAAAAATTATTATTTTTATTTTTTTACGTGCCCTCATAATCTTTCTTAAAAATAACTACCCCTCCTCGTTAAACAACATCTCTTCTCTTCTCTGATGATGTCTTTACTGGGATGAGGGTGGGACAACCTGTCATGAGATCACAACAATAGCAAACCACACTGATCCAACAATCCCACCCGATGGACAAAAATCAAGCCCCGCCCTACATTTTTTCTTGTTCAAGAAGCCGGTTTTACTCGGACGCGTCACAATATGGCAAAGAAAAGACTATCGCAACTTCCGTTTCATGTCAACCTTAAAGCAATACCAATTTAATATGAATAAAATGTGATAAAATACACAGGGACTTCTGGGAAATATTTTTCCATTTTATTTTTTGGAGGTGGAGGTGGAGTTAAGTCATTTATTTTCCTTCCACAACCTCACATTTTGTTTTAGCTAAAAGATTTTTTGATTGCTTGAGTTGTTTTATGTTTGTGAGTTTTATTTTCATTAATGATAAAAGCCTTGATGCTCTCCGTTTTGTTGACAAATAATTTTTATCAGTGAATGAAACTTTTATTTTTTAATTTAATACTCTTTCCCTGGAAACGCACTGAGCCACACTATTCTGCTATACGGGGGATCTCACATCATTCTTATAATATACACTGTTTTTAAGGCTGCGTTCACTTATGGTATTTTCATGGTAAATGGTAGGCAACCATGTCATCCTGCCACCAGCAGACAGCAACACAAGGACAAATGCACTGTCTGACCCAGCAGTTTAGATTATTACTCATTGCGGCAGCAGTATTGCAAAAAGAAGCTTTTTTTTGTGCCATAGTTCTGTACAATTCAGCTATTGTCTAGGTTACTTAATGGGGCTATAGCATGTGTTTCCAAACAAATAATTGATTATTGACTTTGTCTGTAGCTACATCGATTATTGACTATAGAAGTATTTATTAGCTAAAAAGGTTGATCCCCTGGGAATATATCATTAACTGCTGTCCGGTGCATATTTTCTTGCATCTTTTGAGGCTCTGTGTGGAACTAAATCAAACAGGCAGGGCTCAAAGATGTGCCCTTTCAATTATAGTCCAGAAACCCACACAGTCTCAGCGGGACCAGGACTCAGCCAGGGCAACAGATTAAACACTTATACTGTATAACATTTTAAATTAAAATATATATTTATCTGATAATGCATGTGTTCAAGAATGCCCACCCCAAACTCCATTGGTTGAAGCATATCGAGATGTTCATACAAACAGAGCATGTTTCAAAAGCGCCACGTTGTTTTCACTTTTTAGGGGAATTAAACTATAGATAGCTGATTTACAGTTATCTGTGCATATTGAGCTGAAGTCGGCTTTGAAGTTACACAAACCTTCCCCTCCCATATTCTTAAACCAAACTCACTCAAGCTTGCCAATGAGTGCAGAGTGAGTTCTCAAGCACTGGGATGTGTGCTGAACCTCAAGGCTCTGTCTGGTTTTTTTAATGTTTTTTTTTTTATTATTGTATTTTCTCTTGGTATAACGAATGATAAATGTTGTTGTGTGGAATTACAAGAAATGTTTACTTACCAGATAACAAAATCTTATTGCTTTAATCTAATTTTGCATCTCTCAACCTTATTTTTGCCTATAGGCAGCAAAACAGCAGCAACAAGAATACAGTTAAACAATAGGCAGTACAAAATATTACAAAACAGCACATATAAGGTAGATGTATGTGTACATTCATTAGTTATGCAACTTGTGAGTGTGAAAAACCTACATGTGCTGACTTTAGACCTGAATGGACTGAATCGGACAGTAGATTGGGGCTGAGTCACTTCTTTGAACATAAATGTAGGAGCAAAGGTGTTCCAAGAAAGACCTCGATGATGGACCCCAATTTTACCATCATTATCTTCTCTTATGCTACAAAGACCCTTTTAGACAGTATAATTTGTTTGATTAACAATACAAATCCTTATACTCATTGAATCTGCTGGGGGGAAAAAAATCATAAAAGCCCAGTGCGAAGAAAAATAGACCAGAAGAGGAGGCGAAGCATGGCTCAACATCATGTTCCGTTTGCTTTCCTTGAAACACAATGACATTTTCTTTAAATGTCACTAACATGACATATACTTCATATATTTATCAACATCTATTTTGCTCTAAAGGGCACATATGAGAATGAATCTCTTACTCATGAGATATGAAATAGGTCATATTTAAGATCAGGTTATGCGGTCTCGAGCGTTAATATGATGGTATCTGGAACATTTATGTGGTCTTTTAGTAACTAAAACTAAAGCCATAAAAAAACATCATTTGAAATAAAATAAACTTTAAAAAAGAGCAACAGACTCTATAACTGTTCATTTTAGAGACCAGTTTTTTTTATATATTTTTCTAGTTTTAATGTCTATAGTTTTTTTATTATTATTATGTTTTAGTTATTATAGTACTTCAACTTAAACTAAATTTAAAATAAGAAATGTAACTAGCTGAAATAAGTATATATATATATTATATATATTTTATTTTTTTTCAGTTAATCCCAAATTCTCATTTTGCCCCATGTACTGCTCTTACACCCTCTAGTGGACAAATGATCAACTCTGTCTCCCAAAAGTGATATGTGCTCATTCAAATAAAACTGGCTAAATGGTAGGTTGTGTAAGTATGAGAGCAAACATGAGAATGATTGTAGATTTTATTGTTGAATTGTTCATAACCATAATCATCTGAAAATACTGAACAGGGCAAATCAGTTGTACCATCTTTAAAGGCTCTGTGAAATAAAGCACAAGCACTGCTGCTTAAACTACTTAAAGTATTTTAAAGAAAAGGCGATTTGTGCGAGAGAAATGTCTCAATCGGCTTTAATTCAGAAAGAACATTTAGTCTTTCTGGATCTGTATTTTTGTAGGTTTGTGTGTGGATACTGGCCAAGGGTCATGGAACTAACAAATAATGTGAAGAGACTTAAATACACCCACATAAATTTGAGACTTTTTGCAAAAAGCTTTTTAAAGTCAGTCTTTCTGGGGTTTATAACTGTGTTTTAGCAAACACACTTTAACACTAACATCATTTTATTCATGCACAGGCTCAAAATAGAGTAAATGTGATTAAATTGCTGAATGATGCAGAAATTGCAGGTGAACAACGCATCTTATTTCTTATTATATTATGCGACAGCTGTCAGAGGGTTTTAATATCGTGAAATTGTGTAATATGGGTATTTTTAGAAAGGCCTTAGTTAAACCTATCCTTTATGAAATAGTGCCTCTAGGGCGCCATAAAATCTGCACAGTGATTCGCAATAGCTTGCAAAAATATAAAATCAAGAAACAATTGCTCTCACATGACGAAGCCATTCCACTTCAAGAACAAAAACACTCAATGATAGAACAAAAATGAGCCACATTCTTTAAAAAAGTTATTTTGCAAGAGAACTTAATTCAGCAACCTGTAATTCCAAAGTAGCAGTTACAAAAACATCCACCTCTGTAGAGACTGAATACAGTATTACACTATGGACATATCAGTAAAACTTTAAAGATGTCCTGTCCATGAAATATTACATGTCCCCAGGAGACGAAAGCTTTACTTTGTGCTCCATGAGTCAGAGAGAGGTGCAAGTCAGAGGGGATTTGATTAAGACACGAGTGGACTCCTGAGAAAAGGTTATATTCCTCCCCACAGCTACACGTTCTGACAGGTGTGCAATGACGAACAGAAATTTACACGGCTGAGAATTAGAGTATTATGAGGATTGTAAGAAAAAAAGAATCCAGAAAAATTTTCTGAATTGTCCTGTACAATTTCAAAATGTATTAACAATCCTAATAATAGAGATTATTTTTCTTAATGAAAAAAAAAAATGATTTAGCCTATTTTTAATTTTGGGGTAAAATGTGACCTGGACACCTCCTCGTGCTTCACCCACCCACCTGTTGAGCTGGTTTCAAGGGGGCAAAAACTGTCATTTGAATCTGGATTTGAATTCCAGAGGCAATCTAGTGAACGCTCAGACTGAGTTTAAGCATCATTAGTATTATTTAACCCCGACCTTGCTGTACTCATGGACCTCTAGTTAGTTACATATTCAGTTTAAATATTCAAAATTTTGCTGAGGCTGGTCCTTGATGGATTTATCCAGTGGAGAGGTACTAAAAGATAATAAAAATGTCTATAAAATGAATTCACTTCTCAAACCAAAGCTCCATTCATTCTGACTGAATCACTGTATATTAGTTTAATGGTCAGGTTCATTTATTCACTTAAATTTAACATGCTACATCTCTCCTGTCAACAATTTGGTACTCTTAGATTAACTGATAAATTTAGCTTATGTTTTCTTCCTGTTGTTTTTTTTTTTTTTTTTTTTGATAAGGCACCAATCAGAGTCAGTATTGATAAATGATTATCTGCTGGAGTGTGAACTGTGCACCATGTGAAACAGTCTGGTCTATAACTTGTCATAAAGTCATTGAAGCAGGTGATGAGGTGTGAAAAAAAATCAATCAATATCCTGTGGGAATATGACTCATCACATGGACACACACTAAAACCACTCTTACAAACACACACAGGAATATTTGCTCAAACTCAATTTATTCACTTCAAATATAGGCTCCTGTAGTTCTTCATGTAGCGTAACGTGTCTCTCCTCAAGGTTACACAAGTAAAAGCTTTTGTCAGTAAAATAAATACCATACAATTACCAGCTGTATGGTATGAGAAAACAGATATTTTTCTCTTTTAAGTGGAGAAAGTGACTGCACATTTCTGCAAGGACATATTTCCAATACAGCATGTGCACAAACAAGTCTGCAAAATTCAAGCGATTACAAAATCACTTCCATGCATGAGCTCAAACAAAATAATTTGTTTTATTTTAACTGATATATAAATGATCAAATCGCAAAATAAAAAATGTTAAAAAAAAACATGCATCTTTCCCAAACTTTTTTGTTTGTTTCCAGTGCAGTGCTTTGTAATTGTTTTTCTGTGTAAAAATGTGCCAGATGGAAACAGATGTTGTGTGATAGTCTTTTCTTCCCTATTGTGACGTATATCCGAGTGAAATGGCTTCTCAAACAAGAAAAAATTACTTGATTTTGTCCATCGGGAATTGATTGGATTTTTGCTAAGTGATCTCATGTGAGTGACAGGTTGTCTTGTCCTCACAACGAAAAACACATCATCAGAGAAGAGAAGAGACTTGAAGTTACAAGAACTGCAACCTTTAGAAACACCTCTTGTTCCTTTATGTTCCTTTACTTCTACAGTTCCTTTCCTTTACAGCTAAAAGTAGTGTATTTTACAATGGACTGATTCCTAAACACGCTTCAGGACTCTCTAGGTACTTGGTGCTTTACAGCTTTTATTAGCCATTTTCAATTTATATTGTCATCAATAACACATACAATAACATATAAATATGAAGTGTATTAGAGGGTTAATATAACATAAATATTGAAACGTGACAGTTCTTGTGTGTTTGTCCTGAAAGATAGCTTTTGAAAATAAATGAAGGATTTGATCATTTGGATCAAAGAAAGCACATACCTGCCTGTTGCCATGGACTATAAATGTGTGTGTCTGTACCCACATCTTTCATTTAAAGTCTTAAGCAATCACACAAAGAGCAGGCGGAGGCTGCATCTGCTGACGTACAGCCAGTGGCTGTGAGAGAGTCGGTTTGCTCCGAGCCGCTGAATCACAGAGCATCTCTACAGGAGCATCTCCAACAAACAAGCAGCAGAGGGTTTTCAAAGAAACTGCAACATCTGATTCTTCAACTACATCTGCAGCTCTCAGCTTCCTTTATTGTTATTCATCTCATCATCTGAACCCAGTTTTGTTCTTTATTAGCCTATTCTTTTACTGCTTTAATTTTTCGTTTCCTCTCTAATTTCTATCTCTCATCTGTTGTCTGTTCTTCCCAGTCTCTTTATCTTCACAAATCCTGATGAACAACTCAAACCCGCAGTTTCTTAAAGGGCAGAAACCTGCAAACAGCACTTTGCCTCCTAATGGCAGTACTGTGGATCCTCCAGCAGGGGCGCTATGCGAGCAGGTCCAGATCCAGGCGGTGGTTTTTCTCACCTTGGGTATTGTGAGTCTCCTGGAGAACATCCTCGTCATCTCGGCTGTGGTCAAAAACAAAAACCTTCACTCTCCAATGTACTTTTTCCTGTGCAGCCTGGCTGCTGCGGACATGTTGGTAAGTGTATCGAACTCTCTGGAGACCATTTTCATCGCAGTACTAAACAGTCGCCTTTTGGTGGCCAGTGACTATTTTGTGCGTTTGATGGACAATGTGTTTGACTCGATGATCTGCATTTCTCTTGTGGCATCCATCTGCAACCTTCTGGCCATTGCCGTCGACCGCTACGTCACGATTTTCTACGCCTTACGCTACCACAGCATAGTGACCGTACGCAGAGCGCTGGTCGCCATCGCCGCGATCTGGCTGGTGTGTGTGGTTTGTGGGATCGTCTTTATAGTGTACTCGGAGAGCAAGACCGTGATCGTGTGTCTAATCACAATTTTCTTTGCCATGCTGGTTCTCATGGCAACCCTCTACGTACACATGTTTCTTCTCGCCAGACTTCATGTCCAGAGAATCGCAGCATTACCCCCAGCAGCAGCTGCCCCTGGCAACCCGGCCCCACGTCAACACAGCTGCATGAAGGGAGCCGTGACCATCTCCATCCTCCTCGGAGTGTTTGTGTGTTGCTGGGCTCCCTTTTTCCTCCACCTCATTCTGCTGGTGTCCTGTCCGCACCATCCGCTCTGCCTCTGCTACATGTCTCACTTCACCACGTACCTGGTCCTCATTATGTGCAACTCTGTGATTGACCCCCTCATCTACGCCTGCCGCAGCCTGGAAATGAGGAAGACCTTTAAGGAGATCCTTTGCTGTTTTGGCTGCCAGTCTCCAGTTTAGACATCAGTAAAGAATGTCTGATTTGAAACAAAGACTGGATGTGTCAAGAAATTGTTTACCTTGATGTAAGATGCCAAATGCTTGGTGGTCAGAATAACTTTGCACATCCTGAGATGAGGGCATGAAAGGAAAAATTTAAACCTGGAAGGTTCAGGTGCTGTAGGAAAATCAGAGAGCTTGAGGGTAGATTGAATGTCTTGCTTAAAAAAGGGCAGATCAATTGTTACACTCTTAGAAGAAAAGATTCTATGGAATCTTAAAGGGTTCTGTCTGGGCGCTTCATATATAAGGGTTCCCATCATGGGGTAATTTTATGGATTTCATTTTAATTTGTTATAATTAGTTTTTAATTAAAATTAAATTTTATAAATTAAACAGATATACATAGTATATACATCATTGAAATACTTGAAACTTCATTATTTCTAGGTGACAAATCTAAGTAAATTAATATCATTGATCATGTGACTACATGTTCTTTTTTGCGTTTTGGCAAATTTTTGGGGCGAATTTGTATGATCTTAATTTTTCCTATAAATCAAAACTTTTTGTACAAATGAAATAGTCATGTGTTCTCATGAGAACGGGTTGTTGAAGAACAAGATGCCCTTTGGATCATCTCAATTTATGCTGGATCACATGATCATTAAATTTTAAACAAACTTGTGGCGTTCATGCAGCTTGAGTGCAAAAGAAGGACAAACCAAATAAAAATAATTATAATAAAGATTTAGAATAACCTTTTCACTAGTGGTATCACACTTTTAGACCCCACAGTACAGTATGTTTAAAATGTGTAAATAGTATATTTTAGGTATCTGTGACAATGATCGGACCATTCTGTCTGATAACGGTGTGTAAATGCTTGTGTTCAAAGTTGCTGAAGTGAAATCTTACTAACAGTTCTGTGGTGAAACTTGCTTTTGAGACAGATTTTCTGATTTTAAATAAATCAGGGCACATCCTAAACATATGACTGGATCTGTGCATCTTTGAAGTGTCCAACTTTGTTGCTTATAGTTTTCAGAATCAGACATGGACTTTCTCCCATCAGCATCAATATGCAGTCAAACTCAGCCCAACTGCTGCAGTCAGCTTGTGTGGATCAATTAGTCTCAAATGTCTCTGTTTCTGCCTTTAAGCGATGGAATGTAACTGGGAACTGAGCCAACTAAACATGTCCGTTACAACACCAATCCCTCATTTTTGGTGTTTTTGCCTTTTATTCTGAAGGGGAAGAGAGAGAGAGAAACAGGATCAGAAAGGCAGGATTTAAACTCAGGATGCCAAAGGCACAACTGCACTGTGTGACAGAATGCTGCCCACAAGACTCTGACCAAATTTCCCTCTTATTCCATGAAACCGCATTATAGTTTAGCTCTGTTATGGTTACAAAGTGGTTTACGTTTAATATTCTGCTTATTTAGCTGACCTTTTTGTATTGAGTCTTACTGCAATGTTATTTGGACTGTCTTTGCCACTCTATTAACACTTTTAGCGCATGAGCTCTAGCACTCGACTTGTAACTGTGGCCACAAGCTTCAGCAAATATCTGCAAAAAAAAGTTAAATAAAAGTGATAAGCATATCATAGCATGTGTTGTCTGTTCCTTCTTGTGGGAAACATGAAGCTGTGTGAGTGTGGTTTTGGAACTCCCATAGGATATTAATACCTGAATTGTTTTATGTGGTGGGGACATTTTTGGTCCCCATGAGTAAAACGGCTTGTAAATAATTTAAGGGATATTTTTTGAAAATGCAAAAATGCAGAAAGTTTTCTGTAATCGGTAGATTTGGGGTTAGTATAAGGGGATAGAATATACAGTTTGTACTGCATAAAAAACATTGTCTATAGAATGTGTGTGTGTGTGAGTGTGAGTGTGTTTTTCTATCCCAGTGGGGACTTCAACTCGAATGGGGACTTAAATTGAAGTCCCCATGAGGAAACAAGCTTATAAATCATACAGAATGCATTTTTTTAGAAAATACAAAAAGTGTTCTATGGTGGGTAGGTTTAGTGTAAGAATATACATATTGTACAGTATAAAAACCATTAGAGTCCCTACAAAGATAGCAAACCAGACGTGTGTGTGAGTGATTTTTTTTATTCAGTTCGAAAATCCTCTTCCTTCTCATTCTTCACCAAAAATCCTCTGCTTTTAATGCAACATTCTGTTATCATACACCATCTAACTTGAACTCAAAAGTCATTCTCATTCACTTCAGAAACTCTTTTTTTTTTTTGTATCTGCTTAGGCTAAGCTTCAAATGTCTATATATATATATATATATATATATATATATATATATATATATATATATATATACAGTATCTCACAAAAGTGAGTACACCCCTCACATTTTGGCAAACAGTTTTAGTATATCTTCTCAAGGGACAAAACTATAGAAATTAAACTTGAATATATATTAAAATAGTCAGTGTGCTGCTTGTATAGCAGTATAGATTTACCATCCTCTGAAAATATGCTAACTCAACAAACAGGCATTATTGTCAAAATAGCTGGCAACAAAAGTGAGTACACCCTAAGTGAACATGTCAAAACTGTGCCCAAAGTGTCAATTTTGTGTGAGCACCATTGTTATCTAGCACTGGCTTAATCCTCCAGGTCATGGAGTTCATCAGAGCTGCACAGGTTGTTGCTGGGATCCTCTTCCACTCCTCCATAATGACATCACGGAGCTGCTGGCTGTTAGACACATGGTGCTTCTCCACTTTCTGCTTGAGGATGCCCCACAGCTGTTCAATAGGGTTCAGGTCTGAAGACATACTTGGCCACTCCATCACCTTCAGCTTCCTCAGCAAGGCAGTTGTCATCTTGGCGGTGTGTTTGGGATCGTTATCATGCCGTTCGGCCCATTTTCTGAAGGGAGGCATCATGTTCTGCTTCAGAATGTCACAGAGTACATGCTGGAATCCATGTTTCCCTCAATGAAGCGCAGCTCCCCAGCACCAGCAGCACTCATGCAGCCCCAGACCATGATGCTACCACCACCATGCTTGACTGTAGGCAAGACACAATTTTCTTGGTACTCCTCACCAGGGCATCGCCACACATGCTGGACACCATCTGAGCCAAACAAGTTCATCTTAGTCTCATCAGGCCACAGGACATGGTTCCAGTAATTCATGCTTTTGGACAGGTTGTCTTCAGAAAACTGTTTGCGGGTTTCTTGTGAGCCAGCTTCAGAAGAAGAGGCTTCCTTCTGGGACGACGGCCATGCAAACCGACTTGTTGCAGTGTGTGGCGTGTGGTCTGAGCACTGACAAGCTGACCTTCCACTTCTGCAATCTCTAAAGCAATGCTGGCAGCACTCATGCGTCTTGATTGACCCTTGTAAGACCTGTTCCGAGTGGTACCCATCTTGGAAAACCTCTTTATGACCCTGTCCACTGTACTGTAACTCAGCTTCAGGGTGTTACCAATCTTCTTATAGCCTATAGGCCATCTTTGTGGAGAGCAACAATTCTAATTCTCAAATCCTTAGAGACTTATTTACCATGAGGTGCCATGTTGAACATCCAGTGGTCAGTATGAGAGAATTGTTCTCCAAATTTGAACTACTCTAATACACAAATTTGTATAGTCCTGTCAAGCAGACAACAACATGAACATTATGAATAGAACATGGCTTTGCATGGTTAAATGACGTACGGCTATTATTACTTAGAGTGTACTCACTTTTGTTGCGAGATATTTTGACAATAATGGCTGTATGTTGAGTTATTTTCAGAGTACAGTAAATATATACTGATATACAAGCAGCACACTGACTACTCTAAAATATATCCAAGTTTCATTTCTATAGTTTTGTCCCTTGAGAAGATAAACTAAAATGGTTCCTGAAAAGTCAGGGGTCTACAGTTATTTCTATCATATAAAAAACTGTTTTAGTATTTTTTTTTAGTTTTCCCTCTCACCATTTAGTACAGCAAGTCAATAGAACTCTGATCACTTTTCTCACTTTATGTAGCGCACAAAGTCCTTCCGTAATGAATGATCAGTTAATGGTTACCTGTATGAATACAGCAAAAAAATAATAAAACACTGGATCATATGAAAAACTGAGCAGTGCAATGAGCAGTGCAAATACAGCTTGCTATAGGTTGGACTAATGCTTTGGCCTTCCCATAGTGATATATTTTAGAAAGAACTACACTGCCAAATCTTGAGAAATTTCTGAATGTCACATTCCACAATTTGTTGGATACATTACTGCGTGTGTGTGTGTGTGTGTGTGTGTGTGTGTGTGTGTGTGTGTGTGTGTGTGTGTGTGTGTGTGTGTGTGTGTGTGTGTGTGTGTGTGTGTGTGTGTGTGTGTGTGTGTGTGTGTGTTGAACTGGCTGTGAACATTCATTGGCAGATACTGTTATTAGCAAATTCGATGACAGGGAATCAAACCCATGACCTAGTATTGCTTGTGCTTAGATCTAACAGATGAGCTACAAAGATGATGCACTTGAAGGTTGAACACCCCTTAAAGGAACACGCCGACTTTTTGGGACTTTAGCTTATTCACCGTATCCCCCAGAGTTAGATAAGTCCATACATACCTTTTTCATCTCCGTGCGTGCTGTAACTCTGTTTGACGCACCCACGCTAGCCTAGCTTAGCACAAAGACTGGATGTAAATGGCTACAGCTATCATACTAATCCCAATAAGTGACAAAATAATGCAAACATTTTCCTATTTACATATTGTGATTTGTATAGTCACAGAGTGTACAAGGCGAAGCACTGCTACCTGGGGCGGAGTGATAACCGCAGCACCTGAGACGCTCCGTTGTTTCTTCCGTCAACAAAACCAACGTGACTAACTAGCTAGTAGCGGACGTGTATGGTGATCATGGCTGACTTTGAGGAATTGTAAGATGATTTTTACTTGGTATCAAACCAAGATCCAGAACCATATCGTTTTGAGCCAAAATACACAGACGAGGAATTACAAACTTTGGTAGCTGATAGACAAGATAGTCATCTAAAAACATAACGGAACACTTACCGCAGCCGCAGGTGATCTACTTTGTCCTGTCTGTGCTATCGATGGGATGGCCGTATCCTTCAGCACACGTTTCATGGCCCGTGTGGCAAATTCCATT
The DNA here is from genome assembly GCA_026230005.1 of Gila orcuttii. Lineage (NCBI taxonomy): Eukaryota > Metazoa > Chordata > Actinopteri > Cypriniformes > Leuciscidae > Gila > Gila orcuttii. The sequence goes on from JAPDVR010000015.1 coordinate 25,025,333, forward strand.
TTTTCAAAATAGTCGTCCTCAGTGAAATGTACTGAGCAAACACGATGGTTCTTGATGATCTCTTCAGGTGAGTTTGGATCAATATCCAGAGCAAGTAACGTTAACGTTAAGTTAGCCATTGATTCGTTTTTGGTTGGAATTCTATGAAACATCATGGTATTACCTGGTCTCCTGTTTATTGTCGCAGCTCTTTACAATACAGCGAACACCCATGATTGTAAATTATGCTTTTACTATCTAGTAATTGCTGACTCTATTACTCCAACTCTGGACGAACTCTCTGCTCCTCAGCACGTCGCGTCTCAGGTGCTGCGGTTATCACTCCGCCCAAGTAGCAGTGCTTCGCCTTCTGAAAATATAGTTTCCAATATTTATACGGTTAAAAGATGGCTGTCTCATATGACCTTGTTATTTGTACACTCTGTGACTATACAAATCACAACATGTAAATAGGAAAATGTTTGCGTTATTTTGTCATTTATTGGGATTAGTATGCTAGCTATAGCCATTTACATCCAGTCTTTGTGCTAAGCTAGGCTAGCGGTGGGTGTGTCAGACAAAGTTACAGTACGCACGGAGATGAAAAAGGTATGTGTGGACTTATCTAACTCTGGGGGATACGGTGAATAAGCTAAAGTCCAAAAAAGTCGGCGTGTTCCTTTAAGGCTAATAATGTACATAGCCTGCTAATAGAGACTCAAGAGACAATCCATCAGTAATAATACTGGAGGGGGAAACAAGAACATAATACACAGGAATGTTTATCACTAATCAATGAGGGCCAATAGCTAATGATGTTAATGATCCTGCCTTCACACTTTTTGGACATTAATTATTGGTGCTGGTGGAATTGCAGGCTGTATCCACTGATTCAGATGGTGTTCTAAATTGGAGTTTAGCATGTATAATTTGCATCATTTATGCTCTGATGCAAACCCCAAAGCAAATTTATAACTTACAACCACAGGGGTCAATAATGGCAAACATCCAGAACTTATAGTTCTGCATATTCTGTGCCTTGAACACACAACACCACCTCCATGGCAGGGGGAAGGTCATTGGGTACACATCAGCAATGTTACTTGAGAGTACATGAGAGTTGGCAGAAATCCTATGACCGTGATCTGAAAGAAAGAACATCAGTTCTTCTTCCATACTAGGGCTTTTAAACACTGCACTTAAATTGTTATTGTAATCCCAGGATTATAAGACCCTGCTCCTGAGCAGCAATGTTGTTAAAGGGTTAGTTCACCCAAAAATGAAAATTATCCCATAATTTACTCACCCTCAAGCCATTCTAGGTGTATATGACTTCCTTCTTTCAGCCAAACACAATCAGAGTTGTATTTAAAAAAATGTCCTGGCTCCTGAAGCTTTATAATGGGAGTAACTGAGATTTTGAAGCCCAAAAAAACACATCCATCCATCATAAAAGTAATCCATACAGCTCCAGTGGGTTAATAAAGGCCTTCTGATGCGAAGCGCTGCGTTTTTGTAAGAAAAATGTCCAATTATAACTTTATAAACTGTAATCACTAGCTCGGATACGAGCCGTCTGCGTGTTCACGAGAGTCGAGTTCCGGTGTATGACGTAGCATAAACTTATGCTGAGTTCACACTGCACGATTTTCAAAGTAGTCGGGTCACTGTTCTTTTCACACTGTACGACTTTCTGGGGCAGCATTCAGTTGCTGGTGTGTTCACACTGCACGATGGATCGGCGACAGGGATTTTCACACTGCATGACTTTACAAAAGAAAGAATCGCCACCAACTTCTATCTGGTCCGCAAACTCGTTTCACAACCAAACACACGCGATAAGTGATAAGGAAATAACTCAAGATCATGCGTGCGTGAGATCGGAGTTCACGCACGACACTGAAATTGTTATTAAAAATGATGGCCTGCAAGAAGATTGCGATCCAAATTGTCTGTGCACCAATTTGCTGCGAAAAGGAGAAGAAGAAAAAAAGATTATGCAGTCTTTGATAATTAACACTGCGTGATTGTCACTCACGTGAACGAGCACCAATTTGGCTATGATTTCGGGCATTTGTCGGCGATCTCAATCGAAAATCGGGCCTAAAATCGTTCAGTGTGAACTCGGCATTAGGTAAGAGTAGATGCCTCTCGCGGTTCAAACAAATAGAGCTGGGCAACAAACTCAAGCTCCTCTTACATTCCTCTTTAAAGGTTGAGTAAATTATGGGATCATTTTCATTTTTTGGTGAACTAACCCTTTAATTTACATTATCTGTCCCCCAATAGAGAGCATGTAGTGGGAAACAACTTGATTGTGAAAAAAAAAACATACCTGAATGAAGCCAAAACGAATGAGGGTTTGCTAAAAAGGATAACTGAACAGATTTATGGCTATTGGTTATCTAATAATAGCCACCAAGATGAGTGAGGTTAAAGGAAAAGGAAAGCTGTTTCAGATGCATTGTTTCGGAGCTACTGTGTAAAGATTACAAAGACATTTTTTCCCCCTTTGGAGTAACATCGACCGTTGAATCGTTCACAATAAAGACAGCAACGCACATTAAGAAAGTCCATTTTAATTTGTCCACAATCAGTCAACACAAGAGGGAGCAATAGAGTAATTTCACATTCACGTAATCAATCGAATTAATTTAAGGCATTGAATTAGCTGCCATCTATACTGGCCAACTACGTATCTCTTGCTGCTGAAAATATTGTCGTTGATAGATTAACACAGTCTCATCCCAAGACGTCATATGACTGACGCTTTTGACCATACGTCAACATCCGACGTTTTAGGGTACCCTTTAACGTCAGTTAGATGACGATCCTAGGGCGTCATCTACTGACGCTTTACCTTTAGCGTCAGTTAGATGACGCGGGTAGGTTTAGGTCTGGGGTAGGGTTAGGATTAGATAGCGTCATCTAACTGACGTTAAAGGGTACCCTAAAACGTCGGATGTTGACGTATGGTCAAAAGCGTTAGTCATATGACGTCTTGGGATGAGACTGGGCTGGATAGATTTAGCTGAGTGTGACATTTACAAGAACTGTGCAAAACACAGAAGCCTAAACACAAATAAAAGCAAATGCTGTCAGTAGAGCTTTTACTGAACCTAGAATATTCCTTTAAATAGATAGTGATCTACAAATGGCATTGGTCTCCGAGAGATATGGCGGCTAAATCCTTTTTTCTGATATAGATATATGACCTGGGGAAAGAAATTGAGAAGGTGGATTGGTCCTGATTTAATGCCATCAGAAGTGGCCTCAATTGAGAGGGAGGATACTGACACAGAAAGTATTCAGGAAGTATATATATACATTTGTCAAAATATTAAATAAAAAATAATAAAAAAATGATTAAAGCATAACAAAATTACTCAAATTTAAACTAAAATGGAATTGAAAACAATATATAAATAAGAGCTAATTCAAAATATTAATAAATACTATAATAGTGTATACATAATACTGAAATAACACTGGTATAAATCCAGACTGAAGAGGTTTTTATATATTTTTTTATTTACAGTTTATTAAATGTGGATAAAATGAAGTTGATGTGAAAACCCTTTTCAGTCTGCATATAGTTCACCCAGAAATGATTTAAAAATGTACAAGTTCTTCCATTATTTACTCACCCTTCCTTTTCATTCCAAATAAATAATTCTTATTTGCATTAATTATGTGATTAAGGCGAGACACTACAGGTGAATAGGGTAATTTTTTTAACTATCAGATAATACCATGAAACTTTGCCAGTTGATTACCTACATTAAGATGAGAAAAAAATGTATTACAAGTTTTCTGTAATTTAATGTTTAAATATGCAAATGAGGCATTGTCTAATTAAATATGCGCTATTTTGCATATATTTTAAAAAACGAAATCTGAGTATTGGACAAACCCAGGTTCAAAATTATTTTTTCATTGTGTTCACATATTAGATGGGGAAAAAATTACAGAGGGATTTATGGATATCTACTTTTGTTATCCTGTAAATCAGAATATACTGCCAATAGCCTTAAAAAAATGATTTTCGCCATGTTTTTGGGAATAAAATGTTATATAAATCAGGCTAGGAATAATATATTTACAAATCCCTCTGTAAATGTCTTCATAATATAACTAGGTACAAGACTGGAAAGTTTGGTGTATATAGGTGCTACTGAACTGGAGATTTCGGACTTGGAGTATGAGAGAAAAGACATTTTTAGAAAACGTGCTTTAAAGATTTAGCATCAGCCAATGAGATTGCGCATTTAGAGTAAAATCCCCCCTTTTACTTTCGCGATTGTTTGCTGATAAAAATGAAATGACCATATTTGGATCCGGCAGTCTTGTTCAGGAGAGAGAGAGCTTTCTAACGGTGTGTGTGATGACAGGGTGCAGATCGCGATCGCGGAGCAGAGGGATGATTTATAACGACAACTTTTGATGAATTTATGAGAAATCTACAGACGCAAACAGACAAAGTGTAGTAAAATAAAGACCTAAATGTGTATTTCAGACTTTTTTTCACCACAAGTCTGAAAGAAGACATGATATTGAAGACAAATATCCCAAAATTTCAAAATTGACCAGTGAAAAAAAAAACGATGTTTTTGCCTGCTGTGTCTCGCCTTAAAGAGCGAATAATTACTTAAATATCAGTCTAGCCATCACATAAAACTGTCGTATGAGGATTCAGAAGTCTTGGAATATACAGTAATATTGACCACTGTGCTTTTGCTTTTTGGAGGGTGATAGAACTCTGTTCTTTTATACGGGTTTGGAACATTATATGGTTGAGTAAATGATTTTCATTTATGGAAATAAATATAACTGATACAAAGCACAGATCAGTTAGAGCAACAATACGGTTTCATCATGACTGTCTCATTAAATGTATTATTCACAGGCAAATTCAAATTATTTAAAAAAATAAATGACTAAAACATCAAATGGTCTATCCACAGGTTTGCAGAATGTAAGGAAAGTATATATGAACGATATGGAAACAAACACAGAAGGTGATGATAAACAATGTTGTTCTTAGGTCTGTCTTCTTCTTCTAAGTTGTCTGAACTCAATGAGAACCTGAAAATAGACACATCTAATTATCTTTATAGCTTAGCTTAATTTTTCACATTAACAGCAAAAGGATCAGGCTTCTAAAGTCCATTTTTGCTATAATTTAGGGCATTGATTCAGCACAATACTGTTCAAACCTTAGTGATCTGTCTGTTTGGATACATCTGCTGCGGTGCTGAATTATTTCATTACTTCTAATAATAAAAATAATGCCAAAAGAGATGAGGTAAATCAGCTATTTAGAATTACTTACCCATACACACACAGCACTGAGGACAAGTTTACTCACAGCTAGTCCTACACAACCCCAGAAGACAAAGAGCTCTGAATCATCCACATGAGTCACTAGGTTGCTAATGTTTGCCCATGACCCATTAATAAACTTAGTGGTGGAGAAATCAACGATACTGGGTGAAGGTGTTGACACACAATCTAGGGAGACAAATAGATGTATATTATCTCAGCAGAAATGAACAAATGAAATAATGCACAAAAAATGACTGAAAGAACAACAAAGTAAAAATATATTGTTTGTCTACATTTAAACTGAAAAGCCATAATTATTTAGATACTGGAAACTTGCCAAAACTGAATGTTTTGTGTAGGGTGATATCAGGTAAATTGGGCCATCAGGTAAAATGGGCCATTTAAGGTTTGGGGGTCCCAGCCCCTCAGGAATTTAGAGCCAATGACTGCAAAGGATTTCAAACTGTTGTCATAACTGTGCTTGACAAGTAACAGGTGATTTGATTAATTTATGGTTGCTATGGTGGGCAGGGGAATCATTCAAATCAAGACTACACCAGAAAGCTGCATGGTAAGTAGCCTGGCATACCAATTCTAACTAAACTAGCCTATTTTAAGGATGATACATCTATAAAAAAACAAACATGCACATAAAAAAAACTATGCATAATATCTTGATGGCAATCAAGAAATAATGTTGTTAGTTTGGTATATGAACATTTTTTGAAAAAGTGATGTTTTTCTTGGCGGCCCAATTTACCTTAACCCACTGAGGTAAAATGGGCCACATGGTTTCAGCTAAAATGGGCCATCATCTGTGTCACTCACAAACATACACACATGTGTTTGAGTGTGTGTGTGTGTATGTGTGTGTGTGTGTGTGTGTGTGTGTGTGTGTGTGTGTGTGTGTGTGTGTGTGTGTGTGTGTGTGTGTGTGTGTGTGTGTGTGTGTGTGACACACACACACACACACACACACACACACACCACTGACATCAGTTCACTAATCTATGCTGTTCCAAAATTGACTTTTTTAATTGCACATTTGAATATGTGGGTTTGCACCCAAAATGTTTTTTTTTTTTAAGGCACATATGAATATGTTTGTTTAATGCAGTTTAAATGTCATGTGGCGGCTGTATAAGCAATTATTTTAAAATTAAAATTGAGGATAAATTACTATTTCCCTTTGCAGTTTGACTGGCCTATTTTACCTGAAACTGCTCATGCAAAAAAAGTTGGCACAGCTGATGTTTCAAGAAATGTAGGACCTAAATAATTATATTTTATTACATAATTTCAACACAAAATGATCAAAAACAGTCATTATTAATCATAAAAACACATGGAAAAGGCGTATTGTATTATTGTCCCAAACGATTTACCAAAAAGTGGCCCAATTTAGCTGATATCACCCTATTTTTGTGTATATACACCATTTCACAACCAAAATACAGTATGTATAACATTATGCAAAAATATAAATGTGCTCATTTTCACTGTTTATTAATAGTGAAATACCTGAGATATTCAGTCTAAACGACTTTTCACAGTTCTTTCCTCCAGCCTTGGCTCTAATTAAACACTTGTAGATCCCAGAATCTGAAGGAGCAACTTTCCTTAAGACCAAAGATGTGTTCTTATCCAGTGACACAGAATCATTGTGCTTATCAGTTTGGATGACATTTTCTGACTTTTTGAGAATTGTAGATTTGTCACTGTTGTTATTGTACAACTTTTAAAAAGAGAGAAAAATAACGTAGTGAGTTCAGCTTTGCTCTTTATTAGAATAGATTTGTGATGATTACTAGTTAGTATGTAAAGAACGTAGTCGTGGCACCGCAATACATGTTATTGTCTGAAGAAATTGAAACCGCAATGTAAAAGCATATGTCAACTTATTGATATAGGCCTTTTTTTTTTTTTTTACGGTGCACACTAATTCTTTTTAGGCCACATTTTTTTTTATATAACTTTCACTATGGCATGCAGAGGTAAAATTAAGAAGAATGGGTGTAAAGGAAATGTGTGTCAGGCCAGCATGTTTCCTGCTTAAAGCCACAGACATTAAAGGCAGTTCGAAATGTTCCGTTGTTATAAATGCGAGACGTTTCTCGTGTGTTTTGCAGACACATGAAGATTTGTTGAAGAATATTTCGTTCGAAAAGCTTATTCTAATTATTTTTATATTCCACGGCTCATATCAGCCTACACTAGGTTAACTATAAAACCAATTAGGCCTAGCGTTTTGCCATGCGGTCAAACATGTAAACATGCGAAGTGTTCATCAAATCAGATAAGAAAGTTAGAGAAAGTAGGCTGTGGTAAATATGACATGATATATGGACATGACTCACCTTGTACCACGTAACAGATGTGTAGTTCTTACAGTTTTGAAGGGCAGTACAGGACAAAATTACATCAACTCTGCAATCTGCGGTAAAGAAGGCGACTTCATCGTTCCCGACTACTATACAAAGGCTCAACGCTAGAACAGACATTACAGATCAAAAACACTGGGGAAAAAATTAAGAGCACAAAGAGTAGCCTAGCTAAACTTTGCTTGCTTGGTTTTTGTCAAACCATAGGATAGGCTACTGTAGCCTAATACACGTATTACATTCTGGAGTTATTGCGTAAAATGATTGTTGCCATTTACTGCTTTTAGCTTGGAACAAATATTAGAATTTTAAGGGCCTTTAAAAATTAACTTAAAGCTGTGAGTAAAATAACGAGTAAAAGAAAGCGATATCTTACTCACCCAACACTATAAAGCGAATCATCATCTTCTGGTGAAATGCGTGATTCTCGCGGTTCCTCTGAAGTTAACTCCTGCTTCCCACAGTTCTTAAGAATCACTTTTTCTGAGACAAATTGTGTGGGTTTCGCAATGCTGTCTTGAGGTTTTGTCAAGATCAGGATCATCTTAACAGCTTTGTTTTATTGCAAAGTATGTCACTTAAATCATTAAAAAACACTATCATCATTGTAAATTGTTTTGACATCAGATAAAATGGCAAGCCGTTTTAACATTTAATCATTTAAACCTACTAGTCTCTATTTTCATGCTACTAGTACTTATTTTGAGATACTAGTATCTATTCCATTAAGCACTAGTACTTAAGCACTTATTCATTAGCTACTAGTGCTTTTTCTTTAGGTACTAGTGCTTATTTATTAGATACTAGTACTTATTCATTAGATACTAGTCCTTATTTATTAGATACTAGTGCTTATCAATTAGCAACTAGTACTTATTCAATAGATACTAGTACTTATTCATTAGTTACTAGTACTTATTCATTAGATACTAGTACTTATTCATTAGATACTAGTACCTTTTAAATAGATACTAGTACTTATTCATTAGATACTTATTCATTGGATACTAGTACTTATTCATTAGATACTAGTACTTATTCATTGGATACTAGTACTTATTTCGATAGTCACTAGTAACTATTCTTTTGTTACTAGTAACAAAAAAAATGTTTTGCCATTGACTTCTATGGGGATCTGTCATTTAGATATCAACTATTCAGTTCTGACTAGTATCTATTCCAATTGTGACTAGTACATATATATTAGATACTGGTAGTTATTCTTTAGGTACTAGTACTTATTTTTTAGATACTAGTACTTATTCATTAGATACTAGTACTTATTCAATAGATACTAGTACTTATTCATTAGATACTAGTACTTATTCACTAGTACTTATTCATTAGCTACTAGTACTTATTCAATAGATACTAGTACTTATTCATTAGATACTAGTACTTATTCATTAGATACTAGTACTTATTCACTAGTACTTATTCATTAGATACTAGTACTTATTCATTAGATACTAGTACTTATTCATTAGATACTAGTACCTATTAATTAGATACTAGTACTTATCAATTAGCTACTAGTACTCATTCAATAGATACTAGTACTTATTCAATAGATACTAGTATCTATTTATTAGATACTAGTATTTATTCCAAATGTTACTAGTAAGATTTTTTATTTTACTAGTAAGATTTTTAATTGAACTATACAGTGGCCGTTCTGACTAGTCATAACATAAGACTAGTAAAAAAGCAGTTGTGACTAGTAAGATAAGATAGTTACTAGTAACATTTGGAATAAATACTAGTATCTAATTAATAGGAACTAGTATCTATTGAATAAGTACTAGTAGCTAATGAATAAGTACTAGTATCTAATTAATAGGTACTAGTATCTAATGAATAAGTACTAGTATCTATTGAATGAGTACTAGTAGCTAATTGATAAGTACTAGTATCTAACTAATAGGTACTAGTATCTAATGAATAAGTACTAGTATCTATTGAATGAGTACTAGTAGCTAATTGATAAGTACTAGTATCTAACTAATAGGTACTAGTATCTAATGAATAAGTACTAGTATTTAATGAAAAAGTACTAGTATCTATTGAATAAGTACTAGTAGCTAATGAATAAGTACTAGTATCTAAAAAATAAGTACTAGTACCTAAAGTATAACTACCAGTATCTAATATATATGTACTAGTCACAATACTAGTAACAAAAGAATAGTTACTAGTGACTATCAAAATAAGTACTAGTATCTAATGAATAAGTACTAGTATCTAATGAATAAGTACTAGTATCTATTTAATAGGTACTAGTATCTAATGAATAAGTACTAGTAACTAATGAATAAGTACTAGTATCTATTGAATAAGTACTAGTAGCTAATTGATAAGCACTAGTATCTAATAAATAAGGACTAGTATCTAATGAATAATTACTAGTATCTAATAAATAAGGACTAGTATCTAATGAATAAGTACTAGTATCTAAAGAAAAGGCACTAGTACCTAAAGAATAAGCACTAGTACCTAAAGAATAAGCACTAGTATCTTAAGAAAAGGCACTAGTACCTAAAGAAAAAGCACTAGTAGCTAATGAATAAGTACTAGTGCTTAATGGAATAGATACTAGTATCTAAAAAATAAGTACTAGTAGCATGAAAATAGAGACTAGTAGGTTTAAATGATTAAATGTTAAAACGGCTTGCCATATCCCCCCTGCTATAGGCTACTGTACAGTAACAGTAAATGCAGGTGAACAATATTTTTGTAGTTGTGTTTAGGCTACTGTGATTTTCCAGGAATTCAGATTTACAGAATTATTAAATCAAATACTCGTCTTACTAAAGTAACACTGTCCTTCAGCGACACCAGTCGGTAAAGAAAGTGTTTGTAAAGCGACTCACGCTGAAAATAACAGCAACATTTTGTCACATATAGCTTCAAACAATGTTTAAAAAACTGGTATGAATTTTGGACGGTCACTTTTTAGCACATTTACAACAATATTGTCAACTTCGAGATATTTTAAATAGTTAAATCTAAATATTAAATGTTAAATCTAAATGCTAAATCTAAATGTTAAATCCAAATATTAAATCTAAATGTTAAATATAAATGTTAAATATAAATATAAATGTTAAATCTAAATCTAAAAGTTGAATCTAAATGTTTCGGATGAAACTAAATATTTAACTAAAATTTTGGAAGTGCCAAAATAAAAGCTCGAGGAGGTCAGTGTGTGTTTATAGCATAGGTTTATGGACATTTTCGCAGAGCGACCATGACCGACAGTAGGCAACCGTACCTGGTCAGGGGCGGCCGGAGCGAACATGACCGATCAGTCAAAGTGAGCCCCCTTGTGGCTGGCTATTATGGCTACAGGTCATAAGTCCCGCACCTTTAATATAAGTGACACTAAAAACTCAAAGTAGCCTACTCTTCAAATACAGTTTCTCCAAACGTGTTTATTATTTTAGGTAGTTATTATCACGATAATATATGTCCAAGAGTCCATTTCCCCGGATGAGATGGTTTTTATTCGCTATTTGACACTATAAACACACACTGTCCTCCTCGAGCTTTTATTTTGGCACTTCCGGTTACCGCAATTTCGAATTTGCATATTAGTTAAATATTTAGTTTCACCCAAAACATTTAGATTCAACATTTAGATTTAATATTTCGATTTAACATTTAGATTTAACATTTAGGTGTAACATTTAATACTTAGATTTAACTATTTAAAATATCTCTAAGTTGACAAATATTGTTGTAAAGGTGCTAAAAAGTGACCGTCAAAAATTCATACCAGTTTTTTAAACATTGTTTGAAGCTAAATGTGACAAAATGTTGATGTTAGCACCCCATACCTTTGCGCCTGAGGGAGATAGAAGCGAAAATGCTATGATTGGCTCCTTTCCCTGGATTATGCCCACCTAAGGTAGTTAGTGAAATTAACAAATTAAAATGAATTTGAAATTATGCATTGATAGTAAGTATTCGACTCAGTAAAATTAGAGCAGCATCATCCTTACACTTGCTGTGTTTATTAAGAATGATAACAGAAGGTGACTATTAATAATAATTGCTTAAATCAGTTATAGTAACAAATAAAAACAAGAAAAAATGCTACACATATGCTACATTTGCACTATTCCTTTTAAATAAACATGGTGTTATTATTGTACAAAACACTAACATATATAACATATATTTAGTTTATTGTTGATAGTGTAATTAGATGCTATTCCATTAAACCAGCAATTGTTTTAACAAATGAAAAATGAATTTACAAAAAACAGTTAGGCTACTTATATGCTTTCATCAGTTTGCCCAAGTTTTTTCATAATATTATTTTTCTTAATCATTTTGAAGTTCAGAAAAATGATAACAGTACAAGCCACCAGACTCAGCACACATCCGACTATGATGAATTGATGATTGGCAGACAGTGTGTCCTTCTTGCTGCTTACCGCTTGCACTTGAGGCTTTATGCAGTCTAAGCACAAAAACAAACACACACACAAAAGTTTCACATCACATCTATCACATCAGGCTATCATTTAAAGGGAACTGTGGAAATGAAACAAATGTATCATGGTAGGGCTACTTCTCCCATAATACTTCTCCTAAAAAACAAGAAGATATTTTAAGGAATGTTGATAACCAGTCTGTTGATGTAGCCATTGACTTGAAAAATGAAAAAGTTAATGAGGCCCATCAACTGTCTGGTTACCAACATTCTTTAAAATATCTTCATTTGTGTTCAGCAGAAGAAAGAAACTCATACAGGTTTGGAACATTTGCATTTTTTGGGTGAACTATCCCTTTAAAGGGGTGATGAACTGAGAGATCAAATTTTCCTTGAGCTTTTGACATCTAAGAGGTCATCATATTATAAGAATATCCTGTAAATTTCAGAACTGAAAACGTCCTTGTTAGTCCAATAAATGCTTTTATTGACACCAGGCTCAGCAAACGACTCGTTTTTCAAAGTGGGGAACTATGACGTCAAAGAGGATAAAACACCACCCCCGCTGAAGAAGATCAACGCCTACTTCAACACGGCTACTTCAGCCCCGCCCACCGATTCGCGCATTACACGCATAGCTAAATAACATGGGCCTACCTCGTGATGACAAACCGGATCGAGCTACCGAGCAATAAACATGACATTTACAAAATATTGTGCCTGGTTGTGGAAGAAGACAGTCGCTGCATAAGCTTCCTCTGGATTCCAATAGGAATGCTTGGTTAAACTTTATTTTTAATGACGTTCCAGCTGATGTGGGTAAAACATTGTCCGTTTGTTCGCTTCATTTCACTGAGGATTGTTTTGTAAAGAAGACACAGGTCGAGACTGGATTTGCAGACCGATTAAGATTAGAAAACGGTGCTGTGCCTTCTATATTGGTATATTGGTATTCCTGATCCGACAGGAATGGTGCAACACACTTATGTGAGTAAAATTTTTATTTAAAATATAATAATAATCTGATAGGCTAGTATTGCATTGTTACAGATCGTTTGATATCTAATAATTATGTGTACATGTATATCAGTCTAATCGTTACTGACGAGAGAGTTGAAACTCCTTATAATATGCAAAACTGTTATCCACTCACAGCAGTGGGCGTTTACTTCCAAGTCTACAATGCGAGACGGCCATAAAAACCGAGCGTTTTTGAGCTAGGCTCAAAAAAAATAGCCTATTACTAAGTTGACCTCAGACAACAATATAACATTTTTTAAAAAGCTAGTTCATGACCCCTTTAAGATTACAGGCAGAGTCTTTATGTCACCATGAACTCAAAATTGACCATTCCTTTTTATGGAATATTGCAATATGCTATGTATAAATGATTTATACATGCACATCACTATTTTTTTATATAGTTTGCGTGCCTTCGTAATCTTTAATCAAATTAACTTCCACTCCCCTTCTCACCTGCTGAATAATACTCTGTATTTCCTTCCTGAATGTAATGACCCAGTGGAGGCCACAAAGTGCATCTGTAAACACCACAGTCTTCTTCAGTAGTACCAGGGACCAGGAGAGAGTTGTCCTCCCCCACCTCATAGGAATGATGTGCAAACTTAAAGAGTGTTGTAAAGTTTTTTAACAGATCCTTCGAAACAAGTCCAGCCAACACATCAGAACTCTCTTCAACCTGTAAAATAAGCTTGCTTTTATAACACACTGCTCCAGGAAACATTCCTCCTTCTATGAATCCAAGGAAATAAACTAAATTTATTGACTGAGTAAATATTATTGACAGGTTGATTTGCAGGTTGCAGCTGTTAATAGCTTTTTTTTTAAATACTAACTATTTGAAAAAAAGACAGTCAGACACAAACCTTGTACCAGGTGATTCTCCTGTACTTTACACTTTGTTCAGTGTTAGCGTGACATGGTATTTTAGTCCAGCGTTGCTCCTCATTTGACGTTGAGAAGTAAACCAAATGGACTGAAGGACAGAAATTATAACATAATTTAATGTATCTATTAGAGGCTGCAGTTGTATGAAAACACGGAACGCGGAAACTTTGTTCCAGTAGACATAGCCTGGTTACTTTCACTTTAGTATTTACTTGTTCTTGTACGTGTTTCTCTTTCTTGCAATAGGCTACATGACGGTGTGCATGTAAGAATAAATGCATTTTCTACTTACACATTAACAAGTAGATGTACAGCATGATTATGTTTCTATAAACTTTCTCCTTTCTGCAGCAGAACTGAAATTGTGCTATTTCATAATCCCGGAAATGACGAAGTGCGATCTTATTGGTCGATTCGAATAACAACAACCGTTCATTTTAGCATTTACTAATTTTATTGTTTGCTCAATTTAATACAGTTATATTTGTAAAGTGTTGTCCGGTACATATTGTGAATGAATGAACACCTCCTTTGGTAGTATTACGGTATGCATATGCATTATTGTAAGAGAAAAAAAAAAAAGCACAAAAAAAAATAGGTCTACAAACAGGATGTAAAGAAAAAAGGGGTAAATATCTATCACATTTTTTTTTAATTAACCAAAACCTGGACTCCTTTTATTTAGGCTAGTTGTGTTTCTCTCTTTCATTTCTCTCTGTGTCTCAGTATCACTTCTACTTTTCACTACAGTGGCATAATTGTGAAACTTTAAAACTGCATAAGACTTGACTAAGAATTCCAGTGAAAGTATCAGAATTAGATTAGAACTGAAAAGTCCTGATGATCCTCATAAAACAGAGAAATTAATTGAACTGAATTCAAACTATTTTAAGCCAACATGTTAAATATGAATCTGTTCATAACATGATGGCTATATGAATATCTATACAAACACATATTTAGCCTATTGCCTACTTATCCATATATTATTTATAATTTATTCATATATAAGACGACATATTAGACACAGACTCTTGTGATCCATAAAGTACATAATTCTGCTACTGACACTAAAGTATTTACAGAGGATGTAAAATTTAAAAATGTAGGGAAAAAAAATACAAAAAACAAAATGCAAGTGTGTGCATTTTGGCCGTCCCCCATTAGGCTGTCCCTCCTCCCCTAGGAGTAATCCATCTATAAAAAAAATAATAATAATAAGAATAGCAAAACCACAGAAATGAAAAACACCATCAGCCCAACCTAATTGTGCCTAATTGGCACATCCTTTGTTTAGCGGATGCATAAAACTAAATAGACCCCATCAGCTTTTCTGTGAATCACAGTCTTTCCAGCTTGACCTTGTTCCAGTCTTGCTTCCCCTTACTTTGTTTTCTTCTTGCTGTGCTAAATATGACTCGATCATACACCTGTGAAAGGAAATTTTATATCAGACAGGCTTCAGAAACATATAACTGAAACACTCTCCCACATAGTCAGCCATGTGGTTTATGTAATTTCAATAATCTCTTAAATCAAAAGGTTTGTCATTGTTGCAGCAAAACAATCATGAGGTAAAATAATTGAAAATCTGAAGCGCACACACAAGCTACAATGTTATCTTTTTGCTATAATACCATCACAGTGTTCTGCAGAAAGAAAGAAAGAAAAAAAACATTATTTCCTGTGATGGGGTGGGTGTAGCGAGGGGGATACGTTTGAAGCGATGGGAGCTGACATATAGGCCTCACCATTTCGGTTTCCTCTTGTGCAACAGTTTCTTAAGAAGTTAAATGCAAAAAAGTGCAAAAATAAAAAAATTCACCGCAGGTCTGCGAGTTTTATAAAGCGTGGCTTTAGATCTCAAAATGTGACTTCCTTGTAGTCGGATGGTAAGATTTTTTTATATTTTTGAAAGAAGTCTCCCATCCTCAACAAGGCTGCATTTATTAGATTAAAATACAATAAAACCAGTGATATTGTGAAATATTAAAATAAAAACAAGTTTTCTATTTTAAAAGCAAAGCTTTTCAGCATCATTACTCCAGTCTTCAGTGTCACATGATCCTTCAAAAAAAAATGCTGCTTAGTGTTTTGCTATAAACTGTGGTAATTCTGTGATGAATAGAAAGTTCAAAAGAACAGCATTTGAAATATAAATCTTTCTTTAATCCGTTCTAAATAAAAGTATTAATTTCTTCAAAAAAACAAACAAAAAAAAAAAAAACTTAATGACCCAACCCCCAAGTTCAAAAATGATCTGGATAAGTGGGAAAGCATTGATTTAATTCCAGAGTTGTTTGCATGCGTTGCGCAGTGCTGTTTGTGCGTTTCCTGGAAATCATTGTGGGGAATGTGAAATTTAGGTCATTTGTTTCACTGATTGGAGCTGATATTATACTCACCCCCACAGTTACAATGCAAAGGATGATTTTGGCCATGCTGAAGAGAGAAAGTGCGAGCACAGCCCAGTGAACAGTTATATCTTCTGCAGCAAGAAAAGAATCATCAGGCATCATGGTGGAGTTATAAACTGTGCTCACATAAAAACATTCTGAAAATGAAGAGAAACATTTGTTTAATACTTAGCTTTCTGAGATATTGCACGCAATTACAATTTAATAAGAAGAGGTTTGGTTTTGGTGACACCAACTTAAAATATCAGTAGTAAAGTGAAATAGATTGGAAACTTAACTAAATTACCTGAGATATTCAGTCTAATAAAAGACTCATCATTTCGACCCCCAACCTCTGCAGCCAGGTAGCATTGATATTCTCCAGAGTCTGAAGGCTGCACGTTATGTAACTCCAAGGCCTCTTTCTCTCCCAGACAAACAGATGTTAAGTTACTAAAGTTTGTTTCCTCTCTACTTTTTCTCTTGATGATAGGAATAGGCCTACTCTATAAAGAAAAACACAGCTGTGTTAGTGGATTTTGTTGTGGTGTGGTGTTTTCTGGTTGGTTCTTTGGACAGACAGACCAACCAGGTCAAAATGTTTCACTTGCCAGAGATGTCACTGAGGTGCAGAGTTCCTTCTCATGAAAGGAAATGCTCCGTTTCTGGTTTACCAAAAAATCATTGGTAGAAATAAAACAAACTGACAAACTACACAAGCATTTTAATAATGCCAAGCAAATGAAGCCATCAAGGTAACTCACCTCTATTTTGTACCAAATGACATAACGGTATGTTGTTGTTCGGTCAGTAGCTTTACAAGGTAGTCTGATGACATCGTTACAGTTTCCCTTAATGGCGTCCATGCTTTCTGATATCCCACAGTGCAATCCTGCCATTGCAAACCACAGCAATGCTGCAAAGAGGGACCAATAGATAATGTCACACTAGATGTTAGCATTTCTCAAGAAACTTACAATTTGCATCAGCAAAAAAAAAAAAATTCCATTTTGGTCGTACTGGGGTCTTTGAACTTATAAAATGACTTACTATTACGCTATGCAGATATTTCCTAATAGCCACCTTTAGAATTTTGTGTAAGAACTTCCGTTTTTGCGGTAGCTCTGTATATGGTATTGCTGTGGAAGTGTAATTGGTAAAGGGGATTTATTGTAGAGTTAATGAAAGATATCATGAGCATTGTAATGTATGAAGCAGATGTCATAAACAAAAGTCAGTATACTGGGAAGATTTTAAAACAAGTGGTTCATTCATAAATCCGTAAGACTAAGATCTTATCTTCATGCTTTGGAAATACAAACTGAAAGACAGAACACAAGGAGTGCAGTGCTGAAAAGGGCTGCGGTTACATAAGCTCTATAGCCTCAAAAAGACAAAGCTCCATTTTTTGACAATGGTGAAATTAACCGTTTTTAACACGGTTAAAAGTAAAAAAAAAAAACTTCAGACTTCATGCTTGTTCCACAAATAGGCCTGGCTTTATAATTTTTGTATGTAACAAAGAAATTATACCTTATTTTAATAATTAATTTCTTCAAGATATACACTACCATTCAAAAGATTGGAGATGGTAAGATTTCTAATTGTTTTTGAAAGAAGTGTCTTATGCTCACCAAGGCTGATTTTAATGGTTAACAGAAACCGCCACTGAAATGGCAGACTATAATATCCCTTACATATCTATACAATATGGATGTTGGATCATTGTGTTGACTGCATGTCCACACACTATAATTTTAAATACTTGTCCACTCATTAAAATCTTTAACTGCTTTACTGATGGTGCTAAAATAGCTTGAAATTATTTTCCCAAACATATCTAACCTAATACAGACCAAATAAAAAAATAAAAACACACAAAATGTATGGCTATACATGTGGATTCAAATGCAATTTAGACAATGGTTTTCATTAAAAAAGCTTTTAATTTAGAAGTAATTTAAAGGTAAGGTTAGCTAACCTTAGCTCCAGCGATTGTAAAGGGAGCATTATTAGATGGATAGATGGATAGATGGATAGATAATTCAAGCACAGTTTAAATAACATTATTTCCATCCTAATGAAAGTACAATGTGAAGTTGACAGTTTAGTAACTGGTTTGATTTACTGACACACACAAGAACATCTGACTGTACATTAATCATTGCATATCAGAAATCACTGGTCACAGATCAGGCATTATAATTAACGCAGTTTCTTACATGTTTTCGCATTACTGTCGAGTCCATATCCTAAAAGTCTGTTTGCAAATTTACCAAATAATCCACAGTGAAATGTACCAAATACAAATAAATGATGCTCAAAATTGAGACATTCATATCTTGCCATTCCCAAATCCATCTTTATTGCTTGCTAGCTCTAGTTAGCATCTCTCATACCTACTACATGGCGTGATTCGGTGGGCGGTGCTAAACAGGCAGTGATGTAGAAGCAGGCATTGATCTTCTTCTGCAGAGGTGGTGTTTAGTCACACTATTACGTAATAAAGTGACACATTACAAGACCTGTCGTTTTGGCAGATTGGCTTCAATAGAAGCAGTTTTAGCCTAACGAGAAAGTTTTGAGTTCTAAAACTTACAGGATGTTTTTATAGTACAATGATCTCTTATATGTCAAAAGATCAAGGGAATTTTGATTTCTCAGTTCATGACCCCTTTAAATTACTATGTAACATCAAACTTACCTGAAAGCTTCTACAATAGTTGAATGGGAGATCAGATTGTTCCAATTTTGAGACTCTAGAGCAGGTGTGCCCAACCCTGCTCCTGCCGATGGACTGTCCCGGGGTGCGTTTCCCAAAGCCAACTATAGTCGCAAGTTCCGTCGTTACCAATAGAGTTCAATGGACATTGCAGTCATAGTTGGCCAACGCACCCCAGCACAGTTTATCTCCAACCCTAATTAAACACACCTGCCTTTAATTTTCAAGTGATCCTTAAGACCTAATTGGTTGCTTCAGATCCTGAAGACCTTAATTGGTTGTTCAGGTGTGTTTGATTAGGGTTGGAGATGAACTGTGCAGGACAGTCGATCGGCAGGAGCAGGGTTGTGCTCACCTGCTCTAGAGTATGATTATTGTTGAAACAAGGCTCAAGTAACTTGTTGCTTGTTTGTTACATAGCCTAACTAAAATAAAGAAAATTGTCTGTCAATCCTCTTCATCTTCTTCACATTCAAACATTAGTAGGCTATTGCTCTCAGTCTTACTCATTGCGCGGCTCGCCAAGCTTTCATTTGTGGCTCGCATGGCGGTAAATAAAACAGTGAAATGATCAAGCAGTCACTACAGATATTTCATAAAAACATTAAAAACGAAGTAGGACTATAACATAACCCGTTAAAAACTCAAAGTGTCAGCTCTATTTTCAAATAATTTCGATCGGATTGAAAGGGGTAGTTTATCGAGAGAACATGTAAACACTTGATCGATTGAAAACCGAAACTGAAAGGACGCCGTATGTCGCGCTGAACGAGCTGTTCTTCTGATGAAAGTGTCGTATAAACGAGTGTCCCGTCGTTCTATAATTCTCCTTTCACTCAGTATCTGTGAAGTGAAGCCAGACAACGGCTCACCAGTCCTTGTTTCAGATTCTCATCCACAGACGATTGATTTTGGGCATTTTTACTGCGTGAAATATACAAACAGCACGGTATAACGGTTTATCATAGTCTCCAAATTATGACCAGAATTTGATAAATATTAAGTCTGCTGTTTAAAACAAATAAAGAACCAATGTAGGAAAATGGTTATTACGCAACAACAGCGGGAAACGACTCGGTTACTAACGTAACCTCGGTTCCCTGAGAGGAGGGAACGAGTATTGCGTAAGTAGCTTACGCTATGGGAAAACTCCTTTTCTCGAGAATATTGAAGTCTTTATGTAAAACGCATTGCAGCTGCACAGCTGACAGCAATGAACGAAGGAGCTCGGTCATTGGCTGTGCTGCGGCAACTTGCTCGAACCAATGACGGGGCGACTCTGAATGCGCGACCAATGAACGCGCTTCGCGCCCGCGCGCGTCAGAGCCCGCCAAGATGGGCGTGGCCAAGCTATATATTGGGCGCCCCGTCATGAGAGTTCTTTAGGTTAAAACGACTGAAGCGAACTAACCAAGCACAAGCACGGCAGCTTACGCAATACTCGTTCCCTCCTCTCAGGGAACCGAGGTTACGTTAGTAACCGAGTCGTTCCCTTTCGAGAGGTCTCTCCTATTGCGTAAGTAGCTTACGCTATGGGAACACCATGCAAAACGCCGTGCGTGCTGAACTTCGCCTTATGATAGCCAGAGGCAGGTGCCTGAGCTAAAAAGCAAAGTTATCATCCAACTAGCCGGCAGAGGCGAGCTTTATATATGGGAAAAAATACAGAGCGGCTAGAAGGCGCTCAGTGTGACACAAGCACATACATAATCTAGATGCGAACTCGCAGTTCAACTAGCATCATGCTGATAGCACATTGGAATGCAATGTCGGGACCTGTAGGTTGTAGAACCTGATAAATGTGGACGGTGAGGCCCAGCCTGCCGCCGCACAAATATCCTCGATCGGTATCCCGCTCGACCGTGCCCAGGAAGAAGCCACACTCCTGGTGGAGTGTGCTTTGACTCCCCAGGGGCATTGAAGTCCCTTAGCTTCGTAAGCCAGCGCTATAGCTTCAACTATCCAGTGAGAGATTCTCTGCTTTGAAACGGCGGAACCTTTCGTACGGTCGCCAAAGCATACAAACAGTTGTTCTGTCTGTCTGAATAGGGCAGCACGCTCCAAATACACTCTGAGAGCCCTAACGGGGCAGAGTAGATTAGCGTCGTGTTCGTCTGCTGGAGACGAAAACGCAGTTAGGGAGATAACCTGTGCTCTGAAGGGAGTGGTGAGCACTTTAGAAATATACCCCTGTTTCGGCCTAAGGACGACCCTGCAGTCGTTAGGACTGAATTCTAGGCAGGCAGCGCTTGTCGAAAGCGCGTGCAGGTCGCCCACTCTCTTGACCGAGGCGAGTGCCAGCAAGAGCGCAGTCTTGAGCGAGAGCTGTTTAAGGTGCACGGTTCGGAGTGGTTCGAACGGGGGCCCTTTAAGAGCGTCTAGGACAGTAGCTAGGTCCCAGATCGGCACTGAGGGGGGGCGTGAAGGGTTCATCCTCCTAGCGCCCTTTAGGAAACGAATAATTAGGTCGTTTCTTCCCAATGGACGTTCCATTACAGGGTCGTGTGACGCTGTGATGGTCGCCACATATACTTTGAGCGTGGAGGGGGTGCGGCCCGCCTCCAGAAGCCCTTGTAGAAAAACGAGTACATTCGTAATCTCGCATGTCTCAGGGTTCAGGCCCTTGGCATTACACCAGTCACTGAACACTTTCATTTCTGGGCATATAAGCGTCTCGTGGAGGGCGCCCGCGCCTCAGCGATGGTTTTTTAGTGCTCCGCTCGCGAGGTTCCTGGGAACCCGTTGAGGGGCCATGCATGAAGGGCCCACAGATCGGGGCGGGGATGAAATATCATCCCGCTGGCCTGACTGAGGAGGTCTGGCCTCAGTGGAATCGGCCGTGGTGCAGATTGCATTTGCATCAGATCTGGAAACCATGTTTGGTTCTTCCAGAGTGGGGCTATCAGCAGCACTGCGTTTTTCTCCTCTCTGACCCGACTGATGACCTGTGGCAGCATCGCGATCGGGGGAAAGGCATATAAGGGGCGGCTCGGCCAGCTCTGGGCGAGCGCGTCCGTGCTTTTCGTGAAGAAAAAAAGAGCAGTGCGCGTTCTCCTTGGAGGCGAAGAGGTCGATCTCCGCTTTGCCAAAGGTTTTCCATAACCACTGAATCGTCAGCGGGTTGAGAGCCCATTCTCCTGGGAGAATCTTGTCTCTGGATAGCATGTCTGCCCCCTGGTTCAGGGCGCCTGGCACATGCGCTGCTCTCAGCGAGCGCGAGTTGTGCTGGGACCATAAAATGAGTCTCCTGGCCATTGAATGCATGGAGCTCGACCTGAGTCCACCCTGGCGATTTATGTACGACACTACCGTCATGTTGTCCGTACGGACCAGGACGTGTTCGTTTTTAGATGTGGGAGCAGGGCTCTGAGAGCCAAAGCGAGCGCTTTCATTTCCAGACAGTTTATGTGTAGGCGCTTCTCCGGGTTTGACCAAAAGCCGGAGACAGGCCTGCCCTCGTAAAGGGCCCGCCAACCTATTTTGGAGGCATCTGTCATTATCATCTTTCTCCTTGTGTTCACACCCAGACTCACGCCTGACTGGTACCAGTCGGCGGCTTTCCAGTGCGTCAGGGCTTTTATACAGCCGTGGTTCGCTCGGAAGACAGGCTACCTTGTCGGCAAGCTGTTAGCGAGGCTAGGTGGCATCTGTCCGTGTTTGGCATGGCGCTCAGTTATTCCTCCTCACAGCTCCACAAACTCAACTCTGCATTCACTCCTGGACTTAACATCCCCATTATAAGTGAACTCAGAATTTTGCGTCGCTCTCGTTATGTCCACCGGAGTACACGCAGATGCTTTGTCCACTATCAGCAGGCTGAGCATTACATTCCGTCAATCTGGACGCCCGTCGCAAAACTGACACGTCATCAGAACGCTGCTACCAAGAGGCTATTTCATTCCAAGCAGGACATAAAACGTGGAGTGGATCATAGCCTTCTCCGGCCCCTACAGAAACACTCTGTTACCCTCAACCCAGCACCCCTAGTCAAAATTGAATTTTTAAATGCACAATCTCTTAATAATAAGGCATCTTTTATCCATGACCACATCATCAACGAGCACATACACTTCATGTGTCTAGTTGAAACCTGGCAACAACCAGAAGTTTATTCTAGTCTAAATGAAGCCTGTCCCCCTGGCTATACCTACCTAAGCAAGGCCCGCACCACTGGCCGTGGTGGTGGCCTTGCCGTTCTGCACCGGGTAGATTTTGAGTTGTCCCTCCTGTCCTTGCCTCTCCACTCTTCTTTTGAATGCCTTGCATTTAAATGCAAACTGCCATTGTCCACTACAATGCTCCTGATTTACCGGCCCCCCAAACCGAACCCAGCTTTCATTCCTGAGATACATGATCTCCTCACCACACTTTACTCAACCCCAGGAAATATCATCATACTTGGTGATTTTAATATCCATGTGAATGATCCCCAATCCTACTCGGTAGCTGAACTTACTAATCTTCTTGACAGTCTCAATTTCATTCAACACGTCGATGTCCCAACACACTCCAGAGGCCATACTCTTGATTTGCTGATCACCAATTCCATCTCTATCAGCAATCTCTCGGTGCACGATCTGGGTGTGTCCGATCATAAGGCCATTTCAATGGAGTGTCCCATCTTGTCCCCCCTCACTAAGTCTAGCAGACAAATCAGTTTCAGGAACTTTAAAAACATCAACCCACTCACCCTGACTACCGACCTCCATCATCTCTCTGCTGCTTGCCCCCTTTCAGTCATTGAATCTGTGGATCTTTACAATTCGTCACTTAGCACCCTCCTGGACCGTCATGCCCCAGTCAAGTCCAGAACCGTCACCTTCAAACACTCAGCCCCCTGGTACACCAGGGAGCTGCGGCTGCAGAAGAGAACAGGGCGTGTCCTTGAACGGCGTTTCAAAGACTCAGGGCTTGCTGTTCACAAGCTAGCGTACCGGGAACATCAGAGGGCCTATAGCAAGTCCCTCAGTGATACCCGGTCCCGGTTCTACTCCCACATAATCAACAATAGCCCTGGTAACTCTAATCAACTTTTCTCAACCATAAATCATCTCCTCAAACCTCAGATCCCCCTATGCTCAGAGAACATGCAGGAGCTTTGCAATACCTTCATCTCCTTTTTCAAAACAAAAGTTGAAAAGATCCGTTCCCTTTTCTCCAGCCCCCCTGCCCTCCAGCCCCCTACTGTATCTGCTAACTCGCACCCGCCCCCTTTTTTCCCTAGCCCCTCAGCTCTTCCAGTTACATCCACTGACCACCAATCTGGGACTACACAGTTCCTCTGCCGTTTTACGGATATCACTCAGCATGACATCGAAGACCTTCTAAGGAAGATGAAGCCCTCCACCTGTGACCTGGACCCATTTCCCTCAGCCCTGATAAAAAGTCATTCTTCTGCAATAAGTCCCATGATCACCAAAATCATCAATCAGTCTCTCCGATCTGGCCATGTCCCTAAATCTCTGAAAACCGCGGTCATCAAGCCAATACTCAAAAAGCCCTGCCTTGACTCCGAAGTACCTGCCAACTACCGCCCAATTTCCAACCTCCCTTTTCTGTCAAAGGTGCTGGAAAAGGTAGTTTCTGCTCAATTACAGAATCATCTCATAACAAACAGTCTTTATGAGAAGTTCCAGTCTGGTTTTCGCTCTGGCCACAGTACGGAAACTGCCTTGGTCAGGGTTACCAATGACCTGCTGATGACGGCTGATGCTGGCTCCCCATCACTTCTCATCCTTCTCGATCTCACCGCAGCATTTGATACTGTGGACCACCATATTCTTTTACACCGCCTCCACTCCTCCATTGGACTCTCTGATATTGCTCTGGCCTGGTTTACATCATATCTCACGGACAGAACTGAGTATGTAGCCCTGGGTGCTGCTAAATCGGACACACACTCTGTCATTTGTGGTGTCCCTCAAGGATCAGTCCTTGGCCCCACCCTCTTCACGCTGTACATGCTCCCCCTTGGTCATGTCATCAGCCGGCATGGAATATCTTTCCATTGCTACGCTGATGACACCCAAATTTACATCAAAACAAACCCAAACCCCTCTGCAGCCCCTTCCACACTTTCCACCTGCCTGGAGGAGATAAAGTCGTGGATGGCCGCTAACTTTCTACAACTCAACAGCTCAAAAACGGAAGCCATTCTTGTTGGCACTCCGCACCAGACCCGGTCATCCACCATCACCAGCATCACCTTCTCTGGTCATGACATCCACCTCTCATCCTCAGTCACAAACCTTGGTGTCAGAATGGACCCTCACTTGACCTTTGAGGCCCAGATTAAATATCTTTGTAAAACCTCCTTCTTTCATCTCAGGAACATTGCAAAACTCCGCCCAATGCTCACTTTCCCCGATGCCGAAAAACTTGTCCACGCCTTTGTTTCCTCCAGGCTGGACTATTGCAACGCACTCCTCATCGGGATCCCAAGCAAGAACATCAAGCAGCTGCAGTACGTTCAGAACTGTGCGGCTAGGATCCTGATGGGTGTGCGGAAGTATCACCACATTACTCCCATCCTCAAATCGCTCCATTGGCTTCCTGTCCAGTACAGGATTGAGTTCAAAGTTTCCCTTCTGTCTCACCAGTGCCTCCATGGCACTGCCCCCCTTTATCTCAAACAACTCATCACTCCCCTTTCCTCATCACGTCATCTCCGCTCTGGACAGGCCAACCTCCTCCAGCCTTTGAGGACAAGGCTTCGTACTATGGGTGACCGCGCCTTCTGTTCGGTTGCTCCCAGTCTCTGGAATGCTCTCCCTGTCCATCTAAGGGCCCCACAGTCTGTGGACTCTTTTAAAAAAGGCCTTAAAACCCATCTTTTTAGAAAAGCCTTTTATGGCTAATAGTATTACTCTAATGTTTCTGTTTTTATTCTGTTCTGCATTGTAGCACTTTGAGGTCATTGAATTGATGTAAAGTGCGTTATAAATAAAATTTATTATTATTATTATTATTATTATTGTGTGTAGTGGTGCGTACATGACCGTAGGCACGTGATCTACATTCATGGGAAGCGCAGCCTGAGCAGGGAATGAATTTGGCACTGTTTTGACAGTATCTGGGAATGCACACTTTGTGGACATGTTAACCCTTAGTGACGCAGGCAGAAAAATACTTTTTTTTTTTTTTTTTTTTTTTGTGCGTCGCCGTAAAAACGGTGTTTGTTTGCAGATGAGCGAGCTCTGTGACTGGCCCATTGACTGCTGTATGGACATATCCAGCCGCCTGTAAGGGGACTGGGTCATGTTTGAGCTTTTGCAGAGAGTGGTCCGGCTTTTGCGAGACACGCACTCTCTCTTCTCATTTCTGTGGCTAGGACGGCTTTTGAGAGCGCGAGCGGCGTCGAGCGTCAGCCTGAGGCGCGGGCTGAGAGGCGGTGGGAGCTGTTCTAGCCCGCTGCGGCTGTGGCGGTCTCTGTCTGCTCTGCGATGAGCTGGAGCGCTTTGGCAGGAAATGACGCATAGCTTGTGAAGCGTTCTGGGCCTCAGTGAAGCGTTCTGCGAAACCTTTAACCGCCGGTTCAAACAGCCCGCTGGTGGAGATAGGCGTGTCGAGAAATGGCGCCTTATCCGCGTCCTTCATCTCAGTCACAGTCAGCTACAGATGGTGCTCGAGAACAGTCAAATTAGCCATAGCACGGCCAATAGACTGGGCGGTGGCCTTCGTGGCTCGCAGAGCTATCAGTTGCGCTGCGTAGGTCCCTGAAGGCTTCGGGTTCGGGGCCAGACTCGTCCATAGAGCGGAGAAGCTTGGCTTGGAACACTTGAAGTACCGCCATTGAGTGAAGCGCTGATGCAGCTTGGCCGGCGGCGGCGTAGGCGCGACCGGCGAGAGCAGAGGTAGTGCGGCAGGGAGAACACCAATCGAGCCCGAGGTCCTCCACGGCCTTCGAGAGGATGCGGATAATCTCCGTATCCATGGTGGAGCCCGCACTCGTGCTAGCTAGCGTCGACGGGGCGGGGTCGAAAGTGGAGCCCGGCCAGTCGTCAGATGCAGCGTCGATGGACAGGCTGTCATCCACTCCCCCGTCGTCCTCGGACGCGCCGAAAGTCACAAGGCCCACCGCTCTGCTAGAGGGGTGTGGGTCCGGCTGAGTGAACTGAACCGGCGGTGGGGAAGGCAAGAGCGGCGGTGAAGCACGCGGAGACTGGCTCGGCGTGACGTCACTGAGCTCAGGTTCAGGAAGCCTCTGTGAGCGGCGTTTTTTTTTTTTTTTTTTTTTTTTTTTTTTAAAGCGCGGCTCAAACAGAGGGGTGGCGGCGATGGGCTCGCTCGCGGCGAAAGCGGCGAAGCGAGCCCGCAGTGTGGAGAGACCCAGGTCGTCACATTCCGGGCATCCCCCCTTGGTCAGAGCAGCTTCTGCGTGGTTCCGGCCCAGGCAGCGAGCGCAGATGATGTGACGATCCCCGTCCGGGAGAAGGTCTCTGCACGACGCGCAGGAAGGCATTTGAAACAACGCCTCAGAAAATTTGCTCTTTTACAAATGTCGCGGGGCGAACAGATGTAAAATACTTGCGTGTGTGGCGCGCCGGATGGCTCAGTAGGATGGTGTTCGAAGGCGGCTGAAGGTGCCGACGTCCTCGTAGCAATCCCGCTGGTATGCTTTTCCACGGCGGCGAAGGCTTTCAATAATCCGGAGGATCCAGCGAAGAAGGTGTTCGCTGAAGGAGATTAAATCTAAAGAACTCTCATGACGGGGCGCCCAATATATAGCTTGGCCACGCCCATCTTGGCGGGCTCTGACGCGCGCGGGCGCGAAGCGCGTTCATTGGTCGCGCATTCAGAGTCGCCCCGTCATTGGTTCGAGCAAGTTGCCGCAGCACAGCCAATGACCGAGCTCCTTCGTTCATTGCTGTCAGCTGTGCAGCTGCAATGCGTTTTACATAAAGACTTCAATATTCTCGAGAAAAGGAGTTTTCCCATAGCGTAAGCTACTTACGCAATAGGAGAGACCTCTCGAAAGGGAACTTGTATATTTGTGCAGTGTGCGAATGTCAAAAAACCTATTCCGATTTGAAGCTTTTGACTTATAAACGTGCACATCACCCCGATCATGCATTATATCACGATGTTAAGCATTCATGTAAACTACAATTCAGATTAATTAATCAGAATGAATTCAGACCGATTGAAACAAAAGTTGTGCATGTGAACATATCCAGTCTCTGCGGAGTTGCCCGTTATGGCGGTATTTCCAGCTCTTAACGCCGCATGTGCTCTTGGATGATTAGATAGGCCTACATGATGGGCTAATAATGCAGAAAAAATAACTTAATGTCATTCTGGGATGAATATATTCTGGAAATCCTGCTTTTTTTTTTGTCATTAAGGGAAATCATCTTGTCTCAGTTACAAATTTGACTGGTAAATCATTAAAAAAAGGTATTTATTGCATTGCATATTGTATGTTCAGGTGTGACAGATTAATAAACAGACATGGTATTTATGACTGGATGTAACTTTTTATACTTTCCTGTAAAAATGGCTCTCCTACTGACTTTGTCCTATCAGTGCGGCTCTCATGAAAAAAATAGTGAAGACCACTGCTCTATGTATATAAATCCAGGGTTTTTCCTGTATTTAATTTTTTTTATTATTATTTTGTCCCGCCAAAGCCTTACTAGATCAGTTATTGTGATTTATGAGTGAGGTAGATGACTGCTACGCTTGTGACAGGGTGAATGTTAAAGGGGTGGTTCAGGATTTTGGACATCGGACCTCATTTCCAAGTTAGCCTGGGTGTCAGTGGCGTCATGCCCATTCAAAGTGAGGGGGCACATGCCCCCTCAGATTTTTCCTCCCTTATAATTTTTTTGTCAAAACGTTATTCCTATTATGCTCCATAATTACCAGAGCCTATAACGACTCAAATGTATTCTTCTGGATGTGTAATAAATCGGTCAGCATCAGCCCGCCCCTTTTTCCTAATATGGTGTCTGTGTAGGCCTATATCAAATCTAGAGTGCTACGCGCGTAGCGCTCTAGAATCTTTGCTGTGTATGTTCAAGCAACTCACTCGTCTCGCACGTTTAGCTGGCAATGTTTTACAGATGGTCTTGAAGTGGTAAGTGGCCAAAGCAACAAATCGGCTTTGAATTAGTTATCGGATGATATTAAAAGGTAGTGGGATTATTTGTGGTTGACCTGGAAATTTTAACTTGATCAAAAAGTTATGGATTTGATATTAGCTGCGAATTCAGAGCATTAACTTAAGTTGTGTCAGTGTAACGTTATCGATAGCTAACATCGACTTGATGTTTCTCCCATAGACTGTTATTCACGGTTCCCTTTCGAAGGGAACTCAACAATATGTCAACGACGTTATGGGGAACGCCTCAGGCGTGACAGGTGTCTGAAATCACTATCAAATCACGTCAATCATATTGACCGGCGACAGCCCGTGAATCATTAGCGTGAATGATTAACGTGCGACCTGGAAGTATAAAAGGGCGCCTTGCAAACATGACAAATCATCTCATCGTCTTCAGGGACTGTCTGTTTGAAAACGCTACTCAATGAAACGGTAAGAAAATTAAATGTACAGCACACGAGTGTGCTTTTCCTGCCTGGGAGAAGAGCACGCACGGGAGGTTCTCGAGGGAATCCTCTGTGTGAACTGTGAGCGTTTTTCTCTTAAAACGCTCCGCTCTCGTCTGGCCCTCTTCTCGAGTGAAGGGGGTTCAACGTCTGGTCCTCGTGGTCCCGCTCGTGCCGAGGCAGAGCGGCGACTTGCATCATGGGCTTCCAGATAGAGCTCGTCGATCATCTTGAGAGTGCTGTAAACCTCTCAGATGATTCGACGGCTGACGAGGGCCAACTGCAGGTCGATGATGAGGATTTTTCACCGACAGTTTCCTGCAGTTCCTGCTCTTCAGGACGAGCAGGAGATGGCTGAGGAGGTTTATAATCAGGTAGATCCTGAACCCTCTCAGCCACCCTGCCCCATGTATGCAGGTCTGGTGGATGTTGTGGAGCGCGCCGCCAACAGGCTGTAGCTGCCATGGCAACGCGCTAGAGGAGAGACCGCTCGCGGTAGGCTCGGCGATCGGTTTCTCCCCGGCCATACACCACCAGCTCAGGTGAGCCTTCCATTCCTTCCTGATCTTCACACAGAGATCTAGAGGGCATGGAAGAGCCCATACTCTGCCAGTATTCACTGACATCAGCGGGTTAATTTCGCTGACGTTGAGGGGATCGCAGAGCATGCGTATATGTGTCGATCCCCTCCATTTCTGCCATCCAAACCGCTAAAGACAACAGCGCGTTTGAATGGCAGAGCATACACGGCAGCAGTTCAGGCTGGTGCTTCCCTGCACACCATGGCGGTGCTGCAGGCATACCAGGCCGACCTGCTGCAGGATCTCGACCAGGGGGCAGGGATGTCCCCTGAGGCGGTTACTGAGCCGCGCCGAACCACGGTTCTTGCGCTCCGGGCCACCAAACAGACTGCTGCCACGATCAGTCGGTCGATGGCGGCGATGGTGGCCACGGAGAGACAGCTTTGGTTAAACCTGGCCGACGTTGAGGAGAAAGAGAAGGCCTTTCTCCTCGATTCGTCGGTTTCGCCCTCTGAACTCTTTGGCCCCTCCGTGGAGGCGGTGCTTGGGAAGTTCAGGGAGGCGAAGGCGCGCTCAGCTGCTTTTAGGACCTGCATACCGCTGAGATCCGGTTCCACGCCCAGGCAGGCGGGAGGGCCTGGCCTTTCACGGTCTGAGGACCGTAGACAGGGCCAGAGAGCCAGTGTCGCCTCTCGTGCGCCCCCTCCGTGGAGGAACAGGGCGCAGAAAAGGCGTGACTCCCGCAAGAAGAGGGATCTGAGGGAGGTTATCCAGCACAAGCGCATACAGCGTCGCTGATGGATAATCTCCCCGGAGGGCTTCATTAAAAAGAAATCCAGCCCTCTCCTCTCTTCTGACTCCCCAGACGTTCATTACATCAGGCCTGGGGCTGGGCCTGTGATAAGAACGATGTTCCAATGGCCCGCCTAGGCTTGGTTAGTAGAAACGCCTCTTTCAGGCATGTAAAGTGGGGACCCCAGGTTCATAAAGAACTATCTGGCGAGTCTTCACTCCGCATGCCGCAGGTGAGCTGACTGGTCTTTTCAAGAGTAAATTTTTGTGAATTAAAAGTCCGAAATGTATCTCTCTACAGACCTCGTTCCCTGTATAGAGCTATGGGGTCATGTCATTTGCCATGTCATCAGGTAATAAGGTAAGAGAGTTTCCTGGATTATTAGGGCCCTGAAGTTCCCCATTAGGTGGCCAGAACGATAACTATGTTAGCCTTCGGGCTGTTAGCCACCTCAGGGTAGAGTAGTTGGTCTCTCTCTTAGAATTTGTTACTTAGAGTGTTGACCGACGCTAGAGCCTCAGATAGATCTTATGTCCGGCCCACGGGTCCGTTTGACTTCGACTGAGTATTTCGCCCCTTGAGCTCTGTTTGGGTTTTCATTAGGCTGAGCGATCTACAGCCTTTGTATGGAATAATACAGACTATATTCTTTAGTAAGGCTGTGGCTCCTCCGAGCCCTCAGATAGATCTATGTCTGCAGGCTGGCCCTCACCAGGGCCGCCTCTGTAGCTGGCCTAGGCTGTGCCAGGAATAATAAAGGCGCTCTGCTAAAAATTTAGCATTGCTTCCTCTGAACCTTCACTTTGTGAATGTAGGTTTCTAGCATCCCTGTATAAACAGCCTCCTCCCATGGGAGTCGTTAGGCCAAGGCCCGCCCCCTTCTCTGCATTCTGGGGTGACTAGAGTAATGCAGCGTGGTGCAGAGGATGGTTTGTAAGGACATGGTAGGCCTCAAACAGGCCTCCGTGGTATTTATGTCTTTATTGAGCAGGGTTAGGCCGTCTTTCGCTTCACGAAGAAGACTGGGTTTCCTGCCCGACCCTGCCATGCAGAACTGGCCTACGGATTTAGGCCGCCAGTTTAGGCTTCACTCACCTCGCTGAGCTACTGCTCGAGCACTAGGTTGTAGATGGTTGGCTTTCATTCAAGCCCCACTCCCCTAGGTTGGGCACAGATAAATTTCTGTCACCCCTAGAGCCGCTGGCAGGCCCGCACCTGCCAGCGGTTGTACTCCCCTTGTTTTGAGGGTGCTAGCTTTCTTGCGGAGTACACTGCCATGGGCAATGTGATTAGGCACCAGGATGCTGTAGGCGCTGTGTAAACAGCTTTTCTGCCAACGAAGGCTGCGCCATTAGGTAGTAGGCCTCAGCAGGCCTCCTTGATTGGACAGCCCCCTAGAGGGCACTGTAGGCCAGCTCACTTTACGTGGTTGGCCTTGGTGGTTCGGGCAGTTGACTCACTAATGGGTAGTAGGCCTTTAAACAGGCCTCCTCGGAGGTGAGTCCCAACATTGTGGGACATACCTTATAGCGCTACTGGAAGCCCATTAGTAAATTATGCTTGTGTAGTATGGTTCCCAACAGTGTACTTTATGGCAGAATATGACTTGCTATTAGCTAGTAGGCCCGACCAGGCCTCCCTGATAGGCGAGTCCCCAGCTGGCTCGCCTTAGCAGGCCACCTTATACTATCACCCGGACTCAGGGCTCGAAGCTACCAGTGGTTTTCAGGTAGTAGGCCACTCAGGCCTCCCTGAAGGTGAATTCCCACTTAAGATGGTTATCAGGTAGTAGGCCTCACCCGGCCGCCCTGAAGGCGAATTCCCACTTACGTTGGCTATCAGGTAGTAGGCCTCTCTGGGCCTCCCTGAATGTGAGCTCCCAAATATTGTGGCTGTCAGGTAGTAGGCCGCTCTGGGCCTCCCTGAATGTGAGCTCCCAAATATTTTGTCTGTCAGGTAGTAGGCCTCACCAGGCCTCCCTGGAGGTGAGTTCCCACATGCTGTGATTATCAGGTAGTAGGCTCCTCCAGGCCTCCTTGAATGAGAACGGTCAGGTAGTAGGCCTCACCAGCCCTCCCTGAAGGTGAGTTCCCACAGCTGTGATTATCAGGTAGTAGGCTCCTCCAGGCCTCCTTGGATGAGTACGGTTGGGTAGTAGGCCTCACCAGGCCTCCCTGAAGTTGAGCTCCCCACATACTGTGGTTGTAAGGTAGCAGGCCTCACCGGGCCTCCCTGAAGGTGAGTTCCCACGTACTGTGGTTATCAGGTAGTAGGCCTCTCTTGGCCTCTCTGAAGGTGAGCACCCCACATACTGTGGTTTTCAGGTAGTAGGCCTCTCTGGGCCTCCCTGAAGGTGGGCACCCCACTTACTGTGGTTATCAGGTAGTAGGCCTCTCCGGGCCTCCCTGTAACGTTCCCTAGTGGTGCTGGGTTTATGAAGCTAGTGGTCTCTTGCTATCAGTTTCAGCTAGCCTTAATAGGCAGCTTCTGAAGGCGAGCTTGCGCCCTGGCTCGCTAAAGTGTTCATTCTCTGCTATTGGTTCCCTCTCAGAACTTTTTCTGCCTACAGCCTGGTTCGCCTACCAGGCAGACCTGTGCTCCCCTCACCGAGGGTCTCTATGAGCATGCGGCTTCCTGAGTCTGGTCAGACGGTCGTAGGCCTCTCGTGAGGCCTCCCAGTTAGATCAGCCCTTAGGCCTTCACAGGCCTCCTCAGTGGTTTGAAACACAGACACTGGGTTGATCCGTGGATCGAGTAGAGAAACTCCCCTCGCTAGCAAGGTTGGAAAGCACTATGCTGAGTCATACTCTCCGGGATATCCCGTCTCTGAGATCCGGGCCGAGGGTTCACTGCCAGCTTCGCAGTCCCTCGGGTTGGATGCCTTACTTAAGGCTTTGTTGTCCAGAGGCTCTGTCTTCAGACAGACAGGATTTGGCCAGACTAAGTGTCTATGTACTGACGCCAGGTCAGGCCGTCCTGGTGGCATTTCGGGGTGAGTACGTTCCCCTGAATAGTGACTGGCTGGGGTTCCTTCGGGTTCCCTAGCCACATTCCCTAGAAGGGACCCCTTCTAATTGGAAGCTGTGGTTCCAGGCCCGGAGCCGGCCCAGGTAGACCTTTCATTTAACCATGTTTATGAAGGTTTTTCTGTGAGGCTGTAGCTTGGGCTATGACCGTAGGGAATGCTGTCACTGACAGCCCAGTGTGACCTGAGGGTGAGTGGTTCTAGCGTTTCATTTGAAGTTGCTGGTTCTGACAGTTGTCACTGCCACTTGGCATGCACTCCCCTTAGCATGGCGGAGTTGGTATATCGTTCCCCATAACGTCGTTGACGTATTGTTGAGTTCCCTTCGAAAGGGAACGTCTCAGGTTACGACTGTAACCTATGTTCCCTGAGAACAGGGAACGAGACAATACGTCTCCCTGCCATGCCTCGGGGCTTGCCTACCGTACAGTCCCTTCAGACGATAAGGTGATTTGTCATGTTTGCAAGGCGCCCTTTTATACTTCCAGGTCGCACGTTAATAATTCACGCTAATGATTCACGGGCTGTCGCCGGTCAATATGATTGACGTGATTTGATAGTGATTTCAGACACCTGTCACGCCTGAGGCGTTCCCCATAACGTCGTTGACGTATTGTCTCGTTCCCTGTTCTCAGGGAACATAGGTTACAGTCGTAACCTGAGACGTTCTTCACGGATCAGGCAGCAAATGCAGTGGAAAAGATAGGCTACCCGTTCGAAAGCTACAGCATAGTTGTTATACAGATCGCTATGACCGTTATGTAGGCTTAGAGACAATGTAACTACAGTATTTCAAAGATTTTACTAAAGTAATGTTACATATTACATTTGATTTGATTACTTTTTTTACATTTCTGTCAAATATTAACCATTTTCAAATAAACAGGGTAGTGTTAACCTTATTCAGCACTGAAATCTGTCAAACTTCTTTCAAAGTTGTTCATTACATATTAATATTAAAATAACTTCATTTCAGAGCACCACAAAGTCAGACCTCAGCACCTTTATGTACCTTTAATGTAAGATCGTTCTTAGGTCACATACCAATTTAAAATCATAACATAAAAACAGCAATGGTACTGTTTTTAAAATCATGTGTAGTAGGCCTAAGTGTACAGTAAGTGTGTGTGTGAACATGCTTTAATGAAGTAGACTTCAAAAGATTTTGAATTTGAGCTTACAGTTCTTTCATCAACCTGTCTTTTACATAAACTTACAAAATAGATACTTTAACTTAGTCCTCAGATAGAGGACGGTTGCTGCTAGCTCCGTTAAGGTATTTCTGTCCCTCCCAAACTGCACCCCTGACCCCTCCTAACATGATCCATATCACCCGTCAGAAAACAATTGCAACGTCTCAGATTGTGCCCCCCCAGAATTTTGGCTTGCATGATGCCCCTGCTGGGTGTTATTTATCAGTGGAGACCGTTTTCAAAAATTTTCATCCAGTCCTTCCAGTTGCATAGTTCGCCGGTGCTAGGCTAGCGCGAGTCAACGGTACCTGCTAGCCTGCCATTAAAAACAGTTTTACCCACTCCACAGTACACCAAAAGCAAATAAATTATAACGCCTGACTATCGATGTAAATGTCTGTTGAGAGAATAATGTTAGAAATCAAACTACCCTTTCATCGCATTGCAATAGTTATGTTTAGGCTACTTTTCAGCGCAGTACTACTAACTGGAACAAAGTAAAATTCCGCCGCTGCTGAGAAACTAGTTCCTGTAAATGTAATGCGATCATTGAGATGCAAGAGTAGTTTGATTTCAAACATTATTCTCTCAACAGACATTTACATCGATAGTCTGGCGTTATGATTTATTTGCTTTTGGTGTACTGTGGAGTGGCTAAAACTGTTTTTAATGGCAGGCTAGCAGATACCGTTGACTTGCACTAGCCTAGCATCGGCGAACTATGCAACTAGAAGGACTGGATGAAATTTTTTGAAAACTGTCTCCACTGATAAATAACACCCTGGCTAACTTAGAAATGAGGTGTAATGTCCAAAATCCTGAACCACCCCTTTAAAGGGATAGTTCACCCAAAAATGAAAATTACCCCATGATTTACTCACCCTCAAGCCATCCTAGGTGTATATGACTTTCTTCTTTCAGACGAATACTGTACAATCGGAGTTAAATAAAAAAAGGTCCAGGCTCTTCCAAGCTTTATAATGGTAGTGAATGGAGGATATGATTTCGAAGGCCTAAAAAGTGCATCCATCCATCCATCATAAAAGTACTCCACACGGCTCCGGGGAGGTAATAAAGGCCTTTTGAAGTGTTTTGAGTGAAAAATATCCAATTCCGTCAGAAGGCCATACGCATCGATTTACTGCGAAAAAGTAACCCTTCACCTGACGCATGACGCATTGACGAACGCGGAAGTGCAGAGGATAGAGCAAAAAAAAAAACACCAGTCACGAATAAGAAGTCTAAAACGAGAATTTTTAAAGAGAAATGTCGGATGAGCTTGAGTTTGTTGCCCAGGCCTGTTTGTTTGAACCGCGAAAGGCGTCAAAGCTTACGCTACTCCTACATCCTACGTCATACATCGCCACGTGTTAATTTTTGGCATAAGTAGACTTGCATAGGCCGTCTGCCGGAAGCTAGTAAGTTGATAAAGTTATAAATATGGATATTTTTCTTACACAAACGCATCGCTTTTGGCTTTTGGGCTTCATTCACTGCCATTATAAAGCTTGGAAGAGCCAGGACATTTTTATATATATATATATATATATATATATATATATATATACATATAACTCCGATTGTATTCGTCTGAAAGAACAAAAATTATATTCAGTACACCTAGGAAGGCTTGAGGGTGTTAAATCATGGGGTAATTTTCATTTTTGGGTGAACTATCCCTTTAACTGAGAGAGCGAGAACGAGCAAAGAGACAAGTTTTATTTGTTAACATTAGTTAATGCACTGTGAAGTAACATGAACAAACAATGAACAGCTGTATTTTTATTAACTAACATTAACAAAGATTAATAAATACAATAACAAATGGATTGCTCATTGTTAGTTCATGTTAGTTAGCAAATGACTGACATGTAAAGCAATGTTCATCTGAAAAAAGCACAAAGCAAGTTGTTGTTAGCTAGCTGCTTTTTTTCAATTATAGGCTATATGGTAGAAAATTAGACTATTAGTCAAAATAAACTTTTTAATGCTACTTTTTTAATTCTACTTTTTAATATTGAGATGATTCTATACCAAAATGTATCAGGTCTAGCAAAGAAAGATTTTTTTCTTACAAAACTATGCAATCCAGGGCAAGGATGACAGTCTTTAGGCCAACCCCGAAGACCATTTTTGACCTAGTGAAATCCCTGAATTCTATTATTGTGTAAAACTAGGCACTTTTTTTTTTACTTAACTCATAAACTTCAACCCCATTTCATTAACAGAAAAGAGAACAAGGGATGCACAAGAGAACTTCCCTTCTGTGTGGATCTAAGTCAGGCATCTTGTTTACAGCGTAAATAAGAAACCACGAAGCACTTAAAATCACCACACAAATACATTTCTGTGGAATATTATTCATAAATAATATGGTATATTGTATTATTAATTATTTTAAAGAAGTTATGTTTCAAAATGGGGGAGTGAAAAAGCTTCATGATTATCATGAGTAGCTTCAAAATATTCTGAAATAATGTCTGATTTTGACTTACCTGAAATATTTTGATTTCCCATTCTTAGTTGTTAGTATTAAAATGTAGTCATCAGTGATGATGGGGAAACTGTTTCTTATCACTCCATCTACAAAACAGAAAACAATATGTCATCAGTCTGAAGCGACTCGGAGATTCTGCTTGAACAGTAAAAAATGAAACTATCTTGTCGTCTCATATATGCCTCAATTCTGCCCTCTAGTGCTACTGTGACACGATGACAAAAAAGGTTTTACGTTAAAACACAATATAAAAGAAAAAGATAATTGACTTGAATCAAACATTTCTATCAGTTTTAAAGTCAGTCATTGACTTTCATGCTATGCAAATTTGACCATTTCATCAAGTATCTATCCATATTTTTCTGATAAGTTCATAATGCCTAATTTTCTAAAACATTTTTATACTTTGATTTACTTGTAATACAGATGTATAGAAAAACAGTATACCTTCTCTGTCATGATGTCTTGAACCCATTACATATTTTTAGCATTATCACAGTCAGCCCCTGAATGTTGTTGTTCAAACCAACAACAATTGGTCAAAAATAATAATACAAAAAGGCTGTTAAACACAGAGAAATTTCATTCATAAGATTCATAAATATGTTTTCACTAGTGAGAACTGAATTGATCACATCGTGGCAGATTTGACATGTTTGTCGAGTCAGTAATTCTGTTAAATATAATGTGATGGTATAATGGAAATACTGACAGTTTAGCAACTGCTGCGCACATAAAGAGCAAAGTGGAAAAAAATAGTGTTTTTCTGAGCATATTTTCAGTTTCATAGTAGGTGACTGGAAAAAAAAAACTTAACCCTTGTGCATCTTTATGGACATGTTTGTCTTTTTGATCACTTTGCCTGTGTTAATGCTAACTGCATACAATTTGGCACAGGTGTGTATTTTTAATGGAATTTTACTATTTCACCGCACTAGGTACAAAAAATACTTCCTCTCAGCGACTTTTGGACAAAAATGTCCCCATTGAAACCAATTAAAACGGCAATTTTTAATCCCAGGGCCATTTTACTATAAAATGACGCGATCTTTGTAAAGAGTCTTTCATTCTGTTGGCAAGGCTTCAAAATTTTAATTTGTACTATTTTTTACCAGATGGTGCCATTTTTTCAAGTTTGGCCTACAAAGCAAATAATCGCTTTATTCCTGTTTTCTGCTTTATGGATGTCAGAGTGGTTGGTATGTGTGTTATAAAAAAAATGTGTGTGTGTTTGTTTGTAATATTGAGAGAGAAAACTCAACTGCAAATAACAAATCCGATCACTATGAGCACCAGTGGAGTTTTGCTGGCACCCAATGGGGAAAATCTGTACTGTGCCCCAACAAAATCTTACTGAAAGCTCATTTTTTTAGATATCAACCTCAAATTTGGAACACAACTTATTTAGATGTATGGCTTTGATTTTCTAGCCGTTTTAGGGTTCAACTTGTTTCATAAAATATATATTTTATATAAAATAATCTTCATAAATAATGTTCATAGACTTAAACCTATATAACTTTTTTTCGGATTTACTTATTCATTTTTTTTTTTTTACTCCAGCAATAATCTGCTAAAGGTATTCTCTTAAAAAGTCTGTGCTCCCAAGATTCAAATTTTCTACGTTTTTTGACACAGACATTTTTGTCCTCTATGGACCTATGTGTAACTTTTTTTAATTGATGCACAAAAGGTTAAAATTGGGTTTAGTCAGTGGTGCACTTTGCAGAGTCTGCACTTGTATCACAATGGAATGTTACAGTCATCATTATGTTGAACTAATGTTATGGAAGTATTATTTAATAAACACATTCTTAATGTAGCTAATTTAATTTGTTCCCATGCAGACTGACATTAGAGAGCCACCTGTTCCTGCGGTGGAAGTTACAGATATTTCACAAAAGGGTTTCATCACTATCTTCTCCTGTTTCTCTCTCTCTCTCACTCACTCTATCCTGCTATTTTGAATTCTGTGTTTTCCTTTGAGTCCCATTTGCAGCCACAAATGGCTGAATCGCAGAGCTGTTAAGCTGCTCTTCCACTGCAGTAAATACGTTGTCCATGAAAGTGGTTGACGGTGGACTTGCTTTTCCTCAGTCCGGAACCCAGCCCTCTCCTCTCTCTGGACGCAGCGACCCTTCTGCCCGTGACTGACCGTACGACATGCTTTCTCTTCCATCCTGTTGTTCTTCATGTTGGGGATCCCCTATACTTTTCTCTTTTTCCTCCCTCCTTCTTTCCCTCTCGTCTCATCTCCTTTTCTTGCTGACAGGATAGTGAGGGATCGGGATATTAATAGGAGGCTGTATGAAAGGGAAGAGGAAGACAGCGAGAGAGGGTTGTGATTACGCCATCTGGATTAAACAATGCCTGTGCTACCTCAAGACGGACACAATGAATGAGAGGACAGCAAGGGGAAGTGAAAAAGGAGGAGAACCTTGGCTTCATTTTACCATCTATACAAAGATTTCTGCACATTATATGAAGTGTGTCTTTTCTAACCCAAAGTTCTGGTCATCTGTTATCTATATATATATATATATATATATATATATATATATATATATATATATATATATATATATATATATATATAATATTATATAGCATATGCTTGTACAATTTTGTGTGAATTTACAGATTATTCTTGGCTAGTAGTTAGGCTACCATTTTTTCACAATATTTACAGTAGTAGTTCTAAAATTACATGACAACTGTACCAGGGTTTTCGATCTTTTAGATACCACAGACCCCCAAATATGATCATTCTCATTTGATCCCAAACTTTTTTTTACGAATAGCCTGCTATGAATTTGGACATGCTCTTTTCACTTACAGTTTTTCACATATGGAAGTAGGCACATTCGGAAGCACGGCGTATCTTTGAATAGGGCCAGGAAGTGACTGTAATATATTTAACCCTTTGATGCGCAAGCTATGGATACCCCTTCTAATGCACAACATGGGTCTAAAAAGACCCGTATTCATTTCCTATATTATTTCAGTCATGGCTGAATGTTTCTTTGCTGAATCTTTAAAATATATGTATTTTATTATTTGTTATTCCAGGTATTGATTAAATATCTTGTTTTTGATTTCCACAAATCATTATGTTTATGTTTCCTTTCTTACTTTATAAACAAACACAGTTTTTGTATTTCTACATCAATTTTACATACACGGGTCTAAAATGACCCGTATTCATTTCCTATGTTATTTCAGTCAATGCTGAGTGTTTCTTTGCTGAATCTTTAAAATATATGTATTTTATCATTTGTTATTCCAGGTATTCATTAAATATCTTTGTTTTTGATTTCCACAAATCGTTATGTTTATGTTTCCTTTCTTACTTTATAAACAAACACAGTTTTTGTATTTCTACATCAATTTTACATACACGGGTCTAAAATGACCCGTATTCATTTCCTATGTTATTTCAATCATGGCTGAGTGTTTCTTTGCTGAATCTTTAAAATATATGTATTTTATCATTTGTTATTCCAGGTATTCATTAAATATCTTTGTTTTTGATTTCCACAAATCATTATGTTTATGTTTCCTTTCTTACTTTATAAACAAACACAGTTTTTGTATTTCTACATCAATTTTACATACACGGGTCTAAAATGACCCGTATTCATTTCCTATGTTATTTCAGTCAATGCTGAGTGTTTCTTTGCTGAATCTTTAAAATATATGTATTTTATCATTTGTTATTCCAGATATTCATTAAATATTTATATTTATGTTTCCTTTCTTACTTTATATACAAACACAATAACAAATGATAAAATACATATATTTTAAAGATTCAGCAAAGAAACACTCAGCATTGACTGAAATAACATAGGAAATGAATACGGGTCTTTTTAGACCCATGTTGCGCATTAGAAGGGTTGCGATACAAAAACTATTTTTATTCAAAAAGTAAGAAAGTAAAAATAAAAATAAGGATTTGTGATGATCAAAAACAAGTTAATTGAGGAATACCTGGAATACTGAATGATGAAATTAATTTCTTGCAAAGATATAGAAAATTAAAACTCAGTAGGGTCTATTTAGACCCATGTTGTGCATCAAAGGGTTAAATATGCAGTTATAATCAAGCTACAGAGGGTTTTTGCATTGTCGATCAACAGACTTCATCTCTTGGTCAAAGTATGCAACTCTCTGGGCAATTCAACTGTTTGTTTTACATTTGGCGAATTAGCAGATATTATTGGCCAAGGAGTGCCCAGAGGCCGTTTGACTGACATGTAAAGCAACCAATCACAGTTTGTTTTGTTCCATGTCATGTTTAGGGGTGTGAACATGTAAGGTCAATGTCCATGCAATAACTGACCGGTGTGTAAAACTCTTGGACGTATTTTAAAGTGTCTATGACATACTTCACACACTTTTGAAAATACAACGTTTAGATCAGTGTTTCTCAACCTCTCCTGCAGGGACCCCCTGACAGGACATGTTTTTGTTTTAACCCTGAAATGGCACACCTGATTCAATTAATTAAAGGCTCAAAGGCTTAATGTGTAGCTGACTATTTGAATCAGGTGTGCCATTTCAGGGTTAAAACAAAAACATGTCCTGTCAGGGGGTCCCTGCAGGAGAGGTTGAGAAACACTGGTTTAGATGATCCCATTGTCACAGTTGTAAACATGACGGCATTCTTCTTTCATGAGGGGGTGTGATCTTTGTTTCCAGGCGGATCGTTAATAAACACGACACACGCATCTCCCGGACATGTAGAATTCAACCAATCAGATGACGACTTCAAAAATCCTGAAGTGTTTCCAATTAAGTGTGAGACTACCCCTAACCCTACCTATACCTGTATACCACACACAGCTTTCGCAACCAATGATAAAGGCCTTTCTCCACGCCCTTAACTTTCGGCACGCTCCAACCTTTCTTCACACCTATTACTCCAACCTGCAGATCACTTGGAATTGGTGGCTAATATATATATATTTTTTTTTCAATCTCATTCGTACATTTTCGTATGATCTCCCCCACACCCACTGGCAGTTTAGGGGTGGGGGGTTACTTTTTTCCAAAAAATCGTACGTGATATGTGATACAAAATGGGCACCTAAAAAAATTGTTAAGTTTGCACATCACCTCTGTCTTTCGGAACATGCACACAACGTCAAAGCCCATTGTAGTCCAATGATGCTGCACAAAGCAAATCTGCAGTCATTATTTCCAATCTGTTAGTTCTTCCTAAACTTTGGGCGATTTACACAAATCTCTAAACTGCAATAGTGCACTATGTGCACAGTACTCAGTAATCATGAGATTGCTATTTAAAATATTCATTGTTTTATTTTGCTGTTGCTTTTCATGTTTTTGTTATCACTTCAGTTACTTGTTTGTAGTGTATCTAAAATGATGACAGCAGCAGCTCATTCTAAAAAATCACCATTATAACAACCACTGCTCACCACAACAGCACTAAAGACACCCCGTCTTTTTGAGATTTTCAGTACCATGTATAGCAGGGGTGCCCAACCCTGCTCCTGCCGATCGACTGTCCTGCATAGTTTATCTCCAACCCTAATTAAACACACCTGCCTTTAATTTTCAAGTGATCCTGAAGACCTTAATTGGTTGCTTCAGATCCTGAAGATCTTAATTGGTTGCTTCAGGTGTGTTTGATTAGGGTTGGAGATGAACTGTGCAGGACAGTCGATCGGCAGGAGCAGGGTTGGACACACCTGATGTATAGTATTGCCTTACAGGCCAAATTACAAATTATGGTCAGCTTTAGAAGTACATCATGCTCAGGTAAATATTTCCACATTATATAGTGCAAGTGACTGTATAGTTCATGTAGCAATGCGGTTGAAACATGGGAGGAAGCAGGATCCACGTGCAGCAGTAGCATTTTATTAAATAAACCCAAAACTTGACAAATTCAGACTAGGGAACAGAACAACCAACATACAACATCAAGAACTCAAAGACTGAACTAGACACAGGGCTTAAATACACAGGCAAAC
The DNA here is from genome assembly GCA_026230005.1 of Gila orcuttii. Taxonomy (NCBI): domain Eukaryota; kingdom Metazoa; phylum Chordata; class Actinopteri; order Cypriniformes; family Leuciscidae; genus Gila; species Gila orcuttii. The sequence goes on from JAPDVR010000015.1 coordinate 25,069,061, forward strand.
AAGCTAAACAAGATAACAAGGGGGCGTGGTTAATCAGAGACACCTGGGAGGACTAATAAACAAGAAAAACTACAAAGGACTACAAAACATGGCACAAGACAGGAAGTAACAAAAGTCCACACAAGACAAGGGGAACACAAGACAGGAATCAAGATAGTTCAGCTCCACTGGTATACTTTTTACTTGAGTAATTTGCTGTGACAGACAATGATCTTGTTTGCACTGATTTCACTGTAAAAATGTGAAAACAGAAAATAAATTACTGCTAAATTTGGTACAGGCCTGTTTTGCAAGATCCTCTTTATGACTTTTTATGGAATTTAACATCTGGACACCGGAGATGTTCAACTATTAAACATGTAAAGTGCTTTGAGTGCAGAGAAAAGCGCTATATCAATGTAACGAATTATCATTCGACATGAGTGTATTAGTGTGTATCATATTGTACACGAATGGCAAGAAAGGAGACTGACGTAATTAAATAAGAATTAATACAAATAAACTGCAAAAAGCTGTAAATGAGTTATATCTGTTTGCAGTTATAGTAATGTGTTTGTATGGAAATATTGGTTTATTATTTAGTTTGACTATTAGTGTATCTGTGTGGGTGTGGGTGTTTTGTGAGGTCGGCAGCAGCTCCCTGAGGTTGTTAGCAGCCACAGCTGTGTGTGCGTGTGTGTGTGTGTGTCTGTAAAGGCCTATGTTTCTGTCAGTGAGCTTGTTCAGAGCACTTTTTCTGGCGTCTGATTGAGGATTTCCTCTAGATGATCGTTACCTCTGAACACACAGAAACACACACATACACACACATAGAGGAACGCCCCAAATGTTCCATCAATACACAGCAGCCTCTCAAAGCCTCCACAGCTGGGAGATTTTCCCATGTGAAAACACAGTACAAAAATGCACTACACAGAGACACACATCGGTGACGTAATTAACATAATGACAATACTGTGTATATTTCAGTTAAGTAGGCTATAACAATTGCAAACTCCTTTATCAGACAAGGTTTTGTAATAAAAACTGATTTTGAAATTCATGACTTCGGATTTGCATAAATAGTTTTTGCTGATATCAGATTATATGAGTCTTATTTTGGCATGGATACGTCACCCTGGACCGTGTGTGTGTGTGTGTGTGTGTGTGTGTGTGTGTGTGTGTGTGTGTGTGTGTGTGTGTGTGTGTATGAGTGTGTGCACGAGAGCTGCCTCCACTGAGCTGTTGGGCGAGAGCTACCTCCACTGACCCAGTTTTGTCATGGTCCTTATTAAAAATACTTTGATGTTGCTTGATGGTGCTGATGATAATGATTATGATGATGATGATGATGATGGCCTGTCTCACTCTGCACCCCTCCTGCTGTGTGGGTGTCTTATTGTTTGATTGTTTTCTTTCGGAAGCATCACTAGCACGATACCGAAACTGACCCCTGCGCGGTTAATGTCTGGGAGGGTCACATCTTCTGCTCGATGGCATTCCGCACTGATAGCTGTGGAGCATTTACATTGTCCAGCAATTCCCAACTCAGGGAATTCCGCTTCCAGACTCCTGAACACACACACACACAAAAAAAAACAATGTATGAGAGAGAGACTGAGAATGTGAGTCAGTAAGTGTGTGTATTAATGATGCTTCCTCCTTCTTCCTTCTCAAAGCTTGAGAGGTAAAATGTCAATTTTTGAGTTTATCATTTTAACTTAGCAATAGAAGCACAGAGAGAGAGAGAGAGAGAGAGAGAGAGAGAGAGAGAGAGAGAGAGAGAGAGAGAGAGAGAGAGAGAGAGAGAGAGAGAGAGAGAGAGAGAGAGAGAGAGAGAGAGAGAGAGAGAGAGAGAGAGAGAGAGAGAGAGAGAGATTTAAGTCCAAGTTTAAGTATTTAGCACCATACAAGTTTATTGAATTGCCAAAATATATATTTGGTCAATTATGTGATACTATTTTTTTTCAGTAGCTACTGCAATCACTAAACGTTGCTGATAATGCCTCTATTTACATCTGGCCAGAGAATGTCATCACAGAATATCATATCATGTATTATGGGGGCAAAAAAACATTGTGAATGTTGAATATGGTTCTGCCTAATCTCCACAAGCCTCTTCCATTGTGGGTGGTGGTACAGTTTAACAATGACATTATTCCGTTAAAAACAAACTTAGTCATCTTGGTTCAAACTTGATTCAAGAATATTTTAAGTATACCTTATGTAGTAAATTTCAATGGACTACTAGAAGTATACTTGTAAGTGTACTATTTCAATACTACTTGGGACTAAATTGGCCGACTTTTTAGACTATTACACTTAAGTAAACTTTAAGTGTAATAGTAGTAAACTCTGAATACACGACTAGTTTACAATTGTTTATTTTTTTTTGTGCTGCAACTACAAGTAAACAAAGGTATACTGATAGTTTACTAGATAAATACTCGTAGCACATTTTTAGTTTATGAAAGTACATTTTGAAGTATTCTCTCAGTAAACTAGTTATACTGCAAGTATACTTGTATGTTTTATTTAAGTGAACTTAACATACGTATAGGCCTGGTTTCACAGACAATGCTTAGATTAAGCCAGAATAAGACCTTATGATTAGACATTTAAGTAGTTTTTATAAATGTTCCTTAGAAAAAAAAAACATTTCTGGTGTGCATCTGACAAAACAATGGCACTGACATATAATTTTAATATTTGTCAATGTAAGTTGCTTTCAGTTAAAACAGCTCAAACATGCATTTTAGTCTGGGACTAGTAATACTTAACTACTGTTAAATATATCTCGATCAAAATAATGAGTACAAGTATAGGCCAAATATACTTAGAAATATACTGTACTAAAAATTACACTTTTTAAGTACTTATACTGACAGAAAAGTATATTTCTGAAAAGTACATAAAAAGTAGTCTGAAGTTTACTTTCTAATTTTTAGTTAAATATACTAATAGCACACTTGAATAAACTTCGATTTTGTAAGGGCTTCATTTCTGTTCATGTCTTCTTACAATCTTTCCACTACACAAATTCCCTCCACTTTACCTATTTCTTCTCCCTCTCCTTTTCCCCATTTTACTCTTGCTCTCTCCTTTTCTTAAACTCTCTCCTCCTCTCCCCTCATCCCTACCTGTTCCACCCCTACTCTCCCTCTCATTCTCCCATTCCTCAACTCTCTCCACATACACCTCTTTCTTTTACCCTCCTCATGCTTATTCTTATTTTTTTATATTATTTGTATAACATTGTTTTGTCTGTCACTTTTAAAAAAAACAGTTTTTATAGTTATAGTGCAATTGTGATGTACCATTTTAAAAAATTCCTGTGATGTGTATATTATTAACCCTGCATAGTTTGGGGACAACTGAAATTATTCCATGTGCAACTGAGAATATGATGAATTACAGAATTTTTGTTTGCTGTGTTTTGAAAAATGATACATGCTGCAAAGGTTTTGCCTGATATATTAAAATTTTGGAAACTTGTGTGCACTGTTGCATGGTGTGAACACATTTCAGAATTTTGTACACAATGTTTCGAAAAAATTATTAGATTTATAATTTCTTTGAAATAAATGAAAACTTACAATCTGTTTAGGACAATTACAAGATACGTGTTCAGATCACTGTCAATTGTTTTGAGAGCAGTGATCTGAGTTTGGAGAAATGTGTCAAATCGATTGAGAAAAAATATAAATTATTTTAAAATACAATAAAAATACAGCTTATACAAAAAAGTGACTCGATGCCTACAAACATTTTTACTTTTGCAATTACATAATTTTAATGTATTTTTAAGCTCAAAAATTATTCTTAAAAAATGAAAGGTTTCATTAAAATGCTTAAATTCATGAAAAAACAACATTTGCCTTTATAGTTTGGCATAATATTTTATTATTATTTATCAAAAAAGATAAGCAGCGAAGCCGTTGTTTTAAAATATTATTAATATTTGAAAAAATCAAATGTGTCTGCTAAATCAATGTCAGTGTGCTGTAACCAACATGCAGTAATCCATTTTTTTTTGTCATATTACAAAAAAAACTTACATTTAAAAAAAATATTTTAGATTTATATTATCAAAATATTCATGATTCAAACTTGTTTTTTATTTATCTTATTTTATCTCTTTTTTTTTTTTTACCCTGATTTTGTCATATGTGTGTGGTTCTTTATTTCCCCAGTGAACTCAAGTCCATTGGTCAATTTTTCTAAAGCAACTGTATTTTACTTACCCTTGTTGCAGTTAGAAGGGTCCCAAAGCAGAATTGGTTAGAAACACATCATGTTTTTATTTTAGTATTGATATAATTACCATAGAGGTCAGAGTTCTTTGGTTGGCCGGATACAGTCCTGTCAGTGAATTATGGTGTCTGGGAATCATCCATCTGCTGGGATGGTGGAGCTGAGCAGCACTGAGGTGTGTGTGTGTGTGTGTGTGTGGTGTGTGTGTGTGTGTGTGTGTGTGTGTGTGTGTGTGTGTGAGAGAGAGAGAGACATGGCGAGACAGTCACGGTAGGGTTGGACATGCATGTTTTGCTTTCCTGCGTGCCTGTGACAACTTCCTGCAAAACAGAAACCTTAGGGAACTATCTCACATCGGACTTATGAGCCAAAAATGCACACACCGGAAAAAGACAATTCTTCTCTATTCATAATAATTCATGGTAATGGAGTTTACATGAACCCTTGAGTCTTCCTCAAGTCTTCCTCAACCATTTACTGACCTGTCTGCGTCAAACCTTTGTGTGTGCGTGTGCGTGTGCGTGTGTTTGTGTTTGTGTGTGTGTGTGTGTGTGTGTGTGTGTGTGTGTGTGTGTGTGTGTGTGTGTGTGTGTGTGTGTGTGTGTGTGTGTGTGTGTGTGTGTGTGTGTGTGTGTGTGTGTGTGTGTGTGTGTGTGTGTGTGTGTGTGAGTGATTATGTGTGATTATGTGTTCCTGCCAAAATACAAAAGAGAGAGTTTCCTTCTGGGACAAGTGTCACTAGGCAACCACTCAGTCATAAATGAGTGTGGTTTGGGGTCTGACAGGAAAGAGGTTGTTGGATTTTGTTATGAAATGCTTCTAATAAGCCAAATGAAAGACCCAAAGAAACCAAATCAAACTTGATTTATTAAGCTTCAGATATCAAAGTTAATGCTATAGAATCTGCTGTGAAATGATGAAATCACAGCAGAGGGAGTAAGATTAGACTGCAGTACATACGGCTGGGAGACATCAGTCACACGTTTGACACTGCGGATCTGCATCTTATGAGGGGAATTCAGACTGAACCAGCTGCCAAAACACTGAAGTACCATCACTGCACACTGCTGAACTGATTCATTATCATAAAACCCTGAGTGCACTTGTGATAATGTGTCCCTAATTTAATATAAATCTTTTCAATACAAATGAATTTAGAATTTCAGAATTCATTAGTATTAGCGGGATAGTTGTCACATTTTTAACTCCATGTAATATTTCTCTAATAAATTTTTGTATAGGCATGAACCTTATTGTCTTGCCTACAAAAAAGTTATAAAAGTTGGATCCACTAGTATTGCCCACATTTAAGTTTTTGGAAACGATATTTCTCCAGATTTCTGTTGCTGCTGTGTTAAGTCTTGATGTTGAATGTGACCACTGTATTTTTTTTCTACTTTGTGTCATTTATTTAAGTGGTTGTCGAGGGTGACTCCAACACTTATTGTAGTTTAAGTGTGGGTTAACATTTATAATTTGTTTCTTTTTGTTTTTAATGCTTAAAATGTAATGCTCAGTTTTACAGACAAGGCTAAAGTCCCAGACTAAAATGAATTTTTGAGCTGTTTTAACTAAAATCAGCTTGCACTGACAATAAGAGGCATTCCAGTGCCTAATAGGCACATTTATAAAATGTCCTAATTTAACTAAGGCTAACCCTATAGCCATCTGTTGTTTTGTTTATTTCTCTAATAGAAGCTGTAGAGAGGTAGGTGCCATTTTTGTAGTATACTGTTTTTCTCCTGTTTTGTGGCCAGTTAGTATAGCCTATATTTCTGTTGTTCATTTATTTTTCTTTAAGCAGTTTAGTTCAAGGTTTTACACTCAAGGCAGAACTCTTTTGTTTGTTATTTTGGTCTTGCTCCCTTCTGAAGCTAACACTAAATAACTTGTTTCTGTGTTACGGGCTGTAAATAAAAATATTAAAAGTGATCTGTGTGCAGTGGCAGAGCTCAGGATTGCACTCTTTATATCCATTAGTATTGTTGCGTCTGCTTAAAACCCTAGACTCGCGTAACACTGTGAAACACTGTCTTCATCATATCCAGTGAACTTCACTATTGATCTGAATAAAAAATATTTAAAACCTGGAAAACTTTGAATGTGTAATGTCATTGCTGTTTTCATGTTTATTATTGTTTGTTCATGTAATGCTTTTTTTTACTTTTTCTGAGCAGATCCAAAATTCAATCTGGACTGTCACGGGAAAAAAAAAAACACATCGTGGACTGTTTCATATGAGAAACATGCATGTGTATGTGTAGCTCTGGTGGAATGAATGTCTCTATCTTCGGTCTGATCGCTGCATGTGGGATGGAACAACAGCTTTAAAACTAGAGCAGTAGAGGAGAGATCAGACACAACATATTTGCTGTCTCTTGGGTTATTTAAGGTTTTCCTTTCTCAGCCAGTTCACCCAAGGTTAGTCTTTTTTTATTGACTGCATAAAGTTCACTGAATCGGGTTATTAAAAATTGTACAGATCTATTTTTGACCCTCTCGACTTGTATGTACAGTAACCTATGACCTTCATCCAAGAGCTTGGATGCTTAATCCTCACCCAGACCTTCGACCCTGTTTTCTCTTTATCAATCCCCCCTCTTACACTTTCTCTTGCTCTATATTACCCCCACCCCACCTTCCAAGTTGACCCTCATGGTGATTTATGCAGCTCACAGATGCACAGCTGCAGCAGGTCCCCATGCTGACCGAAGGGTAGTATTTACCGTGACTAATACATCCCAGATCCCCAAAACACATGGAGACAGAATGAGAGATATGTATAAAAGAATTAAAAAAAGCATTTAGTTTCTGTCCTTCACAAAAGTTACATACTAAACAATGATAAAAGGACCACATAGAGAATGAGTGGAGTTAATAGTTATGTAATGAGATGATTGTCTGAATTTGAATTAATGTTTTACTTTCTGATTGATTTGAAGCCCTGCCTAAATCCCTGAGCCCATAACTATTCTTCCATCTTTTGGTTGTATTTGTTCTGGACACTTTTGGATTTTTAACCCTGAAGGAAAGGGATACATATGCCTACCCAGAAAAAGCACCAGCTGAGCCAACAAAAGTCACTATAAATGCTCTATAACAGATATAGAAGCTGAATAATCCATACTATTATATAGCAATAATGTAATATGTTAAAGTCCCACTGAGCTGATTTTTGTGCTATAAATTTATGAAAACTTATTTGATCCTTAACTTTAAGGACCATCCTATTGGTCAGCAGATTTATTGGAGAAATACAATTTAAAAGACAAATCCTTTCAACCCAAAACATTTACAAAAGTGATTATTTTTTCTTGTGCCATCTACGCATAACTGACAGAGGACATTTGAAATTTGAAAAAAATATATTTTATTTCACCATGGTGTTCTCACAATTTGTGTATAAAATGTATAAATTCTCTTTTTAAAACAAGAAACCGAAAAAGGAAAAAATATTTTATGCACTGCATTTTAAATGTTCGTATCTCTGTACAAAACACACACAGAAAAGTACAAATACAAAAACCAACGCTTGTTTGAATGGCGAGTCTTCCGAAAATCTCCGTCGCGAGGAATCTCGCTCACCTCTCGCGCTCCCTGAGTGGCGGTTTCATCTCACGCGCTGCTGCCGCTGCTACCGGCGTGTCACGCGCAATGAAGTGATTCCCCGCATGCGGACGCAGTCAGTCCCGTCCTTTATCTGCAAAAGCACACATAGGCAAATCAAAAGGTTACATTAATGTCAGGTCAAACAAATATATCATCTAGGCCATCCTTCTGATATTTTGGCCAATAATTCTGTTCGATCATTTTCTTTTTATTGGGCCAACTCAATAACCAACTCACTTGTGGTTTACATTTAAACTGAGTAGCCTATTGCAGGGAAATGCATTTTTGATTTTACACTTTACACTATATACTTTTACACTTTTTATTATCTTCGGGCACCAAATATGTGACCAAATGTATTATCAAGGGAGCATCCACTAGTAAAAACTCTTTATAAACGCTTAATTTAGCCTATTTTAGGGTAGGCTACATTGTTTCATTCTCAAGATTTCTCTCTTTAATTTCATTGTATTACATTTCAAGGGTCCTTCACACTTCCTGAGGTGCGTATATCCGCACATCATATTTGCCATCCATAAATGTTTACTGATAAAAAAAATAAATGTTTATTATTATTACTCTTTTAATGAAGTATCAGTAACTAAATGCATTCTCTCGCATGTTCATAAATTTGAATGGTCTCTTACCCCTTTTCTCTGGCTGCTGAGGCAGAAAGTACATATGGTGCGCGGCTGCTTTCCTCCGCTGTCGCCCTGCTCGCTGTACACCGCGCTGACGCACGGCTGCGCGTCCTCTCCTCCATCCCCTATCAGGAGCACATTGGCCAGATGTGAGATGTAACTGGAGGCTAAGCGCAGAGTCTCAATCTTTGATAGCTTTCTGTCAACCGGCTCGGTGGGAATAAGAGTCCGTAACGCCGTGAAAGCCGTGTTGACGCTCTGCGTCCTATCGCGTTCCCGCGCGTTCGCTGCGTTCCGTTGCTTTACTATAACCACACCGCCCACCGTGGACTTGAGTGTCACCCGTCGCCGCTTCTCCGCACTGGGACAGCAACCGTAGCTCTGCTCCGAGCTGCCGTCGCTCTCGCTGCGGTTTTCCTCATCCTCGGACATCATGGCAACATCCGAGTACGCTAGATGAGTCGCTATGGGCCGCAGCATGGCAAATGCCATTACTAAAAAATGTTTGGGCAAGAGCTCGGTGAACCCGAGAGGAAAGTATCCAAAGTATCCAAAAGGAAATTATGGCTTGTAGTCAAGCACTAGCCACGCAAACATTGCATCGCCAAACCCTGTTGTGTGTTTCTCTGATGTACTTTCAGCAGTTGATCGATCTCATAACATGTTAAAAGATCCTCTTGATGTGCGTCCTTACAGTCATTCCATGCGCGAGCAGCTAAAACAGGAAAAGTGCGCGCGGTCTTTTATAGGGAGGAGCGGTCAGTCATATGCAAATAAACCAAACAGTCTCTCACACACTCGCTAAATCATATTTGAGCAAAAAATATCTATTTTGAATAGTTATTAAATACATTCAAATTAATACATTCAAAGGACAAACATGTGTTTGAATGATAAAGAAAAACTTAAAGTAGGCTAATGCATTCACATAAAAGTAGGCTTACCAAACGGCATGTTTTCTGACAGGTAGGCTACAGTACCAGGGTAGTACGATGGTATTCTAGGAAGTACCTTGGAGCAGTATGTAAACAACATGAAATAGATTTCGGTAACACTTTATTTGACATTGTCCTTTAGTTTATTTCTATTTTTTTAGTTTATTTTTTACACGTTACATAGTATAAATGCAAATTATGCATTATTAAATGCAACTAACCCATATCCGAATCCTATACCCCTATAGTAAGTACATGTAGTTATTAATAATTATTACACAGTTCTTAAATGCATAATTACACTGGAACGCAGACACCTTAAAATAAAGCGCACTGTAAAACCAAACAGTACAACTTAGATAAATAAAATGGGTTTTAATTACTCAAAAAAAATAAAAACGTTCATTCGCCTTTAATTTTTTGTGTAATTAAAACGAAAGTTAAATTTTAAGTTTACAGCACTTTAATGCTTTAATTTGTTTTTGTCAGTGCACTCAAATAGTTTTACTATACTCCAGTCTGACGTCACGCACGTGCGTACGTGCTCCCCCTTGTTAGCAGTTGCAAGTGCGCGAAAACACGCCATGTTTTTGTTGCGCGCCTCTTGAATACGTTTGCAACACGTGAAAAACTCGGATCACATTTTATAAAAATAGAATAGGTGGTGATGTTTTTCGATCGGTAATTTGCAGTGGTGTTGTCTGTGAGGATCTTTGGTGAGAAACGCGGCATGCAGTTTTCCGAACCTGCTGGTGACAAACTTTTCTTCGTTGTGCTGCCTTCCATTTTATTCCTCTTCTCTTTGGGCACGCTAATCTGGTAAGTTCCCTGTTTTATTTTCTGCAAATAGTTTTAATGTCTTAGCAGTTAATGTATTTTATGCATTTGCAAAGAGAATAAGAATGTCTCGAGACATTTTACTTGTTGAAGCAACTGTATTTAGTTATTTTGTTTTAGATATCAAAGTCTGTCTTTTTGCATCGGTTAATGTGCATCGGTTTCCACATTAAAACTTTTTCGGGGAACATTTTAATTAATGACCTCAAAATGGCGGGCTGTGACTCAATTTAACTGGCACGCATGAATAGACAAGTAAATTGGTGATTTTCATAGAGGTTTGACAATAATTTGATGCACTTTGTTCCATTTGTTGTAAATTTTTTGTTAGGACAGGCATTTATAAAATTGTATTTAAATAGTTTGCCAAAGACATAGGCCTACCAGTAGCTTGTGTTATTTATTGCCATTTTTGCTCTTGCTTAAAATGTGACATTTCAAAAAGCAAATTGTGCAGTATAAACATATTTAAATTAAACGTTTAAGGTTTGAGAGTGACTGAGTAATGCCTATTAAGTTACATAACTGATTAACGTCGTGTATTCACATATTTTTACTAGTATTTTGGTAAATATTACAACCTGATTAACTTCTCAATCTCTATTTTTTCAGGCTAAAAGTGAAGCAGCTGGCAGTTCATTTTGGTATGTTTATGTCCAATTATTAATACACATTCATTGCATAGAGATGCTAAAATGTGAATGAATATTGAGTTCACAACACAAATTGAAAAAAAAAATGGCATGGAAGTGCAAACTTTGTGCTGCAGTCTTTGATAAAAGGGTACAGGTGCTTGAACACTATCGTTTGCATCATGGCAATGTTTCCTCAATCAGCCCATTGCCATGTCTCTATGATGACTGTATCTGCACATTTCAGTCAATAAATGCGTTGAAAATTCACTTAACACGGTTGCATACTCAGACAGCTGTGCATAGTGTAAATCATATGGAATGTGTATCATTCATCTGTCCTATATGTGGACTGAAGCAGCCGTTTAGCGATAAAACCCTTCTCACTCATTTAAGGACACATTTAAAACAGCATGAGATGGTGGACTGTCCATTCAGAAATTGTCAGTACTCTACCAATGTCTATTCCTCCTTTAATGCCCACAAAAGTAGGAATCACCCAGATAGTGATGTCTCAGATTTTAAGGACGAAATCATCTTGACAGTAACTGACAGCTCCTCAATGCAAAGTCAAGTTGAATCTAATGAGCCTGATTCCTTTCAGGATTCTTTTGACCTAGAGACTACTGACTTTAATCCTCTTGAGTCAAGATATGACACAGATGAATTGCAAGCTCAATTGAGGAACAACTTGGCTTCTTTGTTCTTGAAAATGCACAGTGTTCTTCATGTGTCAGAGATGGCTATACAAGACATAGTTGAATGTTTGATACAGATATTCTCACTTTCCAAACCTCTTGTGAGAGACTCAATTATCATGGTTCTGCAAAAGTATGATCAGACTCTCAGTGAAGTCCTCCTTAATGAATTAGTGGAAGCTGTAGTGAAAAGTAACATCTTTGTCAGTTCTACTGCAGAAGGTGCGGAGCTGTCCACTGCTAAGCGAAGGAAACGATTTGTGGAGAGTAACTATCCTCTAGTATTTCCAATTCAATATACAGTAGATTCCAATGGACACACAGCTGTGTATGTTCCAATACTTCAGATGCTTCAAACAATGTTTAAAAATACTGATCTACTCGAGAAAATTCAAGAAGCCAAACCATCGCCACCTGGAACGTACATGTCTCATGAAGACGGAATGTACTTCAAACAAAATGAGGTATTGTCTGAAGTAGGAGAGCTGAAATTGTCACTGATTCTGTATGTGGATGACCTTGAACTAGCAAATCCTTTAGGCACAGCTAGAAAGATCCACAAACTTTGTGCAGTGTATTGGTTACTTGGCAATTTACCCAGCAAGTATAGATCCAGCCTACATGTCATACAGCTAGCTCTGCTATGCAAAGTACCAGACGTGCAGAAGTGTGGTTATGAAAGTGTTCTGTCACCTTTGTTGAAAGACTTGCAAACTCTTGAGAAGGATGGTGTTTTCATTGAAAGTCTCGGTCAGTGCATCAGGGGCACTGTGTTGTCTGTGGCAGCTGATAATTTGGCTGCTCATGGTCTTGCAGGCTTTGTGCAGTCATTCCGAGGACATTATTTCTGTAGATTTTGTTGCTGTACTGCAGATCAAAGACAGGCCAGTGAAGTTTCTGAAGGACAGTTTTGCATGAGAACGAAGGCCTGCCATGATCTTCATGTGCAAAATGTTGTGCAAGGAGAAAATGTAACCCATTTTGGTGTTACAGGTGATTGTGCTCTCAGCAAGGCACTGCAGCATTTTCATCCCATTACTGGATTCCCACCTGATATTCTGCATGATTTGTTTGAGGGTATTGTGCCTGTTGAGTTGGCCTTGTGCATCAGTGAAATGATTCGAAAGAAGTATTTCACCCTTGAAGATCTAAACAAAAAAATCCTCACATTTCCATATCAGCACACTGATAGGCTTGATAAACCTCACCAAATCCCCAAAACCTTTGCTGCCAAACAAAGCATTGGTGGGAATGGGCATGAAAATTCCACTCTGCTGAGGTTATTACCACTTATGGTAGGAAGTAAAGTCCCTGAAGGAGATGAAGCATGGGCCATATTGATTGACCTTAAAGAAATTGTGCAGCTAGTGTTGTCTCCATCTTTCACAGAAGAATCCATCCAGTACATGCAAACTAAAATAAGTGATCACAGACAGGTTCTTAAAGAAGTGTTTCCAGACTTTAAACTCAGACCCAAGCATCATTATATCGAACACTACCCAGAACTGACAAAGTGTTTTGGTCCTCTGGTTCATCTGTGGACCATGAGATTTGAGGGAAAACACCGCTTTTTCAAAAGGGTGATGCATGACACACAGAATTTCAAGAATGTCTTGAAAACCCTGGCTACCAGGCATCAGCACATGATGGCGTATCACCTCAATGCACCATTTTTTTTCAAACTCCACATACAGGTCGCAAGTGTTACTACTGTCCAAGTCACTACTCTGCCTCAAGTGGCAAGAGACTTCATAAAGACCAAGACAGACAGCCAAAACATATATAGTACATCAAAAGTCTCTATTGATGGCACAGAGTATGCAAATGGAATGTTTGTTTCCACAGGGCAGGCAGGAGGACTTCCAAAATTCAGCAGGATTGAAAATATACTGCTTGTAAACAACTCTGCTTCCTTTCTTTGCAGGAACTACGAGTCCTGGTACAGAGAACATTTAAGATCATTTGAGCTGACATCATTGCACATCTTCTCTGTGCATCAACTGTCAGAACTAAATGACACAGTAAGTCTCACAGCATACACTATCGATGGACATTGGCTGTTAACACAGAAAAGATCTATTTTGATCAGAGACTTGGAGGATTAAACACATTTGGAAATGGGAAAATATACAGTCACCTAGAACAGTTTGTGGTCAGAATAGTGAGACCCCTCATACAATTCCATATGCATATGACTTTATTTCTTCAAATGAACAAAACAGATAATTTTTTAGAAAAATATACCATATCGGTGAGTCCATAGTGAATAAGTTCCAAAAAATTTAAAGTTCAAAAAGGACATTAGCAATAATGACAGTAATCCATAAAACATCAGTGGATGAATCAATGTCTTCTGGAGCAAAACAATAGGTGTGTTAGTAACATTCTAATATTTTAATCTTCTTTTTTATCTATAATCATGTGTTTATGGAGAGTGTCAAGTTCATGCTTGATGTAAATTTAAACATGTTGTGATGCATGATGTAAACATGTTGTGAAACTCACGTAAGAAGCGCACAAGGATATTCGTTTTTGTGCAAGCTTCTCTGTTACGTCATGGTTCACACCATGTACAAACACGCGTGTTATGACTGAAAGCAATGCTTTATAGTAAAACAAAGTTACATTTATTAAAACATTCTTACACCAATAATTTTACTCCAGAAGACATTGATTCATCTACTGTTATTGTATAGACAGCGTTTTTATTGCTGTTTAAAGTGTTAACTTTTCTAAACTTATTCACTTGTATTATATGGACTCACAGAAATTGATTATTTTTCTAAAAATCTTCATTTATTTTTGTAAATAAAGAAAGAGAGTCATATACATCTGATATGGAATGAGTGTTTCATATTTTTGGTGAACATTCCATTTAAACTCAATCTTTAATGCAATCTTTATTTTCTTTTAAACAGTAAGAATGGCAGCTCAGAACTTCCTGCTTCATGTCCATATCTCATCAGACATTGTGAGGAAGATGACTTTGTCTTCACGTCCAGAATCTGTGAATGATTTAAAAACAATGATAAAAGAAAAGTTTAAGCTGGACTTTGACTTTAACCTATCTTACGAAGATCCAGATTTTGACGGGCAGCTATGTTCCCTTGTAGAAATTGAGGAACTTCCACAAAAGGCTGTGCTAAAAGCTGTACAATCTGAGATTGATACAAGTTCAGTAGTATCAGATGACACAATAACATTGCCCCATGCTGTGACTCCAGACAGGACTGAGAGATGGCCTTATGTTTTTCCAGTGCCCACTTTTTCTTACGAAGTAGAACTCATACTTGGTGAGGGAAATGCTGCATGTGAGAAAACAGGAAAGACTCTCAAGTTATCCAGGGGACAAAAGCATGACATTCTTGAGACCCTTGCAGCCAAAATGCATAGTTTCAAAGCATACCCGAATGATAAAGAAGTTTCAATGGTAGCAGAAGCACTTGTCACCAAGCATCATTGTCTAAAAGAGCCAGGATCTCAGACAGGATGGTATGGTTGGAAAAACAGTCTGAAGTTTAAAATGGGAAATTACCGCACTAAATTGAGTCGAGCAGGATTTCACGAGGTTGCTGTAAATTGTGGAAAGAGGAGTAGAAACAACCCGGACAAGCAAGCTCCTCACACAAATATCAAACGCCCCAAGAGGGCAGAAGTGAATTTCCTCCCTAACTTCCCAGTAGGCGAAGACACGGCAAGCCTGGAACAACTCAGGCTACAAATTGTAGAAGAAGTTAAGAATAGTGACAAAAATCTTGTCCTGATTACGAAGTTAATGCAGACGACCTTTGCCCTGAGACGCAAAGAGGTCATCACTGAAAACCTACCTGTTGGTGATATCTTGGAACGCTGGCCTGCCTTTAAAATGGAGTCACAGGTAAAAATATTTTTCTTAGTACACTTGAAAATGTTATATTTAAGAAGTAGTTGACCCAGAAATGAACATTTGCTGTTAATTTACTCTCTCTATGGCCATGCAAGATGTAGGCTACGTTCTTTCTTCAGTACAACACTAAAGATGATTTTTAGCTTAACTCATGGTCTGTGTTGACTCATAAAATGCAGGTCAATGGGTGCGGTCACTTTGCAAGTCAAAAAACAAACAAGCAATACAAAATATATACCTGTGAGACAGAAATCTTGAGCTCCAGATTCTCGTTTTCCATAATAATGTTATAATTTGATGTCTATATCTTCTTTTTTACTCACAAAGTGGTGGCACCCGTTGACTTGTATTTTATGAATCACCAAGGACCACAGGTTCAGCTAAAAATAATTTTTAGTGTTCAACTGAAGAAAGTAACCTACATCTTTGGTGGTTAAAGGGTAAGTAAACTGACAGCACATTTTTATTTGTGGTTATTTTTCAGTGTGTCAGGTTTACACTTGTAGCTGACAGGTGAGGTTCAAAATGTTATTTTGCAGCACTTTTTTCTCTCTCTACAGGATCACAAATGTAAACTGTATACATACCTTGGCTTAATCACTTATTCATTTGTGCAGATCTGTTCAGAGTTTCATAAAATTACAAACATCAACCTGAAGAACCACTTTTATGCCGTGTTGGACCAGCATGCTCCCCGTCTTCAGAGCTTGTTCAGAAAGAAAGCTGCTCGCACAGGGAAAGTGTCTGAAGTACTGAGTCAGCTCTTCAGGATATATGACCTCCAGGTCAGTTGGTTACACTTCTTGATGCCTGATATAGAAACTGCAGTGGATTTTTAAATATTTTGCTTACAGACATTTAAGAGATGCATAGTATTTTGTATCTGTGCGGATTATATTCCATGTAAAATCAAGATTCTCATACTTGTGTCTCTAATTCTCACACTGAAGGAAAACGTGGACGTCAATGTACGACGAGCTGCCGTCCTCCGTGCCTATCTGCAAGAGGATGACTCCAACTTTCTCAAGACGTGGGATGTAAGTGTTGCACTGTTTGATTAACAACAATCTCACATCGCCATTCAGATGTCATCCTGGTTCTAGTTCCATGTTTTTAATATATTAATTAGAATTGTAGTATGTATGTACTGTATGGGAATGGTAATAGAATGGTTTGAAATGGATGTAAATATTTGTCACTTTTTAGCAATCATCCTTTGGAAGTTTAGAGTAACAGTTCTTTGTTCTTGTCTTCAGGTTGAACAATCTAATGAACCAGGCATTGATGACGTACTACTCGGTCTCCTCTCCATTTGTGGCAATTCAACAGATGCCACGTTCTTCTGCCCAGAGAAGATTGCAGTTGTACTTGAGGGTAACATGGTTATCGATTTTCCCACATTGGCTGATGCATTTGTCATGCTTTTTGGACTAACTTACGCCTTGGATCTAAGTTACCCAAAAGAGTTGGCCAACACATTTGACTTTACCCAGAAAGTCTTGATGGGTCTGGAGGATGGGAAGCTAAGGCCCAGAGTGTTGAGTCTTAAAAATGAGCTTTTTGCAGTGGAGTAACCTCAGTGTTTGAACAACGATTACAAAGTTATTTGACATTTCATTCTGTCACTTTTATTGCACACCATAGTGCAAGGAAATTATTTTTTTGGAAAACAGCGTACATGTGTGTTTTAAAGTATGATTGTTCAACATATAGTTTAAATGTGTTGCTGTTCAAGTTGTCAGGTTGGCACTGTATTGATGTTATACAGTACGACAGAAAATGCAGTGCATTGCAGTTTACACTGTAGTATTCATATCTTCAATTTTATGTATGCTAATACATAGTACATCACATAGTACATAGATCCTTATGTGCAGTTTAGTAAATCATTGAGCAAAATGTTTATGGCAATATCAGATTTTTACACTATTTTTCTATTGTGTAATTTGCAGAACAGTTTCTCATTTGATTTATGTAAAAAATTACTACCACTCAGAGATGATGGTTTAAAAATTTATATTGTAATAATATAACTTGTATTAATATATAACTTTTATATTGTTAAGGTTACTGCTATGTGTGAATTTTGAATAGTGTTTCTACTTGACGGAAGTGTTTACAGCTGGGAGATATCCAGATACCCATATTGTCCACTTCTAAAAGTGATAGTTATCTCAGACCATTTCTGAAGGGCCTTGCACTGTATTGGAGTATTTCCAGTTGACAAACAATTTATTGTTGATGTTTCGTGGTTACTTTAATAAAAGAGTAACTTGCATTTAAATTGTCTGTGTTAACCTGTTTTTATTTCATTTTATTTCAGAATGTGTTATAGTTAGTAATTTAGTTATTTGATGACTTAAATCTAAAAACATACAAAAAAATATATAAATTGAGTACTTTGTTACCGAGAAATTAAAACTAAAATGTTTTTATGAACGTAAAATAAATTGTATTGTTACAAAGAAATAAGTTTTTAATTAATTTTAATAGGTTATGTGAACCCAAAAACTCCTTGTAAAATTACTCAATTAATAATGTTAAATTAACTTGTAATATCAAGTTAGTATCAGTTTACATTACCTAGTACCATTTACTTAAAAAAATTATGTTTCTTTAACTTATAAAATTTAGTTAGTATCACTTCAAATTTTCGATGTAATCAGTTTCAACTATTTTTTTGAGTTATATTAACTTATCCGGTTTTACAGTGCGTGTAAGCCGAATTTCAGTAGCCTGGTGCCATGGTATTTTCTTCTGTACCATCACTATATCATGGTATTTTGCAACAGTTAAAGGCTAGGGTTTTGTGTTTCGATTTATTTGTAAATGTAATTATAATCTCCAATTTATTTTTATAATATTAAACGTAATTAAATTAGTTTATTCATCGTCCTATATTGTTGTTGATGAAATATAAAAATTCTGTTTCATGTGTTGTTTGTCATTGTTTCTTGTTGCTAGATTGTTTCCCTTTTATCAGTTTTAACACTTATAATCTTACAAACTTATTTTATTTGTATTTTGTGTCTAGATGTTGGCCTACTGTAAAATAAAATAAACCCAATAAAATTGAAAACTTCCGTTTACTTGCTGCCCTAAATGTTTAAACAATTAGATGACATTTATTTAACACGTTTTAGACTTTGCATTTAATTATTAATTGTCATTATTATTATGGAAAGAGATCAAGAAAATAAACTTTTAAGAGCTCGTGGAGTAATATGAACCTTCACTGGAAAAAAAACAGGAGCTGCACCTGCAAGTAGGCTAACTCATGGCCGGTGATTATCCTCTGAATTTACTGCTTTTATTGCGCGGCCATTTGACAAAGAGGCGTTTAAAACAACAGTGGGCCTATAATGAACGTGCAACAAACAACCTGGCAAACGCACTGCTAATGCTGCAAAAATCAACATGTTTATTTAAGCACTTGTCGTCGCAATGAACCTAATAAGAATTTGAAAAACTAATTTTAAAAAGTCACATTCATCCGCGAATCGAGTTTTTAAAGTCAACCCGACCTGGAGAATAGCCTACATTTGCTTTTAAATACTTCTTTTTTTTTTAATTTGCACTCAAAATCACATTAGGCTATTACGGTTTTCGTTAAGTGAGAGTTTTAGACCCGCTGCGGTTTGTTTTCATTCAGTGGCTCAAAGAGCACGAGGCCATGATAAAGAGCAGTAGGGGTCTCTCTCTCTCTCTCTCTCTCTCTCTCTCTCTCTCTCTCTCTCTCTCTCTCTCTCTCTCTCTCTCTCTCTCTCTCTCTCTTAACCTTTTTCTTTTTCTCACTCTCTTTTTCTTCATCATTTTTGGCTTCTTTTCTTCTGTACACACACACACACTTCATATTTACATTTCAAATTTGTTCACTTATAATTCTTGTCTTGGGTTCACAAACTTTTATGTTAGATGCATTTAATCGCGATTAATCGATTTGACAGCTCTAGTTCACACATTACATTTAGTTCTTCACACTCATTTAAGTTTTCACTTTCCTTCCTGTCATAATTCATGACTAGCCTTGTCATGTAAGAATAACATGTCTCACTGCTTCACAATCATGTCTGACTGCATTACTGTTTCAGTGCAAAGGAATGCAAGACCTTAAATCATCCATATGGGCTTATGTGACCAAACTTTCTAACCTGTGACCTCTAATCTTTGACCTGAGGTTATGTGCCTGAGCAATGCGACCATTCTCATTTGGTCCAATAATCACTCTGTTGCAATATGCATAATTAACAGTGGTTTATTGGAACAAAGACATTTTTATGTAAATTAATATTCCGTATTTGGGCCTTTTGACTGGGATTTTGAACTGGATCTTGGTCGGAAACTCTGTGTTTTGACAGCGTAACAACAGCTAAAAGCACAGTTTTACTCCAGCTCTAACTCACAGGTTATGTCCTCAGCGAGATAACTAGTAAATGAAATCCGCATAATTATGTTTGTTGGTCTCTCAACTGTTTGGTTTGTGGCCGAGGGGCAGAAGTTCTGCTGGAGGCTATGAGCTTCTGCAGGGGCTGAGCTCATGCAGAGATGGTTTGTTTATAGCCAAAAGCGGGTGTTGGGTAAATAAACATGAGGCAGATGTTAAGAATGATCTAAGAAAGAGAGAGTGAGACAGTGGCAAATGGCTTCCAGACCCTTTTTCTCTGTCTCATTTATTTTCTCTGTGCTTCCATGGCCCGTAATATGTCACTTGGAGCAGCTTTCACAAACATGCCAGTGTCACTTAAACCCGGGACTTTCTGTCCCCTCAGCTGCACCAACAACCCCCTCCCACCTTCTACGACACTTACGACATTTTCAAAACACCTGCACGCTGTTTTTACAAGCCCAGGGGGCAATAATCAATAAAGCTCTGCCGATCCATCACTGAAAAAAAAAAATTTGGTGTAGAAACAATATCCTCTCATAAATTGCTAGTAAATTTCACAATTACAAAGAAACAGCAAGTAACACGTTTGAATAAAAACTGAAAGTGTGCTTTTTTAAAACATACTCCAGTAATCTTTGCTTTATTTACAACTTTTTTTAAAAAATCCCTAATATAAATGTTCCAAACAATCACCAAACAATTTAATAGTATTTTTAATATTATTATTTTTTTTAGAAATAAATTGTATTGAACATAAATAAAAAATGTGTATTTTTTAAAAGAATTTTTAGGTTGTATAATTTCATTAACCTATGTTAACAAATCTAAAACGTCCCCGATTCTTTGCTATGTTATGTATTTATCATGCAATGGCAGATTCAGTGTTCTCATATGAGTTGGATGGGATGAGTAAGTGAAGTAAGACTGCAGCTGAACACACAGATTTACAGGACCAACAACATTATGTCATGAGAAACCAACAGTCTTGTTTAGGGAGGGGAGAGAGACTGGTTAGGCTGTATAGGGTTCATGTATTTGAGTGAGAAGAGCAGGTGTGTGTGTGTGTGTGTGTGTGTGTGTGTGTGTGTGTGTGTGTGTGTGTGTGTGTGTGTGTGTGTGTGTGTGTGTGTGTGTGTGTGTGTGTGTGTGTGTGTGTGTGTGTGTGTGTGTGTGTGTGTGTGTGTGTGTGTGTTGGAAAGTGGGGGTAGACTGTGCTATATAACTCTATGAACTCCTCCTCCATAATGCAACCCATAATCTATGGCATTATATTAAAGGAATATTCCAGGTTTAATAACAACAGCATTTGGATAATGTACCACAAAAAATAATT